>JAZDUA010000202.1:1052500-2540000 GCA_038098605.1 Gryllus longicercus
ACATTTTCGAGAAATTACACCAGAAATACCACCACCACCACCACCTATTTGAAGCAATTGTACTCGCAGATGTGGTAAGTAATAAGAATGTAATTGTATAATAAATGTTCATAATGAAAGTACGACGAACGACGTGAGAAATATTTTACGAAAGGTACATTTGTGAAATTTTTGAAAATACAACAACAAAAGAATACTTGAAAGTGACGTTAATATCATGTTATTTTGATCATTGAGCACTATCCGTACAAAATAATAAACACAATTTTAAAGCCGCTTTCGAGAAAATAGTGTTCAATGTTTCTAAACTTGCATATTTGAGCTCTTTTCACAATAAAACTTTTGATTTTTGGATAAACTCTACAAGATATAATTTGAAGTACTAGTATTCAAAAATGCAATAATGTGTACAAATCGCCGGTAATGTAAGTATTAGAGATGTAAAATATGAAAAATACCTAAGTGCAATTTGTGAAGGAAAAAACTGCAAAATGGCATTTATGTCGTGTTTTTCAGGGCATTTAATATTATTTACACAAATAATTTAAAGAAAATATATGGAACAGTTTTTGAAAAATCCTGTTTTAATATTTTTTAATAATGCCCATACTTTGCTCAGAATTTCAAGAAAACACTAAGATTTTCAGAAAATGTATATAATTACTAAAATTATAGAAATACTTATGTAAAAGACATTTCAATTGAAGAAAACCTCTCTATATTCAATATCGTAAATGCAGGAGGACGCTGTAAAAATTTCATATGTTTGTAATTTCCGAAAAATCAGAGTTAACAGTGAAAATCGGATCTATGCTATCTTTATAACATTATTTTATTCTATTCTTACAAGAACTTAAAAGAAAATTATTGGTGTAATTTTTGAGACAATTTTGGAAATGTACTAGGAGCTTCATGTGAAGTACCTCCGGAATTTAATGAATGTTTTTCAAAATCGCAGAGCTTGGAGTCGGTCCAGATCGACAGAGGAATATTCATTTTGGAAAAAGTTTAGAAATAGTTTAGACGCTAGGATTGTTGACAGACGGACGGACATTTTGAAGAAAAAAACAACACTCTTTCCGGTATCAGGGGATCCCAAAATTTGTATTTACGTTGAAATTTCAAAATCGATTTTCCGTTACATAACTTTTTATTAACGTATATTATCCGTATTATCCGTATGCATATAAGAAGGTAAAAATAGTATATCAAGGTTAGAATTATAGTATATGAAGGTATGAATTTTCAACAAATCAATTTGGAATATCACGAGGAATTCTGCAGGAGAATGAAAGACAAAAAAGTGAAAATTTATCATTCTTCAAGAAACTAAAAATGTTCATAATCGTTCACAATCTCTTCGTTTTAAAATACGAAGTAAGAAATTTCTCCGCGAAGCACAGTTCATAACTGGGGAATTCAGTCTACGGATAAAAAAAATGTTCGTATATGTACGAACTTTTCCGTTGTGTTATAGTATAAATCTGCATTACGATTTTTTTTTCCTTAACCATACCATATCATTCAAAGATATGAAATATAAAACTCTGTAAATTTTAAAAGACCTATTTAGTACAACTTGGGCAACCAATGTTTGAAGGAGAGCTAAAAAATGTGATGAAGCCATCGAGTTTTCGTCTGTGACAAGTGTGTTGCACGCGCTCGTACGTGACTGGAACTGCGGCGTGAAAAGATGCGAGCTTACTCTTCTAACGTGTTTGTGATCACATTATTAAGCTAATATACCAATCATCGCAAAAACTTAGAGAATGTCATAATATTTTTATGTTTCCTTTAGCGATTCTTCGGAGAAAGAAAAGACATTCTGACCCTCAGAGAGAGACACAGATACTTATTTACCCCCAAAGAGGTATGTGGTATGTTAAAAATGGTATAAACGACCGGCAGGTAAGAAACGTTTAGGGAAAAGGAAATTTTCTCTCCGTAGAGAATGACTGGGTTCTTTAATTTTATATATATATATATATATATATATATATATATATATATATATATATGCTTTGTCAATTGTTAAATAGTTTTTATTGTATAAAATATAGGCAATTTAAAAAAAAATTGAGCAATAATTATCTCAATTTTCCGCTATCCATTTGCTAGTCTTCAGAATATATTAGACTGGAATCGACAATAGCACGCCCGCCGCGACGTAACAGAAGGAAATTCTGGGAATTCCTTGTCATTGCTGAGAGATGTTATAGCGACATAAAACGCAGTTTTAATTATTGTCTTAGTTCAATTAATTTTCGCACCGAATGTTCTAGGATTTACTATGGGTTTTGGAAGTGACAACTGGGATGCGTTAATATGGATAGAAATTGCGGTATTAGAATGTCATCATCATCATCATCATCGACAGCAAGGATTAGACCTCTTGGTCTGTTCCGTCTCAGAATTGTTCATGCCATCTCTTCAAGGGACGTCCTACACTTCTTTTTCCTTTAGGTACATATTGAAGAATAGTTTTACTTATTCTATGTTCTGGCATTCTCAGGACAGGTATTAGAATGTTACGCAGCCATTTGAAAAATGACTAGTTGTCGCGATTTTTGAGAGAAGTCTGTTAAATGTGAAAACATATTGTGCATTTATTTTTGCATATAAAGACAAGGAGAATAACGAGTAATTCGGGTCAAACCGAGCAGATTTAAATAATATTACAATAGTATTTAATAATTACTTTTATTTCTCCTCAGAAAATCCTTTGCTGATGTGTCCTGGCAACAAAAAAAATGATAAATGTTGTTCCTAATTTAAAAAGGATATACATGTAGTAAATTACTTCCTCTAACACGTTGTGTAGCCAGAATCCTTGTTTTGTGGGTCCTTGATACTGAAAAATCGATTGATGGCAAAACGTATCCGTCCATCCGTATGTCCGTCCGTCCGTCCGTTCGCCCGTCCGTCCATCTGTCTGTCTACGGTGAACGCTACCGCCTAAACCGTTCAGATGATTTTCTCTAAAAATTGATATTCCCTATCGATCTTAACGAACTCGAGGTCCTGAAAGTTTGAAAGAGGTATTTTGATTTTGGAGGGTACTTAACATTAAGCCTCGTCATAAAACGTGTTCTAAAAATCAATTCTTTTAAAAAAAGAGGCATATATTTTTTTTTAAACAATGAGTAGCTTAGCGTAAGTTCGATTTTCAAACTTGCAAATACGAATTTCCCCAATTTCCCCTTCCTGGTCTCAGTGTCAGAATTTATCAGATCGCAATTAACCATGGGTTGTTCGGCCCGACACGGCTGTTGAATATTCTCAGAATTCCTGCTCTTTGTTAGGAGATATTACAGCTGGATGAAACGCTTTTTTAAATTGACGAATTTTTTGTGGGTATATCAGTTTCAAAGAATGAATTTTCGCACCTGATGATCTACGATTTGTGAGTTTTACAAGTGACGTCTGAGATGTGTTATTACGGAAAGTGCTGTATTATAATATTACGTAACCGTTACCAAGTGCGAGAAAGTAAGTGCTGTTGCGCTAGCACCACTAGTTTTTTGTTAGTTTATGTACTGCATTTTGTTGTTAATTAAGCACAAAAGAAAAGAAAAATGTATATTGAAGTACCTAAGGTAGATTATTCTTTATTCAATCATATTTGATAGAATTATATCCACAAAAATTAGTAATCGTTTGGATACTCATATAAACATGACGTTAGAAAAATAAACATTTGTACATTTGAGCGGGGGGTTAAATGCGTTTTATTGAACATCACACGTGGTCGCCAATTATTAAAGAAGAGAGTCTCCTGGTAGTTTGAAATTAATTCCAAACCTTTATACTATTCGTGTAACTTGTTTAAATCATTTAACTTTATTAAATTAATTTAATTTTAATAAATGCGATTTCACTATACTGATCCCCGCGTCCATAAAATATTGATATTTAAGTTTGTTTTCCGAGCAGCTATTATCTCGTTAGTGATGTGTATTTAGATCAACAAATTATTGTTTAACGCAGCAAGCGCAGTGTCAGGCGATGGGTCTGAGCCTTTTAAAGCGCGCGTCGTCTGGGCGAAGGGCGCGGGGAAGGGACTCGCCCAGTCAGAGCGCTGCGTGGCGTGGCGCCACCTGCCGAAGGGAAGGGGAAGCTATTGATCGCCGACGCGGCGCGGCGGTGCGGCTTCCGTGCCGGGCACCCGCCCTGCACTGCCCTATGCCACACGCCCCCCGCTCCCCCCGGCCACAGCAACGGGAAGGAAGAAAGCGAAACCGCAGGCAGGGGCCCACGCTGTGCCGCGCTGAGAGAGTTCACGTGTCCCCTCGCATTGACACTTTCGATAAGCGCGCGCTCCGCCGGACGGTCCAGCTGGCAGGATGTCGTCAGCGTGATGAGCCTTGCATCCCGCGTGACTCGTAGGGTAGTAACGTCTTATCGAGCCTCTTCAGAATTCTTTTTTTCTCTCGGGTTGCGATAAGCGGCGGTCCGCCTTGTATGCGGGAAACATACACGCCTTTTGCGACTGACCGCCTCCGCCGGATCACGGGCGCGGCGCGCCTGTATGGACTGGAGCCTCTGCGCATGCGCCGCCCCGGCTCGCACTCCCATTGGCTGAGCTTGTGGCCAGACATCACCTCATCGCCGGCGTGCGCTGCGCTGCGAGCTGCATAAAACCAAGTGCGGTTTTCTTCTTTTCAGTTGAGCGTGCATTGTGCCGAAGACGAGAGTTGAGTAGAGGTGTGTTTAGGATCCATCGCTCCAAACTCGAGTTGACGACAGACAGCAAAGACAGTAAGGTTAGTACATCAAATATGTGCGCGATTTGACTACAAGTATCACAATGCCTCTTTAAAATTTAAATACCGGTATGTGTATTATTATTACAAAATGCACGATTTCGCTGTCAATGGAATGTTTATTCATACATCTTATTAATGTTTCATTTTCTTGCTTCCCACAATGCATTAAGGTTACTCGAGCAATCAACTTACAGTGTAAATGTGAAACTTCATACCTTAGTGGTTTGTATTGTGTTTGTGAAAGTATGCCAAATCACACAGAATGTGTTTAAAATATTGAATATTGTAATATTCGTGATGAACCTAATGTGACATTGACAACGTAATACATAAAACATTTGAGCAAAACTGGAACAAATTCAGCTCTGCAACTCTTATTTTTTGTTCGACAATGCTTTGTGACCAACAGTACGCAGTGTTGTGAACTTTTCCATCTTTACAAACCTGAAAGATGTGATTTCACAATGCCTCTATCATTGGAATTCAACATTGTTTTAGTGACTTTATGAAACATTATTACTGCGTATTGTTATCTCTCTGTATATATATATATATATATATATATATATATATATATATATATATATATATATATATATATAATCGAAGGGTCCAGTCTCGTGAGGATTGTGCCTACTTCCTGTCGTTTCGCGCGACACCGCACGCTTCGCAGATGTGACCTGGTGTTGCCGTTGTTTTCTCCGCTAGCCGGGAAATTGATGACGGACTGCGTGTAATAAACTAACGGACCCGTGCTCATTTACCTCACCGGGGGCGTTTAACCGGCAGCGTATTTGGGAGCATTCCAGTGTATCCTACATTACTAGGTGTATATAAGATAGGGAAATCCTTTCGCCCACGTTTGCATCCATGATCTTAATTTATCTTAAAGATAACTGTCCCGTTCTAAATCTATCTTTTAATTTACTTTTTATTTGCCGGCACGAGTAAATTATAGTACGTTACTGTTTTACAAAATCTGTGTTAAAGAGTATCAACTACAATCAGTGTTGGAAAAGAAAACATTACCAGTCAAGAATTAAAATTTACACACAATCAAAACACGACTTGTAACACAACAGTAGAGTGATGACTAGATTTTTAATCGATCTGGTAGTGAAAAGGCATTGAGTTTGTGGTTATTGCTGTATTCAATTCCTCATAATTAACTACTTTCCTTCAGCATACAATGGCAATCGGTTCTCTGAGAACTGCATTAATTGCTCAATTGGGTTCACGTTTGTATTATGCATGTAGAACTAATCCAGGTGAAGTAATGAAGTCAGGGGCGAAGCTAGGCAGGGGCAACCTCTACACCACAATGTGGACCCCCAGTCAGGGACACCCTGACAGATGACTCCCTACCGATCCCCATAAACGTGGGGCTCCTGTTCAAAAGGATTTTGCTCTATCCCCTGCTAAAAATTGAAACCAATTAGACATCAAATGAACATGTACGAATAACATATTCAGAACGAGTAAGTAAGCAACTTAAGTTGCGTTTACACGATCATTTGTTTTACTTTCTTACCAGTTCTACATATCATTCATCCCGAGTTCAGTTTCAGATTAAGTTCTCAGGGATGCGTATCTCTTGACGAAAAGAGAAAAGTGCTGTCTTCATCATTGTACAAAAACACGGCGGATACAGGACGATATTCAGTGACGTCACGGGTTGCCGCACCACCTCTCCAAGTAATGCCTTCAAAAGCGGACCAAATTGAGTAAGACCCATCGTTTCACAAGTTACAAAAGTGAATCAGCCCTACGTCCGATGACTTCCACTCTCCAGACTACTTCGCTCTTCATGTCCACACAAGTCTGTCAGCAGTGTAAATTTCATGAACTAAGTGAATTGTGTATTAACTGTTCTGCAGTGTGTATTAACAATCAACTTGTCGTTGGTAAATAGTGTGTTAATTATAAAACCAACTTAATATTTGGGACAAAAATGCAGTTCTTCATATTAAATTCTACACTTTTATTAATCTTCAAACAATATGTTTCGGAAATGGATGCATTCCCATCCTCAGATAACATTTCTATCTTCTTTTCTTTCTCTTGATGATTCTCAACGGCAGGATAGCCATTTGACATACCATATTACTATAACAAGGCAAAATTGAAGGTTATGATCTATTCGGTAACACAAAGACAAAAACCAATAAAAATAGTTAAACCTTTATAACTAAAACAAATACATATGTAATTAAATGTTAACTCATTTTTAAATATAGCTATTCGTAAATATAACAATAATACTGTTTAAAAGAAAGAAGAGAGAAAAAAGCATGTAAAGTAAATAATCTGATTCTCTTTCGGCATAGTTGACACAACTCCAATCTACTGCAATTACTTGTAACGAAATCGCGGCTTCTAACAACACTTTAAAGGTAAGTTTTCGTTGGCAGTGAGCTGCATATAGCCATTTTCATATACGCTCAAATACAAAGCAGCTGCAAATTTTTCAGTGAAAATGTGCATGTAGAACCAGATTTTACCCTCTATAATGTTCTTAAAGTTGTATTTCATTTCTTCTATTGGGAATCGAGGGGAAATTGAAAAACAAAAAACAAAAAACAAAAAAAAACAGTGAGAGAATGTATTTTAGGTGCCAGTAGGTAGCGGCTTGAATGGGGGGGGGGGGGGGCGAATAGCTAGCCCAGACGAAAGAGATTAGGATACTAACTAGTAAAATGTCCCTAGTTGTTATTTCTTGCGATCAGTATAGATAAAACAGTTGAAATATTTATATTCTAGGTTTTTTTGTGGGCTCTACGACGGAAGTGCGGTAATAAAACAATATTAAGAATATCATATTCCTGGTATGTTTGTATTGATTTATGCCTAAGTTGTTAAATCACCTCCAATAATGAAGCATTCATATTGATTCCTGTTATACTGTTAGTACGAGTTTATCCGAAATAGATTGACCTGTCATTCCTTCAACCTCACGAAAGGATTTCGGTCTCATTTGTTTGAGTGTAGACACTGTGACACTGCACAAAGTAAAACGAAAAACATTTTATCGTCAGAAATGTCAATACTAATCGATATGTGGTGTGACTGTTAAAGTCCACATCATATAAATTAAGTATTGAAAATTTAAAATGGATTGGGCGATCGTATCGATTTCATCGTAAAATAAATTATAAGGAGACGAATTTTAATACGCACCTTTAGTTCCAAGGGGCTTTTACTGTCATCTTTTGCCGACTTACGGAGACTCTCTTCCGCGGTAATTTCTATCTTCTCTCGCGCTGTTCACTCCCTCTCCACGGGCTGTACAGAGGCCAGAGGGCTCCGCTTGTTGGAGAGACGCCACGCGGGCTCCCTTCGCCCCGCGCGACTCGTCATCATCGCATAGGACTAGGGCCGTGCGGAACATCGTCACCATGCGGGCATCCAAGAGGTGGTTGGGGTGGAGCGAGGCACGACTGGCCAATTGATTGGTTTCCGTGCAAAAGTATTAGTCCCGTAAGTGTAGTGCATGTTTTTGTCGCCGGGTGTGGCGGTCATCTTCCTCGCTGGATAGCGAAATTGGCGCCGACCTGCACGTCGGCTGGCGCTTCTTTTCCCGACCAGGTATCTACCACCAGCGGGGCACCTCCCAAGTCGGGACAAGCTCTCTACTTCGAATTATTTACAGTCCGTTGACGTTTGATCAGCTGTTACAGTGGCATCCAATCGGGAGCTTAAACGTCAATACTGTAGGTGTCATCCAAGCTCCCGATTGGATAACACCGTAACAGCTGATTTACGTCAATGAATTCAATGTTTAAATCGAAGTATAAGCCCGACTTGTCTCCGACATATGTGGGAGTGTAGTGCATGTAAGTTGTGAGGAAAGGACAAGGAAGAGTAAGGAAAGATCGCGCGTGGTCCGTGACCCGTTTGTTAGGGTACTGCTCCAGCATTCGTTTGGTGTTTGACGGAGAAACCACGGAAAACCACAGATCAGTGTAGCCGGCAGCTAGAATTCTTCTCCAGTCAGCGGCTGAATAGAACTTAGATAGCGCCAGTGACATCAGTTGATGCCTAAGACGATAGGTGGTGTGGAGCGAGAGCCATTGGCCGAAGCACAGCGATGCGAGGTGAGGTGGAACGGAGAAGGTATGGCGAGTTGGGGAGGCGCGGCGCGGCGCGGGGCTGGGCAGGGCAGGGCAGGGCAGAGACAGCTCGCGGATCGACGCGGCGAGACGCGGCGGCGGCGCCGCCGCCAGCCTAAGTAGCGCCTTCCGGGCAGGCGGCGGGGGTGACGCCGCCGCCTTGCGGCCGGGGCGGGGGCGGCGGAGGAGAAGGCGGCGTTACGAGGTCGCATACGAAGCGCCCCGCTTTCGGACCTCCTCTCCCCTTCCCCCCTTCCCGCCTCGTTGGACATCACGTTTGCACGCGCTAAGCCAACTGGGAGGAATGCACTGCGATGGCGGCGAAAAGCAGCGTCTTGAGCGTAGCCACATGTAAATTGTCAATTTGTTACAGAGGTTATGTGACTCTAGAAATCTTTAAGGAGGTCGAAGTATGGAATTCAGTGTGCAATTCCTCCTAATTGATGAATTCAAATGCCCTTTCTTGATACAGTTTCAATGCATCATTATGTCATTATACAAATAAAAGAGCTATGGGAGTCCTACATTTCTGTTTAACGATTTGTGATTGTCGTTTTGAGTTATTGATGCAACTAATGAGCGGTGTCTATTGTAGTCTTGTTCACAATATGCGGCGACCATTTCAACTGCCTCTCTACGTCGTGTGTGATGAAATGATGAGGCGTCAGCTGACCCGACGGCCGGACTCTCCTCTGAAATTGAAAGCAATCGTTGTTTAGTGAGGTAAAACTTTGAATTTGTCATTTCGACAAGAAACGTTTTTCAATCCTGTTTTGTATCGTCTTTGATTGGCAGCAAATGTGTGGCACTAGAGGCACAGATTTATAGCCAACGAAGTGTGCATCTTGGCCCTTCCACACGTCACGTGTACTCTTCGCGTACGTCGTAACTGCACATTACCCATGTCTACCACACAAATAGGTTGTTTTCAAAAATTTCGTGTTTTGAACATTTCTTTCTGAAATGGTAGCAAAGTCGCTGCTCGATAAGGGACAACCAATGTGCGAGAGAGATAGCTCCATGTAACTTCGTACTAAAGTGTAATGTTGGGTACGCTCTGTAGAGGCGAAAGCGGCCCTCTCGGGCCCATTTTCATAACGTGCACGCATGCAGCCCGTGCACCGGAGGGAGAGGGTGGGGTGCTTGGCGACGTCAGGCGTCGCGATGTGCGGCGTCAGGATTTCCCGTCGAGTGGCAGCGCTAACGGTGTCAGCCTCGTTTATGTCATCGAACTATTGTTGATTTCACACTTTGCGTGGGAATTCTTTGAAGACTTGTATTGCCACCGTGCAAATGCGAAGGTGAAATGTTGCGCGTTGCGAATACGTAAAAGAGTTTAATTGTTTTGTCTAATGGCCCAAAGATCCAAAAGTTCCGAAATCATTGCGTGTAAAATATAGATTGTTAGATTCATATTAAATGTGTTTCTTACCTTGAAATAAAAATATATTTAAATTATGCCGACAATTCTGAATATACTTTATGTCTCACAATCAATGTCATAGTGTCATACGCATGAACTATTTGATTTTTTAAAAATTTGATTAGCTGATACAGGTGTTTACTTAGTAAGTGAGGGTGTCACTGAAGTATTTACAACATGTATTTTTGCAGTTTTGAGGCAAATATTTTCTTTTCTTTTGGACGTTTTTGTTCGGACTTTTTTCTCTCTAAATTATAAACAAAGACATTGAATCTTGGTCGTGTTAATACAGAAAGTATACAAACTAAAATATCTGCGTGGATATGTGAAGGATGAAAATTTTCAGTAAGGACAAACCTTGATACTTGAAATGTGTACATTCGTGCTATGACGCCCCAGCTGAGTAAACGCCGTGAAATTCGACTTCCTTCGCGACCGCATCAGTTCCCTTGCATTTGGCCTCTACGCAAAGACGAAATCCAGCCATTGGCGGCGTTTTGAACACGGCTGAGATACCCCTCCCTGCTTGCTACATAAACAGATTGTATTCCGAATTCATTTCCACTTAATGCGACTCCACTAAACCATTGATTCCTTCCTCCTTATTGCCACGTTCGTTTTTCTTATCTTTCTTCCATTTTCCTCCTTCCTCGACCGTTCGTCGCGTCGATAACATTGCTGCAATTGCATCACCTCAAAACAGTTCAACCAGGAATCTACAGAGCACGGAAATATTTCACCAGTCCCGCTTTGAAAGTAAAATAAGACGCTTATGGAACAGTCACTGATTTACGTTTAACATTTTGAAATGTTCACTAAGCAGTTGATTGTGTTTAGGATTTTACTTCTAATTTGAAATATGAAAGTAGAAAAAAAATCTCGAAAAAACAAAGCGCTAACAATCATATTTCTATAGAGTCATAAATAATATCTCGTGTTGTCAGTGTACATTTTATGAAGAAATAAAACACGTATTAGCAATTCAGAATTATAAAAATATGAAGACTTGCATAGAAAATCGAGGTTTATTGTCTCTTCATCAAGACACGAGACTATAACTTTAAAAAAAGGTGATTTTTTAAAATAATTTTCTTGCAACGAGTTTTAGTTAATGTTCACGCTGCTTATTCGACACGCGTCTTCCTTGAATGTTCTGCCTAGTGAAGATCGTATTACCTGCGCTGCCTTCTCGGAGAAGTGTGCTGATAAGATATAAACGCGTGCGGTGGAACCCGCATTACCCCCGCATCCAGACTGTGAGAATTATTTGCTCCTGGTTTGGAGGGCTTGTGGGCATGTCTGCACCCGCAGGTGGACTGGCCGGTCGAAGAATTAGTAGCATGGAAGCCTCTCAATGGCTTTCCCGTAATAGATAATTGCACATAATTCACGCAAAAAAATTTTGTAATGTTCATTGGTGTAGACCACGAACACATGGAAGAATTGTCGATTGCATATACACAGAAAAAAATTCTACCCCGTCAGATTCATTGCAATGCTCTTCTGCCACTTACGCCAATTTCGTGTTCTACTGATTTATTCGTCTGTGGAACGGCGTGATCCCGATTATCCGTCGTGATTTCTGATTCTCGATTTGTTCATTTTGGTAATAAAAAGCAGCAGCAGCAGTGTAGCATATGGTAACTACGCAGATTAACTCCGGGTTTTGTGATAACATGGAAGGATAACATGATGCGGCAATCAAGTGTCGCGGTTGTATGGCGTGGAGAGTTTATCAAGTAATCGCGTAATAGGTTATCGTTCGTGGGATGTGCCGCATGACAGGATGGGCGTGGATGAAGTCGCTCCTGGAAGCCGAAAGGTCTCCCGCACCGTCCGTGCGGCGCGCAAATGCTGGTCGATCTTAGACCGTCGAACGCAACCATTCCCGAGCGGCCCATTGATTTCTCCACTGTAATTAGAGCCTGACGTAACCCTAAACGACGCGTGGTGTGATACGACTATCGCATCCCTCCCTGGATCGAAAGCCACGCGCCGCCGCTGGGGCGTCCATCGACTGTTTAGTGAATTGTCGAGTATTTTTATGTTCAGTGGTATTCTCTAACATTAAAGACAATTAAATCATATAAGGGTAAATATTCTTGTGACACTCTGTGTAAATTTTATGGGGTACAGAATATTTTAATTATAGACAGTCAAATACGTAATATATTTATTACATTACATGGTACAACTTTTCGGAGACCGATGTCTGCGTCTTCAGGTACATCAACTTATTATGGTTTAATTTAAATATAGTTCAGGCTAAAATCAGCAATGATGTATCTTGTTTTTTAATTTCTTTAAGATTGAATTATACCTGAAGTAATGAACCTGAAGAAGCAGACATATCGGTTTGTGAAACATTGTACCATGTAATGTAATAAATATATTACCCATTTGACTGTCTGAAATTAAAAGATACTATAGCCCATAAAACAATCTAATCATGTAATGTCTTAACAATTATTTTATTGACACTAGTCTACTGAAATACATTTTTGGCGACACAATGTGGTCGCATCATCAGGCGTTTTGTATTCAAGGCGAATTATCGGGTAATATCTGTTGAGTCATGTGAGCGATTTTTTTCCCTGCACGGGTTCTAAAATAGTTGAGCATTGCCGAAGACCCTCTTTGAAATGTATTCTTCCTACAGCCAGATGAGCCGAGCGTCACCAAAATGCCTCACAATGCAAGTTCAGTGCGTGCAGATTGAGGTTAGGAATAGTTTTCACTAGTGTTCACTTTTTCAATAGTTTTCAATAGTTTCAATAGTGCGTGCAGATTGAGGTTAGGAATAGTTTTAATGTAAATCACTCACCTGATTTACATTATTCACATATAGTCACTTAAAACAATCTTGTAAGAACTCATGTCGAAAAGGACGTAAATTAGGTTCGTGTATGTGTTAAGAAATCATTCAATTGGACAGGCCATAAACACCGAATTTCAAAGAGCCCGCGTTTACTTTCATCATCGTTGAATTTAAACTCGAATTAGACAAAAAAATTAATTACAGAATAGGGCATGTAAATAATATTTCTTTCAAAAGGAAGTTTTAAGTGTAGTTTTCTTGCATTCTAACTAAATAAATGCATTCATATCAGACGAAAATTCTCCAGTACACGGAATGACAATAATAGGGAGCAAAACAACTCAAGAACAAGTTAGCCAACGTTTGTAAAATAAATGCGAATAATTTCAACGATCACGCTCCCAATTTAATTTGGAATCAGTGAGTGAAAAACTTGCTCACATGAGTGAGCAGACAACATGACAGACTATCTCATGCGCTCCGAATTCTCAATGCTCGGGCCTGCGCTCGCCGGCTGCTCACATTTCCGTCATGCAAACGAAGCCGCTTCAGAATGCTGGGAGGAATGTTTTTAGAAAGAGACAAGGGGTTCTTTTTAGCTATCAATTTTCCTCGCATTCTAAGTTTACTTTCCTTATGTCTCAAGGCATTGTGTGTGAGTTTCGAAGTGCGGTTTTGCAATGTTGGTCCCTCCTAGGTTTCACGTCCATTCAAAGCCAACCAAGGGTCTTACCTTTGTTTGAAAACTACGTCTAACTCTTATGGCATATGTGTTTAAATATATCTTCGACGTGTTAAGTGAAGACCTAGAAGTAACTTCTGATACATATATTTATAGGAAATGAGCTCTGTTTATTATGCATCATTAACGCTGACATACGCATTTCTCCTTCAAGAACACACCCTTAAACGTAACCCATGTTTGCAAATATTGATGTCGACATTGTGTAATTGTAATAAATGTAACGAGCAGGACCGCAATATAACATCATAGCAGGATAATATCACGTTTGAACTTATTCTTACAATTAATAACATAATGGTCACTTCAAGATTTTTTGTAGATAAGCCAATTTCGAAATTCGACGGCTATTCCCCGTTAGCAGATTTTTTCACTTCCTAACCCAAATGTATTATTAAATTTATTAATTATAAATTCCAAATTTATTACTGCCCTTCCTTTGCACTAAGCATGTGGAAAAATGGATTCATGGAATTCGAAAAACGTTCACGTTTGAGAATGGAAAAAATAACAATCCGTCACGCCTCCGTGGAGTCTCTCCCATGGCTGTCGCCGTTTGGCGCGGTGTGGCGGCGGCGATGGCGCGGCGGTGGCGCGCAGATGATTGCGGCTTCCGGCGCGGCGGCCGCATTGTGCACCAATCGCCTGATGACGGCGGCGACCGCGCAAGTGGGCGCCCCGCGCCTCGCCGCGCTGCCTGCCTGCCTTAGCATCGTCCTTTTCCCGACTCGAGAACGCCCTGGGCGATTCACATAAATGACCAACGATCTCGAAAATATACTTTAGAGCAGGGGTCTTCAACCTGGGTTCCGCGAACCCTGGGATTCCCTCGAACGTTGACACAGGTTCCGTAAGTGATCATTACCTGCTCAGCCAAAATACATATAAAGTGGAAATCATCTACAAAAGGATTTTTTCCACATAGTGGGCTGTCTTATTAAAATATTAGATTAATGAATGTAAGTAAAAATTACAGTACTTCTATAAATTAGATATAAGAAAGCTGATTGTACAAACATGTAAGATTGAACAACCAACCTAAAAGAATAAAACCAAAATATTCAAAAATAAGTTTTTGTTTTTTTTCATTTTCGGATTTTGTTTTCATTTCAGACATAAATAAATTTTTATGAATTTGTTCACATCTGATGATGAGTAAAACTAAATTAAACGAAACGTGTTTCAGAATACATGAAAAATAAAACATTTTTTTGAAAAATTTGTACTTTGATTGTTCAAAAAGGAACAAAGGATATGTGGAGTGTTAAATTATTTATATAATGTGACAATCACTCTATTATATTTTTCAGTTTAAATAATTTTGCGAATTGGAGAAGGAAAAAGCTTTAAAAGATTTTACCTACTAGTTAAACATGAGGTTCCTTAAACATGAGTGGACGTGTGAAAAGCAACGCCACTATGCAATCCTCCATTGCTTTCCAGTTGCAACGATAGCATAGGAAACCCTAACCAAATAATAGGAGGGGAGAGCGGAGCAGGGTGGCCAAACCCAGTGTGGCGGGGGGGGTCGCCGCTTTACTTATGATTTTGATAAATATATACCCGGGAAATCAGGTAGTTCTCGGGAAATACAAGAAGAAAAAAAAACAACTAAAAGTTACGACATCAATATTTTCGAAAACTTTTGAAAATAAGTATAGATGAATGGTATGAAATGATGATGAAAAAAAAACAACAATTAACCGAAATTAAATCTGGGATATATATATATATATATATATATATATATATATATATATATATATATATATAAATTATTTTGAAGTAAAATTTTTACATTATCTTTCGGACAGCGATTGTTGAAAAACTGAAGCGATAAGTTTCAATCAAAATTGGCATATCGGCAATTGTAATGCATGACATTTCTTTTCAAACCATGAAATGCAGTGGTTTTGTTTATTTAACGCTAAAAACTAAAGAAAAGATAAGTATATGCGTTGGCAGGGGACAAAAGCTATATTTAGAGTCCTGAAGCTAAAGTAGGATCCGCATCAAATTCTTTCAATTATTTCAGATAAAGAAAATGGAAAAAAGGATCTTGAGGGGACTTGCAAACCCAGAAAAAAATATGAATATAAAACCAGATAGGCATTAACTTTACGTCAGTTTAACGCTACAATTGTTTGTTTAATTGCATTCACATTCTCGTGTAAATCGGAGAATGTCTGACAAAGCCAGACACCGTCAAAAAGTACTCGGCATTGACAAGAGTTCCTCATTTCTATGCTCTTTGTCTTTGCAATGTAATAAGCCGCTATTTGTCTTTGTCTTGTAGTGGGTACTTTCTTTACTAATTATCTCTGTTCAATTCATATCACGACGTTTATACCGAGACAAGTTCTTGGGTGTGAACATTTAAATTTAATTTGCATCTCCTGAATTTCATTAGACACATTGATCTATTGTATCTCGCGGGAATGTGTAGATTCGTGCTGGTGTGTGGTTCGCTCACCCGAATGTATTAGGGAGCTTGTTGTGTAGGGCGTAGCGTTCAGCAATTGAATGCAATCTCGAACTTCTGCGCTTGCGCACATGCACAAAAGTGATGCGAAAATTGAAATGCGCATGCGCAGAACATCGGTACTGCTGAGGTTGCTTTAATGCTTCGAGGTGCAAAAACTCCCTATTGATGATATTTTTTACATAATGAATCTGTTTTCAAAATTAGATATTTAATCACGTACGTTTTATGTACACTTCATGTTCATGGCATGTCATATACATTTTTTTACATGAGTTGATTCGTGAAATTTTTACAAATTTAACGAATTACGAAATTGCAAATTCGAATTTTTCGCACTTATTTTGCTGAAGAATCTCACGAGATAATAGAAATGTTAGTTGGATATAATTTCCAATGCTGCAAGACGAATATTACGTATCTATTTCATATTAAATATGAGCTGCCATACCTCTTTTGAAAATGGGTCTATTATTGTTTTTTTCCTAATAGTGAAAACTAGTAACATCTGTAGGTTTTTTTATACAATTCTGATGTCTTATTACTCAACAGGCACAATGCATACACGTTTGCCCTTATGCACACCTGTAAGTTATACTTATAGCTGCAATACCTTAACATATAGTACCTTATATACATATATATACATATATATATATATATATATATATATATATATATATATATATATATATATATATATATATATATATATATATATATATAACTGTGTAACTGTAATACGTTATAACTTATCAAACGTATCGACTTTATTTTTGAATAAAATAAGGAATGGAAGAGGATTTACAGATTGATCAATATGTTCATTAGAAGCTATTTAACTGGAGTTGACAGAAGATTTTTTTTCCTGTTCGGCAGTTTTGCCTTTCAGGGGTTTGTACATTTTTATTTTTAGCACATAGCATTTGGGCATACAACCTCTCACTCGTGTATCTAACTACTAACTAATTTACGGGATTTCTTACTTATATTTCTCCTCGTTCGTGTATATATTATTATATAAGTAATCTCGTTCGTGTTGGGAAGTGCGATCTTTCCAACGCCTAAATGACGTCCACAGGATGCAAGATTTTGTACCCGGGTGTTGGGTTGTCAGCCTTCCGTGGTTACGGAAAAGTGACTGTGATGTTTACATAGTAAATTATCTTTTTAAGATAATTGTCGAATGTAGGTTTTCACAACGCGGTTCCTAAAAAATCTTGACACACACCTGAGACCTGCGCCTTTTGATACGAGAACTGTAAAAACTGCTAAGGTTATACTGCTTAAAATAACTATTTTGAACATGTGGTAGCAGGTATTATCATGAAAAGAGTTCATTGATTGGTGTTGGCCACAAGGCTACCTCCCCGCCCCCGCCGCCGAGTTCGCGCTTTTCTAGAGCGGCGCGCGGGACGAGTAACGGCTGACGCATCCGGCAGCTACCCGCTCGTTCCTTCCCATTTCCATGCACACAGCACCTCCCTCTCGCGCTTACCTTGTCTACCAACGCCTGTACGCGCCCCGCTCCCACCTCGCCTACCCATGCCTGCACTCGCCCCGCCCCGTCCTGCCCCGCCCTACCTTCGCCTGCACCCACCCCGTCCGGCCTCACCCGCCTCCACCATCCCGCGCCGTCGTGGTGTCGAGGTCATTTGAAGGTGCATTTGGCAGATGGGCGGGGCGGGGCGCGGCGGGGCATGTCGCCGACTATCGATTGGGCCCGCGCGAGGGCGGCGAGTTCGTCTCCCGGACGCTCGCCGTTGCGAATTATGCAACGGTTACCTAAGGTCACCCGCGACACCCTTACTCAACCGCGAACGATGTAATTGTATCAGCAAATTGTTAGTACAATCATAGAACTCATATAAATCATAGAAGATTATTTTTCTGACATCACTTGTGGTCGTTGATTATATTCCGATAAGTTGCAATGACCGTGCAAACCAGTACATTTTACTCGCAAAATAAGTGTCTTTGCATGAGTGACATTGTTTTTCCTTGTAACCATGTTATTTTATGTTATTCCCATGTTATTTTCTGACCTCGTGCTTGCCTTAGAAAATGTGTGATTGCAATGCAATCTTTGCATGCAATTTCATTGTATTGTTTATGTAATTGTGGGAGACAATGTAATCTAGTTATGTCCATACAATGTCATAAGTCATTCAATTTTTTTGTTCGTTTCCCTCGTATTTCAGTAACAGCACACTAAGCGATGAATAGAGCTTCATATTTAAATTGAGCAACCATTTCGACATCAAAAACGGGTGATCTATTTGACTTTTTCCACGTTGGGAATGAGTTACTGCCACTCACGTTCACAACAGATATGCTTTTTGAATGCTACATCTGTACTTATGGCTTTCGCAACTTGATCTGACAGCATTGGGTAATACATCGGACATCCGTTATTTTCGATGTGCAGGATCTATCGTTGAAAGTTCGGAAGATACTTCGGAAGTGGACTTTACTTTTGTGTGTGGAAGACGAGTTGTATCAGTATGATTACAATCCTAGAGCCCTTGTCTTTTTACACTATTTAATTTATACATTTTTCATTCCTTTTACGCAACTTTTCAACCTGTAACTTTCTGATCTCGATCATATTTCTTCGACTTACGTGTGAATTTCCTGGGGTTCACTGTAGTTCACGAAGCCGCGGCGCCACACAATACTGATACAAACGTTTCGAGTGGTCTGCACGGAGTCCACACTTTTACTTTCTCACCTTACTTCGTAAAAAGAGAGAGTATTGTAATCGTACGTCGGTAAAGGACGATTTTGCGACAAAAACCACATTGCAAAGTCATAATCCATTCTTTTGTGGTTCCTTGATCCCGAAAAATCTATTGACGACAAAACATATTTTTGACCGTCCGTCTGTCTGTAGTCAACGCAAGCGCCGAAACCATTCTGACGATTTTCTCAAAAATTGAAGTTTCCCGATCGATCTAAACTCGAGGCCCTGTGAGTTTGAAACGGATATTCTGTTTTCAGGGGATTTTACTTAAAGCCTCAACATCATTTTCATAATTAATAAAATTTACCAATAAATGAATAAAAATTTTTGTTTACAGATTGAAGACGGGACGATTAAAAGAATGGAATTCGTTGAACTCTGAGTTTTCGAAAATTACAAAAGATAGAAATAATCGAAGAAACTATGTGCCGTGGGAGTTCTACAATTTTAATTTTTTTATGATCTTCAGTACAAGGCAACCCCTGAACTGAAGGCTCCGGAACAGACAACCCTTTACAGCCTTACAACTTATGGTTCAGAGTATTTGGAGGTAACACTCGGCAAATACTGAAATTTCACTTCCTAGAATTCCTAGTTTATGGGGAATGGTTATATTTAACGTTTGGAACGCCGTATACCACAGTGTAAGAAATAAACACTTCTTACACCATGTCGTACACTAAAAACGCGCTTGCTTACTCCTCGGATTTCGAGTCCGCAGAGCACGAGAACTCCCGCGATCGAATGCACCCCCGGAACTGCCTTGAGTGGGATACAAACCCCGACTGAGCCGCAGAAAGGGTAAAATTTTGGGCTACATCGACCATCCAGACCGACGATTAAGTTATACAAATAATATTTACATAGCAAGAGTCTTAAGTTGAGCTTTATTTATGCGGGTGGAGGTTTACGTTCCGAACGTCATGGCGAGGACATTCCTCTGCTAGTTCTCCGGAGTAAATGAAGTTGAGTTAAACCCAGTGTCATATTCAATAATTTCTTGTTTGTTTCGTGAATCGGCCACCATGGGACCACGCAAAAGGTGCGTCCCACTGGGGCTCAGACATGATTATCGGGGTAGGTGCTCGTTACTTTTTCTATAGAGGGAATCAGCTATTTAATGCTGATTCCATTTTTATATTTCAGGTTTGTTGGCCCTGGGGGATGGGATTAAATTATGATGACGATGATGAATAATGCAATAAGCACACAAACATAGAGAGACACACACAAGACAACCATGCCCGAGGCGGGACTCGAACCTGCGATCTTCTGGTCTAAGACCTCTACGCTACTACTGCCTTAAGCGATCTCAGCTATCGCATGGGCACAGTACGTTGTTTCAAAAGCATTTTTTACATTTTTTGTTTAGTTTCAAACACGCTTACGCTAAATTGGCTGTTGACGATTGGACTGTCTAATATTTAATTGGAATATAGAAGACTAATAAATTGAATCACTTGATTAACTTTTATTGAGAGTACTAATGAACAGGATGGAGGCATACTTAAGGAAAAAGAAAAAAATAATCGCACTTCAATCACGTTTAAAATTTAACTAAATTATTTCGAAAATCTATCGTTATTTAGGCTTAATTTTTCCCAAGCTCTAGACTCCACAATCGGGTAGCAAGCGCAGATCCACCAACAGCGATGGTCGTTGGGTGGTCTTCGTGACCGGCGCGGCGGGGAGCTAGCGCGAGACGAGGTAGTTCGTCGTTTGTTCCCAGCCGGCGCGGCGCGGCGCGGCGCGGCGCGGCTCACCGTAGCGGGGCGGCCTCCCTCCGTTGCCGTCCCGTTGAGGCCGCTTTTTTCCGCTCGGAGAGCGTGAGGCAGAGACTTCTTAGATTTCGCCAGGGGCACCGACGGGGTGGAGCAACTTGCCTGAGATTCGGAATGAATTGGGAACCCGATATTTTATTCCTTCAAACCATATAAAATATATTTACTTCTAATTCAAATTCACTACAACTTATTCCTGTTGCATGGAGAGGTGAATTGTGTTTATGTGTTGGGTGAGTGGTAGGACTTTTGCTTGAAATAAGAGGTCCCCATGGTTCTACTGCCCCCAGCCTATTGTTTCCTCTTGGACTCCTGCATTTCACGTTACGGTTTTGTTTGCACCACGTTTTCAAACCTGACGGAAGCAGGCTTAATGTTCATCACCATGTTGTCTAAGAGGCAAATCTCTGAAAAATCTGACTCGCAAGAAAAAAATCAATTTGTGGGGTGTGGGGTGTTGAAACCACTACTTATTCATGAAATGTCACTTCCTTAGAAAGCAGCAGGTGATTTTATGTTTAGCAGCAAGACATATGTGGCATTTCGTTGCGGTAAAAATAATTGACATCCCAGAATTTACGATAATAAATATACCATAACGTGTTGTTTTAGGTCCATAAACCCACAGTAATGATCTAGTAAACCATAAAAAAATGTAATGTGCAGGTTACTTACAGATTGAAAATACGGTCGTGAAGAGGATGGAAGTTCATACGGTAGCATTCTTGTAACAGATCAAACAAGGCCAGTGCTGTATTTTAAAAATAATTAGTTTGTAGAAGCCTTGAGTATCTGTTGACCTTTAGTTAGATTGACGAAAGAATGATCCCTCCTTCAACAGATTGCAGTAGTTAATTTCTGCGGGGTCCTAAGAGATCACTTTTCTTATCCATAATGCAATGTGCTAAAATAAATTTTAAAAAACATGAACACGCTTGATATAATTTCTACTAGTGAATAAAATTGGGAGTTTTAGTACATATTTCATTCGATATTTTCGAAAACTTAGAATAACCATTTTCCAAAATACTTTTGATAGATTGTTAATTGAGGTTTCTCGTACAGAATATATCCCAATTGAAAATAATAATTTCGGGATTCGTAGTGTAGGGTTCACTCCCGAACACTATCAAAGTCGAGAATAAGTTAAGTAACAAATTTATAAAAAAATTAAAATAATCTAGATACAGAGAATAAAGATCCTGCACGCCATCGCTGCATCCAGTGCAGCAACATAAACTCACGCGTTTTGCACGTGTTGCTTTTGTTTACAATCACTCGGCGCCCGTGTTCCCAAAACGCGTGACTCACGTTCGAGTTTCGCAGATAAAAAACCGAAGTATATATGTGGGATCCACAGGCGGTGTGAATGAATGACACATCGCGTGTGGCGTGTTTCGCAATGGCGTTATCTCTGCCTCTCCTTAACAGTCTAGATAGGGGATTACAGCAAGAAGGGATGCGCCACGCGAAGGGTTAGAGAGCGATCTATACTTTCGACTAATCGAATGCTTCGGAGCTACTTGTCGACTGATTCTAAATGTAGACTTACGAAGAAAAAAAACGACTACTTATAGTCTAAATATAGAATAAGATCAGGTTGAAATTACCAGTCGCAACTTTACATCCGCGCAAACACTGACATTGGTGGCTTGAAAGGAAATCGCTCGAGGACTTTTCGACATGCGTCTTTCAGTTTCAAAGCGCATACTGTATTTTGGATGTGCTCTTTTGATGTTGGGCAGAAGGCTTTCACGAAACCACAGCCACTTCTTAGAATTTGTGAGGTAAAATTGTACAGTTTTGAAAATGTGGTCGTATTGAACTTAGGTCACTTTGAATTGGATGTGAAGTCGTGAAAAAAATTTAAAATGTATTGAACTAGTTAATTTTAGAAGCTTCGGGATTGAAGAATTTTGAACTGTTCTTATTGTTGGTGTTATAGAGGCCAAAAAAAAAAAAAAAAAAGAGTTTGCGTCTTAAGTAGAAATCCTGTCAGAGGCCAGCGCGTGCTGAAATTCAACAGAAAGAAAGTGATAACTGTTAACCTCAATATCACATGTCCCACGTCACCGCTGCCTAGTGATGCGTATTTCACAGCTGGGCATTCTTGTTGGTCTTAGCGTCAAGCGGTCAAGGAGTGCACAGTGCCAGTCAATAGGTCTATCACTTTTAATTTTTTCTTTGAATCATATAATTCGATGTATCAGTAAATCTTTAGCATATCATTAGCACTTGTAAACAAATAAATATTCTGCTTCGAAATAATTGAATAATACCCGAAAGTAAATGTGTAACATTCTTACAGTAATATTTTGACAGATACAAATACAGAAGGCGTTTCTTCTTTGACTAATTTTTCGCATGTGCGCGGAAGTTATATGTGAGGAAATGCAAAGGAACTGTATTTTTATTATTAGGAAACAGAATAAAATGTTTCTGATGCACAACAACACGGATTTATGTGTGAATATACCAGAATACGAAGTCACATTCGTATTCGTACACGTAATGAACAATGTCCTGTTACCCCCTCGCGATTCCTAGATAGCACGATAAGCGCACCATCGACTACCCAGGACAAACGAAACTATGATGTTAGTCGCTGTAAATATTCCCGCATGGAAACATCTCTTGCAATGGGGCGCAAGGGAAAGAACTCGACGTTCGAGCAGAGGCAGCTTGTGGTTTTCCACCACGCAAAGGGGCGCTCCTGCAGGGCGATCACAATCTTTGACTAGTGAGCAAGAGCACGGTACACGATATCATTAAGATATTTGAGAAAGACTACAATTGAATCTAAACAGCAACCAGGACAACGTACAAAGATCCGCGAAAGAGAGCAGCGTGCAATTTTGAGGAAAATGTGAGAAAATCCGAAGGTGAGTGCCGACCAGCTGGCAGCGGAACGGCACGAAGCGTCAGGGACATCTGTGCACCCCGAAACGGTGCGCAGAGTAATTAGAAATGCCGGATTTCGTGGCAGAGCGGATAGGAAGAAAAACTTTATCGGTGCTGGGAATAGAGCTAAACAACTTCGTTTGCAAAGGAATATGTGACGAAATCAGAGGAGTGGTGGCGTGAGGTAATTTTTATAGATGAGAAAAAGTTTAATGTTTTTTGCAGTGACGGTAGGAAAATTATATAGCGCAAACCAAATGCAGAATTGCATCCTAAAAACGTAGTGCCAACTGTGAAACACGGAGGTGGACACATAAATGTGTGAGGCTGCATATCAGCTGCTGGCGTGGGAGAGGTGGTGTTAATTAAAGACACCGGGGACAAATATCAGTATCTCAACATTCTGAAAGATAATTTACATAAATCTGTTGACACACTGGGAATCAGGAACTCCTTTGCTTTTTATCAAGATAACGACCCGAAACACACATCATATTTAGTGAGGGAATGATTGTTGTACAATTGTCGAAGTGCTGGAAACGCTGCCTCATTCTCCTGAATTCAATCGAGAATGTATGGCATGAATTGGAATGCACAGTCAGGAGAATCCCCATTACGTCAAAGTCTCATCTGCCAAAGAGAATTAAGGAAGAATGGCCACAAATTGGACAACTGTACCTGAACATAATTGTTGGTTCAATACCAAAGCTATTGCAGCAAGTCATTGACGGGAATGGTTATGCCACAAAGAGTTAATTTTATTTTTGGTTATTTATTTATTGATTTATGTCATATTTCATTTCACGTGTCCGAATATTACTGTGGCTAAAGAATCCAAACAGGTTTTTTTTTTTGAATGCGTCAACTACATTCGGCGTTTTTGTTTGTATGCATTAATAAAGGAACAATTATGTTTCACATTTTTATATTTCTTTCCTACATCCGTCAAAATGTCGCAGAACTTACGATTTCTGGAGTATCTCTGGGTGTCCGAATATTAAAGTGAGCCACAGTATTTGTCTGAAAAGTAGCTTTTTTATGGCAGATAATGAGTAAGAATAAAACTTTGCGATGATTCATCTCCATTTCTTTAATGAAAAAACATCACCGTTTGTTAATTGCAGAGTTTCCGTATCAAACAGTATGCACTCTTGTTCTCATTTTTACGTCAAAACGATGAAGTTGAATATAGTGTTATTAACAGCGATGGGGCAGGAAAGCCCTCGAGGCTGAAGAAACACAAAATGGTGTTTCGTTTCCAACCGCGTGATGCAACGTGAGATCACCGCGGGAGTCCTATTATCAATCGTGGGTGCTGCATGTGTGGAAATGTGTAGATCAGTGTTGGGAGATATCGCTCCTGCGTCAGTACTGTCGAGGTGAAGGTCGGTTTGCTGAGATTGACATTTCATTTAGTTTGTGCCCCTTTCGCCAACCAGTTTTGCAATATTCAAAAGTTCTTAGGTTTTCCATAAACGGCAAAATATTTGCTTAATCGTGAACAAAAACAATATTATTGAAATCAAGAAGGCATTGAATTGACCACGATGGAACAATTAAAATATGAAAATCGCCTTTCACATAAATGACCCCGAAATAAATAAAGTATATGCCTAAGGTATAGTGTCTGTGTAATCACTCAATCAGTTTTTAAATTTTCTATTCTTGTAGGATAGTGTTCTTTCCTGTTTTCTTCTTTATTTATTTACTTTTTTAAACTTTTACCATTGTCATCTGTCTACGAATTTTTGTTAACGGTGTTCTTTCCAAACGATATTGGCGACTGTTTACTTTCAATCGGTGCAAGCTGTTGGAATCGTGTCTTCAAATACTTCTTGAACTTTTGAACAAAATTGTGAGTATGAAATTATGTAGCAAATAGTGATTGGGAATGTTTTGTCTTTTACGCCATCGTGTGTTGATTTGAGTGTATATTATTTTCACGAGCAAAAACATGTTTGCTAAATGTAGCTGGGCAAGACATTGTTGTGAAATATTGGGATTGTATGTTGGTTTAATCTCTTCTTGCGTGTTCGTCTTGGTTGTGTAACTGTCCTGTAATATTTTCCTATCCGACAGATTTTTTTGTTTTGTTTTTTGAAGAAGAAAGTATAGGGACATAGAGAATTTGAGCGAAATTATTTAAATTAATAGGATTATTGAATGACCGGCTTGGAAGGCATGAAAACGAAAGGGAAAGTGTGCTCCTGTGCGTCCGCCGCGCCGGCCGGCGCCGGCTCTCTTTCAAGGGCTAGAGGCGAATTCCTGGTGACTCGTTTTAGTTGGTTGAAAGAGTGGAAAGCGGTCGGGGGAGCAACCTCTGTCATCGGGTGACTGCTGATCAGGTGAGCGTGACGTCACATCTGCCGACGGTGACCTCGAAAGCGTCCGCACTCCGCGTGGTGTGGTGCGACTGGCCGGCGCGGTGCGGCGCGGCGCGGGAACCCGAGAACCCGGGAGCGACAGGGTCAAGCCTTCACCCGGCTCCCTTCCGGGCCACTCACAACCTCACTGAGCACGTGCTTCTGATTTCCCGGGGGCGTCGACGAATGTTCATTGAACAAGAAGAACGTCATAAGCATTATTCGAAACTAGTAATCGGAGTTTGAAGCTGCGTCGAAAATCTCGTTCGCATTTCAATCTATACACTTTATTTCTGCAAAGGGAGTACAATTTGCAAGAAGCTCCTGCAGTTTATTTTCGATGCATTGACCTCGTCAGGGGACGTGACCGTGTGCCTTCCAGGAGAGCGTGCCGCGCGGGTGCTATGCCTCGCCGGTGCGCCCACACTTGCACTCGGCCAAGGTCACGCGCGCCGGCCACGTGCACAAGCGCGCGTCACGCTGCCCCTGAAAGCACTCGCGTTGCTGCTAAATCCTAGCAGGGCAATTTCGTGCGCGTTGACAAGCTAGTGAAATCCCAACTGTTCTTTTGTTCTTTTTTTATGATGGAATCCAAAATGTGAAATTATCACAATCGGACGGTCTTTCCATTAGTCTTCTTCCTCTACTTCTACCTTTTCTCTGCCTATTTCTCCTCTTCTACTTCCGCTTACGACAATTGAATCTAAACCGCAACCAGGACAACGTACAAAGATCCGCGAAAGAGAGCAGCGTGCAATTTTGAGGAAAATGCGAGAAAATCCGAAGGTGAGTGCCGACCAGCTGGCAGCGGAACGGCACGAAGCGTCAGGGACATCTGTGCACCCCGAAACGGTGCGCAGAGTAATTAGAAATGCCGGATTTCGTGGCAGAGCGGATAGGAAGAAAAACTTTATCGGTGCTGGGAATAGAGCTAAACAACTTCGTTTGCAAAGGAATATGTGACGAAATCAGAGGAGTGGTGGCGTGAGGTAATTTTTATAGATGAGAAAAAGTTTAATATTTTTTGCAGTGACGGTAGGAAAATTATATAGCGCAAACCAAATGCAGAATTGCATCCTAAAAACGTAGTGCCAACTGTGAAACTCGGAGGTGGACACATAATTGTGAGAGTCTGCATATCAGCTGCTGGCGTGGGAGAGCAGTTCTTAATAAAAGACACCGTGGACAAATATCAGTTTATAGATGAGAAAAAGTTTAATAGTTTTTGCAGTAAAGGTAGGTAAACTATATGTCGCGAACCAAATACAGAATTGCATCCTCAAAACTAGTGTCAACTGTGAAACACGGTGGTGGACACATAATGGTGCGGGGCTGCATATCAGCTGGTGGCTTGGGGGAGCTGGTATTTATTAAATACACAATGGACAAACATAAGTATCTCAACATACTGAATGAGAATTACACAACTCTATTGACATTAGGAACTCGTTTAAATTTTATCATGATAACGACCCGAGACACAAATGGTATTTAGTGTGGGAATGGTTGTTTTACAATTGTTCAATATTGCTGGAAACGCCGCATCAGTCTTCTGACCTCAATCGAATCGAGAATTCGTGGCATGAATTGGAATATATTGTTAGGAGCATCCCAATTACGTCGAAGTCCCATCTACAAAAGAGAATCAAGGAAGAATGGCCACAAATTGGACAACAGTACCTGAACATAATTGTTGGTTCAATGCTAAAGCGATTGCAGCAAATCATTGACAAGAATGGTTATGCTACAAAATATTAATTTTATTTTTGGTTATTTATTTATTTATTTATTCATGATAAATTTCATTTCACGTGTCCGAATATTACCGTGGTTAAAGAATCCATACTGTTTTATTTTGTTTTCTTTTTTATTGAATGGGTCGACTACATTCGGCATTTTTTTGTTTATACTGTTATGCATTAATAAAGGAACAATTATGTTTCACTTTCCTGCTTATATTTCTTTCTTACAACTGCCAAAATATCGCAGAACATACGATTTCTGGGTGTTCTAATATTATAGTGAGCCACTGTAGATGTTCATGCGGCGTTTAATAAATACATTTAAAAGAAATGAGCCAGTTTCTCATCCAATTAAGCAAGAAACAAGAAACAGATATGTGATTTAAGACTTCATATTGTTACTCAATTCTTCGAGAATCTTCACTTTATTTGTGTAAACATTAGATTGTGTTCGAGAAAATAAAATAAAATACTAGTTAAATAATTTACAGGCAATTGATGATCTGCGTACCTTGATAATCTCTTAACAAGAGTTTCATCAATAGAAAAAATGAGCAAAAAAATATTATAGTAAATAACGCTAACCTAAAAATACGCTATTCAATAGTAAAATATGCTAAATGATTTAGTTCAGAGAGGAAACAGAATTCTCGGCATATGGACGTATATAACAATACGATACCGGCAATTAGTCTATTAGGTGTCATCAATTGTATTATATTCAAATAGCTTTATCCCGATTAATACATATATATGACTGACATTTATACATTAATTTGCGATGTGTGAGAGACCTGGAAGCATTCATTCAAAGCTGTTGTCGGAACAGCTCGAGCGTTCGCCGGGTGACGTATAGATAGCTATAAACTGAGGATTAGTTTATCTTTCCGCGTCAACTGCTATTGTCATGAGACCGGTAGTGCATGTTCTTAGAGATTGCGGCTATTTTCCCCTTCCTATGGTGAAATCTGGCGCCGATCTACACGTTGGCTAGCGGGAATTTCCCTAACCAGGTATCACTAACCAGCAGGACACCGTCCCAGCCGGGACAAGCTCTAAGTTAGGGCCGTCAGAAGAACGGACACGCGTATGGCCTTCTCAAAGGTGTGGCGCATATCGATATCAGCCTACGAAGTCACTCGTGTCACAAGCAGGAAGTAGGAGTGAGAAAACTTCGTGCAAATGCGACGAGTTGGGTCAAACACACGGGTTGGTATATCATAAAGATACACATAAAATTTTACAGCTTTTAATGGAAATTGAGATGTAATCAGAAACTGCAGTTACACAAGCATTGATCATCACACCAAGGAAACATTACCGTATATGTCTACTTCAAGAATGCAGTATATGAGAATTATTAACACTAATTACAAATAACTCATATATTTGTAAGAAAATAAATGTAAACCAAAATATATACTAAATCAAGATAAGAATTATATAACATAGTTTCAGAAAAACACTTAAAATTATTATTGAAAATAAACATTTAAAGAATTACGATGTGCATATCTTTTGGGTGAAAATACACGTAATAAAAACACTTCCAAAATTGTAGAGAAATGGTGAATAAAGACCGGAAAATTATGTAGAATGAATCGTCAAAATATGTACATAAATATGTAATGAAAACAGTGAAAATATGTAATAAATATCTCAAATTGAATATATTATGTATTATTAAAAGAAACTACGTACAAAATTACATTTATCAAAAATATCTTAACAATTTTTAAAAATAATACAAACGTGTTAAAAATCATTTGGAGAGCACAAGTTGATGCACATTTTCAACCGCTACATTTTTCTGTCAGTAATAAAAGCTTCATCTAGTATTATCCAGGACAGTAGTTTAGCAGCTAGACTAGATGCAATAGAAGCCATCGTACAAACTGGCTGTATCTACGACCAGCAAACAATCACTGCAGCGTGTAGCATTTTCATCAAAGTGTTACACGTCGGCGATCGCCCAAATTCTTTGAAATTAACGTTAAAAGTCACGAAACTCTGCGTCAGAGATACTTTTCACTCCTAAAGGTGAAAATGTCGCTGATGCTCGTTTTGGTGATAAGAAAGAGAAGATTTGGGGCTGATAATAGTAGAAGAGGGAGAATTTTCTGCGTGTGGTTTTCTAGGAATGTGTTTGATTTTGTGCTAGTAATTTATCTGTAATTTATTTCTAAGCAGTTTGTGATTTATGGAGGTCGCATGAAACTAATATCGGGAGGGAGTCTTTTTGTTCTAGACTTTGATTTTTTAATGAAGTACTGCTGGTATCTTTGAAATAGTGGGGCTAGAGTGAGATTTAGGAAGATGTTGTTTGTTTCGATAGTTGCTAATTCATAAATTACGTTCGTAATAGGTTTTAACTTAATTTTTGCTTTAAAGTTATAAAAGATTGTTCCCAGTTCGGGCCTGAAAGCTGTTCTAATGCATCGGTTTTTTTGCAATAGTGACCGTGACGAGGTTTGCTCGAACGGTGGTGGCCCAGGTTGCGCAAGCGTAAATCCCTGCACCTCTAATGCAAGGGTATACAGTAGAATCTTCGTACTCTCTCTGTTTTGGCGCTCCTAATAGTGGGGCGAGGCGAGCGACACGGGACCCGATCTTTTGAGCTGCTTCTGCGCACTCGTCGTACCATGTAAACTTCTGATCAAATTTGATGCCTAAATAAGTAATTGTTTATTTTCACGGAATTTTGTGTCCGTCGACTTGTATAGGGAGCGGTAGGTCGTTTCGTTTTGTGTGTTTCAGTGTAATGCCGTTTCTTTTGCACCAGTCGTTTAGTGAATTTGTCGCTTTCTGGAGGCGGTTGACGGCCCTTGAGAGTATGCTCTCTTTGGCCGTACGGGCCACGTCGTCGGCGCACAGGTATTCAGTAATGACAGGCGTTTATGGGATGTCCTGGAGGAAGAAATAAGTTGAGGTAAGAGGATAGCCCCTTGGGGGACTCGTGCTTGAATTGGGCGAGTAGAGGAGAATTGGAATTGGAAGCAGCAGAAGCAGGTTTGAAAAGATCTGCCGAAGTGATCTACTAAAGAAGTGATATAGCTTGTCAAAAGTAGATAGAGACTTGAAGGAATAAACATACGGATTTTTGAAGTGGTATGCGGTGATTCACCGTGTCAAAGGCATAAGAAAAGTAAAAAAAGATTGCGGGGAGGGAGGATTTGAAGAAGAGACTGGAAGATGCTTCCTTTGCTAATCGATATGTTTGTAGCGCCGACGAGCAGCCCTTTGTAAAACCGAATTGTGTTTTTTATTGCGGATTTTTCGTCAAGTTTGCTTCTTAAGTGGGGTCGTAGAAGTCTTTCGAAAACGTTCGAAGTTTGTGATAACAATCTGATGGGTATGTAATTATTTGGATCTCTGTGATCTTTATTCGGTTTTTGGATTAGTATTATTGTGGCATTTTAGTATTTCTGTGGCAAACTTTTCGGATTTGTAGTAGAGTTTTGATGGCACTTCGCGAAAGGTGGCGCACCATTTTGCCGTCTACGCGATCGGGCCCGTTCGTTTTGTTTGTTTTTAATTATGCTACCGCTTCCTTCAGTTCTTCCGAAATTTGTAATATTTCTTCGTCGGTGTCGTCTGCGTGGAAAAGTTGTGGTTGGCTCGTAGTTTCCTGAGGGGTCGATCACGTAAGTTGAAGTGAAGAGTTTCTGTAGTGTCTCTCCAAAAATTGTGGGTTTTCGCAGCGGGTAGTTGGCCTGTCTGGGTTGTTATTGCTGATATTGGTAGAGTCGGTGTCCGTATTTGTTTCTGTACTTTCCATATGTCGTTCCTGTCTTTAATGTCAGTTCGCTTGAGGAATTTTTCCCATTCGTCGGCCCTGAATTGCTGAAGTAGTCTTGGGATTTCTCGTCGTATTCTTTGAAAAGCTGCTTTGGGTTTCGTCTCTTGTTCTATAGTATCGTCTCTGTGCTTTTCGTCTTTTATAATAATAATAATAATAATAATAATAATAATAATAATAATTGTTATTATTATTATGATTATTATTATTAATGATTATTATTATTAATGATGATTATTATTAATGATGATTATTATATTAATAATCATTATTATTATTATTATTATAACAAAACACCTGGTCGAGATGGGGTCATTGGCCTAGGATTTGTCACAGATAGATTAAGATATTATATTGTAGATAATTTTTTAATAGCAAATAATGTAACATTTCAAGATTTGTTCAGTTTCATGTTTAAAGTAAAATTTACTTGTTATTGTCATTTTACTGCTACTACTTAATAATAATGATAATGAAATAATGATAATGATGATAATGATAATAATAATAATACATGATAATAATTATTGTAGCAACTACATATAATTTAACAATATTAGTACATTCTGTTTAAATTGTGAAATGGTGAGGAGGAGCAGGTTTTGGCCAGAATTTTTTTCTATTTGTACACCTAGACCTACTGCAGCACCTATGCATCTAACAAATCCAGGGTGAAGGAAACAGAAATTTTGGTCAGGCATTCTCCTTCCACATCGCAGGATACGAAAGGCCAGTTCTTTTTTCTTTGCTTCAACTCGAAACAGTCAACATGGAACAGAAAGTCAAATGGGTTAAGAATTTTTATTTATGTATATTTTTAAAGGGAAGTATTGTTGTGATTTGAATTTTCCTCCACATTGTACAACATGTTGTTAAGCAGGAAAGCTTTCAATTTACTTTTAAATGTATGAATTGTGTTTGTCTTTAATATCATTGCCCAATTTGTTGTAAAGTGTAATGCTCTCTATTAGGGTACTTTCTTAATAAAGTGTAGTTTGAGAGTGGGGAACATGTAGATTATCATTTTGACAACTGTTGTAGTTGTGTACATCAGAATTTAGAGAAAAAGTCTTTGTTTTCCAGAGGAATCTTCTTTGTGAAGACCATTCTTTCAAATATATACAAGCATGGTGGAGGAAGAATCCTTAGTTTATTGAACAAGGGTTTGCAAGACTCCAGCTTATGAGTGCTGGTCATTGTTCACAGTATTCTTTCTTGAATAAGAAATGTGCAAGTGCTGTCAGGAGCATTTCCCCAGAATATTATTCCTATATATATATATATATATATATATATATATATATATATATATATATATATATATATATATATATATATATATATATATATATATATATGGAATTGTTAGACCGAGGAAGGTAGTTTCATGAAATATCGTAACAGGATTATTATTTATGAGCAAATGCCATGCAAGCTTTTCTTTAGATCAGGGACTCATGAAATTTAGAGAAACTGTCTTGCTGGTGTTTATGATGAGTTTGTTGTCTTGAAACCATTTTACCAGTGCAAAGTTTTGTGTTTTTTTTTCTGATTATTGTGTTTTTGCTTTGATTATGTTTCTCATCTGGAAACAAAATTATTTTGTTATTCCTTAAAGACGAAGGCATATTATTTATTATATGAGGAATAGTATTGGTCCTGCAAGAATATATCCTTGCAGGACTCCACAATTTATCATCTGAGGGCAAGAGTAGGGGAGATTTTGTTTTCTTTAGTGTGCTGGAGGGCAACTACTACGGTTTGATAAATATGATTTGGCAAATCTAAGAAAAGGGCAATGGGAATTTCCTTCTGACTTAGTGCAACAAGTACGTCATTTAAAAGAAGAAGATGTCTGTGGATCTGTTACTCCTGAAGCCATGGTGTGCATTTGTAAGGATATTATTGCATTGAGAAACTGTGTCTATCATTGAAAATCCTTTCGAGAATTTTAGAAAATCCTGATAACAGGGAAATAGGTCTGTAGTTCATTGGATCATAACTGTTGCCCATTTTAAACACTGGTTTCATTTTTGTCATTTTGAATATATCTGGGAATATGCCTGTTTTTAGAGAGTAATTGTAGACATGAGAGAGTGGTTGTACTATACATGGAGGTCTGTGTTTGATAAGAAAATCTGGAATGTTGTCCAGGCCTGCTGAGAATTTATTCTCAATTTGTCCAATGATTTTAAAAATTCCAGAGGGGGTGGTTTCATATAAAAATATGGAATTTATAATTTGTTTAACATTAGTGATTGGTTGGCATGTTTTATTGTTTAGTGTGTGTTGAGAAATTAACTTTTTACCAATTTATGAAAAGTGTTCATTGAATATATCAGCCGTTTCTTGTGGGTTTGTACAGTTTAGTTTTTGTAGTGGAGTTCCGTATTTTTCCTGTTTTTATTAGTTGGTGCTGTAGTCTTTTTAATAATGTCCCACATACCTTTTGTTTTGTTACGTACATTTGCAATGTACTAATCATTTGACAGAAACTTGTTTAGTGGATCCCTTGTAGCAAAAAACTGGATAAGTCTTGTTCTTATGTGTGTAGTAAGTAACTTTCTCTTAAACGTGTAGTCAAGAATCCGTTTTGTTGGTAGTTGATATTAGAATATTGGTTTACAGCAAAACATCTGTCTGTCCATACAGAGATTTTTTCATAATGAAATATGGTCTTGAAAATTATATCCTTAAATAAGATTGTGTAATATTTCTTCCAAATTAAAATGTTTTCAAAAAAACTTGTTTTGGAAACGAGAATTTCTAAAAACCTCTCGATTTTTCTTTAAACTATTTTTAAAATGGATAGAGCTAAATGCACTAGATAAAGTAATATAAACATTATTTTGGTTTACCTGTTTCATGTATGTTGATGTTTCAAAAATTACTCATATATTTTAGGAAGTGTTATAATTAGAGCTTGTAAGTTCATGCAATTGCATGTTTTTTGTTAATGGTCATGTTTTTCTGAAACTTCAAATGTGTGTTTCATGGCAAAACGTTGAAAATGATGTAAGAAATGTTTTGCATATCGTGTATTTTGCATATTCAGAGCTTTTTGGCATATAATTAAAAGTTTTTGCATATTTTTCGACCTTTTGCATTTAGACAAAAAGTAAAATTACACAAAAATATGAATTTCCATGTAAAAATATTTAATGGAAAGCGTGAACCTTGCTGCTTCAGATACGTTACTACAAGAAGTTTGAGACTACTGACGGTCAACATCACCGAAGAAATTTGTTTACAAAGAAGGTAAAGAAATTAAGAAAAACCTTAGATGCACTTACATTTATTCAGAAGGGAAGGGATAGATTAATGGTAGCTCCGAGTGAAAAGGGGAATGCTAATAGAAAGAAAACAAATGAAGGTTTTGGAAAAATCTGGGGCTATATAGTGCAATGGGAATTTTTCGAAGGAAATAGTTCGTCCTCCATACTATATTGAGCACAAACATTGTCTCCCATTACATCATGTCCAAGTATAATGTTTACATACAAAATTATATTGTCTAATAGGAGACACTCCGTAACTACAGATAAAGTTTTTATTTTTTGTAGCATTCTGTGCTCTTCTGGCAAAAATAAAATGTGCAGAAGTAGATACTAATTTGTTTTTAATTTCCATTTCTCCTGTCTCTGGGTGGCAAAAGTATGTAATGTAATTGTAAAATACGTTTTGTGACCAAACTTTGCACATCTTCACATTTTTGTGCATATTTCACCATTTTTGTGGCATATTTGCATGCATATTTCAGGGCTAAAAGCTTGCATAAACTTCCCAGCTCTAGTTATAATATTACGTAGCCACATTACACATTATGCGAAAAAGTACGTGCTGTTGAAGCTCCACTAGTTCTTTGATGTAGGGATGCTGATTTGCGTCTTAGGCGGCACATTTTCCGTTTATAAGACCTTGTCCTTGGTTAGTTACGACTCTGCATGTCTTTCTCAAACATGCAGATTAACATTAGTGTGTTGCTGACCATCAAACTTTAGAGAGGTTAGATGCTTGGTTTAATAATTAGCACTTCTGGCGGTGATTCTTGGTATCGTGAATTATGTGGGAAGGAGAAATGTGCAATTCGCGGCGACATCATTTTGCTCAGGCCTTTCAAAAGTTTTTTTTAGAATTGCTTTTCACTTATCAGCATTTGGATAGGGCAGCGACTAAAGAAAGTGATAGCATGTTACCAACGACAAGCACTTGGGTGAGAATTAAACTCTGTACGCTACTGATATTTTCAGCATCAAAAGCTTGATGTTACGTCTTATTAACAACCTCTAATCATCGCACCTCAAACCAGGGGCGGTGATTCAGGGGAAGTAGATGAAATAGCACTTCACCAATTATTTATATAAGAATTATATTTTAAATTTATTTTCCTTATCACGTACTACTGGTATGTTGGTATTAGAAATGTAAGTGGATTTTTAAATGGCACGCGCGGAACTCGACTAGGCATTTAATCATCAAGAAGGCGCCGGATGAGTATGCCACCGAACACGTCGGCCGTTGAAGTATAGTCGTCGACCCTTTAACGTGCCTCAACTTCCAGGGAGCCGCTTGCCTCACCTGTTACTATGACAACCGTAACATCAACAGTAATCTAACAAGCATGAACTCCACGCCGCTGCTGTCGTGCTGGTGAAGTATGTAGAGATGTAACGTGCCACCAAATCTTGTGGTCGATTCGAGGTTACCATGAGACGTCATTAAAGATGGCGGAAAATATAATCTAGACGCTATTATCTCTAATTCCTGGTGCACCTCTTTGCCTCTTGTTTTAAATGAATGATAGCGTGTTGTTTAAGAAATGTCCTTGAAGACATTTCAAGATAATTTTGGAAAAATGCCCTCCGAGAGAATATTACTCTCGCAACTTTTCTTGCTCAATGACCTTGCTTCCCCCTTCCTGGCTCAATAAACAGTAGAAGGCAAGAGTTCTCGGTGAACATTTAAGACAACATTCCACACATCTTCATTGGCGAGAAATAGAAACAATTTTCTTTTGTAGGCGAGAACTTCTATCCGTTATTTTCTCCAAAAAATCTAAAGAAATGACCGAAGAATCTATCATATGAGATACCTCTAACTCCTGAGGAAGTTAGAACGCAAATTATTGACAATGTTGCAAAGGCATGACTGATTCTCCAGAGTTTGGCATTCCTTCATAAAGTCTAGTGGCTGATTTCGTAACTAATACCCCCACTCTTCTCGCATTTCTTTAATCCATCGTTCAAGAAAAGTTGCGCGAATAATACCAGATTTTGATGCCATTTTGTATGCTGAGTCCCGTGACTCAAAGCAACTTTTGTGATGTTGTGGCTTCATAGTTTTCCTAGGGGCTTTAAAACGCTCTGAATAATGAGATGTTTTAAATCATTTCGTAAAGAACTTGTCCACAATCATTGGTTGAAAATATACTATTTTGGCGTTTCCTCCAAAAATCGACTTTAAACTTAAATTTGCGAAGAAATGTTAAGAACTAGGATATTGAAATTATGCATTCAAAAATAATGTTAAATTACGAGCCAAGTTGCATATTTCTTACTCGCGAATAATAAGCTATACAATGTTACAGCCTGGGATATTTTTCAAAACAGGTATTTAAAATTGATATTAGTTTCATTGAATAAAGGGGGAAATGTTGCACAAGTAAACTGTTTCATTCGTTTAGCAATAACAGAGAAGTAAATATTGTTTCCCGAAGTTGTGAAAAATTAATTGACGTACTGTTCAGCGTCGCTGCAAAGGGGTGGTCAAACAAAACCTCTACAAGTAAAAAAACTATTTCACCTATGAAGATACGTCACAAAAGTTTTATTGAGACGTGCATTTAATAACACGACATACAAGGTGAATCAAAATCCGGTATGCACTCCTGGGGCACTTTTACATAATTATCTTGAAATGACAATTTTTACACCTCCAGAGCATTGGTTTATTTCATGTGTTCAAAAAATGCACTCTAACTTAAAAACGGTTCAGATATATCAAAAAGTGTGTGGGAACAAACAAATTTGTTATCATTCATTCGAAACAAAAGCAATCAGGTCGGACCAAGGATTACAGAGAAAATGGTGTCAAAATTACGTTATTTTCCGTTTTCTCTAATGGCTTCTCAAGATAAGCCTGACCTCAGCATTCGGTAGCACTATGCACATTTACAAATGCTAAGCCTGCTAAGGCATCATAATTAAGAATCAAAAGAGAAACAGCTTTTTGAAAGGTTTTTGCGCACTCGTACGTCAGTACGACCTGCTCTATATGGAAGAATATATCGATTGTATTTACTTTAGTTTAATACCAAGAATATAATAATTAATATCTAGATAATCTATAAGTAAATTGTTTTAGAAAACTTTTACGAATTTGTAGAATTAGTTGCAGTAATACCTAGCTGTCACAGTGCCGAGTTTAATTTCTATATGGTTTTGACGCTTGCTCTCGTGTGGTATCATAGCATTCGGAAGGAAGATTTCTCCCCCTCTCAGTTTTTGGTCTGTGGGTAGTTGTGTCGAGGCGTAGCGCTCTCGGACTACGTGGAAGTGTTCAAGCGCGCCCTTTCTCTTGGACAGTCGCAATGAATTCGGTTAACGTAGGTCGCCTGCGCGTCAGTTGATGTCCCCACTCTTGAAACACACAGCGTCGTCGGCCCAAGGGGTGGGGGTGTGGCGTGGTGAGAGGCGAGGCGAGGTTTTCCGTCTTGACTTTCCTTCCCCGCCGCTCCGCTGTGCGTGGGTGGGGCGACCAGCTGCAGAGTCGCAGCCAATGCTTAGGAAGCTCCCTGGAAGACAGACGAATCGCTCTCACCAAGCAAGCGAAGTTATCAAGTTTATTGTTAGTTATTCCCCCAAAGCACAATCCTCCTCTTCCTTCCCTTCTCTTAACTCTGCCCAGGCTTTTGTTTTCAGGTGACTCAAAAATTACCTCTTTAAATAGATTTAATTCTAAGTACCAAGCCCTTTGTTGAATGGTTCACAAAGATTTTTTGCATGGCTGTCAATTCCTTTATTCTATTAATTTTCTGAAGATACATAATTATATAGTGAGGTTAAATCATTCAGCAGTGTTATTTTATTATTGTACCATACATTTGGTCCAGATGATTTGACACAACTGGGTAATACAAAAAAAGAAAGTTGAGTGCTAGATTTTTTTTTTCTAATTCGAAATTTATTACCTTTATCATTAGATAAAACAATGTACAAATCCAATTTGTTTAGTGAATAAATATATTAAGTATGATATAACTAATATAAAAAGATGTAAGGAAAGGAAAATATGCCTTTCTTTTACAATATACAGGTATATTAATCTCCAAGGTACTGTGTAATCTATTCTAAATTTTAATATTTTCCTTCTCAGATTGCACAAGTGACACTGAATTAAAGTTCTTCAAAATGCCTGCTCGCTTCCCTGAAGTAGAAGTTGGTGTGGAAATACGTAATGTGGATACACCTTCAAATGTGAATACTGGTGGACTCAGGTGGAACACAGATGAAGAAGTGGTTATCTCAGGATTATCAGGTCGACTACCGGAATGTGAGAATATTGAAGAATTTCGGGACAAGCTATTTGCAGGTGTTGACCTTGTCACAGACGATGATAGACGTTGGACGCAAGGTACTTATTGCAGTTCTGATAGTTAATAATCTCTTTTTTCCAACATGTGAACATTTTACTCTGAATAGAGATCAAATGTTCAGATTTTCTAATTGTAACATATCTCTATAGGATTGTATGGTTTGCCCAAGAGGACTGGAAAGATTAAGGATTTATCCAAATTTGATGCAACTTTCTTTGGTGTTCATGCAAAACAAGCAAATGTAATGGATCCTCAGTTGAGAATGCTTTTGGAAATAACATATGAAGCTATTATAGATGCAGGTAATCTTAAGAAATTTGAGAAGTATGTATATTAACATTGAAAATATATTGTAAACTTAAATGCAATTGCGGTACTCATTGCTAGTCATCCCTGCAGTAATGATTGTTCATTGTTTGCTACAAAAATAAAAAAATTATGTTATGTTATGTTTTAGGTGTAAATCCTAGTGAAATCAAAGGGTCTAGAACCGGAGTATTTATTGGAGTATCTGACAGTGAAGCTGATGAGTATTGGACCCAAGATCCTGATAGAGTAAATGGCTATGGGCTCACTGGATGCTGTAGAGCTATGTTTCCTAATAGAATTTCATACACGTTTGACTTCACTGGTCCCAGTTATGCAGTTGACACTGCTTGCTCCTCTAGCATGTTTGCTTTGCAACAGGCACTGTATGCCATGAGGACAGGCCAGTGTGATGCTGCCATTGTCGGTGGTGTTAATTTGCTATTAAAGCCTACATCCTCCCTCCAATTCCATCGTCTAAACATGTTGAGTCCTGAGGGAATGTGCAAGGCATTTGATTCGTCAGGTAATTATTTTTTTTAGACGACATGACATCTGGTAGTGAATTTTCAACTTATACTTTATACAAACTTTTATTCATGCATATATTGTAGTATTTTTAGTCCAAGATCTGAAGACATCCTATGAATTTTTTTTTTTTTTCGTGCAGGTAATGGATATGTACGCAGTGAAGCAGCAGTTGTTGTCTTTCTCCAAAAGGCCTCAGTGGCACGACGAACGTATGCTACTATTTTAAATGCAAAGACTAATACTGATGGCAACAAGGAACAAGGTATTACTTTTCCATCTGGAGAGATGCAAAAGAAACTCATCAAAGAAGTGTATGCTGAAGTGGGTGTGAATCCTGCTGATGTTGCCTATGTTGAAGCTCATGGTACTGGAACAAAGGTTGGTTGCGAGACGACATTTTTCACTAATTTAAATGTCAATAAGGTGTCTGAAATGTTCTTTTTTTCTAGGTTGGGGATCCTCAAGAAGTGAATTCCATTGCTGATGTGTTCTGCAAAGATCGCCCATCTCCACTGTTAATTGGCTCTGTCAAATCTAACATGGGTCACTCGGAACCTGCTTCAGGTCTTTGTTCCCTAGCTAAAGTCATCATTGCAATGGAAGAGGGTGTCATTCCAGCTAATTTACATTATAAGGAGCCTAATAAGGATATTCCTGCTCTTTCTGACGGAAGACTTCAAGTGAGTATTAGCGAAGATGTACTTGAATGCTTATATGTTGTTTTAAATTCAGCATTGCAAATTTTAAATCTAATGTAAGTAATAAATTGAAAACAATTCGAATAAATAAAATAAATTGAAATGATTCAATAGGTGGTGGACAAGGCACTTCCTTGGAATGGTGGGCTAGTGGCTGTAAATTCCTTTGGCTTTGGTGGGGCCAATGCACATATACTTTTGCGTTCTAACCCCAAACCAAAGACTCCTGCTGTACGAGATAACATTCCAAGACTAGTTACAACTTCTGGGCGGACTATTGAAGCTGTTAATAGCTTCCTAGAGAAGGTAATGTTGGTGTGATTTATATAAAACTCGCTACGATTCAATGCAATTCATGATATTGTCTCTGATAATCTAGTAATTCTCCTTTATAATGTTTCCTTTAAAGTCTTTTTTATTGTTGTTATTATTGTTGTTATTATTGTTGTTGTTGTTATTATTATTATTATTATTATTATTATTATTATTATTATTTAATTTTAGGTTGAAAACATGCCAAGAGATGATGAGCTCATTAGTTTGTTGCACAAAATACATGGTACCAATATTTCTGGTCATGGTTACAGAGGTTACTCTGTTCTGGGTTCTGATACTCCTGTTAGAGAAATTGCTGTAAGTGTTGATAATAAAATTTTAAAATTTCTATTCTGTTTATTTTTGGTTCAATTTAGCAAATTAACAGAAGATTTCAATGTCTTTTTAGGAAATGACAACAGAGAAGAGACCAGTATGGTATGTGTTCTCTGGCATTGGATCCCAGTGGGCTGGGATGGCTAAGGACCTTATGGAAATTGATATTTTTGAGAAGGCTATCAGGAAGTGTGCGGAAGCATTGCAAAATGAAGGATTAAATTTGTATGAAGTGTTCTCCAATTATGATCCAGACAATCTAGTTAATTCTTTTGTTTCAATTGCTGCCGTTCAGGTGTGTTTTTAAAGTGGTGTTTTTTGTTTGTATATGAATTAGAAGGTTAAATTAAATTGTGGTTTTTTGTTTCTTCAATTTGATAACATTTTTTATTTGCAGGTAGCATTAGTTGATATTTTGACATCATTGGGAATTCAGCCTGATGGTATTGTGGGACACTCTGCTGGAGAGCTGGGTTGTGCTTATGCTGATGGTGCATTCACTGCAGAGCAAACTGTTCTGGCTGCATACTGGAGAGGTCGCTCTATCCTTGAGTCAAAATTGCCTCCTGGTTCAATGGCAGCTGTTGGTTAGTGTCTTACATTCTCAATACCATTATGTTAAAAAATAAATAAATTTCATACCTACAATGTTATTTATTATTATATATACAAAAGCCATTTTATTCCATGCTTTAATTTCTGTATTCTTTGCTTCAGGGCTTACTTGGGAAGAAGCTAAAGCTCGCTGCCCTCCTGAGATTGTTCCAGCCTGCCACAATAGCAAGGACAATATTACCATATCTGGTCCTGTTGAAGATACAAGGAAGTTTCTCAAAGTCCTTCAGGCAGAGGGGATCTTCAACAGGGAAGTGGCAAGTTCCAATATTGCCTTCCACAGTCGTTATATTGCAGAAGCTGGACCAAAACTTCGAAAGTCTTTGGACAGAGTAAGTACACATACACATGTATCTTATAAAACTCATTGAAAAGTATCAAGATAAAGCTCACATCCTCAGTGCTCATTGAAATCTATCCAGTTTGTGCTCTTTTTGAATTTAGGAACTTCTTTGCATTAAAATACTTCATTTCATTTTAGATCATTCCCAATCCCAAGCCTCGATCTGCACGATGGATCAGCTCATCTGTGCCAGAATCTGCATGGGGCACTGCACTTGCACAGTCTTCATCTGCAGCATATCATGTGAACAACCTGCTGTCTCCGGTTCTGTTCCATGAAGCCATCTCCCACATCCCAGAAAATGCTATTGTCATTGAAGTTGCCCCTCACTGCCTCTTGCAGGCCATCCTGAAGCGTTCTACCCCATCTTCATGCATTAATGTGGGTCTTATCAAGCGTAATCATCCTGACAACAAACAGTTTTTCTTTTCAAGTCTTGGAAAGTAGGTTGCATAGTTAGACTTTGTGTATGATGTATGAATTGTGAGAAAGTTATTTGTGGTTTATTAATGTTTGCTAATTGTAGGTTGTACAATGCTGGCCTTCATCCCAAAGTAGCTCGCTTACATCCTCAGGTGACCTATCCTGTTGCGCGAGGCACCCCACGCATTGCATCCCTAATTCAATGGGATCACTCTGTGGAATGGGGAGTGGCTAAATTTGGAGGAAAAGTATGTTGGTTTTCTGAAGTATTGTTTGGTTGGAAAATACTCATGTAAATAAACATATTTACAAATACATTTTTGTTTTCTTGTAGGATGGAGTTCGATCAGGTGAATGTGTCATTGAAGTAGATTTGAGCAAGGAGACTGACAGTTTTCTGGCGGGTCATGCCATTGATGGACGAGTGCTTTTCCCAGCTACTGGATATTTGGTGAATATATTCCACAAAACAGTACAATTCTGCTGGGGAAATGACTATCAGGTATGCAGTGAATTAAATTCATTTTTATATTGTTATAGACTCTTGTATGGAAGACGTTTGCCAAACTTCAGGGCACAGATTTTGAAGAATTACCTGTTGTAATTGAGGATGTGCAATTTCATCGTGCAACTATTATGCCTAAAGAAGGTTAGTGTTAATCAAATTTAAACATTTTTTTTATTTTACTGTAGAATTATAGAACTTAAGTATTAAATTAATATGAGTGTCTGTGTCACAGGTTGCGTGAAGTTCCTCATCAACATTTTTGACAGTTCAGGAGAGTTTGAGTTGTGTGAGGGAGGTTCTGTAGCTGTATCTGGTCGCATCTCTGTGGCTGAAGATGTGGATCGTGAAGTTCTGAATCTCTCTGTTCCTGTCATACAGTCTGACCAAACCCTTCTTCCTCTTATAACAGGTGATATTTACAAGGACCTCCGCCTGAGAGGTTATGATTATGGAGGCATTTTTAAAGGAATAATTGAATCTGACAACAAAGGTAAGATTCTGGGAGAAATTACTCAAATAATTCTTATGTTATTTTGAGAGATTTAGGGTGCTGGGTTATGTGTATTTTAATTGGAGAATATTTCTTGTAGGAATTGCTGGTAAATTGCAGTGGGTATCAAACTGGGTTAGTTTCATGGACACTATGCTCCAGTTTTCAATTTTGGGTCAGAACACTCGTGAATTATATTTGCCTACTCGCCTGCAAAGAGCAGTTTTGAATCCCAAAGCCCACAGGCAAATGGTGGAACAGCTGACTGAGGGTGATGGTATGTTTCTTCTTTTTGTAATATTTGTTGCTGATTCTTTTACATTTTTACATGTTGTCTGACTAATGTTTAAAAATAAAACTATACAACCCAGTGTTATAATTTTTTATTCACTTTCACTCTCCAGTTGTGATTTATACACATGTTTAACGCCCGTTTTCTCTAATTTATCAAAGAAATAGTTGTATGTGTAACATGTTATGAACATTTATGTTTATCTGATTTTTGAGTGTAGGTCATAAATAAGTAAATAAATTTACATTTATGTCCTACACTCAAGAACTAGATAAAAATTAATTCCAACAGGTCAAGAGCCTCTTAAAATATTAACTATTTATATCAACATTAACAAACATTTTGAAATTAATTTTTCTTCTCACCAACTTGAAATATAAAGTAACATAATCTATTTGTATCTCTTATAGGTTTGCCTGTGTACATGTATCGCAACATTGGAGTAATTAAGGCTGGTGGAGTAGAACTGAGAGGAATGAAAGCTAGCCTTGCTCCAAGACGCCAGCAATCTCAAGCTGCACCCAAACTAGAGAGATATATTTTCGTTCCTTATGAGAATATTCATGGAGAGGTAAGTGCATGTAAATTATTCCGTCTCAGGGAGTGGAAAGACAATTTCTATTATTTAATTAATTACAATCAAGGATTATAATACTCAAATTTCATTTATGTTTTATCAAGATTTTGTGTTTATAGAAATAAACACAAATTCTGTCCACCTGCGCAACATATAATTCTTTTTTATCTAAATAGATAAGTTTCCAAATTTTTACTCTTGGTTCTTGTTATGGAAAGATTTTTTTTATTTCTTTAGGGAGAATTAGCAGAGAGTGATGTCAAGATAAATTCCCAAGCTCTTACTGTGTCCCTGCAAGTGGCTTTGGAAAACATAGGAAGTTCTTTGAAGATGAAGGTTGTGGAAGTAGCTCATGAACAACCTGTTGAGTCTCTTCTGGCACCAGCTGTCATTCATATTCTTGAATCAGAGCCCCAACTTCATGTGAGTCTCTTAAATTGAACATTTGCTTTTGTGTGTCCCTCTCAAAGTTCATATAATTGCTTGGCAACAAGAACATATATTTATCTAATAAATGTTTCTTCGTCAGGTGGATTTCACTGTTGCCTCACCGACTCTGTCAGCTTCTGCAGTTGAACCGTTGGGTACAAAATTTACATCAAAGGATATCAAGGCTGGACCTGTTGACCAAAATGTCCATTTAGTTGTTGCTTCAGATGTCCTTAAGAAGGAGCAACCTGTTACTGTGATCAGAAACATGGCAGAATCAGTTAAAGCTGGTGGCTTTATACTTTTAGAAGAAACAATGCCAATTCAGTCTCAGTTTGTCTATGAGGCTGGGTTAGAAGTGATCTCATCACAACTGGATGGTCGTAGAGTGTACTTACTTCTTCGCAAGGTAAGATTTTTATGAATGTTATTATAAATACTAAAAATTGCTTCGTGATTACCTTATTTTTCTTATCAACTTCGCTTTTTTTCATTTTGCAGGCTTATTTATCTTCTGAGCCTGTTGTCATCACGGTGACAGAAAAGAATTTCACTTGGCTCGAACCCTTGAAAGCTGCTTTGAAGAAGAGTGAGACAGATGGCCAAAAATTCCTTGTGGTGTCCCAAGGAGAACCACAGTTTGGAATGGTTGGTATGATGAATTGCATCAAACAAGAACCAGGCGGCAACAATGCCAGGTACTTAGGAGCATATATTTACAATACAAAGCTAGAGACTATAACAAATAATTTTATTTCTAATTGTACATCCTGATGATCATTTCTTAGATGTGTTTTCATACAAGATAAGAATGCACCTGCCTTCTCTCTAAAGAATAAGAAATACTCTGATCAATTGAAGAAGGATTTGGTAGTGAATGTTCTGAAAAACAACACATGGGGATCATACCGACATCTCAAATTGAACAATAACGCTGATGCAGCTTCGCTGCAAGTTGAACATGCATACATTAATGCTTTGATCCGAGGAGATCTTGCAAGCCTTCAATGGATAGAGGGCCCACTCACTTTCTATCGGTATGTATTTACTGAATGTGAAAACATTTTTTTATAACCGTTTCCTTTGATTGTTTCTTTGAATGTTTGCATTGTTTGTTTCAAAGCCCTGAAAAACACCTGGATAAGGAACTGTGCAAGGTTTACTATGCCCCTCTGAACTTCAGAGATATAATGTTGGCCACTGGAAAGCTACCACCTGATGCCCTGCCCGGGGACCTTGCTGGACAGGTAACTGATTTTATTTTTTGTCTAATAAAGGGACATAGGAGAAAACAAAAACCAACAACAACAACAACAACAACAACAACATCATAAGCACTCTGGGATAACTTGTAAATCCAACAGTTCCAACCTTCCCATTTCCAATGTAAGAACACAGCAAAATATTTCAATTTTGAGGACGACAAAAAATAAACCACAGTTGGACCTTGATGTATCAAATCTGATGGACCCTTCAACAATATTCGATATATAGAAACTTTGGTATACAGCAATAATTATGAAATTTTAGCAAATGCTTTTAAAACAGTTTTGGAAAATTGGGGTAAAATGAAACATTCTACCTTAAATAATTAACAAATTTTTAATAATTCATATCACATTGAATTAATAGGAACATGAAATTAATATTTGTTTTTGAAACATTCAGAGATTTTCGTTTCAACATTTCCAACACTTTTCTTAAGCGTGTAACAACAAACTAAACCTGTGCTGAACTGATGAACTAACAATGAAGGGGATGGCCATTAGACAAAGGGGCATGCAATTGACCTTCAGATTGCTTTGGCGAATGCATTCCCATGACTGACAAGTTCCCATGAGAAGCGATAACAGGAGTAAGTTACAGTCATGAGAAAGCTGGAAACTGGATGTATAAAGTATATATAAATCTAGAAGGAAATTATATTTTTCCTCAGTAGTAATGCTCTCCTTCCAAATCAAACAATACTATTTTTTTAAAAAAACATAAAAATAGTCAAGTCAGAAAATGAGTTTGATATACCCAAATAATTTATGATGTTTAGAAATGTTTTAAATGGAATTTTCAAGGGATGGAAAAAACATTTGATTCATAGAGAAGTTCAATATATGGAGGTCCGACTCTATTTTATTATTATACATTCTTTCTCAACTATTGCTTTATCCATGGGTTGGTTGATTGTTAGTGATTCCGAGCGTGCCAACTACAGAGGTCATTACTCTCATAAGTGTAGAGCATTTTTTTCCTAGGGAGGTGGCAGTGATTTTCCCCCATTGGATGGTGAGATCCAGTGTCAGCTAGCAGGATTTCCTCCAGCCAGGTATCTTCCACCAGCAGGGCACCACCCCAGCCGGAACAAGCTCTTATGCTCCTGACCAGTCTCCTGGCATGGGTGGTAGTGTAGTGCATGTTAGTGTAATTGTGTGTGTAAGGTGTGAGGTTGGACAAGGAAGAGGAAGGAAATATTGCGTGTGCTCTGTGGTTCGTTTGTCAGGGTACTGCTCCGGTATTCACCTGGTGTTGATCAGAGAAACCACGGAAAACTACGGATCAGAGCAACCGGCCTCTAGAATTCTTGACAGCAACTGAATTTGATTTAGCTGACAAGCTAGTGTCAAAAATCTTGTCACTATCGGATTCGAACCTAGGGCCTTTTGGTGAGAGGCACTGCAGTGACATCAGTTGATGCACTGAGCCACCTCTCCCAGTGCTTTATCCATGGGCTTAACCGCAGGGTAAAGCGCCTCTAAAACCCTTCTGGTTGAGTTTCGACTCTGAGGGAGTGCTGTTTTTGCTTGATTATTGTGGCCACAATTTTTCATTTTTACACATTTGTTTCAGGATTGCATTCTTGGCTTAGAGTTCTCTGGCCGTTGCACACGTGGTCGAAGGGTGATGGGTATGGTAGCTGCTCGCGGTATGGCATCCACTGTTCTAGCTGATCCAACGTTTTTGTGGGAAGTCCCAAGTGAATGGAGTCTGGAAGATGCTGCTACTGTTCCTGTTGTATATGCTACGGTGTGTATAAAGTATTTACCATACACTGCTCAGTCATATCAAGCAGAGAAAACTTAAAGACTTAAAAGTAATTTCACAGTAAGCTTTTAACTCTGACTTGGTCATTAATAGAGAAATATGTAGTATGAAAATAACAGTACATAAATATATAATGAAACTTATTAGAAGACGTGAGAAATATGAAAAGAGGAATATAATATATAATATAATTTATTAAATATTTTGATTGAATTCATAGTAATGCCTCTTTGTTCTACTTAGCATTTCCCCCCAAAACTCCATGTAGAATATGCCCCTTTGTTGATAATTTTGTACATCATAGCCACTTAAGAAATCTAATTAGTTAAGATGCATTAAATGCAAAAATGGATAAAATAATTGATGAGGATGATACTCTTTCAGGCTTATTATGCTCTGGTAGTAAGGGGCAGAATGCGACCTGGGGAATCAGTTCTCATTCACGCTGGAAGTGGTGGTGTTGGACAGGCTGCTATCTCAATTGCTCTCCACATGGGTTGCATGGTCTACACAACTGTAGGCAGTTCTGCAAAGAGACAGTTTTTGAAAGAGAGATTTCCCAAAGTAAGTGCCCAAACCACACTTCAAAAAATACATATTAGTTACAAAATGAAGATGTAAAGGACATTTCTCTACTTGTATTACACTATGACCTCTTTACAGTTGACTGATCACAACATTGCAAACTCAAGAGACACGACTTTTGAACAACATGTAATGTCAGAAACAGAGGGTAGAGGTGTAGATCTGGTTTTAAATTCGTTGGCAGAAGAAAAGTTGCAGGCATCTGTCAGGTGTTTGGCTCAACATGGTCGATTCCTTGAAATTGGAAAATATGACTTCTCAAATAATAATCCCTTGGGTAAGAAAAAGTTTTAACTGATAATAAAGGTGAAAAGTATGTATGTAATTTTTACTTTCCTGTAGCAAAATATTTTTAATAGTGTGCCACAAAATGGTGAATTTGTGCCAGAAAATCTCTTATTGCTGGGTCCTGCTAACAAAAAAGTGGATAAATCATGTTCCTATATGTAGTACATTATTTCCTCAAACGCATGTAGTCAGAATCCAAGTTTTGTGGGTCCTCGATACCAAAAATTGTATTGACAACAAAACCTCTGTCTTTCCGTGCATTTGTGGTCAACGCAAAACTGATTTGCTGATTTTCTATAAAATTGATATTCTGTGACTGATTTAAATGAACTTGAGGTCCTCGGAGATTGAAGAGGATATTTTAATTTTGGGGAGTTTTTTTCATGAAGCCTCAAAAATACTTTCAAAATTTTCTGAAAAATGGCACCAAAACTTTTGATTAAATTCTGTTGTCGCATAGTACAAAAAGATGCTCAAAAGAATGGTGCAGGTCTCAAGTTTCTTAAAATTCCCAGTTTTTCAAAAACTACAAAAATTCAAATTTTTTTCTGTCTTCCTTCAAATACAATATTGAAGACTGAGATTTTTTTTTTCTTAATGAAATCTGTTCTTTAAAGACGACTTGAACAAAAAAGGTCTTGTACAATTTTTCTAAAATATTAATAGCTTACACATAATTGTGGATGAAATTAGGTAGTTTTTAAACATTTTTTTTCTCAAAAACGGCTCCAAATTATTTCTTAAAATTTTCTCTTCGTGTGAATCAAGGCACAAATAAAAAGTAGTGTGTTGCAAATAAAATCTGTTGGGGGGGGGGAGAAATTTTTAAAATTTATTATATAAAATTTGTTGAAAAAGAAGAGTTGTTTTTTACTTAATTTCTACTTGAAGTTAATGCAAATTATAAAAACAAACATTTTCTCAAAAGAGACTATATTTTTTTTTCTTCAAATCTTTTTCAGAGATAGTACAAGGAAAGCTTATAAATAGTGTGGGTCTCATTTTCGTTGCTCTCTGAGATTTTCGAAAATTGCAAATTTAAAAATAATGTGAAAAACGATATGCTGTTGAAGCCCTACGTGTTAAAATTGTATTTATTCCTCAACAACTTCTCCAATTTCCTCTTTCTCATGATTTTCAATGTATTTATTAGGAATGGCTGTTTTCTTGAAAAACACTACTTTCCATGGGGTTCTTCTGGATGCTCTGTTTGAGAATAACAGCCCTGAGAAACAGGAAGTGGTGAGACTTGTAAATGAAGGAATTTGCAATGGAGCTGTTCGTCCTTTGCCAGCTACAGTATTCTCTGACAATCAAGTGGAACAAGCTTTCCGGTTGGTGGAAGTTTAAATAACTTTTAATTTATTGACTATTGTAATTTTGAAATAATTGTTGAAGATACAGTAAAATTGTAGGAAAATTTCAATTTTTTTCAAAATGATTTGTACAGATTTATGGCATCTGGAAAGCATATAGGAAAGGTGCTCTTGAAAATTAGTGATGAAGAGAAGCAAGCTGTTGTTAAACCGCAAACTAAGTTGGTGTCTGCAATTCCTCGCACTTACATGAATCCTGATAAAGCATTCATTCTTGTTGGTAAGTAGTTATAATTATTTGATCGAAGATTTGGAACATGGTGGCTAAAAGCTATCAAGAGTCCAGTTTTCTTCAATAGTGAGTTAATAATGCAATTTTATTATTGTTATTATTAATATTCTTATATTACATGCAATACTGTTAATTATACAGAGAGAAAGCAGGAATAATTACATTTGGCCAAAACTATGGTCTTCTAGCAAATGAAGGGAAAAGATACAAAGTAACCAAAACTGAAATAATGACTTCAAACCTTTAAACTGAAATTCTGAATATTGAGTACCATGTAATTGATCATTTTTAGCCATCACCATTTTTTTGAATATTAATACATGTACATTCATTTCTCTTTGCGCCCTGTAATGTATAAATTTGTGGTGAATAGGTGGTCTTGGTGGCTTTGGTTTGGAACTTGCAAATTGGCTTGTAAATCGTGGTGCTACGAAACTTGTCCTCACTTCTCGATCTGGAATTAGAACTGGGTATCAAGCACTGCGAGTGAGACGCTGGCGTGAAGCTGGCATTGAAATCCTAATTTCCACTCATAATGTTACAACTGAGGAGGGAACCATTCTTCTTTTACAAGACTCTGCCAAATTAGGTCCAATAGGAGGAATTTTCAATTTGGCTGCTGTAAGTTTTACTAATATCAATCAAAGTTTTAAAGTTTGGATAAAATTAAAAACATATATTTTTTCTTGTAAAACGTTAAATAGTGTTTTTGTTATATTTCTGCTACGTCTTTGTTTTAGGTTTTGCGAGATTCATTTTTAGAAAACCTAACTGAAAAAGACTTTCAGACTGTGTGCTTACCAAAAATCGATGGCACGATTCACCTTGATAATGTATCTCGGAAGCTTTGCCCTGAACTTGATTATTTTGTTGTATTTTCAAGTGTGTCATGTGGTCGTGGAAATGCTGGTCAAAGTAACTACGGCCTAGCTAATTCAGCAATGGAAAGATTGTGTGAAGCTCGCCAACTGGCAGGACTTCCAGGCCTAGCTATTCAGTGGGGAGCTATTGGAGATGTTGGATTAGTTGCCGAAAATATGGGAGACAATGATACAGTTGTAGGAGGCACTCTGCCCCAGCGTATGACATCCTGCCTGGCAGCTATGGACTATTTCCTTCAGCAGCCACATCCAGTTCTTGCATCTATGGTCCTTGCTGAGAAACGAAAGGGAGGAGATGGTGGCTCTAAAGTGAGCCTCGTGGAGAGTGTTGCAAACATCTTAGGTACCTACTGTGTGCATTTTAGTCATATTTTTGCTTAAATGGATTGCCTTGTTTTTCTCCGAAAGAAGAGTTAGCATTTATAATTTTATCTATTGATTTTTGTTTTGTTTTAGGAATAAAGAATCTCAAGACTGTAAATGCTCAGGTTTCATTAGCAGACCTGGGAATGGACTCTTTAATGGGAGCAGAAATAAAACAAACCTTGGAGAGGAATTACGACTTGGTTTTGAGTGCTCAAGAAATTCGCTTCCTTACTTTCAAGAGATTGGTTGAATTGAGTAGTGGTGGAGTGGACTCCGAAGCAGCCAGTCCTGCAGAGGCAATGGAAATCCCCTCTGATAATATACAAGTCACTCTTGAGGGATTATCAGAATTGATGCCATCTGAAGTAATAGTTCAGATTCCAAGTAAAGCACCAAAGAATTCATCGAATCCTGCACTCTTTGTTGTGCACCCTATTGAAGGAGTGGTAACCATGTTACAAAATTTGCTTGCCCCACTTTCATGCCCAGTGTGGGGACTCCAATGTACGGAAAAGGCTCCCCTTGCTTCCATTCAAGACTTGGCATCCTTTTACATAGAGGTAAAGGAAACTAGCTTTGTTTGTTGATATATGAAAGAATGTGCTGGCTTCAATCATTTGTGATCTGGTCCACAAATTATTGGTCTAATAATGTGGCATGGAAATTCAAACTAAAGTTTTCCTCGTCTTAAATGTCTTTGTTGTGACAAAGAATGGTGCTATAATTTCTTCCTTAAAATTGCTCTCAAACAGTAACTTCAAATATTTGTCCACTCAAAGAATCTGAACCAACTCATTTTTTCATTGATATGAAGTTCATGTACTTTTGTTTTGAAAATACTGCTCTCTTTGGTTTTAAGGGATTGAGGAAAAGAGTAATAAAAATTCATAAAAGACAATGATATCTTTCTTTTTTTAATAGCAAGTGAAAAAGGTCCAACGTAAGGGACCATACACATTGTGTGGTTATTCATTTGGAGCATGTGTTGCATTTGAAATGGGAATTCAGTTTGAGAAGATTGGGGAAAAGGTGTCTTTAGTTCTACTTGATGGGTCACCAACTTATGTTGCCACACATACTGGAAATTATAAGTCAAGAGGTGTAGACAAAACTGGAGAAGAAGCTGATGCTCTGACATACTTCATGCAGTTGTTCAAGGATGTTGATTTTCAGAAGGTACAAATCTTATCTACAATATTTTAGAAAGATATTGATATAAATGTGAAATACAATATTCTTCTTCTACCTTTCTTTCTGTTGTGGATTAACAAATATGCAGTGAGTTTATAAATCTCTAATTTTGGCATGCCTTTTACTTTCAGGTCAAACAAGAATTGCTCTCACAGCCTTCATGGGAAAAGAGATTGGCAAGATGTACAGATTTACTTGCAGGTGTGTCTTCATATCCCGCTGATCAGCTAGCAATGGCTGCATCCTCCTTCTACCATAAACTTAAAGCAGCTGATCAATACAAACCCAAGACACATTATGCAGGAGATGTCACTCTAGTTAGAGCAGAAGATAACTATGTGTCAATTGGTGAAGATTATGGCCTTACTCAAGTAAGTCATCTTGTAAAATAGCAAATACTTCGAAACATTATTACACAAAGCTGTGTCAGATTGGAGGAAGACTCATTCTAAATTTTTTATTTTTTACTTTGCAGATTTGTGCACAGAAAGTGAAGATCTACTCTTTGAAGGGTGACCATAGAGGAATCTTGAAAGGTGAAAGTGCAAATAAGATTGTAGCCATTATTAGTGATACAATAGGAAAGGTGTGAATATCACTGAACACCAGTAACCCACCATCCACAAGGCACTGTCATAATATTGAGATCAAAATGTGAGAGACTCAAAAGAGTGAAATATTTTTGTTTTATTTTAAATTAATCCCTTGAAAGTGAGATTGAAGAGTTTCAATTACTCTATGTGGTATTTCTCTCCTAGTAGTAACATAAAATTTTATTAATTATTATTTTACTACTTTAATAGTTTATATTACTTAAAAATATTTAAGTAAAATAAAAGTATACGTATGTACTTATTGTACGTGCTTTAGAGAATTTACCATTACCTTCCAAATGCAGATGTAATTTTGATGTACTCTTTGCTATCTTACATGGAAATTCAATTGTAAATTTGAGGAGTGTATTTTTCTCTATATTCAATTCTTAAACTAAATATACTTAAATTCATTTTTTGTTTAGTTTATATAGCTACTTCGTTCGTGCAATCTATTCCAGATATTTTATTATGAATACTCAGTAGAAATATATCTGTAAATGGATGTGATCACCAGTTCAAGGTAGTTCACAAAAATAATTGTGATTAGTCTTGTGTTCTGCTTGCACAACTAGAAATTAATTTTAAGTCATTTCATGCAATAATACAATGAAGGTAATTGAGTGGAAACTCATAGGGTATTGTTTTTCTATTCTTTGCTCTCTGGGACACTTCATGCATTTATTAAATTAAATGTACTATTTGTATAGATAAGTTCTATTTTGTAAATATTTTTATTTATTTATTAATTTACATTGTTCATAGTTTGATTGTATTGCTATTTCTGAGATGCTGTTTTTGTGAATACAATAAATAATAATCTACATCTTTATCTCCTGTATTATCTACCTTAAATAATTACTCTTTCTGAAATTATTTTACACGTTATCTTCTGACTAAAACATTTTTCTGCAAATTTTCTTCAGTTTACACAATGTTTGTGACAATTCTGTACATATCAACTTAAATTCTTGTTTGCCTGCTTTTGTTTATGTGTATATTTGAGAATTTAAATGGAATATAATAGTAAAATTATTTCATTATTGGATATAATAAAATAAAATGTCTGAACTAAATGATTTTTGTAATTTTTTTTGACCGGAGGAAAACTACCTGAATCATAAAGCCAGTTCTTGAACATTTTTAGCACCCTAAATCCATTTACCAAAAATGTTAGTGATTTTTAAAAATTACTGACATTTTTCAGATTAAAGTTTGAAATATTTATAATTACATATGTATTGCTTAATTTAAGCAATTTAAAGAAAATTTTGGTGTCTATGAGATAATTTTAAAAATATTGGGCTTTTATATAAACTACCCCCAAAATTTAAGAGGCTTTCGGTTGGGGAATATCAATTTTTGTGAAAATCCTTTGTATGGCTTAGGTGCTAGTATTGTTCACAAACATTTTGCCAAAAAATACTTTTTCAGAAAATGTGACCTACAGTCTGGATTCTGACTACATCATGTATTTGAGAATGAAATTTACTACTTTTACTAGCACGAAAAAAATCCACTATGAATATCTAACCAACTCAAAAACCAAGACATCATTACACCAAAACACGTTTCTCTCATTTGTAATTTTGAGGAATAGCACTTAATTTTATCTTCCCTTCTTTTCTCCACTTCTAAGTACTTTCCTTGGGGGATTAAGGTTTTATTCACTACACTGAAGTTTCTTCAACAAATCAAACAAAATGTTAACACACCCATACATCAAGCCACCAGCAGTAATACTATGACAATAGCATTATATAAAAAAAATAAACATGGAATGGGTAATAGCAAATTAATGTTGGGGTTCTCACTGGTTAGGGATTTCTAATATGATGATGTGGTATGGTGAACAGGGTTAAAATGAGGAAAGTCGTGGAAAAGGAAAGAATACCAGGAGAAATACAATTCAACAATAAACTCATAAGCAGGGTTTGGTTTCTGATGACCTAAAAATTCTTTGAAAATAAAGTGGCTTAAAAATAAGAGAAAATGACCTAATTTTTTAAAAAAAACTCCTGAAATATTTTTCTATGTTTATTTAGTCAATGAAATTAAAATTTTAAATAAAATGTAGTTATAAAAAATTATATTTAATATTAAGTCTTTATTTTAGCAGGAAATCTAATCCTTAGCTCCAAACTTCCAAACATCAGTTTTGAAAGTCGAGGTAGTTACTAAAGATCCGTGTAATTTTGAGAGTTCGAAAAATAGGGTTCACTGCAGTAGTGAATTTCATCATGAACTGATGATAAATAAAATCTTTGTTTTTATGTATCATTGTAAATTCATGAAACATTCACTAACAAAATGGAAGCAAAGTGCATAAAAATGACAATAATTATGTAAAGGTTCAGAAATAGACCTAAAACTTAATAAAGGGCACAAAATGACAAAAAATGCTCCAATGACTATACATTTCTATCACCTACATGTTGTGATAAACATTAATTTAAAAGTTAGCTACATCTAGAATGCACCAATAAAAAGATGACATGTCATCAGTATCTGACAACCTGCTCAAAAGAAATTGGCATTGGAAATATTAATTATATTTTATCTCTAGCTTCCTATCAATCATAAAATTTGACTCATTATTTGATGGAGTGTGTCGTCCTTTCATTGGACTAATGTTTTCTTTCTGATAAATAATCTTATCAAATATGTTTTAGATGAAACTGTTTTCCTATTTGGTTGATTAATATGTTTATTAACAAGTAATCAAAGAGCAAATAAAGCTCTATTTCTTATTTGGAAGGTATTTAAATGACATATTACTGATTCATTGAGGATACTTTTCAAAGAAATTCACGCTTCCTATTATGGAATTTGGAAGCCCTATAAGGAATCCAAACTAAGAAAGGCATCAGTCTGTTGGAAGATATACAATACAAGGTAACACACAAACCAGCTAGTCTTAAACGACACACTTATGAAAATATTCCAAATATAAAATATTCAGCTACTCATTATTCATCAACAGAGAATGGACTTACTTTAGACATGTTTATAATCTTGCATGGATATACAATGTCACTGACTTACCATGTAAGAATGAACAATACGACACAACATGAAACAAAAGTATCTGAATACAGATTCAAATTTCTAGCACAAACACAATTCCTTACAATAGAGTTGTCTGGAATAATGAACCATATTACATTGTATTATAAAGAATAGTGGAATTTAATAAATATTTACACTTTACAGCAGTGAAGATCAGTCCAGCCTCACTGTGGGTGGACCAAGTAATGCACAGTTCTGGTTATAGTTGATTTAGCCAAATCTGTGTAAACTTCTTAACAGAATCTAAGATACAAGGTGCGTGAGAAAAGTAATGAGACTGGTAACACTGCGGGCGATCTGGCAATGTTGTGTCTAACGGCCTGTGCTAGACCGTTTTGTTTATCCCTTCCACATCCTCAGTCCGAGTTACAACTCCGTACAAATAACACATTATTTTTGACAGCGCCATCAGTGAAGTTGTGTTTTTGTTGTGTGTTAGAGAAATGGAGCATCGGAATTTACAGCAACGTTGTGCAATAAAGTTTTGTGTTAAACTTGGTGAATCCGCGAGTGTGACTTTTGAAAAGTTGAAACAGGCCTATGGGGAACATTGCTTATCAAGGGCACAAGTTTTTCGCTGGCACAAATCATTTTTGGAAGGTCGAGAACACGTTGAAGATGACCCTCGCTCAGGGAGACCTTCAACTTCAAAAACTGACGAAAACGTTGAACGTGTGAGGGCTCTTGTGATATCAGACCGCCGTTTAACAATAAGGATGATCAGTGAACAGTTAAATTTAAACACTTTCACCGTACATCAAATTTTGGCAGACGATTTGAACATGCGAAAGATTTGTGCCAAAATGGTGCCGAAAAACCTCACAACTGAACAGAAGGGCAATCGAAAAAACGTGTGCGCTGATCTTCTTGAGATGATTGCCAATGACCAAGAATTCTTCAATTGTGTGATCACAGGTGATGAATCGTGGATATTTGAGTACGATCCTGAAACGAAGCGGCAAAGCGAAGAGTGGCACACTCCGTCATCTCCTCGGCCGAAGAAATGTCGAATGAGCAAATCGAAGATCAAGACCATGCTGATTTGTTTTTTTGACAGTAAGAGAATCGTGCACAAAGAATTTGTTCCACCAGGACAAACTGTCAACCAAGTGTTTTATAAAAGTGTCCTTGAAAGGCTGAGGAAAAGAGTGATTCGTGTGAGACCACACATTGCAGACAAGTGGATGGTTCATCATGACAATGCCCCGTGTCACACGGCCATTTCCATCAGTGAATTTTTGACCTCAAAACTCATTACTGTTGTTCCTCAACCCCCATATTCACCTGATTTGAGTCCTTGTGGCTTTTTCCTTTTCCCTAAATTGAAACATGTCCTAAAAGGACGTCATTTTGGAACTCTGGAGAACATTCAAAAGACCGTGACCGACCAGTTAAAAGCCATTCCAGTTGAAGACTTCCAGCGCTGCTACAAAGAGTGAGAACAACGACTCCGCCGGTGTATAGCTGCCCAAGGGAACTACTTTGAAGGGGATCATATTGTTGTTTGAAAAAAATAAAAAATTTAGTTAGTATAAAATCAGTCTCATTACTTTTCTAACACACCTTGTATGTATATAAATTGAGAAATTCAAGAATGAAGAACAAATTACAAAGGCATTTTGCAACAAATATATAAAACCAGAGGTAATAAATCAATCAAGTACAGTACATTACCCAACATCCATCTCCCACCCATTCTTCCTCCTCTCCTTTCACAACCCAATTCCCGCAACCGCAATTCAAGAAAACCTAAAATGGAACACTCACATCTCAAATCTTAACAAGAAGTTCAGCAAATCTTGCTATGCCTTATACACCCTCAGGTCAAGCTCCAACATTGAGACACTTTGAACAATGTATTTTGCAAATGTGCACTCACACCTAAAATATGGAATAATATTCTGGGGAAATGCCCCTGAAAGCACTCGCACATTTATTATCCAAAAAAGAATACTGCAAACAATGACCAGCACTCATAAGCTGGAGTCTTGCAAACCCTTGTTTAATAAACTAAGGATTCTTCCTCTACCATGCATGTACATATTTGAAATAGTGGTCTTCACAAAGAAAATTCTCATGGAAAACAAAGACACTTTTACTTTAAATTCTGATGTACATAACTACAACACCCGTCAAAAGGATAACCTACACGTTCCCCACTCTGAAACTACACTTTATCAAAAAAGTACCCTAATAGAGGGCATTACACTTTACAACAAACTGGGCAATATCAAAGACATAAACACAATTCATACATTTAAAAGTAAATTGAAAGCTTTCCTGCTTAACAACATGTTCTACAGTGTAAAGGAATTTTCAAATTACAACATTTCCCTTAAAAAATATAAATAAATAAGAATTTCTTATTCCATTAGACTTTCTGTTTCATGTGAACTGTTTCAAGCTGAAGCAAAAAAGAACTGCATATCACATCCTGTGAAATAGAAGGAGAATAGAAGAAGGAAAAAACTGGTCAAAACTTGCCTCCTCACCGTTTCAAGTTATAAATATAGAATGTACTACTATTGTTAAATTTGATGTAGTTGCAAACATAATTGATATGTATTATTAATGTAATTATTATTATTAATGTTAATTATTAGCAGATAATTTATCTACTGTATAATATCTTAATCTAACTGTAACAAGTATTGTATTTCTAGGCCAATGACCCCATCTCGATCAGGTTTTGTTCAGTTTCTCTGGTCCTTTGAACAAATGCTGAGATGGCCCCTTGTTTGCTCCTGAACAGTAATATAACTTCGCTCTCTCCACCCAAGGCATCATATTGACTCATCATACTCGATTGTAATTGTATATGTGACTCAATAAATATTATTATTATTATTATTATTATTATTATTATTATTATTATTATTATTATTATTATTTTGTTGTTGTTGTTAGTTAGAAGGCTTGGCATCTAAGGCCTTTAGCCTTTTTACTGATTGATGTTATGATTAATCATATATTAAATCTAAATTTTGAAGAAAAGATTGGCTTCTTTCAAGAACTGTATTGTTTTGTCAGTTGCTGTCTTGTCGGTGCCGAGATCTATCTTCATGTTGCCTCTCATGCCGCATCTGTGTCTAAGTCTTGAGAGATCTACGCAGTCTGTCAGAATATGTTTCACTGTCAGAAGTCTTCCGCAGCTGCAGATGGGTTGTTCTTCATTTCTTAACATGTATGAAGAAGTCATTCTTGCATGGCCTATTCTTAGTCGGGTTATGCACACTTGTTCTCGTCGAGGGTAGCTGACATTTGGTGACCATTTACTGATATTTTGTTTAATGGGGTGTAGTTTCGTGTGAAGACTGTTCCACGTGGTCTGCCATTCTGTGAGGATGTACTTCGAGACAGCATTTCTTGCATCCTGAGGTCGTATTTCAATATCCATTTCTGATTGGATGTTCCCGGCATTTCGTGCTGCAGAATCGGCTTCTTCATTGCCTAGGATACCCACGTGTCCAGGGCACCAGATAAACGTAGCTGATGCTCCTCGCTGTTCTAATTTATGGCATGCTATGACAATCATTTGTAGCAGTGGATCTACAGTTTGGCGCCTGTCTATTGCAGTGAGAAGACTTAGAGAGTCTGTGCAGATGACGAACCTTCCTGCATCGAGAGTTTCACAGTGTCGCAAAGACTGCAATACTGCATATAATTCGGCAGTGTACTCACTTGCTTCAGGTGGAAGCGCCCAAGCCCTCGACAAGTTCTCAGTTACAAATGCGCTTCCAACCTGATGTTTTGCTTTTGAACCATCTGTGTAGATTATGATGTGATTTGCCATGTATTCTTCGAGAACTGATCGAAATCTAACTTTTAAATCTATGGGAAGGCATTCTGTTTTCTTTACTCTGGTAGTATCGAGTCTTACTTCTGGCATTTTCAACATCCAAACTGGAATTTCATATGGTTCGTGTTTCAAAACTGGTGGTAGGACGATGTAGCATTTGGCTATCTCGATTGCGCGGATGTTGGCTGAACGAGTAGCTGAAGGTCTTTGATCGTAAATATTTACTAGCTTAGGTCGAGTCATCAATGAGTGGTTTAAATGTTTCGGTAGAGACAGCAATTTTGATCTATAGTTGAGTAGCATTGTTTGTCGTCTGTGATGTAGCGACATGGTGCTGGTTTCACAGTAGAGGCTTGAGGAAGGACTAGTGCGGAAAGCGCCAGATGCATATCGGAGGCCTGCATTGTGAACGGGGTCTAGTTTCCTTAAACTTGATTTTCTGGCTGAGGAGTACACTGCACATCCATAATCTATTTTGGACATCACCATGGATTTGTACAGGCGGAGTAAGATGTCTCTATCTGCTCCCCAATTAATATGGGAAATGCATCTTATTACATTCAGAGCTGTTTTGCATCTACGCAAGGTGTATTCTATATGCTGTTTCCATGTTAAATGCCTATCAAAAATCAAACCAAGGAATTTTGCCGTTTCATTGTATGTCAGTTGAACACCATTCAGCGTCAGCTCTGGATCTCTGTAACTTTTTCTTTTCCTACTGAAGTGAACGCATTTCGTTTTGGCTGCTGTAAATGAGAAACCAATGTTTTTTGCGTTCTGTACTAATTTATTGATGGCATTTTGCATTTTGAATTTGACCATTCCCAGTGATTTGGCTGAGTAAAATATAGCAATGTCATCTACATACATGCATTTTCCTATTGACGCTTCTGTGCCGTCAAACATCCTGTTAATCGCTATGATAAAGAGCGTGCCACTCAATGGAGAGCCTTGCGGTACATCGTTCTCTAGTACGTAGCTTTCTGAGATAGACTGCCCAACGCGAACTTTATTATTATTATTATTATTATTATTATTATTATTATTATTATTATTATTATTATTATTATTATTATTATTATTATTATTATTATTAAACCCTCTTACCTATGCCACATCTTTCACCAGCATCCAGTCCTCTCTTACCCCCCATAGTTCCTTCTCCTACCCCTATATCTCTCCTTCCCATTCCACTTCTTCCAACCTCCTTCTCACATTTCTTATCCTCCCCAACCTCTTCAACAATTCCACACCTCCTATTCCCCATCCCATCCGCAAATATAACTTCTGTTTAAACCAAAAACCCACTCCTGTGTAGGCCTATAACCTGTAGCAGTAAACATCAGCAGGAAAGCAGATAATACACAAAAATGAAAACTATCTTCACATTTTTCACCAAGATGTACAGTCACTGAAAAATAAACTTACTGATATAGAAATATTACTTGAGGAAAACCACATTTCAATATTGTCCTTCACAGAACACTGGCTGACAAAAGAACGATTAGATAATACGCATATACCAGGCTTCTCTTTAGCCAGCAGTTCATGTTGATATATTAACAATCCACATCATGCATATGGTGGGACATGCATTATTATTAAAGATACTATTAGTTTTGTACCCTACACCAATCATACTCATCTTATAAAAGAGAAAGACTTTGAAATATCCATCACTGATTTAACTACAATAAAAACATGGGTCTTATGCACGTATCACAGCCCTACTGGGAATTTGAAAATCTGTTTAAAACATCTGGATGTTATTCTACAAAACTTAAAAATCACAGACAGTATAAAATTATTAAATAAATAACATGCCTTTGTCTTTAAGGAATAACAAAATAATTTTGTTTGCAGATGAGAAACATAATCATCAAAGAAAAAACGCAATAATCATTTTTAAAAAAGAAATTCACAAATGCATGTATATATTTGAAATAGTGGTCTTCACAAAGAAAATTCTCGTGGAAAACATCACTTTAACTCTGAATCTGATGGACACAACTACAACAGTCATCAAAAGGATAACCCACATGTAACGACACTTTATCAACAAAATACCCTAATCGTGGGCATTACACTTTACAACAAACTGGGCAATGATATTAAAGACATAACATACATTTCATACATTTAAAAGTAAATTGAAAGCTTTCCTGCTTAAAAACATGTTCTAGTGTGAAGGAAATTCAAATACCAGCAATATTTCTCTTAAAAAAATATAAATGAATAAAAAATTTTCTCCCATTTGACTTTCTGTTTTGTGTTGACTGTTTCGAGCTGAAGCAAAGAACAAAGAACTGGCAGATCCTGTCCTGCCTGTGTTAAATTGCAGTTGGACGAATGTAGAAGGAGAATGCCCGACCAAAATTTTATTGCCTTCACCCTGGATTTCATAGATGCAGTAGGTGCTGCAGTAGGACTAGGTGTAGAAATAGAAAAAAAAAACCTGCCTCCTACTCCTCTCCATTTCAAAATTTAAACATAGAATGTACTAATATTGTTAAATTATATGTAGTTGTTATGATAATTGATATCATGAATTATTATTAATATTATTATTAAAATTATTATTATTTTATTATTATTATTATTATTATTATTATTATTATTATTATTATTATTATTATTATTATTATTATTATTATTATTATTATTATTATAAGTAGTAGCAGTAAAATGACAATAACAAGTAAATTTTACTTTTACTTTAAACTTCAAACAGTACAAATTTTGAAATGTTAAATTATTTTGCTACTAAAAATAATGATCTGTATAATTTCTTACTCTATCTGTAACAAGTATTGTAGTATAATTCCCAGGTGAATGACCCCAACTCAATCAGGTTTTTTGTCCAGTGTTTCTGGTTCCTTGAGCAAATACTGAGATGCCCCTCGTTTCGCTTCTGGACAGAAATGTATCTTCACTTCTTCACTCTCTCCACCCATCAATATATATATATATATATATATATATATATATATATATATATATATATATATATTTGTGGTGGAGGAAAATCCTTTATGGATACCAGTGAAGCTGGTGATGTTGGACTCCCAACTGGGTTACCGACTAAAAACCTAACCTCCGTCTCTTAAACCGTATTCTCATCCACGCGAAAACCGTCGTTAGACATTACTTCACGTAGGAGATTGGCTGGTAGTCTTAACTCTTTCTTCTTCATAATACTAACTCTGAAGTTCTGAATTGTTTTCCATTTTTCCTGCGATCTCAGCATCATGTCGACCATGTTGTCTGGGTTTATATCTTGTTGGAGGTTGACATTACAAACCTCTCGTTCCGCGTCCCATACCTTGTACTGGAATAATGTGTGTTCTGCATCATCTATGTCTGCGTTACAGACTACATGTGGGCCTCACTACGATCCTGTAGAGGTATTTATTAAATCCTCCATGTCCCATAAGAGCCTGGAACAGGTAATAACTCACCTCCCCAAATCTTCGGCTAACCCATCTCTCGTTGTTAGTAATCAACCGATGAGTCTATCTGCCTATCACACATCTCTATCCTATTTTCCTTGCCATTCTTTAAGGAGCAACTTCCTTGCTTCTACTTTAATACCCTCTTGATTGGGAGGGAGACTGTCTGCTTGTTGTGCTTCCTTCAAGGCGATATACGTCCTCTTTCTCTCCATGGCTATTAAGTCGATAGGTGGTGTACTGGCCAACTCCAGCACTGCGCAAGTGGACTGTGCGGTAAGCACAAGCCACCCTCAAGGTCATTCGTTTTTGTACTTGGGCGTACTTGTGTCTGATAGACTGCTTCTCCAGCGAACCCGCCCAGACTGGAGCAGCATACAACAACTGTGAGTGAACTATGCCAGATATCATTATTCTCTTGGCTTCTCTCGGACCACCGACGTTCGGTAGCATTCTTGCGATGTTAGCTCCTGTCCTCGGCGCCTGTTCTGCAACATCACATTTATGTGGGGCCTGAAGCTGAGTCTATGGTCTATTTCGACTCCTAAATATCTTATCTGGCGCTTCCAGTTGATCCTCTCCCCTCCCAATCGGAGGTCTGGGTAGTGAACGGCCCTCCGGTCGGAGATTAAGACAGCTTCGGTTTTTGCACTGCCATCTGTAGCTGTCGTCTATCTAACCATCTTTTAACCCTAAACAGCGCTTCGTTCACTCTCAATTCGAGGAGTTTAATGTCATCACTGTGGCTTATTATTAACGTATCATCAGCATAGTCTACAAGCTGCGTATTTTTCGGCAGGTCGATGCTTAGAATGTTATCATACAGGACATTCCATAAAAAAGACCCTGAACAAAGTCTGAACCCTTAAGGAACACCGCACGTTCCATTCTCTTCTATCCACATACTGTCCACATAAGTTATCGTCCTTTCATTGAGGTAGTCTTCAATAATCCTTATGAGATATTCCGTAATCATCTTGTTAACGAAAACTTCTATAATATCCTTCCACCTAGCGGAGTTGAAGATGTTGTTGTATATGCACCCTAAATTTATTCCTCTTTTACTGTTGGTGATGTGACGCTCAACAGTTGGTAGCACGCGACACACTGGCGCAGTCTGCCATTCTCTTACTGCAACGAGCATGCCTCAGTCTATCGCCGTCAATCGTAGCGGACGGACGTTCTCCCCGACGTGTTCCCGAGTGACCGTTAATAAGTTGTCGCGCGTTCTTACCTATTATGTATTGTGAATACAATAAACATTTTATACTTAAACTTTTGCGAATGAATTATTTATCATCCCCAAGAACATAACAAATGTCAATTGCCACGAGCGCGCCGAATCCCTTCTTCTTGCTGACTCCTCTTCTGGTTGCGTCTGCTTTATCGATTACTTGCACAGTGGTCTGCATGATGACGTCTGATCTACGGCTTGTTGCCCTTTCGGAGGAGTATCAGCTTTTGTCTCTTCCACGTCTTGAAGAATTTCTCATCCTCAAGGCAGTGGTTATAGATTGACAAAAGGCATTACGGATACTCCTGTGCCACTCTTTTTAGTTTTTCACAGGGAATTCCATGGAAACCTGTGGCCTTTCCAGTTTTCATGCTTTTAGCCGCTCTCCTCTGTTCGTCTATTGTGATGTAGTCTGCTGCGTCAACCATGAAGTCGTTCTGTCTCTGTAGTCCAGGAATCTCTAGTGGGAAAGAGGTCCCTTATAGTTTTCCTCATCCATTGTGGATCATTCAAACCAGGTATCTTCCAGTCCAACCTGAATTTCTTATTTACTATTTTATAAACCATGCCCCATGGGTTGTTATCTATCTGTTCTAAGAGCTCTTTCCAGCATCTGCCTTTACTTCTTGTTATTTCTCTCTTAAGCAGTTTGAACAGTTCTTTATACTGTTCCCTGAGGTGCAGATTCGTCTTGGCTTTTGTCGCTGTTCTTCTTGCCTTCATACAGTTCCTTCGTAGTTCAGCTACTTCTTGTGTCCACCAACACATATGCTGTTTCCTCCTCAGACACATACGTCTAAGTCTGGCGTCGCAAGCTGCTACCACTATTTCCTCCGTTGCCTTGACCATATCCTCAAGCGTTTCCGCCTCTTTCGCCTAATCCATGTTAACCAGCAATCTGGATTCTTCCAAGGAGTGTTTTGCCTTGTTTTCATTCAGTTTTTTGGGATTCCAAGGTGGTCTTCCTTTATATCGCATTTTGACATGTTGCGACCCCTCCGTTAATGGAGCCGAATATCATATGTACCGATGGCCACTCAGGGTTTCTTCGTCGAGCACTGACCAATCAGAGATCCCTTTAGCTAGCTTAGTGGAGCTTATTGTCAAATCCAAAATAGCAGATGCGGCTTACGTTCAAAGGTGTACACGTCTTCAGTATTTAAGCTGATCAGATCATTTCTTGTAATGAATTCACATATGATAGTTCCTCTATCAGAGCGCGTCTCTCCCCATTCGGACGACTTACCACTGAAATCGCTCTTACACGTATTCAAGCTAGCCTCCAGTTCGTCGATATCTTTCTGAATTTTTTCTAGCGTATCATTTGGTGAAAAATAGCTGCTATAAATTCTCTTATTGCCCACTTCCAGCCATACAAACCTGTATTTCGTTCTCTTGCGTTTCGTGATAATCAGCTTCTTATTATGCATTATTATGCCGGCTCTTCCAGTAGCACCCTGATACAACATATCGCAGTGAGGTATCTCGCTGACGAGCAGCACGTCAACCTCCCTTTCAGCAGCGACCTGCAGCATCAAATTCCACGCCTCTTTACTCCTACCCAAATTAACTTGTAGGAATCGGGGCATACTTTCTCTTTTTGACTTTATTTAACGCCATGATGAAGGAGGTACATTTATTACGTCCTAACAGATGATTATCGTCTTAGTTTCCCCCCTTGCATATAACACACTGCAGTTTACCTGTACAATCCTTGATACGATGTCCGGTTTTGCCACACCTGTAACATGCTTTACTTCGATCGAGACCTCTGCAAGCAGTTGAGATATGTCCAAAGCCTAAACATCGATAACATCTTAATATCTGGTGCTTTTCTCTGACTCCACAGTTCATCCAGCCGATTTTAAATTTTCCTGCCGCTATGAGCTTTTGGGCTACCTTTTCACTCAGTAGCATTGTGGCTGTTTGCATTCCTCCATATTCCCTACGTAACCTACAGGAGTCGGAGATCTGGTCTTCCGTTACGTCTATTGTCTTGCTCACCCCTTCATCGTGACAGTTTCGTCAATATCCTTAATTTCTACGAAGCGTTTCATCGTAAGTGCACTCACTTTCACTTGGTCTCCTGCCGCCTTCTCCAGAGCCTCGTTCAACGCGGCAATATTGCCAGTTTTTTTAGTATGAAGAGCACATCCGCCTTTCGGGTCCTCCTTACAGCCAATAACTTCGTACCGTAATCACCAGGTCATTCTTTATCCTCTTTATGATATCTGCATATGTTTCACCTCGCCTAGCTGCCACCTTGACAGCTGGGTTGAATTTCTTACTTGACTTATACTCTTCTTTCTTTTGGCTATTGTTTCTTTTACTTCTTTGTTGCTCTTCCCAGCGCTCCTCTTCTTGGCTTCCTTTCATCTCAAGATGTTCTATCACCTCTCTCTGATTTTCTCCAGGAGTATTCTCCACCGTGTTTACTCTATTCTGCTTATCTTTCTTGTCCATTCTGTTAGACTCCTCTGGTGGACTAGGTACCGCCTTCTTTTTCCTTTGTGCTCGCATAGCATTCAATTCCTCTTTTCTTGCCTTCACTTTCTCTTCCGTAATTGACAGAAAGCTCTGGATCTCGGAAAACTCTCTCTTCTCTTCTGCTACTTCTTGCGTCGCATCCTTTAAAGCACCGTCCCTCTTCTTGCCGTGCCTTGTATTCTCGGCATGTACGTCATTCTTCCTCAGGAGGAGCAATCTATCATGCATCATGTGCTGTGGCCAAAGTTTTTCTTACTATCACAGGATTATTTCTTAACACATTTTTCCAATGATATTTAGCTGGGTATGCAAACGTTATATGATCTCTATATTGTCCGTCATTAGCTCGTGGATAGCTTCCCATCTTTCCGGCGTCCACTCCACAGCATTCCTTTTCCCTCCAGGCGTGGGCTCTATTTGAACCGGAGATACCGCAGCTGTTGTGGGGGTGTCTCCGATTCACGCCTTCCGGCCAAGGGGTTAGATGCACTTGACGCATTATATGACATAGAAGCCAAGTAGTCCACGTCTCTGTCATTGCAGTCGTTGGATGACGACCGCCGGGGGCCTGCTAGCCCACCCCTGACTGCCGCTACTGGGGCTCCGATCCCCTGCACCGCAACGGTTGACCCTGGGGGACCTTCCATCGCGGATTTCTTTTCGGGATCACCTTCACCCCTAGCGTTTTAACGCCTGGGACTGCAGGATTTATTTATGGTTGACTCCCCTAGGAGGGTTGGCTTCGCCTCCCTAAAGAGCCCCTCCTTTCCTTAAGAGGAAGTTTAAGGTGTCCGATGACCGGTGGGAGCCTTGCGTCTTCTTTCGCCCTCGGAGACGTTGGCCTTCCCACGTTGGCAGCTGCCACTCTTGGAGGTAGGCGCTGCTTCCTCTTCTGGAGTACTTTTTAGTCTCATCTCTCTCCGACCGGTCCGACTAGGGAGGCTCTACCAGCAGCTACGGTACCGCCGGTATAGCTCTCAGGGTAATTGAGATACTCAAGCTCCACCACCAACTACAAGGTCGTGTACTTCCCAGGTGGAGATTATTATTATTATTATTATTATTATTATTATTATTATTATTATTATTATTATTATTATTATTATCTTTCATAATTCACAATAACTACTGGTCGGTACGTCAACCACACACAGGAATGATGACCAGGTGCGTGATTGCTTTACTGAAGGTTCAGATGGCTTCTAACAATACGGCATGTATTGTCACTCCGTTGCCCGAAGTGTCATTTTCGGGATCACTCCTGTAGCTGATATTATTATAGGCACAGTTGTCACTTTACTGAAGTTCCACTGAGTTGCGACTTCATGGGCGAGATCGGTATACTTCTGGATCTTCTATTGATATTTTCCCGATATGTTGTGGGTATTGATATATCGATATGGAAAACCTGCTGATGGTTTCTATCAATGTACGTTGTATCGGGTCTATTACCGCCGACATGTCTGTCAGTGATAAAGGAGCGATCCCAGTAGAGTGTGTGCTCACTACTTTCAAGCACATTCTGAGGCACATATTTATAATACGGCACGGAAGTGGCGAGTAAACCCGTTCTCAATGCCAATAATTGGTGGACCTGCTTCGCCACTTCATCATGACTCTTTTTGTATTCCAACTGTGCGTGGCTGCTACAACCACTTGTCACGTGTTGGATAGTTTCGCTTGCAGCCTCACATCTTCTACACGAGTCGGAATGAATGGTAGAATCTCTCAGAATGTGTTTTCTGTAGTTCAATGTTGGTACCACTTGGTTCTGGATAGCTATCATGAAGCCTCCTGTCTCCGGAAAGAGATTCCCTTGCTGGATCCATGTGTGCGACGCAGAGATGTCGACTTCTGGTTTACTCTGAGGGTACCTTCCATGCAGTGCCTTCGCTTTCCATAAGGTTATCTTCTCTTTCGTTTTAGTGATTGTCTGAATAGGCGGATCAAGCTTTTTAAAGTTCAGAGGACTATAGTTATTATCAACTGCTCTCACTGCTTGCTGAACTCTCCCACAATGTTCCAAGAAGTATCTTCTGAGTGAAGCAATTTGAGAGCTGTGTAAATTTATGAGATCTACAATACCACGCCCTCCTTGCGACCTTGGAAGGGTAAAACGCTCAGTACTTGAATGGGGATGATGTTTTCGGTGTTGAGTCATAGCGGTTCGAATACTCCTCTGGAGGTGGTCGAGGTCGGTATTGCTCCATTTAATAACGCCAAAAGAGTATGTCAGCACTGGAATAACAAATGAATTGATGGCCTGCACAAGGTTTCTGACAGAGAGTTGAGTTTTTAAGAGTCCTTGCAATCGTTTACACACTTCAGTTGTTAGTATGTTCTTAGTAACAGAGTGTTTGATTCGGAGTGACTATTGGAAACTTAAGTATTTGTAAGTTTCATGGGGTTCCATGAAGGTAATCTTTGGTTCATTATCAGTTTCCAAATTTATAACTTGCATATGACCCCGAATGATATTACTCTCCTGCACTTATCCAAACTGAATTTCATCTTGATGTCGTGAGTGAACTTCTCCGTCACGTTTATTAGTTGCCGCATATGACTCTCAGTGTCTGCATAGAGCTTCAGGTCATCCATGTAAAGAAGATGTGAGACACGAAGAAGGGTTGAGTTCCCCTTTTTAAGAGCGATTCCATAATTAGATGAATTAAGTAGAGTAGACAGGGGATTCAAGGCTAAGCAGAACAATAAAGGGCTTAAAGAGTCACCCTGGAAAATCCCTCGATGGTTGTGTATAGTATCTGTGTGAACGGATTGTTTTCCATTAGAGAGACACAGATTTGTATTCCATCGACTCATCGCGGTTTTCAGGAAGTTTTGGATAAACGGGTGGACCTTGTATACATCCAAATATTGAAGGAGCCAAGAATGGGGCACGGTGTCGAGTGCTTTAGCATAATCTATGTAGGATGCGCACAAGTTTCTTTGTTTTTGAAGCACTTGCTTCATAATTACAGAGTCTATAATGAGTTGCTCCTTGCATCCCTGAGATCCAGGTCTACATCCTTTCTGTTCATTTGCTAAGATGTTCTGTTCCTCAATGTGTGTCATCATCATTTGTGAAATACAATATGTTATGAGTTTGTTGAAAATTTGAAGGCAGGTTATAGGCCTGTACTTCGAGGGGTCTTTTGTGTCACCCTCCTTTGGTAACAAGAATGTTCTACCTTCAGTGAGGAAGTAAGGTAGATTTTCTGGATTGTGAAGAAAATATTGAATTATATTAGCTATATGATGGTGATTGCTGGTAAATTTTTTCAGCCAATAATTGTGCAGGCCATCACTGCCTGGTGCCTTCCAGTTATGTGCTTTGTTCAAAGCTGCTTGGACAATTTCCACGGTGATGATTGGTTCCCCCTTTAGAGGAAAATCTCGGTGTCTGTCATATTCCATTTCAATCCACGTTATATCTGGGTTGTGGGACACAGCAGATGACCAGATAGGCTTCCAAAAGTCCTCTATTTGTGCCTTTCAGGGAAGCTTTGACTCTTTCATATCATTTACAAGCCCTTTGCCCTTGGACATATTCCTGTAGAATGCTTTCTAGTTTCTGTTAAAAAGAGAATTCTGTTGCTTCCTCGTAGTGCAATTCCTGTAGCGTCGAAGGCGTTTTGTTAACGCCAAAAGCTTTTGTCGTAGGGTGTCAAGATGTTCTGTTATTGTTGAATTCAAGGGCTCGTGCTTCGTATGTATTTTTGTATTGATAAGGATGTTATTCACCTTTCTTCTCAGTTTTTCAGAGGTATTTTCTTTTTTAATTTGCGTGAGTCTCCCAATATCTCTCCTAGTGCTTTCTATACGATTCACCAGCCGTCTTTCCCAAGGTGGCATTCTTTTTTCACTTCAATCATTGTGGGCAGTTGCTATGCGGCTGAAAAGCTTGGAACCGTTACATCTTGAAGCCACAACCGCAGCACAATAAATTGCTGTGTGTACTTCTTCGAAAGATGGTCTTTGTTGTAGATGTTGTGGCAGTACTTTCTCATTGAAGACGCTGATTGCTCTTGCTAATTTCTTCGAGCAATTTTGTCTGGGAATGAGATAGCGGTTCAGTGGGTCAATTCCCTCAAATTCCGCAAGGGCGACTGCAAATTCATTGCGAATTTGCACCTCTTCACTACTCTTATCATCCATACTTTCTGATATGCTTGTCCCGTTGTCATCCTGAGTTTGCACAGCTGATATCTCCATTGCCTTCAGATTACTAGGTTCTAAGGAGTTAAGCATTTTTCTCACTTCTTCCTTGATTGCTTCCAAAACTGGTGCAGAGAGGAGATTTTTCTGGACAATTGCTCGACGCTGGTCCGCTATTCTTTGCTCACTAACTTCAGAATCAGGGAAACGGTGAAGAAATCTTTGATGTAACTTTTGTAGGCAGGCTGTAGTGTCAGTCTCCATTTTGGTAATGGTGAAGTATTCACGCATGATGAAGGTATTTATTTCTGTAGTCCACTTCATCCTTCTGCGTTGCCTGCCTGCGGCAGTGGTCTCTGGAAGAAGTAGATTGCTTCTCTGGGAAGCACTTGCGGCAGGTGCAGCTATAAGTGGAGATGGATGGGTGCTGCTATGTTCGGCTGTAGTATATTCGGGGTAATCCCCGATCAGGGCCCGCCTGTTCAGCTCCTGATCACCACCGGCTCGCATGCTGTCAGCTCCAGCGGTGGCTCCGAAGGTGCCCCGGCGCTCCCCAGACAGCGGCTGCTTTTCCGAGGCCGCATATTCCGTGCATATTCCATATCTATATGGGTGTGCCATTGCCGCAAATTTTCTGACGTTGCCCGTCTCCCACGTGACTAAGTTCTCAATTGCTCGGATTATTATTATTATTATTATTATTATTATTATTATTATTATTATTATTATTATTATTATTATTATTATTATTATTGTTATTATTATTGTTACTACTACTACTACTACTACTACTACTATTACTATTACTATTTGAAAATAGCAGAAAAGACCTTAAAAAAGAATAGCAAGGATAAGGATAAGAATATAGGTAAAGTAATAAATAAACTACTTGAAGAACCAGAAAAAAAATCTTTAGATGAAGTCATAATAAAATATCTAGGGAAAAGTAATTCAACATATAGTAGAAAGATTTGCTATGTTTTCAACAACAGATGGAAGATATTGTATATAAGTATTACCTAGCAGACCTACCAAAAAGTATAATAACACAAAGTATTTATTTTCACTTGCCTGAAATCACTTTAGAGGAAACTAGTTCATTAATTAAAGGGATGGACAGTAATAAAGCTCCAGGAATTGTCAAAACATGTATAAAATATAGACAAAAGATATAAAACTGAACAGCAACTCAATAACACCAATTATAATGAAAATTATTAACTCAAGCATTAATGAGGGAATTTTTCCAGAAAAATTATATATATATATATATATATATATATATATATATATATATAAAACTGACCAATTACCTGAAAAAATATAAAATAGTAGATAGCAATGAATTTGTACATCAGAAAAACTAAAGCACCAAAGACTTAAGGGCTAGTAGAAGTATTAAATGAAAAATTACACAAGGGATTGCATGTGATAGCATTAAACATCTCAATAGCATACAATGTGATAAGCCATGAAAATATATATTACATGCACTGAAAAGTATAGGAGTTGCAGGGCATGTTTGACAGTTATTCAAAAACTATCTAGAAGGGAGATTATTTAGGGTCAAAATGAATAACACTAATAGTGAGTGAAATAAAAACTGAGAAAAGGGGAATTTCAAAAGGAAGTTTCCTAGGTTTTATAATTTATCTAATATTTGTGAATGACTTAAAAAATTATCTAGAAGATGGTTCCTATTATATTTATGCGAATGACAAGTTAGAATATTCTTTCACAAAGCTGACTGCATACACAAAGACTATAACTTAAGAGCCTGTCAATGTAATAAAATAATTAATTCTAAAAGCAATTTTAGTATTTAGGCGTAACTTTTGATCAAAATCAACTGGAGGGACCAGATTTTGGAATTAAGCAAGAAAATAAGAATATGTGTTTGGAAACTAATGAGAATTAAAGATTTTGTTTCTTATATAATTTTTTAATTAGTGTACTTCTCATTAATAGAGTCTCTGATCAGGTATGGAATTGGAGTGTTAGGGGCTGAATCAAAAACTCATGTAGATATTATACAGAACTTACAGAATAAATGTATTAAAAGCCTCAATGAAAAAATGTGCAAAATAAACCTAACCCTGGAAGAGAGTAGTGCAGCAGTGCATGAAATCATGACTTAAAAAATTGCATGAATTTCAAATTCTACAAAGACATTTTTTTCAACAAGGAATACATAAAAATCAGTGGGCACAACTATGTAACTCGAAAGGAACACAATTTTATCCTTCCAGAGCTTTTTAATAAATTTGATTTCTTTTTGCCTGTTGAGTACTGTCATTACAAGATTTTAATTTGTTAATTATGTATATTGTTCCTGCTGTTCCTTAATTCCCATTTTTGACTTTTGCCTACTCTCATTCAGTTTTATTTATTTTTTATTTTAGTTTTTTTATTTTAGATAATAATTTGATTCTAATTTGTCAATTAGTAATTATGTCAATTGATAATTGTTCACTGTTAATTTTTGTTATTGTGTCTTATTATTTACTTCCTAATTATTTAATTAATTGTCTCATAATTTTTGGGGCTATTGCATGTTGAATAACCAATGTGTAATGTAGACAATTTGACTATTTCATTCATGTTAATGTTAGTTGGCAATTGCCTTATTATTATTTTTTATTTGTTCTTTGGAAAAAATCTAAATTTCAGTAGAAACAGTTCTCGCAGCATACGGTAACTGGCAAACAGTACAGATAATTGGGTGAATCGTACTTAACAACGGTAATACTCCAAAAAAACAAACAAACAAAAGTACAAAGTAACACACCTCTCTTGACAAGTACAAAAAGTACTTAGAGAGGGTTTGGAGTGTACTGGATAAAACAAATTTTATAAGAAAGGTAGTTTTGCTAACAGGTTTAACATGATGTAATGTAGTTAAGCACAATTAGTAATCTTTCTTCTTGTTTTGTTTTTATAGTGATGTATTAGTTTTATAATAATATTATATTATTGTTTTATAATAATATATTATTGTTGTTGTTGTTGTTATTGATATTGTCATTGTCATTATTATTTGTAAAAAGAAATAACAGAAAAAAAATACCAAACTTGGCTTTTCAATCAGTTAAACCTTTTTTGAACTTTATGTTCATGGCTTGACATAAATTAAAATTGTTTCTTACCAATGGGAATTTCCTTCTTATTTAGTGTAACAAGTATGTCATTTAAAAAAGATTGTGGTAATCACTCCTGAAGCTAAGTTGTACCTTGAATTCAGAAACTGATTGAGTCTATCGGTGCAAAGCCTTTCCGGATCTTTAAAAATCCAGATAGCAGGGATATAGGTCTGTACTTCATTGGGTATCTTTTTTTTTTTTTTAAACAATGGTTTAATTTTTGCTCTCTTGAATACATCTGGGAAGATGCCTCAAAGAATAGTTGTTCTATACACGAGGCACTTTGTTTAATAGGAAAATCATGAATATTGTTCAGACCTGCTGATAATTTATTCTCCGTTTGTGGAATGATTTTAAAAATTTCAGAGGGTGTAGAAGTAGTAAAGTGAGTATTCTACAGCTGTTGCCATTTCTCACTGCCTAATCTCCATTTCTTTCGATCTCCCCAGGCATCATCTTCTAAATCTCTTGCTGTCATCATTGATCTTACGTCTTCCTCTCACTTCCTTCTTGGTCTTCCTCTATATTTTCTTTCTTCAGGACTGTATTCCCACATCTTCTTTGACAGTTGCTCACTGTCCAAGAAATAGAGCATCTGTTTCTATCAGTCCCAAGGTTGATTTTCTAGTTTTCATTATTTCTATTTTTCTTTGAATTTTAATTCTTTCCCTTCTTGTAACCTGACAACACCATCTCCAATATTCCATTTCTGTTCTCCGGCGACGGCGGCGACGGCGGCGGCGACGGCGGCGACGGCGGCGGCGACGGCGGCGACGGCGGCGACGGCGGCGACGGCGGCGACGGCGGCGACGGCGGCGACGGCGGCGACGGCGGCGACGGCGGCGACGACGACGACGACGACAACAATAATAATCATCTTGTGATAACCGCTGTTTACAATATGAAGATTTAATTGTACATAGTTCACAACATAAAACCTTGCAATGACGAAACTCAACACGCAAAAAAATCACAATCATCCAATTATTATCTAAACTACAAATTAATTGTAAAGCAAAAAAGAAATAGAATAACTAAATTAAAACCAAACAACTGAATGAGTGTAACAGGAACGTTATACATTTCTTACAAATTTGAATCTTGTGATGAGGTAGTTTACTGTATCAGTGAGGATTTAGTTGTACATAATTAACAAAATAAAATCTTGTAATGACAGTATGGCAGTTAATAACTGGCATAACGAGTTATGTTTTACTTAATTTACATCTTACAAACTTGTGATGACATATCAAAAATATACAAGAATTCCCTCCCCCCCCCCAAAATACATATATTTTTTTTAATTAACAAATAAATTGTAAATAAAACAAAATGGCAATAGGCAACAAGCTAAAGAGATAACTCCTGAGCTATCTATTTTCATGTTATGCCTAGTATCTTGTGTACCATTATTTTAATTTTTTTTTCAATTCCCTTTTAGATGTAACTTCTAATATTTCATCCGGCATTGAATTCAGCAGTTTTGGAATGGCTGTGTTAAGCATCCTCTCTCCAAATTTATTAAAAATGTCTGGAAGTATGAAATTGTGTTTCTTCCTAGTTTCATAGCTGTGCCCACTGATTTTTCTGAATTTTTCATTGAAAAAGTTTTTTTGCAGAATTTGAAATTCATACAGTTTTTTAACAGTCATGATTCCATGCATTGCTGCACTCACTTTGAGGGTTAGGTTTGTTCTGCTTATTTTTTCATTAAGGCTTTTAATGCATTTATTTTGCAGGTTCTGTATAATATCGACATGCGATTTTGCTGCAGCTCCCCATTCTCCAATTCCATACCTGATCAGAGACTCAATTAATGAGAAGTAGACCAATTTGAAAATTTTATAAGATACGAAATCTTTAATTCTCATTCGTTTCCAAACACGTTCTGATTTTCTTGCTTAATTCCAAGATGTGGTCCCTCCAGCTCAGATTTTGATCAAAAGTTACACCTAAATACTTCAGTTTGCTTACAGAATTAATTATATTATTACATTGACAGTTCTTAAAGTCTTTGTGTATGCAGTCAGCTTTGTGAAAGAATATTTTAACTTGTGCTCTTGCAATTTTTGGAGTTGTAATATGCAGTATTCTGGTCTTTTTCTTATTTATTATTAAACCTTTATCATGGCACCATTTTTGAATTATTCCAAATTTCTCCTGTAATTCCATTTCTGCCTTCTTTTGGTCTCTGTTTATAGATATTAGCATCTTGTCATCCGCATACATATAATAGGAACCATTTTCTAGATAATTTTTTAAGTCGTTCACAAATATTAGATAAAGTATGGGGCGTAGGAAACTTCCTTGTGGAATTCCCCTTTTCACAGTTTTTATTTCACTATAAGTGTTATCTATTTTTACCCTAAATGATCTTCCTTCTAGATAGTTTTTAAATAACTGTAAAACTTTGCCTCTAACCCCTACGCTTTCCAGTGCATCTAACATCTTTTCATGGCTTATTACATCGTAAGCTTTTGACAAGTCGATGCTCAATGCTATCACATGCAATCCCTTGTGTAATTTTTCATTTAATACTTCTTCTAGATTTTCCAATAAGTCTGTGATGCTTTTGTTTTTTTGATATGCAAATTGAATTTTATCTATTATTTTATATTTTTCCAGGTAGTTGGTCAGTCTTTGCGATATGTATTTTTCGAATATTTTACTTATTGTGTTTAATATGGAAATTGGCCTATAGTTTTCATAGATTGAAAGACTGTCTCCTTTATGTATTGGTCTGATAATGGATACTTTTAATTCATCTGGAAAAGTTCCCTCTTTGATGCTTAAGTTGATAATTTTTGTTATAATTGGTGTTATTGAGTTGCTGTACATTTTTATATCTCTTATAGCTATTTTGTCAATTCCTGGAGCTTTATTACAGTCCATCCCTTTAATTAAAGAACTAGTTTCCTCTAATGTGATTTCAGGCAAGTAAAAAGAGTTACTTTGTGTTATTACGTTTTTTGGCAGGACTGCTAGGTTACATTTATGTACAATGTCTTCTGTTTGTTGTTGATAAGTGATAGCAAATCTTTCTACTATTTGTTCGATTGAGTTACTATTCTCTAAATTTCTTATTATGACTTCATCTAAAGATTTTTTCTCTGGTACACCAAGTAGTTTATTTATTGTTTTCCAAGTGTTTTTCATGTCGTTTCTGCTATTTTCAAATAGTTTGTTAAAATATTCTTTTTTTTGCTGCTGTATTTTTTTTGTTATGTCATTTCTGACTTTTTTATAATTAATTCTTAGTGTGTCTTTTAATTCTTTATTTTTGACTGAAGTCCTTTTCCATTTTTTAAACAAGTTCTCTCTTTGTTTGATCAGTTCATTGATATCTGAGTTTATCCAGGGTTTCAATATTACCTTTCTTCTGCTATTGTTAGATTCTTTAGAGACTAATGCTTTATCATATAAATTTTTTATTACTTTGTACAATTCATTAGCTGTTAAGTTTTGAAGATTAAATTCATTTAAGTTCATTAGTTCTTTTTGTAGTTAACTCTTGTTTATAAATTCATATTTTTTTGTTACATTTTCAAGAACTATCTTTTTATTTGTGAAATTACATGAGATTCCAATTAAATAATGATCTGTTATCTTGCTTTCTAGTATAAATGGGATTATGTCTTTGGCATTTCCACTAACAGCTATATGATCGATACATGAGATCACTACTTTATCATTTTTTATTTCAACTCTCGTATCTTTTTTGATACAGTGCATTAATTTGTGATCTAACAAAATGTCTATGTACTCAATCGTTGTTTTTTCGTCATTGCTGATGTTTATGTTACAATCTCCAATTATTATTTTGTTCACATTTTTATCTGTATTTAAAATTTCATTTAGTTCTTGTACATAAAGAATTTTGCTTTTGTTAGGTGGTCTATAGACTGCAAATATGCTTAATTTGATTTCATTATTTATTTCTAAATGACCTGCTAATACCTCAAACTGATAACCCACCAAATCCACAAGTTCAAATTTGTATATTTCTTTTACAAATAGTATTATGCCTCCTCCTCCTTTCTCTTCTCTTGTTTTTATGTATCTATTAAAATTTGGTAAATTATATTCTAAAAGGTCGTCATTCTTTTTGACACTAATTTCACTCAAGACAATCACATCCATATTTTGGAAGCTATCTCTTATAACTCCACAAAATTCATCCCAATGCTTACTAATTGATCTTATGTTTAAATGAATTACATTAAATTTCTCTTTATTTGCATTAACTACGTGATTAAAATCCTTAATGAGGTTGTAACTTTTAGTTTCTTGAATCTCTACATTATTAATCAAGGAAATATCCATAATTGTTTTTGTTTTCTAATCTTACCTCTATCTTTCTGTTTAATTAATTTGTTCCAAATCTTCCTCACACCTTATTCTAATCACATTACTTCCCTCATTTTTTCTTATTAATTCTTTACCATTTTTAACCCAGCTAAATTTGTAATTTTTTTCTCTGGCCTTATTTTTGGCTTTCCATAATAAATTTGTGCTATATGGCGTTAAATTCTCATTGATATACAAAGGTTGATCATCCCCATTTTTAAATAAGTCCTTGTTTTGCATTTTCTTTCTTTTGCAGTTTAGGATTTTGTTTCTTATTTTTTTCGAGTTGAATTTGACTATTACTTTTAGTTTTTGATGATTCGTGTTGTTTATTCTGTAAACTTCATCTATTACGCTCTCATTAATTTTTTCCCCACAAACCTTACTGAAAAAATCGACAATGTGTTTTTCCGACAATGATTCTGTTCCAAGTTTAACCCCACTTATTTCTAAATTTTTGTCCAAAAGTTGTTGTTCTAGTTCTATAACTTTGTGAATTGCACTATTCACTTCTTCCATTTTCTTCTTCATTTCTTCTTTAATCACTTTCAGGTCTTTTATTTCCTCAATCACCTCATCATATTTGTTACTTAGGAAGTCTATAGTCGTTTTTATCTCGTTCATGCTTCCATTGAGGGTGTCTATTTTGCTGTTTATTTCCTGCAATGCCGTAGCAAGAGGATTGGGTGAGTTGACTGAGTTGAGCTGGTTGACGGTGTTACCACTAGGTCTACATTTCGCACATCTCCAGTTTCTCTTGCCTCTTTCTGATTTTGCCCGATGCGTGGCCTCGCTGATCGAGCAAGAGAAATGAAGATACTCGTCGCATCCATTACAGAATACCTCTTCGTTCTTCATTTCTCCCTCACATTTCCCACAGGTTAAAACTGACATAGTAACAGCAACGGCAACGGCAACGGTAACAACAACAACAACAATAATAATAATAATAATAATAATAATAATAATAATAATAATAATAATAATAATAATAATAATAAAAATAATAACTCGAAAGAAACTCGAAAAACTTGAAGACTGCCAAACAGACATCCAGACGGAGGTTGTAGTGGCCGGGGACTTTAACGCGAGGGCACTGGAATGGGGCATGCTCCGAACGGACACGAGAGGAATGTTACTCTTGGAAATGGCCACACGACTGGGCTTGATAGTCATCAACAAGAGGCTCCACTCCAACCTACAGAAGACCCGGGTTCGGAAACTCTATCCCAGACATCACGCTCATGTCGGAGAGACTAGCGGCTAAGGAGCAAGGCTGGCGAGTCATTGAGGACTACACCGGTAGCGACCACCAATATTTATTATTCCAGATACTTGATAAGGAAAGACAGGATACACGTGAAGATCACCTCACCAGACGGTACAAACGATGGAACGCCGCAAAAATGGACAAAGGGAAACCTCAGAGAGCGATCCAGGATGGTCTGGAGTCTATCCCCCAACTGCCGGTAGGACCGCCGGACAAGGCACAAACAGATACCCTCGTAGAGGCAACCATGAACCTCATTACCAAAGCATGCAACGCCTCTATGCCCATTAAAAGAAGAGGAAACGGAAAACGCCCGGCCTATTGGTGGACCAATGAAATAGCAGAATTACGGGCAAATTGCCTCAAACTCCGCAGAAAAGCACAACGACCACACAGAACCAACCCCCGCGAAGCTAGCAGAGTTCACAGCGGAGCACAAGGTTGCGAGGAAGACACTGCGAAACGCCATCAAGAGCAGCAAAACCGAGTGCTGGAAAAAACTGTGCGCGGAAGTCGACACTGACCCCTGGGGACTGGGGTACAAAATTGTCACCCAGAAACTAACCCTTGCCCTTGGTCGGTCTCCCCTAGCCCAGAAGAAACGACGAACATAGTGGAGGCTCTCTTTCCAACGCACCCAATTAGAAGCGAAGGAAACGATGAACCGGGGAGTATCGACGTACATACCTTCAGCAAAGAGGAGCTAGTAGCGGCGGTAAGCTCCCTAAAAACCAAGAAGGCACCTGGACCGGATGGCATACAGGCGGAAGTCTATAAGGAGATGGTGGAAACTGATATGGTCGAACGCGCACCCTTAAAATTGCCGCCGGAAGGTGGCCCCGGCGCCGCTCAAGAGAGGGCGCCGATTACCAACGCCGCAGCTCCGTCACGCTCGGCCAATCCCCGGAGCAGGAGAACTCACCCTTATCGGGTAGCTGGCCGGCGGACCTTCAGCCCGGGCGGGCTATAAGAGCGGTGCCCGGCGAGTGGTAGGCAGTGTCTGGAGTAAGAGCAATCTGAAACAGAGAAGTGGGACAGAAGCATAAATAACGCAGTATTAAAACACACGCAATGCGCGCGCCGGTAGGCTAAAGTCGTTTCTGACCTTTGTTTTTCTTTTTATGTTACAGGATAGGCCATAGATGCCCGTAAGGGTAGGAATGGTCACACCGCGGTGGCGTGAACGCGCATTGCACTTTAGTGCGTTCACAAAACTGCACAAAGTTGAGAGGGTGGTAGGCAGTGAGAAGTGACTGCCCGTGCGTGTATAGTGACAAGTGAAGTGCGTTACAGAACGGTTACGGACTCGGACTCTCCCTACGGCTAAACAGTGAACTTCGCTACGTCTACGGAATATCTCACGGAATATTGTTCTACCTGGCTTGTGTTATTGAATCTCTTGTTGGCTTGCGGTAATAAAAGAATTTTAGAAATCGCTGTTCTTTAGTTTTGGATATAACAGAAACAACCCCACAACTGCTATTAGACATGTACAACACTTGTCTCAAAGCAGGTATATTTAGCACTCGCTGGAAAACCGCGCGACTGGCCCTCGTAAGCAAGGGCAAAGGCGACATGCACACGCCAACAGCGTACAGACCTCTCTGCATGTTAGATGTAGCGGGGAAAATCCTGGAAAAGCTCCTTAAACCGCGGTTGTTGGCGGCTACCGAAGCTGCAGGAAATCTGTCCGACCAACAGCACGGGTTCAGACGAGGGCGCTTCACGATAGGAGCCATACGGGAGGTTATCAGAGCCGTCGACAGAGCGAACGAGGCATGCCACGCGGCCCACCCAATCGTCCTTCTTGTGACCCTCGACGTCAAGAATGCGTTTAACTCGGCAAGATGGGCTGACATCCTGGACGCGCTGGAAAACACCTTTAAAGTCCCCAAATACCTTACCCGTATGGTAAGGGACTACCTTAAGGACCGTTACATCCTATACGAGACAACAAACGGGCAGAAATCCAAGCCAGTCACCGCCGGTGTTGCATAGGGCTCAATACTAGGACCAGATTTCTGGAACGCAGTATACGACAGTCTGCTAAGGACAGAGATGCCGGAAGGCACTCTCCTGGTCGGATACGCAGACGACACAGCGGCCGTCATAGAAGCCCGTAGCGTTGAGCTAGCCCAACTAAGGCTAAACCAGGTGATGAGGCGAGTCAGTGACTGGATGGAAGACCACGGTCTGCAGTTGGCACCCGCAAAAACGGAAATCGTGGTACTCACCAGGAAAAGAATCCCCACCATCTTACCCTTACAAGCGGGAAGAGAAAGGGTACTAACGAAACCGTCCACAAAGTATCTGGGTGTAACCCTGGACACGAAACTGACTTTCTGGCCCCACATTAAGAAGGCCGCCGACAAAGCTGCAACCACAACCGCAGCTATGAGCAGGTTGATGGCCAATGTAGACGGCCCACGGCCGAACAAAAGGAGACTGCTGATGTCGACAGTACAGTCAATGCTATTGTACGGAGCTGAAGTGTGGGCCGAAGCGATGACTGTGAAAAAATACAGAACACGGATCACAGCTGTTCAGCGTAGGGGAGCACTGAGGGTGGCATGCTCTTACCGAACAGTCTCCGCAGACGCCATCCTTATGATCGCCGGAGCAATACCGATCGACCTGCTCGCACTGGAGCGCAAGCGAATTTATGACAGGAGCGCAGGCGACGGCAGAGCGAAAGCGGCACAAGAGGAGCGGAAAGAGACAATGGAGCGCTGGCAGGAACGCTGGAACGACGGGACCAAAGGGAGGTGGACGCACCGACTTATTAAGAAGTTGCTGCCATGGGTGCAACGCGAGTTTGGGGAAGTGAACTACCTCTCCCAGTTCCTGACAGGACACGGCTACTTCAGAGACTATCTCTACCGCATGGGGAGGGTTCAAACACCCCACTGTAAGCACTGTGGAAATCAATTGGACACCGCCGAGTACACCTTTTTTCAGTGTACAAACCGGAAAGAAAAACTATAAACTAGAGGAAACGACAGGTAGTCTCACACCAGAGAATATTGTCGACACAATGCTAAGAAATGAGAAGTCCTGGAACGCAATTTCCCACTTCATAGAAAGCGTTCTGCGGGCAAAGAAGGAAGAAGGCTGTCTAAGCGATAGCGTATAACGACGGAACAAATGAAGAGACATCCATCAGGAAAGGCCCCAGCCTGAAGTAATGCGAAAGCGGTCCCAGGCTGAGGTCAGAAGAAGAAACAGGTGGTTATTTTTAGTGAGGTCGCCTAGCAAGAGGTAATCTCACACTGTTGAGCAACCGGTCCCGCTCTTCGCCTTTTGAAGGTTTTTTTCCACCTGGCGCAAAAAAATAAAATAATAATAATAATAATAATAATGATAATAATAATAATACCCCGTGTGGTGTCGGGGATTTTAGTAGAATAGCACCACGGGACCTCCCCCTGTCGTAGAAGGCGACTAATCGGAGCAGCTGTCCGCTGTCACTCCCCTAAACATCCCGTCATTCCCACAAACTCTGTGTGTCATTGCCTCCACTTACTTGTGGCACACATCTGTTTTCTGTCCTGTAGGCCAATCTTGTATCGGCCAACTCTTGTGTTTCCGCCCCGACGCTATTAGGTTGCGAGGACTAGGGAGTCGTTTCCATTCTACCCTTCTATTCTAACTCTGTCTTCTCTGTCCCCCCTTGTTCCTTCCGTTTCCTTAAGCTGGTGGTATCTCAAAAACGCTAGGGGAAGGTGACCCTGAAGAAAAAACCCAAGATGGAGGATCTGTCAGGATCGACAGTTACGGTGCAGGGGATCGGAGCCCCAGTACCGGCGGTCGGTGGTGCGCAAGCAGGCCACCGGGCGTCGTCACCCAGCGACTGCAATGCCAGGGGTGCGGATCACTCGGCACCGCTGGCAGATAGTGCTACGAGTGATAGCAGCTTCGCGGGACTCGTATGGAAGTCTGCGAACCTAGGGTTGAGGGAACCCTTAAAAACCCTCGTCCAGAAAAAAGCCCGGAGTTTAATGCTAAAAGAATGAAAGTTGGAAAATCAACAAACTATGACGACCTGTTCAAGAACACCGCAGCAGTACTAAAGTACCTTACAGTAAAAAGAACTGAAGGAAATTTTGATAAAGTGAGCCCGTTTATAATAGAGAGGAGTATTAGCATCTGCGCTGGATCTGCCATAAAAGACATACAGAAAACTTCATATGGACTCTTGGTAGAAACAGTTAATGACAATCAAGGTAAAAAGTTACTAGAATTGAAGAAAATAGGCACTATAGATGTTGAAGTAAGTGCTCATGGCACACTGAATACCTGCAAAGGTGTTGTAGTTTGTAGTGACTTACTAAACTGCAGTGAAGAGGAAATAGTTCAAGAACTAGCTTCTCAAGGAGTCATTGCCTGTCGTAGGCTAACAATGAGGCGGGATGGGCAGATAATTCCTTCAGCGTCCCATGTCCTGACGTTCAAGCGTTGTACGTTACCAGAGGAGATTAAAGCAGGCATTCATCGTCTAACCGTACGAATGTTCATTCCTCAACCAATGCAGTGTTTCCAATGTTTACGATTTGGACACCCAGCATCTAGATGTGCGAGAATCAAAGTATGTCATTGTGGTAAGCCATTTCATAGTGATGATCCATGCCTAGATCCTATTAAATGCATTAATTGCAGTGGACAACATTCATCGAGGTCAAGAGACTGCCCTATATATAAGCAGGGGGCAGCAATACAACAAGTTAAAGCAATACAGAAGATCAGCTATCCTGAAGCAAAAAAACTTGTGTGTCCTGAAAATAAAGGAAATATTACATACGTGGAAGCAGTTACTAAAAACACTAATTTACCTTCTTTAGTAATGAAAGAACTAATGCCTGCAATAACCCGATGCATAGAAAAGTACTTTAACGAAATTCACAATAACAATATCAACACAGAAGACTTAACCACAAACACTCAAAGTGAAATGGTAAATGAAAAAGAATCTTCAAGACCCCCCACCAAATGAGGCAGAAAGAAATCCAGTAGCTGCGCCTGCAGCCATACCCAGCAAAGAAGTATCGACAACAGGCTATAGAAGTCGATCGCCTCGTTCTCCTAAGCACACCAAGGACAACTTCCTCAAACAAAAAATGAAATCAATGACCAATGATGAAGACACAACCACTGGCTCTGAGACAAGTTCGATGGTAAGTGCTGAAAATAATGATTACCAATCCATCGATCTATGCAAAACCCCGCGTAAGAAGAGAAAGAAGAAAGGATGGCCAAAAGGAAAACCAAGAAAATAAGCAAGATCTACGCATCCTACAGCAGAAAAAACCCATTCCAACCATGGAAAATATAATTCAATGGAATATCAACGGCTGTATCTCGCATTACTGTGAGCTGAAATTGCTACTGGCCAATCACACACCAATGTGTGTGTGCTTACAAGAAACTCATTTTAAACCAGAAGACCGTTTCAATTTTAGAGGATATAAAACCTTTCGCAGTGACGTAGAACCTGATAGACGAGCTAGAGGTGGTGTTGCCATATTGATCAGCAATACTCATCCTGCTAGTCGTCTCGATTTCAACACACCTCTACAAGCAGTAGCTGTAACCCTACACAAGCCATTGAAGATGACGGTATGTTGCATATACTTACCCGATGCCTCGTGGTGAAATGAAGATCTACAAGACCTGATGGATCAATTACAGCCCCCATTTCTAATTCTAGGCGACTTCAATGCTCACAGTACCACATGGGGCTGTTCTAGGACAAATGACTCCGGTCGCAGAATCGATTACCTGCTACTTAACAACGAATACGTACTTTTAAACACAGGAGCAAGTACTCATTTTAATGCTAGAAATGGCTCATTCTCAGCCATAGATCTCTCAATATGTAGTCCAAATCTTGCAACTCGGCTGACATGGAAACCACTGCCAGATCTTCATCAGAGCGATCACTTTCCTCTGTTGATATCATCAAACATGCCAAAGAACACAGTACACTTACCAAAACGTTGGTGTACCAACCGCGCAGACTGGTCCAGCTTCACCATACATATACCACCAATAAATGTCAGTGGAAACTCAGAGGAAGACATTACCGATTTTACCAACACTGTCATATCTTCCGCTGTAAAATACATTCCACAGACTAGTGGCCGCTCATCTAGGATTCCAGTACCATGGTGGAATACGGAGACCAAAGAAGCAATAAGGGAGAAAAGAAAAGCCCTCAATAGATATAGACGAGCACCAATCCAAGACAATCTTATTGCTTTCAAGCGTCTGCGTGCGCTCGCTCGCAGAAAAATACTAACAGCAAAACGATCAAGCTGGGAAAAGTACGTAACCACCATAACTCGGACGACCAAAGTCACGGAAATATGGCAGAAAATCCGGTCAATAGCTGGGAAAAATATTTTCAGTCCAATAACATGCATTGAACATGAAGGACAACTAATATGCAACCCTGACGAAATAGCCAATGCATTAGCGATCCAATACTCCAAAGCCAGTGACACAAATAGCTATCCTAAAGACTTTCTCGACAAAAAGAAAGAAGAAGAAGAAGAACAAGTACTTGACTTTACAACCAATATAGATAAGCCATATAACGCTCTTTTCACATGGAGAGAATTGCAAGACGCCATAAATGCAGCTGGAGACACCGCAGCAGGATCAGACAATATCCCTTACAGCATACTACGTCGATTACGGAAGAAAATACTGTCCACTTTGCTAAATATATACAATAACATTTGGACACAAAGTAATTACCCCAAAGTTTGGAAAGAAGCGATAGTAATTCCAATTTTAAAGGCAGGCAAGGATCCATTAAATCCTGAAAATTATCGCCCGGTATCGCTGACATGCTGTCTAGGAAAAATCTTGGAAAAAATGGTCAACACCCGGCTAACATGGTGTCTCAAAAGAAACAACCTCCTAAACATACACCAGTGCGGATACAGACATCACTCTACAATCGACCAGCTAATATATCTGGAAAACGCAATTCAGAATACCTTCATCAAAAGAAAACATATGGTTACCGTATTATTTGACCTGGAAAAAGCAATCGCTAAGACCTGGCGACATAACATTCTGAGACAGCTAAATAACTGGCAAATAAGAGGATACCTACCAAAATTCATATCCAGCTTCCTTAGTACCAGATCTTTCAAAGTTCGCGTTGGGCAGTCTATCTCGGAAAGCTACGTACTAGAGAACGGTGTACCGCAAGGCTCTCCATTAAATGGCACGCTCTTTATCATAGCGATTAACGGGATGTTTGACGGCATAGAAGCGTCAATAGGCAAATGCATGTATGTAGATGACATTGCTATATTTTACTCAGCCAAATCACTGGGAATGATCAAATTCAAAATGCAAAATGCCATCAATAAATTAGTACAGAACGCAAAAAACATTGGTTTCTCATTTACAGCAGCCAAAACGAAATGCGTTCACTTCAGTAGGAAAAGAAAAAGTTACAGAGATCCAGAGCTGACGCTGAATGGTGTTCAACTGACATACAATGAAACGGCAAAATTCCTTGGTTTGATTTTTGATAGGCATTTAACATGGAAACAGCATATAGAATATACCTTGCGTAGATGCAAAAAGCTCTGAATGTAATAAGATGCATTTCCCATATAAATTGGGGAGCAGATAGAGACATCTTACTCCGCCTGTACAAATCCATGGTGATGTCCAAAATAGATTATGAATGTGCAGTGTACTCCTCAGCCAGAAAATCAAGTTTAAGGAAACTAGACCCCGTTCACAATGCAGGCCTCCGATATGCATCTGGCGCTTTCCGCACTAGTCCTTCCTCAAGCCTCTACTGTGAAACCAGCACCATGTCGCTACATCACAGACGACAAACAATGCTACTCAACTATAGATCAAAATTGCTGTCTCTACCGAAACATTTAAACCACTCATTGATCACTCGACCTAAGCTAGTAAATATTTACTATCAAAGACATTCAGCTACTCGTCCAGCCAACATCCGCGCAATCGAGATAGCCAAATGCTACAAAATCGTCCTACCACCAGTTTTGAAACACGAACCATATGAAATTCCAGTTTGGATGTTGAAAATGCCAGAAGTAAGACTCGATACTACCAGTGTACAGAAAACAGAATGCCTTCCCATAGATTTAAAAGTCAGATTTCGATCAGTTCTCGAAGAATACATGGCAAATCACATCATAATCTACACAGATGGTTCAAAAACAAAACATCAGGTCGGAAGTGCATTTGTAACTGAGAACTTGTCGAGGGCTTGGGCGCTTCCACCTGAAGCAAGTGCCGAATTATATGCAGTATTGCAGTCTTTGCGTCACTGTGAAACTCTCGATTCAGGAAGGTTCGTCATCTGCACAGACTCTCTAAGTCTTCTCACTGCAATAGACAGGCGCCAAACTGTAGATCCACTGCTACAAATGATTGTCATAGCATGCCATAAATTAGAGCAGCGAGTAGCATCAGTTACGTTTATCTGGTGCCCTGGACACGTGGGTATCCTAGGCAATGAAGAAGCCGATTCTGCAGCACGAAATGCCGGGAACATCCAATCAGAAATGGATATTGAAATACGACCTCAGGATGCAAGAAATGCTGTCTTGATGTGCATCCTCACAGAATGGCAGACCACGTGGAACAGTCTTCACACGAAACTATACCCCATTAAACAGAATATCAGTAAATGGTCACCAAATGTCAGCTACCCTCGACGAGAACAAGTGTGCATAACCCGACTAAGAATAGGCCATGCAAGAATGACTTCTTCATACATGTTAAGAAATGAAGAACAACCCATCTGCAGCTGCGGAAGACTTCTGACAGTGAAACATATTCTGACAGACTGCGTAGATCTCTCAAGACTTAGACACAGATGCGGCATGAGAGGCGACATGAAGATAGATCTCGGCACCGACAAGACAGCAACTGACAAAACAATACAGTTCTTGAAAGAGGCCAATCTTTTCTACAAAATTTAATTTAATAAATAGTATATGATCAACTTTAACGTCAATCTGTAAAAAGGCTAAAGGCCTTAGATGCCAAGCCTTCAAACAAACTAACAAAAAGAAAAAGAAAAAAAAAAGAAAAAAAGAAAAAAAAATCATAATAATAATAATAATAATAATAATAATAATAATAATAATAATAATAATTACATTAATAATAATAATATTGGAACAATACATATCAATTATGTTTGCAACTACATCAAATTTAACAATAGTAGTACATTCTATATTTATAACTTGAAATGGTGAGGAGGCAAGTTTTGACCAGTTCTTCTTTGCTTCTATTCTCCTTCTGTTTCACAGGATGCGATATGCCAGTTCTTTTTTCTTTGCTTCAGCTCGAAACAGTTTACACGAAACAGAAAGTCTAATGGGATAAGAAATTCTTATTTATTTATATTTTTTTAAGGGAAATGTTGTAATTTGAAAATTTCTTTACACTGTAAAACATGTTGTTAAGCAGGAAAGTTTTCAATTTACTTTTAAATGTATGAATTGTGTTTATGTCTTTGATATTGCCCAGTTTGTTGTAAAGTGTAATGCCCTCTATTAGGGTACTTTTTTGATAAAGTGTAGTTTCAGAGTGGGGAACATGTAGGTTGTCCTTTTGATGGGTGTTGTAGTTGTGTACATCAGAATTTAAAGTAAAAGTGTCTTTGTTTTCCATGAGAATTTTCTTTGTGAAGACCACTATTTCAAATATGTACATGGAGTCTTGCATATATGCATGGAGTCTTGCATATATGTGGAAGAATCCTTAGTTTATTAAACAAGGGTTTACAAGACTCCAGCTTATGAGTGTTGGTCATTGTTTGCAATATTCTTTTTTGGATAATAAATGTGCGAGTGCTTTCAGGGGCATTTCCCCAGAATATTATTCCATATTTTAGGTGTGAGTGCACATTTGCAAAATACATTGTTCAAAGTGTCTCAATATTGGAGCTTGACCTGAGGGTGTATAGGGCATAGCAAGATTTGCTGAGCTTGTTAAAATTTGAGATGTGAGTGTTCCATTTTAGGTTTTCTTGAATTGTTAGTCCGAGGAAGGTAGTTTCATGAGATATCGTTACAGGGTTATTGTTTATGAGCAAATGCTTTAAGAGTTTTTCTTTAGATCGAGGATTCATGAAATTTAGAGAGACTGTCTTGCTGGTGTTTATGATGAGTTTGTTGTCTTGAAACCATTTTACTAGTGCTTGCAAAGTTTTGTGAGTTTCTTTTTCTAATGATTGTTGTGTTTTTGCTTTGATGATGATGTTTGTGTCATCTGCAAACAAAATTATGTTGTTGTTCCTTAAAGCCAAAGGCATGTCATTTATGTATATAAGGAATAGTATTGGCCCAAGGATGGATCCTTGCGGGACTCCACAATTTATTATTTGAGGACAGGAGTAGTATGAGGAGATTTTGTTTTCTTTAGTGTGTTGGAGGGCCACTATTTGGCTGCGGTTTGATAAATATGATTTGATTCATTGGCCTGCAATGCCTCGAATCCCTAGCATTTCTAGTTTTCTTAAAAGTATATGATGGTCAATGATGTCAAAGGCTTTTGACAAATCTAAGAAAGGGCCAATGGGAATTTCCTTCTGATTTAGTGCAACAAGTATGTCATTTAAAAAGGAGAAGATGGCTGTGTCTGTGGATCTATTATTACTCCTGAAGCCATGTTGGGCATTTGTAAGGACATTATTTGTATTGAGAAACTGTTTGAGTCTATCAGTCAGAGTATTGAGTCATTGTTTTACATATTGTAATTTTTGTGTTTCTTTTTTATGTTTGGATTCCATGTCAATGAATGTAAAGATCTTATAACTTGCCTGCCCCCATTTGTTTTGTTCAGGACATCATTGCTATCATGACCATCACTTATTAAAGTTACACCCAGATAGGTGAATTCCTTTTCATATTTAATTATGCCCCTATGTGTTAACCTCCCAATACCATATATTTTGTTTTTGATATGTTAGTGTCAAGTCCTCACTCAGAGGGTATGGTTTCATATAAGAATACAGAAGAATTGATGATTTGCTTTACATTAGTGTTTGGTTGGTATGTCTTATTGTTTAGAGAATGTTGACAGATTAATTTCTCACTGATTTGGAAAGAGTGTTCATTGAATGTGTCAGCTATTTCTTGTGGGTTATGTAAAGGTTTGCTTTTGTAGAAAAGTTCTATATTTTTCCTGTTATTGTGAGTTGGTGCTGTAATCTTTTTAATAACATGCCACATCACCTTTGTTTAGTTATGTGCGGTTGCAATACATTTTTCTCTCGTCATAATTTTTGCTCGTTTGATTACTGTTTTGAGGATTCAATTATATGTTATGTAGGATGTAATGAAGTCAAAGCTACATTTGTTTTGTGCTAGTGTTTTGTACATGTTGCTTTTTCCTTCACATGATTCGTTGATGTCTTTGGCTATCCATGATTAGGTTTTCTTATTTTCATTCTTTTAGAGTTCTTTTTTTTTTGGGGGGGGGGGAGGAGAAAAGTGGGATTGAAATGTTTTAAGTAAGGAATAAATGAGTTACGTATATTATTTGTTTGAGTTGCCTAATATACTATGTCCCAAATTGTTCCGAGCAAGTTGTAAAATTTCATTGTGTCCTTACGAATAGTTGTGGGTTTCATTACACATTTATTTTGTAATTTTTTATTCTATTTCAAGTGTTAGAATATGAACAGTGTGGTTTCTGAAGCATGTAATGAATGTATCAACAGAGAAATTATGTTTATATGCATGTATTATTATTTGATCTATAACGGTGTTACTGTTTCTAGATACTCTGATATATGAATGTACGGGTGTTTGTAGATTGTACGATTTTAGAAGGTCTTTAAATGGATTTTCGTTACAAAATTGTGTGAGGCCATTTATGTTGAAGACATCAGAAAGAATAATTTTAATGCTATCTTCACCTTTTGTTAAAATAACTTCAAGAATTTTGAAAGAGATTTTCAAATTTCCAGTAGGGCTGCGGTATGTGCCTAAGATCCTTATTTTTATTGTAGTTATACCAGTGATAGACATTTCAAAATCTTTCTCTTTGATTAGGGGAATGGGATTGGTGCGGGAATCAAAATTGATAGGCGACTATTTTTAATAAATATGCATGTCCCACAATAATCATGATGTGCATTGCTAATGGTATGTATAGGTTATCTAGGTGTTCTTTGGTCAGCCAAAGTGATATATTGAAATGATGTTGAGCTTCTCCTGAAGTAGGCCTTTTATATCAAAGTACATTAAAGTGACTGCACATTTTGATGACGAATAAGTTCATTTTATCATTTTATTTTTGAGTATTATGTGCTTTTTTTGCTGAGCTTTGTTGCAATAAGTTTTATATTTTGTATATATATCTATGTGTATGTATGTATGTATATAAATACGTGTGTATTTTCTTTGAGGGGGGTAACGGAAGTTGAATTCACGATTATAACGTATTATTATTATATGCGCACGATTTCTTGAGCCCCGGATTACCTACTCCTACTGCTTTAATAATAAACTATGTAAGATGAGTGTAGAATAAATGATTGCAACGAGCTTTGTCGACAAAATTTGATATTCAGAAATGTTCGCTCCCATGTAATACAATCGCGTGGGAAAATGCGCTACAGATGCAATATTCCTGTCTACAAACTTCCCTCTCTTATTGCATCTAGCGAAGAGAGGGCTCAAGGAAACGTGCACGGATAATTTGTGGATTTCTTATAGTGAGCTGTTGAACTAATATGATATGGATGTTTCCTGTTATAAATATCTGCATTGCTTGAAACAAAAGTTAAGTAAGTCAAGTTTTACAAAAACTAATTTCCTTAAAAAATAGGCAAGGATGAGGTAAATTGTTAGGTCAGTTGTTAATCTACAGTTAAGTCCCGCCCTAAATGGGAATGAGAATTACAGAGAAAACCAGCAAAAATCCTCTAAAATCAATAAAGAATGCTTAAATAAATGAATTTCAACAAGGCAAACAATGGTGGGCATTACTTGACATCGGCAACAAGGCAAACAATAATGGGCATTACTTGACATCAATTACACAATATTCATTCCGGAAACAAGTTCTAGAACGGGGAGCAAATTTATGGAATTAATTTTTTTTATTACAATCAAGTCCATCCTTATTTTTTCTCTCTTCAAAATACACACTACATCACATATAAAAAAAGTTAAAAGAGCTGACTTCTTTGTTTCAATAATACTAGTGACGTCATACAAGGTTCCTATTGCAAAAACCACCATGGTGGCTTGATGACGTTGCCTTTCACTTTGTCATATCTCGAAATATATCGTAGTTTCGATTTTTATTTATCGGCGTCTTTTTATCATTATTTTTCGGTCACATAATATCTGTTTCTCATCTCATATTTAAAATTTTCATAATAAATTCTTAAATGTAAATTATAAATCAAAATTTCAAATAAAGTTTCTAAAATATTAATTTCAGGATCGAAGGAACATATCGATTTAAATTGCTGAGTGGAAGACGGGCATACGTCACTTCCCTTTCCGGTCGCCTCATTCCTTTTGGCCATTGATTCTTGGAGGTAAGGACGTACGATGTTGGGTCTTGTGAAAAGTAAGCATTCGTACTGAAACGTGGCAGGGTTTTCACGCGTGCAGTGTTTTGTTAGTCGCATTACTGCTCGTTTTGAGTATTTCGAGCAGGAAAAATATTTCTTGATTAGTTATTTATTTTTTTTGCACTTGTAGCTTCTCGGCTACCAACCAACATCGTTCGCGTTTCTGCAGCCATATCGAAACGCGTGTGCAGTTCGTTTACATCAGAAGAAATGTAAGTAGAAGTGTTATTGATTTTGTTTTAAATATTGGTGTGTGTGGGATATTGTTACAAGCTATTAGACTTATAACATTTACAAGAAGTATGGTTTATAATTATTCTTCACGTGGTATGTAGAAACTTGTAATGCAATGGGCCTTTTATAATTTGCCAATTGTTACGTGTGTAGTGGCTAGTAGACGAAGTCCTGGCGTATATTTGCCATCGTAGATAATTTTTCCGTGAATGCTTGTTAGTATTATGATTTACTCGTCACATAAATCCAAATTTTTTTCACGAGCTAAATGAAGCTTGCACGTGGCAAGGGAGACGATGCGAATATCACTATTAGACCAAATTCATATGTTTGTACAGTGAACAACCGTTCACGGTATGTGCAAATTTCCGTAATTTGCCAAATGTTTCGTTTTGGGTGGGAGGGGGTTCTTGAAGCATTAGGCCGTATGTTGGCCCACTTTTCTTTTGGTCTTAGAAAGCATTTGCCGAAGAATCCTTCAGGATTCCCTCGCCTCTGACTTGACTAAATTTTTAAATGGAAGTTCCTATTAGGTAACTACGTCTCGCCTGATCAAATGTCAATTCCACTTTTTTTTTAAATCGGAGAACTGTGCACTTACAACCAGCGCAAATATTAGTTTTTATGAAATGATTCTTTTCATATCACAAAAAATTACCGAGAATCTTAATTTAGAGGAGTTGCAGGGCCTCATTTTAACACGTAAAGGTTTTATTCTTGGGCAAGTATTTTCTCTGTAGTAAATTCTTAAAGAATTTCACGAACATTTTTACGCGGGTTAATCATTTGCATCAAAGTAAAGTATTTCTTGAGTCAGCAAAATTGTGTGCAGGATGGAGTGAGATGAATGTTTCCAAGGTGGTATAACCAGTGTTGATATGGCTTGTTTACAAGTGGTGGTTAAGGATTCCAGCAAGTATTAGGAATATTATACTCTGGAGATTATACTGGTATTAAATTTGACTGATTTTGTCATGGAAATGAAACAAGTCGATGAATTGAAATAGGTTTGGGATGTTGTTTATGTGGAAAATTCTAGTAACATTAATTTACCATGAGTTCTGAAAGAACAGAATAGTTGAATATTCAATAAGAATGGAACTTGTCTCAGGGGATGCTTGTATTTTTACACTCAATCGTTTTGTGTATTCATACAGTAAAGGAAGTATTACATATTGTTTAGTGAGCAAGGGTTCTAGAAAAGTTAATTCCAAGTTCTATGATTTAACTTAATGTAATTCTTGTTCATTAGTGAATACTTCGATTAAAAAGTCCATCGACACTTGTCAGATGTGATGCTGACATCCATTCAAGGTCTTGAAGGTCACTTTCTGCAAAGATTTATATATGCTTTTGAAGTAAATTGGCTGTTGGTTTCATACAATTGGGAGCTTAGATCACTAGTGACTTGACTATGGTGAGGTTCAATCTCCCGATTGGATGAGTCAACAGCTGATTTACATCACACACAAATGAATCCAAATATTGTGATGCTGACCAATATAACTCGGAAGGCCACATGATAGTGGAAATGTCAGCTAGACTGACACAGCTTGTACTAGGCAATTACCATTCTTTATAGTAACTTGTTTTTTTGTATATTTGTTAGCTACCAAGAATCATAGAAAACTGTTTCAAATCTTAACATGGATTAGTCTATAAATATTTCTATTAAATAAATTATTATTAAACAAATTTTTATAAGTGTGCACAAGAAATAAATTGAAAAGGAGTTGCACATAACAAAAAATTGAAATATATTTAGTAACAAATTTTAAGTGTAAGAACACATTTTTTATCACTTGTTAGTGAGAAGGATGGCATTGTTTTTGTCAGTTTTTTATTGGTAAAGTACGTAATGACTGCCATTCAAATACAGTAGCCCAAAGGTTCATCAGTGTCTATTCTGTACTTGTGCTCTTTAGAAGCCTTGAGCATGACCAGGATTACCAAATATTGCTCTGTGAGCTCATGATAGATGGCATTCACTGCTCTAGAGTAACTGGGTGGTACAGTTTCATGAAGGAATAAAATGATTGATTTTTAAAACAGCTATGTTGCAACTTTGCCGTTATTTTTTCAGCTGCTGCTTTCCTTGTAACTAATCAGAAATATTTATCAAATGACAAAATAGGTTCATTAATGTAATGTGCTAAATATGTAATGGAATATAAAATGAAATATCAAAATACTTATAAATCTTTCAAAGAAAGAAAAATAATTTATCCCTTTTTGAAGTCATTAATGAAGTATTAAACCATTTTTATAAATAAAACTTGCTTGACCCATCTTATTTTAAGGGTATGTTTTGATCTTGGGCGAGTGATTCTACAAATATGAGAACTAAACAGCCAACAATCACTAGCATTTTCTTTATAGTATTTTTTGGGATAGGTTAAGGACAGTTAATATTTATTGGAGTATTGTATTACCATGGCACATTTGTCAGTGCTCGGAGGCTCTTACAACATACGTAACGATGGATATCAAGGGTGGAGTTCATTTCAAAATGCCTACTTGTAAACAGGTTGAAAGTGTATTAAGATGTTAAGATTTTGAAATGAAAATAATTTTTGAAAATAGATAAATATAAATTTAATATTGATAGACATTTAATCTTGATAGAAGGAACTGTAGAAAAGAGCCCAAAGAAAGAAGTCAAAGTAGTTGGTAACAGTGGCTCATAAAATTGGACAAAATATCTCAAATATTGAAAGTGGTGTGCGTTACTATGTTAATATAAACTTCTGGTCAGGGAGGCAAAACAAAGTTTGCATCGTATAAAAAGGCTAAAATTTAGTACAATTCTGGGGGTGATTGAAGAGCATTGATTTAAGTTTAGATTTATGGCACTTGACCGTACAGCATCAGCTGTTCGCTCATCAATTGTGAGCTTGAATATCACCATCCACCCCTACATTTATTTTGAACCCTCTTACCTCTGATTACCTCTGTCCCATTTCTCCCAGTACTAATTCACCTACACCTGATGCCCCAATTTCCTCAACCTGTAACTGCTGGAACACATCACAATCTTTCATCACATGCTTGAGGTAAAAATCAAGTAAATATATAGGAACTACAGTCAGGTGCAGTAGAAAACATCTGTGTAGGTACTTGCAAGAGTCACACACACACACACACTGCACCATAAGGTTCAATCCCTTCTCAAATAAAACAGTTTATCAAAGCAGCTCTACAGAGAGATTTAAATCAAATGAGTTCTTTGCTTTACAGGACATTCATTTCACAATGAACTTAGCCTTTTCCATATTCCAAACTTACCTTGCAGGCTGCTATTGTAGAGTTGCATGAAGGTCCTTGGATCTTGCATTTACGTTAGAAATATCGATTCTCTCGTTGACGGAATTAAATGTGGATTCTATTGAAAATGTTTTTGATATCCGCAGTAGATCTTCCTTTGCTGATTATATTACTTTGCATCTACAAGCCTCCAACAAAGAGGGCAGTAGATTATATAGCAGTAGAAATTTTTCAAATTGCCTCATTTTTAATGAATTTTTTAAATGTTCTCGATGAGATTGCATAAACACAGTAGTGCTCTGTTCTTGTTTTTTCTCCAAAATTTCAAAATTTAATTTTTTTTATTACATGCTTCATGTCATTAATTATAGCATTAATATTAGCAGAGATTTGTTCACATTATATGCAAGTTTGTGTTAGTCACAAAATTTCTTGAAAACCAGCTCAAAACTCAGAATTTTCACAAATGCTCAAACACCATCTTCTCAAATTTGTTCCAAATTTTTTCTTTGGACCTTTCATACATAGTGGTAATTGTACTTTTTAATGACAATGTTATTGTTCTATTTTTCTTCCCTCCAGCAGTTTGTAAACACTTGTATTGGTGAGTTAGTTCTTACAATGACAATTAAGTTTTTCTGTTCTTTCGATCCTTAAAATATTTACATTCTACTATTTTGAAATTTTCTTAATTTTTCTTCACCGAAATCACTGATGAATGTTCTTTGAGTGACAATAGATGGCAGCTGGCAAGAGTATGTGGTAAGTTCGAATAGTTAGCTTAGACAATCAGTCCTAAGGAAATAGAAAACAAATATGGAAAGTGTGTTCCATTCTGCAGAATTTTTTTGCTGGTTATGAAGTTTTAGTTGCTGACAAATTTCAGTTGTTACAAAATTAAGCAAAATCACAATTGTTATATTGTGAAACCAAATCCGAGATACCAGGCTCCTGTGTCTAGTTGCTAGGTGCTAATTGGTTTTTGTAAGATGAAATAGAACAAATTAATATCAGATTCCTAGGATGTGACCAACTTGTTTTTTGGCAAGGTGGAAGTGGACAGGAAGATGCAAAGATAGTGTAATGAGCAACAATATTTACAGATCAGAGGTAGTTAGGAAGGGTGCATTGCTAAAGTTTCAATAAGTTATGGCAATGTCTTAAGGATTTTGTGAATGTAATAACTGGACAATGAATTCCAGAACTTCTGGCAGAATCCAAGCAGCGGAAGTTAGATTTTGAAGATTTTTAGGAGTAACAAGGGACAATGGAAAAAAGTGCATCAGGAGAACCTTTGGTATCTAAAAGTTCAGTAATGCCAAGGAATATATAATGAAGACCATATAATATAAATGATGAACACATTCCAAATAAAGTTCAATATTGTATGCCTAGAGAAAAAAATTAGAGACCCAAAAGCTGATGTGCTTATCAGTTAGACCCCTGATTTGTATTCAGTTTAGATATCATTGATTTTGGCGTTGTTATTGACAGATTCCTTGTCTGTCACCTTTGTCCATGAAAAGGAAGACATCTGTGCTGCTCTCAGGGAATTTAAGATTGAACACTTTTTGTGACCTTGCAACAACTTCTCTATGAATATTCTTCCGGGTGTCGATCTTATCAGTCTCACACATGTGATAGTCTAGCCAGTTTCATGTGACCTGTGGGCATGAGAATTCTTTTCTTTGGAGAGCCAGTCTCTGTGATTTTTTTTTTTTTTTTTTTTTTTTTTCAGCTTATTAAATGGTGTGTTGATGCACACATCCAAGGGTTGAAGTATTGACATTAGTAATAATTGTAAAGTTGGTTCCATGATGTTTCAACTCCTCCTTCACTGCCTTGGTTGTGTGGGCTTTGTAAGAGTTCAAAACCTGGCTATGTAACCTCAATGATGTCGCACCAACTCAACCCATTGTACCATGTTTTTGGTGAACAACCCTTTCATTTGAGCATACAAAAACAATTTTAAGGAAAGGACTCGTGTGGTTGCTTTATGTGGGTTTTAACTGTACTTTCTACCCTGTCAGCTGTGGGGCTGACTAATTATTAGAGATCTTTATGGATGTCTCCTGTCTGCTATAGTGGTATAGAAACAGTGATGCAGATTCTAAGCCAAAGGTCAATTTTTGATCTACAAAAAAGGAGGGGAAAGGTTGACTTACAATCAGGTGAATATGGTAATTGGAATCAGTGTGAGACTGTCTTGGTTTTAAAGTAGTGTTGAAGTGCTCAGCTTTGTGTTCATAAAGACCACTTGTATTAATGATAGGTTGATCAAGATACAATTTCAAAATGATTCCCTTCTAGCTCTTTATTTTCCCTGAATAGTTCTGTTTGTGTAGTTAAATTTTGAAAACTTCTTTCATTTAGCTCTCCTAGGTTATGACCAGAAATTTGATATTCCTGACTTTTTTTTTATTTATTTTAGGACTTACGGCAATAATCGAATGGGTGGCGGAGACCGTCGTGGAGGAGGGGGATTTGGTGGTGGCGGCGGCGGCGGCGGTGGCTTTAAAGGAAGTAATGGATTTGGTGGTCGAGGAGGTCCACGAAGCAAACAAACTATAGGCGGAGCAGCTTTGCGAAAACCCAATTGGGAACTTCAAGATTTAACTCCATTTACAAAAAATTTCTATGTTCCACATTCTGCAGTTTCTAATAGGCAAGTAGTTTTCAATTGATTGTTGCTTTCATGAGTTTTGATGCTAACAGTTCTAATTTGCAGACCCCGTCATCAAGTTGAAGACTATAGGTCAAGCAAGGAAATTACTGTTAGGGGTGATGAAGTACCTAATCCCATTCAGAGATTTGAAGAAGGTACATTCCCGGATTATCTAATGAATGAGCTGCGGTGAGTATTCCAGGAAACTACAATTTTTCAAGTTTTTTGTGTCAATGTATATTAAAGACAATCTGCCTTTTGCAGCCGTTCTGGTTTCACTGAACCTACTGCAATTCAGGCCCAGGGTTGGCCAATTGCATTGAGTGGGAGAGACATGGTTGGTATAGCAATGACTGGCTCAGGGAAAACACTGGCGGTAAGTTCTTCACATTGTGGCAGTCAAGGCTAATTTAAGATTATTTCATTCATAACATGTAAAAGTTTTTACTAAATGTAAAATAAAATTTTGAACTAAATTTTGGTATTTATTCTCAATTAGGTGTAATTAAATTACACAGATGGTCTTAAAATTACATTAATGTAATAGTATTTGATTTCATAGATTATAAAGATCATGTGGCTAAATATTCAAAATTTTGTAGATAATCATTCAATATTTTCCTCTTCACAAATCAACAAAGTAGCTTGCTATTTTTGAGGGGGTACGCAAAAAAATCCGGAATAGCTTTTGAAAAGCTGTAAATATTTTCAAAGGTCTTACAGTACAACCTTAATCTCCTTCAAAATTTCCTCTCCATTGACACTAATAAATTTGTCCAGCGGTCCTTCCATTTGAAACATTTTTTTGCTGTCCTCTTTAGTAATGGCTGATAGCTCCTCCTCAGTTTTTTTCTTGACCTCTTCAATGTTGTCAAACCGTTGTTCTTTCATGCCCTTTTTCATATGTGGGAACAAAGTTGCTCGGAGCCAAATCAGGCGAGTAGGGTGCTTGGGGCAGCAGTACAATGTTATTTTTAGCAAACAGTTGCCAAACGGTGATTGCTGTGTGCTGTGCAGGTGTTGTGATAGAAGAACCACTTTCCTGTCTGCCTCAAATTGGGTCTCTTTTTGTTGGACACTGTTGTGCAATCTTCATAAGACTTCCAAATAAAATTTTTGGTTTACGGTCTGATTTCAGGGAACAAACTCTGCATAAACTATGCCCTTGGCATCAAAAAAGCAAATAAACATTGTTTGATTTGACATGCTCACAGCAGAGCTATTCTGGTTATTTTTGGGTACCCTTCCAATTGTTGTAGAGTTTAGTTTTCTAATTTCATACACTGCTCTAGGTACTGCTTCATTGAGTAATATTAGAGTTTAGATTTTATTAAGCATGGGTAATTTTTATGAAGTTCAAGGAATTGAAAATATAATTTTTTTAAAATTTAAGTTGCCACTCGTATTTTCATTACTTGAGTGATAAGGTTTGATTACTATCTGTTAATGTTGTATGTGGTTGAAATTCGCTGTATTTTGCATGCTGTCAAGCCTGAAGCAATCTGACAATCAAATGGTAACTTCTGTGAAAATGCTTTGAGGGTCCAGCTTAAATACTTTGCTGCAGATGCCAAGAGTTGGTTGTTGGGATATCATGCAAACACCCTCAGCAAATGAGTTTAGCTCAAAGTACTTCAGACTGTGGGAAGTAAATTTATTTGGACGGGAAGGAAATGTTAAAAATAAAAATTGTTGGTGTTCCTGTATTTGGTTGTCTATTGATTTTTGTAGAAAGTTTTTTTTTCTTTGCCCTCCTCTTTTCGAAGTCCTCTACCTTTACATGTTCCATGGCTGTTATTTTATATTTGTTTCCAGTACATCTTACCAGCACTTGTTCACATAAAGAATCAATCAAGAATTCAGAGAGGTGATGGCCCAGTTGCTCTTGTCTTGGCTCCCACTAGAGAATTAGCACAACAAATACAAACAGTGGCTCGTGATTTTGGTAATCCTTGCCGGATTAGAAGTACGTGCATCTTTGGGGGTGCACCAAAGGGACCACAGGTATGGATGACTCCCAAAGGCTAATGCTGTTATTCTTGTTTGTGTTATTACCAAGTTCTATTCATTTCTAGGCCCGTGATTTAGAGCGTGGTGTTGAGATTGTCATAGCAACACCTGGAAGGCTAATTGATTTTTTGGAGAGGAATACTACAAATTTGAAGAGGTGCACATACCTTGTATTAGATGAGGCTGATAGGATGTTAGATATGGGCTTTGAACCTCAGATTCGAAAGATCATTGAGCAAATTCGGGTAATTACTGTTCAACTAAAATTTGTTAACATATTTGATAAGAATGTTAAAAACTAAATCATTTTTAATGTTCTTTAGCCTGATCGCCAAACACTTATGTGGTCTGCCACATGGCCAAAAGAAGTTCGTAAACTGGCTGAAGATTTTTTGACACAGTATGTACAGATCAATATTGGTTCCCTGCAATTGTCTGCCAACCACAACATTCTTCAGATTGTTGATGTATGTCAAGAACATGAGAAGGAAAACAAGTAAGGGAACATTTTTACATGAATTGATTTTTCCTGCCTTGAAAATTTTGAAGTCTTTTAGTAATGTTGTATATGATGCATAATCAATTGTTTAGGTTAAATAGTTTGCTTCAAGAAATATCAGGAGAACAAGAATCTAAGACAATTATTTTTGTTGAAACCAAAAGGAAAGTGGAGTTTATCACTAAGAAAATCAGGAATTATGGGTAGGTGTTTAAAAACTCTCTACAACATTTTAGAGCTGTTATGGAAATCTGACTTGATTTTGCTTAGTTTCAGAGCAGTGTGTATGCATGGAGACAAATCTCAAAATGAGAGAGACTACGTTCTGAAAGGTAAGATTATCATTTTATTAATGTTGAGAAATGTGATATTCAAAGGGGTATATTATTGCTAATGACTTTTGTTAATGAGTTTCAATTCTATGTACAACCTGTTTCACAATACACCAAACAATTGTTGCTGAAGTTAGCTTGCATATTTGTCTTCAAAATTGAATTTAGCTACTATTTAGAACTTCAAAATAGCTATTCCCTTACCATCACTAATTCTCTCAATTCTCCTAATACTCCCCCTGTTACCCACCACTGTATTTACCCAAATACAAAGTAACTCCTAAATATGATAAAGCCTATGAATTTTAAGAATGTTTGACATAGTCTTTAGTATATATATTCAGGTAAATGTAATTCTTCGGGCCAAAAATGGTTCAGCTTGTGTAGTTGCAAAAGTAGGGTGACTAGAAGTAGCTTTAATGTACATACATATTTCATTGAAGTTATACTAATGAAACTTTTAATTTCAGAGTTCAGGACAGGTCGTTCACCTATTCTTGTTGCAACTGATGTAGCAGCAAGAGGCCTAGGTGAGTAGTTAAATTTTAATTTTAGGGTGTATGAGGAGTTCAGTACTCCAGACTGGTTAATTTACAGATGCCTTCTGAGGGTAAATGTCTATTAGGACATGGGAAATTGTTTGGATGCTCTTACCGCCAAGCTTCAAGTGGGAATAAATGTCATTTACTGTGCATGATAAGAGTTTTGGTCTGTGGAATTGGTTTGAAGTTCAGTACATGTTTGGGAGGAAGGAATAGTAAGACTTGATTAATTGGTTTTAGACTTGTTGGGTTGGCTAGTAAACTAAAAACAATCGTCTTCAATGTAGCCACAGCTTGTGATTAGGGCTGTACAATGGTTAAGAAATACAAAAGATCAGTGTGACATGCAAAAATTGTTGCCAATCTTTCCTTTTCCGCAGTAGATATTGTTTTGTAAGAGTTTAAAAATAATTAATCTGTATTTATAAATAATTACATTGATAAATGTAATATTGATGATTAAGGTTCCCTTTTTGTGGTCCTAAAGAAAGCAAAAACTTAGGAAGTTTTTAAATTTTCTGTTTTAAGACTCGTGTATGAAAAACTATGTAATGAAAGGATTATTTGGTAGCAGTAGGCATGGTCTTCAAACGGACCACATATTAGTGATTTTTTCCACAACGTTTTTTAACATCTGCCATACTAAGAAAGGGTGCCTGGAATTCTATATTAACAAAAGTTTCATTTGTAAGATTCATAAACATTTGTAGTTAATGTAATTTGAATTAAATTACAGTAAACCCCTTTTTTAAACTTTTTCAGGGGACCAATGAAAAATTTAAAAAATAAAGGAAAGTTAAAATATGATAGGCTAGGCAAGTACTTTCAATATATACTGCAATGGTGGCGGTTTTTTACTTTTCTCACCCTTTGTAAGAGGAAAAAAGGAAAATTGTGCCATGAAACTGTGAATTTTGTCAGAAAATCTCGTATTGATGGGTCCTGGTAGTGAAATCGTATTCCTACCTGTAGTGAATTACTTCCTCAAACGGTTATGAAGCCACAGTCAGTTTTATGAGTTTGTGAAATCGCAAAATATAATGAATGCAAAACAACTGTCTCTCTGTTAGTGGTAAATGCTGGCACCTAAAGTCTGTAATTTTACTCCACAATTGATATTCCCCGATTTTCGTACAAACTCAGGCTTTTGTGAGTTTGGTTCATACATATGTAGTAATTTATTACTTATTGGAATTGAATTTATCACCTTTTTTGTGTATCAGTTATAGTTTTCTGTTGAAAATCAGTTTTTTGCTGCATGAACATCCTGTAATAGGTATAAATACATACGTACATGAGAATGTAAAAAATAAAAAAGAAAGAAATGACATAGGACAGGAAGAGAATGCATTGTAACTATAGGCTTTACCGGGCACCAATGCAAAATTACATAAAATGCAGGAAAGCATATAAACCAAGTTTTACTAAAATGATAAATTTTGTCATCTACAATTTTTTTATAATGCAAATTTGAATTTTAATAAAATACATTCCTAGAATTTGCAATTACATTTACAGTGACAGTGTTAATGTAAGGAAAACCAGGGAAATGCGAATCACTTTTGTAAAATCATAAAATAGAGATGTGGCTGGACACAAACTTTATTTCAAAAGTCATTACCCAGGTGGAAAAGATCAATGACACGTGTGATGGTGGTGAAAGTAGTTTAATTTATAATTTCTTGGATTGTGTAATTCACCTAGATACCAATGGTTATGGATTGCCAGTTGTGAGAATTCTTCACTGCAGCACCATTAATGTCAAGTAATTTATGGTGTTTAATTTAAATCTCATTCTTGAGCCTTGCAGTACTGTAGACAGCTGAATTTAAGATAAAACTGGAAATCAATTAGGCGAGAGGTGGGCACCTTCCGTAAAACTTGCAGGTTGTTGTTTGTTTGTTTTTTGTTTTTTTTGTTTTTTTTCCATTCATTCATTTGAAATAATATTAATTGGGAATAGATGTTGGTTTTTATTTTGGAAGGACTTCTGATAGTTGCCTGAATATTGCAAATTTTTTAAACTAAATTTTTATTTTAAAATTTAATTTCATAAAAGTAATATTCTAGGTCACATAGTTTAAAATCTTGGTATTTTATGTGCAGTGTGGCAATAGACCCTATATGGTTCTTGTAAAACTACTTGCTGGTTGGGTAAGTTGCATTCAGTATCCTCAGTGTTCAAAGAAGGGTGTTCGTGTAAATTTCAGCATACATGTGTTGTGGCATCATATTGTTTTAATCAGTCTGGTGTTTTGTTTTGTTTCAGAGGCACATGCGAGATGATTTTTTATGTTTAGATTTGTTTTTATTATAACATCTGGCAGTGCCTCTGCTTGCCTGTCGCGCTTGCTGTTGAAACTGGTGCATTGCGGCTTTGTGGCGCGTCAGGCAAGGCAGGACTTGGAGAGCCCAGGCAGTTAACAGCTGTTATTGCGGTACAGTTGGGTCATCTCCTGTGCTGTAAACTCCTCACACCTAATTACTTTCATAAGCAGCAGAGTGCTGTGAATATAAAGGGTATAGATAATCAGGATCAGAAGAAAAACTCCTTTGGTTTTCCCACCAAAAGGCCATTCAAGATGCTGAAGGTTAATATGCCATTTTATTTTGCCATTGCATTTGGTCTGGACATAGGTAACTGGTAGTGAAAGAAAAATATCAAATATGCTACAGCTGAACAAGTCAAAACTTCTGTGAGAAGCAGTTGCCTCACAGCTGGAGAAACTTTGCCACATGAAGGGTAGAATTACCAGGTTCGTGACTTCTCATGAATGTTGTTGATTCCATCTAGAAAGAACTAAAAGCTTACCTCTGTAAAAGTTTGTTTTTCTGAGATGCTAGCAATATCTTTTCCTTGCTCATTGACAAAGTTAGAATTTGTAACATTGTAAATTCTGAAGCTTGAGATAAATCTCTTTAAGGGGAGACATGGCTTGGAATGTGTACAGAGGATGGGGATTTATAGAGACCCAATATATTATGCTTGCTTCCTCCTGAAGGTAATGCATTGAATGGATGACAAAATAATGAACTAGAAGGGTCACCATAGTTGTTGTTGTTTTTTTTTTTTTTTTTTTTTTTTTTTTTTTTTTTTTTTTTTTTTTTTTTTAGGGGGATTAGTTTTCAAAGTTGAAAATCTGATATGACATGTTTTCAGACCTTTGGAACTGGTGGCTATTTTAAAAGGTCGGCAGGAGATTGAGATCATGATCATGGAATATGTTAGAGGGTACAAAATAATGCATGCACTCTGAGGGAGTTTTCAGTCTTGTCCAGCTATAGTGAATCGAGGAACTCATTTATTTTTAGAGTATAGAAATCTATCCAATGCCCTACACAATTTCACAAACTGTGGCCAAAGTTGTGCAGGAACAGCATACATGCAATGACTTTAAATGATATTGTGGCCATGTTTGTTGCCACTGGCAGTATGGTTTGTATTTCTATAGATCACGAAATGAAGCACGACAGGTGCCTATGGACTATTTGTAAGTAATTTTGGCAATTTTTAAATTAGCAGTTTTCATCCTGTGAAAGAAATGATTCATGCAAAAGTTTTGTTACATTCTTTAAACTGATTTTGTTTTGATTGCATGAATGAATTTCAGCAATTTCTTCTTGAAATGGTCTTTGATCTTTGGATAGATGTATGATGGATTGACCAAAATTTTATTTGAAACGTTATAAACTCAAGAAAACAGTAGATTCTTCATGTTGTAATATTTTAATATAATGGCTAACTATAAAACTTGTTTAATGGTTTCAACAATGTTCTCTTGTGTAGATGTGGATGGTATTAAGTTTGTCATAAACTTTGATTACCCAAACTCGTCTGAAGATTATATTCATCGAATTGGACGTACGGGCCGAAGCCAATCTACAGGAACATCGTACGCTTTCTTCACATCCAAAGACAGCCGTCAGGCCAAAGACCTTGTCTCAGTTCTGAAAGAGGCTAATCAGGTTGTAAATCCAAAGTTAAGCGAGATGGCTATGTATGGTTATGGAGGTGGAAGGGGAGGAAGAGGAGGAAATAGTGAGTAAAGTTTAGGCTTTTGATTGAAAAGAAAGTGAACAGAGGATGCTACACTTGCCATTGAGTTGTATTGTTTGTTAGCATCTGGTGCAACATTTTTAAGAGGATGATAAATAATTTGTAGGTGGGCGCTGGGGCTATGGTGCGAGGTTCCAGGGAGGAGACAACAAAGCACAGCATAAACGATGGAATTAAATTTAGGTAAGGTGAATTTTGTATTATTTGAAGTTTTATTGAACTGAACTGAAGGAGAAAACATGTCGGAAGTGATAAAAATATGTAACTGAAAATGAAGACTTAAGTTTGAAGTAAAAAAAATTTGTGATATATAATATGCACACTTTTCTTGATACATAACTCGTATCTGGGAGTTGAGGCTTTTATTAAATCTGATCTTAGACCATATTGTTTTCTCTGCACCCGAAGTATTAATCCTCCCAAAATGTTACAGCTGCTCCATAATCCTTTATTTGCTTCTCAAATTTTGTACCAATAGGTAATGTTTACTGTGCAATGTTGGCAAAACTTTATGTAAAATTCAATCTGAATACTGAATCGTAGTAGTATTTTTGATAAAATGCCTTTTTTACGAATATGTGCAAAATGTATAAATTTAGTTTTACTGTAAGTACCACTACTAGGGAAATCTTACAATTTTTGAATCATGAAATGTTTTGTGTAAACCATTCTGTAAGTTTCTGTGTTCAAAATTAACTCCAGTGCTTTGTATTTCAGATAATAATTAAACGTCCATGACTGTCCTACTGATGTGGAGGGACAGGTAGACCATCTGTGCCCCAACTCATCTTCGTATAAAACTTCATTTCATTTTCTTTCCATTGAACTACTGGTACTCGTTTCTGTACTAGATGGTTTCTGTACACTTCTGCACTGACAAGAAATAACATTCCATTGAGTGTTTGAAGTATCCTGGCACTGTAAAATGTCTCAATGTTTTGATTTGTTATTTATTTCTATCTATAAAAAACTAAAATTTTGAATTCCATGTTTAAATGTTAATTCCTTTTCCAATCCCGAAAAGAAACTGCCAAGATTTTTGCTCAATAAAATTTGAAGTACACAAAGTGGTGAAGATTAAAATTGTATGTTTCAAGTTGGTTAAGTATTTAGAGAGTCCCGTGCAGAATGTAATCTTCAATCACTGAATCCAGAAACTAAATTGTGGATAACTGACAGAATGCAGTGTTTGCTATGGAAATTCAGGATTATCCTTCACAAGAAGTGAAACAAATGAGCATGTTAAAAGGTTTTGAATGTACCTAAATGTTGTTGCAATGTATTTGGATTTTATCCCTTTACTAATTTATGGGAAATTAATGGAATATAACTAAATTCAGGATTGTTTTCCAGTCAATTCAGTGGTTCTCAATAAAAGCTAGGGTTTTAATTTGTGCACTCATAACTGAAAATTTGTACATTGAAAATGTTTTTGTTTTTAAAAAAAATTTGACTTATCAACCAAATTGAGTTTTGCTTTAACTGAAACCCAAAGGTTACTTCACTATACTCTACTTTGTAGTATAAACTAAATTTTAATAGAAATCAATGCTTCGTACTAATTTGTCAGCACATTCAACATTTGCCCTAGCATGAACAAGTTGGTTTTAAGTTGGCAAATAAAAGGATGAGTGTAATTGCAGTATATGCAAATGATTTGGTGTGAAACATCCCCTTACAAAAATAGTGCAACATGTACATATCCACCTTAGCCCAATAAGGACTGCATTGAAATACATGTTTTCAAATATTACTTTAGAAAGGATTTTTTAAAAAATTTTGTATATTGTCTATTTAGTTTAAAAAAAGTTGTTTATATGTAGCTTTGGGACAATAGTGTAAATAAATTAATTTTGGCACGAGCCTGAAAAGTTTGAATGGGGATGCATTTTTGACTTGTAAATTGTAGTGTTTGTATAATGTATCTCCTAGCTTTAGTTTCGCCTTTCATAATTGCATGCTTACATTGATTCTGGGCACAAGTCCCATAGGTGTATCTGTGATTCATTAAAAATTGCCTCTGGCAGGTCAGTGTTATGGTGCCATCCATACCATTCTTTGTAGCTTTCAACCTTTCCATTGAATAGTAGCTGCTGATATTAGTCATATGCAGATTTGAATAAATACCAGTATAAGGTGACATTAGACTGAGAATGTGTTGTGAGAAATGTATCCAAACAAGGGGCTCTTAACAACCCCACACACGAGCTTTTTAGTATCCTCACTTCAACACCTGTATTTGGTAAAGCATTTGTGCTAAGAAAGTGTTATGTCATATTTTACAAATTTTCCACAACTAGTTTCAAATGTCATGAAAAATTACTCTGGCTCTAGGTATGTATATGGTGTGCAGATGCGATTTTCCCTCCTTTAGATGTCCCAGCACGTTACGTCATGTGGGGAGCTATCCTACAGAGAAGTAAATTGAGTAAATGTATTCTAATTTTGCCGACAAAATCTCACGTGCATTACTGTATTGTGATGTTATTGAGCGTGTTATGAAGTCTATTACGAATTAAATATTGAATTCAGTCCTGCATGAGATTGCTTTCCGTTTCCGAGTAGCTGAAGATCTGCACTGAAGTCGTAAGAATAGCGAAATGTACAATATGTATCAAATTTTATTTCACCCGAAAAAGGCAAGGTCTGGTTAGGGGATTGAACAAATTTATCCTTTACTATCTCTACGCAATAAATGACTGCAATTAATTTCCCCTACCTCAATTTTTACAGATTATTGTGCCTTTAATGCTTGCTGTTAGATTTTGATTCAGCGATATATATTAGAATGGAAAATTCGAGAGTGCTGGCAACACAACGGAAGGTTCCGTAATCGTGTCCTTGAACCTGTTAGATTCTCCTTCCTGCTCCCTCCGTTCGTTTGCACTTGGCTAACTTTTAAATGGCTTCGACTTCTTTTTGTGATACCCTCGTCCGACGAAAATACAGTGTGCCACGAGAAATTGAAATTAGGAAGTGCAGAGCTGTGCGCTCTTCTGTAAAGATTCTTTTTTATAAACATTACATTGAGTTTCGTTTTTATGTGATAAGTATTGTGTGTTTTAAAATCGAGTCACTAATGTGAGATGCGAACTGGTGACGGTTCACGTGTTCCCGGCTTTTGCGTTGTGTGACGACTGGCGAGCAAAATATTTGTGTACTGTGTTCCAGTGCGCACGCAATTTTGCGTTTTACTGCTAATGTGTAAGTGGCTGGTGTGGGTTCGTATCGGACCTTAGTCAATAGCCAAATCGGCTTTTGTGTTTCACTACGCCCATAGAATATCAGAGGGGAGTGCTTGTCTTCTTTGCCCTATTGTAAGGACGTGTCGAGCTAACGGTTTTAGCTTTGCTGGAACTTCGTTAAACAATGGGGCAAATGGTAAAAATTTCGCAGTTTGATGGAGTTGCTAAAAAAAAAGAACGTAACAGGTAAGCTAAAACTGGCGAAGATTGATGGATTTTTACTTTCCCGTATACGTACGTATATACGGAGTATAGGGAAAGTTATGGAATGCTGCGCGGGTTTTCGGCAGAAAAAGAATTCGTTGCCAGGTCCTGGTAACGAAAATGTGGATAAATCTAGTTGCTAAATTAAGAGGACGATTGACAGCAAAACGCCCGTCTGTCTGGTGTGTCAACAACACTAGCGCCTAAACTAGACGAACTATTTTTTCCAAGGCGAATAAACCCCTGTCGACGTCGCCTTAGTCAAAGCTCTGCGATCCTGAAAAGCATTAATTTTTGGGGGTACTTTACATAACGCCCCACGGACATTTTCAAAATTTTCTCAAAAATGGCTTCATATTTTTTTCTTTTCATATCAATTTCTTGTGATGATAGAGTAAAACACTCAGATAAAGGTGGCGTAGGTAAGACTCACGGACTATACTGAATTTTCGATTCTTGCAAAACTGAATTTATTTCGGCGAGTTCCTATATCTACAGAATTAAAGATAAGAGTTTACCTTGAAGTGAAATTTGTTCTCCATAATTAGTTCTTTCGAAATTTTAGTAATTTTTTAGCAATATGTGGAATTTTAAAAATAACAAATGCAAGAGTTTATAAAATTGGCTTTAAATTTGTTCTTTAAACTTTTGGAACGTATAGTGCTGTATGTACTCTAGTATGAGTTGGCATAAACGCCATATTGCTCTATTCTTTAGTTTTCTAAAATAAAAAATGTAATTGTTTTGACTTAACTCTCACGTCGTTGATATTGATATTAGATGCAATCTGTTCACAATATTGGTATTTTTGTGTATACGTGCTTTAAATAGAGACAATGTTTCTCAAAAACGCAAATTTTCTGTAACTAGCTCAATATTCCGCATTTTTAGACACGCTAAAACACCATGTTCTCAAAAATGGCTCTATTTTTTTTCGAACGGATAGTGCTCATTGCACTCTTTAGTATGACATAAACTTCATTTTGGAGTTTTTGTTGTTGTTTTTTTTCTTCCAAAATTACACAAATGTAATTTTTTGAAATATTTATCACGCCGTTAATATGCACATTTCCATAAATTTGTAAACTCTATTGCATTTGGAGTTAATGTGCATCAAATGACTTTAAATTAAGTTTTTCGAAAACTTAAAAATGTTCAGGGAAGAAGAGTTTCAAATTTCGAATTTATTGTAGCGATTAAATGCCATTTTCTTTATTACACGAATGTAATTTTTTAAAGATGTCTCACGGCGAGAATATGAACATTTCTAGCCATTTGTAAACCCTATTGCATTTGCCTGTTCGTGTGGAAATGTGCTTCAAATTTCGAATTTACTGTAGCACTTAAGCGCCATTTTCTTAAAAACCGCTCCAAATTTTTCAAAGAAAATTGCCATTTACAGCGAAGTTTTACAGTACTTTGATGTTCTTAAAATGATATTTCCGTTCTACTATTAGGAAACAGAAAAATTAAGAACATTTCAAAAAATGTACTGTAACGAATATTGCATCATCTGCCGGGATTCTGCGCGGATTGCGTCCTCTGCCGGCAACTCCCCTTCCACCCGAACCGGACGGTTCCGGGCTATTCGCGAGTCACGTGGAAAGGTGGAGCAAGTGCCGGGTGTTGAGACGAGCGCCGGCCAGGTATAAATTCGCCGTTGCCGGCGGCCGGTAGTCAGACTCATACCAACCCCATCAAAGGGCGAAGTATAGGCGACTGAAGCACTTTCTGGAGTAAGAGCAATCTGAAACAGAGAAGTGGGACTGAGGCATAAACATAGTATTACAAAACACGCAATGCGCGCGCCGGTAGGCTAAAGTCATTTTTTGACCTTTTGTTTTTTCTTTATGTTACAGGATTGGCCATAGATGCCCGTAAGGGTAGGAATGGTCCCACCGCGGTGGCGTGAACGCGCATTGCACTTTTTCGTGCGTTCACAAAACTGCACAAATATACTGCTTGGCCGGTAGTCAGTGTAAGTCAGTGCAGGGTAGGGAAACTTGGCGGTCAAAACGGGGTAATGATTTTTGCGCCATCTACAACAGATCCGTAGTGAGCCGCACTAAACGTGTGACGTCATGCAATTCAAAAAGCTGGCAATGTAGGCGGTGATTGTTTTTCGGTACGTGCAGGCTGCAAGCAGGTAGGTGCTCTTTTTTTATCGAATTTGTTCAGCATTTTGTAAGTATATAGAATGCAATGCATTGTAAGTAGAGTGAATTGTGTCGCGAAATTTATTTGCCATGTCTAAAACTTAGTTTTGAGTATTTTGGAAGATAATATTAAGAAAACTGGTGCTAGACAAGTACATTGCTAGGATTTTCGCCCTACCAGCAGTGCAGGTATTTATAATTCATTTTGGAATCTTGTTGCATAATTGTAATTGATTATTTCATTTGTGAACATTTACACCATGCAAAATAGTCTTAAAAATCCGTAAATCCATGTAGTATAACCTAACCTGTACTTGTCATTTATTCTGTTCTATTTGTTTAAAAGTATTGTAATTATATTATTTCGTATGGTATTGGACAAGTTTTGTAATATGTCCATTGTATATCCATATATCCGTTGTTTGCAATACCCTGGTATTCAAAATGTCTCTTTTTCAAATATACATAATTCATTATTATTTGCATTTCTAGAATAGGTACACCCTCATTAGTACATGATGAAAATGTAATTAATTTTATTTGCTTAGGTGTAAGAGTTACGTTTCCATTCAGGAGGTGATCTTCGAGTTGCAGTATGATAACTGGCAAGATATAAACGAATTTGACTTCACTAACATTAGAAGATGGAATTGTATCAACAGTGTTTCGTACAAGCCCAGCCCTTTTGTCTTCTCAATGAACATTTCAAGAAAATCTTATTACAAAGTGTGCCAGTGAAATCTTTCTCTTCCCTTGATGCTGCAAGTGCTGCTAGTCTCGATGATATTGTAGACAAATATATTATTTCAGCAATATATATATAATATTATTATTATCATATAATAATTGCCTTGTTTGGAAAAACTTGCCTAACAAGCACTGGAAATATATTAGTAAATAATCAAAACAATTTTGAATGTGAAAAATTAAAAAACTTGTTTTGGAATGTGTAATAAAAGAACTGTGTGTAATAAATAATATCCTCTGAATATCTGAAGTTTATTTTAAAAATTTAAAAATATTATGATAGGTATAATACTTTTTTGGATATTTCACATACTTCAGTGCTACAAAAGGTTAATATATTATAGATTTTAATTAAATGTAGCCAAATTTGAATTGGTAAATGAATCATCTGAACAATAAATCCTGTAATAATATTATTGATAGTTATAGTAAATATCTAATCAATTTTTTCTACATATACCGTCAAAATTCTGTCATCCGCAACAATTCAGTATTGTTCTGCCCATGTGTAGGTTTCAATGAGGATAGTTTGTGTGTGGACTTTGTGGAAATATTGTCATAATGTGCAGTGACCAATCAGGTAGCTATAGAAAAAGAAAAATCTTGTATTGCAGCCTAAACAGAAGAAATCACAGAAGATAAATAAACCATTTTACAATTTTGGTTTTAAGTAAAAACATTTAATACAATATTTAAAAATATTATTTAAATCAAGTTAATCTGAATTAAGAAAAGCAGATAATACTCTTGGATATTCCCTACACGTCCCACAATTAATTCGCACAACTTTACTTTGAAAATGCGCGCAAAAACGCAACAGCTGCGCTATCTGCACCAGGCCCGTGACTGAAGAAACAAACTTAGTCCCCCGCCTTTTAACATTGAGTGAACCGTCCCTGAAGTCAGTGTATATAGTCAAGAAGTAGTAGTCGAAAGTATGATGCCGCGAGTCAGTTAGTGTAATCAGTCAAGTAGTAAACAGTCCATCAGTGTGTCTGAAATGGAAGCTGAGCTGTAAAGTGTGCATTGCGGTGAACAGTGGTGCAGTTGGTGAACAGCAGTTTGAAGTCTGCAGTGGACGCTGAGCTGTGAAGTGTGCATCGCGGTAAACAGCAGTGCAGTGAATTGTGGTCTCCGCAGTGGTCCGTGGACAGTGCATCGGACTGGGTGATACTGTAGAAGAAGTGAACAATGTATATTAATAAGACTGCAGTGAACAGTGTAAATAAATAATCAGAAGAAGTGAACTGTGAAAATAATCAAGAGAACGGAGTCGTGTGTAAGGAAAAGAATGAAGTGAAGAACACAAGGACTGTGTAATATATCTGAAAATAGATCAAGTAGTTCTAGTGTATAATTCTTTACGAATAAACGTTTTTGTTTAAAATATTGAGTGTGTTTTAACTCACCACCGAGAAACGTTACAGTACTTTGGGTGGCGAGTTGCCAGCAGGCCTCTATGTAGCAAGTTCGAATAGCTAACCGAGACCAAAGGAAATATAAAACTAATACAGGAAAGTCTGTGCCATATTAGTGTGAATGTTAAATAGGAACTAGTATATTTTACGGCTGTTATATGCATATTTCCAGCGATGTGTAAATCCTATTGCTTTTGTGACTTAAATTGCTTTTAATCACTTCAAATAAAGTTTTCCGAAAACTCAAAAATTAACCGATATTAATGACATAAATAATATCAATAAATTAAACGTAACCCTTAACCGATATTTTCTTAAACTACGGTCCAATTTTTTAATGAACAAAGTAATTTATGTCCAGGTTTTACTCTTAAATATTCTGAAATAAAAATTTCGTTTCTACTATTATGAAAGCGATGAATTGAAGTTCAAAAAATGTACTGTAACACCCGTACCCCCTTTAATGGTAACTTTAATCTGGTCGATCTGACCGCTACTGGCACTACGCCAACTCTCCGTAGATAAGAGGGGGGTGAATCTTAGGGTGACCCGACTGAGCTGTTATTCTGATTTCGTGTTTGCAGCGTTGCCCCGGTTGCTCAGCTCTGAAATTTTGACGGAATGCATGCGTGGCCAGCTTTTCCATGCACCAATGCATTGAAACACACGATAAGATTAACAGATAAATTTTGATTTCCGATTCACAATTAATCTGAGGCCTCTACAATATTGTCTTAACCTAACTTAGCTTTATGATCGTGCCCTCCCGCCCGAGTCAATGTCGGCCTCAGCGTTCATGACCTGCGGAGGCGCAAGCGGCGGCCCTCTCGGCAGACCAGCGCCGTACGGTCCGGTGGCAGCCTCCCGCCTAAGGGTGGTGGGCCAGCAGGCGGCATCCTGGCGTCTCGGGCGCTAGCGACGGCTCCCTCCAGGGGTCGGCGGCGGTGGTTGCGTCCCTGCCCGTCCAGGCTCTAGCCTGAGTTCAGGTGCTCTGGCATTCATTGGCCGTAGAGTTCTCGCCTCATGGCGTTTGTCCAGCGTGCGGCTTAGCCCAGGCGACACATGAACGACCGGCGATTATGGCAGCGATGGCAGGCTGGTGAGTAGGTTCGGCGTCTCGCGGCAGCGGCGCGGCGTGCAGCAATGCGCGAAACCGCGTACATGAGCCCGCCACTGTACTTGCGGCTCCGTCTTTGCGCGATTACTCCATCGTCTTCTCCCTCGGAATTGTTCAACCTTACTCCGCGATCTCTCCCCTAGGAAAATCATCCTTACTCGCCCGTCGCCTTAATCGGAATGAACGAGCGTAGGGCCTGCAATTGCCCCCCTTGGGTCACGAGAACACATGGTCCACCCCCGCTCAGTGATTGCTTCCGCACTGTTACGTACATAGGCAAACTAACATAGATGGATCACTCTTTTTGAGGCAAGATGGACGAAAAAATGATACCCATGCTCACGGGGAGCGCTATGAGCGTGTTATTCGCACACTCCGTGAAAGATAGTATCTCTGTGGAAATAGTTTCAAAGGAAGCATGCCCACATTGTCTGCGAACGAGCATTGTTGCATCGTACCGTGTACATGTGGTATTTTTATTTATACGCACTTTAGGTATTTTTGGTTCTTGTGATGCATTAATTATTCAAAATATGACTATTTTTCAAAAGTTAAATAAATGTGCCATATTGAATTGCGTTGATATGATTAGTTCGAGACATCGCTTTTCTCGAAGCGACGATGGATAATGCTTGATTTCAGAGGTAACAATGCAAGAGAGTCTCCATCGATTATTTATCGGTTAAAGTGGGATACACGGTACTCCCTTTGAGAAGCGGGGCGGCGGGGAGAGGAGGAGTCTCCTTAATTCCTCCCTCAAATGAGAAATGGCCCCTTTATTTACATACTTCCACTACTTCGAAACCATCACACAACTCCTTTCGCTTGGCCAACCTCATCTGACACTTAAATCCTGCAGCAATAAAACCACCTTCTTGAGCCCATTCAATGACATCCAAATACCCCCTTCGGCGCAATGCGTAAAAATCATTTATTCTCACCATCGTAACACAGGCACTGAACACTAAAAAAATCGCAAAGAATCTGAAGAACGTAAGGAACTTAACTGTACGACAGCAACGTAGCTAACCACTTCTACAGCTACCCAGTTACTACAATAGTAGATTAATTCAAATTGTGTATGATTATCGCGACTTTCTTATAAATTTGTTTCCAAATGTCGGAGGCAGGGGCGGACTCAGAGACAAATTTTGGAAGGGAAAATTAAAAATGATTTGGTCGAATATGGTCATTACAGATTTTGTAAAATGTCGAAGGCTACACTCAGCTCATGCTGCAATACGATTTGATTATTCGAAAAAGATTTGCTTGATAGATTCGTGACAAGTTAAAATTAATAGGTACAGAAAAAATTAGGGGGCAAATATGTCTCATTTCCCTCCCCGTCGATTTGCGTATGTCAAAGAGGATAGTGATGGGGACGCAGAAACTCTCACATCGTCAAGACGATTTTTAAAGTTACTAAACAGAGATTTCGGTTTCAATTTTCTTATTACTGTTTTTAATTTTTTTCCTTGACAGAAACTACTTTTTTTCCTATTCAAGATTTTGCAAAGTAAGAGCAATGAAGTTGGATACTGTATAGAACAAATAATCACGTTTCAGAAATTAATAAAAGCAAAAAGGGATTGTTTGGAAGAAGTTTAAAATAAAGCTCTGTGCATTCGAGACAACAGAACCAAATGTCAAAAGACTCCCCCTTGATAATACTGGTGATATAAAGCAGACTTATCGTAGACGTTTCTGCGAAATAATTGATAACATTGTAGAGCAACTGAACTTGACGTTCTGCAATTTTAAATCCCTGACGTTTTTAGAACTCACTAATTTCGAGAACTATAACAGTAGTTGGAAACGGCCGATTCTGGAACACCAACACGGCGGCCATGACGTCACACATCCGGTGTTCCAGAATCGGCCGCCTGTTTGGCCGGATGTGGTCATCCGGTGTAAACAAAAACATCCGGTAGGACGTCACACATCCGGTGTCAACATCCGGTGTGTAGTCACACATCCAGTGTCAAGAAAAACATCCGGTGTCAACAATAGCATCCGGTGGTAACAGCTAGCAGACCTCCGGCCGAGTGGGGCAAGGTCGTTGTCGTCAGCTGCTGGGGAGGGTGTAACGTCACATGCCCTCTGAAGGTGGTCGTCGCTGCGGGGAGGCCGTGACGTCACGTCCCCCCAGCCTGCCCCGTGTACCAACCTCTGCAAACGAAAACTAAAGGGAGCAAACGGGAGCGGGGAGAGGAGTTGCCCTGCACGGTGGTGACGCGGGGAAATGACAAGACGAACAACAAAGTGTAGGCTAGAACATATTGCATTTATTGATCACAATCATATACATTGTTTTGATGTTCTCTACTTTGAAAATTCACAAGGGTTGTTGACAATCATTCACACGGACGATGTGTTGAGAAGGCGCCGTAGTGTCTTGAGATTGACAGCATCGTCTTCTTCGACGGTGTCGGCGACGTTGGTGAGTGTTTACCTTGAAAATGGTAGTCTTCACCGTTTTCCTCGGTGCGTCGAAGGGTGTTGCGATTGATGAAATCCCATTAATACTGCATCGCGTCGTCGACGTAGCGTTTTGAGGCCGCATCGTCTTTGTGTATGGGCATTGCTAGGTTGACGATGCGCGCCTTTTGTACGTTGAGGTTGCCCTGTTTGTTGAAACGTATTTTTGGAATTTTTTCGAGATGTTAGTGAATGTCATTCACATGGCGATCGACGTACGTTTTGGTTGTAGCGTCACGTGGCTCTGCAGGTTGACCGACGTTTGTAATTCGAAACAGATCAGCGTTGAAGGGTCCAGCGTTTTCCCATTGTCATAGACACTTTGTCTGATTGGCAATCAACGTCTGTAGATCGGCGCGCACATCCTCGCTCGCTTAAAATACTTGTCGGAACCGTGCGTCCACATACGCCCTGATGGGGCCATCGTCTCGTCGTTGTTGAATGTTTTCAACAACGGTGGTGTCTCCAGTTTGTTCTTCCTCTGCATTAACGCACACCTCTTCCTCCTGCTCTTCCGCGTAATAGACGTTGTCGCACATGTCTCGTTCAGGCTGTATCACACTACTGGTACATCCGCTCTTGACACTCAACCTCTTTTATTGTGTCCTCTCACCCCACTCTGAATCACTTTTCTAAGCTTCCCCCACCACATTCTCAGAACATGACATCACACGTTCTCCATGTCATGTGGAGGAGGTACGTCGATCCCAACCAAAAATACGTCTTGTCCGCAGATATCATCCAAATCGCATGTTTCAATAAAACGCACGCTAAAATCTAGACTGGTTCGTCGCTGCAAGTCGAGGAGTTCTGTGTAGAAGGGGGAGTCAAGTCTCAGTATTGCATTGATCAATCGTGCTACGGTGCGGAGGAAAAAGATACTAAAAAATCTTTGAATACCTAATAGAACATGTTCTTCATACTCATCTTCATTTTCTTCTTCTATTGTCTCTGTTGTATGATCTTCGTCATCGCTTGAGGATGGTGGTTTAGGCACCAAGACGAAACGACACATGGGACATGTTTGCGCTTTGTAATCACCAATCTGTCCACACCGCTGTGCGACCAAACTGTCCCTTTCAGCTTGTTTTTCCATCCATTTTCAATGCAAATTTTACAAAATATATGATTGCAGATTGTATATAAAATCAGATAGAAGTACACGTCTGCTCGCTATGGAAAGGGGAGTGAGGGTAGAATCCATGATGGTTGTCACAAAGTTCACAAAAGGAAGCACACGAGAGCTGAAGTCACCATGAACAATTGAAAGACAGTTCCAATAATCATTATATAGTCTACCCAATCCATGTTATGTGCGAGGTGCGGTTACACTCTTTCTTGCATTCCTCGTTGACAAGCCATACAGTTCCGTATCGCCGGTCCGTCGATGTGCGTGCGCCAGGTGTTGTAATGTTTGAGACAGGGCAGAAGTTCGCGAATGCAGGGTAGATTTTGAACGTTTTCCGGAAGTCAGCTGACAGGTAGATGATGAAGACTCACGTCGTCGAGCGTTCTGAGTGAGCGCGGACGTGCGGAGAAGTATTGATTGATGGCGTCGTTGATGTCTCGGAGTTGTTCTCTTTTAGCGTTGGCGACAATCAGTTGAAGCTCCTCGACGCGACACAGATGTTCTTTGTTGCGTCTTTTGATGATATGATCCATATGGCCTTGTTTCAATGACTATGCTTATCTTCTTGAAATGCGTTGTTTTATACTCACTGCGAACAGGAAGTACGAACAGGAAGTGTTGTCATTGCATCCTGTTTGCGTCATTCGTGACGAATGGGATTGTCGTCGTTGTTGATGATCAAGTCTGATCGATATGTAGAGAGCCAATGCATGATGGATAGAACGTTGAGTGTTCCTTTCTCCTGAAGCAAAGACGTAGGAAGTCGCCACGTTACGTCTGTAGCATAGAGTTCGCGGTACAACTTCACACACGTGGCGATGTTCGGATAGTTGAACAACACCAAGTCCACCACGTAACATTGAACATATACACATAACAAAGATTTTTTTGCCCTCCTTTGACGTAAATTTTGTCAATACCGTCAACGGCTCTTCGAATCCCTTCGTGTCTACAAGCATACGAAATGTTTCCACATTGCCAGGGCGTACGGTGGTGGTGCTGCTCAATCCATTGTTTCGAGCGTCGATCGCATGAGCTGAGTTCTTCGATCTTACAGGGTGGTTGAAATGTCAACGTAAGAATTTTATATTTGTCAATGTCATCAAAGTCACTTGTTATGCGCAGCAAGGTCAGCGTTTTCAAAACAAACTCTCTGTCTTTCCAACAGCCTTGGAGGTCAGCGATTGCAGTCGTTTTTGTCATTTTCCGTTCGCGGTGATTGATGTGGCGAGACGATGAAGTCGGCGGCGGCGGCGGTCCGTATGAAGAAGAAGAAGCCCTCAGCGTGAGTGACGTTGGTGGGTCGATGGCCGGCGGCGGTGGTGGTTGTTCGTAGGAAAAAGAAGAATTGTTGGCGGTGGCGATGTCCTCGTCCCCGGTTCGCACCTCGTCGGTGTTGGTGGCCACGTCGACGGTCGAGAGGGGATCGTCTTCGTCCCACGGACGCTCCTCCTCCTCTTTCCACTCTCGCATGTTTAGAGTGCGAGAATGTTTAAACCGAGGACAAAAAGTATCAAAAAACTCCACATAGTGTAGCAAACAGAAAATCACAATGGGACATCTACACGCATACAACGCTCTGAAGTGACTGATTTAAAACAAATTAACACTCGGAATATAACGTAGAAGTCATGCCGACCCACATCCTGTTTCCGTCGTGTGTTCTTGTCGTTTCTAACAAGGTAATTTCTTGCGTGCGGAGAGGAAGCTGTCGCTTCCGTTTCTTATGTAAGCATGTCACGTTCGTGTACCCAGAAATTGTGTCGGGCGTCGAAGCCGAGCCATTTTACCGAGGCGCAACGGTCCCTTTTTGCGAACGACGCGCTTCACCAAGTACTCCAAGCCGTGAAGGTCGACAAGCGAATACGTGATGGGAACGGAAAGATGAATACGTTCGATTTTTAAGAGTTCGCTGCCCCACCGCGGTTCGTAGCCCTTCCGGAACGGTGAGCTCTTGTACGTCCTCACGCGGACGAGGTCGCCGACGCGAAATTTTTGCAATAGTCGCTTGTCGATAGTTTTCAGGTTGGTGTAAACCGTCTCCATTAATCTGTTGTCCTTCACGTCTTTCGGTTTCATGCCGATCGTTCTATATTTTGTGTTATTGTAGTCCTCGATAAGCGAGGGAAGCATGCGCGTCCAGTTTCATGTGCTCTCAGCGGAGAAACGTCTAAACATGCCCTCTTTGAGAGTGCGATTGAAACGCTCGACGACAGCTGCCTTGATGCTGGAAATAATGGCGAATGCCACGCGCGCGGAACCACTTGGCAACAGTGCTGTTGTAAAATTCCGTACCGGCGTCCGTTTGTAAGAGCGTAGACTTTCTGGGCCGCGCGCGTTTGAGAATGCGCGTAAAGGCCTTCGCGACTTCCTCCCCCGTCTTTTTCTTAAGCGCTTCCGCCCAAGTGTACTTGGAGTAGACATCGATCACAGTCAAAATGTATCGCATGCTCCGATTCGATTTCGCGAACGGTTGCATCTCCACCAAATCCGCCTGCCATAGGTTGTCGAGCCTTTCGTAATCACTCGCCATCTAGTGTATCGACGGCGTGCTGGCGCGTGTATTTCTCTCCCTAACGCTTCTCGCACGCTCAAAGCAGCGTTCTTTCTCTTCATGATCCATCAGCTGTCTACAGAATAATACCAGCATCACGCAGTTCGTTTTCTATTTCTATTATTTCCCCGTCGTGTCCATTGTTTCCGACTTCCTTCGACGCGAGTAAGAGTCGGAGCCTTCGCACCAGTTTCTTGGGGTCACGCCAGTATTTATAGTCTGGAGGGGTCACAAAGCGAAGGCCGTTTCCCGCTTTTTTTCGATTTCGTGTTGTCGCTTTTCGCTGCATCGCTGTGTTTGCTCTTAAGGCACGAGGAGCAGAAGAAGGAGGAGGAGAGGGAAATAGTGAAGCAAATATATGGTTATATTTCCACAGGTTATCGGTCCGTATATCACCGTTCCTATTATATCCTTGTCTGTGGGCGTATGAGTGCCGGAGAATTTTCTTATAATCATTCCAGTCTCTCTCTTGCACAACTCCGGGATTTGGTTCTTTTTTGAAAAATAATTCGAGGAGGCCGGGGCGCGCTTCGTAATTTTGAAAACTTTCTTCCGCTTCTTCTTGGTGAAAATCATCAATGTTAAAAACGAGTGGGCCGGAGGAGGAGAAGTGTTGACGTCCGCTTCCTCTGTCTCGTTCTCCGTGTTCACGCCCCTGTCAACGCCTTTTTTGTTTTTTCGCGGGGGCGGATAATAAAAATGGCGTCTTTTTCGTTCCTTCTGTGAATGCGTTCTTCATCGAGGTGGTGAGATAGATCTTAAAAAAGTCGTCGCGGTTTGATTCAAATCGGCAGAGCGCTTTGAGTTTATTTCGAATAATCGATCGTGTCTTTTCCACTTCGACTTTCAATCTTTCTTGTGGAGTAGTATGATGGGGTGGAATAGAAGGGGGAGAACGGTTGTGTGGGGCACGTTTACGTGGAAATGAACTCGCTGTCTCTGTCTGCTGAAAGCGTTTTCGTCTGAAGTGTGTCTTTGATTTCCCCGCTTTGTTGTAACAGTTTTATTTCATCATGGAGCCTTTGTTTATTTTCACAATGCTCCAGACTTCCTCTTCCTTCCCCTCTTCTTCCTTGTCTTCGTCCTAATTTAGATTTAAGTTTCATCGCACCGGTCACACCGAGCGCCGCTGCTCTTTCGCCGATACTTGCGTCAATCAAACGACCCTATCCCACGATCGCTTCGCTAGTTCCGCGTCTGCTCTTTTTCGTTCTTCGCCATCTTTGTGTTCGTGGTAAGCAATGTCGTACGTCCTGCACGCTCGATGTAGGGGATTGAGGCCCGCATCACCAAGCGTTCGATGAGCCGCGTTCCCGGTCCGCAAAACTGATAGCTACCGGGAATGTGTAACTCAAAGGGAAACGCATCGATAGCTCGATTGATGAAACGTCCGATAAAGCCCTTCCCTCTTCGATATCTATGTTGTCGCAGATACGCCATACTGCGACTGTGATGGATGAAAAGAAATACGATATTATATAGATGGTTGGACTTCGATAAAGCGATCGAATTCAGCCCGGTATTTTCCCTTGTTCACCGACCGTGTCTTGTCAATGACGCAAAACGGTTTTTCGTTCAACACGCGACAGCACATGGCTTTACAATCGCGGAAAGAAGGAAAGTCGTTTCCAACATGCTCATATATAAATTCCAAATTGTTGTCGCCTTGTTGAAAAAATATTACCATATTAGCGTTGTCGCGAATGAGTTGTTTCGGAATTTTGGTGTATGTCTGGACATCACGTCCGTGTGTTTATGACGTCCGGTGGCGAAGTAGGCCTTTATACAGTCTTGCTTCTCCGTTGCAATGTCGTCGAATACGAAGACGCTGCTGGGCTTCGCTATGGAGGGGGGATGATACTGTCGTGTGAATGACGAGAATGTCGCGTGAAGGAATGAAAGGGAATAATATCTTTCAGCACTTTCTTTAAAAACACGTACATAGGCTGTCCTTCAGTGGTCGAATACAAATACACGTTTTCGAATTTGAGCCCGTTCGGCGTGTTGAGCAGTGTCATGACGACGTTCGTCTTACCGCAGCCTGACGGTCCGACGACGAGGGCTCTTACGCTGTCGGGTAAGGGGTTCCTGTGTCGACTCCCATGATCTCCGGCGTGATTGTTTTTCAACAATCCAATCACGTTCGCGATTGGCAGCTTCGTCGTTTGTGGAACGATGTTCATGACGGTGGAGTGAATGGCGCGGTGTTATCCATGTAAAGTGTTTATATTGCGTAGATTATTCATTGTCAATTAGTGATTTTCAAAAGTGAACGCGTTACGACAAAGGGCACTACAATTATTGATGTTGAAAATTTAAACATTTTGTTTGTTGTACAGCGCTAAGTATTTGGTCTTCAGACTCGCGTACAACCAGCGAGCGATTTGCCGGAAATTGCATCCGGTCGCGATCGCAACTCGTTTGCACTTCCCATCGTTAACGACGTGCGTGCGCTACGCCGGATGACGCTTGCGGTTGTCGTCCAGTGCGAGCGCAGGGCTGAGAATATGCAGCGTTTGAATAATTTTATTTTATGAACTACATTATAGTAATAAAATATATTCGCCCAGAACGCTCTCTTTTCCAATGTGTCGCGTTAGCACAGGCGTCAGCGTGCGAGTGTTAATTCGGGTAACTAGTCAATGCGCGTATCGTGCACGCTGGTTCGTGTCCTACCGCGACACATTTTTTTATGCCTGTTTCATTGTTTACATGGTCAGCGAATGCTTTCCATGACATTATACAAAAAGAAATAAATAAAAACGTTTGGGGCATATGTGTAATTATAATAATAAAAAAGTATTCGCCCAGAACGTTTTCTTTATCCAATGTGTTGCGCTAGCACAGGGCCAGCTCGGGAGTGTGTTTCACGGAAGCATTCCATGACATTATATAGAGAAAGAAATAAACACAATTGATCATAGTTGCATTTGTTTTTGAAAGATGAACATCTTTGGACGCACCGTTAGATCGAACTAGGGTGTTTTGAAAAAATAGACGGAAATTACGCCTTTCACGGTACGCGGCTCACGCAGATAGCTCATCCCGAAGATCTCGTTGATGCTGTTTCTAAACATTACGTAGACGAACAGCTTCATCACGCCGTCGAATCGTTTGCCTTAAAACGACGAAAGCGAGTGGCTGTCGATGATGCTGGAATGGAATACGATTACGTGGAGACGCCGTTTCGAAGACGTTCGTAGAAACGGAACTGAAAGGATTGGAAGAGAAAACCGCCTCGAAGAGTTTCGTGGAACATGAACTTAATCGCCTTCAAAAGAAGTACGATGAGTTGCAAGAGTCGTTCGTCTCGAAGAGATTCATAAAAGATGATCTCAATAAGCTTCACGAAAAACAGTATACCTTGAAGGAGACAATAAAGACTAATATGGATGCTTTCGTTAAAGACCAACACACCGAATTGGAAGACAAGATGGTCTACCATTCAGATGCACGAACCATGAGTCTGACGAACGACATCATGAATACAATCAACAGTTTGCAGGACAAGTTGGATAAGTTGAATAGTAAAACAGAAGCAATTGGCAACAATTCGATTTTTCGTAGTGCGTTGGTGGAGACTCAAGCGGCATTAGCAACTTCAGTTTGAAAACAAATAGAGTCCGAACGAGTGCATGCCGAGACGCTCGTGTCTACGGCTAGAAAGGAATTTAAGACCATGTTGGAGGCTCATGAAAAGAAAATCCCACCCGGTCTCTTGAATATTCTTCCGGATGTCGGATCGTCGGGGAATTACAATTTTCACAATAAGCTCATTCGAGAGGTGGGCAAGGGCATTGCTCCGACGGGCGTAGTGAATAAAGAACAATAGGATGAGATTAAAAAAGAAGTGAAAACGAACGCGGACAGTCTTAGTCTTGATCATTTTAATGATCTAAAGAAAAAAAGACAAAGAGATGACAGAGGCAGTACTGTCTAATAGACATTTTAAAGCCATAGATATTGAGTTGAAAAATATCGGAAAAGTATTAGAAAAACTGACGTACGACGTGAAAGAGTTCAATAATAGAATGGACAAAGCAGATGCTGACAATGAAAATGTAAAGAATGTTATAAATGCTCGTATTTTAAAAATAGAGAAAGATGCGACAGACGTATAGATAGGCACGGAATTACACAAATGAATTGCATCGTAAGGCCTTGGAAAAAGGTAGAGAACTGTATAATAAACAAACGGAACAATTTAAAGAAATACTTCGAAGTAGTCTTCCTGAGGGCGGTAAGATAAAAATCCATAGCAATATCGCAGAGAAAAACCTTAGAAACGACACTGGGAATAAAATGTCACCCAATCTATAATCAATATTAGACGATCATTGAATCCTTTTTGGAACATGAGATAAAAGGAAAAGTATTTTATAATGACGATTAGTCTTCCTACCATCTCCAGACGACGATGACGATGTTATTCGATGACGAAGAGAAAAGACGTTCCGTTGAGAAAACGCTCAATGGGATTCCACATGTATTCTCTCACGTCATCACGTTATTAAGAACAACCGATTGGACACCTCAACAGAAAGATTTATATCCATCTTTTTTAGAGGATGGAGGTTGGAGGGCGGTGTTAGCATCAGCGGCATCGATTGAATCAATGGCGACCCTCACAAAAGCTGATATGGAAAATAAATGTTGTATGTTAGATGGATGGGGTTATTTTTATGAAGTCGCATGTACTGCTAAAATTAAAATTGTCTCAGTACTACCCCATGAACGTGTCCATCTCTGGATAAAAAAATGGTCTTATACAAGGAGGACACACGTTTAATGCAAAGAGAGGAGACCGTCTTCAATTTGAATATATATCTAAGGCAGATGATCATGACAGTGTAAAGAATAAGAACAACGTGCCATTGATTGTAATTTTGAAATACAAAACTACCTTAGGCTCATTGATAACAGACCATAAAAGCATGGAATTGCTAAGCTAAAAATTGATATGAAAGGTGGACAACGCATATCATTTCTTTAGTTCTGCTCTTACAACGGTTCGTACTCGTACAAAGTGTCGCGTCACATCAACGCGTAGGTGCACGACACTTCGCCCTCCAGCGCTAGCGACACGAAGAAGAAGAAGAGCATCAGCAATCGGATCGGCGGCGGGCGAAGCGACCGGAAGCGGCATGAGGCGGCCGAAGACGAGGCGAAAGAAAGGTTTTCTACCTCTGTTAATAGGCGCTCTAGGTGCCCTCGCTTCCGCGGCGGGCGGAGCGTCGGCCATCGCGAACGCTGTCAATAACAAGAGAAATCAACAACGGTAACTGGCAGAAATGATTCGTCATAACACCGCGATGGAAGCGAAGGCGGGGATGGGCATGTCGCGAGGAAGACGAAGAAGGAGAAAAACAGGCGATGTCCTTTTACGTTTGCGACGCACGAGGAAGAGGAGACGTCCAAAAAACTAGAGAAGGTGTGGGTGCCGTGGCGAGCGCTCACACACGAGGAAATGAAACGATTTGCTGGCGCGCTCTGTCTCCCGCATTTTCGCGGTATTTTCACCGTCTGCCCTGGGGTCTGCCTCGTGAACGAGAAATCGGGGTGATCAATCTCGATGACGCACGCGGAGAGGGTACTCATTTCGTCGCATTCGTAAAACGAGGAAGAACGGTGCGCTATTTCGACTCCTTCGGTCTACCCCCACCACCGGAGTTTTTGGCCTACATGCGTGGAAAGCATGTGACGTACAATACGTCGCAAGTTCAACAATTTGATGCGGAGAAGACTATGTTTGCAATTTCTGTTGTATGAGTGGTCAATAAAATGAGTATTTGAGACAGAGAGCGGAGCACTTTCTCAGTGAACACTTCAAGATGCTCCTATACGCTCAGCGGGAAAGGAGCGGAAGTGAGTGTCCGTTTCTCTCCGACAATCGATCTTGGTAACACGCCACATGAAATTGCACTGGTGTCTCTGCAAACGGCGCACACGGTAACTAACATTAAAGAAGGATGTAACGAATTCCACTACTGCGTTCCAGTCGACGATGGTAAAGGTGGAATAAAATATGACAGTTACGTCATGAAAATACCGACAGGCACATACACAATCGACGACGTTAATGTTCAAATCTATTCCGCTCTTCGTGAACATTTCAAAGAGCAATTTGCAAGTAAAACATTTAATTTCGTGGTGGACGGTGAAGAGAAAACTCAAAAGGTTCGCATCAGTACTTCCTTTCGTCTAGGCTTCGATATCGTAGGCAGCGTGGGGCCGCTGTTGGGATTCACTCGCAACGTCAACCCAACGCTTTCCGGTGAGTACGTCTTCTCCGACAAGAACGTCACGCTCGTCACAGACTTTAACGTTCTCGTCTCATGCAATGTTGTGGAAAGCGGATATATTAATAATCGAAGAGCTCACATTCTTTATCAGTTCTACATTGACAAGCGACCGTCTTCCATTCTTGAGGTGAGACCTCCGGAGAAAGTCTTTCATCGCGTCACTCGCAACTGGATTGATGATATAACGATAAGACTCGAGAACCCTGAAGGACAACTCATTCCGTTGCGAAGTGACACTGATCTCGTCGTGACGTTGCTGCTTCGCACTGCGCACGATGATAGATAAAATGAGGATCGTGCCTTGACCGCGGCACACTGTACTCTGTCCTACCAATAGATTAACACACGCCAATCGTCTGCTGCTGCAAGCGCTAGGGTTCGTTCTGAGAGAAGATGAAAAGAGAAAAAAAATCACAACCCGCTACCGCCGGTAGCAAAGACAATCTCTTAGACGTGCTCCTCCATCAATATCCTCTCGATGGAAAAATTAACGTTCAAGGATTTAATTATCATCACTACACACCGTATACGAACGGATATGATTCAAACGATGAAATTCGCATTATGATACAAAACAAAGACACCTTCGCCGTTCCATGCGAATCGACTATCATCATGGAAGGAAAGGCGATCAAAACAAGCGAAAGCGGGCGCACATCTGCCAACTTTATCAACAACGCCTACGCATTTTCATTTTCCGAAATTCGATATGAGATCAATGAGGTCCTCGTCGACAGCGTGCGACATCCTGGCATCGCTTCCACCATGAAGAACATGCCGCTCCTCAGCGCCGAAGAGCGTGCATTACTCCATTACGCAGTGTGGTCACCATTTGAGAGCGTGGCTCATCTCGACTATTCGCCGAAAGAAGTATTGATTGACGCGGACGGTTCGTTTGTGGCCTGGATTCCTCTCAAACTCTTCCTTCCGTTCGCGGAGGACCACAGACGCATCGTGGCTGGTGTGAAGCACGAGCTCATTGTTACTCGCACTCGCGCAGACGACGACTATCTTCTATCCAGGGAAGAGGGAGCAGCTACGCCGTCGAAAATAGAAATTCAGCGCATCGTTTGGAGAATGCCGCACGTCAACCTCAGCGATGGCGGTAAAATGCATATGTACAACATTCTCAACGGTTGGTAAGGATACCTATTAAATTCACGAGGTACGAACTCCGCGAATCAGCAAATTTGCCGCTTACAACACGACACGAGTGGACAGCGAAAACAAGCAGCGGAGCGGAGCATCCGCATTACATCATCTATGCAAACCTATGCAAACCAACCGTCGAAACGATTTGAAAAAGAATCCTAGCGAGTACGACCTGTGCGATTTAAGAACGATTAAAACCTTCATCAACGACGAGTTTTATACTTATCATGACATGCGCATAGGATGGAACAAGGATGGTGAGCATATACCGGAATTCTTCGAAATGTTCAAAAATTTCGAAAAATCGTATTTGGATCGTCATCCAATTTCATGTATTACACATCGCGGAGTGAAAGAGATATGTCTGTTTGTCATCTTTGATTTATCACGGCGCGAGGAGCCGACGATCGCCTGTGTATCAGAAAATATATTTAAATCTTTTTCGAATGCAATTCGAACGTGCCCGCTATCACGTCTGCCTAATGTCTCATTTTTTACGAACGACACATGGACTATCATCCAATCACAGAATTCGTTCGTAAAGTATAAAAATCGTGTGAAATGAGATGCGACACTCACATTGTTGAGTTGTCTTCAATCATGAACACAACGGAAGAGAATAGTATTGCGCGGGACTCTTCTCCATCATGTAGTATCTCTCTTGAAGAAGAAGACTCCGGCAAAGCTAATGAAGAAGAGAAGATAAAAAGGATGGAAGAGAAAAGAGAAGGACGAAAGAAGCGCACTAAAAACAAAAGCGATGATTGTGCTGATCCTTGCTTGAAACACTGTAAGTCATCTCATAAGGAAAAGAAGAAAATTTATAAAAATAAAAACCGTGAAAGTCATCGAAGAAAGCAAACAGCACCTGCCTTCAAAAGACAACGGAAGACTCTTACTTCGTCTCCTCCTTCGCCGATAACTTTGACGACTCGGAGAAACTAATGAGATGCCTCCGGTTAGAATATTACTTCTAGAGAACGAAAATGGTGTTTGCAAACCCTCTAAAAACAAGAGATGGAGACATTGTTATTGTCACAAACGAACGCAAAAACGAAGAAAAGATACCTTTCTTGGAAGTCCAGCTCCTGGACAAGTATCCTGAACTAGACGCAGAAGATGTTGGTTCTAGCACCGGACAAATTAAGCATATAGAACAGAGCACCAGAATTAAACAGGGAGATGGAAAAGAACTAACCAAGACCAGTATGGTGTACCAAATTTCAGTGGAACCCGGAAAAGACACAGAGTAATGAGCACAGGGAAAGTCTTTACAACGCCATTACTCTACTCAAAGAACTGGCAATAGACCAAAATAGGGCAAACTTAATAGCACATTCCAATACGCAACGGTCTCTGGAGTTGCGGAAAACAATCGAATGTATCTTTGCAAATACAAACATAGACATCCAGGTGTGCAGTCATCAACGACAACCTGTACTAAACAAGAGAGCTTAAAAGGAAAGCTCTAAAAGAACCTTCCACTGGATTGGTTGTAACATGCGAAGACAAAGAGAACACGTATACAGTATTTTTGAAGGATATTAAAAATAAACTGCAGGTGGCAGGAGCTCTAGACAAAGTGAACTCCGTCAGGAAAACAAAAGCAGGTGACTTAGTCCTTTCGTTGAAAGAAGGAGAAATGGAAGCCCAAAGCATCATAACGGAGCAACTTGAGAGGACAAATGCCCGTATTGTGGATCATCGCAGAACAATACATGTTACGTAGCTGGATGCCACAACAACAGCTGAAGAACTCCAAGAAAGTTATGAAGTAACTTTCCGATCCATGAGATCGGCATATGGTGAGACTCATTCGGATACGGTTGAAGCCATCGAGGCAACTGCAGAGCACCTCTGTAGAATAGGAAGAATAAAGGTAGGAATGGTGTACTGTTTTATTAGCAGAAGATTGGATGTCCGGAGGTGTCATCGTTGCTGGAGTTATGGACATATTGCAATTAAGTACCACGGCGAAGACAGGAGAAATAAATACTATAACTGCGGACACGGGGGACACATAGCTAATGAATGCAAGAACCCATCTTATTGTCCTCTTTGTAATGAAGACCACAGGGCAGGCACTGAAGCATGCAGGTCATTCGGCAAAGCTCTCAGACAGGCAAGAATCGCTCAATCATGATTAACGTTCTACAAATGAACGTCATTAGATGTAGATGGGCCCACGGCTTATTAATGGAAGCGATAAGCAGATTCAAATTCGACCTAATACTAATAAGCAAGCCCAACACACATATGGCAAAAAATAAAGGGTGGTACCGTGATCGGAACTCAGACTCGGACATCATAGTAACAGATCCCGGCATTAGAGTCACGGAGTATGGAAATGGCGAGGGATTTGTATGGGTTCACGTGGAAGGGCTGTAGTTGTTATATCACGCCAAACACACATATAGAGATATTTTCTGAATTTCTGGATGCGCTCGAATTATAATTCCGAGGGAAATGCACTAATACGTATTGTAACGTTTCTCGTGGCGAATTAAAACTCACTTGTATTATTTAAACAAAAAACGTTTATTCGTGAACAATTATACACTAAAATCTACTAACACTAAAAACTACTTGGTCTATTTACAGATATATTACACTTAATTATTTTTCTTTCGTTCTCTTGATTATTTATGTACACAGTTCACTTCTTACACTCTATTTATTTACACTGTTCTCTTTTTCTACAGTATCACCCAGTCCGATGCACTGTCCACGGTCCACTGCACTGACCCAATTTCCTGCGCAGACCACAATTCCCTGCGACAACCAGGGTCCACTGCACTGCTGTTTACTGCGATGCACCCTTCACAGCTCAGCTTCCACTGCAGACTTCAGACTGCTGACTGCTGTTTACCCACTGCACCACTTCACCGCAATGCACACTTTACAGCACAGCTTCCACTTCGAACACACTGACGGACTGACTGCTTATTCACTGAACTCTGCTACTCACTGACTTCTACTGACTCACTACTCACTACTGACTTCTTACTGACTCGCGGCCGCCGGCAGCGGCGCATTTATACCTGCCCGGCGCTCGTCTCCAGGCACCCGGCACATTCTCCGCGTTTCCCCGCGGCTCACGAATAGTCCGGAACCGTCTAGTTCGGGGGGGAGGGAAGGGGCGCCGACAGATGACGCAATCCACGCGCAGCGAATTCGGTAGGTGATGCAATATTCGTAACAGTATCATTGATAGCCTAAACGACAACCCCGGGACGATGGAGGCGTATATGCTAAAAAATAACCCGGTAGCGTTACGGAAGCTATGTCTAAAACCCGGGCTAACATCGAAGCGTTAAGATACAGATAGCAAGATGCCCTAGAAGAGAAGACAGAGTTCTAAAAGACTATGCAAAACGGGAAGAGGTCAATAGCATAGAAAAAAGACAGTACCCACCACGGGCTCAAAGGAAAAAGAGAGATGCATCCAGCCCACCAGAAGAGTTTCAAGAGGGAAGAAAGAAAAACAGAAGGCTGTGGCAGAGTCAACAGATGTCACCTGTGACGCCACAGAACAGCAGAAAGTGGGGATGGAGGGAGATGATGAAGGATGGCTGAAACCACCGGAGCAAAAGAAGAAAGAGGCAAGAGAAGAAAAAAGAAAAGAGAAAGTGAAAACCGATCAAAACAGGCCAAGAAATAAAACCCTGAACCGGGCCATCAAAATCACTGCCAAAGAGGGAAAGACATATGCTGATATCCTCACAGAGATGAAAAGAGCAGTCTATCCAAAAGACCACAACACAATCGTTAAGAAAATAAGAACTCAGAAACAGGATCTACTAATTGTCCTGGGTAAAGAAGGGAACACATCATCATTTAACAATGCACTTGTAAAAGCAGCCGGGGAGAGTGCAACACTCATACCAAAAACACTTGTAGAAATTCGAGACATTGACGAGACTGTTTCAGCAAATGAAGTAGCAGCTGCAATCGGGAGGGTCCTAGACACACCGACCGAACAAATAAGCAACTATTGCAGACTACATACGGGGTTTGCAAGCACACAAACAGCGACAGTCTTGCTACCTACAGATCTAGCCTCACAACTACTGAAGAATGACAAGAGTAAAATAAAGATAGGATGGGTCAACCGCCAGATACGCGAGAAGCAACAAGTAACAAGATGCTTCAAAAGCCTAGATTTTGGACACATATCAACCAAATGCCCGGGCCCTGACCGTAGAAATACATGCTACAAGTGCGGACAAACAGGGCATCAGATAAAAGACTGCCAGCAAGACACCCAAATGTGTCATATGCAAGGATAAAAATGTAAATGTTGGCCACGTGCTAGGAAGCAGAAAATGCTCCTCATTCAACGCCGAAATAAACAAGCAAAGTAAGCGACAAAATAAGGTTCCTACAAGTTATACTTGTACAAGTTGCAAGTAAAAGAAACATGGACTTGTTGATTGTTAGCGAACAACCGACAACCGACAAAAACACGTGGTACGACATGTGGTATCAGGATGCTACTGGAAGAGCCGGCATAATACATAATAAGACGTGACTGATGTCATACACTATCAAATGCCTGTGAATGATCAATGAATGAACCTGCTGTTTTTCTATTTGATTCCAAATTTCCAATGATTTCATGTATGAACTCTATGAAAGCAGTGGTGGTGGAGAAGCCCTTCCTCAAGCTAGGTTGTGCTTTATTAAGGATATTATTAGATTTAAGAAAACAATTAAGTCTTGCTAATATAACTTTTTTAAGGAGTTTGTCAAATACTGAAGTTAGAGTTATAGGTTGGTAATTCCAAATATCCTGTGTATTATTATTCTTAGCAAGTGGTCTTACAATACTACGTTTTAGGGATTCTGGGAAAGTGAAAGCAGCTAGAGATGAATTTATTAAGTAAACTAATATATTAAGAAGAGCAGGCTTAGATGTTTTAAGATTTATTGAAGATATTTCATCATTCCCAATTGAGCAACTATTTTTGAAGGAATTTATCAGTCTATTAACTTCAGTAGCATTTGTGTGATGAAAAAACATGGATTTTGAAGTTCCAGAAGATAAGGAATTAATGGTATTATTGGTTACAATGTCTTGCTTTGAATTTAAGAAATGACAGTTAAAGGTCCTACAAATATCAGAAGGATTATCAAGAAACATGCCTTCATGTAGTAGATGTATGTTTTTTGTGATACTGAGTTTTCCCATTGTTAATTATATTCCATAATGTTTTAGATTTATTTGTAGAGTTGATACCTTTATTAATTGCTAAGTTTAATTAATTATTAATTAATTGCTAAGTTTTCTCATTCATCAGTTTTACCCTATATTGTTTTTAATACTTTTCATTATAAAACGGGTCTTTAGTATCTCTGATCAGGTCATACATGTTTTTTATTTTAGAGAGAGCAGGAAGAGAACAAAAATTTCATTCGGAAGCTTAATTTTGCTTGTTTTTTTTTCTCCATTAATTTGCCTCTTAATAATGGGAAGAACCAAATTACTTGATTTCAGGTATGGTCTTTTGTTTACTACATTCAAAAGTGCGTTCCAGGATAAACTTAAATATTTCGATTTGAATTCCCACCTCCAGCGTGAAAAACATCTGAAAAACATAGTCACACACGACGCGCGTGCTTGCAACACGAATTATACGGACAAGCAACTACTATGGGTCGCACGACGTCGAGTGACGTCGATGCTAGTCTTGGCTGGCTGATAACGAACACCGAGCCGTGACATCACCGTGAGGCTAGATTGATGGTGGGGGAACTACGTTCTGTCTTATGTCAATTTAAGCTTACCCGTAAGAAGCACCTTTATAAAAATCGCACTATACTCGGAAGCGTTGTAGCAATCTGTATAATATTAATAGGACTGTCAAAGTCGAGCTTGTGCTACGAATAATTTTCAGTTTCCATCCTATCAATTGTCAAACTACGCAATCATATGCATTTTTTCCCGACACAGGTCCTCCGCCCACGGTGAAAATACCAGACACGACACTCCTTTTAGAGAAACCTCATTGACATCGGTTAGCCGTTCGAGAGATCACCTCAGTCAAATAGACAAACATCGCAAAAAACAATTGAATTGTTTTTGTACTGTCTAAATAAGCTCATGGGATTATAAAATGGCACTCATTTTGAAATCATAGATCCTTTAATTTTACTAATATACTCCTCGAGTGGTTCAGTTGGTATTGGATGAATTTAGAGGGTGATTACGTCAGCAATTCAGTCAGCTGTCATTTGTCCCACGATACCATGTGTCTAGGTGTAAATCAGGAGCAAACGGTTTCAAGAAAAGTGTTGTGGTGCTGTCAGTAAAGAGTGGAATAATTGAAGGGCAGCAGATATTTTTTTCTTCATAAACTCGGATACAATCAAATTTTACTAAAACTCTTTCGGGCATGGGTGACGTGGAAATTGAGGTCAGTGGAACATTAACGCACCAGCAACCTCTCGAAACGTCAAACAAGTAAGTCTTTTACCTTCGAGGAATCTGTCGTATTTTTTTAAAAAAAATTTCAGGCCTTGTGGAAAAACAGTGAAATAATGGACCTATGTAAAAATTGTAAAATGCGTTGGCGAAAATTAAAGAAATCAGGATCATGAAAAATTCTGAACAGTAGATTTTAAATTTGTTATAATACTTAATATATTTGTTAATCACTTTTATATTTTTATATAAAGGATTTAAAATATAAAGGAAATGTCACTGCACAAATGCATTTTTGAAATTGACAGATCTTTTGTCTAGATGTTGAAAAGAGAACATTATTTTCTCCTAATAAGAAAAATCACTATGTTCCCAAGAATATATTTTACTCAAGAGTCCTGAAATAATTTTAAATATCATGGTAAAGTTTGTTTAATTTAATATGTTCTCTTCATTAATTAACTTGGGATCTATTTTCAGAATGTTCCAATTACCTATGCACATATCATTGTCTTCTCCTGCAGCAAGAGAATGGATTGGACAGCGTCGAGAAAATGTAAGACCATGGCCAGTTTTCCTTAGCACCAGCAACTTTCGGGCTCCATCAAGCATTCCAAGATTGAGTAAAAGAATTGTGAAGAACATTGAATATTTCCAGAGCAACTACTTATTTGTTTTCTGTGGACTTGTGGTATATTGTTTGTAAGTAATGGTCTAAAAACCTTGATAAATTTAATTGGGTTAAAATTTAGTATACGGTACTCCCTTAGAGAAGTGTAGCGGCCGGCGCTTAAGCCCTAATTACTGTACGTGCTCTAATAGAAATGAATAAAACTTACTGATAGGCAATTTTCATGGTTTGTCCTTCATATGCATTTTCATGGTTCGCATGGTTTGTCCCCGCCACATTGTAATGCCAATTTACTTTCAAAGGCAAGTTTTCTCGCTTTGCTCGCTGAGATCCAAATTGCTGCATTTTATTAAAATTGTATATGTTCAGTTTATGTTTTCTACTGTTTCTAAATCAAGAAAAGAATAAGATAATACAAAGACAAGGAAGTTTTCTGTGCACAGTGTACTATCTAATGCATGTGCTCATATTTCAGGATTTATTTCACTTCTAAAGACTATTATTGTGTTAGCAAAAGTTCTGTTTATGTCATCTGATTTTTCCAAATTTTATCCCTATGGTCCCTTGCTTGTGATCTGCTCATTATTGAAAATCATGGTTAAAAATAAATTGAACTTGAACCAAGCCTTAATTTTTCCAACAAATTCCATTGAAATTCTTTTGCACCTTGTGGAAGTTGAAAGTTACCTACCTTACCTCTAAATTCTAAAAATCTATTCCTTATCCATATAAATGTGGCAGTTAACTTACTGTGATCTTGAAGTATTCAAGGAAGCTGTTGTGTGTGAATATTCAATGTGTCACCAATTTTTCAGATTTTTTATTTGAATCTTCAGGTTCTTGAGAACTATTCATATGGTTTTGTATTTTGGGACATTATTTGAACCTGTTGTTGCTCTTAGGGTGAAATTTTATATTCAACTGATCATAAGCCATTTGTAATTTCACCAATAATATTTATCTATCAATGAAATGCTGAAATATCTTTTGCAGAAGTCATAGATGTCACCGACAAAAGTCAGAAACTACAGATGTTTAAATAATCACAGAAATTATGTAATGATAAGTTAATGCTTGGAATGAGGCTTTATGGTTGATAATATAAACTGTTTCAAGGGCTGAAGTCTAGTATACAGTACAACTTAAGGATATCGTTTAAACCAGCACTTCGCACTGCTCTGGCGATAACTGTGCAGTTTGAATTTTAGAGGCTTTCTTGAAAAGTGCTTTCATATAAAAGTCAATTGGTAATTATGCAGTAGATAGGCTCAAGGATGTTTATAGTGAACGCGAGGGCCAAAGGGCCGAGCCTCACCGTGACTTGGATTTGGGCAAGCGAAGCGAGAAAACTTGCCTTTGAAAGTAAATTGGCATTACAATGCAGCGGGAACAAAATGTATGAAGGGCGAAACATGAAAATCACCTATCTGTAAGTTTTATTCAATTCTATCTAAGCTCGTAGCGTAATTTGAGGGAGGGCTTAAGGAGACCTGACTGCCACGCTTTTCTGAGGGTGTACTGTGTATCCAACTTTAACCGTTTCAAATAATATCCATGTTACTTGAACTTTTTTGTGACATTCCTCAATAATTCTTGTCATTCGTGGAAGAAATGACCTAATTATAATGAAGAGGTAATTTACTAGAGTGTACATTTCTCAATTTTTTCAATGGTATCCAAGCACCTCCAATGTTTTTACAATATCTGAACTTGATGGAAACTTTAAATATGTTATTTTGTACATTATCAACTCCTTATTTGCAAAATATTTTAAAATTTTCTTTTGTCTTCTTTGACTTGTCTGCTTTATTTAATTCTCTTGTTTTGTAGTAGAAAAAATTAGTTTTTAAAAACGCTTTTAATTTAAAATGCACATTTTAACTTCGTACATTAAATAAAATAACTAAAAATGTGCTTATAAATAAATGTGTTTAATAATTGTTTTATTTCTTTCGTATAGAAGATACATTTTCAACTTTTTGTTTGGGAGAATGTGTATCAAATGTTCTACATTTTGAAAAAAAATTAATGTTTTTTCCTCCCTTTTTTTTACAGAATAACATCACCCCTGCTGCTTATTGCTGTTGCAGCAAGTCTTGGTGCATGTTATATTTTGTCTCTGAAAAACAATGAAAGAAAAGTAATATTATTTGGCCGAGAAATTAGTTTGGCACAACAATATGGGTTGATAGCAATATGTTCTATTCCAGTTTTTTATTGGGCTGGTGCAGGAGCTGCATTGTTTTGGGTATTAGGTAAGTGTGTTTTGGAGTTGTAATTTTATTTTGGTTGTGTAATTGAATTGAGGTTATTATCCATTTGCCTTTTGAAAAGTTTTGATGTAAACAAACCAAGGAAATCATTGCAGTTCACTGCGCCTCCGATTAGAGAACACTTTGCACACTACTTTTGATAACAAAAGGAGCAGTCCCTGCCAGTTAAAATTCATGAAGATCTGTCTTACAAATTTCATTCAAAATATGAATGTCTTGCAGAAACATGTAGAAAGAACTTGCGTTGATACCAGGGAGAACAGACTGTTAGTTATCAGTGGAGATCTAAATTTTCTCCAAGTTCAGTGTGAAGGAGAAGTGACAGAGAGGCAAGGGGTGCAGACTGTGGTAAACCAGCTAGTTTGGACAAATAACCTTGGGTAGGTAGTAAAGAAGACGAGAGATAATGCGACATTAGACATATTTTTAATGCGACCAGAGGAATCCATTATTAGTTGTGACATAGTTCCAGGTATAAATGACCACGACTGTGTGTCTAAAAGGGGACTGTATCCTGCACAGAACTGAGCATGAGATTTACTTGTACCGTAAGGCTGATGTGGACAATTTACAAAAGTATTTAGTCGATCATTAATCCACGTGGGCGAGTTTTGGTTGTTCTTTAGTGGAAGTGTGGAATAATTTTAAGAAAATCTTTAATAAGGGTTTGGATCTCAATATACCCTTTAAAATCATAACAATAAATCTCGATCCAGAATATTATAATAATCGGATATGAAAGTTAAAAAGCAAAGCAAGGCAGGCATATGAAAAAAGAAATATCAGTGATAAACATTATGAGAACTTTAAGATACTATCAAGAGAACTATTGGAAGGGAAAGTATTAGCACAGGAAGGGTTTTTGGAATCTATCCTTACTGATGAAAATAAAATTGAGGATGGGGTGGGCAGAACACGTAAACTATGTAGTGTAAAAGGTGTGGAAGGCTTGTGATTAGAATACTTAGGAATGGAAGTGAAAATCAAAGGAATTAGGGTACACTTCTCTAGTTTGGCTGATATTGGATTATGGCTCCATATGTTGGAACCTGTATCATTTAGGGCAAATAAAATCTCTCGAAAAAGTACAAAAATATACTGCAAAATTTGATAGGAAAGGAAGTTCAAATTTAATTTTATATCATGGAAATCTTTGGAAAATCACAGATAGAAATTGGATCTTTGTGCATTATTCAAATCAATAAGAGGTGATTGTGCATGAGGGAAGTGCGGGCAAGATAAACAAAATGAACATTCATCATGTGAAAGGATCATGGCTCTGAAATTCGGTAAAGAAAATATGGAAAGTAGGGAAATTCTCATTTGTAAACAGAACACAAAATTGGAACAATTTACCTGGAATGTGCTGGAGAATTTCTCTCAGAATGTTGAAAATTTTAAAATTAGATTAAATAAATTGTCCATTTTTAAAATATGTTAACTTTTTAAATTTATTATTATTATTATTATTATTATTATTATTATTATTATTATTTTAGATTAGGTCAGCTTTAGCATGATAATTTTTATACACTAATTTTGTAAAATTGTATTAAGTAATATGTAAATATTGCAATCTTTCTTTCAACGTTTCAATGTTGTGTATTTTCTTGTTTATGCAATCTTTCTTTCAATGTTGTGTATTTTTAGTTACTACTTAGAAAACACTGCCACCGGAAATATTCCATGTATTCCTAAGTAGCAAAATAAATATTCTATGCAACTTCCTTTTTGACAATAAGTTTTCATCAGGGGAGGCAGGCATGAGTCCATTGGAAATTATTTCCACGCATGTGTTTAATTACTAAGTGAACAGACACACTCTTGAACGTACTAAAATGCACAGAGGAGGGTCTCTGAAGGTGGACCATTGGCCACATCACAAGCAGGGTATGCTGGCTGTCCCATGCAGCTGAATGTTATGACACAGGAAATTTGTTGGATTGAAGGTGGGGCTTGTCTGGCAGTTGCTCATCTTATTGTTATACATCACGTTCAGAAGCAATGAACTCTATTTTTGAAAGTGTTACTGGCCTAATCGCTGATTAATTTTTTGGAAGTCAGCAGAAGTGAGTTCCTAAAAGGGAACAATTTAGTTTAACATAAAGAATCCAACTATAGTAGATCTCTTACTGCTAACCAGTGGGAAATAAACGAGCACTCTTGTAGTTGCTTACATCAGAATATTTGTAGGAGTGAATGGATAATTGTATTATTTGCAAATCCACTTACAATCTAACCATACCAATAAGTTCAAATTAGTAAAATAGGAAAGGGAGAATGTCACAGAGGACATTTGAAAATCTACTCAAACTGTAAGATGCCTACTTTCTAAAAATTAGTCTTAATTGAGGTTACAGATTTTCAAACCCTTCCAAAAAATCTGTAATACAATTAGAGCAGCAAAGGCAAATAGAAAGAACATTGCTTCATCACTGAATGAATTGACGACATATAAAGTGTTTTGATGATTTAAATAATTTTATTGTAATCCCTGATGAAAATCAGAACATTGTTTTACAGTTTGATGTCTTTACCAATGTTTTTATCAAAATGGAAAAAACACCTTTCATTACCACATTTGTATTCTAATTCTCGCATGACTTTACTAATTCTGTATTGTAATAAGTACACAATGCAGATATGCAAACTATTATGGATTACCTGAAATTATTATGGAACATGCATTCTCCAGTGTAATGCTCAGAAATAAAAGTATTTTGATTTTATGATTTTAATCAAGTAATTATAGTTCACTTATAATAAGCATTAGTCAGCATAATAAATATTTTCAAGGCAGATCCGGGTACCATAGACAAGGATAAGAAAGATCTAGTCAAGAAAGACTAAAACGTGCTTCCAAACAAAACAAAGGACAGTTATTCTAATGTAAAATAAAATTTATTTCACTAAAATGTAACTCCTTAATCCCAGACATTGAATCTACCACTGCCAATCAATGAAAAGTATTTTTAACAGTTTTATTTTCAAAGATTGATGAATGATGAGATTTTCAAAGATACTTGAATTGTTTTTAAAGTAGCATTATTTGCTATTTAAAATATTTTCTCATATTAACATTTTTGGAGAAAATTATTCCAATTTTGATTAAATTTATTAATTTTTAATAAAAGCAAATTGTTTTCAAATAATTTTTGAAGTAATTTCTATGTTGTTGTACTTACCTGGAAAATTTTACTGTAAGGAAATTGAGATTACATAAGTTAAAAAAATGACAGGTAACTGTCTCAATGAATATTTTATTAGCTGAAATAGGATGTTATCTTAGAGCAATAATTTTTTTAGTTAATTGATTTCTGATCATATGTTTGTTGTAAATGTTTCAAAATTGAAAATGGATGATTCAAAGCATTGCTGAGATGTAATGCAATTCATAACATTGTTTGGAAGGGCTGTACTGTAATGTTCAGGGCAGTAGACTTTTTGGCAGCTTCTTCCGCTACCATTAATGATGAAAAATAGTTTGAGTTGATTCAAATAATTTCCAAATGTTGTTGGTAATGTGTGACAGAGTGAATTAAGCAATCAGACAGGAGAATGATGTCTATTATTATGCTAAACCCCCACGTAGGCCACTGTTGGAATTCTGTTGCTATGTGTTCATTGTGCATGTACAGAACTTTCAAATTAATTTATGAGCTTTATAATGTTTTGCAATTATGATAATTGATGTTTATAATTTATATTGATTGATCAACGATTAATTATTGATCATGAACATACAGATTTGAAATAAAGAATTCAATAATATGAAAATCAATTTAAAAGTGTGAATAATTTCTATTTCAAAGCGTGAAAATTGAAACAGAGTTGTATAAATTCTTATTGTATGTCAAAATCATTGTTCAAAATTGTTTTTCTTTGTTTCACCTTGAGACAATTTTTTAAATTTTACTAGGCTATGTAGATGCTTTAAGGGAGAGACATTGGGAAGCCTCAAAGAAAACGGATTCAGTTGACATGTGGGCAGGTTTTCAATCAGGTTTTCATCATAAACAAGAAATTATTTGACTGTCCAAAAGTAACAATAAATAATATAATGTACAACAAGAACTCAATTCGTTGGTGTATGGTATGAAGAAAACTTAAACTGGAACAGATAATCTAAGTAGAGAACTACAGTAAAATATGTTTTTCTATTAGAATTATAGAACCCATGGTAACAAAAGGCATATTCAGAATTGCTCATTTTCATTCACTGATGTCATATAGAATTTCATTTTGGGGTATCTCATCAAAAGTCCAATAATATTCTTCTTATTCAAATTCAATTAAAATACTATCCAACATTTCTCACACCATAAAATGCCAGCAAATCTACTTAAAGGATTTAAAGATACTATCACTACATGCTTATCCATATACGAAAGCATTTTACTGAGTCAATGTAATTTACGAAACTACCGGACCAACTCCTTGATACATCTTATTCAAGAAATAGATCAAAATTCTAGATAACACATCCTTATGAACAGAGTGCCAACTATTTTATGTATTTTAGAAAACACATGTACAATTATCTTCTTAAGATATCGGAAATGCAGAAAATTTAAAAACAAAATTTGTGAATTTCCTCTTTCAGCAATATTTTTACTCTGTAAATGAATAACTCTCAGAAGGTGCAACACTGTACATTGTGTTATGTGTGATAACTTTTAGTAAACAGTCTTTAACACAGTAGATGCTACTTGCATCATTGTAATTGAATATCTTATATTGTCTTTAAATGATTGATCATTATCATATCTTTCTGCAAATTTAAATATTTGTAGCTATGTATTTTTTATGATAACTTATTACGATATAGTTAGTAATTTGACAAATCACCTATGTTGAACAAAATGATTGTTTAAAACATGACATTTGACCTTAAAAAATCTATTATATTCTAATTTTCCTTCCAGGTGCATCCTTTTTTGTTGTAACACTTCATGCAGCATTGTACAACATTGATGCTGTTTTAACTCCTGAGGAGGAACGTTTTGACCTAGTCATGGAAAACGTATAATTTTGTGTAATATATTGTACATATATCTACATTTAACTTTTATGTGAGATAATACAATAGTGTTGGCTTTTACCAACTAATGGAAGTTTTAGTTTTATGTAATATGTGTTGTATACTTTTATAACATATCATGAATCAAGAAAATCTTATTAATTTTGTACTAAATGTGAACTAAGACCCTTTCTGACTCTTCAATTCATGTTCAAAGACTTACTATGTAAGAAACTACGTGAAAAAAATATATTTTTTGAGCATTGTAGTGTTTTAGTAAAGTTGGAAAGAATGTGTGGATTGAGAGGGTGATACACCAAAGCCATTTGAATTGTGATTCTCAGGATTGTTGAAAGGAAGTTTTTATTTACCAAAATGTGAGCCTTGTTCCTTGAAGACAGAAGTCTGCAATAAAATATGTTACCAACAAAACGGCCTATCCTGTAAAAATTTGTCATGTTTCAATTATTAAATCCATCCCATGTTTGTTAAAAATATAGGAAGTTGTTTGCATGTTATTGTTGCTGCAAAATAGGTAAAAAGCAAATGCAGTCTTTATACTTTTACTATCACAGTCTCCTGAAATTGTTCTTCTTAGGCCTGCTGGAAACGTGGAGTTGTGTAACCTCAAGCTCAGAGTTGAAATAGTGTAACCTCAAGCTCAGAGTTCAGGTTCAGATATGTGGACATTTGTCTGAAATAATGATTTTTGCATATGAGAATATCTGGAGTGACTGTTTAGTTTGCTTGGGTATGCAGATATTTGTAAGTTACTTCCAATAAATATTCAAACTTTTTAGGTGTAGGAAAGATGTCTTGATCTTATAATTGTACTTCCTTGGACTACTAAATCCTTGGAGCAGATCTAATTCAAATTTCATTTAATTTTGTATTGTGGTTATTTTTTATGAAAATGAATAGAGATAATTGCTGTAAAAGTATTGCATTTTTGTTTCTTTATTACAAATTAATTTGTCTTACTTGTATTAATTTGGTGCTGATTAATTCTTTACTTTGATTTTGAACTTCATGCATTATCTATACTAGCAAGTGTGAATCCTCTGTTTTTTGTAATTATTGGATTTCATCACTCTCAAATTGCTCTTATAGTTGATTGAAGAGAATTTTAAATAATCCTTTTTGGTTTTGTCTGTATTAATATGATAAAATGTTTTGATAAAATGCTTACTTTTCATTTTCTGGATTATTATAAGATATTATCGTCTTTCAATGCTTTACCGTTGCCAACGTAACCTTTCTGCTGTCTTGTTATTTTCACCTACAAACCAGTCACATAAGGACATTGTTTTCAGATCTTTCAGTGTTTCATTCAGTGAAGCAATAATATGTATGAAGTGGTGAAATTATTTAGATATTTCTTAAGATTAAATTAAAAATTAAATACATTTATATTTATAAATGTTGCTTTGTGTAAACACAATGATGAAAGCTTATTACGAGGAGGAGGGTTTTTTTTTTTTTTTTTTTGTTGCAATTTTTGGTGATTTTGACTAATAAGTCATTTTTTACCTTTCTCTGTCATTTTTAATGCATTTTTCACTGATTTAATCAATTTTAATATAATTTTTATGGTACTTCAAATAATATTTACAAGAATGCAACAATGTTCTCCCCAGAATTCCTGAGTACCTATTCCTGGTAGCCTATTCGATTCCTATGCTCAGAAGTTGTAATGTCAGCATTTGTGAGTATGTAATCTTAAGGTTCCTGTGATGCCTGTCAGCACCATTGGTGGTTCAGCCGATTTCAGTGTAACTAAAAACAGATTTTCTGATGAACATTTCAAACTAAAAGTTTGAAGGCTTAGTTCACTTGAATGAATAGGAGCGTTGCCCTTGCAAGCCGCTCTTCATTGAGCTTGGAATCTTACAACTTACCTATATATTTAAGAATCTGTAATATTTGTCAAAAGTACCTTTCTTTACGGTGGGAACATATTTTCATGCAATACTGATATTTATAATTACAACACACGTCGTAAAAATCACGTTCATCAAGTGTCAGTACCAACAGCTCACTATCAAAAATCCACATACAATACATGTACGTTACTTTACAATGCACGGCCAGATGACATTAAACAATTGAAGTCGGTTCACAAATTTAAGTTAATAGTAAAATCTTTTCTGCTGCATAACTGTTTCTATACAGTTAGACACTATACTGATTATCAAAAAGAAAAATAATGTTTATTTTAACAAAACAGTGATATACAATGAATTAGTTTACATTTGTATTGAATAATTTTTTTTTAAAAGACTTAATATGTTTGTAACAAATAATGTACTTACGCTTCCGGGTCAATGACCCCTCATGTCGATAAGGTTTTTGTCCAGTTTCCCTGATCCATTGAGCAAATGCTGAGATAGCCTCTTGTTTTGCTTCTGGATGTAAATGTAGCTTCACTATGCGCTCGTTTTGTTTAACTCTCCTTTTGCTTGCAGTGGTAGGAGTAGAAGGGCGAGTTGCTATTTTGTTGGCAATGCAGAAAAATCATACTTGCAATTCGTGTACCAATGCAAATAAGTTTTCTAAAACTCAGAAACGAAAATGACTATTTTTCAAATATTGCAAATCTTGCTATTTTTAAAATTTATTTTTATTTATTTATGTTAAACTTTTACTCATCTTTCAACTATTTTTAGTTATAATGACGGGAAGGGATTCTGGAACTCAAGAAAACGTGCGCAGATAATCTTTTCCCCCTATGTCACATACAGTTTTACTGTTGTTTTTTTTTTACTGAATAAATCTAAATCTAAGATGTCTTGATTACATCAGTAATGTATACATCAGCTTGTGTTCATCCGAACTGGTTTTGATCACATTTTAAATTTTTTTCTTTGTTTTTAGGACACTTTTAAAACTTGTCAAGAGCATTTTATTGATAATTTTTGGCGGTGTTTTAAGTCGTCTAAATCTGCTCCTACTTATTGTCTCCTATATTATTTTAGTAATATGCATACATTTTGCGACTTTTACACACAACCAATCTTTATAAATGAGGTCTCTAAAGAATATCATGGAAACGTGACGAATTGCATTTTCACTTTAACTATATGAAGAATTTGTTTTAAAAAACGCATCTAAATATTCATGTCAAATGCAACCCGCAGCACTCATCTAAATCGTTAAACAACTCCTAAGCAAAGTGTTTTAGCGCCTTAAGAGTAAAAATTTTGAGGCCAAAGGCCTCAAAGAAACATTCATCACATCGTAATCTACAGGATAAGATAATCTTGGACATTCTAATGAAACATGCACACTTATCGATACTACCAATGCCATCTATATTTCATCCCTTGGTGATGGTGGCCATCTTTGGGATGTCATGCTTAGGAGGCTTAGATTCCTTTATCTTATACTATTTATGCTTTCTGTGCGTGGTTTGCGGACAGTGACGAAGTTTATTTGCGTAATTATTAATTCAAGATTTGCTCTCGCAGCAACAACTAGAAATACTACTAATAGTAGCTTGCTTCTGATTGTTTTTTTATGCGTGTAGTGAAAACATTCATTTAATGTTTTGCCGCGGTCTACAAGTGCTTTGTACGTAATTGTGGAGGATGTGGGTGTACAATGAAGTCGTGTCGTGTTAGTTTTGGTTTGTGTTTTTTTCCTGTCTCAGTATTTTTTGTTATCAGCAGTGATTAGATGAAACTTTCAAGTCAGCGTATTCAGTCACATAGCTTTCTGAAGAGTAAAAATATTTTTTAATGTTTTTGCGACTTTCACGAAAAGCAAAAAGCTAATTGGCAAATAATATTGAATAATTACTAGAAATATTTTTAAGAACGTATTGTGAATTGTTCCAAGAAATGTCTCGGTAATAATTTGAAAGTATATTTTTTTCAACACCAATTGCATTGTTTTTTTATTCTTGATATTGTGTTAATACAGTTGGTAGAGTTCTCGCAAGGGTACGCAGAGTTAGTAGGGAAAAAGTGTGCAATGGCACAACACGAACAAACGTTTCAAATTAACTTAAGTAAAATAGCTTGAAATAAATGAACAACAAAAATCAAAACACGCTAACCAACAATACTACGTGAGTGAATTTAAAAAAGCAACCAAATTTAAAATTATGGAAAGAATAGCACAAGTGCCTCGACAACTTTTAACAATCACAATTCAGACCCACGATTTAAACATTGGCGGTATGTGGAAGTCTGTACATCAATGTCAAGCTGTAAACCCATATTGTAAATAATACACTGTTTGATATTAAACTTAATGTGTTGGCTCACTAAGATAATCAATACGTAAAAACGTTTGAGCAACATTCCCTTACACCAAAGTGAAGTCTAAGCATGCTGAATTGTTTGTTGGTAACTATTGTTTGAAATGGTATTTATTACTCAAAGGTGAAAATATTAGTTTTATTAGTTTTTGACAGGGAATTCTTGGGGGTACTTAAGAACGCAGAAAATAATCCAATACTTTTTAGTGTACAAATGATAGAAATAATTTTTCAATTTTCGCACCCCAGCAAGCTGCATCTGCCCCTGCGAAAACACAGAATAATAAAGGATTGAAGTGCATCCTCAATATTAAACGTCGGAAACAAAAGTCGCTCACAGCACTTCAAGTGGCGTGGCAAAGAACCACATAAACCGCCCGCCCAGCGCAGCGTATGAAAGTTAATTTCACTCAATCGTTTTCGCGAAAGTTAATGGATATTAATAAGCTACATTCTACTACAATTTTTCTAAAATATATTAATTATCTATTTCCGTAATGCACTTGGGTAAGGTCATAACTGAGGAGAGTCATCTAATTACGTGGTAATGGCAGAAATGAAGGAATCAAAATGAATAACAAAGAAATTATAAATAAATCATCGCCTTTATTGAACAATTTATATTAAATAATATTCAATACAGACTTCAACATTTTAAATTTTTTCACCTGTTCATGGCCTTTTGTATATTTTCTTTTAGTTTCTATTTCCTGTTTTTCATGTATTACATATTTGTATATTAAAAACGTACTCACTTTTTAAAAATAAGTTCTTCGGATAAATGCACTTAACAAAACAATGTATCATCAGGTGATTTGGAATTAGAGCAAAACCTTCTCTCCAAATTATTTAAATGGCCATTTGTTTTCTAGAAATGAATACAAATATTCATGAACATTCTTTAAAAACATTACATTAAATAACAAATCATAATAAATCATTACATTACAAAAAAATACATGTTTTCCTTATAATGTTATGTGAATACAGTAGGCTACAAATTTATACAAATAATCGTGAATGACACTTTAAATTAAATGCTAACCTCTATATTGCGAAACAATCTTGTATTCCACTAAGACCAGCAAATCGAAATGGAGAAAACTCGAAACTGTTGTGATTGTTTCCGCTAAAACAAAATATCCTGAAATGCGAAACACACACATGAACGCACAGAACACTAAAGTAACTCATGAACGTAACCAACGGCAATATGGTTCCCTCTTCCGCCATGTGGAAAACGCATGCAGGCTGGATGTGACGTACAAAACCCAAGCGAAAACCACTAATCAATCATTGCTTGATATTCTTTCAACTAGCGCTCCAAGTGGCCTGGCAGTGTGTTGCCAATTTCCCTATCTCACCTTCACTCCTGTGTGCAAAACCCCCTCTGTTCCTCATAACAAATCCACGAAAGTTAAATGATTTTGCAAAGAGTAGGGTTGTACATGGCCGATCCTGTATTTTCGTATGAACAAGTTTACTTGGCTTTCTCAAGAGTAAAAACCTTTTTTAATATTTTTGTGACTAGTATTTTAGTGTTAGTATAGTAGCACCAATATCATGAAGTAATTTAGCTGAAAAATTATTAACCTTTCCGACGCATGTGAACGGTTTTAACAATGCATGACCTTGTGTTTCGGCCACGTGATTTATCTATTCCGATCTGGACATTGCCTACGTAAGTGCCCCGCTTCTCTACACTTAAAGCAAGTGGCAGCCTTAGGCCTTTCAAATTCAGCTGTGTGATTGACCTTCAATTCCGATTGTTTTGTGACTCGCGGCATACCTTCCGTCGCCTGGTCCACCCTTTTTACCTGCGTTTTCTCGTTGCCCGGAAACCTAGAGAAATTACGTTTCCAGCTTGCTCGGTTGTTCTCATAGCTATAGAGTTTCTTTGCTAGCTCGAGAGACGCTGCAAGATCTCCCCACTCATCAATAAAATCGTCGCGCATTTTTGCCGGTACCCTCGTCTTTAATTGGTCCGTAACCATTAAATCTAGAAGCTCGAGGTATTCCGTAATCTTAAGCCCCGCGACCCATTCCTAGTAGTAGTTAATTCTCGGGCATATACGTTCCACATGGTTCCCGCACGTCTTTGGTGTGACGTGAATTTTCAAACTTTTTCAGAAATTCATTACAGAGACTACGGATTATATTCTGTAGTTTCCAAATATTATTTTGAAAAGTCATTATAATTAGTGCTAATTATCTTGCAGGTAATATTGCCAGACGAGTTCATATTTTCTGTGTCCGAGAAAAGCGCCCGTACGTGAGAATTGCCCTTGATGAGGCGTTTTCTCCAAATTGTAACACTCACATAATCAAAAATTCAGTTATAATATGGAGTTGCATGTCAGTTCATGGATGTGACAGATGAGACACTGTTGAGGGCCCAATCGAGCAGAATTTTACAAAAAGGTGCGTCAAACCCGCCTGTTGCCTCAGATCCGAGATTGGTTTCCTGAAAAAGATTGCATTTTACGTACGATGGAACACCATGACATTATACCAAGTCTGTTGAGAAATATTTAGTGGAAAATTAAAAGACATTGCCTTGACCTGGTAATAGTTCAGACTGCAACCCAATTGGGCGGGTCAAGTTTATAGCAAATTGTTAAGTCAAGATTGAAGAAAACAATACCAACCAGAATTGGCTTTATTGTAAACATCATAGACATACGGTTTCATGATGAACAAATTCAGAAAATGTGCAAGGACCTCGTGGAAAGCATGCCAAAAGGATACAAATGGTTATAAAGAACAAAAGAATGCATCCAAAGTTGTAAAGAAGGCATTGTGTGTTGATAAATTGTGATAAATATATTTCAAAAGTAAATTATGGTTTGTTTTTTCAATTACTAATAACTTCCACACGTCTGTACATTAAGCAGAATCTGGCGGATAAGTAACCAGTTCTGGCGGTACCATAGAAGGGCAAGCATGGGGACCATACCCACCCCTGAAAGGGATAGAAGACTACTTGCTACCTTCCTTTCTTTGACAAAATTCATTTAAATATTTAAGTTAGAACTGTGGTAATAATTAAAGGAAGGTAAGGATTTTTAAGTCATGAAAATCTCTTCCCCTCCCCAGTGTTATTTACTTTGTTCAATAAGTGGGTACTACTTCCTTCCCAAGAGTCATATCAACCGCATCAATCTGTCTAGGAGTTGAGGTCTGGGAATTTTGGAACCCTGCCTCCACAAACCTCATAAGCATCCTTGGGGATGGATCTGGTAGGACCTTTGAGGCACAGCTGGGCTCTTGTTGACAATAAATACTTTGGTAATAAAATTAATACAAGCTAGTTTTACTTACATTCTTTGTTACAGTGTAAAGTATTTCAAAATATAACAAACTAATACAGCATGAAACCAATTAACACAATTGTACAATATAGCTGCCATGGAGCTATTCACATATCTAGGAATAGGTCAGAATGCATTGCAAGAAATATGAAATAAAACTGATGTAATAACATCAATAATCGCTTTTTGATTGTAAATTTTTGTAGCTGCACAATACCTAGCATGAAAAGCAAGTATTTTTAAAAACATAAGGAAAATAAGAGAATTAATGTAAGGGTCATCGAGAACTTAATCATTTTACATTACAGTATTTAAAAATGCATGATGGACAGTTCAATTCCCTAGACTGTGAATGTCATGTTCCATTGGCATCCATTGCTGTTTCTTCTAAGGCAACTGTAGCTCCTGTAATATTGCAGTGACTAGAGAAAATTCACTCCAATGCCGAACTGCACCCCAGACACAGGCTGATCACCTCTTCTGATTTGCACAGGTATGCAATAGTTCAGTTCTACACGTGCCATTTGACCGAGCCTCAGTGCTAAACCCAACCCATAAGCCATTCGAAAATCCTTTGAGAGAATTTTCCAATTTTCATGATAATCATCACCTTCAAATAAAATAATATGATGAGTTTTTATTCTCACATTGTTTCAAATGAAGTGAACAAATTTATAAAAAATGTCAGTCATACCTAAGTTGAAATTTCCAACATTTCCAGCATTAACAAATATGTGTGTTCTAAAAAGATCAGCAAAAGCACCTCGTGTTGACAGGAAAGGTAACGGAGAATACAGATGAACTGCAGTAGCCCAGTAAGCCTTGAATGAAAGTTCTCATTTTACTTCATTTAAAAATAAATAAATAAAATTATTACTAACATTTTTGAAGATAGTGGCAAAACATTAATATTATGTCCATACACTTTAATACGTACAACATACCTCAATTTCAATAGGATGCCAGAATATCTATTATTTTTGGTTATAAAACAACATTGCTAAAATGCAACTTACATCAGCTCCTACAGCAAAACCGTCACTGTGTGGCCCAGCACCTCGAAAATCAAAGCCTCTCAAGTTCAATGGGCCACCTAGGAAAAATTGATCACATATACTAACTATTTGGTCATTCGTTAATCTCTTCAGAAAACCTGCTTGTATTGCACCTTGAAGAACCTGTAGTACATTCAAAAAATTAATTAAAAGAAAAAAAAATTCTTATAATTTAGAATGCATATAAAGGTAACACACCACATCATTCAGGACAGGCCAGTTTCCTTGAAGTGTCAAATCATTTTTAAAAAATCCCACATTGCCCCCAAGGCCTGCAAATTCAGTAGTAAGTTGAAAATATGCTCCAGTAGATGGAAAAATTGGTTGGTCTCGACGGTCAACACATAGTATGTGACGTAATGATGATTTTAGAGTAGGTCCAGACTGTTCTCGCACTTCGAATGCTGCTGATCTAGTTAAACATGAAAGGTCACGCCAAGATGCTTCCCATTGCAGATTATGCTTCACCTGCAAGAAGAGAATAAACAATAAAAAATTAAAAATAAAATATTTTGCACTGAAAAATTTTGTTATTTCCAAAACTTTCTCTAGGTGTCCAACATACATTAGGTGCAGAGGAAAATCCAAGATCGAACAGCAACCCTCGCTCTATCTGCTTGTATCCAGATGGAGGCCACTCTGAGCCATGTTGAAATATTGATGTAGAAAACCTAGAAGAGTTTACTGAAGTGTTCATGTCTAGAATCTAATGCCAGAATTTTCATTTAGAATTCATGCATTCAGTACTAGATTTATAAAATTTTGAATCCCAGAATTAAATTATTAATTTAATAGAATTAATAGATTTAGTTATATTTATAATATAATTAATAAATGTAAATCATACTTCATACCAATTAGTAAGACTAGCTCTACGTGAATGTAATAATAATAATAATAATAATAATAATAATAATAATAATAACAACAACAGAAAATTAAAAAAAAATAGTTTATAATATTTTATCATTTTTTACTAATAGTTTTATTAGTTTGTAGAAATGATAAATTCAAGTGAAAAATTATTTAAATTCAAAAATTATTTTGAGTTTACGAAAGTTGGTTGAATAAAAATTGAAGTTGCCAAATGTTTGTCCTCCCCTGTTTTTTTTTTTGCTTATTTCATGCCTGAGGTACCGTCATTGTCATTCTGCCAGAAATGAAGACCTGCATATATTATTTGTTACTTAAGGTACAAATAAACTATGAATAAAACAGATTTACAGGGAATTCCAATTACTGTTAGGTAATAATAAAATTAAAGATCAGTAAAGATGACTTACACTGAATGCATTTTTCCTCGTAGTGGTTTGCTAAGACAGACATTAAAACCAGTGGTCCTTTTTGATCCATAGCTGTATTCTGTTGCTAACTTTTCTCCTCGACCAAATAAGTTGGGCATTCGCAGTCCTACTACCACAGAACCTTCATTGTTTCCAACCAAAGTATTGACACCCCCTACAATTCTTTTTAATTCATGAACATGAAAGGTAACCTGCAAGAAAAACAAGAATATGAAATTGGAAATCAAATTTTGAAAATATAATTTTTTTAAAGTCTACACAAAATCTTCAAGCTAACAAACATCTAATCTTACCTCCAGTCCTTCAGGAGTTGAATCTGGCCCAGAACTTGTGTCAATGAAAACACCTATATTTCGGAAACAACCTAAAGCCTCCAAACGGGATCTAACTGTGTGAGCACCAACAATAACATCTTGAAAATCTTGAGCTTTGAAGAGTTCTCTAACTGTCTCGATTATGATATCATCTTTGGTCCTTCCCAAACCATCAACATGAATTTTATCAACTCGAGCCTGTAAAAATAGGTTATTTTGTGTGAAATAATAACAAGGTCAATGTGAGACACAAATGGCTGAATTCAATACAATTAAGATGCTTCCAAATGTTCAACAAAGTTATCAGTAGAAATAATGTAATAAAACTTCAAATAATTATAATTTCAATATCAATTAAATCAAACATTTTTCTGAATTTCTTTTGGTGAATTTGATAAAATACATTCCTATCAAATTTGTCCCTACATTTAAAAAAAAAACAATATTATAAACAATTTTCTTCACTAAAAAAAGCAAGATAATTTTCGTTTGCTAGATATTTTAGTACCAAAAACAATTCTAAATCGCCCTTGAAAGACGTAATTTTTTATTTTAATATTGTACTTAAGAAACATTTTCACAACACTAAATGACATTTCACAACATCCTGTGCAGATGCACTTGGAACATTAAGCACCTCTCTGACCTAGAGCTCTGTCCCTTAATCTCCCTCATTTTACTTCTAGGTACATACCGTTTATTATCACGTATTTTCCGAAGTATTTATATATTAATACGTCTTTAACACATAAGATTTAAAAATAAAATAAAATGTTACATTCTATTCTATTCTCTCACATCCTGGCTGCTTGAGGTACCGTTGGCCCATCCCAGCTCTATTAAACTGGGTTTGGAGAGAGAAGGATGATTGGGAGCTGGGAAAGAGGTATGTGGTGTTGCATAAAGGCTACTATGCCACAAATACGTAATGGAAGCACTCTACCAACAACGCTACATAGAGTAGCTTTTATATTTTTAATTAAGTGGAGAATGTCCATATATATTCAGAAGCAAAATAATATTCAATATTTTTGTTATGCAAAGGTAACTTTCAAAATTTGTTAAAGTAACTACCTTAACTTTAATGTAAAAGGGTAACTTTCCCTATATAATTTAGGAATTATAATACATTATTCTAATACGTGTGAAGTTTACTATTTTGCTTTTTTGAGAAGTCTAAAGTTAACATAAAGTAATAATTTAAGTTATAAAGATATATTTGATAGAAGGTTTTTTTCATTTTTCATTATAAATGACAAAAAAAAAAAATATATATGTATATTTTTTCTTTTGCTTTGCTCTTATTTTCACATCTTATAATTAACTGGATTGCTACTACTGCAATACAATACGTCAGGCTTTGTTTTTGTTATTCTGAAATTTGAGACTTATATTGACATACACTCAAGGTCTTGTGCAATTCCTCTGTCATACATCTTCTAATATTTGATGACTGGTTTTCCATAATTTCTTGTTACTGTTTTATCTTTCTTATCTCTCAGACTAACTAGATATGAAGCTGATATTTTAGAAACTCCTTGGCTTTTTGTGCACATTCAGGATGTTTTCAATTGTGTCTGAAGAGAAATGCAAAAGTTATGCATTTTAAATGTTTGAGTAAATGCATTTTAAGTTGATTATAGATAGATTGATTTATTAATATGCAGACAGCAAAACTCCTGATGATGCTTTATTTTTCATGTTCAATAAGACCATGCTTTTCTTTTATTTTTATTTTAAGAATATTGATTTTTTAATCTGTGAAATGCCAAGAGTTCTTATTTTCCATGAGATTTCTAGTTACTATCATCATCGCCAGATTGAGCACAATAATCTGACATTTTATTTCAGGTGTTCTTCAGGATTCACACCCTGGTCCCTTATTATTTATCTTATTTGTTAATGATCTGAAATTAATACTATATCCAAATGTACCTTTCTTGTTATATGCTGATGATATAAAACTATTTTCAGAAATTAAATCAATCAAGTACTTTACCTATCCCATGTAATTTTAAAAGTTTGGTATGATGGTTGTTTCAAAACGTATAACTTAAACTTGAATATTTCAAAATATTGTCATGCTTTTTTTCATCTGAGGAGCAATATTCACTTTCATTATTCAGTTATGATCAACTTTTGGAATTTGTATCAGCATTTAGGGGAGTTATTTTTGACCCTACACTAAAATGTTCAATTCCTACTGATAAAGTGGTATTGAAGGCTTGTCAAAAGTTGGGCTAATGATTTCACAAATCCCAAATCATTCACCTCTTTATACCTAATGTAGCTTAGTCTAATACTGGTGTATGCATCATCAGTATGATTTCCAACCTCTGAGAATAATGATAAAAAATAGTTCAGTTCTACTTTTTATACAATTTAATTAAAAATAATGTTGACAGTATTTATCTTTTTATCAGAGCTGATTTGGAAAGTCCTTACAATTCATCATTGTAATAGACCCCAAGCTTCTTTTGAGATACCTCTAGTAAAGATAAATCATGTTCGTTACATGCCCTTATGGAAATATCATTACTTGAAAAGGATTTCAACATTATGATGAATTAAAACTCTCAGTCAATATTATAAGAAATACTCTTCTGAATGATTTTGCTTAAATATTGAGTATTTGATGTTATAAGTAATTTGTGTAATGCATGTATTTTACATAAAAATTTTCCTTTGGAGATCAATTTGGTAAGAGGAATAGGAAAAGTTCTATAGAGACAGGATATGCAGTGAGCATGATAGAAGTAATAAAAAGAGATGGTTGGGATGTGATAAATATATGACATCCAGATATATTAGGATATTTCAGAAAATTAGAATTCGGAGAAGACCTGATATCTGAAAGGTACAAGAAAAAAAAAGGAGTAGAAATAGAGTACCTAGATTTAAAATAGGGAATGAAATGAAGAATAGAAAATACCGGAAAGAAGATTATATAAATTAGAGTATGTTTTTAAGATTAACATTATTGACAAACTTCTGAGTAAATTTTGTAGGTGGTAGGAAAAGTAGGGTGAAGACAGTGATGAATACAAAGGAAAATGTTGTGAAGCCAAGAGAAGGACAGAAAATTAGTAAGATATGTATTGTTTATGTATTCAATTTAAGAGTAATGTTATCGAAACCTTTAGATTAAATTGTACACAAGGTTAGGGAAGTAAGACAACGATAGTGAGATTAGTGAAATGTTATGATGCAAGAGAAGAATGGTAAAGAAGTAGGAAAGCATAGTCCATAGTTCTGTGCAAACATTCCCCTTCAAATAAAGGGAATTAATGTATGGTAAAAGAGACAAACTAAAATTTTGGGCATACAATTTATGTGAAAAACAATTAAACAAATTTAATCGCCATGACATTCAATTGGAGAAGTTTAATTTATTTGTTGAGAAAAAAGTCTGAAATGTTTAAGCTGAAGAAATATTTAGTAAAACGATAAAAAAAATATATGTATATATATGATGAGTCATTTACGTTTACAGGCGTGGATCCACATGGCGGGAAATTTCCCCTCTAACTTTTTTCGTAACTATTAATTTTAACTTGTTATGAAACTTTCAAGCAAAAATGTTTTCGGATAATCATTAAAAGGAATAAAATCCTCTTTAACTGTAGGATAAAAGGTTCCTGTAAAATAGGAGAGAAATGGGAACAAGAGGTTTAAAAATGACTCAAGCCCTCTTGAATAGGAGGAAGTTTTGAGGAAAGAAAGATAAAATAAAGAATATATCAGTTGTATTTCGGGGCGGTTCCAGAAGCAAATTTTGGGAGGAGAAATTAAAAATGTTCTGGTTAAATGTGTCATGTACTAGACCTTAGATTTTAGGACGAATGCCTATTTAATTCCTTTAGAACGTTCTGGAAAATAATTGCAAGTATTTGTGAATCAACAAAAAATAGATCTACTGAAAGCATCCAACTGTGCTCAAAATGTCCAAAAAGGGCTGTTGTTGTCTATTTTAAAATCTTTTTGCCTAAAATAGGCAGTTTTGAAGAATTATCATATATTAATTACTCATTTTTTATATTATGTTTTACTGAAATGCAAATGCTTTCCTCAATTTCCTGAAATGCGACTATTCCCAGATCAGATACACAAATGACTATACACCGAAATCTTATCCAACACACTGAACTTAAGGAGCTCTGCAACTCAATATTAACAGCAAGTTTCATGCACTTCAGCATGTACTTTTTTAGGCAAATGCACCCTTTGCCAGTGAAGCTGATTATTGGCAGGTTGAGGCTTCTCATAGCAGCACATTGTCTATGCAATCCAGGCCAGGATCCTTTAGGCAAAAATATATATATATATATATGCCTGTTCTACAAGTGATAGTGGTGCTGTCACTACTTACTCTAATTCCTTCCAATGTAACTCTTTTCTTCTGTGATCTATGATGTGAATCTTCATTCTAAGCATAAAAAGGAGTCCTATAGTTGTATGTAATTAACAAGCTTAATTTTTTAAATAAATACAAACTTTTTTTTTTTTCAAATACCTACAGGATTGGGATGAGTTTTTAGTTTTTCTGATCGGGGTGCATCACTTTGCTGAAAATACAAAATTGTGCATTTTAATGAAACTTGGCATGTTTACTTCCAACTAGAAAAATAATGTAATACAATTGGGGCTATAAATAAAACTTATTACATTCAAATACATACATCAATACATTTTTACTAACGAATTTTAATTCTAAATATCGAGATTCATTTTATATTTTTATATGACATCAGCATGTATTAAATAAAATATATGAATGCAATAAGATTAGTTGGTCAACACTTGTTCGTACATTATTACTCAATATTTACCTTTGCGTGAACAGTTCCCATTTTCAATCATAAATTTCAAACCAAATTGCATTATCCTATATTACACGCCACTTTTAATATACCATCCTATGAATTACACAGCACGACATATTAAGTTCAATCCACAGATTTTCCTAGAAGAAAGTAAATTATGTATAAAATTTTAATTGGTCTCATACGAATGTCCGTGTATCTCATCCAATATTGAGTCGTTCTAAACGGTCACAGGCAATACGAAGCAAATACACCTGTCCATGTAATGCTTATACACGCAGCCGATCAACAACTCCCCAGTCTACCCAGTCTACTCTGACTCTTTACTCGTCTACCATCGTCTATCCCTCCCAGCCTCCGATGTCTGAGAATCTATTCTCTTAATAACAATTATGACGTTGGTATTACCGTTTGTGACAAGTGTCGGCTCGACCAAGCCAACCATGGTAGCCAACATTCGCATTTTTGTGCGGTGGATCGGTTCAACGGTGCTGTTTTTTGTGTTTCTGTTGAGAAGTTGGAGCCACTAAACAGGTTGTTCAAGCAAACTGACAAAACGAAATCCGAAATGCACAAACTTGAACAGTAGCAAAATCAAGCAGGGTACTTTTTGAGTGCTAGTGGTCGCCGTGAAATGTAAAGAGTAACGCATGGCGTTCTACAGGCTGCATTGCGATACATATTGCTCCGGACTCACGTTAGGAATTGTATAAACAGAAAACACTGCCTCGAAAATACTTTAATAATTAATGTTTAATTGATAACCTTTGCCGGTTTGCCAAAATAATATCAATTTTTATTCCACAAACTTCAAGATTATGTTGCTAGGATTCATTCATAGTGGATAGAATTTGTATGTTATTTGATAATATTTAAATTGAATTGACTATTCGTGTTAATACTGACTAGCTGACTTGTTGCAGAATGGTTAGGTTTTTATTGTAAGTTGAAATACAGCATTGTCTTCACTCTTTTTGAAGATAATTTTTTTAAACATAAGATATCTCTATTAATCATGGAATCTGACCCAGCACCTGAGAATGATCCACAGAATGATGTGGAAATGGAAGAAGTGAGAAAAGTTGTGGAATCAACTGATGAAATTACTAAAACATCAGATGTGTTACATGAAAAAAACAGTGCAGAAGAAGTACTTGAAATAGAGACACAAACAAAAGGGATAAGTAGTGACAAGTTTGAAAATAGATCAGAACATTCCATGGAGACTGATATTGAAAGAATAGATCCAGTTCCACAGGATCCAGTTGTAGAAGTTATGAAAGTTGTTGGCAAGCAAAGAAATGAAAAGCTTAATAGTAATAGTTGTGTTGTATTGCCAGAAATTATTGATGTGGAAGATAAACCTTCTTCAAAGAGTGGTAAAGTAATTGAAGATATCATAATTTGTGATGATGATAATACATCAAAAAGGTGTTGCTGTAATTTGGAGTGTAGTAGAGTAAGAACACAATTTCAAAATGCTCCTCCTTTTGTACTAACTTACTATGGCTATAAGTATAAAAAAAGGAAAACACAAAAAGTGTGCACACCATGTTTTGAAAAAGCTGTTGAACACCAAGAGGTAAATGATTGTTATATATTGAATAGACAAAAAGATAATTAAGTTAATAAATGAAGGCTGAAGTTTTACCCTTATTATGAGTGCATTTAATTTTGTGGGTTACTCAAAATAGTTGGGAGAAACTGAAGTATTGAAGAAAATTGTGTGTTTGCAGATTTTCTCACTTTCCATCATCAGAACGTCTATCTTGTCATTTGCTAGTTGTAAGCAAGTGAAGTGACATTATCAAATTGCATTATAACCACCAATTTTTTAAAAATTAAATAAAGTAAAATAAATGTATAGAGAGTTAATTAGAAAATATTACTCTAATTTTCATACGTCTTTAATAGAACAAACTCTTTGTCAGTTTGAACTAAATGACTTTATTTATAGCAATTGATATATGAATGCTTTTAATTCATAGAAAAATTTACTTATATTTAAAATAATTTTCAGCACTTGGCCTATTTGTTGATGGAACAAAAGCCATTGCTCACTGCAGAATTTCCAGAGAAATTTGACATAGAAGTTATATCCGATGAATCTGATGAGGAAGATTCCTTAAAAGGTATGAATATGTTAATGTTTGCTGTATTTAAATTACAGCATAGAATTAATCCAATATTATATCAACAAAAAAATTGGGTTCACTAATTTGTATATAAATTGTTTAAGTAATTTGTGTATATGTAATTTCTTTTTTCTGCTTGCCACTTAAATGAAAATATAGTGATGATGTACTGCATTCAGATATGTTTATTTTAGATACAGTGCACCAAAGCATTGTTTCAGAAAGTACTCGAACATTTTCTTGGAACACAATTTCTGAATTTCAATAATAAATCTTCTTAAGCTTCTAAATACAATCACTAAACTTAGGTAAAGCTGAAAGTCTTATTTCAGAAAACAGACCAAAAATTCATAGTCGTCGTCTGTAAACAGCAAAACCCCCTTTATAAGAGGCACTGGTGGGAATAGAATTTTGTCTCTTACAAAATGAACTTTGATGGATGGAAAATTGTTGATACCCAGCTGTTCTCAGGAATATCTTATACAGGGGTCTCTAACAAGGTCTTCCTGTATGATGCACAAAGGAGAGAGTACAGTTTTGTTAGCCACCGTTGATTAAAAACTTAAATGGACCATTGCTGAGTAAGGAGTTTCAGGGTGCATCAAAGAGATTTAAGAAGAAAAATGTAGAATTTTGTTACTGTGCTATAAAGTAGTGTTTTTCAAACTTTTTTCTTCTGTGTCTCTCTTCTGGTAACAAATTCTGCACATGCCTCCCCTCATTACAATTACATTATTTACACCAACTACATATTTTTCCTAAAAGTAAGGTCATCATGTATGCTTTTTATTACATATTTAGTGTTGTGACTTATGGATGTTGCAGATCTTCCACTAGGAAAGGATTTCTTACTGGAATTTGATGAAGACCTTACAGGAATGATTAATGAAAGCATAGAAAAATACAAGCTAGATTTTCAAATAAAGGAAACTGATTCCATTTTGTCTACAAAATTTAATGATTTGGATGGTAATGTTTTTATAAATATAAATGCATGTTTGTTTTTCCTGGTTTTGAGATTGAAAGACACATTCTAATCTTCTACCGTTTGTCATTGAAACTTGTTTTTGCCTTATTCATCCTTTGAACAATTCATGTTGGGATCATAAGTTAAAGTAAATAAAAAATGTATTTAATAAAAATTCATCTGGCAACTTTGTTTCTTTTTACCAGTAAACAAAATATAAAAATTTAATATTTCAATTAAAATAATGTAGTTAATTCTGATTAATGATGCAAGAAAATTTATTCATGCCTTTCCTTATTCCGTTTTCTGAAAGCAATTGAAATGTTATAAAGAAGGAAAGAAAGAAAGGAACAATCTTGAACATTGCAGTGTGAGAACTTTGGTATTGCTGACTAAAAATTGTGTGTGTGCTATGTTGTGTTATCTATTTATGCTGTTCTTTGTTATTGAAATAATATTCATGTTTATAGGTCATGTAATGAAAGATTAATTCTTAAAACTTACTGTCTATAATTAGTTTTATTTTGCAGAAGAATTTTTAAAACTAGATGCTACTATTGATAGCTTACAAAAACAAGTTGATGATATTCGAGCAGCCGTTTACAAAGGATGTTCTCCGAAAATAAAGGTATGAATTTAACTTTAAATGAACTATTAGCACTTCTTTCATTAATGAAGGATTTCTGTTATTAAATGCTAAGCATTTTATTTTAGAGCTTGTATTTAGTTAACGAAGTTTGATTTGTTAATTTTATAAACTATTTGTTTATTTGATAAATTATTTTTGTAAGATAATATTCATTTTATTCTGTATCTAAAACAAATTTCAGTGTAGGAAAAATATTGTAATTATCTGTCAAGTATGAGAATAATGGGATTTTTTATTAGGAATTACCAGCAGAGGAGATAATAGATGTTCCAGGAAGCCCGTCTGAAAGGCGGTTTAAGATATTTTCGCCCTCTATTACATCTTCTTCTTATGTATCTCCTACAAAACGGCCATATTCAAATCCGTCACTTCAAGAAAGCCCACGACGCCCTTCTTTAGGTATTTATTTTTAACTATATTTCTTTAATGTGTGGGTGAAAAAAGCTGATACTTAATTACACATTTGTCACACTACATTACTGCACCAGCTATACTTACACCTACTACCACACTAAATTTTCTACTGCATTAGAGCATTATATTGGAACAATAGTTACATTGTTTACATCTCCATCCATTTATAATTAAAATGAATGGGAAAGCGAGTCAGAATGCCTAGAGAGTTGAAATTTTAAAGTGAAAACTTCTTTGACTTGTGCTTTCTTAGTGATAATTTGGTATAATATATTTTGGAATGGTCCATTTGTGATATCTCAACCTTTTTTATAATAAAACTTGTAGCATTAACTCCTTCAAATATCTTTTGTTCAAAGTTAGATTTCAAATACAATCATGTTCTTCTGGTGGTTCTAAATGACCTCCCATTATTTAGTAAATATAATTTATTTTTTTGTACCTTTCCCTTTGATTTTGAAAATCTTCATGTTTCTGAGATTCATTGTAAGAGCCTCATCTCATTCTGTGGAGATTTTCTTGGTACTTTACTGGTACATGCGGATTATTTCTTTGAAAGCACAGTAGGAAGAAAACAATCACAAGGAATTCAAGAACCTTAGGAATGTAAGATTTTTAATTTCAAGAAAACTTTTAATTAAACTACCATAGGAATTTTTTACGTATTGGCCTGTGGTAATAGAAAAGAATTATTCACTAGCTTGAAGTGCTTTGAAAGGATCAAACAGCGTTTTTGATGAGAATAGACAACACACTTTTAAAACACATGACTCTCCTAATTTTCAAAATCCATTCTAAAAAATTATGTTTGTAAAATGAATGTTGCGTAAACACTAGAATGCCCAGAGGCATCATTTTGCCTTTGGTGCTCTTTATGTCCTTGTAACTTCGTTTTTGAAGATAGGATTTTGTGATTTTGTGACTTATCATCATATTCACTTATTTACAGTATGTTAAAATTGGAATTGTGTTAAAAGTATATTTCATGAAAAATAATCGAATTTACCTAGAACATCCATGTTAATTCTACTCCTTGGACACTGATTCAATCTTGTAGCTCCTGTTTCATATATTTCAACATTTAATAAGTTTAAATGTCTTCGTATTTCGGATACCTTCTAAACAAATATGAGAGCATTCCTTCCGGTTTGGCATTGTTTTATGGTCTTGTTATTCAATACATTCAAAGTCATGAATCATGAGATACTTCGTCATGGTACAGCAAATACTTCACTGAGTTTAGAAAAGCAAATTATTATCACATGAAAGAACAGCATTGTGATATCTTCAAATCATTCAGATGAATCAGTTTTCGAGTTTGGAACATAATTTTTCGTAAAGGATGGCATTTCGGACTCCAGATGGTGAAGATGTATAGGTCATATAAATTTATTTATTTAGTCTGTCTTGTTTCATAATTTTCAAATAAGTAAGAGAAGTTTGAGAAAACCATAATGGTTAATTTCTCTAATTTCATGTGAAACAATATTTTTCTTTTATGTGAAGCTATTTATTTACAAACTACCCATATTATATGTCAGAGGAACTAAGTTGATACAGCAGACTTTTTCCTTCCAAACTGGATGTACTTACAGATTTTATGGCGTAAAACTGAATGAAAACAGCAAAGAATTGTGACCTGTGAGGAATGATCCCTAAAAATGTGTGTGTCAATGTTTTTTTCATACTTTGGAAATATGGAAACGGGGATGTTTTGTGAAAAACTAGAAGAAACTTCTAAAAAATGTAGCCACGAACCATGCATCAGGATATGAAGCAGGTGTCTGGATAGTATTCTATAGTGTCAAACATCTGGATCATATTCTACAAAATGTGCTTGACAATTGTGGTTAGCACAAGCCAATAACAGTTTGAATCACTGTATGTATTTTGTACTGGTCGCAAAGTAAAGTCAGTAAAGTAGAAAATAAATACAATGAAATCCCAAATGAGAACTAAGAGCCATATAGAACATGAAATTAAATTTCTCTTAGAATTGTTATGTAACACATTCCAAGTTCCTATCGGTGTGAAACCAACATAAATTAGTCACATATGTTTGTTTATAATAAATGTAATAAAATTAGTTGCAAATATAAATGAATTTGACATACTGATTTGAAGTGAATTGCAAAGAAAATATATTTTTGAAACATGTGTGAAACTGGTATTACTTAAAATTTAATGTTTATAAAATGTTTCTATTGTGATTGTTACAGAAATATTACTCATGTATAAAAGTTTACGTTTCAACATAATATTTTGTATGTTTACTTACACATTCGGGAACAAGATGTTTGTTTATCTTCCATTCCGTTGAACAATAATGACATTAAACATTTAAAATATATTTAAATTGAGGTGAAATACTACTTTTCTTCACTAAAAAGATATTTTCAAAAATGTTTCAGTAATATAGATAAATATTTTTGCCAAATTTCTTTTTAATAAGTATCATTGAAGGCTTGGAGTTGAAATGACTCCACTGGGCATTCTAGTGTTGAAGATGTTTGTTCATTGGCTAGTCTTGTGGCTTTGTCATACAGGGATTTCGTAAAAGATGTAAGAATGAGCATGATTAGCTGTCGTGGTCCCAGGGTGCTCCCTGTACCAAGGCTTCATAAGTGAGAAATAAGAATGAGCAGAATGCATAATTCATTTTGTAAATACATAACATGGTTTTGGGTAAATTAAGTGTTATAATTTCCTCTTGCCTTCATCTTTTATTCTTTCTTCTCCTCCTTAAACCTCTTTACTTTTGTACTCCTTCCTCACCTTCTTTGTCTTCCTCTCTTCTTCTGACTTCAGTTTCCACTTCCTTCTCTATTTCTCTCTTTTTTATTTCTATTGACTCCATCCCCTTCTTTCTCTCTTGTCTCCCTCTATGTTCCTCTCTTTCTCTGTCTCCTCGTTCTTCTCAATTTTCTTCTCCTTGTCTGCTTCATCTCTTCTTTCTTCTCTTGCTACTCCTTGTTTTTCCAGTTAATATTAATGGCATGAGATAATTACAGGAGTTTCTGCAACATGGAGCATATTAACAAATTAAAGTGAAGTGAGTTGTATAAGCAGTTGGGGCGATTCATCGAACTTGGCTAAATGTATTTGACCGATTCCTTGATTTATAATAATTGTGGTGCAGTGCTGCATTATTTCTTTTTACTTTCCCGTATATGTACAGAATCATATAGAAAAAATTATGTAAAGCTGCATGAAAAACAGCGGATTTTCAGCAGAAAAAAGTTTTTATTCCCAGGCCCTGATAATGAAAAAGTGGATAAATCCAGTTGCGTAATTAAGAGAAAAAAATCCTTTAACCTGTAATATAGTCAGAATCCCTATTTGTGGGACCTTGATACTGAAAAATCAATGGACAACGAAACGTCAGTCCATCCGTCTGTGGACACTACTAGCACCTAAACCATGTGTAGGATTTTTTCCAAATTGAAGAAACCTCTGTTCGTCTGGCTCGAGTTGAAACTTTGAGAGAGGGAAAACATTCTAACATTCTTTAAAATTTGGATGTACTTTACAAAATTTTCTCAAAAAGACTCCAAATTTTTTCTTTAAATTTCTTGTAAGAATAGAGTAACATACTCTTATAAAAGTGGCATGGGTCCAATTTTCACGGTTAACTCTAAATTTTCGTAAATTTCAAAAATAAGAATTTTTTCAGCGTATTCCTACAACTACAAAATTGAAGATTGAAGTTTTTCCTTGAAATTAAACATCCTTCTTCTTCTTCTTCTTGTTCTTCTTCTTCTTGTTCTTCTTCTTGTTCTTCTTCTTGTTCTTCTTCTTCTTCTTCTTCTTCTTCTTCTTCTTCTTCTTCTTGTTCTTCTTCTTGTTCTTCTTCTTCTTGTTGTTGTTCTTCTTGTTGTTCTTCTTGTTCTTCTTCTTCTTGTTGTTGTTCTTCTTGTTGTTGTTCTTCTTGTTCTTCTTCTTCTTGTTGTTCTTCTTGTTCTTCTTCTTCTTGTTGTTCTTCTTGTTGTTCTTCTTGTTGTTGTTCTTCTTGTTGTTGTTCTTCTTGTTGTTCTTGTTGTTCTTCTTCTTGTTGTTGTTCTTGTTCTTCTTGTTGTTGTTCTTGTTCTTCTTCTTGTTGTTGTTCTTGTTCTTCTTCTTGTTGTTGTTCTTGTTCTTCTTCTTGTTGTTGTTCTTGTTCTTCTTCTTGTTGTTGTTCTTGTTCTTCTTCTTGTTGTTGTTCTTGTTCTTCTTCTTGTTGTTGTTCTTATTGTTGTTCTTCTTCTTCTTGTTCTTCTTCTTGTTGTTGTTCTTGTTCTTCTTCTTGTTGTTGTTCTTGTTCTTCTTCTTGTTGTTGTTCTTGTTCTTCTTCTTGTTGTTGTTCTTATTGTTGTTCTTCTTCTTCTTGTTCTTCTTCTTGTTGTTGTTCTTGTTCTTCTTCTTGTTGTTGTTCTTGTTCTTCTTCTTGTTGTTGTTCTTATTGTTGTTCTTCTTCTTCTTGTTCTTCTTCTTGTTGTTCTTCTCCTTGTTCTTCTTCTTCTTGTTCTTCTTCTTGTTCTTCTTGTTCTTCTTCTTCTTCTTGTTCTTCTTGTTCTTCTTCTTCTTGTTCTTCTTCTTCTTCTTCTTCTTCTTCTTCTTCTTCTTGTTCTTCTTCTTCTTCTTGTTCTTCTTCTTCTTGTTCTTCTTCTTCTTCTTGTTCTTCTTCTTCTTCTTGTTCTTCTTCTTCTTGTTCTTCTTCTTCTTGTTCTTGTTGTTCTTGTTCTTGTTGTTGTTGTTCTTGTTGTTGTTGTTCTTGTTGTTGTTGTTCTTGTTGTTGTTGTTCTTGTTGTTGTTCTTGTTCTTCGTCTTCTTCTTCTTCTTCTTCTTCTTCTTCTTCTTCTTCTTCTTCTTCTTCAAATTCCAAAGATATGAATATTTTCAGCTCTTCCTACTACTACAAAATTAAAGATAGAAGTTTTTCCTTCAAATTAAATATCTTCTCCTTCTCCTTCTCCTTCTGCTTCTCCTCCTCCTCCTCCTCCTCCTCCTCCTCCTCCTCCTCCTCCAACTCCTCCTCCTCCTGCTTCTCCTCCTTCTCCTTGTCCTGGTTCTTGCCCTTGTTCTTCATTTCAAGGATTAGGCAGGAATGCCTGTTCCGTCTTCACTTTGCACTTCAGGACCATCTCTTTCTGGGTCTTATATATTGAATAGTGTTGGATATGAACTATATCCTTGTTTAAGTCCCCTATTTATTAATATTTCTTCAGTCTTCTTTATGCCAGTATTTATTATAATTTTTGTCTCTTTATACATATTTTTGATGGTTTTTGGTGTTGAGTGGTGGTGAGTTTTGGTGATGGTGATGAGGTGTTCAGGATAGCCACTTTCGTTCATTATTTTCCATAGTTTGTGTCTGTCCACGATATCAAAAGCTTTCTCGAAGTCAATAAAGGCTATATGAGTTTCCTTATTTACTTCTCGTCGTTTTTCTAATATTCTTTTAAGACTAAAAATGTTGTTACAAGAGCGTCCTTTCCGAAATCCCGATTGTTCTTCTTGTAATTTATCCTCTGCTATAATTTTCAATTGAGCGTTGATACTTTTTGCAAATACTTTATAAGCGGTGTTCATGAGGCTGATACCCCTGTAGTTTCCACATTCATTTCTTTTACCTTTTTTAAAGATAGATATGACCTTTGTTATTTTCCAGCTATTGGGTGTCTTATAAGATTTCCAGCATTCGTTGAACAGATAGAAGCAGTCTCAATTCGCCAAGGGGCCTGCATATTTTATGAGTTCCATGTTAACTCCATCAGGACCACATGCCTTCCTGTTTTTTATACTGTTCAAGGCTTGCTTTAATTCATCCAAGGAGATGGAATCCACAGTATTGTTGTAGCGAAGCTCTTCTTTTTAAGGTTCAAGAGTTCCAGTACACCAAAGGTTTATATAGTGTTCCTTCCATTGTTCTTCATTGATTATGCGTATATCTGCATCATCTTTCTCCGTCTGATTTAAATGTCTCAACGCTTTGTACGCGAACATTTGTCTTCCATGTATATCATGTTCGATGGTACTTATAAATCTATCCCATGAGTCATTATGTGCAGATCTTATTATTTGTTTAGCGTTAATCCTTTTTTGTTTATATTCTTCTTTAGCTTCTTGGGTTTTGTTTTGAAGGAATTTTTTATATGATATATCTTTATCTTTTATGTCTTTCGGTATACAATCGTTCCATACTCTCAGTCCCTTTCTTTTCTTATGCTTTTTTTTCTTTCCTAAAGTTTCATATGCTACCCTCTCTATGCATTCCTTTATATTCTGCCATTCCTTATCCATATCATCAACAGTTGGAACACTTGACAGAAATTGTTGTAATCGATTTTATGCTTTCTTGTTTAAGTAAGTACACTTTGAAAATTTCCTGACTTGTCTCTTTCCTTGGTCTAATTTTCTTCCATTTTGCTACCATTACTATCGTTGCAATCACTAGGTAGTGGTCTGAATATATATCACATCCTTGGTGTACTTGTACATTCTCTATTTGGTTACTAATATAATCATTTGCGATTACATAATCTATCAGTGATCTGAGGCCTCTGGTACTCCAGGTGAACTTGTGTCTTTCTTTTTTCCAGAAAAAGGTATTAGCAATTTCTAACTTATTGAAGGCTACAAACTGTCTAAGTTCTTCTCCGTTTTATTCAAGTGCTGTTCTCCAAATACCCCGACAACTCCCGGAATTGGAATGTTATCAACCCTGGCGTTTAGGTCGCCACAGTCGAGGACATGATTATTTTTGTTTATTTTGCTTATTTGTTTTTGAAGATTGTCATAAAACGTCCATGTGTCCTCTTTCCTTCCTTCTTCTGGGGCATGCACACCTATAAGTCGTCCCTCTCTATTTTGAATTTGCATGTGGCAATTCGCTCATTTACAAAGGAATACTCCACTATCCAATTTTTCCACCTCTTGTTAACCATAATTGCTACCCCACTACTTACCCGTCTGTTTTGAGTTACTCCACAGTAGATCATCGTATAATGTTTCATATCTTTTGTATCTTTCAGCTTTTTTTTGGTTTCCGTTATGACAGCTATATCTATTCCTTTTTCATTTAGTTTGTTATCTAGTTCTTCTTCTTTATTACCTAGCCCTCTGACATTCCAGGTAGCTAGTTTTAGTCGTCCTGTAATACCGAATCGTTTATCCTTGGCATGCTTAAGTTGTTTCCATGATCCATCCTGTTGTGCATTGTGATGAGAGCCAGTAGTTATTGAATCCCCTGGCCGCGTTATGAGCGCTGCGCAGGTTAACTTTGGTAGTGGGGCTGCCACCTCACTGGCTTCCAAACAAGCTGGGTGGTATTTTGGGCCACCCTAGGCGGATTGCCTTTGCTGGGCTAAGAGTTCTGCCTACCCTTTCGAGGACAGTCTCGCCATGTCGAAGCCGTAGATCTACGTCGGAACTTCCTCTTCTTCGTTCAGGTCCTCTTCTTTGGGGCCTCTTCTAAAGCCTGTGTCCTCTTCTGGAGTACTTCTTCGTCTGACCTCCCCCCTTCGACCTGTCCGGCAAGTAGCCGGACAGTAGCGTAGCTACCAGTAGCTACGCTACCACTGGCATAGCTCTCAGGTTCACGGGGGCACACAAGCTCCACCACCACGTCAAGGTCCTGTACTCCCTAGGTGGAATTAAATGTGTTGTCCAAAATTAGTTCTTACATTAAGGACATGTACATCTTTTCAAAAATTTTCGGAGTTTTTGCGCAATATTGCATGCAATATTTGCAGTTTTAAAAAACTACAAAAATAAGATTTTCTCAAAATTGGTTCCAAATTTTTTCTCTTAACTGTTGATTGGGATTGTGCTAAACGTACTCTGAGATGACATAAACCCATATTGCTCTATTCTTTTGTTTTTTAAAAAATTACAAAAATTTAATTTGTTTTGACTTGTGTCTCTCATTAATGTTTATAGCTAGGCAATTTGTTCACGTTACTATATTTATGAGTATATATGCTTTAAATAATGTCATACATAGTTTCTCGGAAACTCAACCATTTTCTGAAAAACAGCTCCAAATTTTGTCTTCAAACGTTTCAAAGGGATAGTGCTAATTGCACGTTTAATATGATGTAAAGTTCATTTTGGGGTATTTTTTGTTTTTTCTAAAATTATACAAATACAATTTTTTTGGAAGATCTTTAATATACATATTTCCAGTAATTTGCAAACACTATGTATTTGTGAATTAATGTGCGTTAAATGACTTGCAATGAAGTTTTTCAAAATCTCAAAAATTTTCTGTGAAAAAGAGTTTCAAATTTCGAATTTACAGTAGGGCTTAAACAGTTTTCTTAAAAATGGCTCTAAATTTTTCAAAGAAAATTGCCATTTATGATGATGTTTTACTGTTTTTTATTATTCTTAAAATAATAATTGCGTTCTTCTCTTAGGAAATTGAAAAATTGAGAAAATTTCAATAAAAGTTCTTTGGGCGGCAATAGATGGCAGCTGGCAAGAGTATGTGGCACGTCGGAGTAGCTTGCCGAGGCCAAAGAAATAGAAAATTAATATGGGAATACCATTTGTAGCTCCACTATTAAAGTCTATTGATGTGCATGAATAAAGGGATAGTACGAAAGAGGAGGAAAGGAATGAAATAGGTTTGTTGTCCATGCCAGCATGTTGTCCATTTTGTGTTGTTGTGGCCATTGCTCCAGTTATTTATGGTGCATTATACACCTTTTGAAAAATGATGCACAACTGTTTTTATTGCTTGTCAGGTTGACTAATCCCCCTTTAACGTACTAACAGAATTAGGTCCTTCCCCTATTACAAAAATTTAAAAGAAAAATAAAGGTCAATAATATTTGTATTTTTTAACATTTTCTTAAACTCTAATCAAAAAAAGTTGGATGCAACATAGTTCTTCAAATTAATATTTCCTGTAAAGAAAAATCATACCCGATTGCAATAAATTCTCTAATGACAAGCCCTTTTTAACGAAACTTTCTAAATAACAAATTAAATTATACAGCATTGAAGGCTTTCATGGCCGGAGCCTGGAAGACATGAAGAATATATAACAAATTAAATTGTGTAGCCCCATTATTACTCTCCTAAGTTGGGTGTTTTCCTCTCTATGTAACAAACTTTAGCCTTCTAGTTTGGAAATATGTTTTCAATCACCCCTGATTTGCAGCTATAATAAGTATCTCTAAGGTGCATTTGCTTGCACGTGACGTAGTAAAAAAATATAGTACATTTTTGTCCCTTTCTTAGCTGTTCTCAGCTGAGAATGTGATGTGCTTCCCAAATGAAATGTGCTGATCACATGACAAAAATTGGCATTACCTCAGAAAAGAATTCAGAATTTACAGATTATTAATTTAACAACTCATAAATCAGACTTTTCAACCCAAAATTATTTAAACTATATACATTATAATAATTACAGGGATAACTGTTTACATAATTTTTTGTGCAATGTGAATAGGCAAATAATTTCTTTAAAAAATTGTTGATAATTTGTTCAGAGTGTGAATGGTAACTTCAAAAGTTTGGTTACTGTGTGGTTATTAATAATCTGTAAATTCTGAATTATTTTTGGAGGCAACTCCAAGAAGTGATTGTTTTATGTGAGTACATGTGATTATTTTATAAGTATTTGCCAACAAAGGCAGCTCATTCTTTTATTTACCGAAATTTCCTTTTTGTATTTTTGCTAAATTTAGACAGGTCCTTGAAAACCACTCACAGGTATGTAATTCAAACCCAGCTGGTCTCTACCTAAACTGTCGAGAGTGAGTTCATATCATACTGGTTGTGGACACAATTTTTGTTACTCTTGTAAAATCTTCACAAAAAGAATGAGATGGTTTTGATAGAAAATGACTTATTTCTTAGAGAAAATTTATTTAATTTACAAAAAGATGGTTTAAATTGCATATTTTGTAGTCATTTATGTTTGCTGTTAGGTGAGGTAATGATTTCTTTATGACAATGTACATGACTTTTACTAATGGTTTGCAGCTGGAGTTGCTACCAAGAAAGTCACTCAAGTTCAGCGATCTGCTTTTCCTGGTCTTCCGCAGATTGAAGTGGTAAGAAAAAAATGTTTAGTGGGTTGCATTTTATTTACTAGACTGTCCGGGTGACTCGCATGCGATCGCATTACGCCCTGAGGAAGGTCGCAGAATGGCGACCGAAACGTCGGCACCTTCGACATGGACGCGGCGTCACCCGGACAGCCTAGTAAATACTGACTCCGGCCGCGGAAGCCTACGCTCCCGGATTGCATTTTATTAATCTAGTGCTATTATAAGTATTAATTTATGCAAGAACTCTGTTAGTACAACTATAGTTCCCTGTGTTGATTTGTTGGAAAATAATTGTAATTTTATGTCAATTGTTGCTTGAGGTATTCCAATTTGAATGATTAATTCATTGCAAGTTCTTTTATATTTGGATCTCTGTGTTCATATTGGGAGGCTTACAGTGATGTTGACACTTAATCAAAATATATAGGTTGTGCAAGTCAGTGTCATTCCCACATGTGTTTCTTATTTTATTTATTTATTGTTGTTGTTTTTTTGTATAACAATTAAGGCATTTTTTTATAACAAAAAATAATACAAAGATGATTTGCAAGGATACAAGATTCTGTGTGTGATCCTGAAATAACCATACAAAAATATGTAACATTCAAATAAAGTAACAAGTCATTTTTGTTAATAAAAAATAAAAAAAACACACACACACACACACACTCACACACTCACACACACACTCACACACACACACTCACACACACACTCACACACACACACTCACACACACACACACACTCACACACTCTCACACACACTCACACACAGAGAATATACAAATGTAATGCTATTGTAACTATCAAATATTTGTTAACATAATTTTATGAAGATCGAGTAAATGCCTTAATTGCATTATTATCACGTTCAATGAGCCAGGATCACAATAGTTTCCTAAATTTAGGAGTAGTAGAATAACAATTTTTCAAATCAAAACTTAATACATTAAAAGTCTTTCTATTAACATATCTACGATTAGCTGTTGCTAGTTTGCTTATTCACTGAAAAAGGAGGTAAAATAGCATGTCTCTTATAGAGCAGAAGTTGTCTGTATTCACTTTGGATTTTGGGAATTTTTAACGTTAAAGCCTTTTCAATTTAGAACATGACTGATATAATTTTGTTTTCTTCGAATAAATTATTAATCGAATACAAAATGAGTTTTTTAAATAATATTTTCAAATTCTTTTTTTGTGTATCACATGAGGTTGCTATCATTGGCTCCTCTCCAGGTGATAATACCGTAAGTAGCTACAGATCAAAACAATGTATGGTGCTTAACTAGAAGTTGCTTAGTATTTAGTATTATCCTTAATTTGTTAAAAACATAAATAAGATATTTTATTCTCTTAACGGTATTGTCTATATGTGTTGACTATTTCAAATGAGCATCTATATAGACTCCTAATTACTTTGTCTTCATCACTCTAGATATATCTAGGCAGTTACAATTTAGTTTATCACAGTATTTGATGTGAATCTTTCTCCTCTTTAGTAATGGTCATGTAATACTATTTGTACTGCAAATTCTTTCTGAATCAACACATCTGGCATCACTTTTTTTAAACGCATTACAAATCGTAGAACATTTGGTGCAAAACTAAATATTTTCAAGCGAATATCAACACAAATTTGACAATTATAACTGCTTTTCATACAGCTTAATCATGTCTCAACAATGCAACATAATTTCCAGGAATTCAGCTTCTTTCTCACGGCATGGAATGCCATTGTTGCATTCCAATCTGATATTCTCTGAAGGCTACCAATTTTTCTTGCATATATTTCAAATAGGATTTCTAAAAGATTGTTTTGTAATTGTGTAATAAAAGCTTGAATGGAAGAAACAAAGAAATATAAAATAATAACAAATCCTAACTTATGTAGCATCCAACCGCCTGGAATCACCGTGTTACATTCATGAAGCACAGGAAATTGAGAGCTGGCTACTATGTTTGATGCCAGATTGCACAAAAAATAATCATAATTTCGAAAAATTCAAGAAGACCTTATGGAGAACTGTTTTTGATGCACACATTTCATTGAGAAAGAAATTATATCTTCATAATTGTAAAAATAGGTGAAAAAATATGAATTTTTAAAATTTTCAAAAAATTAGAATTTTAATGAACATGAGACCTGCACTATTCTCTTAAGCGTCCGTTATATTATCTAAGGTCCAAATTCAATCAACAAATTGTATGCCATTTTTAAGAGAAAATGGTTTAAAGAAAATAAAAATCATCTATATTTGACACAAAATACTCACATTTTGAAAAATTAAACATGACTATTTAAAGATCTCGTCTCAATTAACACATTTCATCAAGAAAAAAATGTTTATCTTCAAAATTGTAGTTGTAGGAAGGCAGTGAAAAAAAATTAAATTTTTGCAATTTTAAAAACTCAGAATATTTAACAAACATGACCTCCTGCACCATTCTCTTAAGCGACGTGTGGTCAAAATTTAATGAAAAAAATTGGTGCTGTTTTTGAGAGAAAAAAATAGATGTAGCCTGTATTTCACATATAATTACACGAAAAGTCCTCAACTTTTGGAAAAATTGTCGTTGTCCTCATTTCAAAATCAATCTTTAAGGAACAAATTTCATTACAGGGGAAAATCTCTATCTTTATTATTTTAGTTGTAGGAAGACTCAGAAAAATTTTAAACTTATGCAACTTTCAAAAAATTAGGGTTTTTACGAACCTGAGACCTGCATCGTTCTCCTAAATGTTCTTCACACCATCTAATAACAAAGTTGAATAAAAAATGTTGTAGCCATTTTTTTTAAAAATGTTCCAGGGGCTTTATGTAAAGTACCACCCAAAATTAAAATTTCAATTTCAAATTCAAGAAGGCACCCTGACATCAGCCTGATCAATAGAAGAATATCAATTATGGAGAAAATCAGACGAATGGTTTAGCCGCTAGCAATGTTCACAGTGAAATGTTTTGTTGTCAAACAATTTTTCAGTATCAAGGACCCACAAACATGGATTCTGGCAACACCATATGTTAGAAGATTTTATTTTCTAAATTTAGCAACTGGAATTATCCAATTTTTCATTACTAGGGCCTGGCAATAAGAGTTTTTCTGCCGAAAATTCACTGAAAATTTCCCATCATTACATTACTTTCTCTCTACTGTGTAAGTGGTAGCAAGAAAGTTGAAAGTATGGGTCCAAGAACAGTTCCCTGAGGAACTCCACACATCACAGTTCTCTGCTCTGATTTTAAATCATTTATTTTGACAACTTGATTTCTGTCCTCTAGGTAGCACTCAAATAATTTAAGTACAGTACTTTTAAATCCTAATTTATGTAATTTCAATAACATTAGATTGTAATTAACTGGGTCAAAAGCCTTGTCCAAGTGTAGATATGTGCAGTGTATACGTGGCTCATTTCTATCAATCGCATATCTTCTGATACATTTTTATTGATATGTGAATGTAAAAGATTTCGAAGAACTATAATGAAAAGAAAACTAGAAATTCAAGATGGAAATGAAGTAGTTGATTTCTTTGTGATAAATGCACTGAAGCTACCCTCTTAATTAATTTAAATATTATTATTTGTTTTTCATTGTCATTTTTTGTTGTGGAAAATTATTTATTATGTATCTTCAATTTTGGGATGACCAGCAGGAACATCAATCATTTGTTTGGGTTGCTAAAGATTACTTATAGAATATAAAACAAGGAATGTGGTATATACTTCTAAACATGCTGGAGTTAACCATTTTTGTTATTTGTATAATTTCTATAAATATGTTCAATTTCAATTCAACTCAAAGGTTTAGTTGCCACTTTATTAGCAATTTTTAAAAAAAATTAAAAAATGAAAATTAATTAATTATAAATAATTAATTCAAAAGTAATTAATTAAAAAATAAATTAATTAAAAATTTGTTTCCTAGCATTTTGGGATAAGAAGTTACTGATTGGTTACGAAAGAAAAAGTATACAAAAATTGTAAAAAGCCCTTATGCTGATGGCTGCAGAAAATTATTTTCTTCCGTTTTTGCAGAGATTACAACTGAATTCACATAGATATCCCCAAGGCTTGATATCTGGCAGAAAGCGATGGAACAACGTTCTGATACCTCAGGAATAATTATTAAATTTTATTATAAATATATAACTATTTCTATTGAATTAACAATTAATTTGGGGTACATTCCAGGACCTAAAATTTTATAAATCAAGCACTGGATATACTAAATAAACCTTATTTTAAAAAATAGTTAAAAGTAGAATTATTGGGTACAATTATTAAAATAGGAAATTCAACAATCTTGTGCAGATTTGTAGTGGAATAGTTTTATGAAGTTATTAAAAAATACCAGATAAAGAATGACATCCAAAAGTGAAAATTTTCTGTAGTCCTCTTCCTTGTTAGCAACCTGCAAAAAGTAAGAGTAGTATGATTTCTTGTTGGTTAAACAACCAGTATGTAGAATATGAACTGTAGCCCTGTTTGTATGAAAATAACGAAATCAATTTGACAAAATGTTCAACGAGTCTGAGTTTTCAGCTACATCAATCATCACAGTTCCAATCTCTTGAACTGCAGATGCCTGTTCAACAGCAACAGCAACAAGAGATTGTGGCCCTGGAGCCTATTCGTTTGGTGCGCCCCACTTTGCCTCCAGTGGGAGCATTAGTTCGGCCAAGGCCTTCTGTGCATGATGTACTGTATGTCATGAGACATGGATATTATGGTGTTTGGGCACGAGGCAAGATTCTGGAAGTTTTACCTAAAATGGAAGTAAGTGTTTAGTGTGCAAGTAACATATAGACATCGGATGTTTAGAAAAATGTCAATTTTATTGAAATGAACAGATTTAAAGGCTTTGTGCTCAACTTATGAAAAGTGAACTTTTTTGATGAAGGTTTATTTTCTCCCTGTAGTCCTGTTTTTGCACTTGATCAGGTCATGTTTTAGATTTTATGACCCTCTCAGCAACCTGCACGTATCCACTTGTACACATCTCTTCCCATTCTTATTTTGCTGTCATATTTTGGAATGGAATCCTCCCCTGCTCAGCTATCGAAGGTGGTGCTGAGGCCCATCTCTGTCTGGCACTTGTCAGACAGGATGTATTGCTGAGGCACCTCTGGCCCAACTCAGCGTATGATGACCAGTTAAGTGGATGGTACCTATATTTGGTGTGAGTAAGAAGTAGGTTTAGAGGGTGATCATGATGGTGGGGTTGATCCCACTGTCCCACAACATTTGTGACCTATGCAAGATTCAAACCCAGAGTCCAGTTGAAATGCATACTTGGTGTTAAAGCCTCAAACCTCTGTGCCACCCAGTCCGGTGGGAAATGAAAAGGAGATGGTTGAAAGGTAATACTTGCTGAGGAATGCTCCACCATGCCAGAACAGACTAGTAAACTCATTGGGGCACGAATTTGGACCTGTGACCCTTCAAACCGAGTCTACCAAGGATATCTGTCTGAGCAATTTTTGCTATCCAGCTTGACCCTTTTTTGCGTATTTGGGCATAAATGCTTTTTGTATATATTTATCTTTTTAAATACTTTTTTCTTAAATTTCAATTGGTGACACTCATTCTGATCTTTGTTAAAAATAAAGGTTACAACATTTTCAGTTCTTAGATTAGCTGCCTATCGGTAGCAAACCTCCATTTTCATGTGTAGATTTAGATATGATTTGTGTTAGGATGACGTATTTTGTATCTTTGGAACGCTAATGCTCACATCTTCACAGATATTTAATAATCTCTGTTAATCCAAAGACTTTACCCTCTAGCGAGAACACAACAGCAGCATGAACAGAAAAAAAAATAACTCTTGTTCAGTGAACGTTGTTTCAGGTCAGCACTCCATTTTGCACATTCCCATTCATGGAAGTAAAACTATATACATACAAAAAGTATGTGATGTATGTTGTATACAATATATTATAAGTTAAATAATACTAGTGGACCCAGCAATGCTTTGCAATTGCTATGTATTACACTTAACACATTACTGATCACGTGATTGTTAATCTCATTTAATGTTACACTCTGCAAACGTTCTAATAGATGATAGGCTTTGCGCAACTATGGGTTTATTCTATTTCCTGGTTTGGACATGGTTGTCAAGTATCCTATTGTTAAAACATTCTCCCTCAAGTTTGTCCATGCGTTCGCTATGAGGCTGTCTTGAAGAGAAATTTGATTTGCTTGACTGAGATCAAGTTCTGACTGATATTTAACAATTGCACTGCTAGCCATGTAGTGTGGCGGAGTGCGTAGAGCTTCTGTTAAGGGGTGGTTGAGTCGATTATAAATCATCATCAACGAATGCCCCTACATGTCTGATTTAATTCTAACCACTCTTTAAACACTTCCGATACTAATGAGATCAAACTGTGAAAATTGCAGCGAAAGCAGGTGAGTAGTTTGTGCATCTACATGCCACAGACATGTGCATTTTATTTATAAATAGGTAGATAAAACATTTGCAAATTATACTTACACACTTCAAACTCATTATAGTTGTTCAATTTTATTTGAATACATAACCTATTGCTTTAGGGTGACGTGCAGTCACCCTAAAGATGTTGCCATATCTTCATTTCTCTTATTATTTTTTAAACATTCAATTTTATACAAATGGGGTAATATCAATAGAAGAACTGAACACAGTTGATGAAACAAGTCCTTTAAAATGAGACTCCCACTATAAGAGACCTCAAGGGTAGATAGTAGGTAGTTCTGGCTGAAAGGTACTATGGTCATTTCGTTCTCCATGGGGAGGAGAAAGAAATAGAATATCGCTTCCTTGGACAAATTAAGAGAAGTACTCAAGAAAAAGGACTAAGTACAATAGTAATAACATGTATGACCTGGAATGTTCAAGTGATCATTAATACAATTAATATGGACATCCATTGTATATTTGAACAATGACATTATAATACTCATTGAAACATTCCTAAGGAAACCGTAGAACACTTCAAAGTTTAATGCATTACATGCACTCGCAGTACAAGCTACATTAGCAAGACCCAAGGGCAGAAAACATTTCTTGGGTCCAATGCTCTCCCCTTTCAAAACTGTACATAGAACTGATAATGTGTCAACTCAAAATAAAGGTGTCTAGTATTATGTGTGCCTACTTCCAACCAGAATTTAATGAAGAGGAAATAATAAATGAAATTGCTACCTCTTTACACTGACTATCAATGGATGAGACAATACTATTGGCTGGAAATTTAAATTGTAGGATAAAAAAGAGATAGATAGAGGAGATAAAAAAAAGAAGAAAAATAACAACAGAAACACCCACCCATACCCTCCAAGCAAAAGTTGGCCTATGCATTTCTCTAATTTCCTGAACAAAAACATTCAGATTCCTGTCCATCTTTCCTGGAGGGATTTGCACTGCGTCAACTAGAAGGATTCATTCCCTGCTTAATTGTTTGCTCTATTTTATTTCGTAGTACTCTGAACCAGACCCTTCTTCGGTATATTGCGGTCATGACAAACACAAACTTTCAAAATGCTCTCCTGTAAAATTTCCTAAACTTTTGATAATTTTGTCATTCTGAGGCCACATTTCATCATATAATTTGCTCAACAAGGTTTTATGAATTCATTACCGTCCCTGTTATATTGTTTTATATGATCTGCCAATTTACGAGGTATAAGTGCAATGATGTAATTCTGCTTTCCCACCCTCTAATTTTTATTGACTTTTTTCTACTTTTAAAATATTTGTTAGTGCCATTTTAGGTGCCTAAAACCCAGGTTTTTGGGTGCCTTAACATCCGATGTCTAGTAATACATGATAAAACAAAAATACATTGTTGATAATGATGTTGAAAATGATGATGTTTTTGTAGGTCACAGGATTCAGTAAAAGTGAATTTGTTTACAAAGTTAGATTTGAGAGTCGTAAGTCAAGTACTGTAAAAACAGTAACTGGGAAGCAACTTGCATATTCAACGCCTAGTCCTGTTAGATTGCCAGTTGGAACCAGAGTCATTGCCCTCTTTCGGGATGAATGGGCTAAAGAATGTTACTATGCAGGCATTGTAGCGGAGCCTCCCAAAGCTGTCAATAAATTTCGGTCAGTTTTTATGTGAAACATGTTTTTGCAGTTTTTTGTGTGTGAACTAATCTACATACTTAATTTGTTTATTTTATCTGAACAGATACCTTATTTTCTTTGATGATGGTTATGCTCAATATGTTGTCCATGAGAAAGTATTACTTGTTTGTGAATCATCATCCAAAGTTTGGGAAGATATTCACCCAGAATCAAGAGATTTTGTTCGGGGTTATCTTGAACAGTATCCTGAACGACCAATGCTTAAATTGCAACAAGGACAAATTGTCAAAACTGAATGGAATGGTCTGCACTTTCTCTTACAATTTGTTCCATGATATTATGTCATAATTCAGTGTTGCTTTATAATTAATTTTTTTAATGAATGGACAAATATTATGTTTTTAAAATGTTTAGAAATTATATTATGGATTTTATTCATTTTTCAAGGAAAATGGTGGATAGCAAGAGTTCTAGAAGTTGACGGATCATTAGTAAAGATGCACTTTGATGCTGATGGCCGAACAGAACTTATTTATCGAGGTTCGACTCGTCTTGGACCATTGTACTCTGAATTGCATAATGCTGATCGAAAGAAATTAGGTAGCTTTGGTCGACATAGGAGTATGGGCATTTCCTCTCTTAAAAAGGTACTGTACTATAGGTTTGAAGTATCTTTCATCATAATGCGATGTGACTGTTGTAAAATTAATACATTTTGCTTTCAGAGGAATATGCCTTATGTGGAATATACACGTACTGACATTGAAGACAACAGGCATGAAGATTCAGGAGGTATTGTTTCTTTCCTTTTTGCCATTTATGGTATGGAGGTTGCTATGTATGTTTTGAGATATATTGTGTTGCGGTCCATTATTCTCTTTGCAAGAATGTGAATGATCGTAGTGACCGTTCGTAGTAATGCGTCCAAGTTGGAACTTGCTCAGTTTATCGTTATTGCTTAGAGACCTTTCTTTTTATTGATGTGGTATTCAGTTGTCAGAATGGAGCTGACAAGAGAGCACTTTTGTGCAATGATTCTTTGTGACTTTAAAAGTGGTTTAACCCTTCAGTGTAGTTTGCCGTCTGTAGATGGCAATTTCACTTCTCTTCTAAATGCGGTAGGCCATACCTGGACGGGTTGGATTTTCTTTTACATTCGCAGTAAGCCGTATCAGGACGGAAGGGACTTTCACCTAACTTTTGTCTCATTTGTGGTGTGCTGTCTACAGACGCTGCTCGCTTAGAGGTGCCATGCACAGACAGTGTGTAACAGTGAGTTTTAGGTTTCTTTTTGTGTTTTAATACAAATATTTTAATATTGATTGAAGTGTTACTATTTCTATGTAGATTTTTTTAAAAGAAACAATTAATTTACAATACCTTATTTTCTGTGTGCTAGATATCGTATGAAATTATTGTGACTGTCAGACACACTATACATAAAACTACTGAAATTGCCTTAAATTTAATACAGCTATTGCTAAATAAGGGCCACACTTTATGGACAAACAATTACTACATCTCCCCCTCATTAGCTACAATATTTTTAAAAAATGGGAACAGATAGTGTAGGAACATTATGTTTGAGCAGAAAAAAATGTTCCTAAAATATTGTGGGAAAATAATTGAAGCAAGGTACATAGCCCAACACTTGGACGCCGTTACAATGTTGAAATGGATGGATAAAATAGCTGTTTCTATGATAAGGATGAATTCAAAAGTCATTATGAAGAGAAAAGAAGAAATTAAAAATGCTGTTTGCATTTTTTATTACAATAAATCTGTGGGAGGGGCAGATCTGAAAGATCAGTACTTGTAAATATATATTATTGAAAGGAAGAAAATTAAGAAATGGAATATGAAATTGTTCAGATGATAATTAAATATCATTGTGTTGAATACATTTATTATTTGGAAAAAGAATCATACTGGGGCAAGAATCGAAATTTCAAATTGATCTGGTAAAGCAATCTGCTCATTCGCTTGACAGAAGAGCAGTGTGAAAATCGTTTGGTGAGTGATTTACATTGCTTCTCAGCGAGACACTTTCTTGAAAGAATTCCACCCCAAGGAAACACAATTAACCAGAAACAATGTGTGGTATGTCACAAGAATGGGAGACATCGAGAGCCTACATTCTGGCACCCAGACTGAAAGGCAGAATTTGCCCTGCCACTTGTTTTAAATGCTACCATGCCATAGAAAAATATTAGGATTATCTGTAAAGAAAATTAGTGTACCTTGTTTTTAAGTATGTTCTACTCTTAACAAACATAGATGTCAATGATTGAAAGTGTTGCACTGTTATTTTAATTTTCCATTTCCTCAAAGTCATTCTTATATAATCATTATCATTGTTTATCATAATATTGAAGAAGTGAAGCAATGCATTCTCAGGAAAGAGCACGTTTTCAGAGTTGAGAAGTGCAATGCCGCGTGAATTGAGATTGTCCCGCAGCAGGCCACGGCAGATGCGCTCAGCTTGCTATATCCCCCGCGGTGCAGCTGACCGCACCTTTCACTTAGAGCCGCCTTCAAATGCCAACGCGCTCACCCAGGGCACCGCATTGAAGGGTTAAACGAATCTGAAAGCCTTGATCGTTTTCAGCAGGCCTTCGGGGACCATGCGCCTTCCCGTGCGACAATTTTTTCGGTGGTTCCAAGAATTCAGAAGTGTCTCTTCTGAACTTTGTTGAAAGAGGAGAGGAGCGGGCGTCCGGCGACTGCAGTGACTGAAGAAAACATCGTCGTCGGAGGAAAATTGGGTGACATAGAAGTGCGCGAAAACATGTGACATTGAAAGGTCTCTATAGATTGGATCGCCGGGGTCCAAAATCCTGTACGAATATCTCGAGGAAAGTTGCATCTCTATGGGTGCTTCACATCCTTGTGGAATGGTGTGTAGAAATGTTTAAAAGGTTTGAAAGAGGTAACTAAGCGCTTTTCTGATAGTTATTGATGAAGAAACGTGGATTTATCAGTTCGATCCTAAAAACAGACGCCGGTCTATTGTATGAATTTTTCCCGACGAACATCAATCAACAAAAGTTAAGCGGCCTTGCAGCACCAAGAAGAAAATGGTTGCAACATTGTTCTCAAAACACGATCACGTCACAACTGTTCCACTGGAAGAACAAAGAACTGTTACTGCTCTTTGGTACACAAAAATATGCCCACCAAACGTATTGCCAAGCTTCAAGAATGGCGACCGAAGACTACTGGGGGGAATCGTCCTGCACCATGACAATGCGACCGCATACGGCAACCGCACAATTCAACAGATTCCTAGATTCAGCTGAGAATTTTCTTTTATAATAATAATGTAATAATAACAATAACAACAATAATAATAATAATTGACAAAAATGTGTCAACATTACCAGCATTTCGTCAAAAGATCGAAAATCAAATGTAAATCCTTGAAAATCCTCTCATTAGATCTTAGCAGTGAATTTTTAAAGAATATATCTCTTTCAAACAATGATAGGTAATTCATTGAATGAAAATAGTGATAATTAAGTATTTTATAACGTTACCAAATACGTTTTTTGCTTATTCTATCATTGTGAAGTTATACACAATCTTCATCCATCTTGTCAATGTCATCAAAAAATATCTTCTACAAAAATTTTTATTTCTTGGATCTGAAGATGGATCTGCACAACTGCTCAAAAAATCTGAAAACGTGGACGTTAAAGAAAAGAGAAATACACGGAACAAGTTTAAATGTGTGCATTTTAGCAACTAGGAATGCGGAAATTGAGTCCGCCATTTATGTCCCGCTTCACTCTAATGGGTGAAACTAATGACTCACCCAACTTAGGCCCACAACAGACTAAACCGAGGAATGTGTTTCCAGAAATGTGTGACGAGAAATGTGAAAAATCGAAACAAAGAGCACTTATCAACCCCCCCCCCCCCCCCGCACTTGAGTTTTCTCGTTCGCCTGTGCAGAGGTTAAAGAGTTCCTCTCTCGAGTAGGTCAGCAAGCGAGTTTTCTTGGATACATTCCTTCATTTGTTTTATGACATTAAGGCATTCGTTATCGAAGATAAACACTAAATGTAGAAACTTGTGAGGTTTTAAGATTGAACTTGGTGTGAGGTTGTGAACTTGTGCGTAGAAACTTGTGAGGTTATAATTTTAATTAGTAAAAGATGTGATAAACAACCATTTTTTTTTTAAATTTCTTACTTGAATTTTTCCTGAAATGGAAATGAACTAGGAAAAACTTGTGTGGAAAATATTATTTCTTGTAAGAAAGCAGTACATTGAGCAATATAAAAATAAAGATTTGAAGCAAGAAACTTGAAAGGCTATTTTGAAAGATTAACTAATATTTTATTTTTACTTAATTCACGTTTATTTATAAATTAATTTATTAATTGTGAATTTTATTATGAATTATTTGATCATTCGCCATCTATTTGTAATTCAACCTACAAATGTAGTAAAACAGACATGGTATAAATATGAAAGCTTAAAAAAAGTTGCATAGAGACATAGGTTATACTATTTCCCTATACGCCTCATACAGTTCCTTTTTTTACATTAAAAAATGATTTTATATGCAGTGCAGTAATGCATTTCTCTTTAGACAATTCCAACTAAAATATATGATTTTCAATTATGGTAATATAACAAGGATTTCACAGGTAAAAATTACTCAAGAGCATTTAGTAAAGCAAGAAAAGGGACTCGCATCTGATCTCAGAGCTAATTGCGGTCACCACTCTTGGCTTGTGGCACATAAAAGCATTCGAGTCATTGAATGACTCAATTCTAGAGCGTGGACACAGCCTCAGCGATCTCTTTCCTCATTTCTCATCGCACATTTCGGGAAACATTCATCGGTGTAGTCTGTTGTGGCCCTTACAATCCTGACCGGACTCTATGTAATTATTTTCTGTTACCTACCATCAAAAGTCGCATGCGAGAAAGGAGGCTTTCAAGCCCGGAATAAGCTGTTGATGGCTACAAAAGTGAACTTTTAGCACTCGAGGAAAATGAGTAGTGAAACTGTTTTGAAAATTGGTTTACAAGAATGCAAAAATGTATAGAATGTTGTGGTGAGTATTTTGAGAAAATAAAGTTATCAAAATTATTTCATGTTTCTAGTCTGTATACCTCAAAACTTTCATAGCGGTCCTCGTAGTAGGAGATTGACCTACCCTATAATCTAATGCTTCAGTTAACGATCATTCACAATTAGGATTGTCTCATCTCTTGCAGCTCTGACGAATTCTTTCAATAGTAAAAAAAAATAGTTATGTAGACATACCTTGATTAATGATCTGTGCTTTGAACGTATTACGCATGTACCGTATTTACTCCCGAATTTTTTCTTCTTCAAACATTGGTAGTTGAAAATTGGAGTGTGAGTATTATTCGTGTCAAGGTTGGTGCCGAGAACTTGCAGCGTGTTGCTCACGGTTACATGGTCGCACGGGTTATGGTGGATTCGTAGAAAGCGTTCGTGGAGCACACGAGCGTTGCGTTGACACACCTTACGTAACGCTGATGATGTCAGCTGCGTTGATACTTGCACCCACGAATCACTTAATGCGTCTCGTAGGTCAACACTATCTTACGTGAAACGACACACGACATCCTTGGCGACGTGCATTGTGCCTACAGCTCAAGCAAAACGTTTAAGCTACAATGCAAGTCAAGGAACTGTGCATTTTCTAGCTTTCAATGCGCGACACGCATCTGAAAAAACGCACGTCGTCAAGAGCGCTCATGTGTATGTAATTCACATTACATACATAAAATACAGTGTTACTCTACAACGCGTGTTACGTGACTCTTGTGCGCAGGCATCGACACAGCTGACGCCTTCAGCGTTAGGTGACGCGCGTTCGTATGCAGGGGATATGAGGTGCTGTAATGTTCACCAGTCACACAATCATGGCTTCTGAAAATTCACGCTATAAACCTTTCATTGCAAAAGAAAAAATTTAATAAACGAAACATGTAATAAAAGAAGCAGAACAAATTGGTAACCGCGCAGCACAAAGGAAGTATGATGTGGATGAAAGTTGCATTCGTGATTGGTGTAAGAACAAAACATGACTTAAGTCATTGAGCTACTACACAAAGTGTTGCCATTATACACAGCACCTCAATCATGTTGTGCTGCAGCTCAATCACGAATAGTTGGCAAACTTATGAAAACTTACAATTGTTAGATTGGTAATTGATTTCATGAAATAAAGTATGAATGCTGCATATAGTCCCAATATGTAAAATGTATGTATTCATAATTGAAATTTTTCATTGACGAAATAGTCATGCTATCTTATCTGGACAATTGTTTTTATTGACCATTGGGAGTGCATTTTTCTATCTTTCATCAAGCTTTCTTTTGGCAGTGACTTGCAAAATATGTAATTAAATTTTACCTCTCTTATTGTTGTTAATATTTTGAAATGTATGGTAAGAGTTCCAACCGCTTGTCAGAAAATAGGGAAACTAACATGACATTTTCTAAAATTTTGCAGTTGTTTATGTTTTTCCCCTTCAGTTTTTTTTTTAATTTCAATTTTCTACGCATGTTTTCTAACAAAGGTTTCATTTCTATGTTTTAAAGTCACTATCACAATACTGGGATCTACAATCAAAGGTAAGAAATTACTAATACTAAGCAAGCCTCTTTTTCAGAGAAACTTTCTGATTTGGAATTTGTTGTTTGTGATCTGATTTGACAATTATTGTTCTGCATTGTGCATGCCCTTATTGAAGGGTTTCGAAAGTGAGAGGGAAACCATTGTATTTAAGAGTTGATGATTTTCATCATTTAAGCCCTAAAACTTATTTATTGGTTATGATATTGTCATCTTCAATTTCAAACTATTTTATTTATGGGTTATGATATATTTTTCTACTCAAATTACTTTTTGTCTGACAAGCTGTAATTTTTAGACCTACAAATTAACCAAGAGTCTGAGTAATTTTATTTTGACATACAAATGATTTAGAAAAATAATTAAGAGTGACTGAATTAATTTAACAATGCTTATACAACATTATTAATACATTAACCATACTAAGGAAAGATGATTATGATATAATTAATTTTGTAATAATAATAATAATAATAATAATAATAATAATAATAATAATAATAATAAAAAAACAAAATTAATTTAGGATTACAATATTTTGTAAAAATAATATAAATTAGGAGGTAGGTATTAGAGAAATAAAATAAAAGATGTGCGGTATAAACAAACTGGAAAATAAATATTCTGCAGCTATTTCTAATGGAAAGATTTATGCTGCAGTTCATTCAAGGATGGGGAAACTTATTTATATCAAAAGACTTGAGCATTCTCTCCCCTCCTTTAATCCACCCCGAAGACACGCTATGTAAAAAGTACATTGTTAATTACGAGATGAAATAGTTTCATACTACTGAATGAGAGCTACCAAATCCCACAAACTATAGTGTTGTGCGAGGGATTGGTAACTTGCATGCAAAATTACTTAAAAAATGTATGTAAAATAATGTTTGTAGTTATAATAGTAAATAAAAATAGCACTCGACCTCCCTTCCTCACTAACTCTTATATGCAATTTACATCCAATAAAGCTATGTACAAATAAATATGGTGCCTTGTGAATCAGTTTACATTTTAATTGGAAAAAAGGTAAGGTAAAAGGTAAATATTTATGTGAAACAGAAAATTAACATTTTGGAAGATGATGGACTGCAACTTCACCGATGTGTAGGTTTCGGAGGCCTTGGTTTTCATTGACATCTGCATACAAATGGCATTAATGTTTATTTTATTACTGGATGGATTTTGAGCTATCTTAAAAAAACTAAAAAAAGGCATGATTTACAATTTTTTTGTTAAAAAAAACATGCATATAGACAAAGTTTGTTTTTTGCCAACCTTAACAATCTCTTTAACACGTTCAAACTAATAACAAACAAGCAATTCAGTATCCAAGTTTAATATGTCATCATTGACTTGATGGGTTTATATATCATAGAATTTTTTGACACGAGTCTGAGACAATTATGTAGAATGTGTCAGAATATCAATCAAATAGCAGTAGTTGTTTTTTTATGGCTACCCTGCAGTGCTTAGTTACATAAAGGTCTATAAAACTTGCATATGTAATGTTTGATGACAAAGAACGAAGTTTCAAGAAAATTTTCTTGCTAACATGAATAATAATAAAAGATGATTAATAGCAATGTTGATTGCAAAGTTTGTATCAGCTGGAATGACATGTAAACAAGTGAAGGAAGATGCAGTCACTCTCATAATGAATACAGCTGTTTGTCCTTACATCAAACAAATAAGACCATAATAGTAGATGGTGAAGATGTAGTAGATCTGTTGGTAATAATGAGAGCTCTGTGCCAGCATGGAAATGTGTCCTTTTTGAAAACCGAGAAAGGCAAAGTTTCTTTAACCACATGATGTTATAAATGAAACAATTACCGATAACTTTGTTTTCTTACAAGCAATGAGTGGTTGCAAATTCTCCAATGCAACTAATGAGATGGTTGCTTATGTTGGTGAACTCACTAATCTGCTCCATTATGAACAAAGTGCCTTAACTCAATCTGAGATATGTCTGCTAAATCTACCTTCAGTTAAAGGCAAACATTCCTCCACTACCACCATCTGGAGGTGCAGCACAACACTTTTTAAGTGTTTATCATCAGGTTCAACAAGAGCTAGATTTAGAAAAAAATCTAGAGATGAAAAATAATGAAAAATGACCTTGCACCTCTGACAACAAATTGTTAGTTCCACTTACTCCATCAGTTTTATTGAAGTTTTTTTCCTGCAAAAATGTGACTGAAAGAAGGCACGGTTTAATAATACAACGTCTCCATTGTGAAAATTGCTGCAACAATATGACAATAAAAAATTAACTGAAAGGCAAGTTATGGGCCTTTGAACAAGACTACAAGATGAAGACATTGAATATGACGAACCAATGGAAGAGGACCTAGATATTTTTCAAGATATTAGATAATACCAATCATTAAAACAATATAATATTCGAAAGTAATAGTAATAAAAGTCCCGCTGAGGCCATTTGTTTGTAGCAGATGTCTATGAAAATCAGGGACCTCTACTAAATCTGTGAAGTGCTGTCCATTTTCTTCCAAAATAGCCTATTAATTTTCTTTTTTACATTATATATTACAAAATTTTCTTTTGCCAATTAAAATGTAAACTAATTTGCAATATGTACTCCACTTACGTAACTTTGTTGGATGTAGCTATCATAAAAGAGTTAGTGAAGGCGGAAGGTTTTGTTCCATTTCCACAGTAAAATCCAGGCAAATCTTGCACACTTACGGCGATGCCAATGGCCCTGGAAGAAAACCTTAAACACAAAAAATGTAGGCAATTTTATCCTCTTTCATTTCGTATTAGATTCATATTTACCCAAAATGGATAGTGTTTATTATCTTGAGAGAAAGTGGAGTTATTCCCGTTTTTTAGTTTGCTAAATTTCGCGGTGCTCTAACGACTAAATCGTTAATTGGAGAAAAATATCTTAACGGCATTAAAAGTAGGGAATTTTATCTACTTTCATTTCATATATGACCATTATTTACGAAAAATTTGAGTGTGTATACGAGTGAAAATACGTGTTCCCGGGCAAATTTTTTGTTTGCAAACCTGATATTCGTGTTCAGCGACCCAATAAAACATGAAAGAACCAAATATCAAAACTACATCAAAACTTACCGCTATTTGCCCTCTTTCAAGACTGGACTACTTCTAGGCTCCTCTGCGGCCTGTGTTGTTAGTGTTCTTGGTTTTCTGGGTGACGCTGCATCGAAAGCTGTGATACCGATGTTCCGACCATCTTATTGTGGTCTTCCTCGAGACAGGGCAGACCAACCCTGAAAGAGACCCCGATAAGATAGTCGAAACGTAGGTGTCACCTGCCCTGAGGAGGACCGCGAAAAGATGGTCAAATCGCGTCAGCATCACAGCCTTCGTCGCGGCGTCACCTGGACAGCCAAGAGGAATTTACTCTGCATAAAATCTCAACAGTTTCCAAATTTTCTCAACAAAGACTCGAAATTAAAACAATCGGTAATTGCTCTTCAAACTTCCGAGTACTAATTAATAGCCGGGCGCGCCCGTAGCAATTCAATTATTCAGGATGACGTATTAATTTTTGTGATAACCGATTGTGGTGTGCCAGCTTAAATCTTAAGAGCTAGCTCACCATTAATTACGCAAGAATCGGAAGAGCAAAAATATTTTTTTCGCAATTTATTACCAATTAAATAGTTTTAAACGTGACAGATTTGGTTTTGTTGTGTCAGCTTAAGAGGCGTTGGGAAATTAGATCCTTTTTTGTCGCCGGCTGCGTGAATAGGAAATATTTGTCTTTTCTGTTGCTTCCGCCTGTTGAATCGGTTGCACGCTCTTGCAGTCGTCGCTGCAACGAAAAGCGTAGGTGTTCTGCGAGTCACGAAAATGATATCCGATTGCCTGTAGAAAAGTGCAGATAAAAGCCTTAAGACCGGAGGACGCGCAATCACGCAGCAATCACTGCTGAATACAAAACTTCCTAGTTGCGCCGAAGTATGGTACTGATGGGTAAAGAATGAGTGCACTATGTCTTGGAAGAAAATAAGTGATTTTTGGGTTAAGATGAAGCTTTTACAAAAAAGGTGTTGTGTGGTGCATACGGTACTGTATCTTGCTGCGGACATCTGTAGGTCAGTGTTTTCTGTCGTCTTCAAAAAGTGTGCGAGTAGATGTGAGGGAGTGTAGATTTGCTGTTTGCGTAATGTGTGTTATGTTCGCAGTTTATTGTCGTGGGTTAGTATTTGATGTGATCTGATGGAGATGTTGAATAGTGGTGTCGGCAGGTGAGAATTTTTAAGGGGGGAATAGTGACTTCAGTCTGCACATTTTTTAGGGTTAAATCGAAGGTTATTTTCTTTTTCTCAGGTGGTTACGTGATAGAACTTGTAGAATTCGTATTGAGTTAGGCAATTGGTCACAACCATTGCGGTGTCGCCTGCATCTCGGAAAAGTTGGGTAAATCGTTGGGGTAAAGGGAAAAGATGGTGGGTGAAAGAACTGTCGCTGTGGGACGCCGGCTGAATAAGTCGGGGGATTGAGGTGTGGTCGAAGTGGTTGATTCGGAAAGTTCTGCTAGGCAGTTTTGTAGGCTCCTACAAAACTGGGTTGGAGGAAGACAGGGATATTTGGGAGCTGTTTTCATTGTTCTATGTCAGAAATCTTGTCGCGTCGTGTGTTGTATTACGTAGCGTGTCTAGAACCGTCGATGTGACTGCTCGGAATCCAAATTGTGTATGTCGAAGTCGTACGTCTATTATTAGCGATATTTTACGCAGTTTTGTTTTTTCTAGAATTTGACCTGAAATTTACTTGAATACTTATCCCGGTCTTCGTGTCGAAGGGTTACATTTCATTTTAATTTTTGCTAGGTTTCAGAGGGTTGGAAAGTAAGTATATATGCGTTAAAAAGTCTGTCATTTCGGTGCTATTCCTTTTTATTCTGCTCTCAAGCTCGATGCTCTTAAGTGCTTAAATGCTCTCGTAGCTCAATGGCGAAGTCGCTTGCCTTTCACCACTGAGGTTCCGGGTTCGATTTCCGTAGAATCCCGTAGAATCATGTGAAATTTGTTTCGACAAAACGAGTTTGCATGCTTCATAGGGGTTAACCCCTGTGAAGTGTCCTAAACCCTACCCCAATCTTAATTCCTTCCCAATCCTGGCCGCTGAGTACTGACGCAGGGGCGCGTAGAAGGAGGCGCGTTCACGAAGATGCTACTTGGCGGTCCTCTTGGGAACTGACTGCGACGGGACGTGACACATGACATCAAAATATTAATGGAGGATTACTCCGAACTTCCACCGGGGCTTGGAGACCCGCTGTGTCAACTAAAGACGAGCAATTAAAAAAAGGGGGGGCGAAGTGTGGTAATGATCTGATTCTATGAAGGTATTCTATTCGGCCTGGTTGAAAAAGTGTTGAGGTGTGGGTAGGGGTTGTCAGGTCTTTGATTAGCGTCCTAATTCTGCTGGTGTGTTTTATCAAGTCATTTATGGAATTTGACCATTTTTTTTTACTTTCTTGCTCTTACTACCTGAGAGAGAATTGTAATCGTGTGCTTGAAAACGGCGAATTTTCAACAGAAAAATTGATATTGAATTGATATTGCCGGGCCCTGGTAACGAAAAAGAGGATAAGTTTTCTTCCTATAAATAGTAAATTATTACCTCTAACATGTTGTGTAGTCAGAATCCATGTTTTGTGGGTCCTTGATACATAAAAATCGATTGACAGCAAAACATCTGCCTGTCGGTCCGTCCATGATCAACGCTAGCGCCAAAACAGTTTAGCCGATTTTCTCCTAAACTGATATTCCGATCGATTTAAAGGAACTCGAGTTTGAAACAGTTTGATGTTTGAGGTACTTTACATTAAGCCTCAATTACATTTTCGAAATTTTCTCAAAAAGGCTCCAAATTTTTGGATTAAACTTTATTCTCGGATAATGTAAAATAAAAAAATTGGCTTATTTTAGTTGAAATTCCTGATTTTTTAAAAATTGCTACAGGAAACATTTCGGCGTATTTAATGTACAATTTTATGAAAACAAAGAGTTGTTTTCTCAAAATTAGAATTAATGCAATTTATAAAAAAACATGTTTTCTCGAAAACAGTTCCAAAATGTTTCTTTCATTTTTTCCATAGAGGCGCTAAAAAATGGCGCACGCCTAATTTTCGTTGAATTCTGAATATTCGAAATTTGCAAATTTAGAAATAATGTGCGAAAGTATGTGATATTATAGCTTCACTAGTTTGAAAATAGCAAAAGTTCAAAAGTTTTTCGGCGACTGCCTACGATTACAATAATGAAGATAGAATTTTATTAATAATACAATTCTTTTTTTCGACGCCTTCATTTCATTTTAACACTTGCTTTCATCTTCAAAGGAAACAATATTTCTCGGAAAAGCAATTCTTGAATAACACAAGGGATTAAGACATCTTTTAAAAACAAACGAATTCTTTCTTCCATTTCTAAGCATCATAATGTATTTCATGGTTTCCTCCTCTACTTTAAAAAATACAAATCATCGTTAAGAAAAGTCATACGGCAGGCTAAAATCATAAAACGTGACCAGGATATTTTGAACTCAAATAATAACACAAAAGCAATGTGGAATATAGTAAATAATTCGGCCAAATTAACTAGAAACCTTGAAGAGAATGTTGTTTTAAAAGATAACAATAGAAATGTGAACGATCCGGCAACAGTGGCTAGTCTCTTCAACGAGAATTGCTGCCGATCTCACTAAGGGTCTTCAGCTACAGAATTCAGCATCAGACGTTTCCCCAAACATTTTTGGCACGATGTTTGTTTCCGAAACTTCTTCCTCCGAAATTCTCGAAATGATCAGTAGACTAAAAAATAAATATTCGTCCGGTTTAGATGAATTTCCGGATTGTTTGTTAAATGTTTGCGCGCCCGCCATTAACTTACATATTTAATGTATCGTTATGCACAGGAGTTTTTCTAGATATTTTTAAAACAGCTAAGATTATTTCGTTTTTCAAAAAGGCAACAACTCTTTTGCCGATTTTTTTAAAAATATTAGAGACGTTTTTACGTACGAATGGAAATATTTATTAGTAAATACGACGCGTTTTCAGATTACCAACATAGGTTTCGAAAATCGAAATCTACAGAAACAGCCATATTTTCTTTTCTTAAAGATGTCGCCTCATCCATGAATCAAAACGAAGCACCTATTGGAATATTTTTAGATATTTCAAAAGCTTTTGACGTCATTGATCATAACATTTTACTCTCAAAATTATCTTCGAATAGAATTCGTGGCGTTGCTCTAGATTGGTCATTTTCGTACCTTAACAACGATCGTAGAGAGTAGAAATGCCTTACTGGAATAATGGAACATTATGTACACACCTTTCTGATTCTTTGCAAACTGCATGTGGAGTCTCGCAGGGATCGATTTTAGGCCCTAATCTCTTCCTACTATACGTAAACGATATGCCTTCGACGATTAGGAAGGGAAGAGCAGTTCTCTTTGCAGATGATACGAATATTCTTTGCAATAAAGAAACCGTAAATGGTACAATATCAGATATTTCACATTGGTTCCGTAATAAAGTAATAGTAAATGAAAAGAAAACTCAATGCAGTTTTCCATTTTAAATAAACAGCTTTGCACTTCACTGAAAATGAATGGTGTGCCATTGATTGATGTTAAGGTAACAAAATTATTAGGTATTTCAATTCAGTCAAACCTTAAATAGAACGTCCATTTAAATTAATTGAACACTAAATTAAGTTCTTTATGCTACGCTCTCAGAGTTCTTTCAAATTCAGTTAGCCTCCACACTGCTCATTCTGTATATTTTGCGAATGTTCATTCCCGTCTGAGATATGGCTGATAGCTCCCAGACTTTTAGATTATAAAAAGGAAATGTATGAATAATAAGCAAATACCACCCACGTGATTCTTGTAAGCCTCTCTTTATTAATCTATGTACTTGCCTTGTCTCTTCATCATTATGAATCAATGGTTTTTGTCAAAAATGACTTACTTAAGGCCGGGAACATATTTTCAGCAAACGCCGTTGTCTATAACTACAACACTCAAAGTAGTAATCATATTCATCAGGTGACAGTATCAACAGCTCACTACAAAAAATTCTCATATAATACGTACATTATTTTATGACACCTTGCCAGATGACAAGAAACAATTAAATTCAATACAAATGTTTAAGTCCCAAGTAAAATCTTTTCTGCTGCACAACTGTTTCTATACTATTAGAGACTATACCGAGCATCCAAAAGGAATTTAATAATGGCATTAATGTATTGTATACCATTTGGATTGTATAATTCTAAAGAACTGTAACAAGTATTGTACTTCAGATTCTGGTTCAATGACCCCCATCTCGAACAGGTTTTCATCCAGTTTCCCTGATACTTGAACAAATGCTGAGATGGTCCCTAGTTTTGTTTCTGAACATAAATGTAGCTTCAAGTTAACTTTTCCCCATAGCACGTCACACACAGTTGTTAACTGTTTTTTATGTAAATAACGTTCGTCCAATTTTAGAATACGGAGCGGCATGCTGGGATCCGTACAGAAAAGGGCAAATCGAAGCGTTAGATAAAATTCAAAAACGGGCCTCAAAGTTTGTTAATCACGGGTGCGTTGGTGACGAACGAGAAGAATGGGAGTCCTTATCTACGAGAAGGGAACGGGCGCGTTTATGCGTAATATATAAGACATACAGAGGGGATACAGCATGGGCAGATATCTGTAAAAGATTACAGAAATCAGATTATAAAAGCAGAGGAGACCATCCTTGGAAAGTACGATGTAGAAAGCAAAGAACTGATGTAGGCAAGTTCTGCTTTGTGAATCGCACTATAGTAAATTGGAATAAACTACCTGCAGAAACACTAGAGGCTCTTCCTTCTAATGTAGCCAAATTTAAAAATATGCTTCATTCCATCTAGATCATCTCGAATAATACTGACTGAGACATTTCTCTTTATTATTATTTTTATTATTATTATATTATTACTGACAAATTTATAATTGTTAATGTCATTAGCTTTGGGGAAATTTTTAAGTTATTGTTATTTCTTATATTGTTATTGTTATAATTATTATCGTCATGTCCCTTATACAGTGAAGTGAAGTGAAGTGTAGTGTAGTGTAGTGTAGTGTAGTGTAGTGTAATGAAGTGTTATGTAAACTAGAAGTGAATTTAGAGTTAGCTAGAAATAAATTGGAACTATGATATCGACCCCTAATTCTAATAGTAAACCTAATTGTAAATGTTGAAAATGTTTAGTAATTCTAATTCTAATTGTTATCATGTTTGCCACCGAACATTAGTTCAAAGCGAACTTTAATAAATCTATCTAAATAAATAAATAAAACTTGAAGATTGAAATTTTTTCTTCAAATGAAACTTGTTGTTCATAATTTATTCTTTCATTGTTAGGTACAATTTAAAAACTTTTGGTAGTTTTCACGCAATATTACATGAAAACTTTTGGTAGTTTTCACGCAATATTATATGCAATATTTGCAATTTTAAATAATTCCAAAAACAAGTTTTTTTTAAAACTGCTCTAATTTTTTTCTTTTAACTTGATGACATATGCGCCATGTTGCTCTATTCTTTTGGTTTTTCTAAATTTACAATTTTTTTTCTTATTTCTTACGTTAATATTTACATTACCGGCGATTTGTTCATATTATTCTCTTTAAGTGTACATGTTCTTTAAGTAATATATAAAAGTTCTCAAAAACTCAATGTTCTCTGAAAACAAGTTAATAATTCTGCATTTTCAGAAATGTTCAAATGCCATTTTCTCACCAGTAATGTGTGTGTGTGTGTGTGTGTTTACGGGGGCAGGGGAAAATCTTCTAAAATCTTGCGGGGCCCGCAACCCGCAGCGTGTGGGATTCATAGCTAGCCTATGCCTACCCACTAAAAACCCCTCCCTTTCCTCCTATTCCTTTCCGCGGAACCGCCGTCAGGCATTGCATCGCGAGAAGGAAGGATGGGCTTTTCGCACTTCACCGACATACTACGGGACACTTCTTCGTAACTGCTCTTCAGAGAGGAGCGTCTTCAGGACCTTTGCGGCATAGGTGGCTACCGCACTCCAATACTCTTGTGTCATCAGCATCCTAGTGACGATGGTCTCAGGGGTCACTTCCTCTTGGAGGAGTCTGTGAAGTTCCTCCCTTTCCACTGCGAAGCGTGGACAATGAAAGAACACGTGTTCTACATCTTCAATCACCGGGCAACACCTTGGGCATGAGGAGCTATCGTCCAACCGGAATCGGAGCTGATACTCTCGGTAACATCCATGCCCTGTCAGCAACTGAGTTAAATAAAAATCTAGTTTTCCATGTTCCCTTTGAATCCACATCATGATGTCGGGAGTGACCCGAAATGTCCATCGCCCATTTGATGATTGCTCCCATCGTCGTTGCCATTGGTCCATTGTCACCCCCCTCTCATCTTTCGTGATGGTATTCCAGTTTGAAGCACCCTCCCGCTTGCGCAAATAGAGTCTAGCTCTCTCCTGCGCAATGAGGTCGATCGGAGGCATATCTGCTAACACACACACAGCATCATAGGATACGGTGCGAAACGCTCGAGCAACCCGCAAGGCGGACCTTCTGGACCGACTTAGCCCCACGGGCGTATGACTGAATACCCATGGCATCAGCCCAAATAGGGACTGCGTAGAGAATAATGGTATTTACTACGCTAGTCAGCAGCCTCCGGCTTCTTTGCCCAGGACCCCCTACATTAGGCATAATGCGTGCCAATGCCGATGCCATACGAGACGCTTTCTCGGAGACTTTGCGCAGGTGCTCGTCAAAGCGCAGTCTCGCGTCAATATGCACTCCTAAATACCTCAGTGACAGCTGCGAGGATATTTTGCAGCCTCCTACATTAAGAGTAATACTCTCACTTTTCTGCCCGTCACAAGCACAGCCTCTGTTTTATGCGCGGCCATCTGTAGCCCTACCGACGTAAGCCACCGTCGAATCTCCGCCACAGCCTCGTTTGCAACCTGCGTGACTTCTTCGATGTATTTGCCGACAACAATTGCAACATCGTCAGCGAATCCAATAGTTCTTGCTCCTTCCGGCAACTCGAGCTTCAACACGGCGTAATACATAATGTTCCACAACATCGGACCAAGTACCGAGCCTTGTGGGACACCGCCTGTGACCGTATAAGATTGTACTCCAGACCCAGTTTCATATAGGAGGATTCTCTCCTTAAAGTAACTTTTGACCGAGTTCGAGATGTACTTTGGAACTCCAAGAGTTAGTAACGCAGAAAGAATGGAGCTCCACCTTGCAGTGTTAAAGGCGTTTTTCACGTCTAGGGTCACTATAGCTCAATACTTCATACGACCTCCTTTCCATCGTTTGCCTTCAATGGCCTTGCGTGCGATGTCGATGACTACCTTAATTGCATCTACCGTGGATCTCGCTTTTCTGAAGCAGTACTGATTATCAGACAATCCCTGAGGCCCCTCTGTAAATGACTCAATACGATTGCAGATGATCCGCTCTAACACTTTGCCTGCTGTATCCAGTAAGCATATTGGCCGATAGGCTGCCGGATCAGTAGGTGCCTTATCGCCCTTCGGAAGAAGGACTAGCTGTTGCTGCTTCCATCGACGGGGGAAATTCCCCTCTCGTATGCATGCGTTGTATGCTTGTAAGAATAGATCGGGCCGAGCCTTAATAGCGGTCTTAATAGCTACATTTGGTACCCCATCTAATCCGGGGGCTTTGCAATCTTGGACCTTGCCGCAAGCTCTGGAAAGTTCATCCAACGTGACTGCCGGAACCTCGCTTAGATCTTCCAGACGGCCCTGGGTTGTAACATATCTACCTGGCGAGGAAACAAGGTAGTTACAACTTTTCCCAAGAAAACCGGGCAAGTGTGTGGTCGCCTGGACATACCCCTGAGTCTGGCCGTTACCAACTTATACGGACGTCACCAGGGGTCAGCATCCACCTCCTCCCCTAGGTCTCTCCAGAAACGACACTTACTAATCTTAATGGCTTTCGTGAAAGCTCTTCTGGCGTCCATATGTTGCTTCTTGAGAAAGTCAATTTGGGCGGCTCCAGGCGCGCTGTGCCAATCTACGTGTTCGGTGGCATTCCCTGCGAAGTTCCGCGATCTCGTCAGTCCACCAGTACACTGGAGGACAGCGTTCTCTCCTTGGACCTTTTGTCATGGACGCATCACAAGCGTCAAATACCCGGTTCATTACGGTTTCTATAATATATTCAGAGTCACCGGCCAACATATCTTCAGGGTTGCCCTCCATCATGGCAATGAAGGAATCACGATCGAACGTCCTGTGGTTCCAAACAGCTTTCCTTCTACCCCTTGGTGGGCTCAACTTGCACTGCTCTTTCACTTCATAGACAATAGCTTGGTGGTCACTATGTGCATAATGTGCACTAACCTCCCATGATACAATACGTCTAGCAAGGCTTTTACAAACGAAAGTTAGGTCAACGACCGTGCTGCGACCATTCATTACAAAGGTCGGACTGGCCCCCGTGTTGCAGAGGCAGACATCCAAACTGTCAAGGCTGACCTGGAGAGCCACCCCGCGTCGATTCGTTACTCTGCTGCCCCACTCCGTGGCCCATGCATTGAAGTCCCCAGCAATAATAAGAGACCTTCGTTCTCTCGCGTCATCTATTAAGCGATCAAGTAATTCCTCGAACTCCTCAAGCGATGCACTGGGTGCAGCATAAACACTATAGAAATATACACCGAACCCTTTGATCCAGGTGAGTCCATTCCTTGGGACTTGCATAACATCCTGGACTGGTCTATTACCACATATCCATACTGCAGCTCGGTTAGTCGCATCCGAAACCCAGGACTGAAGACCGACAATATTCCTGTACTGCTCGCAGAGTATCGCAACATCTATATTCATCTCGCGCACCGTCTGGGTGAGAAGGTCCTGGGCCGCCTCGCAATGATTTAAATTGGGTTGGAGAACTCTCATTTTCTGTTATCCGTTGCCTTCATTGCTACTTGGTACGCCGGACACGTGAAACTCCCCGTCGGGTGGTTCCTCTTATCTTTGCAGAGCACACACCTTGCCTCAGCGCTTTTGCAAGCCTGACATAAGTGGCCGTCTTCTCCGCATCGGTGACAGGATTTCGACCTGTCCGTCCCTTGGCAGTCGCGCGCCAGATGTCCGAACGCCCAACAACGATAACACTTCCGCACAATTACTTTCTCTCTAACGCGGCAGTTCACCCACCCAATGCGAACACGACCGCTCCTCAATGCCCTCCTGGCTAGTTCCGTCGGTAGACGGACCACAGCAGTTTGTGTGCCTCTGTAAGCCCTCCGCACGGATATGACACTTGTTAGCTCAACAGGTGATTTCAATTCCCCGCTTACAGCTTCACAGACTTCAGCCGCCGTTGTCAGCTCGTCAAGGTCGCGAATCTCGAGAGTCATTTCGTCTCCGCGTCGTTACTCTTGCTAACTCGCCCAGTTTTCTGGATATAGCTTCAGATATCTCGGAGGCTGCTGCAGACTTCCGCAACTCCAGCAGCAGGTATCCGGCTGCATTTCTCCTTACCTTTGCGACGTTCTCACCAACATCTTTCAGAGATGGGTCGCCCTTGATCTGCCTTAGAATGTCAGCATAGGAAGGGCCTCCGTCATTTGCCTTAACAATAACAAATTCGGGGCGATAAGAGTGCAGCTTCGACGGCCTCGGTCTCTTCCTCCCTACGACATGCCAATCCATCTCATGATTTTGGTATGGTGTCTCATCAGACGGTTTGTGCAGTGCCTGAGGAACTTCAGCATGTTGAGTGTTCCTCCCCTGCACCGACTCTGATAGCTTCTTCTCTGCCACTACCGTAGATTTCAGCGGTCTCTCTTTCCACGACGAAGTTCGTTCACCGCCTACTGCGGTCCGCAACTCCGCCGCCGCTGTCGAGGGCCCACCACAATCATCAGCATTCGGGCCAATATCAGAAGTCTGCGGTGAAGCCTGCGTCTCCACCCCCACCGTCCCCAGGCAAATCACATCATTAACTGCGGTTCGCAACTCCGCCGCCACCGCCGAGGATCTACCACGATCATCAGAATTGCGGCCAATACCCGACGTCAGCGGCAGAGTCCGTGTCCGCGCCTCAACAGTCTTCGGGCCAATTACATTGTTCCCCGCAGGCTGCATCTCCGCTGCTGCTGTCGAGGGCCCACATAACCATCAGTATTCGGATCGACACCCCATGTCTGCGGTGAAGTCTGCGTCTCCGCCTCAACTGTCTTCGAGCTAATTACAGATAGTGACTCCTCCATGTCCACCATCTCATCAAAGTCTGATCGGATGGAACTCACTATACGCTTTATCTCCCCATAGACATTATTCCTTGGCAGGACAAAATGCAGGAGATCCCCGATCTTCTTCCCCAACTCCAGAAACTTCACTCTATTCTCTTCCCAGACACACTTGTGAGTGTGAGTGTGTGTGTGTGTGTGTGCGTGCGTGCGTGCGTGCGTGCGTGCGTGCGTGCGTGCGTGCGTGCGTGCTCATGACATTATGTCACCTTTACACCTGCCTTATCAAATTAATCTTTTTAATTAATTAATGAACATCTTTCTCATCAGGGTTTGTAGCCTCATAAATGTGCTTACCACTGTTAAAAAGATTCATTTTATAAGGCAGGAGGTGTAACAATGACCTAATGGCATTAGCCACTATAGCAATATTGAGATATCGTGATCTTACTCATGCTGTATGTGTACTCCTTTACTTTTTCAGTATCTTTCTCAATCCTATGTAGGTAGTTGACACCTTTTGAATTTTTTGCTGTATAAATAGTAGTTTAAAATGTAAAGAATATTAAGTGCTTTTAAATTAAATACTTTATAATTGAATAATTAAACAGCAACACATATGAACAATAATGATGGATTTTATTATATCAGCCTTTTGAATATATAGTACAGGGAACATTTTTTCCTTTTTTTTTCTTTTTTTTTCTTTCTTGTAGAACCAGGTACAAACGGAGTATATTGTCAGCTTCATCCCTCTCTTTCTTTTTGTTCAGGAGTTTATGATGAGTACCGCAATTCAGAGCGGTCTTTACCAGCTCGTGCTGTTGCCAAGAAAAGTACCAGTAAGCGTTCTGACACTGGCCGGGATCATTTGGAAGCCCTCCTTTTTCAATCTCAGAGAGAGTTGAGTTCTGGCCATGTGGAAGTTAGTATTCAATAATATTCTTAATTTTAATTGCTATCTTAAATCATATTTCAGATGATGATTAATTTAGTGTTCAATATCTCATTTTGAATATTTAAAATCATTCATAATTTGTTGTATCTTGACACGTTTTTTTCCAGAGTATTTTCATTAATCCAACACACACACCTCGCAGATTTGTTCCTCATCAATGTGGACATCGTTGTATTGATGGAATAAAATATGATTCTACCCAAATCAGGAGGTACAATCCTTTAGTACTTCCCCAGTTGCATGGCTGGCAGAGGTATTGTATCAAATTTTCCTTTCAGTTAATACTGATTGTATTGCTGTGATATTAAATCGTATTTTTACCAGTTTTATTCCAATTTTACAGACACATCACAAGATGTAAAGGGAAAAAAATTGTTGTTTATCGAACTCCTTGTGGTAGGCGGGTTAGGAATATGGAAGAACTTCACCGATACCTGCGGGTATCAAAGAGTGTATTATCTGTTGATTTATTCGATTATGATTCTTGGGTGCATTGCTTTGCTGAGTTTGTGATGCCATCAGGATTCATCAATATCAAGGTAATTGTTAAGCTGAAGTGAATGGTTAAATTATGCTGGTTTCAGATTGTTTATTACAGTAAACCCTGGTGAGCATAAATTCCAAGGAACTGAAATAATAAGTGTTTGTAGAGTAAAATCTGTCTAAGCTGGAATCGATCAGGATGAAAAAATTTTGGTTTAGGGAGCTTTCTGTTACGACACTTGTGATAATGGTATTTCTATTCTGAAACTAGTAAATCAATATAAGTAAAGAAGTAATTACAGTAATGTAAAAATTACAAGGGGGAGTTGTTGTTATTATTATTATTATTATTATTATTATTATTATTATTATTATTATTATTATTATTATTATTTTCGTTTCGGCCGACTAGGACCACGCAGGGCAAGCAACCTGCATTTACCGTGGCTCAGTTTTTCATTTAATATCATGGTGGCAGGTGCTTGCGAACACTTTTTTGGGGGGGACCAGCATTTAAGCTGGATCCGATTTTTATCCCCCAGGGTTGTTAGTCCTGGGGGTATGAAAGATGAAATGATGATGATAATGAGGGGTGAAAGGACGACACACTCATACAAACACACACAAATACACCCATGCCCGAGGCGGGACTCGAACCCGCGATCTTCTGGTCCGAGACCACTCCGGCACTACTGCCTTAGCGATCTCGGCCATCTGATCGGCATTATTATTATTATTATTATTATTATTATTATTATTATTATTATTATTATTATTATTATTATTATTATTATTATTATTGTTATTGTTATTATTATTATTATTATTATTATTATTATTATTTAAAAGAAATAGATTTATATATAACTTTCTTTTTTGGAAGAAATCAGCAATAAATGAATATTAATCATTCTTCATTGACAGCTTATGTGTTTCTCTTGCTTCCATAAGTTTGACCTTTTCATCTAATGTAAGTTTTTTATGGTTTTCGTATTGTTAAACTGGTTGTGAAAGTCATAAATACACACAACCTCACTGCCTAATGGCTGTAATCGGACTGTTGCTGACTCTCAATGCACTATGCGATACAGCCCACGGTGCTATAATTTTCTGGTACCTTCGCATGGCCTTGAGTAAAGTGTTTCTGGCCAATCTGGCCAAGGGTTTATGATTTTGAATGTAGAGCAGAGCAAGGTGCGAATAAAAGCTATGCCTATACACCTTTCCAAGTTCAGAGAATTGGAGGGGATGGGTGGGGGAGAATTCCCCCTACCTATGGCCTACATCTTTAGAGACAAGTGACCCCAAGGGCAAATTTTATACTGTCAGCTGAAGCCCCTCTCCTTCACCGTGCAGTTGCCACGACTAAATCGTGTGGGATTGAGAATTTAAAACACAGTTGCAGTTGCATTCATTACATTAATATTATCTTGCACCTCTGCCAATTGCATTAAATTTATAGGAATTCGGTTTTGTAAAGATTTTTTCCCCTTAAAGGATACAAGAAAACCGTACTGTTCCGTGTTAGGTTTTGTTTTATGCTGTATAAAACACACAAAGTTTCCCGATAAAAAGATGTTGCGCAACCTGACATCTGTTTGTCCCTTGGGCATGAAGCAGTCATCAAATAATCGACCAAACAAAACCAGAAAATGCAATATTACATGCAAATCAAAAGACCAGGGTCCAATGGACTCTGCTTGTAGCTGAAAAAAGATAAATATGTTTTTATTTATTGTTCAGTAATGTTTTTGTAAAAAGGTTGCGGGAACAATAAAAAAACACCATAGCAAACAAAATTACAAAAAAATATCCCAGCACTTTGGATAATTTTCATGTAAAATATTGAAAATTTTGTTCTGGATCCAGTGGACCCCAGTTGCCTGGATATGGTTTAAAGAAGTTTTTCCGGCTTGTACAGGTTCTGGTTTAGACAGATTGTACTGTATTAGAAAAATTGTGTTACCATGTTACCATGACCCAAATTTTGTTCAGATTATGGTAAAATTTGTGTTAAGTGAGTACGTGTTAATGAGGGTTTACTGTATTTTTTTTTTAACATGATTGATTCCGTGTGTTCATAATGATGTACATAGTACTTCATGGTACAATTTTAATTTATTATATTTAGTGAAGTGATATTGCTCTTGTTTTAGGATTTGTCATATGGTTGTGAAAATGTACCAGTTCCGTGTGTTAATGATAGAGATCACACCGAACCAGAATATGTTAAATACTCTACTGTTCGTTTACCTATGGAAGGTGTTAATGTTAATACCAATCCAGAATTTCTTGTTAGTTGTGATTGCACTGATGATTGTCAGGTAGGACATCTGTTTCTCAGAGAGTAATTTCTTTCAAAAAGATTTTTCTTGTTTTTGTTGTATTGAAAAAAAAAAGTTTCATCAGAATGATGACTTGTTTTCAATATTTCTAGTGACAAATTATTCTACAGTTCTGGCAGCGTATTAGCGACTCTGACCTTTCAATGCACTGTTACCACACATTACTATCCATGTGGTTCACCACCTACATGAAATCTCAAAACATTAACACTTACTGACAGGCTATGACTCGTCTTGATATCACGTTCATAACTTTTACTGAAGCTGAACCTTGTCTCTGCATCTGCGTGTGAGTCAGATGAGTGGCAATGCTAAACCCTGGCTTTAAGAAAGTAAACAAGTCCTTGCAAGCTGATTGCTTCAGAGCAGGTCACATGGCGTATCACAGTATGTGGCAAGAGAACTACCAAAGTCACTTATACACTGCCCTTACTGTAATTTACACCATTCAAAAAAAAGTTTTGAAATTTTGATTTATTTTGATGCATTAAAGTTATTTTTTTCATTTTGAGTCCATGGTAAGAGACTTAATTCCTTAAGAAATAAATAATTTAAATTTAAAAAAAAATACCGTAGTACATAAAAAACATAATTACAACTAACATACATTTTTATTTAGGTATAAAATTTATTAATGGTTTTAAATTTAATCAGATAATCAAACTGAATAATTGATTCAGAATCCTTGGAATTTCTTTTAAAACTTTAGTTTTCTCTTTGTTCTTTTATCTAGGATAAAGATAAATGTGCCTGCTGGCAGCTTACTATTCAAGGCACAGCATATGGACCTGGAGGTAAAGTGGATAAATCTGTAGGATATAATTTTAAAAGGTTGAGAGAGCCTGTAATGACAGGCATATATGAATGTAACTCAAGGTAAGTAAGGATTGAAAAAAATATTACATTATTTATTTCTGTTCAAGTTGCCACTATGTAATTAAATAACTTACTAAAGTCAAAGAAAAAGAAGGGGAAAAAGTGTAGATATATGTTAGATCTGTAAGTGTTACTTTTTAATTTTTATTGTGTTCTTTATAAGGATCCATAAATTGGATAATGTTTGTATTTTCTTGTGTCCATTTTCCTTCTGTTATTTAATGCAATGGTTGTCATATTATGCTTCTTGCCCTTGCAGGTGTAAGTGTGCCAGCACATGTTTTAACCGTGTAGCCCAACATCCTTTGCAGCTACGTCTCCAAGTGTTCAAGACTGAGAATCGTGGTTGGGGAATACGGTGCCTCAATGATGTGCCTCATGGTGCATTTATCTGCATTTATGCAGGACGTTTGTTGACTGAGCAAGGAGCTAATGAAGTAAGTTCAGTTTTTTTATTACACAAAAAAATGGAATTTCCAAACATTCTGCATGCCATGTAATACTTTTTTTTGTAAAGTACTAATTAAACATCCTGATCTGTAGGTCACTGACAAATGAAAAACAATATGCTCATCAAAATGGATTTTTGTGATAGGCTATCAATTGAATTCCAGTTGCCTCTAGCATGCACTTCTATTTTGTACTCAAAAGTATAATACATAAATTGTTTAAGTGGTACTATGGAATACCTGAGTAGTTAAAAAACTATTTTGACTGAAAAATTGGTTCATTTCAGGAAAGAGACATGCTATCAATATTTTCCTGAAGTTTAATATTTTTCAACCTTTGCATGCCATGCTCATTAATGTAATCTTTTTGGCAAGTAATGCTTTGATATCTTTACTTGTAGTAAGTATTTAACAGCTAAATTGCAGAATTAGGTGATAGTTTATTCTAAAGTCTTAAATCAGGTCATTTGTCGAAAAAAAAAAAAATTAATTACTTTATCTGTTTATTATGAATTATGCTTTGTGTTATTAGTTTTGTTATTTGTCATGTAAAAATTAATGAGACTTACAATGAGAGTACTATTGTTTTCTGCATTTTCTATTTTATAAAATTTAAGTAGATGGAAATCAACAAATTGTTAGTTGGGATATTTTGAAAATTCTATGCTTTTTTTATGATATCCTGGAATACAAGAAAGTTCATTAACAAAACCTGAATGCAATTATTGAAAGAAAACTCCTATAATATATCACACTTGCATTAAATTTTATTTCAAAGGAAAATTATTCTATTTATAAATATGCGTTTTAACATTTTCTTTTCTGTGCAGTGTGATCTATTTACCAAAAGCAACTTTAAAAAGAGTTTTTCTTCCCTAATCATCAGTTTCTGATTTTTAATATTTTTTTATTATGAGAATGATTTGTAGAATTAATTAAATCCTTGGTCACTTATAACCATTGGAAAGTTCCCTGTAATTAAATGTGTAATAATATGTTTTCTGTATTTAAATTAACAATGTATTTTAGATAAGAAATGAGAAATGTAATAACATGTACTAATACTTCTTGTTCTGTCTAATGAGTGATTTAGTGTGTTTTTGTTAAGGGTGGCAAGAACTATGGAGATGAATACTTGGCTGAATTGGATTATATAGAAGTAGTGGAGCGACTGAAAGAAGGTTATGAAAGCGATGTTGTGGAAGATGACAACGATTCCTCAGATTTTGAAAATCCAAAAGATGTCAAAAAAGATCGAAAAGGTAATGTCGAGTGCATTTACTCTTGCATGAAATGAATTAATAATAATAATAATCCTCTGGCAGACGTGTTTCAGCACTTAGTGCTACATGGTTAGTTTTTGTATGACTCTTAAGGATTCCATTACAGTTAGTGTGTTTCAAATTCAAGGTTTTCATAGATGATATTAGCTAGCAGATTGCATCATCCTCTGATACATTGTATTAATGATCAGTCGTAAAAGGAAATTTTGGTTAGTAAACAGTGACTCAGGCAAGCTTACTGTGTTCTACTTGCATGTTCATGGAAGTAAAGTTTTCTTCACATAGTTGAAAACTACTGTGGCTAGTTGATAGTTAATTGTGTATTTAATTGCATAAACATTACGAATACGACCAGATATGTGCAGACAGTAAAACATGTTGCCATACCTAGAATTTCTTCCCTTATTTTTATACATTCAGTTTTAAGATTACTTATTAATTTTGATTTATCATTGATCCCTTAGTCATTCAAGGCAAGATAAATCTCTTAACCTTTCAAAACAATATAGAGTCATTGTGTACTTACTGGGAATGGATGCCTCTTTTGCCCATCTTGTGACCCAGTACCAAACTCATTGATTGTAAAAGTGGAGTGTAGCCAACATAATTAGTTTTTGTTATAAGCATTTGTAACAATTTCTCGCAAACGGATGGTGTTGTATTTATAACTTGTAAGGTTATTAAATATTTCATGATGTACGCCCAATTTCATGATGGGGATCTGGCCTGTGGCCTATGCAAATGACATAAAACATCCCTGAGTTAAACATATTTTACTGGCTTAAGTGGCTCAAAGCATCAACTGATGTCACTGCAGTGCTTCTGACCTACAATGTAAATCCCGACTGTGGCAAGATTTTCAACACTAGCTGGAGTAGTAATAGTAGTAGTAGTTCGGTTTTCGATTCGACTACTAGCCGGTAGTAGTAGTTCAGCCACTGTCTAACAGCTACCTGCTCTGATGGTAGTTTTCTGTGGGGTCTCCATACAGCACCGGATGAACACTGGAGCAGTACCCTAATAAAAGGGCCACAGACTGCACATGATCTTTTCTTCATTTTCCTTGTCCGAACTTAACTTCCTTAGTTGCACACTCTTACACTTACATGCACTATACTATGACACATATTGGGAGACCAAGCGGGAGCTTAGTGCTTGTCCTGGCTGTGACAGAGACCTTTTTAAGAGAAAAAAAATATATATTGCCTTTCCTTCAGGCAAAAATTACATGTAATGTACTTGTTTTCAAGAAATTGTTCATGAACCTTATTTTTTGAAATACATTACTATAATAAAACAAGATGACTTACCAAATTGTCTAGTTTGTTTCATCTCTCACATTTCATATGCTTCCCTGGCAATTAAAGATCCTTTGAATTGGTTCTGAAGATAGGTATAGCTTATTTAAAACGCACATTTAGCTTGCTTTTAATTTTCACACTAATATATGTTAATGGAAGTGTAGCAAAGATCTTATACATTTTTAATGCAGAGAATATTGTTTTCTTTTATAATTAGCAAAAATGCACAAGGGTTTATAGGTCACAAGTTTATGTTTTAAGTGTGAAACAAAATATTCAGAATTGGCTATGATATCTTAATAAGATTTAATCCAGTTCTCCTGATCTTTTTGTCACATTTTCTGTTAAGATTCTGATGGACTGGATGATAAATCAGCTGTGATGAAAATTGTCAGGTTGTCATAATTCACAAGTTTTGCTATTTTATGAAGCACACATTTCGACCATATAAAAAAGAAAACATGTACTAATCACAAATTTTTAACTACTAACATCTTAAAATGAATGCAAAATATAGCTTCATCCTCAGTAGCATTATTCACATTCATTTTTTAACCACTTATTCCTTGTTTGTTTTTCACTTTAGGAAATTTAAATGCTGACATAGACATGAGATGCATTGCAGTATTTCCTATTGCAACCAAAAATGTCACAAGAACCCATTCCAGTTACAAAATGATTCCAACAAATCCACTTGAATTTCAATCACTACGAATGTGTCAAACTATAAGGACAAATATACCATATTATATTATTCTTTCAATATTCCTTACCTGAACCACATTGTTCACTACACTAATTTTCTAAAACTTAATCTTCAATGTACCACATGTTCATATAATTTGCCTATTTGATCTTGTCTAAATACACACTTTGTTTATCCCAAAAAATTGCCATTGTGATGTATTTCTTCACACACTTGAAAAATCAAAAGCACGCAAAGGCACAAAAAAGCGGATATTCTATAATATTCACAAACATTTTACAAAATGTTTTAACACTACATATTTACAGAGCATTTCAATTAACATGATGGTTGACTTTTCATTTCTGTACAAATGAAATTTTGTATACTGTAAGTGATTAAAAACACCTACATTTTTTTGTATTTTTTCTGGCCCCAAATATCTTGATAGAAATCAAACTTTTGTAATATCTTGGAGAGTGGAACTGTTTTCCAATATAGAGTTTTCTAAGAAAAAAGTTCATCTGGTTTTTAGAAAATTTGTTGGACGGGCAGATGAGCAGACAGACATGTTGCCGTCAATGGATTTTTTGGTAAAGAGGTCCCACAAAACGAGGATTCTGGCTACACTTTGTGATAAAAAATAATTTGCTATTCATATAGGAACATGATTTATCTACGTTTTTGTTTCTTGGCCATGACAATGAGAGATTTTCTTTTGAGAATTTGATGTTTTCCTGCCCATGATTACAATACTTTCTCTGCTTTCGAAGTAAGGGGGAGAAAGTTTAAAATACAGATGGGTATCAGGAACAAAATAACATTTGAGATCAGTATTCTATCTACATTAAGATGAAAAATGACTTGCAAAACCATCAACTATAGATTTAGTATCAGGAAAGGTAGACGATTTAAAGTGCATCATACTTTAGTCTTCTTTTTAGAATACTAATATTTTCAAACCTTTTTGTGATTTGTAGTTATAATTGTTGGCCAACATTTTGCACTTTGCCCTTAAATTAGAAAATAACAAATGATTAAAGGAAGTTTTCCATAATTTATAATCAACCCTGCACTCTTTCACAACAATAACATTTTTCAATTCTCTACTAATGAAAACTTAGTTTTAACTAAGTTTAGCTTAACTTAGTTTTAACTTAGTTTTAACTAATGAAAACTTAGTTTTATTCTTGGATATGTAGAGCTGAATTCAATAATACATATAGTATGAAAGAAAACAAAGACACAGCCTCTTCTAGGCTACTATTTACCATTAAAATGTTGGAATAATATTCGGACATAAAATTCACGATCAAACTAAAACCAGCCGCATTAAAATCATATTCCCACCTATTACAGTCATTACATTCTATTTTCATTGAGCAGAAGCAAACAACAGAAAGTGATGGGTTATAAGAATGTGCAGGCACAACAGATTGCTGCTCGTGAGACTGACAAGTCATCAAAATCTGAAAAAAATCAGATGAAAATCACTTTATACACATTTAAAAATTAACCAGAAATAAATTAAGGAAGCCTGTCTTATCATTCTGTACCATTGAACAGTTTCTTTTGCACAATGTAACATTACCAGCAAATGTATAGTAACTTGGTAATCTTTTGTGCTCCCAAGAAACTCGTGGGAGATTGACCATTTGAAATTTGATTTACAAATTCGAAGATTCAAATGTCTTCATGAATGGCATAAAAATGTCTGTATCAATCAATGGTGAAAATAAATGCCATAAATGATAATATCAAAATTTTATGCTCAATTCATTTTATTTTACATTCAATTGCTCAACATCAGAGGCCCCTTAATCATAATACAATGTAAAATATTTTTAATATCTATAAGATCACCCTCTCGTCTCCTCTATACACTATTTCCAATGTTATGGTCATTTCTTTAAATGACATTCCAATTGTGAACTCAAAATGTCAGGGACCAACCATGTTTCCAAAAAACAAAGATGTCGTATTTATTGAAAGTAAATAAATTTTTCAATATCTTTAATTTTGGTAATAGACTTTCAAATTGCCCTGATTTAGATGTGATATATATTTAGATTTTTCGCTGCAACAAAATCAACAATTTTTGGCTGCCCATTAATATATCTAACAGTTTTTACTTAACCATTTTTTGTTCATTAAGTCGAGTTTATCTCAAAACTTTTTCTATTAATCCAATTTAGATTTTTTTTATTGAAATTTAAAAATATCCTCGAGGCTTCATATAAAGTTTGCCAAAAAATAAAAATCGTTTTCAAATTCAAGAGGCCACAGCATTAGTTGGGTCGTTCTGGGAATATCAATTTTGGTGAAAATTCGACTTAGGGTTTAGATTCTAGCATTGTTCTCAGGCAGACATGATGCCATAAACTTATTTTTAATCAATCAACGCAATTTAATCTGATGAAAGACTCACAAAACGGATAATGATCATGTAATGTGTTAGAAAAAGTAATTTACTTAATTTAGGAACAAGTATTTTCCGCTTTTTCAGGATCAGGGACACACTATACGAATCTGATGGCATTTCATAAACATTATAGAACTTGCTGTTCGCTACAAATGTATTTGGTAGCAGGATTTTCGACACTAACTTGTAAGCTAGGCACTTGTCAGTCAGTCACTGTCTGGAGGAGAATTCAAACGGCTGGCTGCTCTGATTGCTAGGTTTCTGTAGTTTGTCAAATCAGCACTAGGTGAATGCCGGAGCATGCCATGAACTGGGCATGATACTTCCTTCCTCTTCCTTTTCAATTGTCACCCCATACTTACACACACACTAACATGCACCACACTACCACACATGCTGGGAGACTAGTTGGGATCTTAGAACTTGTCTTGGCTGGGGCAGCGCTCTGTTGATGGGAGATATCTAGTTGAGGAAACCCCACTAGCCTAGTTGGTTGGCGGTAAATCTCTGCATCCAGCAGCTGGGAAGACCGATGAAAAAACATGCACTACACTTATGGGACTAATGGTCTTAGCAGTTGATTACACCCGGAATCACAAACGGAATCAATCAACCAACCAATCAATCAATCAATCAATGTATGTATGTACTATGCGAGAAAGTAAAAACAAAGTTGGAAGTAGACGAGACCTATTTTCAGATCACTATAATTATCTTCTTTTCATCATGGTGTATACCTAAGTTTCATGCTTTCTTTCCGTAAGATACTTATTTCTCATTGGTTTTAATTGTTTGAAATTAAGGAAAAAATATGCTTAATTTATCTCTCTCTCTCTCTCTCTCTTTCTTTCTCTCTCTCTCTTCTTTCTCTCTCTCTCTTTCTTTCTCTCTCTCTCTCTCTTTCTATCTCTCTCTCTCTCTTTCTATCTCTTTCTCTCTCTCTTTCTATCTCTCTTTCTCTTTCTATCTCTCTTTCTCTCTCTTTCTTTCTCTCTTTCTCTCTCTCTCTCTCTCTCTCTCTCTCTCTCTCTTTCTCTCTTTCTTTCTCTCTCTCTCTCTTTCTCTCTCTCTCTTTCTCTCTTTCTATCTCTCTTTCTATGTCTCTTTCTTTCTCTCTCTCTCTCTCTTTCTCTCTCTCTCTCTCTCTCTCTCGATATAGATATAGATATATTAAAATATGCTTATTTCTTAAGTTATTATCTCTTCCATTAAAACTCAAGAAACATTTATTTCAAAGGTGCAGCATTGAATGTTGCATACGCTAGTACTGTACGGCACACCTGCTGGAGGGTTAAGATTTAAATAAATTTCTTAAATTCTCTGTTGAAACCGCTTTGCAGTGTTCTGTTAAAGGAAGTATTATATCACATAAGTGCATAAAGAAATGGATTGAGTTTCAAAACTGGGAAAGTCCAACCTCAAAAGTTACTAAATTCAACTTTTTTCATTTTCAAATAAACAACAAATAAATAAATAAATTAAACAAATATTATAATTAAAGTCTCATTTAGCATATTGCAAAATGTCTTCTAATTCTTTTTAGATTGTGAATGTAACTTATTTTATAACTTGTGCTTGTGTTCACTTTGAAATTGAGGGGTTGGATGTAGTTTCTTTTGATTATGGTTCCAAAATTGAATTATATATTAATGAAAATGAAATTTAATTGTCAAATCATTTGATACATTTTACTTGAGGAACCAAATTAATTGAATCATCCTTCGTTAACAACAAATTTATTCTGTAAGAAAACATTAAAACAAAGTATTAATTAGGAATTTTTATTGCATAAATAGTATTGTTTAACATCTTTGTAGTGCGTGCTCTATCAGATTCAGGTTCTGAAGAGGAAGAAGATGGAGAAACCAGTCAAGATGCTCATGATTCAGATTTTGAATTAGATATTAAGCATCAACATCTTAATGTAGTACCTCTAGAAGAATCAACAATTAGGTGAGTAGATTAAGATATGAATTTGGATGGAGGATTTACTTTGCACCTAGTATACTTCAGGGAGGGTTCAGAAAGGACAGTCAGTAGTATAAATGAATTTAAATAACATCATTTACTAATTTTGTTTTCTCTTCCTAATATTTTTCTACTATTCATTAATTACATATTTTACTCAAATCTTTCTCATTTAATAATAACGTAAAGTCATTTCAGCTCCTGAATTTATAATTGTTATTATAGTGTAGACGTGGGTGTTCCCAAATAGTTGAGGAGCTCTAAAACCATACATCATGAGTTCAAATATTCAATAGAATATTTTGTGTCACATTTTTTTGAGTGGACTTCAAAGAGATTTTAAAACCCTAAAGTACCATAACTAGAGCCTGGAAGTTCAGACAATTATTTTACCTAAAGTGGGCATTTATTCTGGCAAATGCAGGGGTGCATAAATGCATGTAAACAATGAAAATCACATTTAAATGCAATTGTTGTAAAAGAAATAATATTTAAAACAATTCACTTTTTTATTTTAACTCTGAAATTTACATTAGCACTTACGTGTAAGGGAGCAATCTTTTCTTTATAATCTTGATTCCACATGGCTTCCTGGTATGATGACTATGGCTTTGTTTTACTTGCCATGCTGTCTGTTCAAAATGCTATTGTGAACTCCCTTTTGAATGTTGAAATGGCACATGTGAAAATGGAATTATATTTTTCGTTCTTTGCATTTGTGTAATTCCTAGCAATGAGAAGGGTACATCATATACGGAGTCCTATTCTCAGAAGGGATTGCAGGCTGTACTCAAAAGTAGGATGGGATACCTCATGAGTGAACAAAGCCTATCAGCATCAATGAAAAAAAGAAATCAAAAATGTTGACTGGTATCATCTTCCTTTTTCATTTAGATTTATAACACTACCTGGTCCTGGAGCCTCCGCTTCCACCGAAAGAGAAATAACAACTGTGCCTTTGTCTTACAGGTATGTTTCCAGGTTGATTGAGATCAATGCCAGGAGAAGAAAGCAAAATGTTGATGAAAAAGGCAGAAAAGGGCAAAATTCTAAAAATAGGCATCAGAAAATAAAATAGGCAGAAAAAGGGCAAAATAAAAATCTGAAAGTGATTTCTTTTGTTAAAAGTCATAAAATCGTAACAATATTAAAAAGGCATTGTGTCAAACTTCCGGGCTCTATTAAAAAAAAGTAAAAAAAGAAAAAGGACTTAATTAATGATTTTTATAAATAAAATTATCTACATATTTGCTTATTCTGGTCAGAGGCTTAAAACATGTAATATGAACCATGGTACTAGACTGAGTCTAATGTTGGGAGTTTCTTGACAGTGTCAAATGGGTGCCATGTTAATGAGTTAGCATTTGTTAGTAACCATCACTTTGTTAGTAGGTTAAAATTTGAAATGGTAATATGACTTCTATTTCTTTGATTGTGGATTTGTATTAGCAGATATATATAGCAAATATTTTTAGAGAGTTTACTTTTGATGTACTGGGGAATACCTTGTTACCAAAGTGGTTGAGTAATGTTTTTTTAAACTAATGGAATACTTTTATTAGTCACAATTTTTTTAATGACCTCCAACTGTAATGAAATATTTGTTTAATTAGTGTTACTAATATTTATGTTTTTAGAGATATCCAGATGTAGGCTAGTTGAGGTTTATATCAAAGGCCAAAGTGAAATCAAATTTAAAACAGCCCATTAATAATTGATGAGATAGTTTGCCATTGTCTTGCAGATCAGATATTCACATCACACGTACCTTACTTTGGAAGCAATCTTTCGCACATCTATGTGATACAAACACAACTCGTATTGTCTTCAATGCCTTTTTACTTCTTCATATACAAACTATATGTGGAGTAATTATACATAGTATAGAGAAAGTTATGTAATGTTGCGGGAAATCGATTTTGAGGTTTCAAGGAAAATACACATTTTGGGGGTCTGCTGATACCGAAAAGTGTTTTTTGTTTTTGTTTTTTCAAAATGGCCGCCTGAAAAATGAACACCACAAGCAGCTAAATCATGCATAGGATTTTTTTCCAATTGAAGAAACCCCTGTCCATCTGGCTCAAGTTGGAGCTTTGAAATTTTGAAAAACTTTCTTTAAAATTTGGGGCTACTTTACATGAAGCCGCTGGCACATTTTCAAAATTTTCTCAGAAACAGCTCCAATTCCTCCCCCCCCCTAAATTTCTTGTTAGAATAAGGTAAAATGCACTTACAAAGGTGGCATAGGTCCAATTATCAGGGTTAACTCTGAATTTCCAAAAATTTGGAATTTTTTCCGTCTTCCTACAACTTTAAAACTGAAGAGAGAAATTTTCCTTTTGAGGAAAATTTGTTCTTCATATTTACTTCTTTCATTAAGTGGAAAATTGTAGTAGTTTTCGCGCAAAATTTTGTGCAATATTTGCATTAAAAAAAAAAATAAAAACAATTTTCTCAAAAACGTCTCCACATTTTTTTCTTTCTTTTCGTAAGGTTAGTTCTAAATGCACTCTGATGATATAAAACGCTATATTGCTCTATCCTTCTACTTTTTTTTACTACTTACTACTCTAACTATCCTTCTGCTTTTTCAAAATTACAATTTTTTTTTGACATGTCTCACGTCATTAATATTGATATTACCAGTGATTAGTTCACATTTTTACATTTATGAGTACATATGCTTTAAATAATGTTCTATAAAATTTCTTGAAAACTCAAAAGTATTCTGTGAAAACGAACTCAAAATTTCGCATTTTCATAAAGGTCTAATCACCATTTTTTGAAAAATGGCTCCAAACTTTTTCGTCAAACTTTACGTGCATGTAGAGAAAATTACTTCTTTGAGATGACATACGATTCTTTTTGTGGTATAACTTTGTTTTTCAAAAATTACAACTTTAAAAAAAAAAGTCATGCCAAAAATGTATCATGCCCCAAGCCACTCAGACAACACCAGTGACGCCTGTTACTTCCTTTGAAGCGGGACTCCGAAAGGAGGTCGCTGAAGAAAAGCAACAGGTCGCTCAACTCATCACACTCCTCCAGACCCTCTGCCAACTAGTGTTCAACGAAAATGGCTGAACAACTAAATCAGAGAAACACAAACATCCGCCCCCTAGCTGTGGCCGCCTGGCACATTAATGGACACTCCGGTCACACTGACTCTAGCGAAAAACGTTTAATAGAGCTGTTCTGCAACAAACACCGCATCGACGTTCTGCTATTGCAGGAAACTAAACTCAAAAGCTCAGATCATTTGGAGCTGCGCGACACGGCATATACCGCACAGACCGCGACGGTAGTCATCGCGGGGGCGGTGTAGCGATTGCCATACGCCGCTCAATACCCCACCGATTAGCAACCTTCCCCCGCCTGGCGCGCTTCAAAGCTGTAGCAATCGTGGCGAACTCGACGGAGGGCGAGGTAGCTCTAGTATCTGCATACCTCGCACCAAACAGACCTCTAATAGAGGAAGACTTCGACATACGGCTCTCCCTAGCATCTCGCACGGTCCTGGCGGGCGACTTGAACGCCTAGTGCGGAGAATGGAGATGCAACACCACTAACAGGAACGGAACCTTACTTGTAAGCTTTCTGTTATCACACCACTCAGTGAATTTCGTCCCACCTTTTACCCCTACCCGTTTTCTAACAAACACCAGGGAAAGACCCGAAATCCTAGACGTGGCGCTCACGGTCGGAGACATTCGGGTAACAACGCCAAAACCAATCACCTTTTCCCTATCTGATCACATTCCCATCACCTTTGCTGTAGGCAGCATACGCTTCTTCAGCTGTCCCAAGCAGTGGGTCCCACAATCCACAAATTGGAACGAGTTCCGCTCATTACTCGCCACATCACACACAACTTCCCCGCAAATCATAGACTAAAGAATCTATTGATGCACGGATAGAAACACTCACTAAACAACTACAGTAGGCTCACAGGAAGGCAACACCTGTATTTTGGCGTCCGCCTGAGGAAGGATCAATTACCCTTCCACCCGACGTAGAGAAACTTCTGCGCGAAAAACGCAGGGCTAGACGGCTCCGGCAACAGTTCAGATGCCCCGCATTCAAAACACAGTTGCGAGAGTGCGAAAGCCGCCTACCATAAAAGCGGCACTCTCAAACTATTACGCCGAGTGGGAACAGCGCATGAGAGAGATCGGAATCGATCACTCACGAAACGGCCTTTTCAAACTTCAAAAGGCCCTGAAGTCCGTACCAAACACAAACACAGCCATTCGAGGACCTGAAAACGCGGAAGGAAAACCAACTTACCTTTTCTCCGACCAAGCTAAGGCGGAATTCTTCACAGACATGCTCGAAGAAAAGTTCACAAACAACTCCTCGCAAACAGACAACGACGAGGAAAATGCAGAGGAAAGCAACAACACAATACTCACACACTGCACTATCCAAGAAATCACACAAACTATCTCAAACATGCGCAGTCGCAAGGCACCGGGCCCCGACCAGATCGGTCCCCCAATCTTGAAAGAAGCGCTTCCGATCATCAGTTCTGATCTAACACGCCTTTACAACAGCTGCATCACACTACGTTATTTCCCGGAAAGCTGGAAACACGCGAGTATTTCAATGCTCCCGAAACCGGGTAAGGACCTTACCTTCGCGACGAGCCATAGGCCTATCAGCCTGCTCCCAATCATGGGGAAAGTTTTCGAAAGGCTAATCCTTGCGCGAATCCAACCAGCTATCATGTCACAAAACCTTATACGAGATGAGCAATTTGCCTTCCGACCGGGACATTCAGCCTCACTGCAGGCACTATGTATGGCCCAGCAGATCTCCGCTGACCTCATACTCTCACAGGATGTACCAGTCGTATACCTCGACATGGTACAAGCCTTCGACAAAGTGCCACACAATACACTTCTTTCCAAACTAAGACGAATCCTCCCTAAAGATGTAACGGATATGATTGCATCCTTTCTCTCAAATCGCACCTTCGTGGTCAAAGTGGGAAAAGCGAGATCCTCAAAGCGCGGGATTTTTGCCGGAGTCCCGCAAGGCTCCGTGCTCTCCCCGCTACTGTTCTCGCTATATGTCAATGACATACCACAGATACCACGGATTAGGCTATTCCTGTATGCTGACGACATAGCAGTCCTAGGAAGACTAATGAACCTGGATCATAAACTGAAAACACTACAAAAACAAATGAACCTAACTCTGAAGTGGGCACAAGAAAACCACTTGACTTTCTCAGTGAAGAAGTCTCAGGCAATGTGCTTCTCTCGCCGCAAACACAATCACACAAAGCGTTTCACGCCGCCCATGCAAATCAAAATCGGAACGCAAAATCTCAAATGGGCGCCTAATGCAACTTACCTGGGTCTCACTTTCGACCGGAGCATGCGCTGGCACTTACATGTCAGACGAATCCGTTCGAAACTTCACCTAAGGGTCCGTCTTCTAAAACCTCTCCTTAAGGAACCTTTTTTACCCTTGGATCTTCGCCTGACACTATAAAACGTGTTGCCGGCCTGTGGCCATCTACGCCGCGGCGACGTGGAGGACCACAGCACAGAAGTACAAGGACACACTTGAGATAATTCAGAATAGAGTTCCGCTCGCCGTCCGTTTCGGAAACGACTGAAAGTACTGAGGAAGGAACTTGATATCGAGTCCTTCACTCAATGCTTGAGACGGCTATCATTCAATGAAGCCTACCAAGCCTTTCAATCAGACGAAGCTCCGGCTACGCTAAAAAAAATTCAGAAACATGTTCTTACCATAGGGCATAGACGACAAGCTCTCCCCTCAGACATACTAAGGGCATAGAGCGAAACACAATCTAAAATGACATAGTCACAAACATGACTAAACAAATCGCCTAACTGGCAAACGACTAAGGTCCGTCGTGAACCTACACAAACAATTTAAACATAGCAGTAAAACGCAAAAGGCGTGTGCACTGCAATTTCGATCAAGTATCCTCTGATCAATACGATCATGATGCGATCGAATCACCACTCTGACCTTCGGCTACGCCGAAAAAGAAAAAATCTGCGCGCATTACTCCCTGAGGAAGGTCGCAGAATGGCGACTAATAACTTCGGCCCCTTTGCCATGACCGCGGCGTCACCCGGACAGCCAATTAAATACTGACTCCGCCCGCGGAAGCCTACGCTCTCACTTAAAATAATTATTTTTTTTAAAAAAAAGAGAACAAAGGGACATTTTTGTCATTACATAATTTTTTCATTAACTACTACTTTAATTTTAATGAAAAAAAAGTTTCATTAAAATATATATATAATATTATTATTATAATATTTATTTATTTTTCAAAACTGGCTGTATTTTTTTTTTATTTCACCTTAGTGTAATTGATACGTAAGTGATAGCGTAAAGGAAGCTTAAAAAATGGTGCAGGTCTCAGTTTTGTTGAAATATGTGAATTTTCAAAAATTACAATGGTTCAAAACTTTTTCTGTGACCTACAACTACAGTATTGAAGATAGAGGTTTTGCCTCTGAAAATCTCTGTTCTCTATAATTAGATCTTTAAATAAGGACAGAATTCCTTTTACAATACGAATAGTTTTCGAGTAATTTTGCGTGAAATTTAGGAAATTTTAAAAACAAAAATTTGAAAAAAAGGGTTCTAATTTTTTCTTTAAAGTTTTTTTTATGGATAGTGCTACATGCTCGGAACAACATGACATAAATGTCATTTCAGTATATTCTTTAGATTTTTCAAAAATTACACAAATGTAATTATTTGTATATACTTATCACGTTAATTACAGGTATTTCTTTTATGTTACATTTACATTACAGGTATTTTTTTTATACATTATTGAATTTATGAGTACAAATGCTTCAGATGATTTCTAATGAAGTTTCTTGAAAACTCAAAACGTTTTCAGTGAAATTTCAGTTAAAATTGCACATATTCAGTACCAAATGAAGTTCTCTAAAAAAACTGCTCCAAAATTTTTCTTTAAATTTTTGAACGGATAATGCTCAATACACTGAATTATATGACGTATAAATTACATGACATTTTGATGTTATCATTTTATTTATCAAAAACTACACAAAGGTAATTTTTTTGGAATCTCTCTCATATCATTAATATTTACTCTATAGGCATAAATTATTGTATTTGTGAAAACCTGTGCTTCAAATGATTTGTTTTGAAGTTTCTCAAAAACACAAAACTTTTCTGTGTGCGCTTTCAGAAACCTATCAATTGACATCTTTTCAAGAACTGCTCCAAATTTTTCAATGAAAATTTCCATACAGATCTAAGTTTTATTCTTCAGTAATACTTTTGGAGACACATTTCTGTTCTTTTATTAGAGGATCGAAAAATTGAGAAAACGTCAAAAAATTTTGTTTGGGGGCAGATTAGGTAGCAGCTGGGAAGAGGGTGGGGCATTATGGAATGCCAGCATATACTACGAAGTCTGTGGCTCAGATTATAAAGAGATTAGGAAACTAACTAGTGCAAGAAAGTGTGTGCCATTCTGTAGCACCACTAGTTGAGAATTGGAAAGTTTTTATTTAATAGAATGTAATCTAACTGATAATTGCAGAATCCGTCAAGTTAACTAGGATTTCAGCTCTAATGAGATATTGGATCTTTGGTGTTACCAAATGTGACCATGAGCATGGTTATAAAAGTTGGTGAAGGAAGGTTACTGTGAGAAGTAATTTTTAAATCAAAATATCAAAGCGTACTTCATTACTTGTTGCATATGTTGCTCTGTGAATCCATAAAAATATAAGCAGATCTCAAGGTTACTACATTTGTGCTTACAATATTCACATACCCCTTCTTTGATAGGTTTCTCCAAAATAATATGAATCCCCTGCCAATTTTTTTCTAGATAGGAATTGTAGCGAGACGGAAACCAACTAATAGCAATTACAAATACGTAATTCCAAGAAATAATTTTGACTTGGTGATTTGAAGATCTTCCATTCCATTTTGCAGACTGATTCCAACCCGTTTTCATTGAACTTAACTTTTATTGCTGCTAGCTAATAAGTTTTTGATTAAGTAACATTTCTGTTTCATAATGAAAATCTAAATAATTTATTATTGCAAATTGTATAAGGTATTATTTATGGTTATGTACTTTTTTCAAAAATCAACTTTTCAGATGTTCAAATGTTCAAAATTAAAAGCCTAACATTACAAATGAGGACTCTTTCATATGCACTAAAAAAAAATTACTTTTACAGAACTCGTTTACGGAATCGGAAGTCTCGTAACAGCTCAACAGATAGTCAAAGTGAAACGAAAAAAGAAGTGAAAAAGAATAATGAACCAATGTCACTTGATAGAGGTATGGTCAATAAATTAATTGAGTATTCATGAGTTTAGTTGCTAAAACTTAACTATATTTAGTTGCTTTACCTTAACATACATTTATTATAGAATTGAAGAAAATGGAAATAGAGAAAAAAGGATCAACTGATGATTCTTCCAGTTATATCACTTTAAGTGATGACGATGATGAAGGTATGAGTAGTTTTGAAGGAAATTTGAGAGTTTGAATGTATATATATTGAAGCTAATTCTTGATTAAAATGACATAAATTAATCACTCTTCTTTTTTTTTCACTCTTCATTAAAACAGATCAAAGAGAACGTGAACCTTCCCGATTTGCTGTCATGTCTGGTTCTGGTCCAAAAAAAGAAGCAGAGAGAAGGATTACTTATAAATCTGTTCGTGAATATTATGGAGATGATGAATATTGTTACATTATGGATGCTAAAAATGACGGAAACATTGGACGATATCTTAATGTAAGTTTCATAAAATTATACCAGAAAGAAATGGTCTGTTACTGTTTTTGGTATATGTGAATTAAAACTATTTTATTTTTTGTGTTCTAGCATTCATGTACCCCAAATGTGTTTGTTCAGAATGTTTTTGTGGATACACATGACCTGAGGTTTCCATGGGTGGCTTTCTTTGCCCTTACTTACATAAGTGCTGGCACAGAACTCACATGGGATTACAATTATGATGTTGGTAGTGTGCCTGGGAAGGTTCTGCATTGTTACTGCGGATCAAATGAGTGTCGTGGACGATTATTGTAATGTGTTATGAAAGTATTCAAAAATGCATTATATCAGTGTGGTGAATACATATTAACTTTAATTAAATAGGGTACAGAACAGAACATATGTTTGTCCAGTTGAAGGACTTTTAAATGGTTAGGTTTCTAGAAATTGCAATATGATATATGTTGTTATTCCCTTCAATTGATAAATGTGTCATTTCAATTATTTATTATCTTTGTATAAATGGATAAATTTTCATTTTGAAGTAGTAATGAGACTAACATAGAAATCTTTATGCAATTGGTTGTCTTGTATAGACAGACTTACTTTGATGGAAAATAATGATAAGAGTAATTGAATCGTGCAGTGTAATTATACTTTTATTTTAAGTAGACTTGGAAGCACTGAAACAGAATTATTTTATTTTACCTATTCTAAATAAATTGCACAGTAGAAATGAAATTTTACCAAGCTTGTTTTTTTTCCACTTTGAAAAGAAAAGTTCTTTTTCAACTTTCAAAACTTCAGATGTTCTTATCATATTTGAATGAAAATTTTGTTAGCTGCATGCAAAAATGTTTTTCATAATAAATGCTTTAAAATGTGACATCTTGGTAATGTTATGTAATTGTGTCATCTGCATTGCAGTCAAATTTAAACTGTGATTTTATTTTCATGTGGGCTTCATTCATGTTCTGCAACCCACTTTTCTTGAACTTCCAAGCTTCCTTTCCCTTTCATTTTTGTTAGTTTCTGATGAAGAGGAGTCAGATTGCTGGCATTGTCCTATACAGTGGCAACATTTCTTCAAGAATTGTCACATGCAGTTTTTTTCGCTGAGTTCCCAGGTAATGTTAGTATTTAACCCTAAAGTGTGGTATGCTGTACCTGGACAGGTTGGATTTTTACTTTCCATTCGCGGTAAGCCATCTCAGGACGGAAAGGACCTTTACCTGTTTTTCTTCTCATTTGCGGCGTGCGGTCTCCAGACGCTCGTTGCTTGGCAGTGCTGTGCACAGATAAGCAGTGTGTTACAGTGAGTTTTTGGTTTCTTTTTGTGTGTATTAATTCAAATATTTTTGATTGAAGTATTTCTATTTCTTTGTGGATGTTTTTTAAAGAAACAATTAATTTACAATACATCGTCTTCTATGTACTACTTATCATATGCGACTGTCAGACATAATATAAATAAAACAATAGAAATTGCCTTAAATTTAATACAGCCATTGCTAAATAAGGGCCACACTATGGATGGAAATTCCAACAACTCCCCCTCATTAGCTGCAATGTTAAAAAACGGGAACAAATTGTGTAAGAACATTACGTTTGAACAGAAAAAATATTCTTAAAATATTGCAGGAAAAGAAATTGAAGAGAAGTGAGTACATCAGCCAACACTCAGGTCCCGTTCCAATGTTGAAACAGATGGATATAAAAAGTCTGTGTCTTTGATAAGCACCTACCACAAGGATGAATTTAAAACAGTCAGTACTAAGAGAAAAAAAGAAATTAAAAATCCCACATGCGTTCTTAGTTATAATAAATCTATGGGAGGGGTAGATCTGAAAGATCAGTACTTGTAAATATATATTATTGAAAGGAAGAAAATCAAGAAATGGAATATGAAATTGTTCAGAAGATAATTCAATGTCATTGTGTTGAATACATTTATTATTTGGAGAAAGAATTGAAATCTTTGAAATTTCGTATTGATCTGATCGAGCAATTGGTATCTGCTCATTCACATTACAAAAGAGCAGTATGTGAACATCGTTTGGTAAGTGAATTAGATCGCTTGTCAGGAATAGGTCAGGAACTTACTAGAAAGAATTCCACCCCAAGGTGACAACATTAAAAAAGAAACAATGTGTGGTATGATACAGAGTGGTAGACATCGAGAGTGTACATTCAGGTGTCCAGATTGAAAGGCGGACTTTGCCCTGCCACTTGTTTTAAAAGCTATCATGTATAAAATTATTAGGATTATCTGTAAAGAAAATCAGTGTACCTTATTTTTAAGTATGTTCTACTATTAATGAACTTAAATGTAAATAAATGAAAGCGTTGTACAGTTATTTTATTTTCCTTTCCTCAGAATCTTTCTTATTTAATCATTATCATCGTTTATCATATTATTGATGATGTGAAGCAATGCATTGTCAGTAAAGAGCACATTTTCAGAGCTGAAATCCTATCGAACTTTTGATGTGTCACATGTTTTAATTGCATGCATTTTGGAATTTGGTTTTCTTTCATCCCACCATCACATATGATAAAGATTCAAAAGAATGTAAATGGCCTGTCTTGTTCTGTTCATTTTCTATTAATGTTAATATTTTTGAGTTAGTAAATACCTATTTTTGATTTGGTATCATAAGAGATGCCTTCATTTCCAAGAATACATGAATATCATTTGGCATGGTAAAATTACTGACATATCAAATGGTGGCAACTTGTGATAAATTAACTACGTCCATATATCTGACGTTTTGTTGCACTGTATTGATTTACAGTATTGTTTGAGAATTAACATTATGAGTTATCATTTTTTAATGAACAAACTGATCAACAATATAATAGTCTTATTTTCCGATAAAATCAATTAATCTTTGTTTTTAAAAGTTCTACATTGCAAATATGACATGGAGACTATGGAAATATCTAACGACAAAGAAACTGCAGATAAATGAGAATATTTCATCCCAAGTGGAGGAGCAGGAGGGGGAAAAGGTTCAAAAGGTTAACACTTTTGTCTATTGTACTGAAAAGAATAATAAATTTATTACTAATGAAGATTTGTATAAATTTAGCAGTCCAGACACTTCTTCACAAAAATGAAAAAAAAATATATAAATCACTTTAGATATGCTTTTGTCAACAAACAACTCTTTTTCTATCATACAACTTGAAATAGCAACAATATTTCTGTTCTTCATCCGGTCAAATAGGGCGGCAGCAAGACATCCCAGGAACTACATAGGGATAATTCACATTTGTTTGTTCTACAAATAGGACAGACCAATGCTCGGAAGCTGGCAGTATAAATTGTAACAAAATTAATCACTAAATGTGATGTGTTTTAATTCCTTAATCCTCAAAACAAAACAAAAAACACCCCCAAACCTACAAGAGATTTGAAGAGCATCTTGGGTTTCAACATTTTGACTACAAAAGCTTGTATCTCAACACAATTTTAGGTACTATTCTTCAAAATACAATCTCATAAACTGAGTATATTTTCTTCACGATAGTCTGAAAAAGAATGGCCAGTCCCACATTACAAAATACAGATACTATGAACAACTGCTGCCCTCTGCTCAGTATAATAAATATCAGAAATACAGCTCTGAGAAATCCCAAAAAGCACCCTAAACAAAAAATCAGGACTACAAAGAACAAAAATATCTCCATATATAAAAGTGAAAAACAAGTTTATTTCTAGATGAGAAATTATAGAAAGAAAGCCTTGCAAACTCTGTATTACAATTATTATATCTAGAAAATTCTATTTGGTGATTTTATCATGTAAAACATAAACCAGAAATAACATAACATTTCTAATAACCACATACCACAACCACTGCCAAGCTATCATTTACTGGGCTTCAGTGGCCGTGTGAAGGCACTGTGCACCATACAACTTACTTGTTGCTCCTGTTACACTTATGACAATATTTTCAACAAAATCCACCAGTTACTACAATTTTTTATATTATTTGACAACAGATATAAATATGATATTCAGTTTACTGAAAACTATCTGAAATACATGTTGACAAAAATTGGTTTCTCAGAACATTCATCTATTATGAAATGATCTATAAATGCACCTAAATGTCTGAGTTTCCTTCAAAGCTCATTAAGAAATACTGAACGCTAATCTCAATTTAAGGAGCATTTGTTAAAGAATATGTTTAAGTGGTAAATATCTCACACATTACCCCTATTGATAGCTCCCATGATTAAAGCAACCAGATATGTAAGTTCTGACATTCTGTGACTAGATGTCTTCCATATGTAATAATTGTCCTTATATAACTAATAAGCTATACAAGAAACCAATTAATCCAAATGTTTAAGCATTTTCATCCAGAAACATCTAGAACTTAATATACTTTTTCCTTCCTTACCGAAATAAAATGTACCCAGCACATATCATAAACATGTAAAATTTTATTTGTTTAATTTATAATTTAGAAATATATTTAATAATATTATGAATAAAATAGCCTCTAATAAACATTTCAATATTTGAAGAAAAAAAAGACTTCTTTCAAATAAAAGATCCCTCGCAGAACAATTACTGTTTATGAAAATACATTTCAGGATTCTCAAACAGAAAATAAATATTCAGTTATGATACATCATATCAAAAGCATCTAAACATACAAGTTTTGTGTAGCTCAGCACTGCTCCATTCAAAGCAATGCATTTGAAATTTAAGTCAAAAGTCCAACCACGTTTGGGCCACTTTCATGACAGACAAAACTTATTAGTATTCTGTAATTGCATATTATGAGAACAAGAACTAGTGAATACTGTATAATACTCATTTTATCATACAAGTAAAATGCAAGCTTGGTAAGAAAAGCAGCATCAAGAACAAAATAATAAACCATCTGTACAAAGGCTTAGTCTAAAACCACATTTAGTCAATATAAAGCAACAGGTTTTTTATATATATAAATTAAAAACTACAGGAATTTCCCATATTTATTAAATATTTAGAGTTCTGAGTTAACTGTACTTCATGCTCAAGCTTCTCCATAGTATATCCAGTTTTATCAGAGAATCAGCAAGAGGATGTTGAATTTGCTTCTCTCCCTTTCTCTCTGTAGTTTGCACAATTATGTTAGGCCTGATACAGGGCTACTAGGATAAGAAGTCTAGCATAGGGAGAAACACAAGGCCTAATGTAGCAGAAAGTCACTCAATGTCTAGCCTTGATGGAGCACTAGGAAGTTACTTTCTGAATTGCAGAGAGACAGGTGAAACAAAATTGCCAGTAATGTCACATGATGTTGAGCAGTATAAAGACATGCACCACACAATCAGAAAAAAACAATATTAACTCAGGAGCTCAAAAATAGTAATAAAATACAAAAATGAAAATAAATATAATAAAAACTTAATTATTCACCACAAAAGGTCAGTAATATGTCACTAATAAATAGCATTTTCATATTTTCAAAATAAGAAAAGCATTTTCACAAAGCCTCATAAATAATGAAGGCACTTCTTCAACACAAGGATAATGTTGATCGCAGTCACAAGTAAAACATAATGTATGCACATATATGGCTTGATAACCTATACCTCAACCTTCGTCTTCAATAGTCAAATTCTTATTATTACTCTATTATTAGAAAATTGTTTTATTCAGATGCACATCTTTGATAAATCAGTGACACTACTGACAATATTCTAAAATATATTTCTTCCCCACAAGAAAGCATAAAGACAAATTAATAACAAGGCCAAAATGGCCACAAAGTCTTGTCAATCACACTAAATCTCATTTCCTCAAAAGCTGCTTTATTTCTTCTTTTTCTGCAGCATCTACATAACTTGTTCCATCTGGTGCACTTCCATCTTTTGAAGCCCCCTAAAATTTGAAAATACTGATTAATAAATGTCCTGGAAGGACGAGACAAACTGAATTTTCAGGCATCACATTGTCTTCCTTTTTGAAAACTGCTTTGGGAACAATTATATGTTTTTAATATTTATTACACAATATCAGTTGGTGTTATAAAAAACAAAGAAATAACTGCATTAATTGCCAATGGCTCTCATAAAAGGGGAGACAATTCTATAGTATTTCAATAACACTTATGAGTTTATGCCCATTATTATGCCATATATTTTTTTGGCACCTAGAGAATTGTATAAACATCATTGGTCATAACATGTTATTGAAATGATTGGAACTTAAATTTTATCTGCCTACAGGTTCAAGAAAAGAACTTGAATATCCCATAAAAACATGACACTCGTACTAACTTACTTGTTCAAGAAGTAACTTCACACAATCTGTATGTCCTTCCCATACAGCAGCAAGCAATGCACTTATTCCATGTTTATCTTTTGCCTTAAACCATAAAAACAAAAAAAACAAAAAAAAAAAAAATAAAAAAAAAAAGAAAACAACAAACAATGAACTGATGTATTAGATCAGACTAGTAGGAAAACAGTATAAAAGAATAATTTGTGAACTGATTTTGTTTAGTCATAAGCTATAAATCTTTTTGAGTAATAAATACCAATATTTGTCACACAAAAATAAGTTGATAAACTTATATTTAAATTGACAGACTCAAAATAAATTTTGAATCAAGCCTGCATTCAATAAACGTCTAGGATAATTAGTGAAACATTTGAATATCCCATCCCCACTAATTAAATAGCCATATCAGTCACAACTTTTAACACTCACATTCACATCAGCACCCTTAGACACCAAATATTTAATCACATCCCCTTGGCCGTAATCTGCAGCGTAGTGAATGGGAGGTCTTCCATCGATTTCTTTGTTCACATCAATTTCCTGAAATCCAAGATTACAATTACCATATTATTTTTTGGTATGTCAGATTCACTCACCACTGTGCATGGAACTGATTTAACCAAACGTATGGATGTCTTCATTTTACCTTTCTTTCCACGATATCTCTCACTTGCTCCAAATCACCATTTTTAATTCCCCATACAAATTCACTCATGTTTGAAAATTAAAAACCAAATTAATGACAAAATACACAATAAATAACGATAAAACCTGAATTATCTCGTGACAGTCGACCGGTCACCGTTGCTCATTTACAAGTGAACAACAGGTTAGCCAACATTAGCAATGGTATTCCATTTTTATCTTGGCAACTCTGCTTAATTGTTGTTTTTGTCCAGAATAACGTTTGGCGGGAATGTGTTGGATGGCTGGGAAGCGTTTCGTAGAGCGTAGTAAGTTTTTGGTTGTATTGTGCGCTTGCCGAGGTCACTTCTAGAGTGAAAAATGAACTTTCTGCATTTATATTGTTTTTCTTTCTGCAATTGAAAACATGATATTGAACTATTAGAACATAAAGGTCGTTAAGTATATCAGGTAACGGAAAGATCTAAATTCACAAGGTTTGTATTCCTTCATTGAGTGTATTGATTTTAGCTAGTTTTCAAACTACACAACGAATCAATGAAGTTTATAGGATGCTGAAAAAGGTAGAAGCATTTTTCGTGCATCAATGCCTTTAGAAAATCTCCAAAGATATCTTAAGAATTGTTAGATTAGATGATAAGATCACACGTAATAAAAGAAGAATTGGGATACATTTGGTGTCATTAAAGATCATGGAAACTGGGTTGTCCTATGAATTGAACCGCAGTTCTAATATTTTTTGTATTAACAAAATAGTAACTCACCCCCGGCTCTATTCCTACTACAAAGTTATACAATAGTAAAAGGAGAGCTCAACAAAAAGTGCACATAATGATGCCACATTTAGTAGTACGTCCAGAGCAATACTGGGCCATCTCAGTTCTCAGCATTTGCTCAATGGAAGAGGCGCATCTACCGTATGGCAGACATGGCACCATGAACGTCACTCAAGAATTAACAGTACTCAGTGGAGTATTATCACACAGGCCTAATAGGCATAGGCCTGTGGTGGCGAATTTGTAGTGGCGGCAAATTTTTAGCGCATCAACTTGTGGATGGGATATTTTACAGAAATTACTGCAAAAATAATCAATTTCAACTACGCTGAAAAACCTTTCTGCTACGCGATGGCCTGCTCGGGATGCCGCATGCGAAACTTTGATGATTTGCTCGGCAAATATTGTAGATGCACTCAATTGTATAGAAACAGATTTATCCCAAAAGTCTTTAACTCGTTCTGAAGCTAAAGGTATCAAATCTAATCTCGAACGTTTGGAAACTCCTTTTATGACAGTATTCTGGGGCTTCATCTTAGACCGATTAAATTCTACCAAGAAAAGTTACAAGAAATCATCTGCGGCTTCAGTAAAAAATTAAATATATGATTTTCTCATTGTTCTGTTTCAATCTAATGGAAACATTTTCCATTATTTTGAAAATAAATCAAAAGAACTGACAAATACTTCTGATTCAAATGAATGTAAAACGAAATGAACGAAAAGAAGAAAGTTGCACTACGGAGAATCGTAAGACCATGAAATAGAATTAAAAGTTAAAAACTACTTACACGTTAACGTCTTTTTAGTCATTGTTGGCTAAAGATAATCGTTAAATTGAAAAAAAAACGATGCAACGAATAATTGAATATCAATGACAAATTCAAGGCTATTATCCATATTGATACGCTGTCCATGGTTGATTTACAAACAGATGCACATTTGCAATTACAGTTTCACGAAGATATTGAGAAACTATTGTTAGCGAATTATTTAATTTGAAATCTCATTTAACAACACTCAATCCAGAAAACAACCCAATGAATCTCATTTCACAAAAAAATGGTTACTTGAAGAACAATTACAAAATGTCTACTCAAATATTCTATATTTGGGTAGACATTTTCATATATTCAAATATATATATATATATATATATATATATATATATATATATATATATATATATATATATAATATTCGTATGTCTTCGTATGTTTTTATTTTATGTTATTGTGTTAATGAATTCTGGTTCCTATTGCTCAACGGAACGCTTATTTTATTGCTTAAAAATAATACAAAATTACTTAAGATCGACAATGTATGAAGGAGGACGTAATTCATTTGTCATTCTTTGTATTGAAAGGATTTTTCTGGAACAAATAGTTTTGCAGAATTTTTAATGAATTCTCTCGACAAAAAGCTTATAAACAGTTTGTATCTTATAACGATTTTCAGATTGTAATGGTATTTGAATAAATGCCTCTATTTGATTATCAATTATATTTCTTATCATATTTCAATCATATTTCTTATCGATATATCATATCGCTAGAGAGCAAAGAGAACGTTTTGTAATGCTGCGCGAAAAAACGGCGAATTTTCGGCAGAAAACTCTTATTACAGGGCCCTGGTAACAATATAGATAAATCCAGTTGCTAAATTTAGAAGAAAAAAATCCTCTAACTCGTGATGTAGCCAGAATCCATGTTTTGTGTGTCCTTGATACTGGAAAATCGAATGACGGCGAAATGTCTGTCTGTCCGTCCGTATGTGAAAAACGCTAGCTAAACTGTTCAGCCGATTTTTTCCAAATTCGATATTCCTCAATCGATCTGGCTGAGGTCGCTACCCTTTGAAACCATTATTTCAATTTTTGGAGGTACTTTACATGAAGCCCCTGGAAAATTTTCCAAATTTTCAAAAAATGGATCCATAGTTTTTTATTAAATTTTGATGTTGGTTAGTGTACAAGAGATTGGTGCAGGTCTCGTTGGTGGCAGGTTCGTTAAAAACCCTAATTTTTTGAAAATTGCTAAAGTTCAAATTTTTTAGTCATCCTGCAACTAAAATATTAAAGATAAGAACATTTTCCCCTAAATTAAATCTGTGTTTTAAAGATATATTTTGAAATAAAGTCATGAACAATTTTTCGAAAATTTGAATACTTTTCGCGTTATTTTGCGTAAAAGGGCAAAAAAGTACGTGGAGTTTTAGCACCACTAGTTATTTAATGTATGCAAAATTTGGAAAATAATAATTGTGCTAGGACGGCAATATTTTGTTGGCCTACGGACGGAAAGAATTGTTAATCCGCCCCTGACAGTATTCCCGCAGAAAACAAATTACAACTCTAATTTGAAGTATCCTGACAATGTCGTAAATTCTAGGCATGCCATGTGTGCCTGAATACCTATACATACGCCTCTGATTAGTGGATCAGGGAAACTGGACAGAAACCTGATCGAGATGGGTGTTTATGAATACGTACATGCTCTACCACCAGAATAAAAACTAACCTTTGGCCTCTCACCCTTTTTACATTATTAATGTTAGCCCCTACAATGCCTACGTGCTATTGCGTATAAGTGGTCAACAACTTGGTTTCAAATAATGATCGTAATTATTTGAATCCCAGTTCAGTCGACGATTATTTTTAAAGAATTTAGTATTAGAGATCATATAAAAACGATGCTTTCTTCCAAGAACTACCAAAGGAATAGTTCCAAAAGTACAAATGCTACAAAAGGAATAGTTCAAAAAGTAAAATCTCCGAATCCAAATATCAAGAGTCCTTAATAATCATCAGGCGAGAAAGAGAAGCAGATGTTTTCTCTGAACAGAAACTGACAATAAGTAATCTATCTATGTAGCGGTTTTTCACAGCCTTGGCTGTCTTCCGCATCCCAATTTCCATGCCTCTTTATCCCATAGGTCTTTTTCTTTCATTTCTATTTTTGCCATGCCTTCAGTTATTGCCATGTTCCTTGTCCTCGGTCTTCTCCTGTGTCTTCTTCGATTGGATATCCATTTCCAAACTTTTTCTGGCAGTCTATCCGATTTCAATCTCATATGCCCATACCATTTTAGTTGTTTCATTTCGATCGTCATATTCAAGGTTGTTTACACTTTCATTTTATTTATTTTGTCTAATAGAGAAAGCTTACATCTTTGTCAGACCATCATTTCTGTTGCTTCAAGTTTGTCTTTCATATTTTTTTTGTTTGTGTCTAGACTGTAGCCCCATAGAGTATTGTACTATCTATGAAGGAGCTATATAAGCCTTTCTTTGTCTTCATTGAAATAATCGAGTTCCACAGCACAATTCAACTATCTTGTGGCTAGTTTCCCTCTTACATTTTTTTCACATCATGTTCGTCTCTACTACCTGCTGTAAGTATGAGTCCCAAATATTTATATTGTGTATTATTTTTTCCTATACTAGTCTCTAAATCATGGGGCATACCCCTCACCACCATATATTCAGTTTTTGTACATTTATTTCCAATTCCCATTTTCCATACTCTTCTACTAATTTTTGAACATATAAGTTACACCATCTTCATTTTCAGCCATTATCACCCGGTCGTTTGCAAATAGAAGACTAAACACTGTTTCACACCCATGCTTCTGCACTTTCTTTTCTAAATGGAAAAGATCACTTTTCCAAATGGAAAATAATGTTCTTTTAGGGCTTTATCAATGTGTATCTTAAACAGGGTTGAAGATATACAGCAGCATCGCCTTAATCCTTTATTTACTGGGAAGTTGACTATTACTTAACTTTTGAAGTTTTTATTAAGTTGTTTATCTGCAATCATGTATGTTGTTGGTATTCCCTTTTCTTCCATTGCCCCCCATACTTCTTTTATTGGTACAATATCATAAGCATTTTTGAGATCTATGAAAATTAAGTGTTCGTGTGCGGCGATCTTAAAAAAAATAAATAATAATAATAATAATAATAATAATAATAATAATAATAATAATAATAATAATAAAATATAAAAAAACGCGGGCGCGCCTTGTACAAGCGCGTTAGTAATAGCGGAAACGTGTCTCAGGTCCTCAGGCATGGCGCGAGGTTTTGTTAGCTCTGCGCCCCCTATATAACGGGCCTTCCATCGCCAGGACAGTTCAGTGAGTAACGAGACCACACAGTTCCAGGCAGTGGAGAGTTCGATAGCCTACGCCCTCCTTGGGAAAAGAGACGGAACCCGGACAGCACAACGAGTCGTCGGGGAAAAAAAGATGCGAGATCGCCCATCGACGAGGCGACGCAACTTCTGGGAGTTGTGGGCCAAGGGAGGCCCACACACCCACCGAGTCGGGAAGCACTCGACTACTTCGTGGGAGTGGGAGAGTCGCCCACCCACACCGAAAAACGGACCAACTGGGGCGGTGGCCCTTGTAACAACAGCCGGAGGTGACGGCCGAGCAAGGAAAGCTGTTGACCGGGACCTTTTATTTAATTTTCTGTTTGTTTGTTTAGTTAGTAGGTCGGTCGGTCGGTCAATCCATATCTCTAAATGACATGTTGACATTTTTTTGAAACATCCAGTGTCTCGTTCATTTATTGTTATTGTTATTGCTATTGCTATTGTTATTGTTATTGTCAACGTGATCGTCAACGTGATCGCCACCTTCACCGTCACCGTCAACATCACCGTCACCGTCACCTTCATCGTTAATACTACTATTACTATTAATATTACTACTATTAATTCTATTACTACTATTACTACTATTACTTCTATTACTACTATTACTTCTATTACTACTATTACTACTATTACTATTATTACTATTGTTATTATTATTACTATTGTTATTTTTTGTTGGTTTGAAGGCTTGGCATCTAAGGCTTTTAGCCTTTTTACTGATTGACATTAAAATTAATCATATATTAAATTTAAATTTTGTAGAAAAGATTGTCCTTTTTCAGGAACTTTATTGTTTTGTCAGTTGCCATCTTGTCGGTGCCTAGATTTATCTTCATGTTGCCTCTCATGCCGCATCTGTGTCTAAGTCTTGAGAGATCTACGCAGTCTGTCAGAATATGTTTCACTGTCAGAAGTCTTCCGCAGCTGCAGATGGGTTGTTCTTCATTTCTTAGCATGTATGAAGATGTTATCCTTCATGTCCTATTCTTAGTTAGGTTATGCACACTTGTTCTCGTCGAGGGTAGCTGACATTTGGTCACCATTTACTGATATTCTGTTTAATAGGGTGTAGTTTCATGTGAAGAGTGTTCCTCGTGGTCTGCCATTCTGTGAGGATGCACTTCGAGGCAGCATTTCTTGCATCTTGAAGTCGTATTTCAATATGCATTTCTGATTGGATGTTAACGGTATTTCGTACTGCAAATCGGCATCTTCATTGCCTGGGATACGCACGTGTCCAGGACACCAGATGAACGTAACTGATGCTCCTCGCTGCTCTAATTGATGGTATGATATGATAATCATTAGTAGCAGTACATTTCAATACCATACTACAGTACCATTCAATGGAGAGCCTTGTGGTACACCATTCTCTAGTACGTAGCTTTTTGAGATGAACTGCCCAACGTAAACTTGGAACGATCTGGTACTAAGAAAGCTGGATATGATTTTTGATGGATTTACTCTTACTTGCCAGTTATATAGCTGTCTCAGAATATTATATCGCCAGGTCTTATCAAAACCTTTTTCCAGGTCAAAGAATACGGTAACCATATGTTTTCTTTTGATGAAGGTATTCTGAATTGCGTTTTCCAGATATATTAGCTGGTCGATTGTAGAGTGATGTTGTCTGTATCCGCACTGATGTATGTTCAGGAGGTTGTTTCTTTCGAGACACCATGTTAGCCGAGTGTTGACCATTTTTTCCAAGATTTTTCCTAGACTGCATGTCAGCGATACCGGGCGATAATTTTCAGGTTTCAATGGATCCTTGCCTGCTTTTAAAAGTTGAATTAGTATGGCTTCTTGTCAGACTTTGGGGTGATTACTTTGTCTCCAAATGTTATTGTATATGTTTAGCAAAGTGGACAGTATTTGGTAACCGGCGTAGTTTGCTGTAAGGTATATTGTCTGATCCTGTTGTGGCGTCTCCAGCTGCGTTTATGGCGTCTTGCAATTCTCTCCATGTGAAAAGAACGTTATATGGCTTATCTGTATCGGTTGTGAAGTCAAGTACTTGATCTTCTTCTTCTTTCTTTTTCTCGAGAAAGTCTTTAGGATAGCTGTTTGTGTAACTGCGAGCGAGTGCACGCAGACGCTTGAAAGCAATAAAATTGTCTTGGGTTGGTGCACGCCTATATATATTACGGGCTTTTCTTTTCTCTCTTATTGCTTCTTTGGTCTCCGTATTCCACCATGGTACTGAAATCCTAGATGAGCCGCCACTAGTCTGTGGAATGTATCTTACAGCAAAGATATTACTGTGTTGGTGAAATCAGTAAAGTCTTTCTCTGGGTTTCCACTGACATTTATTGGTTGTATATGTCTGGTGAAGCTGGACCAGTCTGCACTGTTGATACACCAACACTTCGATAAATGTACTGCGATCTTTGGCGTGTTTGATGATATCAACAGAGAAAAGTGATCATTCTGATGAAGTCGGCAATGATTCATCACTCACACGGCAGTGGTTTTTCACGTCAGCCGTGTTGCAAGATTTGGACTACATATTGAGAGATCTATAGCCGAGAATGAGCCATTTCTAGCGTTAAAATGAGTGCTTCTCCCTGTGTTTAAAAGTACGAATTCATTGATAAGTAGCAGGTCATCGATTCTGCGATCGGAGTCATTTGTTCTACAACAGCCCCATGTGGTACAGTGAGTATAGAAGACGCCTAGAATTGGAATTGGAAGCTGTAGTTGATCGATCAGGGCTTGTAGATCTTCATTTCGCCATGAGGCATCGGGTAACTATATGCAACATACCGTCATCTTCAATGGCTTGTATAAGGTTAGAGCTACTGCTTGTAGAGGTGTGTTGAGATCGACACGACTAGCGGGATGTGTATTGCTGTTCAATATGGTAACACCACCTCTAGCTCGTTTATCAGGTTCTACGTCACTGCGAAAGGTTTTAGCACCATCCCTTCATATTCATTGGTGCACAGTGGCGCCATCTCGGAGCTGAACATTGACTCTCCACTTTAATATAACGGTGATACTAGTTTGTTTTCCTACCTGATGCAACTTATACAGTTTAATTTTAGTTCAAATAAAACCATGAAACAAATCGGATGGTGCAGTGTTTTTCTATATCTTTAGCAATCCAATAACAATTAAGGATACAACAAATTGGCAACGAGGTGGAAAAAAATGAAAATTGAAACATAAATTCAATTTGACCGGGATAATCGAAGAAAATATCCACACTAAAGAAGGCGACAAGGACTTAACCTCAACTCCATAAGAGTGCACAGGACCTCAGGTAACAATCACATACAATATTTCGAGAGCTCACAAATTTCAATATTTTTTTATTTCGAGCAATTTTTAATAGAGGAAGTATATGTTACATTGCCAACAAGTGGTTATCGTGGGTGGATCGAGTAGCTCACATCACTGCTTGAAGGTAATAAAATCAACTTAATTCAACAACAGACAGAGCAATGGATGCGACATAATTTTCTGAATTTATGAAATTTCTACAGCAAATGCTCGAGAAAATATTGGGAACAAACACTGATCAACCAGTGACAACCAATCAAGGAATATCAGTAAATACTGTTCTTTTGCCAAATTTGGTATATTTCGATCCAAAAAGAGAATCATTTTGAAATTATAGACCTCGATTCGAAAATTATTTAGAAATGAAGAATGTAATAAACAACAAAGATTACTGTGCAGTTACTTTTAAATTCTATCGGTGCAAAATATTTCAACATGATATCAACATTGTCAGCACCACAAATGCCAAGAAACAAACATACGATGAATTAATCGAACTTTTAGAAAACATTTAGCACCAGAAAAGAACGGTCTTGTGGCTCAGCATCAGTTATTATCACAATATCAATCTGATAATCAATCTATTGCAGAAATCGTCTCAAACTTGAGAGCGGATATCGGAGATTGCCATTTTATTTCAGAATGTTCATGCGAAACTTCCGTTGCAGACATTTTTCTTCGAGCACAGTTTATTCGAGGAATAAAGGACAACGCCATCAGGGAGCAATTGCTACAATTGGAAACGAAAAGTTAGGAAGATATTGTGGCTAAAGTAATAACCCTTGAAGCTTCAAAAATCAACTCAAAGGAACTTGCTCAAAGGACCTGTGCGTCGACATCAACACCTACTATCAACAAAGTCAAAATTTCTCAGAAAAATAATCACACAAAACATGAACATAACCAACATCAACGCAGCTTATCTCGCAATCGATCAAATTCGAGGAAACAGGAATCAAGAATTGACTACACTAAATTGGGCATCGATGGACTATGTGTGATGTGCGGAAGAAATAATCACCTTGTAAACGACTGTCGCACTAATAAATCAACTCTCAAATGTTCTGAGTGCAAGAAAACCGGTCATATTTCTAAGGTATGTATCCGATCCTTATTAGATCGAAAATCAAAGCAAACTCATTCTGTACAGGAAGAACCGGCTAATTGAATTCAACTGGAAACTACCCAAAGAGTATGGATCATTTCAAATTGTTGACATCTACCAAAATCGACACACAAACTATAATTAGAAACGCTTTTACGCCCAAGTTAAAGTTGAAGAAAAATTAATCAAATTCGAAGTCGATTCAGGTGCTGGTTACACGATGTCGCACTTGAGCCAACACCTCTGCGATTCCGATCGTACACGCATGATGTCTTCGTTCCAGATGGTAAAATTATTATGAACGTCGAATTCAACGGGAAAACCATCCAAGATGAAATCTACATTGTTTCGGAATAATACGACGCTCTTTTAGGCCAAGTTTGGATCAGAAAATTAAACATCAATTTACAAGTACTCGATCAACAAAGCCAAGTATCAACCGAAACAAAGCTGTAAGTAATATCGATGAAACGAATGAAATTATGACACAGCTTTCAGACATTTTCGAAGAAAATATTGGACTTGTGCCAAATTTCAATGTTGCATTTAATCTTCGAGAGAATGCGAAACCGAGTTTTCACCGTGAAAGAGAAATTCCGTATTCACTGTTCAGTCGAGTCGAGAAGTAGTTGGATTCACTCGAACAACTGAAACCAGCGACTGGGGATCTCCACTTGTCGTCATTCCAAAAGCTGATGGAGGAGTTCGACTGTGTGTCGATTACAAAGTTGGTGTAAACGAGCAATTTATGGACGCGCATTACCCCATTCGAAAAATCGACGAAATTTTGAATAGTTTCAATGATTCCCGCTACTTTAACCGATTGGATCTGTATAAAGGGTATCTACATATTCCAGTAGATGAACAATCGAGTAAAATTCAAACACTATGAAAACATCGAGGGACTTACAGAATGAATCGTCTCACCTTTGTTATCAAACAGCGCCATCAGAATTTAATCGGATTATCGACCAAATTTTGAAAAACATCCCGAAGACTGAAAAATATTTCGACGATATTGTACATGGATCACCAAAAGAGAATGTACTTGATCTTGTGCCTTGAACAGCTGAGTAAATATGATCTACATTTGAATCGCCGGAAATGCTCATTTTTTCAACAATGCATCGAGTTTCTAGGACACGACATCAAATATAATAAAATTTCGAAGTCACCAGAAAAAATCAAAGCCATTACATAAATGCCAAAACCAAAATCAAAAGATGAAACAAAATCCTTTTTAGAATTAGTTACATTTTATAGCAGATTTATTCCAAAAGCTTGAGCAATTACAGCACCACTGCGAATTTGCTGAAGGAAAATACGATTTTCAATTGGACAACAGAATGTGAGGCAGCTTTTATTCGTTTGAAACGGGAAATCATAAGCGATCGCGTAGTCATGCCATTCAATTCCGAGTTGCAAGTTCGACTCGCTTGTGATGCAAGTCCCACAGGTATAGGAGCAGTCTTATCACACATTATCAATGATCAGGAAAAGCCAATAGCTTTTGCATCTCGCTTACTAACCCCAGCAGAACAAAATTTTTCTCAACTGGATAGAGAAGCTCTAGGAATTATTTTTGGAACTGACAGATTTTTTCATATTTATTCGGACGTCAATTTCAACTTGTCACAGTCAATCAACCTCTAACTAGGATTTTCCATCAACATGCAAAATTGCCACGAATGACTTCAGCCCGTCTACAACGTTACGCAGCTTTTCTATCAGGGTTCGATTATAAAGTTATATTCAGAAGAGGATCTGAGAATACCAATGCTGACTGTTTATCGCGGATACCACTGAATGAAGAACTTAAATCACACACAGAAACAGCTAGCAGCGAAGAAGTCCATTTTCTACATGAAGAAACCATGAACAGAATTTACGCTCAGAAAATCACATTCGAATCAATTTAGAAAGAGGCCGAAGCTCATGATCAACTTTCTGGCATTTTCCGAGAACTCCAAGAAGGCGAAACAAATGATGTAGAATTTATCATAAACAAGGGCATAGTTTTTAGAGGTCAACTCGTCGTGGTACCATCTAAACTACAAGCTGCTGTTTTGGAGGAACTTCATCGAACTAATTTCGTAAATTTCAAAAATGAAACAACTCGCAAGCCGGTATGTATACTCGAAGAACATAGGCAAGGCTATCGAACATATCGTTCGAGCATGTTCTGAATGTTCAAAAGTGAAAAACAGTCCAGCAAAAGCTCCTCTACACCCATCGCAAGAACCAGAAGAAAATTGGCAGAATATTCACATCGATTATGCAGGACCATACCAAGGACATCGTTTTATAGTTGTCATTGATGCAAATTCGAAATGGGCAAAAATTGAACAATGCTCGTCAGCGCCATCTGCAGCATCAATCATCGAATTGCTCCAAGATATGTTTTCAAGACACGGATTCCCAGAAGTAATAGTCGCAGACAATGCTACAATATTCTCAAGTGAAAATTTTAAACACTTCTGCAAAACATCAGGCATTTTTTGCAAGTTCATCGCACCAGGACACCTTTCAACGAATGGATTAGCAGAAAGGAATGTGCAGACATTGAAAAAAACGGTTACCAACAATAATAACGAACCACTTTCAATGCGAAAGAAAGTTCGGGAAATTCTTTTTAGGTACAGAGCGACTCCTTTAAACAACCAGAGAACCCCTGCTGAACAGTATCTGAACTGCAACATTCGCATTGAACTAGATGCACTGAAACTCATAAAATTTCAGATCACTGAAACAGCAATGAAAAAGACACGCCAATTAAGTGTGGGAGAACGCGTACAATCGCGATACTACACTGCCAATAAAAACCAATGGAAGTTCGGAGTAATTATCAAAAAAATGGGACAATTGCTCTATCTAGTGAAATTAGATGACGGTTACATCTTCAAACGGCATATAGACCTACTACGATTAACCGAAACTCCAGAACCGACTTTAGCAGAAACGCCAAAGAAAAATGTAAGGTTTGCGCCGAATCTTGATAATCAAAAACATCAAGTTGAGTTGGGAGATTTGGTACACATTCAATTGAACCAGCGTAATAAAGAACTGCACGTAAATCAACCACAAGTCCCAGTTGACATAGACACACCAGAAATAATTGAAGAAGATGAAGAACCAGGGATCGAACGAGGCCAGTGCCCGGACCAGACTCTACGTCGATCTACAAGACTCCGGCATCTATACCAAGACGCCTCAACGACTTCATGTCATACCTTTAGCAATCCAATAACAATCAAGGATACTATTACTATTACTATTACTATTACTATTACTATCACTATTACTATTACTATTACCATTACCATTACCATTACCATTACCATTACTATTACTATTACTTATTTGAAGTCTCTACAATACTTTGCGCAAAGTGTGGTCTGTTCCAAATAAAGCAATTTCTCGTACTTCTCAGTCTATAGTCACAAGTTCTTACCCAAATTGTGCGGAACAAATTCAAGAATTCCGATGATTGGTACGACCTGTGTTTTTATGCCCCACATTCGGCTGATAACGATTTCCAAACTCTTGTATTTAAGGACTGCCTCCTTATTTAGGACGTTTTGATCGCAAGATAGCAACATCTACAGGTAGACACGATTTTTTCTCTATATCCCGGATAACAATATCCGATTTGTTTCATATCATGCGATCCGTTTGAATTTGTTGGTCGTACAATGGTGTCCATCAGTTGTAACCAATTTCGGTGAGTGTTCGTATCACTTTGGCATGTGTTTGGAACATCGACGGCGGTACAGATCTGCCAGTGGAGGTAACTACACAGCCTGTCGTGTCTTTTCAAGTATACGGTCTTTACTAGAATTGAACAAGCGGAGACGATATGATCAATGGTTTCTTCTTGTTCCTTGCAGGTGCGGCATTTATCATTTTGGGAAATTTTGGTAACCGCTTTATAATGTCGTGTTCTCAACGCCTGAACCTGAGCAGCTATTAGAACTGCTCCCGATTCTGGCTCTATTCTTCCCCTTTTAAGCCACATAAATGCTTGATCTTTATTGATCTTCACATTGTTTATTCTTTTTAGATATTGTCCATGGAGTGGTTTGCCTCTCCGCGATTTCTTTATTTTTGTTTGTCTCACATTTCAAGTTTAGTAGCATCAGAAGTTCAGTGTGTGTTATTCTGCGGGTCTTGCATAGTTGCAATGCTTCTTGCTATACTAACAATGCTTCTGTTTCTTGTTCTTCGGTCATTTTTAATGACCTTCCTCATTATGGGTCACCTTGATGACTGACTACATACTTTCTCGTATTGCATTGTGCCAGGAGGCTTCAATTTGTCTGAGGCATCTTCATCCTTTCTTACGTGACACATAAAGTCAATGTACATCAACTTGAGGGTGAGCGATATGATGCATTGTTAGAAGTTTTCTGGTTTTCGATCCATGATTCGAATTGCTTGCTCAGTCCAGTCCTCGAGTCCGAAACTGTACTCGACTGCAGGTCCCGCCAAACTACCTATTGCAGATATTTTATTCCTGGAGTTCAGGCCGGACTGCAGGACGAGTCTTACTCTTCTGGTAATACTCCCTTCGAATTTTCTTTCATTGTGTCGTTCGAGATGTATCACATTCTTGAATGCCCAGATATTTGTAAGTTTTACCTGGTTCAAGATCTTGAATCACAGTGTGCATATCAACTTCAATGCTTTCTAAAGTTGTCACTTTGCCTCTCTTTAAATTGATTTTTGCACACTTATTAAGACCAAACTTCATGCAAATGTATCCCTTACGTCGTTCACGACAGACAGCATTTGGAAGAGAAACGCTTCATCTTAGCTTACTTTAAGATCATCCATGTAAAACAAATGTGATACTGGTATTTCATCACCATGGAGCTGGTGCCCAAAATCAGTTTGCGACAACTGTCTTCGCCAAAAAATAACTCTGTTGATCTGAATACTTCTTGTTTCTACTGCTTCCTTTTCGTTGTATATTAGTAACATGGTTCTCCACGACTACTAGCCTTACAAAACTCAATAAGTTTAGGATGAAATCGATAGATCTCCAGGATCTTCAAAATCCAATCGTGTGGTACACTGTCAAAAGCCTTCTGGAAGTTAATCCTAGCCATGCTTAAATTACGCTTTCGTTTCTTTATTTTCTTTCTTTCTTTCAAGATGACTAATTTCGTAGCAAGATTTCCTAAGGAATAATTTTTGTTCAACTGGCAACAGATGGTTCCTCGCTAAGTGTCTGGACATTTTGTCACTTATGGCTGCAGTTATAAATTTGTACAGTACTGGCAGACAAGTGATTGGCCAGTAATTCTTCGCCAAAGAGCTGTCTCCCGCTTTGGATACCAAATACGTGAAGGGTGTAAGCCATTTCGAGAGTTTCTTTGGATTTTCTATAATTTTATTAACAGACTTTGCTACATGAGAATGTATTGCTGTTAATTCTGAATCTTATCAATCGTTGGGGATTTCCAGTTTCACATGTTCTTAATTGCCGGGAAGAGGTCCTTTTCCGATAATTCGTGAACATGCTCCACTGTTTCCACAAGTACATCGGCAGCATCAACTTCGAATTGAAGCCATGATACTGCTTTCTTCCAAGATTGTTGCCCAAAATGTTTCGACGTCATCTTTTGAAGGGGAGACAGAATTGCCACGCGGTTTTGGAGTCAGAGTTCTTGCAATAGAATCTCTTCCCGTCTGTTTCAAACTCCAAATCTTCGCACGCAAATCTATTCTACGTTTGTATCGTCTAATTCGTTGAGCCCAGACTTGGATTTTCTCTTTTGGATCCTCAGCAATCATTAGCATACTTGTGTCATTTTAAATTTGGAATTTTTGTTCAACATCGGTGGCGTAGGGATGTAGCGACCCCATCGCCCTGCACGCCCTTACCGGTGAGTTGGGAATGCAGCAATTAGCCTGGTTTCTCCTACCTACATAGGAGTGGCTGACCGCTGTCCGTAACTGTAAGATATTCTTCTTACCTAAAATCCTTTCCTGAACCCCCGGAGTCAATGGGTGGATTGAGTAGCTCGGAGGCTTCCGTTTTCTAACCTTATGTGTATCCTTACCATTCCCTTTTTCCTGTTCAGAAGCAGAAGTGCTTCAAATAGGGGTAGATTCAGCTCCGAAGTCTTGGAACACACTCAATCTAAGGAAAGAAAACCCTAAAAGAAAATTACACGGTTCTCCTGAAAGGGTGTTGAGGCATGGGGCCAGCACCCCCATACTCGGAAAATAAAAAAAAGCCTCTCAAACTCTCAATGGAAATGAGCCTCGGATTAACTCACGACAAAGGCAAAGAAAATGGTCTATGGATTTTGGATGCTGGAATGTTGGAACACTAAAGTAAAAGACGTTTTTAACGCAATAGAGGAGTTTAACATGGATATAATAGTGTTGAGTGAAACAAAAAAGAAGGGAAATGGAAATGAAAGGAAAGGAAATTATGTTAACTTTTTTAGTGGAGTGGGAAAAGAAAAGCGAGCAAGAGCAGAAGTGTCCATAGCTGTACATAAAAAAGATTGGATATATGGAAATATTCATAGCTGGGAAGCAATTGATGAGAGAATAGCATGTATCGAACTTGAACTAAGAGGACGCAATGTTTTTATTATAGGAATTTATTTATTATTTTATTTAATAGGTAATTATTACAAACAAATTAGATTACTTGATCCTATGTCGCTAGGCCGAAGGCCTTTAAGCCATTACAATACCTACATCATTTCGCGTTCTAATCTTTCGAATTCTGGTATTCACCCCAAATGGTCTCTCCATCGCATCAAAGCCGCGGAAAAGAGACCATAAGGTACGGCTCAGGAAGAAAACCCTGCCGTCAGAAGCCGAGTACATTCTAATTTATCCGACGATTATTTTAACTATTTATTTTCTGGCGCGGGCCTCCCGCCGTCTCCTTCCAGTGCTTGGCCTCCTCAGCACCTGAAATCAAACAGCGCCACAGAAGATCGTCCGCACCAACGCCTCTGCCCTTACATTTTCGATCCCCCCTTCCCTTCACCCCCTAATGTGCTTATTACTATGCCAGTTTTATTTTATTTATTATATTGACCTGTTACTTACCAATTGACTACGACTTATGACATTTCTTAACTGTTTACTAACTTAACATAAAATTACTGATTAACTTACTTATTGTTAGCTTATTGACTTATTAATTTCTCTCCAGTCTAGGCTCCGCTCAAGCTCACCAGTGCTGTTTTCCCACTCCCTAATTTCAGTTTCCCTAATGGTCCGAACCTTTCCTAAAAATGTTCCTAATTCTTTCATAAATTTAGACCTTTTGTCACCCAAAATGTTTTGGGCGAGCGTTACGTTCATGTTTAGGAAGTAGTAATTTCCCATTCCCATCCATTTTTTTTCTCCATGTTTCGGTTGCACAGCAAATTAAGAGGATGTTGATCCAGTCTTCCCTATCACCGCAAAGCACACAGATGCCATTACCACTTGCGTCCTTTAGTCTACGTTGCATCCACCTCCCAACCCTGAACCAAGCGTATCCCCCTCTTGCGTCCTTTCCGAGAGTATGTACGTAACTTTCGCAACCCCATAACGGACTCGCATGGATTTGAGCTACAAGCGAACGTTTTTCAGCCGTTGCTGCACAGATCTCTTGCCTTTTAATATGCGCAAGTCTATCGCAAATCAGCCTTTCTATCTCACGTGTTCCCCTATCTCCCACCATTTCCGGAGAGACGTCTCCCAACCCTGCGCGGTCAAGTAGCCGTTTAATTTTTAACGCCCAGTACCGATGGTCGCTTCCCTGCCATTGCACTCTAAAGCACCTATGTATAAGTGTGTCCGCCTGTTCATCTGCTAATTTAATCCTAAGTTTAATAGGTTTCATTTTAAAATCTCTCCAAATTCCTATACTACCGACCTCTCTTAAGACTCCGGCATTTGCTGCGCATCTAGAAACTCCTAGAATTAATTTGCAATAATCTGTTTCGATGCTTTCTAATCGATCTATCCTATCCACTCCCCAGATTTCTGCCCCATAGTTCATAGCTGAAGAACTAACGATTTGATCATTGTATCGCACACTTTTACCGGCAATTCCGGAACCCTGCGCACTGAGCAAACAATTTCTTTAAGCGCAATTCTTCCTTTGCTGTGAGCTGTCAATATGTGATTATTCCATCCCCCATTCATGGAAAATTTTGCACCAACATATGTAAATGTTTTGACGCGGTCAATTTCTTCCCTAGCGTAGTACCATTTCTCTTTGCTACCCCAGATAAACCCATTCTTGAAGACTACTACTTTCGTTTTTTGAATATTTACTTTTAGTCCCCATGTCTCACTATACCGTTCTAGAATATTTAAACTCTTCTGTAAGCCCTCAATCGTCTCCGAGCATAAAACTAAATCATCAGTATATAGTAGTCCGGGAATTTTCAGGCCATCAATTACCGGAGCCGCTGTATCCGCTTCCTGTACCCACGTCAATAAATCATTTATAAACAAGATAAACAGCTGCGGTGAAAGAGGACATCCCTGTCTTACTCCTACTCTCGATTTTATTTTTTGCGTCGTACTTCCGTCACCGCAACTGACGCAGAAATTTACTTCCCTATACATGCTCTGCAACACTTTTAAAACTTTACGTGAGACGCCTAGCTCATTTAGTTTTCGCCATAAAGCTTCCCTATTGATAGAGTGAAAAGCCTTTTCAAAATCCACAAAACTGCAATATAAGTGGCCCCGTTTACGCGCAAGCGCCTGTTTTACTAGGGTATCTAACACAAATATATTGTCGGTTGTCGCGAAGCCTCTCCTGAAGCCTGCTTGTAATTCTGATATTTTACCGTACTTTTCCGCCCGTTGAGTATTTTACAGAACAGTTTGCTCAGCGCTGGCAAAAGACTAATTCCGCGATAATTTTGTGGGCAATTCGCGTCCCCTTTCTTTTTAAAAATCGGTTGGAGGATAGCTGAACTCCACGTTTCTGGATACGAGCCGGAATCAGCAATTGCATTAAATAACTTCATAATACTCTCTGGGTCTATGTGCCACAATTCCGAAATTTATTTCGGAATTGTGGCACATAGACTCAGAGAGTATAGGAATTTATGCTCCAACAGACGATGCAAGTGTTGCAGAAAAAGATATATTTTTAGAGAAACTGACTATGCTGCTGTATTCTATTGGAAATCGCAAAGAAGTGGTGCTTCTGGGTGATTTTAATGGAAGAGTTGGAAAACGAATGGCGCGTAATTTGTGGGGCGATATGGTGAAAATGTATTAAATGACAACGAAGAAAGACTTATAGAGACATGTGAACTGTACGACCTTAAAATATTGAATGGCTATTTTCCACATAAAGAAATACATAAATTCACGTGGACCCAACCCACTAGAAAATTTCAATCAATAATTGACTACATAATTACTAAACAACAGCCATCAATAAAGTAGAGCGATGTTCGGGTTCAAAGAGGTGCTTCCTGTGGATCAGATCACTACTTACTGATCAGATCACTACGTACTATTCATAAGGAAAATCTTACCTTATGTATAAACCGTACTTCAAAAGTTACTGAAACACAAAACCAAGTACAAAAGGTGGAAAAATAGAGTCAGATGTGGCCGAAATACAATATTGAGAGCCTTCAAGATGATTCCATTGCATTTTTGTACAAATTGCGCATGGCAGAAAAATTAAGTACATCCCATTAGGAAATACTGAAGAAAAATACCAATTTTTAGAAAAATGCACTCATGAAGCCGCTAAAGATTTGGGAGAGAAGGGAAAATGTGAATATAAACAAAAAGACTTGTGGTGGACAGAAAATATAAAGAACCTGATCGAAGAAAAGAAAAAAGTCATATTTGAGATGGCTTTCCACAAAGGATTTAGAAGACAGAAGTGAATACAACATAATGAAATATTTGGTCAAGAAAGAAGTGAAGAAGGCAAAAAATGTATTCTGAGAACAAAAATGTGACAAATTAGACAAGTGCATTGCTAACACCAAATCCAGAGAGTCCTGGAAAATGTTACATTCCATGAAATTGAATACAACCCAAGAATGGCATTTATTAGACCCAATTGGTATTGAAAAATGGCAAAAATACTTTGAAAATCTTTTGACAGAAAATAGAGCTAAATTTCAGGGAATAAATTATGAACCACTGCACGTAAATTCCATCACACCAGATGTGACTTTGGAAGAGTTAAAAAAAGTGTTAAGAAACATGAAAAATAATAAAGCACCAGGGCCTGGAGGTATTTCCATAGAGCTGGTTAAACATTATCCTATTGTAGGTTTGGAATTAATTACTGAAATATTCAGTGGCATTTTAAAAGGAGGTAAAATACCTAAAATATGGAAATTAGCCTATATAAATTCACTTTACAAAAAAGGTTGTAAAAATATTGTAATAATTATAGAGGGATAAGTGCGACTTCATCTTTGGTTAGACTGTATGGACGAGTGCTAAAGAATAGAATTGAAATGCAAACATCAGACTCAGAAGAGCAAAGTGGTTTTGGACCAGGAAGATCATGTATTGACAATATTTTCTGTCTCAAACAACTGATGGAAAAAAACAATTGAGCGAGGAAGAGATCTTCACATAATTTTCATTTATCTCAAAGGACCTCTGCTTGCGTCACCGGGGTAATGGACGCCGAGGAGGGCGCCGTCCTCCCTGTAAGGGCGAGCAATGGTCTGAAGGGGCCGTACGTAAACTAAGTTAGGATAAGTTAGTTTTAAGAAAGTCTTGTTTATAATGAGAGGCCTCACCTCGAATGGAATGGATATTAAATCCACTTTAATAACAGCACCCATACTTTTTAATGCATTTATGCACGAAAAAAACCCTATCATGTATGTATCCTAGAAGAGTCTACTGACTGAGCAGCCGGGACAACGCTGGAATATATAATATAAAGAGTAAAAGACGACTTGTTTTTAATGTTTGTGTGAATAAGGCGTTAAATTTAATAAGAATAAGTTGTTAGTCACATTCATTTGAAAATCGATATTTGCACGCTTAAAAACGTAACTGTGAGACGTCGAACATAATAAGTTAAATGTGCTTTTATTTTGTAGAATTACTCACTGTTTGCTTTTCTCCGTATTTATTTGAATTTCTTCAAATTTAATAAGTTTGCTACAACAAACATCGTATTTGGAAATTTCTTAGAATCATCTGGCCGGATCCGAAAACAAATTATCAGTCCTCCTTCAGGAGACCGAGGCGCATCGCCTTGTTCAACTCCATTGGTGCATGAGAAGTGGTCCAACCGTAAATGACGAATTTGCACACACGCACGCGCAGTTACTCAAATACTATGTAGGGATTAGTTGAATGTGGCGTCCACGACTGTGTCAAAAGTATTTTCATGTGTTGAAAATTTATGTCATCCATAGCTTTGATCAAATAACTTCTCACAGTCGCTAGCATTAGACATACCAATGAGTCGTAGTAGCTAATAATGGTTTACATCTGTTCAATAATTTTCCATCCCAAATGCCTCATGTATTGACCCTCCATAGGGAATACTCCATTAATACCTCCATAGGGAATACGAACTTCAGTGGCGGGATTCAGGGAAGGGGGGCAACTGCTCCCCCCCCCAATCTTGAAACAGTAAAAAAATATATTTAGTCATTTTATTTCGCGGATCTTCAAATTTATATTATAAAATATTCACTTGTTTCTATATTTTGAGAAGACATTTAATGATAAATAAGCGAAGAATAATTTTATTAAGCGAAGCTAATAATTAATAATTTGCACACACGCGATGGCATTAATAAATTAGTGAACTTTAGTTCAGTATTATTAAACCGCCCGAAACAATGTTTAGCGTTACGGTGCATAACCCTTCAAATCCTCTTTCAATTATATTTTGCTTTTAAACGATATTTACTTAGAAATTAAACAGTTTTGTGTCTAAAATCATAAGTCTTAACTATGTCTCAAATGTATATGCCATGTCATTATTTTCTTCTTTGCATTATTTCCATGGAAAATAGTAGTATGGTATGGTAAGTATGATTTTATCTAAAATGACGAAAATCATGCATTTGCGTGACATATGCAGTCATATTTTGACTTGTTTAACCCTTTTGTCATTTTTAATTTATATTTCATATTATGGTCATATATTTCCTTGCATTTTCGAATTTTCGTAATATTGTAATGATTTTGATTCCATAATGATTTTATCATGATAATTTTCGCATACTTCCTTGCAATCGTTTCAAAGAGATTTTTCGCAACTAATGCAAACGTTGTACACGTAGGCTTCCGCGGCTCGAGTTCATGACTTCTAGGCTGTCCGGGTGACGCCGTGTCGTTGGCAGAGAGGCCGACGTTTCGCCTGTCTTATCGCAGGCTTGTCGAAGGTGGTGCATCTTGGTGTGGATGGCCTGGATCTATGTCTTCTACTGTCCTGGATTTTCATTCTTCTAATTGCGGATTGTCCAGCTGCCTCCCGTTCCCCAGAGGGCTGAGGGTGGGTAGGACAAGGACCAGTTTGGGATTTATACGGTTTTTTTCGTTAAAGGTAATTTGAGTTGGGAGAGAAAAGTATGAAAAGAGAGCGAAGATGTTATGTACTTACGGGGTTTGAGGAGGTAGAAAATTGGGTGGGGGGGCTTTTCTTTGAGGGATTTTGTTGAGGGTTTTGTCGTGGCGTTTCGTGAGTCTTAATTTGTTGGGTGTTTTCAGGTCGGAGGGGGGGGAAGTTGAAGGATATCTAGGTGGTGCTTTCTTCGGGAATGACGTGGGGGGGTGGGAGTTGAGAATATGTGGGTGAAGTTGAATGAGGTGGGTGAAGATGGGATTATTTATGAATTGCTGTACCGTGTCTCGGGATGTGTTGAAGATATATTGGGGGAGTGGGGGGTTTTGTGTTAGGTTCGGAAGATGTAATTTTGACCCGGAAGAGGATGAAAGCTAAGGCGGATGAGGCGGTTTTCAAGAGTTTTTAGGGTCTTATATGTGGAGTGGGGGATTGTTGACCAGGTGGAAGAGGCGTATGTAATGATTGATCTCATGTGGGTGTTGTATAGGAGGAATTTGTGTTGACAGAGAGGGAGGGATGACGGAGGATGGGTTGGATGAAGTTGATTTTTTGGTTTGCCTTAGAAATGGTGGTGTTGAGATGAGGGGTCCAGGTTAATTTGGAGTTGAAAATGAAGCCGAGATATTTTATTTGCGAGAACCATTGGATAAGAGTGCTATTAATGGTGATGAATGGGAAAGGGTGTGGGATGTTTCGCCAAGTGAAGATGATAGCTTGGCATTTAGAAGGACTTATAGTGATCGAGTTTTCTTGGAACCAGTGTGAAATTGTGTGGGCTGCATTTTGAAGGTTGTTGATGGACTGTTGAGAAAAACGGTGGGGTGAGAGAAGGGCTAGGTCGACTGCATAAAGAAATTGATGAATGTCGTGACAAGAGGGAAGATCATTAGGTAGACTGAGAAGAGGGTGGGAGAAAGAACTGCACCTTGTGGAACTCCCGTCGAGATGGGGTGGGAGGGGGAGAAGTGTGAGAGATACTTGGTTTTGAAAGTTCTGTGTGCTAGATAGTTTGATAGGATATTTGTAACGAAAGTGGGAAGGTATGATTTTAATTTGAATAGGAGAATTTGGTGGTTGAATGCAAAGGACAGATCGGTGAAAAGAGCAGGTGTCTGGCGGGTTTTATGACGAAGTTCTGTGGCGATGTTAATGGCAAGGTGGAATGTCTGCCGAGCCGATGATCGGTCAGGGCGGAAGCCAAATTGTGAGGGGTGGATGTGGGGTTGAAGGTAGGGGTACATGAATTTTAGAAGGATTTTTTCGAACAGTTTCCGGTGATAGAGAGGAGGCTGATAGGTCGATAGTTTGTGGAATGTCTGGCGTCTTTGTGAGGTGGTACATTTTTGAAGTACAAGTATTAATTCTTTTCCATCAAGGATATCTGCTGTGGAGATAAAAATTGTGCCGATTCTGGGTCTGGATGTCAGGGGCGGTGTTGGATTGTTGAGATTTGAGGTAGGTTCAGGCACTGGTGGTTGAGGGGGAGAGTTAAATTGGGTGGATTTATCTTCGATGGTAAGGGGCTCAAATGAGTTGCTGGTGGGAATTGGGACTGCGGTTGGGTTTTCGTTTGCTCGCGCAGGGTGTTTCGGAGTGGTGAAACCATCGTTCAGGAGCTTCTTGGGAGAGGGTGGTGGGGAAGGGATTTTGGGTTTTTGAAGGGGAGGGGATGTTCCACTTGAATGAAGGGAGCGGGAGCGCTTGGCCGTAGTGACTTACCTGAGTTCTGCGTCTTGGAGGTTCCTACGTCGGTTTCTTCGGCCTCCATCCTGACGGAGGAATACGGCCGAAGCCGTAATCCTCGTATGTAGTTTCTCTCTCGACTTCTGCGCGATGCTTCCACACACGCTTTTAAAAAGAGGTTTCGAGGTACCTTCGAGAAATCGAAGGGTACCGACAATTCGAAGTAGCTAGGTTGCAGTAAGCAGACGAATCATGCAGGCGTATTCCGGCTTAGGTGTATTGACGGACGCTTTGAATGGACGTTCTACTCTCGTCTCGTCTCGAACGGAGCTCGCTCTACGATACGATACTAGCGATACGAAGCGCACCGCTCTAGTCTCGTCTCGTCCCCAACCACCCAACAATTGCTGTTACCGTGCATTAGCAATGAATCTGTTGTAGCCTGAAGGAGTGAAGAGAGAAAATTTTCTACTCAGTGGCGTAACTAGCCCTTCCGGGGCCCCGGTCCAAAAACAAAACTGGGGCCCCCTCAAAAATGTTTGTTCAACTAAAAAACACATTCTGAAAATTATTTTAAAGGAACTGTATTAATCATTCTATCACAAAATTCAGAATCGAGCCGTGCGGACTTTCGCTTCGCCCAGGTTCACTTTATCAAGTTCGTCAGTTTTCTATGAATGACCGCCGAATATGCTAAGATCTGTCAGTCTCTCCTGCCCATCAAATTTCGCAGGCACTTTTTTATAATTTTCAATTTTGAAAAAGATTGCTCCGCAGTCGTAACTGTCACAGGAATCGTTAGTAACAACAAGATTACAGTGCAGGCGTCTGGAAAGCTAGCTGAAAGAGTGAAGTACCAAGATAGCTAACTCTCTGATTGAATGAATCTTCAATATACGATCTCTTAGACCAGGATAATAGCTTGGTAAACAGTTGATCAGTTACATCGTCAAAGTTTTTCTTGCTGAGTTTTTCACAAGTTCATCTGGACTTGCAATGTAGTTTGTAACTGACAGATCGCAAACAAATCGATTTAGATTTATTCAGTCAAAAAAAAAAAAACAACAGCAAAAACTGCATGTGTCGTAGGGGGGGGGGATATCATCTGCGCACGTTTTCTTGATTTCCAGAATCCCTTCCCGTCATTTTAACTATAAATAGTTGAGGGGTGAGTAACACTTTAACATAAATAAATAAAAAGCAATATTTAGAAAAATAGTCATTTACATTTTTGAGTTATAGAAAACGTATTTGTATCGGTACACGAACTGCAAGTATGATTTTTCTGCATTGCTAACAAAATGGCAACTCGCCTTCACCTCTACTCTTACCATTACAAACAAAAGGAGAGTTCAACAAAACAAAACAACAACAAAACAACACAACAAAAGTGAAGCTACATTTGCGTCCAGAAGCAAAACAAGGGGCCATCTCAGCATTTGCTCAATGGATCAGGGAAACTGGACAAAAACCTGATCGAGACGAGGGCCATTGACCCGGAAGCTGAAGTACATTATTTGTTACAAACATATTAAGTCTTTTAAAAAAATATACAATACAAATGTAAACTAATTCATTATGATAACTAATTCTAATTGACTAATTCTAAACTAATTCTTTTTGACAATCAGTATAGTCTCTAATTGTATAGAAACTGTTATGCAGCAGAAAAGGTTTTACTTTTAACATAAACTAACTAATTTGTGAACCGACTTTAATTGTTTAATGTCATCTGGCAGTGCGTCGATTATTTGATTCAAGCCAATAAATCGATGGTTCGGCTGACTAATCAGAATATCTAAACAAGCGAAGTAAACATTACCTTTGAATCGTTTTTCGCCATCAGATAAACGTTTATCTTTGTACAGTTCATCGAAATGACTTGGAATACAAATTCGAATTTTTCCATTTCTTTTTTCAGGTTACATGCATTTGCTCGCTCAGATGCACTTTTGATTGTTAAGATTATTTTTGATAAAGATAGCAAAACAGCGTATCTGAGCCGAATCTCCAAGGAGGAATCATTTCTTCTGGACCATTTACTAGGACACAGTTGCTTCAGTTTTGGATCTGACCAACTTTAAATGAAGTAATAAATAATAGGGGAATGAATACAAATGAATTTACCCCGGAATGTCAATTTACAAACTTGGAAAATATCTTCTCATCCTCAAATTAAAATACATAATTCAAACCATGGCTAACAAATCGCTTTCCAAAAGAAACTTTGAAGAGTGTTCAGTTAGACAAAAAATTGCTTTGGGGGGCCCTTTTGTCCGGTGGCCCCAGGTAATTGCGCCTGCCGGGCCGGCGGTAGGTACGCCAGTGTTTCTACTTTTAGTCACTGATGCAGCCCCATAGATGGCGATATCTGACACGGTTTGAAGCTAATCAAACCTAAAATGATACATGTAACATGCATTGCACATGCACTAAATGGTTGCGGAAAAAATTCATGGAAATTATCCTGGTGTAGATAAATTAATTTCTGCAGTGAAGAAAATGTTCATCAAAGCTTATGAGTGCCAAAATTCAAGGAAATGCCTTCATTGCCGTTATTACCCAACCCATTCATTGCCCAACCCATTATTACTAGTTGGGGCACGTGACTTAATGACTCAGACTACAACTGCACTACATTAAAAAGCTATCGAAGAGGTTAACACATTCAATAACGGCGGAGCTGCCTCCACCAGAATCGCCATATTCGGTACTGTAGATATAATTAAATTTATAAATTCTTTCTATCTGGCCAAAAACCGAAATTGCATTTGAATGAAAATAATTTATTGATGTAGATTTTAAAATATGAATCATACAGTTATGTATAAATATTTGTGATCACTATGATAAACACTTCCGATATTTCGATAAATAATTCGCTGAGAAAACTGTATCATTGAATTAACAGTTCGAACCGTCCAAATAACAATGAGGATCGTCACTTCCGGGTTCACCTAATCTAATTAATAACATTCAATAATAATCAATTAAATAATTAACACAAAATCCATTATATATGAAGCTCTTTGGAATGGACCTACATCTGCTTCCAAAAATGTCCGGTAGATCGCACGACATCGTGACTTGCCACCACGAAACTTGTACATTGTAAGAAATTTCGCGGAATCCAATTTTTTCCACATAAGACGTGACGAGATCGTATTGTTTGAGAATCTACACCGCGAGTAGTTTCGTAGCAATCGTGTAGAGAAGCAACAAATACGCGTATTGGGCGCATTGAAAGTTGATTGGTACGTTTGGCAGCAAGCATTCATGGAGTCTCCGTGATCCAGCGATTCGAAACGCGGTAAAAAGCAACGTTCACAAGCAGCAAGCGTTAAATTCGTATAACGTCAGGGACGGTGCTACCTATAGGCAAACTAGGCGACTGCCTAGGGCGCAAACCTCAGGGGGCACAAATTTGGTACATTTTTTATAATAAATCTTATTGTTATATTTTTTGTGAAAGTTATTAATTTAAAGAAAAAAGAAAGAAGTTAGAAACTTCTACTTAGAAAGTAGTTAATTTTTGTTGTATATATTATTACCTACTAAGTATTATTTGCTTACTCTTCAAAAACTTATATTAACAAAAACTTAAAAACTTATATTAACAAAAACTTATATTAAATTTATATATTAAATGTATTAAAACATGGAACTTGTTTTAAGAATATCTACGGTGTCGGTGCGTCCAACAAATTTTAATGGTATATTTTTTTATCAAAGTGGAAATTTGCGCCCCTTGGAAAGCAGCTACAAAATGAATTTTTGCGGCCTCGGGCTAAACACTTGAGCGCAAAAGTGTACTTTGTAACCTTTTCCTTGGACGCAACGGTTCCACTTTATCATACATGAATGACAACAAATTAAAATGGTGCCTATTACAATACAACTTGTACGAACGAAAAATTCTACTTTGCGCCCTACATACTAAAAAAGTATCTCGTATCAAGGGCGTACAACATAGAAGAAATTGTATTATAATTTTATTACAAATGACGTATTTTCATTATTTCTCAAAATCCGGAAATTTCAGACTTTCTTTAGACTTTTCCGACTTTCATTTTTATTAACAGGGATTGTTTTAGTTTCATTCATCTCGATAAATAATTTTATATTTTCATGTGTTATATTTGTACAGTAAAAAGCATTTCATTTTTATTGAGTATTTTTACTATATCAACTGTATCTACGTACTCAGGTTGCATTATAGTTTGTTTTCTTAAGGTGATTCTTCAAGCTCCTAAATATACGAAAACTTTTGGCAGTGTCACAGACCAAAATATTACACAGAAATTAATATAAAATAAATCCAGACATTTGTTCAATTTTTGCCACGGTGCTGATCTATTTTTTATTTAATTTTGTTCACTGTTTTGGTCTGTGAAACTGCCAAACGTTTTCATGTGGTTAGCAGCTTGAAGAGTCGCCGTAATGTAGAATGTTATCCTTCTGTGAAATAAATTATTTCTATTGTATGTTTTTTTTAATTTGAATTTTGAATTTTTTAATTTACAATTTAGAATTTTTAATTTGGATTTTGAATATTGAATTTATATGTTTTTTAAATATAAAATCTCGATAAGAGTTAAAAAAATATTTTCATTATTTAGTGTAAGTATTTCTGTTCTTCAATCATCATAATATTAGAATTTAATTATTCTGGTTATACAATAAACAACATTACCGACATGAGGTAATACGAGTAGTCACGTTTATATTCATATTGTTATTATATTTTTCAGTGTTTTGGCTTATTGGTACAGATTATACTATTGATAAAATTAATATTCATTTCGTAAGAAAGCTTTAATATTCTTAATTTATTATTATTTTAATAATTATCGAATTCATTTTAGTTTATCATTATTGTCTTTATGTTGATATTCTGAACAATATCAAGTATGTGTGTTAATTATTTCACTAAGTTAAGTATTTATGTATTATTTTTACAAAATATTTTGATATAATACATGATGAAAATATCTTCATCTTCTATAATATAAAAATGAATCGCAAAATGTGTTGGTAACCGCATAACTCAACAACGCCTGGACCAATTTGGGCAATTCTTTTTTTAAAATGTTCGTTGAAGTCCAAGGATGGTTTTTACGTCGAGAAAAATTCGAATAATTGCCGGGAAAACCCTCAAAACAGCCCTTTTCTCACGAGCTGCGGCGCACTGTAAAAACAAGAAATATCAGAGGAGCCCACGCTCGCTCTTCCTGCCGCAAGACCGTACTCCATCAACACATCCCTGCCTGATTGCGTAGGCCGGAGCTCCGAAGCACCGCGGCTTGCCATCCGTCAGCAAGCGATAGATAAGAGCCGGTGCGTCATCTGCCGCCGCCCCTTCCCTTCCCCCCCGACCTGCCGAAGTCGCTGCGCGTGGATTGCGTCATCTGCCGCCGCCCCTTCCCTTCCACCCGAACTAGACGGTTCCGGACTATTCGCGAGCCGCGGGGAAATGCCGAGAAGGTGCCGGGCGCCTGGGGGCAAGCGCCGGGCAGGTATAAATGCTCCGCTGCCGGCGGCCGCGAGTCAGTCAGCAGAAGCGAGTTAGAGAGGAGTTAGCAGAAGAGAGTAGAAGTGAGTAGTGAGTATAATATTTCGTTGGTTTTAATTCACCACGGAGAAACGTTACAATAATATAGATATGCCTCCTATTAGACGAAGCAATTTAGGTAGAAGAACCCGAAATGCTACAAAGCAAGCTAATTACCGATCTAATCATGCTGCACAAGAACGTGACGACCGAAATGAACGTGAAAGAATTCGGGCATCACGAACGCGTGAAGCGCGAGCGCTACATTCAACTAATAATCGCGCAAGTTTGAATCGAGCTGCTTTCAGTTACGATGTGTCAATTGACTACAGTAACTACCAATGTGTTGTTATTGGTTCTATGAACTCGGTTTGCTCATATTGTAAGGCATTGAAATTTAAAAACGAAGCTAATGGATTGTGTTGCGCAAATGGTAAAGTGAAATTGATACCATTGGAACCACCACCAGAGCCATTGTACTCATTGGTTTCAGGAATAGGAACAGATTCCATACACTTTTTGACAAATATCCAACAATATAACAATTGCTTTCAAATGACTTCTTTTGGGTCAACAAACGTAGTTCGGGAAAATTTTATGCCAACTTTCAAGGTATGTATTATAGCAGTTAAACATAATTATTTTATGTTCTGTCACCTAAGTTAAGATGTGTTACTAATTTTCAATGACGTAATCATTAAGATCATAATCATCACTTAGTCCCCATATTATTTGGTGATTCAGTTTTAGCGACACTTTTATTATTTTGAAACCCAATATATTTGATGATAGATATTAGTTACAACTAATTAGGAGACAGATATAATTTTAAAGAACAAATATTATTTAAGTTTGATCACTGACAATCCATAAATTTATACCCCACATTGCTTATTTATTTTATTTTATTTTATAGTGTTTGGTACAAACAATATTTTTTTAAATTTACAGATACAAGGCCAAATATATCACAGAGCAGGTTCACTGTTACCAGTGACAGATAGCAACTACAAATTCCTGCAAATTTATTTTATGGGCAATTCATCACAAGAAACTAATCTGCGTTGTGCACATAACAATTTAGTAAAGAGGTCTATTGTAGAACAATTACAAACTTTATTTCATGAACACAATCAATTGATTATATTGTTTAAAACTGCCCTGGATCTGATGCCATCAGATAATCACAAAATTGTAATCAGAGCTGATAAAACACCTGCGGGTCAACATGCAAGACGTTTTAATGCACCAACTATTGATGAAGTTGCTATCGTTGTAGTTGGAGAAAACTTGGAATCCCGTGATATTGTTTTACATCGTCGGAATGATCAACTACAACGTATAAAGGAAACACACCGCTCATATGATGCACTGCAATATCCCATTATATTTTGGCAAGGTGAAAATGGCTATGATTTCTCAATAAAAATGATAAATCCCATTACAGGTAATTAAAATATTAGTTATTATCTCAGTCACTATATTATGTATTTTAATTTTATATTGCAATGTTATTAAAACAAAATCTATTTACAGGTTCTGAAACTAACAAAAAAGTCAGTTCAATGAACTATTATTCATACCGCCTAATGATTCGGGAAAATGAAGACAATCACATATTGAAATGTCGGCGATTATATCACAAATATATTGTTGACATGTATGTTAAAATTGAAACGGAGAGATTAACATTCATCAGGTTGAATCAGACCAAACTCCGATCTGAAGAGTATATTCACCTTCGAGATGCGATTAATACTGATGGAAATGCACAGAATGTTGGTCGGATGACTATTCTTCCAGCAACATACATCGGAAGCCCTCGACATATGCACGAATATGCTCAAGATGCCATGTCGTATGTTCGTCATTATGGTACAGCAGATTTGTTCATCACATTTACATGCAATCCGCACTGGATAGAAATCAAGCAGGAGTTATTCCCTGGGCAATCTCCCATTGATCGTCATGATGTTACAGCCAGAGTCTTTAGACAAAAATTGAAATCTTTAATGGATTTCATCGTAAAACATTGTGTGTTTGGTGAGACACGCTGCTGGATGTATTCTGTGGAGTGGCAGAAACGAGGATTGCCACATGCACACATTTTGATTTGGTTGGCTGAAAAGATAAGGCCAAATGAAGTTGATGCAGTGATATCAGCTGAAATCCCTGATGTACAAGTAGATCCTGGATTGCATGAGGTAGTTATCAAAAATATGATACATGGTCCCTGTGGAACTCTTAATCAAAATTCACCATGTATGATGGATGGTAAATGTTCAAAACGATATCCACGGACATTAATATCGGAAACAATTACTGGTAATGACGGTTATCCACTGTATCGTCGACGATCGACAGCAGACAATGGACGATCAACAATTGTCAAATTAAATCAAGAAGATATTGAAATAGATAATCGTTGGATTGTTCCATATTCACCCATTTTATCAAAGACCTTCAAAGCACACATCAACGTTGAATCTTGCCATTCAGTGAAATCTATTAAATACATTTGCAAATATGTAACCAAAGGGAGTGATATGGCTGTGATTGGAATTGGTGCAGAGAATTCCAATGATGAAGTTACCCAATACCAAATGGGCCGCTATGTTAGTAGTAATGAAGCAGTATGGCGAATATTTTCTTTTCCTATTCATGAGAGACACCCTTCCGTTGTTCACTTAGCTGTGCATTTAGAAAATGGACAAAGAGTGTATTTTACAGCACAGAACGCAGTACAAAGAGCTGCTCAGCCACCATCTACTACATTAACCAGTTTTTTTGAGACCTGCCAAAACGATGACTTTGCACAAACATTGCTATATTCTGAAATGCCAAAATATTATACTTGGAATCAATCCTCAAGGAGATTTATACGAGGGAAACAAGGAAAACAAGTTCCAGGATACCCAGATGTGTATTCCACCGACGCCATTGGTCGAATTTATTCAGTACATCCTAGCAATGATGAATGTTTTTATTTACGACTGCTATTAGTCAACGTACGTGGCCCAACATCATTCCAACATTTACGAACTGTTGATGGTGAATTGTGTGGATCTTACAGAGAAGCCTGTCAACGTTTGCAATTGCTAGAAAATGACGCTCATTGGGATCAAACTCTCAATGATGCTGTAATATCATCAAACGCTCATCAAATACGAACATTGTTTTCTATAATCATATCTACATGCTTCCCATCAAACCCACTTGATTTGTGGATCAAGTACAAAGATTATATGTGTGATGATATTTTGTATCAAATACGAAATAGAATGGGAAATCCAAATATACAAATCAGTGAAGAAATATACAATGAAGCATTGATTTCAATTGAGGACATGTGCTTGATGATGTCAAACAAACTATTAATTCAATTAGGCCTGGCCGCGCCCAATCGTCCAATGCATGATGCTTTTAACCAAGAGTTGAATCGAGAAAAACTGTATGACCTTAACACTTTGAAAGAATTAATTCAAACAAATCTTCCATTGTTGAATGAACAACAGAAGTATGTATTTGATACTCTTATGAAAGTAACAAATGATGAAACTGGAGGGATTTACTTCTTAGATGCACCTGGTGGTACAGGAAAAACTTTTTTGATTTCATTAATATTAGCAACGATTCGCTCACAAAATAAAATTGCACTTGCACTCGCTTCGTCGGGAATCGCAGCAACTTTGCTTGAAGGTGGTCGAACAGCACATTCAGCATTAAAATTGCCATTAAATATGCAAAGCAATGAAACTCCGACCTGCAACATTTCGAAGAACTCTGCAATGGCAAAAGTCTTGCAGCAATGTAAATTAATTGTTTGGGATGAATGCACGATGGCACATAAAAAATCTTTGGAGGCTTTAGACAGAACCTTAAAAGATCTACGGAGCAATCATAACCAATTTGGTGGTGCAATGATTTTATTAGCAGGAGATTTTCGTCAAACATTGCCAGTGATTCCACGATCAACACCAGCTGATGAACTCAATGCATGTCTAAAGTCCTCCAATTTGTGGAAACATGTCAGAGTACTTTATTTAAGCAAGAATATGCGTGTCGAGTTGCAAAATGACCAATCTGGAAACATATTCTCTAAACAACTCATTGACATTGGTGATGGCAAATTTCCTATAGACATGTTGACTGGCTGCATTAACTTTCCTCAAAGTTTTTGTCAGTTAACTCGATCAAAAGATGAACTTATTCAGAAGGTGTTTCCAGATGTTTCTCAAAATTACAGAAACCATGATTGGTTGAGCGAACGAACTATATTGGCTGCAAAAAACATAGATGTAAATGAATTAAATTTAAAAATTCAAGAACAAATTACAGGCGAATCGAGGATATATAAATCAGTTGATTTGGCTACTAACCAAGATGATGTAGTGAACTATCCACCGGAATTTTTAAACTCGCTGGATTTACCAGGATTGCCACCTCACAATCTTCAATTAAAGGTTGGATCGGTAGTTATAATGTTGCGAAATATCAACCAACCACGTCTTTGCAACGGCACACGGTTAGCGATAAAAAAATTACTAAACAACGTGATAGAAGCAACTATACTGAAAGGAAAGTATAAAGGAGAAGACGTTCTCATACCGCGCATCCCAATGATTCCGACTGATGTGCCGTTTAACTTTAAACGACTACAGTTTCCAGTTCGGCTTGCTTTTGCTATGACCATAAACAAGTCCCAGGGGCAATCATTAAGTGTTTGTGGTATTAATCTGGAAAACCCATGTTTCTCACATGGTCAATTGTATGTTGCCTGTTCCCGTGTTGGAAAACCATCAGATTTGTTTATCTATGCGCCAGGTAATCAAACAAAAAACATTGTATATCACAAAGCACTACAATGAAAATAAAACTGTTTTTTGTTAATAATTATGATTCACATGATTAACAATAAAGCGATTACTTACTTTTAAATGCTTATATATGTTTTATTTAATTATATTTCTTATTCACAACGCCCTATCACCAGGGTGACGGTTCTGTTCAGGAGATTTTTTGCCCAGACTATAAAATATGTAGGAACAAAAAACTGTCACAGTACAAATCTTTTGGACAGAACGAAGTCTGTCGGGTCCGCTAGTAATAAATAAATGGCAGAAAGAGAGAACATGAGCCTGGATAGAGAGCGAGATTCGAATTTTTACTCTCACAGATTTACTCACTTGGCGGCAGCACTAGGACGCAGTGTTGCCGCTGGCATCATTCTTTCTCTTTTTAAAGCGTCGGATCTTTAGAAAGAGAATAATGTCAGCGGCAACACTGCTAGGACGTGGACGAGGGTTCTTTTTTACGTTGGTCCGTTTTGTGTCCCTAAAATTGTCATTGGTCATCCAGGGATTAATAATATTAGTGTATAAATATCTTTTAATTTGTTTTAAGCACAAGGTACAGGACTGGCATACAGGGTACTTCTATCACTCTATAGCCAATAAAGAGAACAACAGCAACAACATAGTGTAGAAATATAGGTAAGATTTCTAATTGCTGTGTCGATGAATTTCAATTGTATGAAGATATCGCTTATATCTATTTATTATTACTCAGTAAACTATGTCTGAGAGAAAACGCCCTTCTGGAGCTCAAAATCGTAAACGGAAGGCAGAAAGAAGTAAAGAAGAAGCTAAACAAGAAGGATCGTTTCTTAAGTATCTATGTACTCAGAAATCAAATGAACAGACTAAAAATGATATTAGTTTGGTTGAAATTGATGACATCTCTAATTTTGAAGGTATCAGTCAATCCATATTAAAATCTCTTAAAATTTTTCTAAGAAAAAGAATTCAGAATTCTTAGGAGTAGTGAAACGGAAATTTCTTAAGTAGAATATATAGAATCTGCAGATAGCGTATTTATTTCTCATAATCTGCAATAGATGTAGGTGTACAAATCAATAGGGACGTGTTAATTATTAAAAACTTCGTATGTTGAGTCATTGAACAAAATTTATTTGGGAAATAAGTATTAAACTTGGGAAATATTAGGAAATTTCCTTTTCACAATCCGTAATAATTCCAAACAATTTTTTGTCTTAGGAAATCTTAGAAGTTTTTAATTGAGGAATATGTCACAGACAAAATATAGCAATGAAAATATCATTAAATAAAATAACTTCGAAAAATATCATACTGATACTCTTAAATCATGATATTAATGTACACATTTAATTTAAGATTTACAGGCCGCAGATGTATCTGAAGACGACACAGCGGAGAGAGTTTGTAAAACTTCTAGTGTAGTTACTGTAGCTGATGGGCTTTCAGCAAATTTAAATTATGATGATCCTGCCAAATGGCCCAATGTTGCACTGCTAATGAACGACTGTTGATAGTACAACATGGACCACAGCAGGTTGAATCACACAATTTCCCGCGAAATTCAAACAACAGAAGATTTTCCCTTCTCACTTTATGCGAAGATTAATTAATAACGAAAAAGCTTTTCGTAAGTGGTTGGTGTACTCAGTGTCAGCTGATGCAGTTTTTTGCTTTTGCTGCAAATTGTTTAGTAACAAAAAGTGTGGATCAGTTTTACAAGAAAAAGGCTCTAAAGACTGGAAGAACATTGGAGCTATTCTTTCTTCACACGAGCGAAATATTCACCATTTGGAGGACTATCAAACTTGGCGAGAATTCGAAATGCACTTAACCGAAAGAAAAATAATAGATGATTCTATTTAACAAGTATGTTTTCAAGAGGAACACTATTGTCGTCAAGTTTTGGAACGGTTGATTGCTTTGGTTAGAGTTCTTGCGGTGCAAAATTTAGCATTTCGCGGGACGGACGAAAATTTATACAGCTCTAATAATGGAATTTTTTTGAAGTTCGTAGAGTACTTGGCTCTTTTCGATCCAATTATGAAAGAGCATGTGCGTAGAGCTCAAAATAAGGAGATAATGGTTCACTACCTTGGAAAAGAAATCCAAAATGAACTTATTCATCTTCTAGCCAGGAATATAAAGGAGCAGATTTTAATTCGCGCGAATTCAGCAAAATATTATTCAATTATATTGGATTGTACCCCCGATGTTAGCCATGCTGAACTAATGACGATGATATTACGTTTCGTTGAAGTGATTCAATCAGACTCTAAAATCGTCATAAGAGAACATTTTTTAGGGTTCGTACCGTTGCAAGAGACTACAGGTGCCTTTATAACAAACACTCTTTTTAAACAGTTGGAGGAACTGGGATTACCAATTGAAAATTTGCGCGGACAGGGATACGACAATGGTAGTAATATGAAAGGTAAAGAAAATGGAGTACAAAAGAAAGTTTTGAACGTTAATCCACGGGCATTTTTTGTACCTTGCAATGCGCATTCTTTAAACTTAGTAGTCAATGATGCTGCTAGCTGTTGCTTGGAAGCAACTCGTTTTTTTTATTTGGTTCAACAGGTTTTCAATTTTTTTCCGGATCAACTAAGCGTTAGCAAGTATTAATTAGTCAAATACCGGACTCTGGTAGAACTGTCAAACCGCTGAGTGAAACCAGATGGGAGAGCCACATCGATGCTTTAAAGCCACTAAGATATCAGCTTAGAAATATATATGATGCTTTAATGTCGATTTACAATGACACAAACCTAACAGGATCATCGGGAAATACTTGTCGAATTGAAGCCAAAAGCCTTGCAGATGCTATTAGCAATTTTAAGTTTATAGTATCTTTTGTAACGTGGTACAACATTCTTTTTGAAGTCAACATAACAAGTAAGCTACTGCAATCGAAGGACTCTGACTTGTCTTCAGCTATAAAGCAGTTAGAATCTACTAAGGACTACCTTGTTGACTGTAGGAGTGAGAAGAGGTTTGAAGACATTTTGCAAGATGCTACGGACATTGCAAAGAATCTAGAGATTCCATCGAACTTCGAATCAGAAAATGTTAGAAGCAGAAGGAAGAAACGTCATTTTGATTATGAAAGCCATGATGAGACACCCCAAGATCCAAAACAAAAATTCCGTGCGGATTTCTACTGTGCTGTTTTAGATACAGCCATACAGTCGGTTGAACAGAGATTTCAATTACTGAAACAATATACTATTATGTTTGGGTTCCTGTGTGACATATATAGTTTGAAACAAAAGACATCTCAAGAGCTACTTCAAGACTAAGAATTTGGAGCAATTTTTAACACATAATGAAGACAAAGATATTGTCGGTGAAGACTTTTGCTACGAACTTTTGACAGTAGCTCGAAGACTTCCAAAATCTTTACCCCCACAAGAAGTGCTTACATTTATACTGCAGCAAAATCTGCAGGATAATGTACCGAATGTCTTCATCGCTCTGAAGATTCTTCTAACAGTACCAGTATCTGTGGCAAGTGGAGAACGTAGTTTTTCGAAACTCAAACTCATAAAAACATTTTTACGCTGCACAATGTCTGAAGAAAGACTCGTTAGCTTAGCTACTATATCTATCGAACATGCTGAAGCATCAGTACTTGATCTAGCAGAATTAATCAAACAATTCGCGAAACAAAAAGCGCGTAAAGTTAAATTTTAATATGTTTCATTGAAAGTTTTGTAAAATCGCGCCGGTCCTGCTTGGAGGACCCCTGGGTCATTCCATCCAACATTTTGGGATTTTGAAGGAAGGTTCATCAATGTTTTTCGTATTTCAGTATTTGATTAACATTGTCGTAAGTAATTACATGGGAAATTTTAAGACTCCTAACTTGAAAGGATTGGCTACAACAATGAGAGAAATATTCTGTTACTGCATAAGTTGCTTCTGTTACTGCTTACTGTTGCTGTTAAGACTTTCTAAATATTTCATAATAAATACAATTTTATTCATAACAGAACAAATAAAGTACCAATTTAAATTTGAGACATACGTTGAAATGAAGGTAAATTAATCGAAATTGTTGTTAATAATATTAGGAGAAACTGATGTAAAATTACAACAAATATTAATAATTAAAAATGTAATGTTTTGAATAGAATTATTTTGTCCTACATAAAAATCATCCAATGATTTATTCATGGTTCAAATTTCATTCCGAGACTATTTCAAGTTTATATGTTATAAATTAATTTAAACCGGCGTTATTTTTCTTTAAGGGCCATAATCGCTTGCATTCGAGTTGCTCAACACTAGACGAGTGAGAGATGGGCGCTTTTGGATCATTGAAGGTCGGGTACAAGGGGGACCTTCAGGAAGGACTGATGAGATTTATAGCAATAAAAGTATTTGCTCATGACACTTTTCTCACAGTCTGACTGTTGTGAGCAATTTCGTTGCGTTAGGGAGCTTGTTTCAGTCGAACGCTGGCAAGAAGTCGTATTCATTGTGGTCCAACTATGTATTGAATAGTAAAAAATTGCACGTTAAAATCTTTATTTTAAATGCCAAAATCAACAAAAAGGTGGAATAATTTGTGGTATTGCTACACTTTTGAACTTCAGAAGCATTCCAATCAAATCGGAAAAAATCGGGAAGGTGATCGAGGAAATTCGTAAAAAGATTCCGCACTTAGTAGTTTGTAATTCAATTTGTGACGGCTGTCGTAAAATATCATAAATTACTGTAAACATTCCCGTTGTTGAATATGAAGAAGAAACCGATGTGAGCAAATCTACAAGTGACGACGATTTTGCATGAAAAACGGGAAGATACGAGTGTTATGCTCTTTATTACCACCGTCAGTTAAAGTTCCAGTTAGAGTTAACCGGACGTTAGCGGGAGAAATTCGTATTACGAGCGTCGGTTAAAGACAAATCGTAGGTTTACCGGAAAGTTAAGTTAACCGGAGGTTGCAATAGGGGTTACTGAGTTAACTGATGGTTAGGTGAAATGGCGAATGTAATAATGTAGAAACTGATTCTGAAGACGAAATGCTGTTGGAATATTTCGTTAATACCAGACGACTCAAACGTTTGCGGCCCAGACGGGATAACTTCGGAGAGTGGGACTGCGACGAATTTTTCGCACGTTTCAGGAATACGAAACAAACTGCTTTATTCGTATTGCAACAGTTTGAAGATGAACTGGAATACATTACAGACAGGTATGAGGATGTATATAATAAATCATGATTGGCATTAGTTATAGTATGTTCCCTCTGTAGGTAGATGTAGAATCTTTCCTTAGCTTTCTCTCTGAATTTTTGAAATAATAAGGTTATGTTGCAACCTCCTGGGCTGTAAGGCATTGAAATGATATATTATTGAATTTGACATGTTTAATATTACTGCCTTATTAAATAATCGTTTTCATTGGTCTACTTATTATTTAATTAGTATTTTTATTAATGGTGTACTAGTTGTCAACCTGATACAACCTGTAAGTCCATGTCATTTCGTTTTTTTGTTAATAAAATGCTATTACCAATTTTTTATTATTATTTAAATGATTACTTACAATTATTACTTAATTTGAGTGGTATACACAAAAGAATTAGACTGTCAACATGAGGTCGCTATATTATTTATTCAGTCGTCATTTCTATATCGAATGAATAATACTGCAAACCTTATTTTGATTGTCTTTAAATCTTTGTGGATATTACTAAAATTAAATAATATTCATTAGAAAATTGTTGGTTAACTTTTAACCGCAGTAGTGGGGATTGGGTGCTTTGGCCCCAGGAAGTAGATAAGATAAGCCACTTCCGGTCCCAGACCCGCAACATCCTGTGTCAACAACCGGCGCCACCAATTATAACGGGCCCGAACGCCCCCCGCCGAATGTCAACAGCCGGGGTCAACGCCCCCCACCGAATGTCAACATCCGGGTTCAACGAAACTTAGTCACTGTCACTATCACTGTGGGCTGGAGAGTACGCCGGAGCCGTATTTTCGAACGGGCAACAAAGAGACTGAATGGTTAGACGAACGCGAGAGACGCGCTGTCGCAGTGCTTCACCGTACGGATCTTGAAGGAGATGGCCGAGAGCTTCGAGGACTGCTAACACTTCAGCGTGCACCGTGAGAATAAAGTCTTCCGGTTCAGGAGGTCTCCTTTTACCGACTCATTCCGCCCCGTATGAGTTGTGGGGTGGTGGTGATTGCTTATCATTGTCTATGATAAAGGGAGGGAGGTCCCCCATGCTGAAGGAAACGCAGGGAGCGTTCAAAGATTTCTGGATGACGCAATAGCGCACGAATAGACCGTCAGCTTGGCACTCACAGCACGGGCAGGAGGTCACTTCACCGAGAACCATCATGATCGAGAGCACTTTCTGGTGACATGCAATCGCGAGATCGTGAAGAGTTTTCCCTTATCTTCTTCGTTACCGTCATCTGATGGTTCTTCTCGTGACCAGGGTTGCCAGGTCCGATGGACATTCGGCCGCTAGATGGCATGCGTAATTCCGCTAGATTCCGCTAAATTTAAAACTTCTTGCCGCTAACTTTTCCGCTAAATCAAGATATTAAATTTTACATATAATAACAGTTGTTTTTAATAAATAATATTAATAATATCGAGTAATTGTTTATATAAATAATTTATAAATACTAAATGAATATGTGATACAAAAGTATTAAAAATGAAAATATTTGAAATTTATGAATCAGAACTAGGGTGATAAAGATGCCATGTAAGAAATAATATTAATTACGCGTGTAGAATAAATAATTTATAATTTTTTATTTTATTACATGATAATAAAAATACAAATTCGATAATTACAACTTATTTTGAATATATATAAAATATACAAATATAAGCAATAATTAAATATTGCACATGTTTATGTAATTATATTTATAATTTATAACTTAAATCTAACTATATAATAGTTTACACAGACGAATCGCAGTAATAATTGAATAATAATATTGATTTATTATTACTATAATTTTACATTACTATTCACTACTATTAAGTTCTGAAACAAGCTCGTCTATTATTTAGACTTCATTATTGTCCTCATTTATTTGCTTATTATATTTCGCATTTGAACCTATAAGCCTAAGAACTTCATCTGAAAATCGAAAATTATTACATTTTCCATGCCGTTTTAAACTAAATGTTTAAAACAGCATTCACCATTTCGGTTTCCATACGATTTCTTAGCTTACTTTTCACGATGTTCAGTTGACTAAAAACGCGCTCTTTTTCGGCATTGGAATATGGAAGAACAAGAACTTGTAGGGCAAAGTCAACCAATTCTTTAAAGGGATTTTGGCCTGATGCATCCCGATATTGATTGACTTCAGTCCAAAAATTGATTGTGTTTTTCAATTCACACCATTCAATTAGATGTATTTTTGAAAATTGAAATTCAATTAAAAAATATTCTTATGACTACTAAAATAATACTTTTTAAATATTAGTTTCATAATTCAATATAATAGAATATTAACGCGGATGTAGAAAAAATATTAAAGTATATTACTGCAATATTATTAAAACATTGTTCTTATAGAGACTTGAATTTGCAGGCTGAATATTTATTTATTTATTCACAAACAATTACGCTTATCATTTCAAAAACTGTACAAAGAAATATTGCATATTTAAAGAGAACGCAGATAATATTTTCTCCACGGTTGATTGGATATTTGGTGGAGAAACTCCGGCCGCTACCCAATGAGAAAGGCACCACGCGCCTAGTTGAGTGTTAAGGTAATATGACTCAGATATCAGATTTATGGTTCCAGCGGTATTTGTTTACTTTAGATAATAAGGGGCGGAATACTTTACATGTCCCCATTAGTTTTTGGTCATCGAAAAAAAAGTTTATAAATGGAAACATGTTTCAACCTTGTTGCTAGAAATTCCGCCATTTTGCTTTCATTCTGCTAGATTTTCCGCTAGCCGCTAAATCATTATTTCTCGCCGCTAGAACGGTTGAAATTCCGGTAGATCTAGCGGCCAATCCGCTAAACTGGACAAACTGCTCGTGACAGCGTCGGACAGCACACGCCACATCAACGGCGACGTCGATGATCGAGCGATAGGCTTCAGCGTAGTAGGGGCGCAGAAGACTACTATTGTAGGCGATGATGGCGAGATCGGCGGCAGCGTCGCGGAGGCTGACCCAGTTCGCCAACATCCGCTTCTTTCACGCATCATACGCTTCGTCTAAGCGAGATCGTTCCATGGCGACAGGCGATGGGCGAATGACGTGTTGAGACCTCACCCTCCCGTCTTCAACGTGACTGCAAACGCTCTCCCCCTACTACTATTTGAAAGTGACTCATCATAAAACTCCCTACTACTACTAAAAGTGTCTAACCATAAAACAAATAAAAGTTAAAAATTAATTCTAATCTACATGAACCCCGCCTGCAGGGACGAGCGTGAACGCTGAAGAAGAAACGGACGGATGCGGAAATGACCCCATGACAGGCTTGTAAATATATCGATCCATTAGCGTTTGTCGTCGGACACGGACAACGAACGCTTGTTTTGAACAAATGAATAATTGACATGGGATTTGGACCGAATGGTACATTGTTTGTCGATTCCATTTTCGTTTCGAAATAAACAGTCCAAATAATTTTGAAATTTATAACGTTTGACGACCGAACGTTGTACTCCCTTCGCCCGAGAACAACACGCCCGAGATCGGGTTTCGTTGGAGTACATTTTTGGACGTAAACCTACGTAGCCGAGGAGGGGATCACTTCCGCATGCGTCCTTAAACAGCCCTAATACCTTTTTATTGCGAGGTGTCACGCCAAATGCGTTATCGGGAGCGAAACAGGACGTATCGAACCAGGATGGATGCCGATTCATCTCAGTGTACACACTCGTGGAAGTAGAAAGAATGAATCAATCGGTATCCATGTAAAGAAGGTGAAGATCACAAAGATGTTTTTGACAGTAGTTATAAAAAAGCCGTACATACTGTGTTTCGAAATTTCTAATATGCAAAACCCCAAATACATGGGCTTTGTGAGCTTCACCTCCGTTTTTCGCAACTCGATGGTCATGAGATCGCCGTTCACGTGATGACTACACACGAAGGCGGGATCGGCGATGAGAGGTCTGGCCCCACACCTTCCTTTCCACTTGTTCACGAGATAAATGCGTCGGTGGTTGCGCAGGTCCTCCATCGACTTAACGTAAATCGAATTGTTCATCAATTTATAAAATTTATCTTCGAAATCGGAGGACGCGCGCTGTCGACGTGCGTTGTTAAGATCCATGTACGTGGCAAGCCAAGGTCGTTGCGAAAAAGAGAAAACGCGATGAATTTTCGTGTGTTCCAAGCCCAACTCGTGGGCCTGAAGTAAATTTCGAATGTGAACGACGTAACGACGCTTGGGCAGCAGCGTCGCCAGCAACTTGACTTGCCTGCTCTTCGAGTCGGCGGGGACGCGGGTTTCCGGACAGGGCGGCAAATCGCCCAAGTGATCGTGGATGGTGTCAGGATAGTCGAGGTCGACCTTCAAAACGTATCCCCGATCTACTTCCGCAGCAGCCTCTGCGATGTTCAAACGCTCGATGTCGGTTTTCGACATCCACCGGAAGTCGTCCACCGGAAGCGGATGTGTCATCGAAAAACCATACAAGTTATTCGCGTCAACGTAGGTGAGATAAGATGTCTTATCGCTTGGCCGGAAGCGTTCACCCGCAAAGGGGTGATTGGCCTCGGCGTGACGACCGATCACTTGCACGAGTCCCCCCCGTTCGAAAAAGAGAACCATGTCGATGTCCGTGAGTAGCTCTAGTCGAACGCCGGTGGTCTTCAACATGGCGTCCCACGAAAGCCCAGGAGCGGTGTAGTAAAACAGAGGATCGAGCCCGTACACCTCCAAACACAAATTTCGAAATGTTTCCATAGTGTCGGTTTTTAGCAGGACGTCGATTTTCAAGTACAAATCGACGTACTGGACAAAGTTTGAACGGAGAACACGTCCCACACGGTCTGCGCGTGCGCGTACTCCGAGTCCGAAACGGGTGTGTCTGGCAGGCGACTGTAAAAGCCCTCGGGCGGTTGTAACCTCATGTCGTCCAATTTGGACACGTCGTTGACATAATCGTAGGGAAACACTCCCTTCTGGCCAACGCGAAAAGACGATCGTCGGGAAAAGCTGCACGGGTGAATGTCAAATCGGCCGAATCGAGCGATCGACTTAAAGAGTCGAGCGATGAACCTATACATTTCAAAGAGTCTAAAATGCGTAGGTCCACTTTCCCGACTTTCTGGAAAATCGACACGAATCTCTCGTGATTGTGTGGAACCACGCGCAGCCCGTCGTTGTTCATACAGTTCTTTTCGCCCCAGGTTTGAAGGAGAAAATGCCAATGGTAACCGCTCCCGTTGTGCATGACGACGGGGATGATCTTCGGTGCGGGAAAGTTGACGTTACACGCTTGATGAGCCGCGAAAGACACCCGAAAAATGATCGTGGTCCCTGATGCGAACGGAATTTGGAAGAAAAGGTCCTTTGCATATGTGGCATACTTCGGAATTTTCAAAAGACGTCCTCGTCGTACATCACGAAGGGAGAAGGATGATTCAAAAGTTGTTCGTAATCTTTCGCGAGACCTTCTAAGAACGCTAATAATTGTATCGCGACGTCGGGACCGTGAAAGGTGACCAGCTGATTGCGCGACTCATCAAACGAGCACATCACTTGAAGTGCCGCCGAAAAGGGTTCGTGAATTTGGTACGGTTGAAGGAAGGATCCGTTCGACGACGGCTCACACGAAGACTCGAGGAGCGTGAGCGCTTCGAAATCAACGTAAACCGCGATCAGGCATCGTTGTTGTCTTTCGACGTGTCGAAATTGCATGAAGTGCTCCTCCTCGCTCGTCTCTGACGGAAGGATCAAACGTGCGGGGGACCCCACGGATCTACAATCGATTTCGTGAGCCTCGAATTTCCTTCGCGAGCGAAACACGTTCAAGCATCTGTCGCAAACGAAAATCCTACCCTTGTGAGCCGAATGTTGAGCCCGAATCAGTCTACCTAAATTCTTAATCCAAACGTAATGGGACTGCCCGCTATCGCCATGAATTAATAAGAAATTGAAATGGTTCTCTTTCTTCGTACCCGAAAAGTGTACAGGACCTACGAGTTTCCAAGATTTGTTGGCCGAATCAAACTCTAATGTGAAAACATTAAACGAAAAGCTAGAATTTCGACGTTCAAAACGTTTTATCTCGTGAACGGGCAGGGGCCAGATGCCGCGCAAATCGAGACTTTTTTCCAATTGACCGAAAAGTGTTTGATAGGTTCCGGTACGTTCGGAATGCAAAATTTTGCTGTTTAGAGGCTGGCGTTCATTCGAAAGAGCAGAAGCCAGCGCCCACAGGAAACATTTTTCGTCTCGATTTTGCACGTTGATCACAGCACGACGTCTCGCAATGGATGCCGGAAGAGGAAGAAAAGAAGAGGCAGAATGAGCGATAGGTTCGAACAAGTGAGCCGAAACATAAAGAGCGACGATAGAGGCCAACGATTTTTCGGAATCTCTCTCAGAAAACTCGTCGAATTTGGAATTGATAGAATGCGCGATACGAGAAAGGAAAAATTCCGAAATGTTATCCCCTCGCGTTAACACCGGAGTCCGTGCCGAAAGAAAGATGGGCTGCAGCACCCCTACGATTTCGTGCGTCTCGACGTTCTCTTTCTCAATTAAAAACTGACACTCGAGTTGCGCGAAAATTTTGGAACTAGGTCGATTGAGCATGTTGTTGAGCTCTTCAAACATCTTACGATGGAAGGGAACACGACAACGGTTGAGAAACTCGACCGCATCCGCGATGTCGTGTGGGGGAGGAGGATTCAAAATGAAACCCCGAAATACACGGGCGTTTAAAGACTGAACGACGTCCGTCCATTGGGACGCGTTTGCAATGTCTTGTTGTTGTTGGTACGGGCGATCTATAGAAACAATCAAAACATACAAAAAACATGAATGAAAACAATTCAACGCACATTCAACACACACACAAACACACTACTAACCATCCTCTCGCTGTTCGCGTCGGTAACGATTAATAAACATTTTTTTCATGTCGCTACGTTGTGGCGTAAACAAGACACCGTTGATGATTCTAAATGAATAAATACGTCAGTATCACAGCGGAAGCAACCAAAAAGAAGACCGTCACGAAAAAACAATTCACCAGCACGTCCGCACGGTTCACGCTCAACGTACGACTAACGACAGAGGTCGTGCGGACGTGATATTTTAAACTTCACACACACACTATCAGAGCATTGCACCACACAGATTACACGTGCAGCACTAATGAGCGGAAGACTTTAATCACTCGACCACCCCAAGCGATAGCGATAAGAACAGCACGCTGGCGACATTATCACAACCGGAAATTATAATTAGGAAAACAGAACGTTATTGATATCGCTCGAGATCCGGAAGTGATAGTGGAAGCATTCGTCGGCCATTATCAGCGGAAATTCTAATTGGAACAGAACGTCGTTAGCACCGGAAGAGATAGTGGAGGCACACACCGATAATTTGATAAACTCAACACGCCAAGGGATTTAAAAAGAGGTTCCATTCGAGCAACGCTCACTCGCTCGCTAACAGTGAACGTGCCCAACTAGCAAGACATCATGAGCAGCTCACAAGACGTCATGATCGAGATGGCAGAAGACCCTAAGGACACCGTGGATTTAACTGGAGAATTGCTTGAAACACCACCACCAGCACTTCGAAAACGAAAACTGTAAGTATTATCTTTTTCAATTTCAAAAATCATAAATTCATTGAGTAGTTTCAAAATTTTTCGTTTTTTAAAGAATACCAGAAGAAGAATAAAAGAAAAAAGAAAAGCGATAAACAAGCACGTGAAGAGGCATTGAAGCTATTATATGATGATGGTGATGATGATGAGGGAGATCTGACAATTGCTCTGGTAGAAGAAACACCAAAAAACACCACCACCATGCTTCTCCCGTTCTGTTCAAGACAGGAAGACAAAGCAGTGCGAGCAGTACAAATGAATGTAAACACAGACTGCATACAGATTGGTAATAGTGCAGTATTTATATACACGTCGAAGAAAACTACCGAGTAAGTGAAATAATTTTGTTTTGTTGTAGTTGCTTTTACACTGAGTTGTCCTTAAAAATTATTGTTTTTATTGTTTAGTTCGTGGGAAGCATTAATAAAAAAGATGGAAGCCACCACAATTCGGGTAAACATGGTGCAGTTGCCGAAAGGTATTTTCTTTGAAATTACATACACCTCATTGTCAGTGAAGTATATAAAAAATCATCGTATGTTGCGTCTCTGCACAATACATTCGATGTATTTCTTCCAACAAGTTATGAATGCAAAATATGAATGTTTTAATATGTTTGTAAAACGGTATTTTTAAAAATTATGCAATAATACTTTTCTTTGTAGATTTACATCAGAAATTGAAGCCATAGGCAAAGAAGAATTTTTAGCGGAAAGGCCGCATTTTACTTTTCTTGGGGTCAATCCTAAAAATAAAGCATGCGTTGTACTTATATACAAGTACAAATATTTAATGAAACAAACAATATGCGAAAATCTCTTAATATGGTTCAAGCAATATGGACTTCTAGAAAAAAAGAAATAATGTACAACTTACTAAATAAATCAAAATGATTATCGCACGTTGTTTTTTCATTAAATACTTGTATTTGTTGTCAAAATGTTTATCGCACAACTGTAAAAAAATGAAATGACGTACATATATTACAGAATAAAACAAAATATTAAATATAACTGCACAGTTCTTCTTATTTTCCTACTCCATTCTTCAAATCCAAGAATACAATATTAAGTAGATAAAATTATATAGGAAAAGAAAATTTATCAAATATTTATAAAAGTAAATTATTACATTTAATTTCAAAATTTACGATTCACCCATACCTAATTTCATGTATTGCTAAAATTTGTTTGTCAATTTACCATTCACCCATACCTAATTTCATGTATTGTTTAAAATTGTTTGCCAAACAATTATTAAATGAAATCTAATAAGTTTCAAATACATTCATAAATTAAAATATACATCCCATACAAGGTTGTGACAGGATACCAAATAAAAAAACAGTGCATTTGAAAAGTTTTTCTTTATTTAAAGCAAATGGTTATATGCGCACATCTAAAGACAAAAATAAAAAATACAATATTAAGTAGATAAAATTACAAATTAAAAATTACATTAAAATTAATAATCTAGTTTAGAACTAAAAAAAGAAAGTAAATAAAACCAGTACATGTACTCTTCTATAGACAAAAATATGAAGTACGATATTAAGTAGATTAAATTACAAATTAAAAATTACATTAAAATTAATAATCTAGTTTAGAAAAGTTTTAGTAAAAATGTTGGGCTCTTCTAAGACAACTTGCAGAGGCTGGTGGACATGATTCAATGCAACTGCAACAATGTGATGTAGAATATAAACACAGCCAAGGAAAAAAATTAAAAAAACAACTTACTTTTATTTTTGTTGATCATCAACCCGCCGAAGCAGTACAAACGGCTGTCTTCTGAAAAGTGCGTTTATTTCGAATATCAGAAACATAGCGCGAGCGCTATCAAGCGCAACATCCGGTCGTTGGATCAGCAACAACCCTCGCTGGCTTTGGGCGCGAGAGCACAGCGCGCGCGAGCAGCATGCTAGATTCGGTCGCTGCTTTTAAGACAGCGCACGCGCTCTGGTGGCGAAGAGCGGTAGCGTTTGCGCTTGCACTGGCGGCGAAAGCCGGTAGCGTGCGCGCTCTGGCAGCGAAGGGCGATAGTGTCTGCGCTCTCGCCCTCTTGCGCGCGATAGCGAAGCGCGCGGGCGGTATCAACCACAACATCCGGTCGCTTGCCTTGCACTGCGCGCACGCGCGCTTTGCTGCTTCTTCCCCGTGTGGTGAAGTAAAACGTGAATAAAAATGAGTACATAAAAAGTCGCAAGACGAAAACAAAACTCGCAGTCGTATCGATGCGATGGATGTCTTCGGACGGTTCGGACGCGTCACGCCGTCACGAAGCGATACGTCGATGAACAAATCGATGGCGTTGTGAAGCGCATGAGGAGAGGTGATAAGACTGTGGAAACCGTGATCAAAGAAAGCGAACTCGATGCTCTCGAGCAGAAGCTCTCTACGCGTTTCGGAGAACAGGAAAACCAATTACAGGCGTTCGCGAAGAACGAATGGAAGGCGCTCGCGGCCGCGCACGAAAGTAAGTCTGCAGACACCGTGAAAACATAAAAAATCGCACTCGATAGGAAGCTCTTTACGCGTGTTGATCAACGGGAAAAAGACTTAAAGGTGTTCGCGAAGAACGAATGCAGTGCGCTCGCGACCGCGCACGAAAAAAAATTCCTCCCAGGTTCTTGGAAACGTTACCGCAAGTCAGTTCGTTCGGTAATTACAATTTTCACGGACTCCTTCCTTTTCGCTCGTTTTCGCAACACGATAGCATCGTGCTGCCAGCCGAGGCGTCGCCCGACAGTGTTTTCATTTTCGACGACATCGCCACCGAAAAACAGGACTACATCAAAGCCTACTTCCCGGCCGGGAGACATAAACACACGGACGTGCTCTATCTGTGTCAAACGTACACCAAAGTTCCCAAGCATTTGATTCGCGATAACGCGAATATGATTGTCATCTTCTGGCAAGACGATAGCAACCTCGAGTATATCTACAAAGAACACGTCGGAAACGATTTTCGAACATTCAAAGATTTTAAGGCGGTGTGTTCCAACGTGTGGAACGCCGACCGTTTTGCTTTTGTGGTGATATGTAAACCAAGTGCGCTTTATAACGGTCGATACCGATCGGGCTTCGACGGGGTTCTCGTGCCGACGGACGATGGTGGTGGTGCTGATTTTAAGGTTACATAACATCTTTTCTCTCGCTATAGACTTCACTCTACGCGATGGTGTACGTGCGACAGCATTTCAATGTTGAGGGAACGCGACGGGGGGGGCGACACTATCGCGGAAGAGGATTTATAGGACGAAAGCTTAATCGGGCGATAGACAAACTGCCCTTCGAACTTCACATTCCCGGATGATATCAATTTTGCGGGCCCGGTACAAAGCTCATGAAGAGACTGCAAAGAGGCGACCGCGGTATTAATCCGTTGGACGAAGCGTGTAGGGAACACGACATCGCTTACCACAACTACAAAAGCGGTGATGAACGCAAAAGGGTAGACGAAGCCCTCGAAGACAGAGTGGGAGCGCGTCACGTCTAGAGACGCGAGTGTCGGTGAAAGAGCGGCCGCGCTCGGTGTGGCGGGTGTGATGACTGAGAAATCCAAAATAGGAGGACGCGTGAAAAAATAAAACGGCTTCGCGAAAACGTGAGAAGAAGACGAAGAAGAAACGTAGACAGTGAAACAACTAAGAAAAAACAAATGATAAAACATAGACTTGAAAACGCTGAATGCACTTGAGAAAGCTAAAAAGAGCTTGCGTGGAAAGACACCGCAACCTCGCCCTTCCTCAGCACCCGCTCCCCTTCGACCCATCACGTCGGAAGAGAGATTGAAAACGGAGGTGAAGAAGACACGCGAAAACATTCGCAACAAAATGAGCATCCGAAACGATGCGCAATCGATTACTCGATACTTATCTCACAACGCCCGTCTCGAAAGCGCTGCACCCCCCTCAAAGAGAGGAAAAAAAGAACAACCGACCGTCCACGAGTATCAAATCGGAACCAAGAGTAGAAGAAAAAGAAGGTTCCTCCGTCGAAACACTCCCAGAGTTGAAAGACGAAGAAGGGAACATAGAAAGAAATAGAGATGTTCGCAGCCAACATTATAATCAATTACCTATTTGTCGAAGGCTGCGCTCGGCATAGGTGATACGACTTGCGGACCGTACTATATAGGAGGGCGACCTCACATCGGTGACTCCTTCCTAGAACTTCACCCGGAAGATGAAACATTCTCCGTTCAGGGTCACACATTCTATCCAGAGCCAGGTCTTCTCGAACTCCTTTTTAAAGAACATTCCAACTTAGATGATGTCACAGAAGACTATTTGAAAAAATACAAAACAATTCTCGAACTGACTTCCGCGCAAGAAGAGCTTCAAATCGAGTTTTCCGTTTAACGCGAGAGGAAATCGATGGAAATATCGTACAATTATCTCACATCTTTTCGGTGGGGGAAAGACAAAGCAAAAGACTTGAAGTAAGAAAGAAGGGAAGTGGTCTACGTTTTGTGACGGCGCCAGACTACAAATATTGGCGCGATCCGAACACACTCGTGGAGAGGCTAAGTCTGTTACACGCTTCGAAAACCGCCGGTAACAACGGGCGAATCGATGGTGAAATAGTAGAAATAGAAGATGAATTGCGTGACGCCGGTATTATCGGCTAGCGCCTCTGACCATGCAGAAGAAGAAGACGACAATGTGTACGACCGTTCGACAAGGACTCGCTGCGGAATTGCACGCGCCTGCCCGACGTCGTTACGCGAGACGGCGGGTGATAACGAAAGGACTCGATGATCTATGGGAAGCCGACTTGGTCGACATGCAACCGTACTCCAAAAGCAATCGAGGGATGCGTTACATTCTCACCGTCTTCGCCGTGTATAGCAAGTACGCCTGGGCGGAAGCGATAAAGAAAAAGACGGGAGCGGAAGTCGTCAAGGCATTCGACCGCGTCGTGACGTCGAGCGGACGCGTGCCTCACTTCCTACAAACTGACCAAGGCACCGAGTTTTACAATACCGCGCTCAACAAGTGGCTCTGAGAACGTGGCATTCATCATTATTCCACCTTTTCCTACGTGAAAGCCGCCGTTGTCGAACGTTTCAATCGAACGCTCAAGGAGCGGATGTAGAGGCGCTTCACCGCCGAGGGGACGCGACGCGGGACCCTTATGCTCGCCACCCTCCGAGATTACAACAATACCAAACATCGAACAATCGGCATGAAGCCGAAGGACGTCAAGGACGATAGACTCATGCGCACGGTGTACGGGCAAGTGAAAACGCTCGACCCGCGTCTCCTGAGGACAAATCGATTTCGCGTCGGCGACGTCGTTCGGGTGAGCACGTACAAAAGCTCACCGTTTCGGAAAGGCTATGAAGCGCGATGGGGGACCGAACTCTTCAAAATCGTTGCATCCCTCGATTCCCGTCATGTACTCGCTAGAAGACCCGCAAGGCGAAACGATCAAGGGCCGCTTCTATACCGAGGAATTGCTTCGCACGCGATATCCCGATCGATATTCAGTCGAGCGCGTCGTACGGAAAAGGGTCTGCTTTGCCTCGTGAAATGGCTCGGTTTCGACTCGCGCCATAATTCGTGGGTGCATGCGAGAGACATTGAAATTTAAGGGAGAAAGAGACTCTCGTCACATATCCGCCGGGGTCGTCATAGCCTCGCGCGATAAGACAAGCACGCTTCGAGATAACGTGTCCGCTGACGCCAGAGACTTGTATAAGAAGGACGACGACAGCACGACGATCGTCAGTCTCTCTTTTCGCGTGCGAAAGCGAGTCGCTGCTACAGTGCTCGATGAACGAGACATCATTGCGCTGTGTTATTCCATTCGATTTTTGTTTTCCTCTGTGGCTGTGCTTGATTGTATTGTGTCGTGTGTGCGCTCCTTTGATCATGGTGCGCTACGTGACACATTCTTTATGCAAACTGTTGAAAGAAGAAGACGAACAGCGAGACAATGCTTCTTCACCTGAACAGAACAGTCCAGAAGAAGAAAAAGCATTTCGAGACGAGAACGAGGAGGAGAACGAGACTTTGTGAGCGGCAACACAACCGACCACGCCGTGGCGCGAAAACGAATCCGGTAGAAGAAGAAGAAGACGTGAGCTCACAGCTGTCGCTGATCTTCAAGGTTTTTGGATAGGCGGACAATTCATTATCAAAGTGCTAACCGTCATCCGCGCCGCCAAAGGCGATCCTGAGGAACGGTTCGTTCAGAAATTCACCTTTCGTCCGTCACGACCTTTCCATACTTTGAACAGCGACGACAAGAGACAAGTGTGGTGGATCAAAAGCTGCCACACCGCCGTGGAGTAGCGGGCGTTACGATTATCGAGACAGGACGTTTGTGATGATGAAAGCTTTCGAAGGTGTCACAACGATATACGTCAAGGGAGCACAGAAGAAAGAGTGCCTGCAGGAGTATATTCAAGGAAAACGCATTGTCGATCTGGAGTCGATCGGGTGTCCTCCGCTGAAAGGTGTTTACGCGGGTACCGCGAACTCCACGCTTGCGGTGACGTTAGCTTAGCAGGGAGCACGTCATCGCCCTATACGACTGGATGAGTATCAATCGACCGCACTTATTGCATCATTAAGTGGAGACGTCGAAAAGGGAGATTGTGTAAGCGGCCTCCTCCGTTCGAGGACGATAAGATTACCAACTTCCTGCACGTTGCAGCATGAAGTGGAGGAGTCGAAAAGGGAGATTGTGTAATCGGTCTCTTCCGTTCTAGAACGATAAGGTTATCAACTTCCTGCGCGTTATAATCACGCTCTCCGCCACTTCGCTCGTCATTACGATGCAGAGTGTTCCGTCGTACGCATCCGCTCCTTTGCCGAAGTATTGGAGCAAACCAGATAAGAGATCAGACGAGAGACGCGCGAAAACATCGAGCGCGCTTTCAGAAAGTTGAATGAAGCCGATTACAAGCTTACACTTCTCGACTCGGATACATTGAGTCAATTGCCGGTCGAATTTTTGTATCATTGGCCCGCGTCCCAAGAGGTTGCGCGTTTTCGAGAAACTCCCTGAAGACATTAAAAAACTAGCGTGTATTGAATATCTTTGTTCGTGTAAAGAGCATTGGAATCGCGGACGCACGCGCATCGACGGACCGCCGCCGTCGAAGCGGAATTGTCGCTTTTGCATCTATCTCCGCCAGCCTTGCACGCAACACTACTCGGAGGAGGAGGACGCTTCCGCACCGTCGAGGAACGAATGTCCTTCGTGTCAAGCCGTCGCCGTTCTCGTCTGCACACAGCACTACGCTCAACACGACAACGGACCTCGGCCGACACGATGAACACGACAACGGGATTGTGTGTGTTTTGTAAGAGGAATATCGTGACGTCCGTGTAAGTGTGTGCTATGAATTGGATAGATAGCATCATTGTTGGTGTAGCCCTTCTGAACTTTGCTTTCGTGTTCGCTGCTTTTATCTGTTTAATACTTTGACGTGGAGCAAAAAGAAGAAAAATGGAAGACCAATGGACAAATGACACACCGCCACCATCACCGCCTCCACCTCCTTTTGTGGAAGTTCGATCCACTGCATCCCCTCCTATATGTTGCATCATTTGTCAAAACGATGACACTCCCCCTCCTGTGATGGCGCGCACACCGTGCAACCACTTTTTTGTCTTGAGTGTATACAAACATGGTTAGACGTGACCAACACGTGTCCAATGTGTCGACGCGAATTAAAACCTCCCCCACCCGAAGCTTATCCGAGCCTAGACGAACACATCATGGCGTCGATGGTGGATGGCAGAACCATTATGGTGGCGTACATTTATCTCTGCAACGTCATGTACACAGTTCCCGCCAACGAGAGAGTAGCGGTTCGACTGGTCCTGGAGGCTCTCTGTGATGAAATATGTCGACGACGTAACGCCGAGGCAATAGCTCGACGAGCTATTCGACGAGCTCGACGAGGGGTGTTCACAGTGTAGTGATATGCCGGCAAGAGGGGAGCAGGATGTGACGTTACTGCTGATAAGTCCACTGCAGTCAGTACTGATAAGCTTATCTCATCTTTCTAAAACGACGCGATGACACGTTGCGGACAACAGTTCAACATGAGTGCCAGTCAAGGCAACATGATGGTCTTCTACGACTCAGCGGAGGAGGAGGTGTATCAACAGCAGGACGATGATGTGTACGATGACGAAGAACATTCACAGGATGAAGAGGAGGAGGAAATAGAAACTTGCAATATACCTGCGTACGTTGCCACCAAAGAGTACGTGAACGAACGACTCGAGTACGCAAGTCAACTATCATCACAAGATGCCGATATAGCATTGCAGCAACAGGTCAATCAACTCAAGGCAACATTACAAAGCGTGACCGACACTCAATCCAGATGTCTCCGGCAATGGAACGTCAACGATGCCTTTAACGCCGATCTTTATCGCATTTCGAATACGGCTTCTCCTCAAGACGAAAAAGATGTCACCAACAAAGCGTACGTCGACCGCAACATCAAAAACATCAAGACGCATGTAGAAAAAATTCCAAAACTCCGATGCAGCAAACTGGGAAACGTGAACGTGATGGAAAAACGTCTCGTCAACATGGCGCCGCCCATCAAAAAGGAAGACTGTGCCACGAAAGGGTATGTGGACGAGAAAATCAAAAGGGAAATCCCTAAATATCTAGCCGGCAAACAAACATGAATGTCATTTTTCTGTATCGATTTGTATGAATTGATTGATTTCAATAAAAAATCATTCTTTCAATTTGTATTGTTTTCCATTTGTTTTTCCTGTCACCGCCTTGTAGGGTTTCCTTTTTTTCGTTATGAAAATCTTTTCAGCGGGGGGAGCGAGCGTCAGCGCTCTCGGCTCGAGAGAGAGAGAGAGAGAGAGAGAGAGAGACGCGCGGCTGGCGCGCGCGCACGTATCGTAAAACGGGTTAAACGTAAGTTAAAACAGGGTAAATAGTGTGTAATGAAATTTACATATTTTTCTTTGATGACTTTCCCTTTCCTATTGTAACAAGTTTCTGCATTACTAAAATTCAGAAGTTTACACTTTAATGTAATGAATAATTTTTGTGTATTATCATATTTTGCATACATTCGTTAAGAAATAAGCTTGAAACATTTCTAAAGTAAATTAGAAATTAAATGAAAATATCACTTCATGCCAATAAAATTTCAATTGATTTAATTTTTTTAGATCCAATTCATATTTTTAAACTACTACTTGTTGTTACATCTTACACATAACACAATTTTTAACATACTTTTCCATAAAATACTAGTGTTTTGTGAAGTATTATAAGCAATATTTTATTTCTCATTTCATTTAGGCTTGTTTTCAATTTATAAAATACAAGAAAAATTATATATATATATATTGTGACATACCTGGTGGTGCCGGGTATTTTCACTGCAATACAACACTAAGAGAGGGTATCTTTTACGTGAATGGGTCCCTGGATAAGTTGGTGCAACGTTGGGGTGGTTAATCATAAATTGAAATACAATTATAAACAAGATTTATTTTAAATCAAATTTGTTATTTACATCATTAGACAACGTTCTTACACTTTGCCTTGGTACCAAGATTAAGAGTGAAATGCATTTCTCATACCTGCGGGGCCCCGATCGCATACCTATGATGTTCGTAGAACCGCTCGTGTCGACAGGATTGTCGACCTTTGCTACTGCTGCGGGCCGTCAGCGTCGGGTGGCGTGGTAATCGCCCACGGCTGATGCTCCAACAATTCTTCCCCGATCAGGATCTTGACACCTCGGCTTCGCACCTTCCTCGAATCACTGTCCGTCAGTGAGTTTAATTACACAACCCGCGCCTACTCTGTATACTGGTCACAGTTCTGTACCGCGCGATTTCAAGAATGTTTCCACCGCGCCAACTAATAAGAACAACATCAATTATTCTACCAACACTAATCTTTCACTATACTGATACTTCTAATGTTCTATTTACACGTTTGTGATCTACTACAGTTTTCGATATTTCCACAGTTGCGTAGCCTGTCGACTGTGTCCATGTATTACTCGCGAGCTCTCGCGACACGTCCGCACTCGTCGCCGCCCCGCTAGCGTCTCATGGTCAGCGCTCTGCCAACGGCTCTCGTCCGCGATTCTCGTAACGAACTTTTGCACGTGCGCGGTGCCCAGTTCCAACCGAAATTCACACGCTAGTCTCCCGGCGGCGGTGGCACCGTCGGCGGTGGCAGCGGCTGCTCGCCGGCCCCGGCGCGCCGCGCTCCGCGCGCGCACCGCGCAGTTCAAAATCGCAATTGGTTTCTTACACTAATGATTTAATTAGTGTAATGAAACACATATTCTGGGTTTCATCACCCCCCCCTTTCTTTTTTTGAATTTTTCCCGCTTCTGGACAAAATTCACACTAATGACATCGTCACTGCCGATGGTTGCACTCTCTTGCATATTGCTCGACGCCCTATACACACTTATAACTTAGAATCGAATTAACATGTGATTACTTATATTAACACTAATATTACACTATTTACACTTTACTATTTTCCATACATGTTGACCAGGTTTCCGCTTTGAAGCTTGTGGTGTCCTACTATGTTTTGTTTCTTGTATGACGGTTCATCCCCCTTTTGCTGACATTGATTTCCCAAATTACAGTTGTAGGACATAGCTTCCAGCGTGTTGAACACATCTTGATAGGTATCATCCCATTTCCAGCTACGACCTCTTCTACGTTTGTACCAATGGTTGACCATACCATCACTCTTCCCTCGCCCCTGACTTCGCTCCATTCTTGACCTGCCTACATCTCCTTCATTCCCATTCGTTGGGGTGTCTGCACAGGTGAATTTGTACCTCTCCAATATCCTCAAACCCCTTCCTAAATCGGTATGATCTGCTCTGCTCAGTCGGCTTTGCACGGTGACAGGATACTGTCGCGTTGACATGCACATAATTCCTTGATATTTTATAGGAGCAAATAATGTTTTTGGCTCCATAACGCTCTTCGTTCTGTATTCACTACGACTTCCCGTGATGTAGTTGTGATGGCCATTCCTCTGGTCGCTCTTGATGTTTATTTGGGTTTCTTCATTCCGCTTTCGTACAGAAATCTTGTTTTCAAATTCCTTCAAAAATTTCGGAAATATACCAAAATTCTCTGCCCATGTCCTGGCGTTCTCTTCTAACATTGGGTGTAATAACTGGATCTTGTATCCTTCCAATATGTTGTTTGATGCTAGGTGCCGTTCTTCTGCTCGCAGAACTACCTTAGGGTTTTCCGCCCCATCTCCCAGAGATTTCATCGACTTTGGAGGCATAATTGGTGTCACCCCATACTTGACACTTGGCGACATTTTCCCGTCTTCTTCCTGTTTAAACTCTTCTTGTACTCTTTTCTCTTCGCACCCTTGTATATTTTCCACGATTTCTTCTTCTACTATACGCTCCATTTCTTCTATTTTCATTTCCATTTCTTCTTCCCTTATTAAATTCAATTCTTCCGTTTTCACTTTCACTTTATAAACATCCTCCTCGGTCTCGATTTGGACCTCCACCGTTTTGCCCTCCGCTGTCTTGACTTCCTCATGGATTTGGTTCGTCATCCCCTCGTTTCTATCTGTTATCGCTACCCTAGCATCTACTTGATGGCATGATTGAAATTTTAGCACCTCATCTTTCCTATCCAGTTCCTCCGCTTTCCCATACGGTTTTTCGCATATTTCGATGAGCTTCCTATTCCGTTCTTCTGTGATTCTTCCCATTTCTTCTGCCGGCTTCTTAATCTGTTCGTCAACCACCTTCCCGTTCTGTTCTTCTATTAGTTTTCTATTCCGTTCCTCCGCCTTCCTATTCTGTTCCTCCTCGGATCTTTTCTGTTTACCTAATTCTTTGCTCTGTTCTTCCGCAAGCTTCTCAATCTGCTTCTCCGTTTGCTGCCTCAGCTGTTCTTCTAATGAATCTTCTGCCATTACGCCCGTACACGCTTCGTATTCTTCGTCCATCCCCAGGTCAAATCCTACCGCCTGGCTCCCCAGTTCTACCACCTGCCGTTCTAGATCTATATTTGCTCTGTGATCGACCAGAAAATCCGTCCCTATGATTACCGAATACAATAATTTTTTGACTACCAGGGCCACCATCTCGTATACTTGGTTGCCAATCCTGGCTTGAAACATGATTTGTTTTGTGATGGGGCTTGACTTCTTCTGAGTTGCCCCAATCACATACGCCCTATTCATAGGCAAACACATTACTTCTTTTCCCGTTGCTTTTAACTCCTCATACATTTCTTCTGATACTACTGTAGTCGTGCACCCTGTATCCACTAAAGCTTCTTTAATTATACCTTCACATTCTATCGATATCGTGGGACATTTCCTGATTCTGACCGCTGAGTTCTTACATCTCCGCCACGGTTGGGTATCGTAGGTTACCGGCTGCATAGCGTTTATGGAGACCGCGTTTACGTCATCGATTTCCGCGTCCGCAATGGGGCCACCTATCACCGCGGACTCTATTAGTTTAAATAGTGTCCTTGATCACTACTTGTGCTAGGCTGTGCTAATCGGTCGGGTGCATTCCCGCCCCCGCCTCGCGTCTCCGTATGGTTTGAATTAGATCTGTTCCAGTCCGGTCTCTGGTTCCCCGGCTCTGGTCTCCATCCGTCTCCCCCTCTTCCGCGTTGGTTTCTCTGGTAATCGTTGCTCCTATCATTCCCTTGCCCCTGGTTACGTTCCGATCTAACCATATTAACATTCCCTTCATTTCTGTTCTTTGGTACGCCTGCAAATGTCAAGTCGTACCCTCCTAACACATTCTGGAATCTTTCCAGGTCGGTGTGCTGCACACTACGTAAAAGATTCTGCACCGTAACTGGGAACTGTCTTGTCAGTACACATATTATTTCCTGATCGCTCATCGGTGGGGATAGCGTTTTGTATTCCATAATACGCCTTGTTGCGTATTCCCGCAAACTTCCCATTGACTGGTTGTAATGATTATTCATTAAGCTGATTTTAAAATTAATTTGAATTTCCTCATTCCAATACCGCTCAAGGAATCGATCTTTAAATGCTTTTACTGATTCGGGAAATTTATCAAATGTATCGGCCCATATCCTTGCGTTGCCTTCTAACATTAAATATAATAATTGTATTTTACACCTTTCCGAAGTATTGATAACATCTAGATGTCGTTCTGCTGCCTTCATAAATATACATGGATTTTCTTTCCCGTCTCCTGAAAATTTTAGTGATCTTGGAGGGGTAAATGGTACCGTCCCGCTTGCTGCAATTGGGGACGCCTTGCATTCTTTTATTTGTTCAATCTCTGTTCGTAGTAACACAACCTTCTCTTCGCATTCCCGCTTATTCTCCTGCATTTCTTCCTTGACTACCGATTGTATCCTTTCAATTTTCTCGTCCTGCATAGCGGTTTTAACATCTAATTGCTGATATAGCTTGTTTTCTAATTCTCCCCCCAGATTGATTACTTGGGATTCTAACTCCTTTTTCTGTTTCCCTAATTCTTCAGCGGTCCGTTTCTCGTGACTTTCTACCCGCTCCGCGATTTTAGTCATCTCATTCTTCGTTAACTCAATTTGTTCTTCGGCGCGTCCTATTCGCCCCCCTATTGCATCTAATTTTCTATTCTGTTCTTCTGCCAGCTTCCCAATCTGTTCCTCTACTTTCCTATTCAGTTCTTCAGCTAACCTCCTGTTCTGCTCCTCTGTGAATATTTTCTGCTCCTCAGCTGACTTCCTAATCTGCTCCTCTGTGAATATTTTCTGCTCCTCAGCTGACTTCCTAATCTGCTCCACTGTGAATATTTTCTGTTCATCCAGTTTCCTATTCTGTTCCTTCTGTCCTTCCAATATCTTCTTATTCTGTTCGTCTACCTTCCTACTTCGTTCTTCTGCTTTTCTATCCCGTTCTTCTGCTTTGCTCTGTCCCTCCAATATCTTCCCATTCAGTTGTTCGAACATCTTCATCATCATCTGCATAGCGCCTGAATTAACATCTTCTCCACCCCCCTGATTTAAATTTCCTGCCGCTTGGTTCATCGGCGTCGACGTAATTTTCACTCTTCTATCAAAGCCTTCCCCCGACGTTTCATCCAATCTGCTTCCAATTCCACTATCCCTGCTCTCTGATAAGGTACTACTACCAATTCCTTCATCTATCTCTCTTACCTGCTCCGCCTTCCCCTCCGAATTCAATACTACGTTTTGCTCCTCCATCTTAGTACTTTTACCCTCACGTTCGTCCCCAAGTACTTCAAACTGTTCACCCGATTTTTCCATTTACCTCTCTTGACAACAATATAACAGTTGTCCTATTAAATTACGATGCCCGCCACGGCACTATATACTCTTCGTGAATGGATTAATTCACTCCTATTTCAATTGCTAATTGATGACGAACAACCCTCACTCACCACCAAAAACACAATAACACTAGGTCAGTAGCCATATAAATCTCCGCTCACCCACCAATGCATAAACATACTCCTTACAACACATATATTATTACCATTTACACATATACACTGCTAATAAACTCATTAACACTATTACATAAATGCTTTCAGATTATAGTAAATCCCTTATTAATTGAAATTACTTTTCAATACACTTATTGCTATATTATGTACATAATCATCATTCACATTTACATGTCATATCTCCTCCCTGATTGTTCCTCAATAATCTCATATTAATATTCACAATAAACATTCACACTGCTGGTATATATTTCCCAACCTGGTATCTTTTCTATTAAATTCCCCAAACTTTACCATCACCAATAGATAATGCACTACTGAGTGAATGTTCCCAGCAAAAGACAATTTTGTGCATAATTTGTACAACACTATTAACCACCTTTATATTCTCATAAGAATTATTACTACTTCCCCATTTCTTTGATTTCCATGTTATAAAAAATTGCCAGGCAGTTCAAATATTATTAATATGTCTTACAAAATTTGGAATTCTATTACATTACATTATTTGTAACATGTACATGTATGGTTTTCATAACCCCAGTATTACAATAGTAACTTTATATAGGTTGCTCTCAAATAATTTCCTATATCCGCCCACAATTACTTACACAACAACATTTTTGTAATTATCAACATTTCATTATGCTTACTTGACTTATGCATGTTTTGCTAACACATGTATTGTTACTTTTTGTTCTATATAATAATACACTTTACATTGCCTGCTTCTCATCTGTACCCTGCATTACTATACATCAATTACATGCACATTATTTTCCAACATTTCACCAACTTTTCTAAGGCCACATTTCTTAACTATACGTTTTCCACTTGTTCGGGCGCCAGCTGTGACATACCTGGTGGTGCCGGGTATTTTCACTGCAATACAACACTAAGAGAGGGTATCTTTTACGTGAATGGGTCCCTGGATAAGTTGGTGCAACGTTGGGGTGGTTAATCATAAATTGAAATACAATTATAAACAAGATTTATTTTAAATCAAATTTGTTATTTACATCATTAGACAACGTTCTTACACTTTGCCTTGGTACCAAGATTAAGAGTGAAATGCATTTCTCATACCTGCGGGGCCCCGATCGCATACCTATGATGTTCGTAGAACCGCTCGTGTCGACAGGATTGTCGACCTTTGCTACTGCTGCGGGCCGTCAGCGTCGGGTGGCGTGGTAATCGCCCACGGCTGATGCTCCAACAATTCTTCCCCGATCAGGATCTTGACACCTCGGCTTCGCACCTTCCTCGAATCACTGTCCGTCAGTGAGTTTAATTACACAACCCGCGCCTACTCTGTATACTGGTCACAGTTCTGTACCGCGCGATTTCAAGAATGTTTCCACCGCGCCAACTAATAAGAACAACATCAATTATTCTACCAACACTAATCTTTCACTATACTGATACTTCTAATGTTCTATTTACACGTTTGTGATCTACTACAGTTTTCGATATTTCCACAGTTGCGTAGCCTGTCGACTGTGTCCATGTATTACTCGCGAGCTCTCGCGACACGTCCGCACTCGTCGCCGCCCCGCTAGCGTCTCATGGTCAGCGCTCTGCCAACGGCTCTCGTCCGCGATTCTCGTAACGAACTTTTGCACGTGCGCGGTGCCCAGTTCCAACCGAAATTCACACGCTAGTCTCCCGGCGGCGGTGGCACCGTCGGCGGTGGCAGCGGCTGCTCGCCGGCCCCGGCGCGCCGCGCTCCGCGCGCGCACCGCGCAGTTCAAAATCGCAATTGGTTTCTTACACTAATGATTTAATTAGTGTAATGAAACACATATTCTGGGTTTCAATATATATATATATATATTGTGACGTACCTGGTGATGCCGGGTATTTCACTGCAATATAACACTAAAGGAGGGTATCTTTTCCGTGAATGGGTCCCTGGATAAGTTGGTATAACATTGGGAACGATAATTAGAAATGGAAATACAATCATGAACAAGATTTATTTGCAAATCAAATAGGTTAATTACATGATCTGACAACGTTTATACACTCTGCCTTGGTACCAAGATTAGGTGTAATATGCATTTATCATACCTTCGGGGCCCCGACCAAATACCTTCGATGCTTGTAGTGCAGCTCGTGTCGGCGAGGGGGTCGCCGACCTCGGCAGCAGCTGCGTGCCGTCGGCGGCTGATGGCGGGGCGGTCGCCCCGGCTGGTAACCTGGCGAATTCTTCCTTATGCAGCTCCTGGCACCTCGGCGTCATACATGCTGGTCACAGTTCCGCACAACACAATTCCCGTATTGTCCTCGCCACGCTAATTATTACGAGTGCGATTAATTGTTCTATCGGCACTAATCTTTTGTTTTAATGATACTCTCAATATTTACTTCGCATGTCTATTACATTTCAGTTGCTACTAATTTATATAATACACTGCACGTCCCTTTTGTCCGCGCGCTAATGTCCTTTTCGCCGGCCGCACGTCGGCACATCCTTCGGCGGCGGCCGCCTCGATCCAACTGTCTTCTTCGCAGTTCTCCCAACGACTGCCTGCACGTGCTCGCTGCCCAGTTTGTAACTGACATTCTCACGCTGGCCTCCCGGCGGTGGCACCGGTGGCGGTAGCGACCGTTGCTCGCTCCCGTCGTTGTTCGCAGCGCTTGGCGTACGTACCGCGCAGTCCAAAATATATATTGATTACTTACACTAATGTTTTAATTAGTGTAAGGGAACACATTCTGTGTTTCAATATATATATATATATATATATATATATATATATATATAAGAAATTTATGAAATACAATGTATTTATACAATTTATGAAATACATTTTTATTTCATAAATTTCTTCTTTAAGGTTTCTTCTTTAATACCTAAAAATCTTTTCATTAAGTGGACATCTGAAAGTAGATAATTTTGGGTTAAGAATTAAAATATTTTGATTTATATACGGACTTCAGAAACATTCACACTATTAAGAACTCTATTGTTTTGTTTCAGAAATTGCTCTTTGTCTCCTATGAATCAATTACTGCTCACCCTGAGATTTTATGCAACTGCCGGCACTCTAACTGCAGTTGGTGACTTCTCAGGAGTGCATAAAACTACTGCAGGGAGAATAATTACAAAAGTCTCTCATGCCCTTGCATCTCTAAGGAGAAAATTTATTTACATGCCGAGAAGCAGAGAAGAAACATTAAACATTCAAAGAAAGTTCTTTGAAGTGGCTGCTTTTCCGAGGGTGATAGGTGCCATTGATTGCACTCATGTACGCATTGTTTCACCCGGTGGAGGCAACGCTGAAGTTTTTCGAAACAGGAAAGGCTACTTCAGCTTCAATGTGTAAACCATTTCAAACCAAGACTTGCGCATTCAAAATATAGTTGCACGGTGGCCTGGATCAAGCCACGATGCTACAATATACAGAAATTCTGTAATTAAGGCTCGGGTGGAGAGAGGGGAGTTTTTGAATGGGGTGCTGCTTGGCGATGCAGGATATCCTATAGGACCAACATTGTTGACACCTCTTCGGAACCTTTATTTACCAGAGGAAAATTTGTATAATGAATCGCACATTAGAACACGTAATACAGTGGAAAGATTATACGGTGTTTGGAAAGCAAGATTTCCTATTTTGGCACTGGGAATAAGGCAAGATATATCACTAGTGCAGCCCATAATTGTGGCATGTGCTGTAATGCACAACATTGCCATTGAGAGGAAGGAAGCAGATCCTCCACCTGGTCCATGAATGGATCAAGAACAATTGCAATTGGCAGTTCAAGAAGAGCAGATAACTCCTGCCATAAATTTAGAAGTGCCACAAAGGGAAGCAGTTCGGGAAACATTTGTGAGATTTTCTGAGATAGAATTCACAGAAATTAATGTTAAACATTCATTTATAGTTAAATTATATTTAAAAAATAAAGTTTACAATTTTTTAAAAACATTATTTTGTTGCCTCTCCTTTGCTTCCACATCCATTTCCACAAGTTTTCTCTTCGCTCTTATTAACCGAAGTTCTTCTTCTTTTATCTTCATATTAATTGAATGAAGCTCTTTCTCTCGCTCCTGCTTAGCTTCAAATTCTTTCTGCAGCAATTCCTTCTGCAGAAAGGCCACTTCAGTCCTTGCAGAAACTCAGGAGTGCAACTTCTGCCCACTCGCAGAAGGGCTTATTGTAGTGTCGCACATCTGGGTCGTCGTCTTGGCGCACTCGGAGTCACAATTAAATTGGAATTTCTTTTCCGCATAGCAGGTGTATATTTCGACCATTCCTGCACTTCACTTTCACTATTCTGCATTGCCAAAGGTTCCAGTTCATCAATACGTAATATAGGAAAGTCAGTTGTCTCGCTTAATGTTACTTCATCTTCTCCTCCTCCTCCTGCTGCTGCTACGACTTCGTCTTCAAACATTGCACTTATGTCATCGTCATCATGTGTCGATGGCATTCCTGCAGCACTTACTCCCATAATCCCAGCAACTTTTTCCAAAATAGGATCCTTTGGAATGCTGGTTCCTGGCCCTCCTCCGGTTCTCAAGATTTCTTGCCTCTCTATGCCCAACATTTTCTTTGCTTCTTTTTTAAGGGTATATCCGGAGTTTATGGTGCCACCGGTTCGTTCGGTTCCTTTGGTTCACTGATCCGGTTCACTAGAGGGGAATCGACTCACTGAACTGAATCCTTGTTTATTGTTCGCATGTTGTAATGGTCACTATGTTATCGCAAGAATTATAATTTCTATTTAACACTCACATGCTACTTAAACTATCATTACTACTCAAAGCCAAAATTTAATTACCAAAAAAAGCATCTTATCTACTTAACACTTTTTTATATGCTCTAGAATTCGCAGTATATTTCACTAACACTTTCTATTTAAACATTTTTATTATTGGGGGCCTATCGCCCCCCAACCCCCCATTTTAATAATATGAAATCAACCAGACTATTTTTTCAAACAAATACTATATGTCAAAGATAGCAGTATTTTATTACAAAAAATATAAAAAAATAACTCACATAATCGCTGAAATTATAGAATTTTTAGAGTATTAAAAATACTATGGTAGTAAAATGAGTGTAACATATCTGCACTAATTACGTAGAACATCCTTATAACACGAAAAACTTCCATGATTCATCAACATATCACCAAATCTGCTTATATCTGAAAAAATACACACTCTTTACTTCTTATGAACTAAAGTTCAGTAACTTAATAAGTCTCCTCTCAAACCAAGAATCCTTTCGTACAGATATTTTCACACAATGACCATTCTGGCCTCTGACTCTACAAATCCACTCAAAACCATCTGTTCTATCCTTTCTCTCAATAAACTTCATTTCATTCTTGCATACATTACATACACGTCGAGACGCAAGCAAACCCACTTTCTGACACCACTGAAACACATTCAAACGTCCCTTTCGGCACAAATAAAAAAATTCTGAATTTATACCTTCCATCTCGGTAGACACACAAAACAATTAAAAAGAAACTTGAAATGACAATGAAACACGCAAATCCACGCCACAAAATTCTTCGCTATTTGACGATTCATAAAATTATGAAGTAAATAATTTTGTAGTCATAGTAACAACTAAATTTGTTGTTAGGAGGCTGTTTTATTAGTAAATCAAGTCTATTTCAACCAGCAAGCTAAAGTCTTAATTTTGTGATTTAAAAGAGTGTTGTGAAGTGAAATTTTAGATGTGAATTGAAATTTAAAATGTATCGTCATGAAGACAAAAAGTTTCGTAATTGGAAAAATGTATAACTTTATTTGGCATAGTGACATAGTTAAGTTGTGTATATATTTATGTTTTGAATCAATGCCATCAAAATTTTTCTCCAGTGATTGAAGTGAACCGCGAAACTATAACCTTGTGGATCACGAGATTAGTGAACCGAATCAGTGAACCAAAGGAACCGGTGGCACCATAAACTCCGGATCAACCGAACATTTTTCTGAAATTAAAAAATGTATTATTTTAGTGATGGAACGGCAGGGCAGTACAAAAACAAAAGGAATTTCTTAAATATTGCTAATCACAAGAAAGATTTCGGCATCACAGCAGAATGGCATTTTTTCTCTACCAGCCACGGCAAAGACCCTTGTAACGGCGTAGGTAGTACTGTGATGAGATTAGCTGCGTACGCTAGTCTCCAAGGGTCACATATCTCCACTCCAAAATAACTACATGAATGGGCAAAACGAGGCTTCAATTGTGTTTTCCTAGTTAATGAAACCTACATTTCTCTGAACCATTTTTCATCTTCATCTAAATCACGCAGAGAAGTTGTGATTCAACGCAAATGTCAACCCGGGGACTCGTCAACGCGCTTACAGAATCGAGGCGACGCTGTGCGCCGTTGAGCGAGGGAGCGGCGCGCTAATGTCCCGGTAAGTTTGAATTTTTTTATGGTTTTAGTTTTTACTGCTCTGTCTTGATATTTTCAGGATTGCCTACAAATATCCATCGTTGTTCACCGATTTTTTCGTTTAAACTAAAACATTGCATTTTGAATTATTAATATATTTATAATGTTTTGAGCTTCATTATTAACAACAAATGTACGCAAAATAACAATAGAAAGTGAAAATATTGGTCTATCTATAGTATAACAAATGGAGTTTTGAAAATCAAATTCTGTCTTTTAACTTAATCAGGAAAAAATAAATTATACAGATATGTAATGCGAATGCGTAGAACTTTAACCATTCATTGTGATGTAACAATGGGTGATAATTGATTAACATTTCACAGAAAGCTTATTTACTCTAAGAAGAAGGAAATATAAAAAATAGCTAATTTTGGTAGGTCGAGTTTTGATGACCCCTTTTTTCCGTAGAATAACCATCCTGTTGTTAATTATCATATCTTTTGTGGTTCAAATAAATTCGGTGGAAACGTCTTGATAGGTAGCTTCATTCAATAGACAGAAACACCTAAAAGTTCGCAATACCTATACTTTGCTAGAAGTTAGTAGTTAATGGTATCAAAGCCTTTAGAGTAATCCAATGGCACAATAGTTTTAATTTATCACAAGCTTGAACCACAGGACCTGACAAAAAGAGTAGAGAAGTGATAGCACGCGCGGTACCTTTCTTCCCTTTTTGTTCTTGGAGCTTTTCCCAGGCGATGTCGATATCAACTATCCGTGCCGGGTACCCTCTATGTCCCTCTATGTCCCTCCCTTTTACATAGATACGTTTACGGGCTTCTTGATCTATGGCAATGTGTACATCTTCCAAGGGCTCACTGACGACACCTAAAACCTTCAATATGATTGCGGGTCATTTTTTTCATTATACGCGCCACATATACCTGTCGATCTCTGTTGTCGATCTGTCGATCACAGCTCTTTGCCCGGCTGCCATGATATGGGGGGGGGGGGGAACCATTCCAGAAATTAGGCCGTATCATGCGCAAAGCAGTGAAACACATGATTTTAAATTTTTGAATTCACTAGAAAAAAATCCTTAAATCTAAATTTAACTTATTCTTTCATTAAGGGGCGTTGACTCCAGTTAGGCGCTCAATGGTTCTTTGGTCTATGGTCAACAGACCATAATGGCCTATGGTCAGCAGACCATAATGGTCTATGGTCAGCCGATCACAAGGCCTTTCGCGACAACACGCATACATTAAATACAAGGGGCAAACAACCACGACAGGACTCAAAAACGCGGCCTTTCAGTCAGAGACGCTGAGTCGGTACTCTCTCTAGCCACCTCGGCTGTCCAGGTCGGCGACCAGACCTTTTCTACACTCCGTAATTTTGTTCACAGCAACTTGGCAACCATAACGTCTCGAATCTTCTTTCATCCATTCATTCCTTCCCTTTTATTCCTTCTCTTCCTGCATTAATATAACTTTTTCCCTCTTCTAACCTTCTTCTCCCCGAAGCAATCAGAAACAATACTTTTTTCGAATCATCTTTTTTTCTTTCATTGTTTTTGTCAACTTCACCAAATCAATATTTATCCTATTTTCACAATTTTACTATGCCAAAATATATTCAATAGAGCATTTTCTTGTTTAATTGTTATTCAATTGTTTTTGTTTTAATTTTTGGGATTTTCACAGTAGAGGGGAATTAATATAGTTAAATTTGTAGCAATTTGTCAACTGACTTCTCCAGATATGCCGCCACTACGGAGCGTTTGTTGTGCAACCCTTACTTTTAAATCTTACGCCAGTAGCGCTGGACATAGTGCCCGCGAACCACTGCCAGATTACCGAGCAGTCTGAGTGGCTGCAACCTGGAGCGCGCAATTTTTGGGGGCGGACGAATTTCAGCGGATGCAAAATTTCATAAAGCGGACGTTTTAATGTTTTTATAGAAATATTTCTTTTCATATTTGTAACAAAAGAAAGAGTTAATTAATCAAATATATCTATTAATATATAATAAATGGATACAAATATGTTTATTAACTCATTAAGTCTCAACATCACTAAAATCTAATATTTTTCTATTATCTTTATTTTCCTAACTACTTAGAACATAAATAACTCATTCAAGGTCAGAAAATATTTTCTTTATTTTTTTCGACCGTGTTTTACGTGTTCCCAATTGGGAACAGTGGGAAGATATAGGGTGTACATGCCATGCCATACAGTGCAATGGGGCAGTAAAGTGGAGCAGTTCATATGCTCAACCTTACAAATTACAAATTCCTTACAAATTACACAAAACAAGTCTGGCGTTTTTGCACACTTTGCAACGTCCTTGCCTCTCTGCAGGAATGAGGTGATGACCTGATCTAGTCCTGGCATGGAATGGAATGACTCCACGACACCCTGATCTTGGCTTTGAAGGGTGTGACAACACCATTGTAGAAACAGTTTGTCTTGCTGGTTGTAATTTGGAGAAATAATACAATGCATTTTCAATGCAGTGTTTATGCAATTCAAAAGAATAGACCAATGCCATCTTTTTGATCTTATAACTGACATATACTATAAGATAAAACATAACATATACAATAAAAAAATATACAATATATAAAACTAACATATAGTGAGCGAAGTGGCTCAGTGCGTAGCGCACTGACTTCGTAATCGGGAGGTCCAGGTTCGATTCCCGGGCCGGCCATCCTGACCGGGGTTTTCGTGGTTTCCCTCGGTCATAAAGGCGAATGCTGGGATGGTTCCAAAAGTTCACGATCACCTATCGCCTCCTAATCCATTCCTATCGTCTTTCATCTTCCATACCCCCGGGCTAACAACCATGGCGGATAAAAATCGGATCCAGCTAAATGCTGGTCCCCCCAAAGAATTGTTGCAAGCTCCTGCTACCGCGATAATAAATAAAAACTGAGCCACGGTAAATGCAGGATGCTTGCTTGCGTGGTCCTAGTCGGCCGATTAACGAAAAAAAAAGAGAAAAAAACTAACGTATACTATAAAATAAAATATACTATGAAATAAAACGATCCAACCAATTTACTCTTCCCATATGCGAATTGTAGTTTGAAATTAAAGCAGACCGTAGACTTTTTGGATTCGACTGTCCCGATTCACTTGTCGCAGAGGGTGAACAACTTCACAATGTAGTGAAGCAAGGCGCACTACTTTCTCTCGCTTTCTCTTTCCACTTGACAGCCAAAATTTCTCGGTCTCACTAGAAATCATTCATACCTCTCTCTAGTTTCATCCAATGTACATTTAATTTCAATGTTTCATCTCATTTCATCCAATGTACATTTATTAAACACACTTCTCTCACAGTCCCAGTGGCTCAAAATCCTCTGTTTCTCAGTTCAGCCAACAAATCGTAGGAAGTAAAGAAATTGTCCATAAATACAATATGACTTGATGGATTATCCACAGTTTCTAGCAATTTTGTTACTATACTGTCCAGTGATTTATCCGATTACTCTGATTGATTCTTTCCACAGTACGGACCGGTTTTGAAGAGGAATTCAGGAGAACACAGAACCCAGAGTTTGAACCCAAATCTAATGGATTTTCTACGCAAGAACATTTTGCAGTTATGCTTCCCAAAATAAAGGCCTGCCTACTCATCAATACTGACTTCTTTTGCAAATATGTCAAACTGCTGCAGAGATAAGTTCACTTTATCAAATAGGTGTTTTTAATTTTTGTCATTTTATCCCAAAAAAGTTGGATATTGGATAGAGCACTTCATGCATTTATTCCTAGTGTTGGGCATATAGGAGTTCAAATGCAAGAAGCTATCCTTGACACATTCTACACACATTAGGTCGTGATTTGCTGGATTAAAGAGGACAAAGCCACAACAATGCGACGAATATGACTGGCATGTACAAAAGATTATAAGCACGATTTCTAAATCTGAATCCTTTAGCCGTTTTCGTGCCGTGCTCAGATCATTCTTTGCAGCTCGTGGGTTCAGCCGCCACTGGAAGCAGTAATGAGTCGTCCGAATATTTTGCTGTCCTACACCTTTACCATTTCTTCGTTTTGACTAAGGAGCGTGGGCATTTGCTCGCTCTGAAACCAAAGTCAAATAAAGCAGTTTTGAAATCAGTATTGAAAACGCGTTGAAGTGCTCGCTCTGATGCAAATCAAACTCTACATTCAAGTTATAAAGACATGATGGCTCTGCTTGAAGAAATTTCTACTGACGATGACGAAGAAGGAAGCGCAGAAAATTCTTGATCAACTTAAGCGACTCTAAACAACATAATAGTTTGTTTTGTAACAGCATTTTAGTAGAATTCAACGTCAATTGAAAGTCGACGTGCGTTTACAGGATTCTCACATAGCGGTAGAAACAGTCACAGTGCTGTATAATTCACTGCACTCATCAATTTCTAACTTGTACAGTGAATACAAGTTCCGGAACTTTGAGAATGAAAGGATCACTTTGTCTGGCTGCAGCACGTATGCGAATGACAAGAAGAGGAAGAAGAAAATCAATCTGCCATTTGAAGAAAGCGCTGAATCACACTGAGTTTGAAGAAAAAAGATATTTTGTGATCAACAAATACTACGCAGCTCTCGACATTCTGATTATGGGACAGAAAAATAAAAGAAATATATAATAGCCTACTGAATAAATTTTCATTTTTGTGGACGTTATCTGAAACCTCCAATGACCAAATTTTTCAGAAGGCGCAAACCACCTCATAGAATATTCTTCAGATTTGGATATTTCTTTTCCCCACGAATGCATTTCATTACCTTATTATAAGTCAACCGCCACATTTGTGAAAATCAGTGTTTTGAAAATGGTAATTCGGAGGGTGCCAGGTAACTTCTTCAGTTATTAAAGAAATTGTCCATACAAGATATATTTCCAAATGTCAATATTATATCAATAATCTATTTAACGTTTTCTGTGATTATTGCAAGTGGCGAACGATCATTCTCTGCATTGAAGCGCGTAAAACATTATCTGAAATCCCGTCGTAAACAAGACACATTGAATGCATTATCTCTGTTATTCATAGAAAACGACATTTTGATATGTGTATAGTTTGAAGACACTGTTAAGAAATTTGCCGAGGCTAAAGCGAAAAGACGAGATTCCGTATGACAACGCATATTTTATATGTGCACCAAAATCTTATTTTGACTTTAATATCTACATTTTTTTGTTACAAACTGTAAATAATATTCACCTACAGAAATACTGTTACAATTACCTTATATTTTTAATGTACTGACCTAAAAATGTTTGATTTTATAAAAATATTCAAATATATAATCAATTATTTATACGTATACAATATTTGCATCGGTTACAGATATTCTACAACAATTTTTTTATTCAAAAATATTATAAATAACTTATGTTTAAAAAAATTTAAAAAGGGTGCTAAAACATTTGACAGCCCAGGGCACATATGAGTAAAGTCAGCCACGGCCGGGAACTTTAGTAAGCTAGTTACCTTGCCCGCGACTTTGGATATCTTGCCTGCTCCTGACCGGTTACTGTGTGTGAGATGTGCGCAATCTGTGAGTGCAGTTGAGGAGCTGGCTCCCTACACTCAGAACAATAGAACGAGCACCGATATGGGCATGTGTGTAATGGATGGAGATGGGCCAAAGGGCATGAGTGGAGGGCGCTCTTGTGGAGTGGGAGTGGCCATGAGGGGAGCTGAAGTCATTGGTATTCCCCTTATGTGCACGTAGATAGATCTGAGAAGGGGTTAGAGTGCCTGTGCCGTTTTGCAGTATCACTAGTTGAACATTGTAGGTAGTGTCTCTGGTGTTGAATCTAGGAGAATTAAGACATTTTGTTGGTCCCAAGTTTAATTTCGTCAAGATTATTTTTGTGTGCGGTATGAGGTGCAACTAAAGTTAAGTTTCTGATTATGATGTGAACAAATTGCTTCCATTGAGTGTAGTAGAAGTGCGGAATGGCAATATTATAATGCGCTTTTCCTCCATTGTTCGTTCCCTTAATATAATGTATGCATATAGAAATTTGTTGAAGTGTGGATTATATATTTTGCCTGTGAAGTTAAAATATCTCTATATTTGAAATTTATACGAAGTGTTTTACTTTTTTAGGATTACAAAAATGGACTGTATGGTTCTGAAACCAGTCATTGATGAACATCCTTACATTTATTTGCTGCTTCACTATGTAATGAGTGCATCCATTCTTTGCTCTTATTGATGCTAAATAATGTAATTTAACTGCAATTAGACGAGACTGATTCCTGAAAAATATTAATAAATAGTTTAGAAATGGAAGAACAGTGGGTGGAAATGCTTTTTGTCCATTCCCAGAGTACTGAGAACAATAATGCACCAATTATTTTGTATAAATTGTTTTATTTTGGTGTACAGAAATTTTTATTTACATATTTAAGGCAACATAAATCTGCCCTGAAGTTTCTTTCAAATTTTTGATCATATTCCTTTAAGAATATTGTTTATTTTAAACTTCATGGTAGACATTAGAGTAAAATGAAAAACTGTGCATTTAAATATATATTTTTAGCATACTAATTTGGTAAGCTAATTATCATTTATTAATTTCTAATTTATATAAGTTACTTTCAACAGTTTTTCCACAAGTAAGCCTTCAATAAGTGTAGTATTTCTGTACATGTAGACATGTAGCCATACGTTATGTGACTTAGTACACTCTTCTTCTCAAGAACTCTGCCTGTTGCATAATTCGATGGAAACATGAAGAGGCATGGGAATTGAAACATGGTACTTAAATTAGTTTGCGTTGCAGTTTCCTTCTTTAAAAACAGTCTTGCTTTTAGAGTCTCATCGTGCTGTCCTGCTATATACTTTTAATCTCGCTTTCTATAAATTATTATCACAATGAATATTTTCAAGGAACAAAATTATTTTTTATTCTCGTCATCAGAAAGTGTAAACAGAGCAATTTGCTGAAAGAGGTGTTCGGGTGGGGTGGAAAAGGGGGCGGGGGAGGGGAGGGGATGGGCGCTTAGGCCTTGTCGGCCTTGGCGGCCTCCGTGGTGGGGGGCGGGATGGTGGGGATCTCGGGGTACTCGAGCTTGGCGCCGTCCTCGCAATCGAAGATGGGGCAGCAGTCGGGGAAGGGCGCGGTCTTGTTGGTCTTCTCGGAGAGCTTGCACTTAGGGTTGGGCTTGGGCAGTGGGCCGCAGTCCTCCACCAGCTCCAGCAGGCGGCCGTTGCCCTCTTCGTGCTCCACGCAGGTGGAGCGGCCGCAGAAAGGCGTCAGGTCCCACGTCTTGCCCGGCTGGATGGTGGCGCAGCGAGTCGACGCGAAGCACATGCCCGGGAAGTCTGCGCACACACAATGAATCACTCAACTTCACGAAAAAGACTTTTTTAAAAATTATTTTGACAATGAACAGTTAAAACGATATCTTAAAACGATATATTAAAACGATATGAGAGAAGTACAATTGATTGATTAATGATTCCTGGCCCGTGAACTGCTTAAGTCATTAGTCCTGTAAGTGTTGTGCATGTTTTATCGCAGGGTGGGTGGCGGGATGTTGATGATTTCCCAGCTGGATGTTGAAATCCGGCGCCGACCTACCCGTCGCCTTGCGAGTTTTCCCCAACCAGGTATCTCCCACCAGCGGAGGACCCCCACCAACCGAGACAAGCCCTAAGCTCCAGATTGGTGTCTCGACATGTGTGGTAGTTACTGCCTGTAAGTGTGAGTGAGTGTGTGTGTGTGTGTAAGTAAGGGACGAGGATACAAGGGAGAGGAAGGAAAGATCGCTCGCGGTCCGTGGCCTTTTTGTTATGGAACTGCTCCATATTCGCCTGGTTTTGATCGGAGAAACCACGGAAAACTATCGATGAGAGCTGCCGGCCGCTAGAATCCAGTCAGTGGCTGAATTCGACCTAGATATCTAGCTGGTATCGAAAGCCCGCCTGAACGGGACTCGAAACGGACCTCATGGCCAGAGTCGCTGCAGTGACAGCGGCCATGATGGCTCTGAGTTAATGCACTCGGTGTTGTCAATGTTTACACGTGTCCCATTGCTTATCGTTGGAGTTGAATCAGGATGCAGAAAGGCTCAGCGCTCTCTAGAAATTGATTCAACCTACAGAAATGAGTCTCATTCGTAATTATGAGAGAAGACTCCATTCTTTACCTTGAATGTAGTGAATTTTTTCACTAATGATAGTGACTTACAATAATGTACAGAATATAGTACATTAGCATCAATTGTTTGCCAAATTTACATTAATTTGATCAAGAATTCTAGAAGGAAATGGCCAATTAAGGAAAACTCAACTATTTTACTCCATTGTATTAATTGTTAATGATTTTGAAGACCGATAAAAATTTTGAATTGAAGAATGAAGGATGTAGCAAGTCAATAGTAATTTGGGAGAAAATATGGTAGACACGATACCTTCATTTCATATAAAACTTTTTCTTTCAGCAAAAAATGTGTACCGAAAGAGAGTTCAGCAGAGCGTATTACGAATCGTCCAGAGACAGGTGAAGTTCTTCCTTTGCGTTTTGTGTAGAGTTTTTGTGAAAGTGAAAGTGGAGAAAAGAACTCGAAGAGATGAAGTATGGAAAGTCGATCCTTCCGTGATTATCTTGGCAATTTCCTCATTTGGTTTTTGTCATGCGATTTTGGTTATTTCTGTAACTTGGTCTTTTTTGTTTTGTCACGCATTCATATTGCGACAATATTGATTTCACCCTTACACAATTTCGAAAAGGCTCACGTCGTATAACATGATCTTTGATAAATAGTGTAACAATATCCACATATTCTCGCATTGTGGAGAATAGTTTCCCTTGGATGCAAGCTTTTCCAAAGGCTGCGAGCAAGCCAGGAGTAGCGAATGTGTTTCTTTAAAGGCGATTCTATACATTTGGTATTCGGCGAGTAAGAAGCGACTGCGATTGCGAGCGGGGCTGAGCGAGCAGTTGCTCGCTAGTCGGCTAATGCCGAATGTGTGGAGTTGGCTTGAGACAACCGGTCCGCGCTCAAAGAGAAGCGTGCGGGTCACTTTCACTGCGGCTGAATGCAACTGCCTAAGCCCCCGCCACGGCCCCTGCTACCGCTCTCAACGAGCGGAGAGCGTCAGATCGTCAATGTTATCATCCACTTGCCGTCATGTGTTTTAAGGCGCGTTGATAATATCTTTTGGGATTTGCTTAGTTCGAACACGAAAAGCTTGACAATCAAAAGGGAGGATTCCATGTGACAATAAAATGACGGTTCAAATAACACGGATAGAAAGGGGAAAGTGCTAATATCGAAATTCCGCCAATGTCGGGATTCGAACGCTTACCCCTCACGGTGACAGCCACTGCAGAGATAACGGACATGATAAATAATAATCTCTTTCGTTTGTTTTGTTTACTCTAAGATATTAATTAACGTTTCCTTTATGAAGTTTCTGCCTAGGGTCACAAAACATGATCCAGTGGCGGGGCGCAAACATTGCCTCCTTTCGTTTCCTTATGACCGCCGCGCCGTGGGCCGCTAGGCCCGCCGGCTGCCAGCTCTGCTCTCCCGGAAGGCGCGTAACCGCTTGTTGGGATAAAAAGCGCGCAATTAATCTGCTCTACTCTCGCTCCTGCGCAACGGCACCGCGCCGAGTTACGACACGCCCTCGTGCGGCGCCCCACGGCGCAGGCGCGGGCCCTCGGGGCGGGGCACGAAGGAAATTCATCCCCCCTAAATTTTTTCAGTAACTATTAATTTTAACTTGCCACGAGACTTTCAATAGCAAAAATATTTTCGGATTATCATTAAAACGGATAAAATCGTATCGCAGCATGAGCTGAATGTAGCCTGCGACATTTTACAAATTCTGTAAAATGACATTCGACGAAAATATTTTGAATTTCATCTACCAAAATTCGCTTCTGGATCCGCCCCTGCTCCGATGACTACGTTGGCAATTCCGCCGCCGCAGCCACCGCTCGTGGTGGAAAGATGTTTACCATGGTTACGCCGGTAACCTCTTTGGGCGCTGCAGCCCAACTGGGTTCTGAACTTGAAGTCCGCGACCTTGCAGATCACGAGGGAGGGATTGTGCTGCTTGGGAAGGATCAGCATCACACCATCAGCATTACTAGTGATGCGATATCGATATTAATAATACGTCGACCAAAAACCATCGATATTTTAAAACTCGTTTAGTTACCTCTAATACTGAATCCGTGCGCAACAAAATTTAATTTGACAATAGCCTAGTTTACTAATTTAATGAAGATAATTAATTGATTTACTAATAGTTTACTTATATAGTTAAGATTTATAAGAATTAAATGAAAACGAAGCTAAAAAGCGCCTCTCCATGTGCGAAATAAGTGGAAGGGCGCAGGAAATACCAGGGCGTTGGGGTCATCTCGGGCGAGAGTTCTATTCGATGAAGGTAGTACAAACACCATTCGTTTGGATCAGACACATAAACTAACAGCGATACCATTCGTTATTATTTCATATTTTAACTATTACAAAATGTTGGTGATGGTAAATTTACATTTACAAAACATCGAGCGCAAAACGAAAAAATATCGGGCAAAAAAAATTTAAAAAAAACATCGGCTTTAATATCGATGTTTACTAGGGCCCCACCATACGAGCTTTTAAGTTGAAGAGTCGCAGATTTTTGCCGTAGAATTATAATATATTCTTTTTATTACGTAAGTGTGAAATCATCAAGAAAGTAAAAAGAATGTTCACTAATGCTTATTTGTCGTAGAGTTGTACACTTTTGATTCATACTTTCTTCCTTAAAAAAGTATGAGGAATGTCCTATTACAATGCCAAAGTTCAATGTGTAATGAATAAATATTAACCAGTAGCCGTTTCAGGCGAGGGACACAAGGCATAAAGGCATTTCCCGCAATCCAACATTCAAAAAAAATTTACTACATTTATTTAAAACCATTATAATACATTGATAGTGTCGCATTTTGAAGGAGTATTCATATTATAAATACTTTAGAAAAATTTAAAAAAATGCAAAATATTACTTCTCAAAAATTTAGGGGTAGGGATGTCCGGCCTGAAATATCCCTCTGGATCCTTCTGTGGTATAGGAGTATAGAGAAGTTACACTAAGAAAGGACCAGTTTCTCTTTTCGAGATCAGATCGAAAAACAAATCAACATGTCGAAGGATGGCATTGGAAGAGGTAGTTTCAAAGTCATTTACGAGTGAGCCACCTGCAAATGAACACATTAATTAATTGAGAAATGGACATAACGTGCTGTTATGATGAAGAAGCCGAACAGTTGCTGTTAAAGCGATCTCTTCTTAGAGTTATGTATATTAGCAGGTGCTCCGCGGAAAGCGCGTTGTGGCGTTGGGAGCGTGGCGTGTCTGTGCATGGCGCGAAGCGGCATAGTGCATTTGCAGTGCTGCCCCCGGCGGACGCGCGCGGAAACGTGACGGAGTCTAGGGGTACGAAGTCTGCCACAGTTCTGTCGTTATCGCACCGAAACTGATCTCCAGCTGTTTCCTATCTACTTCCTGGCTCCAAAGTGAATTACAATGCTGTTTAGAAAATGAAAGCGTGATTATGACGTGACTAATCAGTGACCAACCTTTTACCCATGATGCAATGACTGCCATTGCATCATCCTTTTACACCTCGATGACAATTTGTTTCTGCTCAGACGCACGACAATGGATGTACCGCGTAGTAAAATTTCCGAGGAGCGTCTGTCTGGAGGCGTTACGGAAGTGTCCCCTTCCAACTAATTTTCTAATAAAGCGAACATAATTTCTAGGGTGTAGAATGATTTGCTGCATTGACAAGAATGTAAATATTTCTTGTAAAATATTTTTGGACGTAATTTTTTTGCATGACGATGAGATTGTCCCAAACGCAGTCGGCAATTCAGGCGCCTCTGTGCGTATCGATTTTTTCTATCAAAAATGGCTATTTTTTTCTCTGGCAATTTTAAGGTTGTAAAACCTCTGATAGCGCCCCGAAGAATCCACATGAGTCTCCATCACGTAAATTGGCGACACTGTGCAGTATGATCTAAAAGACATGAAATGAGGACCAGGTTTTCAGGTTTAGGACCTTATTGCGAATGGTCACTCAACTTCAACAATTTAGGGCAATGATATGAGTATGATATGAATGAGATGAATGTGAATGATATGAAATGAGATGAATGTGAATGATATGAAATGAGATGAATATAAGAGTATAGTAATTGGTAAATATGAAGGTGGAGGAAAGTAGTTTTTGAGAAAAAATATATAAACCGGTGATATTTTTGTTGGGCTTTCGGACATTGAAATGTAGTTGACCATGCTATGTAATGACATAGATGTGTTGAAATACGCAATCCTTGGGTTCCCTATTTATGGTAGATAAATAACCTAATTTTTTAGAACACTGACATTTCCAAACACCTTACGACCCTCAAGGTTGTGTAGTTATAATTATCGTTATAATTTCTAGATTGTGTAGTTTAAAGTATCGTTATAATTTCAGGAGAGTACACGATTGGAGTGACAAAATGTTGCATTTATAAATTAAATCCAAGAGTATCGCCATTGGCTTAATTCCCCAGCCTTAGCGGTGGCCCTGGATAAATAGTTCATAGTCGGCCTCCGTCGGTCACCGACACCGCCTCGCCCGCCCCCGATGCAGTAGACTGCTGCGCCATTGTCTCGCCCATATCCCGGGTTTGTTGAAATAAACGCCCACCGATTTTGCCCCGGCGCCAGCGTTGCGTTAAGCGCTTTGTGTTGGAAATGCGACCCGGCGCGGCGCTAGACTTGGTCCGGTTGCGCTGGCCCTTTTAATACGAACTGGCTGCACTGGCCAGTTAGCAATCCTACGTCGTAGTGAGGTTTTAGCCCTCGTTCCTGCCTATCAAAGCTCCGCCAACGTTTAGTTTACGCGTTTTACTTTCAGAAGCGAGTCGCGGTTGGTTTGAGTAGTGGGAACAAAAGGTGGATTCAAGGGTGTCATGTTGGCTTGGAAATATCAAGTTTGCGGGTTCGAGTGCTGCAAGGACATTGCATAGCGGCTTCTGACAATGAGTTTTTTTTACAAAAGTTTGCGTCACATTTTGGATGGTATTTTAAACGCAGCGAAATATAAGACAGCGTTGTAACCTTGTTACAAGTCATTGAAACACACACACTCTCTCTTTCTCTCTCTCTCTCTCTCTCACACACACACACACACACACACACATATATATATATATATATATATATATATATATATATATATCAAGCACTTTTAAAAAAATGCATTTTTTTCAACAGCACCTTCATCGTGCAACGTTTGGTTGAACATTGTTGAAAATTGTTACTTTATGCCTCTCAAACTATTTATTTCAAACGAAGTGCCCATGTTGTGGTCGTCTGGATCGTGACGTATCTGGGGCTGTACAGAAAGAGCAAAAATCGGTGCGGCGGAGCAGCACACCCATATTGCAGCATAGTTTCGAGCCCTCACTGCAGCGAATCTTCATGTCATTATTTTCATTAAAAGTTACCTTATCTGATTTTGGGATAGAAATATTTAGGAAATTACACGTTGCGTAGAGTCGATGCTGTTTTATGCGAATTGCATAGGGAGTAGGTCAAATGACGGAACCCAAATTCAAATGCGAAGCGTGAGACGGACGCGGTGACGCAGTGCATGCGTCAGGCTGTACAGCCCCCGTGCGCATCATGTGCGTCATGTTTACCGACTGCGTCAAGATACACACCGAAGCGGGAAGGACTGGTAGCATTTGTTTATCCTTCGGCGATGATGTCACGATCTGTGTTTGGAAAGGTTTCTGAACCCTCGGAATTCCCGTCCCAAGTTCCAGTATGCAACAAAATATTTCATTACGTTTTTCAAAATTTGTAGATCGATGTATAAGGAAGACGTATAATGATGTGAATATGTAAGTTCACCGACTTTTCCGAAACATTTTCGTTAGTATTTTTTCACCTTTCAGTTATTTTTTCGAAGCTGATTACAAGATGATTTTAAACAATTTAAATTAATGCTCTTTTATATCTCTATGATATATGTATATAAAGTTAAGAACGGGTGTAGGTAACATAAATGTCGCTTGCTAAACAGCTAGGTCATATTTGCACAATATTAGGAGTGAGACTTTGTTATCAAGAATTCTGAAATAATTGAGAAAACATTCATCAATTAGCGGGAATAAGACTGCAAAGTTAAATGCCGTTTATATGGTTTTCAATGTTTCCTATTCCTTATTTTACGTGATGTGCTGCTTCCGGCTGTCCTACGTGATGCATTAACAACAACTATAGTCAAAATGAATCATCTCGACAATGAATTTCTAGTTATTTTTGCCGGTTGCGGATGTCTGAGTTGTCATTCCTGTACGCTGTACAAATCCCCGCCGGCTTCTCGAACACAGCGATTTGCAATTGCTAGTTTCCGGATTAAGCTCCGTTCTACTCGTACGTACGAGTTGCTCTCACCGTACAAGTATCTCTTTCATTATTTAATTCAGAACGATTCGTGGCGAAGCAACGTATTCTATTAGTGTTGTTCCTCGCCCCCTACCTTTTAAGCCGGGATCGTGATTATCCGGAGTTCTCCATACGGTAGGGGAGGGGGCATTAATTGCTCGGGCTGCCAGAGTAATTAGCTCCGAAGGCAGGAAGGCTGTTGTGGTTGCGCAGTGCTTCCGGCCGTGTGGCGGGGCCCGGGGCAGAGGCGGGGCAGGGCGGAAGAGAGGTTGGAGCGGGACGGAGCGTGGGTGGGCGGGGGAGGGGAGGAGGGACGGGAGCGGGGCGGAGCGGGACGGAGCGGCGCAAGGCCCGGAGCAGAATCCTCTCGCCCGGGCGTGGCGAGGCGGGGCGGGGCGGCCTTGCGCAACGCGCGGGTTAGCGCGGTTAGCCGCAGATGAGTCGCGTGCAACGCCCGCTAATGAGCGACGTCATCCGTGACGCATCGCCTCACACGAGGCGCCGGCGCTGCGCGGTCACGGCGCGCGAAGGCCGCCTCAATTAGAAGGCGTACGCTGCTACCTGTGCCACGGTGGCGTTCCTCGTGGTGGCGTTGCGCTCCGCCTGCCTCACGAGCAGTCGAATTAAAAAGAAAAAATCGCTGCCCATCCTATAATACGCAGGATTGTGCCATGGATGGGGGTATCCAGGATCTTGTCCAATTTGACAATTTGAATCTCCTATACTTAACATATTCTTGGAGGCAGAAAGTGCATAAACATAGAAATGATATGGAATGGGCGATTGCACGCCAATCAACGACCTTGACATTTTTCCAATTTCACTCTGCGTCGTGGTCGTTTCAATGAAAAATCCCACACGACGTAATGACTTTTAAACTGTGCCTTCATTTAGTCTAAATAGTATCAGTCGTGCGGAGGCAATGGTAGATTTCCATCATGTTGCAGATACGTGACTTGTCGAGTTCGGATTGTAGTAGATTTTCTTACCTCATAGCCTTATGACTAATTTTGAGCGAATTTATTTTCATTTTAATTCCTATTTTTTTTATATATATATATGTTAATGAATTTATTTTTTCATAATTTTTATTGTATATATAAAATGTGAAAAAGCATCTAAAATTCACACCGTTACGAAAAGTCTTACATTTAGAGTAGAAAAATTGAGGCTCCAGTTATTACAATAATGAATCTGTGGGATAGGGCCTCATGAGAGGAGAACCGCTGCGAAATTTTCTCGCAATTCGAGAGGGACCGACTCTTTGTTTACTTCTTTAAGATAGGCTTCGTCTTACAACATTCAGCCAACGAGTGCAACTTTCACCTTTCCTATAACACTCGCTCCGTTAGGACAGCGACTCATGCTGACCTCCTCGTAACCCACATTCGGTATGGGATATAGTGGGCCGAGCATTGATGAATGCTTTGCTTTTTGGTTATTATATTGAGTCGAACAGTCACTCTTCAAGAAAAATAAGCGACATTAACTATGAAAACCTCGTTGTTTTGGTTTTCTATGATTTCTGCATCTATTATTTCTTTACGTGACTTTGCAAGCACTTGTGACAGACGCAGAATATTTAAAAACACGACGATAACCTATTATTACTTTTAAATGTGTGTTGTATTGAGAAATATTTTGTTTTGAGCATTTTGGTGATACATTATTTTTATGTGTGTACCTATTAAGAGTGAATTTGCAAAACAATATCCAAGAGAAGCCGCCTAGCAAGAAAAAAGCGTGTTTTCAGATCATCAGGGAAGAGGTCGTCTCTTTTGTCGCGTCCTCAGGTAGAAGACATCCAGCCCTCATTCAATACATCAGCGATCATTCAATACTAGCAAAATCAGTTATGAAACACGCTTTCCTCCTGGTTTTTCGTTCTTTTCTTGTAATCACCCATCTCATACCTTCCAGTCTGTTGCGTACATCTTCATACGCCGTAGGCGCATCTCAGAGCCTTCCTTCTGTTCAGCGTTTTTTTTTTTCTTGGTGAACTTCGCATCATAGTGTATCTTCCTTGCTCTCTGGGCGTAACATTATGGAAGAAAGAACCTCTTTTCTCTATGGTTGCATCTCGTGCACGGGTAGGCAGCGTTGCCGCCAGGGTGCGGCGATCGCCGCTTCCGCCGCCGCCGCCACCGTCGTTTCGCGATCTCCTTATGCAACAAGGGTGGGGCGGAGGCGGTGGCGAAGCGGGCTGCGTCGCGTGCGTGACGGTGGCGCCGGGCGTGCCTATCGCTTTCTCCGCGTGCCGCTGCGGAAGCGCCCGTGTGCGCGGCGCGTGCGTGGCGCTACGCCTTTCGCACGTGCGGGCGCGTACGTCGCACGTGCCAGGAATCCGCGCCCAAAAGGCTGCGCACGCGTCTTTCCCTTTCTGCTTCGCTTACTATTCCATGGAGACGTCTTTTAAAAATAGTTTTGTACGGTGTAGTGTTCAGCAATCCACTCCAATCTTGATCTTTTGCGCATGCGCAGATGCACTAATTGAGGCGACTCAAATTGCGCATGTGCAGAAGATCGATAGTGCAGTAACGTCATGCCGCGCAGAAACTCCCTATTATTCGCAGATTTCATGTTTCCCTCTGCGGCATTTTCATGCAACGAAGAGATTTAAAAATGCCTTTATTAGCTTTATTTGTGAAGAATAAAATGCGTTATTTACTTCTATGACATTTAAAATATTTTTCATTCACAATACGATCACATGCGACAGTGGTGTTGGTATTGACCTTCCAAAATCTTGATACGTCGATATCGTTGCTTAAAGTAAAAAAATGGTCATTTTTTAAAACAAATTTTCTGCAGAAAGTTCAGAACGAAAAATTTAAAATGCTCTCATACAATTTCCTCTTTTATATTCCAAAGATTATCCTGTTACGTTACGTTTCAACGTTACGTTTACGTTTACGTTACGTTACTTATACGTTACGTTTCAACATATTCGCTGCTCACACAATACTCTTTTGAAGGGACACGAAAGTTCTTAAAGACATACCGCAAATCTCACCGCATTACTTTCTTTACTTTCATTTTTTATCGCGTCGACAAGATCATTCGACAGGTGGTGCAACGCATCGAAGGCCTGTTTTCTGAGATTTCTCGAAGGACACCGCGTGTTTTGTTCAAAACAGATTAACTTCGTGTTCGTAAGAGCGGCAGTGGGTTTGAGTTTTACGCTGTGAATGACCTCAACATCAGGTAAAAGATAACTTTTTATTCGCAATTTCTCGCTCTGGTGGGCGTTGCGGCGCAGGAGACCCACGTCAGGCCGCGTGCGGCAACAGCAGAACAATGGCTGGAGGACGCGGACGGAAAATCTTCGCAAGGCGAAATACTTTGCAATGCACGTCGCAAGGAACTGCCATATCGCGGCCTCAGATTTAATTACGTTGTAGGCGAATGTATCTCAAATTGTGGTTTTTGGAAGCGCGTTTCGATGATCCAGTGCAAAAAATATCCCGCAAGTTAATTCACACTTCTTAGAATGTTGTGTGGTACATAAAAAACATTTATACAATATTCAACCACAACATTTTCAATTACTGTACTTACGTTAATTTACGGTAATGCGCAAAAAGAACAGAAAAATGATTGCTCAGCCAATTTCAAGGAGGATAATATTATGGTATATATTCTTGAGAATACAATTTTACTGTAAGATACTATATAAGGTCCGTCGTTCAAATGTCCGGGTTCTACTTGCTCAGTGATATCTTTCCTAACGCCTTCAACGTTATTGACTTAGCAGTGCTAATTATATTAGGGAGTTTTTGTTTATCAAAGCGTTACAGCAATCGACAACACTATCAATCTTTTGGTTATGTCGAGTTTCTCATCACTTTTGTGTATCTGCGCGTGCGCAAAAGAACGAGTTGATTCCAGTACGCTATGCAGTGCAAAAACTCCCTATTGCATCGTGCTTCCTGTCTTATAGGGGAGCCTTGCGTGCAAGCGCGGTGGCCAGGGCCCTGTCGTCGACACCGAGGTCGCGCCTCTCCTTCCTGCTCCTGCGCATGCGTCGTTGCGAAGCAAATGGCGCATTGAACGCCGCCTCCGTTATGGCGCCGCTCATTCCCGCGGCCTTGATCTTTCGAAGGCACCGCGTGGGATCGGCAAGTCTCCGAATATTCTGTTATTGCTTCCGCGAACGACGTTTTCTGTTATAGATGTGGCACTCGTCAATGAGTGCATTAACTGTATAGTAAAAGTGCTTCAAAAAACTAATGGAGGTACCGAACGTACAGATGACTCTTAACTAATTTTGTTGGGCAATGTCTACGACATTATCTCGAACGAGTAGCTAACATTATCATACTATTTCAATATACTTTTTGAATTGTAATTGAAATAACTGATCAAATTTAATTTGAAAATACCATGAATTTTGCTTGAAAAAAGTATGAATAATGTATAAAAAATAACGCTGTTAGTGTGAATGGATTGGGGTGCGCATTTTGTACATCTTGACAAAAGTATACTAGTAATGTACGCCTTCTAGTCGTCATACAAGTTATTTACATGAACATTCAGTTTATAGCGTGAGGTTTCTCTGAAGCAATACGAAGCTGGAATAGAAATAAAGCCAATAAGACTAAAGGAAAATAAACCGGTCAGGGATCAACTGATGTCACTGCAGTGCCTCTGACTGGGAGTACCTAGGGTTCGAGTCCCGACTGCAGAAGATTTTTGACAGTAGATAGATAGGTCGAATTTAGCTGGGGGAGAATTCTAGCGACCAGTTGATCGGTAGTTTTCGTGATTTCTCCAATACAAACCAAGCGAATGCCGGAGCAGTGCCCTAACAAACGGGTCACGAACCGCGTCATGATCTCTCATTTCTTTTCTTTGTCGAATCCTCACTCCTCACATACTCTCATTTACACTTACATGCACTATACTATGCCAGGAGACCAGTCGGGAGCTTAGAGCTTGTCACGATTGGAGTGGTGCCATGCTGGTGGGAGATACTTAGTTGAGGAAAAAACCGCTAGCCGACAAGTGGGTCTCACCATCCAGCGGAGGAAGATCACCGCTACCTCCCCAGGAAAATACATACCAAACACGAATTGGACTAATACAACCTTAGCAGTTGACGCGCCCGCCATCAGTGATCAATCAATTACAAGGGAAATAAAAGGGGAAGAAAGGAGAGAAGTACTCACCACGCAGGACGTCGGCGGGGATGAGGCGCTGGAAGGTCTTGGGCCTCTCGCCATCCTTCTCGTCGGCGCCGAAGACCAGCACAGCGGCGAAGGCGGCCACAGACAGGCACACGAACAGCTTCATGGTCTGCGCACACCGGAATATTAATGTCCCCTTCGCTCTTAGAAAAATCCTATGTATGTGCATGCATGCGTTTGTACGCCATGGCCCCCATGAACATTTTGAAAAGGCTTCCGGACCCTGTAATAAATTATTTTATTTCCGTCAATATAAGCATGTTCAATTCCTGATTTTCCCCTCTTTCTGACAATCTAGACAATTGTTACATAGCAATTCATTTGGCAGTCTGTAAAGACAATGATTAAATGTAAAATAAATTGTTTGTATTAATTGCATCATTGACAGGGACGCAACCTAAGTTCTTTGTTGTGTGGGGTGGCTGGAGTAGTGTCCTGCCGACTGACGTTTTCTTACAAAAAATATTCATTTATGCTGAATATAAAAATTATTTTTATTTGCTGATATGTAGTTAAGGCTTATTATGTAAACAATTGATATTTTGAATGCCTTTCTTTAGTAAAGAAAATTAGTAAAACTGTGTTTTTTAATATATATCATGGGCTTCTGCTGGTGGGGTTAGTGGCTGAAGATCTATGAGCCTTCCCCGTCCCCTGGGTGAGCATTTGACCATTAATAAAATACTAATAAAATACTGAAAAACTTGAATATAAAAAGGGGGTTCAGAAATGTACATGTTCCCCTCTCCTTGTTATAGAATACGCGCTCCTACGGTGGAGCAGTATGTGCGTGCTTGAGGATGCGCGTGAGTATGGTGCATGCGTGTGTATATGTGTGTGTGAATTCGCGATGGCTTTACGTCACGTGCACGTTCCCAATGATTTTACCATATCCAGTGCAATATCCGGCGTTGCAAACCCATCGACCGACGTCCCCTCTTGCAAAATTGTATAACGTCGCGAACGTCTAAAAATTATGTACTTAATAGTTCTTTATTAATTTGTTGTTGTTGTAAATATCTTTTTACCAATATTACAATGGGGATTCTAGTTCCTGTCACTGCCTTCCAGGCTACATCATTCTCCGTATTGCTTCAGTGTGAGTGTAGAAGGGGATTAAAAACCTCAAAATAGGCGAATTTGAATTGATTTGATTAATTTTTGTCGAAAAGCAATAAAAACTGTGACATATGTGTATGCGACGTATCGGGGGAACTATATACGTTTTCTTGAGCTTAGTATCGCTTTCCTACCCTTTTACCCTATGGTGACTGATGACTTGTAATAAACGTCCCACGAACGAATGATTACTCGTTCTAATATGAGAGACACTTTTAATTTTTTAATTTGAATACAGATGTAACTCAAGTATAATCGAGCAAAAATGTTCGATTTTCAGTATTGTTTATTCATTTAAGGAATCCGTAAGAATATGTTCACCTGGCCTATTGTGTCCTGATGGTGTTATTTATTTACTTCACAAAAACAAGAGGTTGACACTCGAGTATAAGTCATACACTTATGGGTATCAATATACAATGGCATACTTAGTATCAAATTCTGTTTTTATGTGTATGTGCATATGTAAGCGTGTTTTGCCTGCATGTTAAGGGTATGTGTATATGTATTTGTACATTGCATGCACATGTCTATGTATGTATGTGTATGTCTGTGAAATGTAGGGTATGCATTTGTTTGGACTGTGAGTACTGGTGTGTTGGGGAATGTGTACATGTGTGATGGAGAAGGTTTATATGAAAGTTAGGGGTAGGTGTGTTTATGTGTGTGTTGGACGCAGATGTATGTGTGTATGTGTGGATTGCGTTAGATGTATGTGTGTATATTGGGAGAAGATGTATATGTATGTGCGTTTTGGGGGTAGTGGGTGTATATGTGTGTTGGGGCAGGTATGAGTGTTGGGGTAGGTGTGTGTATATGTATCGGGGGGTATGTGGAAGGAGGAGTGTGTGCATATATTGTGTGTATGTGTATGTGAGCGAGGATTATGTGTATGTTAGGGGTGTGTGAACATGAAATTTATTTGTGGTATGTGTATGTTTGAATTTGAATGTGAAGTTTGAATGTGTACATCTGCATTGTGTATTTGCAAGATTGAATAAATGGGACTTTTATATTTTCGTGGATAAGTGGTGAATTCGAATTTGTCTAAGCTCCTTCCGAGTCCCCTTTAAGAATATAAAAGTGTGTCACAGAAGTGATCTTTGTGTCACCAGTTCGACAGATTCAATTCATAATAAAAATATTTTAATCAAAGCATGTACTAGCAAACAAAACGTCTGTCTTGCTATGTTGTGAAACAAAACATATTTAAGCTTCACGGCCTGTCTTCTGAGACATTTTTTCAATAATATAAACTTCAATAATATAAATAGTAATATATCTGTATATAATATTTTAATTTGTTTTTCAAACAGTAGCGGTCAATGCTGCATCTACAAGTTGTGTTACGTGTTATGTATTGCTTCTCCAAAGAATCTACTCTCGCAAAACCCGTCTAGTCGAAGAAGCATAAAAGGACAAAAGCCACCTTTGGATTCGAGGCGTCTACACTTTATATGCCCGCTCCCGCTCCACCCCACCCCACCTGGTTACGTCACAGGCGCAGCAGCCGTCCCTTCTCCGCTACCCTCCTTCCCTTCACCGCTCTCCAACGAGTTCGCGGCGCTGCGAAAAGAGGGAAAGTGGCAGGCCACGCACGCGGGGTAGGAGGCGCGCGTGCCCCCGTCGGGGATCGAGCGGCGGTTCTTGCAGAAAACGAAAGCGACGACGGCCAGCTGGCCGTTCTCTCGCCCTTTCGCCTATCGCCGCCGCCGCTGCTGCACTGGAAAGCGGCTGGCCTTAGGGAGCAGCCTACGTGCGCCGCCTCGCGCCCCGCCCCGCCCCGCAACGGTTGGCGGCAGTGGGCGGGGAGGGGAATGGCGATAGAAGGGAAAGGGAGTCGGTGAGCGGCTACCGGAAGCGCGCCGAGGCCTAGCAAAACCAGTCGATTTCCCGTTCGATTCCCTCTCGCGCCCCCTTCCCTTCCCTTCCGCTGTCTTTCCTATGGCCAACACGACCGTTCTCTTCACGAGGCGAATGGCTTGCTCATCGCATCCAGTGTTGTCCAGAAGATACTCTTTACATTAAAACTCGATTGATGAAGTAATAAGTTTGTCCTTTGCTCCAACGAATATATTGTTTCTAAATGACTAAGAAATGTATGAAATTATTTTGTGTGTAATTAAACCTAAACCTCTTAAAACATTATTAGCTGAAGGCCATTTTTGCCCGATCAGAACTTGATTCTATGAACAAATTTCTTTTTTTATTGAGACTACTCTCGGACAAAGGAATATATTTTGAATATAAACACAATGACAGTGAAACAATCTTCAGGATAACTTTTGTAAAGAAACGTGGTCTGTGTTATCTTTTCGTGGGTAGCATGCACGAATGTAGGAATACCCAACAGTATCTTCTGCCACCCGTAGAAACTAATAGGGTGTGAGTCATTTCTTTCCTCATGTCTCTTTCTCTTAACCGAGTAATCGGTGCTGTGCTCTCGTATCTCAACCATCGCCGCACGATTCCGATTCTTTTTAATGTACGAGTACTTTCTACGGCCGTCCCCCGGGGCCATCTCCCTTTCCAGTGCCGCTCTCTACTTTTCCTCTCGCTGCCCGCGGCGCGGTGGGGTGGGCGGGGTGGCGCGGGGAGGCGCCCGCGCCTGGAGGAGCCCTGCTTTCTACCGCGCGCCACATCTGCCGGCGCGGCCCCGTTCCCTCACCGCGTGCCCGTTGTCTCCGGCTCGATACGACCGGACTCCAGGCGTGCGTCCAAGTCTCTCGCCGGCGAATCTCAGACATTGCGAGAAACTTGCTGCATCAATGTCAGAGATGAACCCGAACGTGTTTACACAGCTAGATATTCTTCTCTGTCAAGTTATGGAAATTGTAAGCTTGCCTTTTTTTGAAATGTGCACGAAAAAACAATTTCTTCGCTGTTTAAGAAACTGGAATATTTAAATTTGTATTTTTGCTCCTAAAATACTGCGACTTAATTATTTTTATTCCTGAAATTATAATTTTATTCTTTATTTGCTTATTCACGACTGGTATGAGGTACCCATTATCAAACTTTCATCATAAAGTCAATATAAAGTGTTTCTTAATAGTCTGTCGTTGTGGGTAATAGATATCCGGCATTATAAGCGGGAGACTTGAATGCGGGAGTGTACGGCAAACCGTCTTGGTCTCCTCGCCGACAGGAGCACATCTTTCGCCCGTTCGAGTTTTCACAATCCTATTTTATTAATCCTGTTGGCCGAAGCACTTATTGTCGTAAACATTTGAAGATTCAATCCCCAAATTTAGAAAATGATTCGACGCACTTGATATTTTTCCACAAATAACGGAAAGCGTTTTTTTGAACTTGTTCACCCTCGACCTTGATAGCACCAAAATATTGCACACACACACTTTTTCCGGCAAAGGCATGTCATTTGGGCTGCGCGTGCCGCGGGGCCCGCCGTCGGTCCCCGAGGCCCTCATTGTCGCCGCGCGCCGCTACTCACCGCCGGTGGAGTCGTCGCTGCAGCAACTGCTGGGCGGGTGAGAGAGCCGCGCTGGCGTCTGCCTTGCGAGAGGATCGTCGAGTGAAGCTGCGGCTGTCGGCGACCGGCGCCTTTATATAGGCGGCGCGACGGCGGCGGAGGAGGGAAAAGCGGGTTGCCACCGGCGGGTAGTGGAGGGCGGCGGCGGCGCGCACTGTTTCTCTCCGCCCCGACCCCCACGCCCCCTCGCCCTGCGCGATGACGCGCGCCGGTGGTAGTGGTGGTGGTGGTGATAGAGGTGGTGACGGCCTCACCACCGCCCCCGCCTCGCCCAACCGTCACTGCGCCGCCGCCGCTCATGGCCGCCGGCCAGCCAGCCGGCCGCGGAGCGCGCGGCTTAGACGGCCGAACGCCCGCTCGAAGCTCCGTCCATCGCCGCCAGCCAGAGCGGCAGGGATGGCTGCCTTTTTCTGCCTTCAGAGCGCACACGCGTCGCCTCATCCTTTCTGCCGGAGAACGTCTCAGAATGCAGCGATAAACCAAGTTCTAGTACTAAATAGGATTTATTCATGCATATGAACTAAAACTTTATTGACCCTTAATAAACAATAACATCTTTTGCATGCGATATGAGAAACGGGCCTATAATGTCCTTTTAATTGGCTTTAAAGGGAAAATATTGCTTTTATGTTACATCTGTTGCAGACTCTGATGATTGTCAATTTGTAGTTTCTGTTTTTGTATCAAGGAAATATCGGAGTCACCGAAAAATATAGCCTGCGAATACTCTTTACTGTTAGTTTATGAGAATGGTCATCGCAACTCATTTCTTTCCAAATGTTCCGTAACATCTTTGATGTACAGGTGATAATTAATTTTTTTAAAATATTGCTGACAAGAAATTCGTAAACAGCATGAACATAATGTAAAAGTAAACGTAAACAAATGCTTATGCTCAATGATCACAAGTATTTTTATCGTTTGAGAATTAAACACTAAACAGAAAAGTGTTAACTTATGGACAAATAAGAATGCGAGGGATAAGAATAAGAAGGAAGACAAAAATGAAAACCTCATTGAAGACAGCGTAGATCAGATAGAAAGTGAAGAACTGGAAGTGGCACTAAGTAAAATGAAAAATAGAAAAGCTAGTGGAAGTGATGGCATATAGGCAGAAATGCTTAAATGTGCAACTAAAGAATTTAAAATAAGGCTTCTCCACTTTTTCAACCTATTCTGGAATAGAAGAAAAATACCAACCGAATGGAAACTCGCCGTAGTGCTACCTATTTTTAAAAAGGGATACCGAAAGAAAGGAATCCCCGAACATCTTATCCTTGTAATTGAAAATATGTATAGCAAATCTGAAATATGTATTACTTGGAAACCAGATCGAAAAGCGGAAGAGGACCAAGGCCTACGACAAGGATGTAGTCTTTCACCGCTACTGTTTGATATCTACATAGACGAATCTCTTCGTGAGTGGAAGAGCAGATTAAATTTTATAGCCTAGACCTAACTACATCAAAATTATGGACAATACTTTTTGCAGATGACCAAGCAATAATAGCAGAAGGAGAAGATATATTACAAAAAGAAACGTATGAACTGCAGCGGATAATGGCAGAATATAATCTTAAAATATCAAACACCAAAAGGAAAGTGATGGCATTCCAAGGTCGATACCCGATACGCTCAAAAATTGTAGTAACTAATAAAACTGTAGAGCAGATACAACACTTCACATTCTTGGGAGCAGTCACATCATGCTATGGCGAAATCGACATAAATAAGAAAATATATCAATTCAATCAAATGAATGGAACTATAAGAAGAACACAGTTCAAAAGTGAGAAGAGACACTCTCATTAAATTTTACAAAGTTATGTCAATACCAACCTGCTTATACGGGAGTGAAGTGTGGACAATGACAAAAAAAGATATATCAAGACTGCAGGCAGCGGAAATGAGATTCCTTAGAGCGGTAGCGGGATATAGCCTTTTGGTCAGACAAAGAAACACAGAAATCCGAAACGAGCTAAATGTAGAAAGTCTTATAGAGAAAGTCACCAACTACAGACTCTCATGGCAAGATCACATGTTGCGAATGAACAACGATAGAATTCCTAAACAAGTGGCAAATTATCAGCCGAGAGGAAAAAGGAATGTGGGACGTCCAAGAATGCGCTGGAGGGACCACAATTAAGCGGCGTAACAAGCATTATGTCTAAATACTTGAAGATAAGAAGAAGAAGACAGAAAAGTGATCTTAAAGCGAATCATGTCAAAGAAGGCATTTAAAAAATATCTTCGTCATAACAGTGACGCATGTAAATATTTTAAAGACAGATAACGCCAGTATTGACATTGAATAGTATAAAACCGGTATAGTTTTTTGAATACTTTAATTTATATAAGACGAACTGTCTCTGAATTACTTCATTGCGTGTTTTTATCTTGTTAACTCTACTTTATTGAAGTGAAACAAAGTATAATAATATAATTTTAATATATATTTGTGTTAAATAATTGGGAACCATAGAAGGCGGGAACAAAGGAGAATCATGAAAAAAAAATTATAGATGTTAAAATGTTATTAATACTTCTAACTCATTTGAGCATCTATGGATGCAGGTATGTATACTTATTACGTATTTGTGTATTTTACTTGTGCATATGCTTTAGATACTAAAATATTCACATTAAGTAAACACTTGAGAACTCATACTCACGAGTGAAGATTTTATTAATGTAGGAGTAACTATTAATATTTTATATTCCTTAGAAAAGATTAACTTATGTTCCTAAGTAAGTTAATGAATTTCAAGAAGATAGAAATTTCATAATCAGAATTTAGGCAAGATTTGAAAGAAGAGATGTGTTGGTATATGTTTATTCATAATTATTATGCTAATTAATTTATTATACTAAACTGACCATAAAAAAGACCAATACATCTGCAACACGTCAAGTACTTCGGTTTCTGAGTAAATTACCCTTATGTCACTCAGGTTTTCTCTGATCCACTGAGCAAATGCAGAGTTCGCCTGTTGACAGAAATGTAGCTTCATTATCCTCAGGATTTGTTGAACTCCCCTTTTGCTAGTTGTGGTAGTGTTAGAGCCACAGGTATGTTTTACTATTTTGTTAGCAATATTCAATCATTCTATTTTGTTAGCAAAATCAAAACTGTACTTAGTTTGCCAAAGCACGTAAGTTTTCTATAATTCGGAAGTGAAATTGTCTGATTTTCAAATGTTACTAGCCTCGCTTGGTTGGAACTTTTATTCATCATTCAACTATTTATGGTTAAAAGGTGGGGAAGGTATTCTGGAACTGAATAAAACGTGTGCTGATGGTAATTCTCTCCTTACATTGCATACAGTTTTTACTGTTCTTTGACAAAATAAATTAAATATGGAAAGTAATTTTTCTCAGACAAAATTGGTTAATTTCGAATTACGCAGTATCTCATTACAAAATAATTATACTGCTATCTCGACCACTGCCACTTCCACCACATCTACCACCACCACCATCACCACCACCACCACCACCACCACTACTACTACTACTACTTCTACTACTACCATGACTACCACTACTACTACCAATACCACCACCACCACCACTACTACTACTACTACTACTACTACTACTACTACTACCACCACCACTACTATTACCACTACTATTACTACTACTGCCACTACCACTACTACCAGTACTACCATTCCTATCACTAACACTACCACTACTACTACCGCTACTACTACCGCTACTACCACCGCTACTGCTATTCCTACCGTAACCGCACTGATATTGTTACCGTAATCGCTAGCGCTACCGCTACCGCTACCGCAACCGCTACGGCTTCTGCTACTGCCTAGCTACTTCTATTGCTACTACAGTTGCGCCGCGTCACACACCGCTCGCGATCTTCTCGATTGTTTGCCCACCGATCAGACGGGCGGCGCAGGCCGCTCTCGCGACGCCGTTTCTCCTCGCATTTCTACTCGGCTGCGTCTCACCTCCACACCACGCCACGCCACTCTGCTCCACGCCGAGCATCTCGACTTACAGCCTCTCTCCGGCCGCCGCCGCCGCCGCCGCAGTCGCGCCTCCGCGTCCGTCTCTCAGCCATGCTTACCAACGCCTCCACGAGGAAAGCAATTTATGACTCTCAGTTCTCGCGAGGAGTGGAGAAGAAATTCTGGAAAAAGTGGATGTTTTCTGTGGGTGTGCGTTTTTGTGGCTGCATTCTCTGCGTCCAGACCGTTTTGTATGGAAGAACAGGTTCGTGAGAGTTGAGAGTCGCGGGGAACAGTTCCCATATGTTTGAATGCTTGGGAGAATATGGGTTCATTACCTGCATTGTGAACGGAATAATTCTTAAATAACAAAGAAAATAAAAAAAATGTACAAGAATCAGTGTCAATGTATAAGTCAGTACCTTTGCTGATTCTACTTGCTGAGAAAAAATCCGATATGATTTTGTGAGTGCCTCGTTTTGCATGCAGTCTTTATGATTTAAGTTTAAGGTCTTTAACTTCCCATTTTGGGGATTGCCTTGATTGTAGAAGTGCTGGATGAAGTAACATTGTTTCTTCAAGAATGTGTCTTTCAGACTTTCCCCTATTTTCAGGGTTCACACTTGCTTTTGAATTGAACAGGTATGTGAATATTGCGAGTAATAAGACATTTTTTGAAAGCTGGGGAAATGAAGGGTATAAAACCTGTCAGGAAAACTGGATATATTCTAGAAAAGCTAGGAAAGAAGGTAACATACGTCCATTTCTCTTTGTTAATTCAAAATATAATTTTAGGAAATAAATATGTTTTCTGGTTTATTGCTCCATATTGTTGAAGTGTTGTTGAAGTAGTGTTCTCTGAAGAACTAGTGAACAAGTATGGATCTGGAAGGTAAACTTTCCTTCTGTGTGAGGCGAAGTTCCACGCTTCTTCCACAAACCTGGAAAGTTTGAAAAAAAAACTAACGAGAAAAGTATTTACGGACTTGTCTTCATTTGAAAAGATATTCTTGACAAATTAACATATTTTATTGGCGAATATGCGTTTTGGTACCTGTGCTAACTGTAATCTGACTTCCCGTGTTCATTTCCCATTTGACGAATAGACACGTCAGAATTGCGGACGGGGGAGACATATTTCCCCGCCAGGATGCGGCGCAGGGGAAGGTTCCGAGACCCGCCTAACAGCCTGCAAAGGCACTGAGAAAACTGAAAAAAGTAATGTAAGACGTGAATGATCTTGGGTATCCGGGTGACGCCGCGTCGAAGGCTGTGTTGCCGACGTTTCGACCCTCTTATCGTGGTCTTCCTCAGCGTCGGCAACACAACCTTCGACCCGGCGGCACCCGGACAGACAAGATCACTCACGTGCCTCCGGCAGCAGAAGCCTACGACTAAAGTAAGTCATTTCACCACGTGTTACTCGTAGTAAAATAAAATAACCTGTAAATGGAAGGAATATTATCTTTGCTAATCTAATTTTTCTTCATTATCCGTCCAGACCTTTGGTCTAATATAACAGAAACGTTGGATCATCATGTTTCCGGGACACACGAGGCTAATTGGACAGTTGAAAAAGGAGTGGGAGTGTCTCACCTTCTGAAAATCAGACGAACATCGACAAACGTAGGCGGTAAAACGCATTGATAAATTATACGAACTTAATGAACGTAAAAGTTAGTTCGGTACAGTTAGATTGGCAATTAGAAAATAAGCTGTAACATATTCAATTAAAAATCTGCACTGAGATGTAATACTCGAATTTGCAACGATGCAAAAGTGATACAATGTTTTAAGACATTGCTAGGTAATTTTCTCTTTTCTGTACATTCCAAATTCAATTTTAATATTTGTATTTCCTCTTTGTAGGAACCATGAATTCTGTTTACTGATGTCAATTTTGAACCAATCGAATAGTCTTTAATATCTCATTTTATTACCATGCTCTTTCAAATTGAAATCATATGAAGAGTACTTTTAGTGTTTTTGAGTCTCAGGATGTTGACTTGAATATTTGATGTAATCTGTCGCCCATTTATTTTAAAGGGTACAATTAAAGAGGAAACATTCTTCTTACACACTTTCCTCCCATTGTATAAATACGTCTTAAAGAATGCTCAGTACGGCAATGCATGTGTTAATTGTTTCTTCCAAGCCACTGTGTTACATTTGCAATGTCAAACATGGGCTGTTTACATTTGTTATTGTGGCCGTACCTGCGTAACTAGAACAACTAGCTATGGAACAACTAAGACATACGTCCGTTGCATGTTGTCTCGGAGATTAATGTTCACCCAGGACAGCTGTAGAAACATAACTCAGAAGAGACGAACGACCCTCCAAAAGAAAAAATAGATTCTTAGGAACAAGCACGAACTTAAGATGCACTAACCACGTGAAGAACAGTTATTCCAACGTCAGCAACGACCGAAAAGGATTTAGATTCATCAGACCAGTCCATAGTTTCACTCTAGCTTGCAAGATGAAAAATGTTTTACCTACTCGTCAGGTGGTGAATTTCCTTCAAGAAACATTCTTTTATGAGCGCGAATTTTCTATCAAACGTAGTACGTGATGCATGTTTGATTAATGTAGAAGTGCAAACATGTTGACTATTGAATTGTTTTGACATAGAGAGACATATATTGACATTGAGCGAGAACAGTTTTTTAAAACGTTTCTCAAATGTGACGTTTTTTACTTTGAAAATATCATTCATTCCTTCATTATGGTTTACTACTTTCTCTTTAACAGATGCAGTTACTGGAGTATCATTAATTAATTGTTCGTGAGTTTTGGAAACGCTATATATGTTTCGAAACGTTACATTTGTTTTGAAGTGTTACAAGTATTTAAAAAAAACTGCCATATATTAGTTAGAAACATTTTAAGTCGTTGATATGAGTTGCTTATTTTAATTTCTGTCAGTTATGATAATATTATTTCTTCACACAGTTCATGAATTCATGTAATGGAAAATTATAGGAATACACGCGAAAATCTTCTACTGTTTCTAGGTATCCTTTTTCACATGAATTTATTTTTCTTTATTCATTTAAGAAACAATAAAATCCTAATTTTTAGGTGATGACGCAGGTGAAATATTTTCTTACTTTTCTGTGATCAACGAATTTTTTTTCTTGCTATGAATATCACACGGAATTGAGGAGTTGTATGATATTAGTAATTGAAAATTTCTTTTCTGACATAAAGATTCTGACGTGAAAAGATCACAAACAAATCTCTTCACATTTGTGAAGAGATATTTTTGATGATTATACTGAGGCTATCCGTTATCTGACTTAGGGCAAGAGTAAGGAACGCAGTATGATGCTTTCGTTTCTTTGTTCTTTGAGTATTGTTCTAATATATTACTTTAGAGCGAAGTTATGGTGGGTCAGAAGCTCTTTTGGTTATGCCAGAAATAGGTCTACCAAGTTAATTATATACGAGCGTACGGTATTGGACATCTTGACTAGAATTAGAGTACCGAGCATGTATGCCACTACCTGAGATGAATGGGTTGATAGATGGTTGATAATGATGAGAATGACGATGGGCAATAATGAAACGGGTGGCAGAATAAAACTGATTTGTCCACACAAAATGCACATTGGGCGAATGGGAGGAAGCTGGCGAACGTGCCGAGAGCCCCTTGGCTCCCAAGGCGAGCGCTAGGCCACGAACGGGTTTCGCTGCGTTGCCGCTGAACCCCTGCGCGCCTCGCCTTGTCTCGCCGCCTTAGTGGGGCTCGTTGCGAGACTGCCCGTCTGCGGCGCCCCGCGCTCCGCCCCGCGCTCCGCCCCGCGCTCCGCCCCGCGCTCCGCCCCGCGCTCCGCCCCGCGCTCCGCCCCGCGCTCCGCCCCGCGCTCCGCCCCGCGCTCCGCCCCGCGCTCCGCCCCGCGCTTCGCCCCGCGCTCCGCCCCGCGCTCCGCCCCGCGCTGTGCCAATTCGCCCCCGCCACCGCGACGCCGCCGCCACGCCACGCCACGCCGCGCCGCGCCGCGCCGATCCGAATCATTCGCAATAGCCGTGACGTGTCTGCTGCTGCTGCTCCTTCTCATCATCCTTCTCTTCCTCCAGCTCCTGCTGCTTCGGTATCTGTTCTGTACTTTTCTTGTCCTGTTCTTCCTCCTGCTCCCCCTGTTTCTCCTTATCCCATTTTTATCCTACTGCTGCTTCTACAGCTACTCGCAATATAAGTAGATGACCCCGCGCCTAGCCCCGTGCCGCCTTCGCCCTCGGTCGCTCTTCATTCGCCTCAGCCCTCGTAGCGGGAGAGCTGGCTCAGGGTATCAACTGATGTCACTGCAATGCCTCGGACCGGGAGGTCCAAGGTTCGATTCCCGGCGGTAGCAGGATTTTTGATACTAGCTTGTCAGCTAGATCGATTTCAGTCACCGTCTGGAGGAGAATTCTAGCGGTCGGCTGCTCTGCTCGCTAGTTTTCCTCCGTTTCTCCGTTCAACACTAGGTGAGTGCCAGAGAAGCACTTTAAAAAACGGTCTTTCCTCTCCCTTCCTTCTCCTAACCTCACCCCTTACTTACTCCAATTTACACTTACAAGCCGGGACACCGGTCGGGAATTTCGGCCTTTTCCTGGCTAAGGCAATGACCTACTGGTGGCAGATGCCTCGTTGGGGAGAACCCAGCTAGCCGCGCGACGGTAGGTTGGCGCCGGAACCCACCATCCAGCGGAGCATCACCGCCCCCTGCCAAGGATGAAAGATTCACTACATTTACGGGATTAATGACCTTAGCCGTTCACGCGCCCGGAATCATTAATCAATCAAAAAATCTCCCTCGTCCCTTATGCCCCCTCCACCGGCCCCTTTCCCTCCCCCTAGCCTCTCACGTCATTTCGAGCATGAAGTGTTGCATTTCAAATACAGATAATTGGAACTATCTTTTTAAGGACGTTCATACTACTGCACTGGTAAAGTTAGATGCTGCTGATGATATTAAAGGGCTTTTGCAGCTGAAGATAAAACTGAGGTCCTTCTTTAAAATTCGATATTTACAATGTTTTGTCGGTAATAGAGTTGTTATTCTTACCGTATAAAGCACGCAGGTATTGTAATTCACTACTACGAGTATAATATAGTGCGTATGTCCCTCAACATAAATTGCGCATTCACACGAACATTTCAAATATTAAATTTTTCGTGGCTTTCACTGATTTAGAGAGCGAAGAGAAAGAAAAATAATCAAGAATGATTGACTTTCAAAAGAAATTCCCTTAGGGATACTAATTTTTATCCAGCTTTAATTTAAATTAGAATTTTCAAAAAATTATTTCGTTTCAGAAGGTACGATTTCTTAAAAATTGCGTCCGGTGACAAACTTTCAAAATAAAACTCCTCAAGTAGGCTAATTTAATAAATTATTTTTACTCGAGAAAATAATTCATCATGATTGACAGATAATGGAAATAAGGATAGACTTCTTTTTTCTCCTGTATGTAAAGCATACAACATATTCGAAGTTTTGTGACTGCTTTTCAGATAGAGAAATCTCTGAGAAAATGCATATCGCCTGCTTCACGATGTCGCAAAATTTCGTAGGCGTCCTTCCCTTGGAATTTCTACCAAAATATTCATTGACTTTACCTTGAGGCTTCATTTTCTCTCGCCAGCACCTCCTTTGAGAAAATAGAAACCAGCCGATCGCCGACGGCAGATAGTCATTCTATCTCCGGGCACATCTCGTTCTTAATCGCAGCGGTTCTCCTCTCTGTCGAACGGCGAGGCGCGGCGCGGGGGAGGACCTCCGCTGTGAGAAGCCACCTCCGCTGTGAGAAGCCGGGAAGAGTGTCAAGGGCCATCCGCGCCCGCCCCCGCGCCCGCCCTCGCGTCTGCCCCCGAGCCCGCCTCCACGCTCGCTCCCACCCCCGCGCCCGCCCCCGCGCTCGCCCTCGCGCCCGCCCCGCGCTCGCCCCGCGCGATGTTAGTTAATGAGGGTTAACTAATATTCATATAGCCTTAAATATCCATATAGTTCTGTATATTAACTTATTATTAGAAAAATAAATCCAAGACCATATATGCAAAAGACCCATACCTGCACTGCCAATACCGGGTGACGGCAAATGGTGACAGATTCGACCACTTGGGCTTTGCAGGCCGAGGCAGCACGTCTTAAATTGTCCACCTAATAGGCCGCGGAATGAGGCCCTGTTATTATTGTATGCATTCATGTCCTAATATTTATTTTTATTGTTGTTGACATTAGGATGCTAGATGTAGTTGCAAACAAGCATTACAGTTGTTGGAGAGGTTGTTGGGGAAGACAGCGTTTCTATGTACAAAAAATATGTATCGATTCACGGAATGATTGGGAATGAGAAACGTAAGTGTATAAACGAATGTCTTGTTTCATCATTACATGAGAAGTATAAGGATAATATACGTAACAGGCCCCGCCGTTGTCCGGCCCGAGAGCACGGAGCCGAGAGGCTACTACGCTCGGAGTCCACTTCCAGGATGCTCGAGAGCTAAGGCTGACAGTGTCATGTGGTACCCTAGATTTTCGTTACGGCGATTTCGCGCCTGTGACCTAAGCAACGCCAAGCACTGTGAATGCGGAAGGCTGGAAGCAAAGCGCGAAGCAAGCTCTTTGGCGTTCGTCCCTGCTGTGAAGTCCCACGCCTCGAACAGGGAACGAGATAAGGCGACTGCTCTTCTCAAAACTTAAAAGGAGGAGTTGCAATGGTGCGCAGTTCGTTTCCCCCACCATTAGGGTTGTGGTCACCTACCTCTCTTTTCGGAAAATCGTACCAGAAGGCACTGCGATTATAATTGATTTAATGATTCAGGGCGCGTCAATGGCTAAGGCCGTTATTCCCGTAAGCGTAGTAAATGTTTACCCCCTCCAGGGGGTGAAGCTTCCCCGCTGTATGGCGAGATTCGGCGCCGACCTGCCATCGGCTATGGGGTGTTTCCCAACCAGGCATCTCCCACTAGCAGAATTCCGCCCAAGCCGGGACCAGCTCTACGCTCCCGAGCGGTCTCCTGGCATGCGCGGTAGGGTAGTGCACGTAAGTGTGAGGAAGATAGGACAAGGAAGATGAAGTTCGCGCGCTGCCCGTGGCTCGTTTGTTAGTATACTGCTCTGGCATTCGCTTGGTATTGATCGGAGAAATCACTGAAAACTACTGATCAGAGCAGCTGGCCTCTAGAATTCTTCTCTAACCAGCGGCTGATTTCGACCTTGCTGACAAGCCCGTATCAAAAATCCAGCCACCATCAGGACTCGATCCTAGAACCTGCCGGTCAAATGCCCTCAGTTGATGCTCTGAGCCACTTCTCCTGGTCTCTGCGATGGCGATGAAAATGAGCCAAGGGCCCTTGGCGCTGAGAGGAGAAACTGCGGAAAGATGCGATTGTTGTGCCGCGGTGCCTGCGTTCTCGACCGATGCAGACTCCCTGCGATAAAGCCACGGAGCCCTTGTTCTTGCTTTCTTCCTACGCTTTAATCATCTTGTCCTTAAGCAATTTTCAACCAAAGAAATAATGGAAATGAACTGCGAATGTATTATGAATTGGAGAGATTAATAACAAATTAAAATGAAAGCAAATGGGAAATATGAAATTGCATTCTCCCGTGAAAAAAAAAAAAAATCAGAAAATCAAACTGACAAATGATATAAAAACTGTGATGAAACTGAAGATGGCAAAACAACAGAAATGATTGATTGTACAGTTAAGTATCATCATGGCCTACGAATTTATACAATTTGAAATCAAAGAGGTGACATAATAGACTACTACATCAATTCGACGAGGAATAATCTATTTTTTTTTGAGAACGTCTATCTGTATTAAAGAAAAACTTCTTTAAATATCGGGATACTTCGTATGATTCAATGAGGTCATATAAACTAAATTCACTAGAATGTCACCTGTTATTTACCATTATTATTTGTGAGTACGAATTCATGATGTCCATACAAGGGTCAGAGAGTCACTTCAAAGTGGCACGCCCATGAATTGTGTGCAATTGCGAATAACACTTAAGGCAACACGCATTTTATTTATTTATGTATATTTAATAACGAATATATTTATTTGTGTTTACTTATTTGTATTTATTTATTTATTTATATTCATTGAAGTGAAGTATTGAGATGCAAGAGTGTAAAATCAAGGAGTTTTTACTAAATGAATATAAGATCTGCGATAAGGAATCGCATTTATTTGTTTCAATTAGGACAGAATGTCTGTTAGCTGATTTATTTACGCAACATAATTTTTTCTTAGCTTGCTAAGGTGTACTTTGACTCTGTCATTACAGTGACTTTCTGTTGTTTGACATGAAGGTTTCTTTGTGTGAGTGGAAAAAACAAGAACGCCTTCATAGAGCGCGTGGGTGGATAGTAGTGGCTGAGAAAGCCGCGTGAAATGACACATGATTTCTATGGAATACTGCTCAACTAGAGGATGTGAGCACACGTTCTACGGATCCGCCCCTTGTTGTGAAAGCAAATTTGCATCGTATAAAAGTCAGTTGTGGGAATCTATGTTTATGTAGACTAACGAATAATGCAGTAATTATAAAGGTTTTGCCTTAAACAGCCTTTTACTGCCTATTTCAAACGCTCATGGACGGATTAAGTTTTGAGAAACAAATAAGAACCGTTGGGGAAAATAGCAACATGTACAAATTCCTCCTCTATACTTTCCCATTGCTAACTTTTCCATATTTGCTCCGCTAACCATCTATTTTCCAACTACTGTAATTTTCTCATGCAATGCAATACAGGCTTTCTTGGTCACAAGCAGTCGAGGGGCCACGTAACACGTTTCGCAACGCGGACTGGCATTTTTCGCCGTTTTGAAGGTCTTGAGGAAGTGAAAATGAGGAAACGAGCGGCGATTCGCACTTCCGGCGACGCAACCACCTGCGCCGTTGCCCCCCCCCCCCCGCCTACCCCCCCACCTCCCGTCCGTAACCAGCGCTGCAACTTCAGCCTTCCACTCACGGGCGAAATTGCGAATAAGAATCACGAACCGCAGGGGAAGTCCAGAACATTAGTGGTACGTGAACTAAAAAAAAATATTTCTTAAAAATGGAAAAATGATCTGTAATTAATTATTGTAAAATTGGCGCAGAAACTAAATCAAAACAACACTATCATTGTTATTTTGAAGTTACTCCAACGGTACTGACTACTGTCGCGCTGTACACGTCTTTTTACCATTGGCAACATCTACAGGCGTTTTGGCTATCTGCGCATTTTGCACAGTTGCCAAAGTCGCGGTTGTCCTTCTTCAGGGCTAATGTCGCTTATATCTGGTCGGGATCCGTGTTAGGACGCGTCGCCATCTCCGAGCCAAGGAGAGCCTGCTGGATCCCTCTGCTTTCGGCTTTTCAGCTGCTGGATGTTTGGAAAGTCACCTGCCCTGCCCGGCCCCATCCACCCACTATCTGCAGCCAGGTCGCTTGGCGTTGTTTGGGGTTGCACACACAAGGAAATAAGCATGTTATTGTTTCACCTTTTTCCTTACATCTGCATCTAAACTACACTACATCTTATTACAATACTTCCAAAGCACTCTTTGTTTGAAATTAAGGAACCCTCATGGGGAACTTATTGAATGAAATTATTTGGAAATTGTTCATGTTTGATTCAGAGTACGTTTTCATCTATATTTGAAATTTGAATTTTGAATTTTAACTAATTCGCCATATTGAGTAAAATTTGTTAGTAGGTTTCGCTCCTTAGACGACGCCACAATTGCTGACGCTTTCTCTCTTCCCGTTTTCCACTTGCACCAAATATCAATGTCTTTGCAGTCAATATCGCGTGTTTCATACGCGCTGTTCCGAAGAGCCGTCATTATTGCAGCTACATTTGTATTCCATCACTTGTAATTCCCGGTTGATAAACTGAGCGTCTTCTTTTCTATGTGCGCTCTCACATATGCAGTCTACTTCGGACTCGTTCCTCGCCCTCCTGCCGTCAACGCTCCGCTGCTTGTGCCTCTTGTGCTTTGAGCCACCGCCGCCGCCGCCGCCGCGTTTCCGGAGTCTGGACTCCTGCAGTTGTAAGCCGCTTGTCAGTTGCATCTTCTACGGAGCGGAGAAAGTGACGTAACTTTCCTCGGCTACTCGTGGACAATGATGGCGGGCGATTCCGCAGCTCGCGGCGCGTTGACGCGCCACGTCACCATTGGTGCCACCCGTTTCCGTCACTGCCATTGCCCCCACTACCACTTTCACCGCCACCGGCTTCACCATTGCCAATGCCCCAACCTCCCCGCGTTCCTCCACTGTCACCACTTTTGCTCTCGGGCCCTCGCCCTCCACCCCACCCACCACTGTTCACCCGCCCCCGCTCTCATCGTCACCCTCACTCGCCCCCGCCCTCGCCCTCGCCCCTTCCCTCGTCCTCGCCCCCGCTCTCGCCATCGCCCCTGCTACCGCCCTCACTGTCACGTGTGCCCTCGCTCTCGCCCTCGCTAGCGCCATCGTTCCAACCCCGCCCTTGCCCTCGTCATTGCAGGTAGGGAGGACCCCCCAGTGAGAGGCGTCTGTCGGCACCTTACACAACGCGCGGTGGCGGCGCGGTGGTGGCGGTGGCGGTTGCGCAACGCCACGATGAGACACCGCGCCGGCTGCGGAGGGAAATGAACTCGATGCCCGCGCGACGCCCCGGGCAGCAGGCGGTGCTGGAGGTGACGGCGTTCAAGATGGGGTAGTCGGTGACGGTGAGGGGGGAGTGTATGCTGGCCCATGGCGTGACGTGGAATCGCATACCCTGAGATGGCGTGGCGCAGGATGCCTTGGCGTGGCGTGGCAAGGTGTGGCGGGGTATGATTTGGCGTGGCGTGGCGGGGAGGGACTTAGCATGATGTGTCGTGTCGTGGCGAAATGTGTCGTGGGATGGCGTGGTGTGGTATGGCATGAAATGGGTGGGGTTGCATGGGGTGTTTAGGCGTAGGGTGGCAGGGTGAGGCTTAGCATGACGTGGCAAAACGTGGTATGGAATGACGTGGGATGGAGTGGTTAGCGTGAGTTGGCGTGGCGGAGTGAGGCTTGGCATAGCGTTGCAAGAAGTGGCGTATTGTGGCGTTGCGTGGCCTGAGGTGGGGTGGCGTGGCATGTGGGGTGACGGGGAGGGGTTGGCGTGGCGGGACGCGGCCCGTGTTCTGATTGTGGAGAGGAATGGGATGAGGCGGCGAGTGGATGCGAATGTGGCTCCCTGTGTGTGCGGACGGCCTGCCAGTCGCCTTTGCTACCAATCGGCAGTCTATTCGTGGCAGTCTATTCGTGGCGAATTGTTCGCGGTATCGTTCTCTGCAATTGAAATGGCTAACGCATGCGCACTGGTGACGTTTATAGTGGCCGGGTTTTATGGGAGTGTGTTCCTTACTGGTCGACACAATCGACTGTTCTCTTTGACACTTCCTTTGACCATTTCTAGACATTTCAGTCGTTCTATTAGGTTTATAAAGATTGTTAGGAACAAGTTTGTAGAAAACATCGGAATGAATCTGTCAAATCATATAAAGTTAGTATAATTTACTTGAAATTGTATGTAATATTCTCCCTTCACCCAGGGTCGTAGCTACTTTAATTTAAAAACCACAGAGTGAGAGGATATTATAGATTTTATTTAATTGTCTTAAATTTTTCTTGCCAGAGATTGAGATAATTGAAGGCTGGTGTTTTAATTTCTAATTCACTCTAAACTGGAAGTGATTTTAACTTTGTAATACCATCTTCTTAAGGACTGCGTGTGTGTGTATTTAAAAAAAAAATAGCAAAAGCGAAGTCATTAACACGATATATTTGAACTTTGCAAATGAAATTTAGAATCCCTTCTGGTATTCACAATACTATTCAGTTTTTACGTTTTTGCCCTTACGAATGTCAGAAGAGAAAGTCTGCAATCGTGTGTCGGAAAACGGCGCATTTTCGACAGAAAAACTCTTATTGTCAGGCCTGGAAACGAAAAAGTGGATAAATTGAGTTTCTATGTATAGTACATTATTTCCTCTAACACACTGTACAGCCACAATCCATGTTTCATGGGTCCTTTATACCAAAAAATTGCTTGACGGCCATCCCCCAATCGATATGTCTGATGTCACGGCCCACTGTATTTGAAACAGAGTGTTAATTTTGGGGGTACTTTACATGAAACTATTGGGATATTTTCAAAATTTTCATAAAAGTAGCCCCAAATTTTTCGATTAAATTTTGACCTTAGATAGCGTAAAGAACGCTTAAGAGAATGGTGCAGATCTCATTTTCGTTAACATCCCGTTTTTATTTTTCGAAAATTGCTAACATTCAAAAATTTTCCGGCGTCTTCGTACAACTACAGTTATGAAGATAACATTTCTTTTCTTAATCAAATGTGTTCATCAGAAAAAGATCTTCAAATAAGGTCAGGTTCAATATTTCGAGAATATGAGTATTTTTGGGTAATTTTGCGTGAAGCTTGGGCAATTTAAAAATTTTAAACCATTATTTTCTCAGAAACTTTTATTATTTCTCAGAAACAATTATTTTCGGCAAACTTTGTATTTTTGCAAACTGAAAAAAACATTCGGAATTGTAAATTCGTCATTTTGCCAAATGGAAACCCAGTAGTTTCAAAATTCATCGAATTCATCCCATTGTTGACGGTCGTAATGATTGTATGATGTAGGTAACGTTCTTATGAAAGAAAATAGATTGAAGGAAAGTAATCAATTTAACTGACTACTAACAAACACACATCTTTACTTTAAGTAGAAGTTTTTATCTCTGAATATGGTATTCAAAAATTGAATGCTCACTTCAATGTAATCAAGGCAGGCTTGTGTGAAATTATTCTTGCTTTTCTGTATTATTTGCTGCAAATACTGGAAGAGTTAAATTTATTTATGTTTGTTTCATTTGTAAAAGTAACATATGCTTACTGTTCCAGACAATCGAAATAAATGCACCAGAACAGAAACTGCAATACATAAATAATACGTAGTTTTAGTGCCAGTTTTAGTGCGAGAAAGTATGTGTGTGCGAAAAAGTGCTGCTGTAGCAGTTATAGTTTATTCCAGTCTCTACGACTGAACAATTTAATGATTAGCCATGGTATTTTGTGATTTTACAAAATGCCGTTCGTAAAGTCTTGTCTCTATTTCCACCCAACCGAACCGTTACAAAGTGATTGGTCATGTTCTAGCGACTAAATACTAAAATGAAATGAAGTTCAATATATTGTGAGTGCAACTGTCACGCAAATGGAAATGAACGCGTGGTGGAGCGAACTGCACGGCAGAGGTCCTTGAAGCGAGCTTAATTTTGTGGAATGGGTAGCAGTATTTTAAGAGATTTCCTTGTTTCAAATAAATTTGAAACAAGGAAATCTGATAAAATTCTGCAGAACTGTATGATACGGTTAGACGTGTGTGATGGTTGTGAAATCGTAATCATTTGAGAGACAAGAGGCTGATACCTCGCATTACGTACACAGGAGGTCATGTCGCGGGGAGCTCGACTGACGCCTCAAGCGACGAATCGCTGCGCTAGCGACATGCGAGCGTCGCAAAACGTATGTGGTTGGCGCCAGTCAATTTGACGCCCGTTGGTTGGCAGGTCACATGTGCACCATCATCGCCCGCGCAACGGACGCCATTTGCCCTGTGGAATTGTGCGAGCAAACATAGATGCCGTGGAGTTAGCGATCAAATAAAAGAGATGAAGAGTTCATCCCACTAATAGAACGATGAGCTAAGACGGACGCAATTCACGTTGGCTTCCGTGAGAAGCATAATGTGATGCACACTGCGTTGATCAGTACGGCTTTGAGCATAAATAGTTGATTCTCAGTTTTGACGAGTTTCAATAGCCGTGAAGAGCAATTTCTGCTCCTCAAATAAGAAATACGTTAAGGTAGCTTAAAATATACGGCTGTAACAATAGAATATCGTTTTTTCATTTCCCTGGTGAATCGAGTGTTCACTATCAATGACTAAAATCTAGAAGAGATGTATTAATAGAAAAGTGCAAATAAAATATTAGAGATGAATATTACTGAAACATGAAAATTTACTTACATATTATGAACCATATTTTACTACCCTTTTAAACTTTAAAAACAACTTAATAATTCTTATCACATTGGAAAGCGGTATCTGAATTGATTTATTGGACTGAACATGTTTTTTTTAATTTTAGCCAGGGCTCGGTTAGAAGATTCGTCTTTCTCTTGATTAGTGAAGCAGCCAACGTGTTAACGTTTGTCGTTTGACGCTCGTGTGTCGCTAGCTTTATTCATGGGCGTTCCCGCTGACGACGAGTCGCCCATAGGGTCGGACTCTAGAAGGGACAGCTCTCCGCTCTCAGCCGAGGCCTTGGACGCGCCCTCTGCGTCAGCAACAGCGTATCAACCGTTCCAACCGTTCCTTAGTGACGCAGGTATTTCCATGTCATTGCCAGAGCTTTATTAATGCGCTTTTGAAGATAAAAAAAAGGATTGTCATTATAATACATTTGCATAAATGTACAGGCTATTCCTTTAATATTTGGACAATAATATTTCAATTGATTTGGAATAGTGTACATTGAAAAGCGAAAGGTAAGTACATTGAGTACGCTGTACAACACTCCAAGTGAAATATTTTAACACGCTGATTTTTTAGAGCGCGAAAGAAAATTTCAATATTTGCATGATTGCACAAAATGCCCATAAAGCCTTCCACTTTAATATTCGATTACCGCGGGGAATAATTAGTTGTTAGATATTTTATATGTGCTGAAAGACTTAAGAGGCGCTGCGGCTGCACTTAAATTCTAGTATCGAAGAGTTCGGGTCACTTCCTCTTGTGCGGTGAACTGAAAGTAGTACTCTAGGCCCAAAAGACCGCAATACTTCATTTGCCGAGCGATAACTTGTAGTGTTCAATGATGAAAACGGCTATTCTATAAGAGAAATGGTCAAAATGCTTGATCTGCCATAAAGTAGAATCCATGATATCGTAAGGCGAAACGAACAAGAGTGTAGAATAGAAAGCGTCTCTCGAAAGAGCCGACCACAGTCTTATTAGAGAAGAGAGAGATGCCTAATTGAAGAAATTGAGTAAGAATCCTTGATTAAGTGCGCAGAAAATTACTTCTGAGTTCTTAAAAGACTGTGGAAAGAAAGTATACCCAGAAAATGTGAGGAAAACTTAACAAATGAAGGGTTTAATGGAAGAGTAGTAAGGAAAGAGCTGCTTAGAAGTGAAGTCAATATAAAGAAAAGGTTGGAATGTGCGAATCTGCACGTGAAGAGGGGGTCAGTGTGGTGGTCTAAGTAATTTTTGCCGATGAGTTCAAGTTTACCTTGTGGCAATCAGGTGACAGAACTAGAGTATGGCGCAAGATTGACGAACACCTGAAAAAACGAAATCTGTAGTTAAGTTTGGCGAATGCAGTATCATGATGCTGGGGTATACATCTTCGTCTGTATTTGAAGAATTGTGGTTTGTAGAAGAAACGGTGACGAAGGAAGGTTATCTTCGTGTTGTCAAGCAATGTTTGCACCGAAGTGCGGATACTCTCGGAATTACACGATACATTTAAATTTGATCAGGACAATGATCCAAAACATAAAGCCAATAATGTGCGCAGCTGGCTCCTCTAAAACTGACCCAAGAATTTGGAATCACCTCCGCAGTCTCTGAACCTTAAACCAAGAGAGCACTTGTAATCTGAACTGAAAGCTCCATTACAAAAAAATAAAGTTCCACAAGAGAGGAATTGAAGAGGACATTGGCGAAAGAATGGGTATCTATAGACAGTTCATACATAAAAAAATTACGGCAAATACGCCGAATCGATGGAAAGAAGTGATTTCTCAGAAAGGTTACCCTACCAAGTACTAACATAAAAATACCATGAAACAGTTGTTAATTTAAGAAGAGTGGCCGAATATTAAAATGCTTCTACTACGTTGGTTCATTTTCTTTTTATGGTTTTGATATAGTCATATTACCAAGATCTTTGTTTCATTTTGTACATACTTTTCTACAATCCAATGTTAGTTTTTGATCTTCCTATCACGTGAAAACAACATAAAAATTGAAGTTGGTTGTAAGACCGAATATTCGATATCATCATTATATTTATTATCATCACTACAATTCGTTTAAAACACAAGTGAGCGACTGTATTTCTAGGCCTTGACGGTGCTGGAATTCACCAAATATGTAATTTGGATTAAAATCCCGCGTTAGTTATGGATATTTGTATATTACGGTTGAAGCGAAGAAGACATCTCATACCCTCATACCCGTATTTAACCATCATCTCAGTTAAAATTACTCCGGTCATCACCCTTCAGCCCTCACCTCGCAACTTTACCATCACCCTCATCTCTGTGGAAGGCAGCCGCAAGCCATCACCGTTTTCACCTGCTCTGGAGAAGGGAGGACGTAAGAAATCTTCATAACTTAACAAAAAATCTTCGTGTTGATGTTCATCATCATCATTATCACTATAATTCGTTTAAAACTCAATGCTCATACTCTCTTTCTTGTCATACGAATCGGATGATTTGAAGGTTTATGAATATTTTTCGTTTTTATGCGTTACGTTGATGCCAAATTGGTAATACCTCATTCGGGAGTAGTATAAGTGATAAACATCACCGGACCAACTCGTTAGTTTTGTTGAAAAACCGGTCAGATTCGTGGTGCGGACTAGTTGCAGAAATGAGTCAGCGGCGAGCAATGCTGTTTACCTCGCAGAGATATCAAAGTATTTGTTTTGCGTGACCTTGCTGATACGTACTCGTGAATGTGATATTTCTCTACAATCAATGAAGTTTATTCTTTTCTGGGGCAAGTGTTTACATTCCATATCGAATTACTACATCAGATTGCATGAGATGTTGATTGCATGTCTAATCGAAAATGTTAATTTTTATTATATACTGCGAGAACACAATAAATTCATTACATTCCTTAAAATGGATTGTAAAATCACGTTCGAAGACACTTATTTTAATTAAGTCTTAGACCCTTTAATATTATATATCCGTGAAATCGCAACTAATCCTTGCATATCACTACTCACTGTGTCCAACTCAATGTTTATTGAATATTCATGTATGTATTTTTGTGTAAACTCACGCGCCCCACCTTCTATTTACTGCTGAGGTCCATACTATTAGTTTTCCTTGTTGGCTGCGTGGACGCCCTTATGATTGCTCTTAAACAGTCTAAATTGTAACATTGATTAGGATTTTTTTTCGATCAAGTCAGGTATAGGTCACATTTCATTGAGATTTTTTTCATGCATCAAGACTTAATTTATTGAGGGAATAATTTTAATGAATCTTTTAAATTGAGTAGTTACGTTCCGGAGTAGGTATGATCAGTAATTTTTCTCAGGCCCCCTTACTTTCTTCAATTCATCCATTCATTTATTCATTTACACTTTCATTCACTAAGTAATTAATTTATAGGCACTCATTCTCACTTTCATTCACAAACTTATCCATTTATACACACTCACTCTTACTTTCAATCTTATATTCAAACTTATTCGCAAACAGATCGATCTAAGTTGAGATTCGTAATGATCGTTTGAACCATGGATCAGCGAAACTTAACATTGACTTTCTCAACAATGATATTGTTTCATTTTAAAATTTATCTTGAAATTGGTTTTTGAGGTTTATTGTCATCCTTCAAGCCATCTACTGAGGGGTAGGGTATTGCGGAGCTGTTCCTAACCATTGATACAACACACTGATTTTTGAGTTCAAGAAGCTTATACGTTTCTTTGGTTCACGAAGTAATGCAAAATTTTTCTGACGGCGATGAATGCTCTTCTGAGCGAAACGATGTCTGTATGTTGTAATTATGTTAGCATCCACACTACTGTATTAAATATCTGTACTTTCCCCCCCCCCACACACCAAGAAAATAAACCATGAAACAAACGGACGAAGAAATGGCTCGCTCAAGTATGCAAAGAAAATCGTCCGTGGCTGCCGCGCCAAGGCTGCCTGGCCACTCCAACGTCGTCGTAGATTCTTTTTTGCGCCGCTGCAGGCGCGCGTAGTCCGAACAACCTCGCCGCATGCTCCCCTCGTACCCTCCTGAAGAAACAAGGCGACTCGACGCGGTGCGCCGGCAAGACAACGTGGCGTACGGCACGGGGTAGGCCGTCCTTTGCAGTAAATGTCAAGTGAAGGGCTGTATCTACGAAATCAAATCTTTGCCCGCGGCTCCATACGTGCAACAGATGGCTATGTTAGAGGAGGGAGAGGGTGGGATAGCGAGGTCGTACTGTGCAAACATTGTTCGCATTAAAGGGGCGAAAATCGAAATTTTGATTCGTCTGACTGTCGCGTCATGTAGAATTGTAGTAGAATCCTAATGGATTAGTTGCAAGTTATTTCGAAAATATCACTTTTCGTTTGTTCTCATTCTAACATATTTCATTTCCATCCGAACGTTATTCATTATCGTTCATCATTTTTATATTAGTAATAATCAGGGCGATTCGGGATATAAAGGGAGGATATAAATGATATAATAAAATATCCATTAAAGAAAATAATACTTATCTAAATTACAACAGTACACATAGTTCACTCTGTCTCACGGGTACTATATGCGCCTACATAAAGAATTTATGGTTAATTGGTGGATAGGTTTATACAGTCATATTTTCACCTCACTTGAGTTCACTTCTAAACTTTAAGAAACAATATTCTTAAAGGTCGGGTAAGGTTTATCCCTTATTCTTGAAGAAAAAATCGAATGTAAAATCCTAACTATCTTCTAATATTTACAACCACTGATCTTGATGTCACACTCATTGAAATAGAATACTGACATATCTTTGTCTTTTGATGATGGACTAAAGCGTGACGTTGTAATTTCCGCGCTAAGAAAATTTACACGTAACCTTTCTTGGGTAGTCACAGCAGGGTTTGGCATTGCCTCCTATTGTACAAAGGAGGAAAAGTCATATTCAAAGGCGAGGGACGAAGGTAAGATTGCATCAGGAAAAGCGCTCCACGCCATAGTCGCCAAGTGAAAATACCCAAGCTCTAGACGCAGTCTTCCATGAAACTGGGTGCAACTCCAAGGTCCTAAATCATATTATTATCAGACATGATAATATCAAATACCGAAAAAATGAGAAACAAGTTACAAGAAACTGTAACAAATTGAAAATATTGAGATTTTGCTAGAGCATAATTATGACAAGCAATGGCAAAGGGGTAACCCTGTGATATTGACCTAGTTATTAGGAACACAGTGCTGTAATGTCCATGTAATGAATTCAATTTTCGCCTGCGAAATAAGAAACGCTTTGCACTCAGCTGTTAACTGCGAGGAAAAACAAACAGGAGTTGGTAATTGGAAAAGCCAGTGGCTCTTGCGGGCCGGGCGGCAGGTTTTCGCCCTCGCGGCGGGGAAGTCCGCACTGTGCAGGCGGGCAAAGGATCCGGGTTCGGACCCCGCCGCCGCCACCGCCGGCCTTGGGGCGGTCACGGGCGCGGCGCGGCGCGGCATGGCGCGGGGCCCTGCTTTGTAGACGCCTTGCCGTCTATAGATACGCGTCCTGAGATTTACGACTGGCGAGCGGCCGGCAGATGGCTGGAGCATAGCTTTCCTCGCAGGCCGGCTGGGGAGAGCACCAGCAGCAGCGCTGCCGCTGGAACTGGAAAAATGTTCTAGTAAATTTCGCAGACAGCCTGGGAACCAGCTGGTTGGTGTCTTGGCTGCCAAGTCCTTCTATGGATGTTCAAGATTCCGCTAAATATCGCCCTTGGTTTTTGGCACAGTCTGCCCTTAAACGGTATCTTGAATATTTTTAAAATGTGTTTTTAATGAGAATAACAATGTATACTTTTACGGTTTTATTTAACACAATGTGCAATCGTAAAATTAAAAAATCTAATTTAGACTACAAGAACCTTGAAGAGGAAACTTTACTACTACATGAGTAGTATGTGGTCTTGTGAGATCTCATGCATGCAATTTCCTCGACGTGTTTTACCACTCCATGTGCTAAATTTAAGGAGCTTAAATTGTATGCTCTAATTAGCAGTGGTTAATTAATGTACTGCCATCAGTTGTGATACAATTGTCTATCAAATAATCGATGAAATTAGCAAATTGTCTATAGATAGCAGGTAGAACTTGCCTGATAAAATGATAATTGACATTAAATATGTTATGTTAAAATTACACAGCCTCTGTCCTCCGTATTGATTCCAATACAATTATCGGAGCTTTAAATATTTTTAGTTTTCAAATGTTCGGTGGCCATCAAAATCTACTGAATGTACCGATGCTAATCATTAATCATTCCTCTTGAGTTACCGAATGTATAATGATAGTCTATTGATGAGATGGATATAAGGTGAATTACTGTTGCCATTCATGCCACAATCAATGTGAAAAGTTCCGTATTTTTGTAATTATTGCGTTGCAAGAATTGATGCTTCAATCCCAGGGAAGCTCAATTGCAAAGGAATTGAAAAGAGAGCGCCTGGCCTCGCGTCCTCAACAGAGGACGTGTGACTCTCACAGATCTTGTATTGATTGGAGAAAACGAAATTAAAATGGTTGTATTTTTTCACATCTGTCAATATATCAGCGGCTCTTAGTGAATTGTCTTTCAGAAGAACCATGAAACTGGAATGAAAAGAGGTGAGGTGATGACCTAGAACATTTTTGACGACATTATTTAACCATAATAAAACTGCATTGCAAGATGTAAAATATTGCGTGTTCTCATAAGAGTTTGAATGATACATTTGTGAATGTAAGTGAACTGTTACCTTCACATAATTGCATGATGTGAATGTGTTAGTGACCAAGGCCAAACTTACAGCTCGCTGGGAGCAGTAAATGCAGAGTAGATTATTAGGAATGTAAAGTAGTTCACGCTGTGGGTGTTCTTAATAGTTTCCATCCTCACGAATGACCCTGATTTTTAAGCTGCAATTCCGACGCGATTCCCTGTTTACTTCTCAGAATCAGGGAGGCAGTAGATCCAGTGGATGGTGAATTTACAGACACGGATTCAATTGTCACGAAGTCCGTCCTCAAGCCGCTCTCTCCCTCCACTTCAGAGATTGACAAGTGGAATGAAGGAGTGGAATATTCTTCATTCAAGTACAATTCAAGATGAACAGGCAAGGCAGTTCGAGAAGCATAACAAGTAAAGAACACACCATTGGAAGGTTACAAACGATTTCATTAATATTCTTATTGGTCGTAACTGCAATGCATGTTTTTCTTTGGGAGGTGGAAGTGATCCTGCCGCGCTGGATGGTGAGATCAGGTGTCGACCTGTCCGTTGGCTAGCAACGTTTTCCCAAACCAGGTATCTCACACCAGCAGGACATCACACCACCCGGGGCCAATCCTAAGCTCCTGAACGGTCTCTCGGCATGTGTCATTGTGTAGTGCATGTAAATCTGTGTGTAATTAAGAGGTGAGGATAGAACAAGGCAGAGGAAGAAAAGACTGCGTGCGGTTTTGTTAGTGTACTGCTCGGGCATTCGCCTGGTATTGATCGGATGAACCATGGACAACTGCAATCAGAGACAGAATTCTCCGACCTCTAGAATTCTCCTCCAGACGGCGGCTGAATCCGACGTGGCAGATAAGCTAGTGTCGAAAATCCTGCCAGCGTCGGGACTCGAACGTAAGACCTCCGGGTCAGCCACTCAGCAGCGTTTACCGCAATGCCCTCTCTGATCCATTGAAGCTGATTGGATCCTTTATTCAGGGAGTAAAGTAGATTTTTGAAGTCCCGAAAGTATTTCTGGGTAGACGTGATAACCGCCTTTCAGGATGCAGGTAACCGGTTTTCACGTTGTAATCTTCACACTGCCATGCTTGGTTCCAAAGTGCCTGCGTTTCTCAGTAACGGGTAACGCATAAAGAATTCCATGATATGTCCCTCACTGGAGGCTTAAAGATAGGTCGGAGTGGGTGGTCTGTGGAACACTCAGCGCGGTGGGTGATGAAGCTAGGAGATCGAACGACCTCCAATGTCGACCATACATTCCTTCCGTTTGCTGCTGACTTGCAGTGCCCCTCGGAGCACAAAACGCTCATCGGGAGACAAATGCAGGGGCGTCCAGAGAAAATCAGAGACTTAGGTCAGTTGATCCAAGGAGGCCCCTTATTTCAAACAAAAAATATTTCCCCCATTTCATAAATTGAATTCATTTCTTCATACATCAAAAATAACTTACTGCGCGACATTTGGATTAGAGGAAAATATGTTTTTTATTTCTTTTGAATAAAAAAAATTTGGATTCCTTTTTATGTCAGGTGTTGTGGCAATTTGACCTAGCTACTGGATGCACCCGAACAAAATGCTCCGGTAAGCTCCCTTCCCAGAGCTTCCAGTGTGACGATTTTGTTGCAATGAGCCGGAAAACGTTGAAACGATGTTGTTTAATCGGGTATAGTTCGACGGGGACGTTCACGAAATGGACTGCGCAAATGATCGAATGATCGAGTTGGTTTGGACTCAGATGTCAGTGGTGGCGCATGGCGAGAAAAAAAACGGAGAAAGAGATTTGTAGTTAAGAAAGTTCTAAAAATTTACCCTAATTGTATTCAGATTGTATTCAGGCTGTCTCATTAAATTTAATTAAAATTTTAAATATATATATATATATATATATATATATATATATATATATATATATATATATGCTATTATGAAGTCTCACTTTTTTTTTACCACCGAGGACATTTCAAGTATAAACGGTATATTGTAATATGCGATACAGAAAATTCAAGAAAGTTATATGTTTTACTTTCGATACACTAAGTAACGAAATTATAGTTTTGAGTATCAACAATTAGATCCTATTGATATTGTCGAGTGAATGTTATCGTGAAATTGGTATTATCGATTCGACATTACTGCAGCACCATGTTAACGTTATATTTAACGCAGGTTTTCATTTTCAATGGAAATATTTATTCACACATTTATACGACGCTAGAAATCTTCGAACAAGTGATGCTACATGAGGACATAGTTTCTCGAATTATTTCTAACTTTGATATTTTTCGAAAATTCAGAGTCTAACAAAAATGAGACCTACGCTAGTTTTAAGCATTCTCTGTGTGCGGAAAAAAAGGCGATTTGGAGCAGTTTTTAGAAAGAAACATTTTAGATTGCATGAACATCAAGCAAAAATTGCGAGAAAACAACTCGTGTTTCAAAAATTGTATGTGACCTTACTTTAAGATATATATTTTTTAAAACAGATTACATTGAGAAAAGAAGGTGTGCAGTTTACCAAATTGTCCACTTTGCTTCATCTGTCACATTTATCTGCTTACCTGGCACTTAAATATCCATGAAATTGTTTCTGAAAATTGGCATAGCTTATAATAGAAACGAAAATGCACTTGCATTTATAAAAAGTATGGTGAAAATTTAAAGAATGATAATTGTTGCATAGTAAGAAGTATGTTCTGCACCAAAGAGATGATTTAGTAATCCTTTATCTCCTGCCTGATGCACTCCCTGCGCGTGATTCTCGCGCAATTCTCTGTCACAGGTAGCTGACTGACTGTCATATAATTGCAATATTCTTCTGCCATTCTTGAAATGTGTTGAAAGATACTATGCGTAAGGATGTTATTTTGAAAGCAAGCATTTTTCATGATAGTAAATCGTTTTCCTGATAGTTAGTCGTTTTCTCTTAAATGTTGCGCAGGTGAAAAGCATATGCACACCTGAAACTTCACGACGAAATATCTGGGAGTATGTTGTACTATGACCTAGACTTTGCCACAAGGCTGCAACATAGCAGACGCAACAAAGGCCTCTCAGCCTGCGACGCGGCGTTACCCAGACAGCGAAGAAGACAAGAACTCGAGCCGCGAAAGCTTACGTTTACTAAGACCTAGATAACGATATTTACACAGTTCGGCTGTTCGTATTCGAGAGTATGCCATCTGAAATATGTTCGAAATGGGACAATCTTCCATTTGCGGAAATAGACAAAGAAAAATGTATAATGAGAAATAGTTGCAACATTCGATATTCTTATTAGATTATTTTATACATTGAGGTATAATACTATTGTTTAGCTTTATAAGTCGAATAAACTTTTGAATAATTGGAATCGACATTTTAATCAATTATTGTAAAAAAGTCATTCATTCCGATAAATGAATAATATACAAGTAACACTTTTTAAGTTATTATATTGTACATTATTTTTATATTTCAATTATTATCTCAATCTCAGTCAATAAAAGAATCCATGAAGGACTGTGAGTTCACAGTTTCTTCACCTGTCATTACTATAATAATTCCCCTCCTTTCCTATAAGGAATAAAGGATTAATAATTTTACTTTTAACTTGCTTCCTAATACATCATAGGATGCGGGAAGGATGTAGTATTGCATACATTATTAAGAAGAGAATTATTCTTCATTTGGTACAAATACGGCTCGCCCAGCATCAAAAACAAACAAACGAGTCAGCTTTCTTGGCGAGACGTGCAGACGTGCAAACTTTTGGCCCTACTCGGCGACGATGGTGGCGGTGGCCGCAGCCCGCGGTAGCGGCACCTGGCGGCTGGCGGCTGACGGCGGCGGCGGCGGCGGCGGCGGCGGCGGCGGCGGCGGCGGCGGCGGCGGCGGCGGCGGTTGTAAGCGCCTGGCAGGTCGGCGGGAGCGGATGTCGACCGCCGGTAGGTCACCCCCGAGTCGGGCACATCAGGCACTGGCGACCAACGATCACGCAATCACCCTTTCGCCACGCGACCCTAGCCGATGGTAATGCGGAGTGCGGCACACAAGGGTCCGCGCAATATCACTCCGTGATATGACGGTAACAACAATGATAAAGTCTTGCAATCCGCGCCTGCAGCGGACGCCGCACTCTCTCTCGAGATCCCAAGTGGCAGCTCGAACTTTACTCGGCCGAAATATATATGTTTATAAAGCAAAACGTAAACAGAAAACGAACTTTTTGTTACAAGTGTTAGCAGGAGGTTTTTTAAAAATATTTTTAAAGCAGTTATTTAAGTTTTTAAGCAAAGTAATTAAATCAAGTAATTTAAGCGCACAAAACCTTGTAATTTTAGCATGATGGGACCTTCGACGATGGTTTTTTCTGCGTATCATGATGTTCTGATTTTGATGGCGATATGAAAGCACTATGGTTGTGACATCGATCATGTGTGTTCAAAAACCTACGTCATGATTGTATAAAAATATCGATGTTTTGAAGTCAATATTTTTGAACATCGATGTTTTAGTGCTCGAAGTTTTTACGCGATGGATATGTTAGTTTTGAATAAAAACATCCCATGAAAAAAGAAAAAAATTAAATTTTAAGATCTCAGTGCCACAGTCTTTCAAACTAATGTTACCAAAGGCGAAACATAACTCACACGAGTTTCCATCTATACGTACAGTCTATTAATTTTGTATTTTAAAAATCAGTTAATAATGTTTTGTTAATTGTTCTGATCTTTTCTTGACTGTTTTGTCTGCAAACTTTCAATTGTAAATTAAAAAACACAGTCACCGTCAAATTATCCCCACCCCCACAATGACTATTTAAAAAACACCGATAGTTTTATGCAATTTATTAATAGAGATATTTTCTTTTTGGACATCGATGTTTGGAAACCGATATTTTGTTGGCAATGTCGCTTACTCAATTTTTCCGAAGGTTGAGTCGCCGCAGGAGTCAAGCTTGAGTGAGTTCGTCGTATCTGAAAAATGAGTCGGATCTCAAGGGAAGGTGAAGCGGATAGACGAACCGAATCTGTAAGACATGCCACATTAGATATGGCGGGCGAGTTTGCCGCAGCTGCGCTCGCATAGCACTTACTTGGGGAGCCATCGTCGAGCGAGACTGCTTGAACGAGTCTTCTCCTTTCACCACAAACGATTCATTTAAACAAACGTTGGAGAATATCCAAGTTAAGCTGATTTTTTAAAATTATTTCCAATTTATGGTTATCAGAAAATACAAAAAAAGCCATACTTACGTACAGTGAATTCTCTCTAAAAGCCCACCCTCTCCTATTACACGACCACACCTCTCCACGACTGATTGTTTGCGGAACGGACTCTGAAACCAATATATTGAACGCAAATTATACCCCTTTTAAAAGACCAACCGTGTATCCCTGACCACCGACCAGCTCCACAATAGTAATTTTCTTAATTTACCTCCTTTAAGAGACCACTTTCAGGAATATTATAAGTACACAGAACACAGAAGTGAAAATCAGCTCACGCTTTCTCACATATGCTGTGCCTCAGCTTCATTCTCGAGGAAACTGGGGGACATGGGAATCAAGTAAAAATTAACCGTGGTCACTGGCATGGTATCACTGCTGCTCGCTCCCTTTCAGCTTCGTTTCGTATAATGAGACGGCGGATATGAAAGTGATCGGAGTTATAATTCTTTGATTTAACAAAACCTTCATCTTAACTTCCTGGAAGAACATTTGGTGCGGTAGAATATCAATATCTGAAGATCGGGCTACGAATGTTACACGCGGGTTTGGATTGAGTCCGAAATCTGAACTCAGCGCTCACACAAGATTCGTCGTTGATGTTTTTTTTAATTGTGCGAAGAAATACAAAAAGAGCGAGGTATTGAGCTCCTAAGACATTGAATGTTTAATGCATACTCAAATGTGATCCACATGAAAATGAAGGTTCGTTTCAGATATGGGGAATCCTAAAACTGAAAATGATTTAAACGTTAATTTTTTATTCAAAAAAACGATATAAACATTTTTGAATACAGTTAAAAAGAGAGTAAATAATTCTAAAAAGACATTACGTCAAAAAGGCAAAATAAAATTTAGCGAAAATGTTTATTTTTTTATAATTAGTACTCTACACTAAAACCTTTTTCCGATACTACATGAACTTTTCTAAGCTCCTGATGCCTAGTAATAAGGCCTTTTTTTGGAGAGAAAAAAAAGACTCCCCATATTAACCAACCACCCCTCTAAAATGCTATTTTTTCTCAGAACCAACAGTGGTTACTTAATATAATTTTACTTTATCCATATTTGAATTCAGATTTTTTTACTGATAAAAAATAGTGAAGAACTCCTACAGATTTGAATTTGACAATGTTGATTAATATATTTGGGAGAATGTAGATAAATTAGAAATACTAATAGACATCTCATTTGTATATTTTTTACTTCTCGTCCAAATTTCTTATAAAACTTTGGAACCCACCAGCGTGTTTGTGACAAGTTATTACGTAATTTTATTTATCCCTTGTTTGACTTATAATTTAATACATTATAAAATTGTATCAGAACTAGTAGAAAAATTGTAAAAGACACTTACAATACTTCTAAGAACGCTTTGAATTTCCAGAAGTGTCTTCAAAATTATCATTTCTAAAATTTCTCTCTATCATTACTAACATTTTAAACTAAGGAAAGCAATTCGTACTATGAACAAACACGCTGAAAAAGGAAAGTAGTGGGCTTAATGAAAATTATCTGATTCGCCAATAGCTTTGCCCCGAGCAAGAACGCTGAGCAATAAGTCTATCCTACAACGAAAGAAAAAAAGTACAGTACGTGACTTGCCTCTTATTGCTATTATTAATTAAGTTGCTTCTTGTTCATGAATGTGGAGGGTAATGGTGGACGGAGAGGAAGGAGAGCCTATGCCCAGCAGTAGGAAAATAAACGTCTGAAGTATAATCCGCGACCAGGCATTGCAACGCGGCGGAGCGGCAGGGAGGCTGACGGGGAGACACGAATTTCGTAGTCTACAGAAACTTATCAATATATTGACAAACTACGGTCACATGCCATTTTCATGATCTGTATTGATGACTAGGAATGGTGATTTTAAAGGAATATACAATTTCTATATCATTTTATTACTGGAGTCTATCCAACGGGAGGGCCTCACCTTTCTCCCCAGAAGCTGATGACACTTGTTTTAATAATTTTCTACAGTAACGAAAGTAATTCAATATATAAATTAAACACGTTTTAATTAAATTTAAAAATACGTTTTAGATTATACACAAGTGGACAATTTCTCCTAAAAGCGATTGAAGTCGACCTAGCTCTAAAACGTGCGTGTAAAATCTCCGCCTCCTACGGCAAGGTGTCCACGTTGTCACAGAGCTCTAGCACTTGAACTCTAGAACGTCTCGGTGACTGCAGAGACAGCTGTACGAGTAGTGCTGGCTCTAAGCTAGCTCTCTCTTGAGTCAACTCCTAAGGTCTGTAATAACTGTAGTGCATGTTTCCCTCGGGAGGTAGCCCTGATCTTCCCCCACTGGACGGTGAGATCAGGCGCCCACCTATCGTCAGCTAGCGGGATTTTCCCCAACCAGGTATCTCCCCCAGCGGGGGATTACACCAGCCGCGACAAGCTCTAAGCTTCCGACCTGTCTTCCGACTTGTGTGATAGTGTAGTGCATGTAAGTGTAAATGTATGTATGTAAGTAAGAGGGTAATGATAGAACAAGGAAGGGGAAGGAGAGATCACACGCGATCAATACGAACAAGAAGAAGAAGAAGAAGAAAAGACGAAGAAGAAGAATGGGTGGTGTAGGGCCGAGGAGCGGCAGTGAGTGTAGCGGGGCTGCCCTGGGCGGGAGGCCGCGACGCGACGGCCGGACGCCGAGGACGGGTGACGGCGCGGTGCGTTGCGGCGCTGCACGTCACGCCTCACAACCACCCTCGTTGCCCAAGCAGCGGCGGTTGCACAGGGCCATTGTGACGAGACGCGTCCCTCAAATTCTCCGACCATCTCGCCTCGCCTCGCCGCGCCTCGCCGCGCCGCGGCCCGCTGTCCCCTCTCGGCCTCCTGTCGTCCCTGCGACGTGACATCGCAATGTCTTCGTCTTCATGTGTCCACATCGTCTTCCCGGCGCCCCACTTCCCGGCGACCTCCTTTTTGCCTGTCTCACAAATTGTCACCGTCTTCGATGTAGCTATTTAAGACACTTAGAACTCCTACTGCCTTATTTTTCTAAGATTTCATTTCGTAAGATTATTTACGAAGGATTTTAAACTATTCAAATATAATCAAGTTGTAAACTTGTGTTGAAGTATTAATATTTTAAATTAATTTAATCACAACATTAATATTACAAACAAATAAGATAAAATGAACTTTCAATTATATTTAGAAAGAAAATTCTGCTGTACACGTATAATAATTAGAGGGTATTACTATTTTTCAAATTAATTTTGTAGGTAGTATATTTGAAGAATTCAAACTGTACACAGATTCCTTTCCTGAAACTTGTATCTTGTGCTTGTCAGTCGATTGCGTTTCTAATAAACCATTCAACATCTTGTATGTTTTTTAATTCTTCGTATACATACGTATATACGGAGTAATATGCGTAGTATAAGGAAAGTTACATAATGCTGCGAAAAATCGATTTCGAGATTTCAAAGGAAATACACGTTTTTGGGTCCTCTGTTACCGAAAAAAAGTTGTTTTTTTTCAAAACGTACGTCTGTCTGTCCTGCCAACTGTCTGGTGTATGTGAACAACACTAACGCCTAAACCATGTGTAGGATTTTCTTCCAAAAAAAAAAAAAAAAACAACCTTGTCCATTTGACCTGAGTCAATGCTCTGCGATTCTGAAAATCACTCATTACTTTTTGGGGGTACTTTATATGAAGCCCCTGGGACATTTTCAATTTTTTTTCAAAAATGGGTCTTCTTGTAAGAATAGATTAAAATACACTTATAAAGGTGGCTTAGGTCCGATTTGCACGGTAACTTTGAATTTTCGAAAATTTCATAAGTTTAATTTTTTCAAAGTTTTTCTACAACTACAAAATTAAAGGCAGAGATTTTTCCTTCAAATGTAATTTTTGTCCATAATTTGTTCTTTCATTAAGGTCATGTACATTTTTTGAAAATTTTAGTAATTTTCTTACAATATTGCGTAATTTTAAAATAATAACAAAACCAGCTCCAAATTTTTTCTTTAAACTTTTGATAGGAATTGTGCTAAATGCACTCTATAAGATGGCATAAACGCCATATTGCTCTATTCTTTTGTTTCTTCAAAAATTTCAAAATGCAATTTCAAAATTTCAATTTTCTTGTTACATTATCACGGATTTGGTATACTCCAACGGTTCTTCCTTTTTCGGTGTGTAATTTTTTGATTTGTCTCTCACGTCCTTAATATTTACATTAGCGGCAATTTGTTCACATTATTATATTTATGAGTACATGGGCTTTAAATTTTGTCCTATAAAACTTATCGAAAAATGTTTTCGTCAAAACTAGCTCAAAATTTTGCAATTTGAGAAACACTTAAACGCCATTTTCTCAAAACCGTCTCTGTTTTTCACACTTTTTGAAGGGATAATGCAAATTGCACTCTTGGTATGATGATAATAATACACTATTCGCAATAAAGTTTTGGAAATCTACCAGAAATAAAAAAATACGGTAGCCTAATGTTTTTCATTCCACCGTTCGTTTCATTTGCTTCGCATGCTGAAGGGAGATAAATTATAAATACTTAGTTGATAAAAACTGTTCCGCTTGGCTTAGATAAGAGAAAGTAAATTACACTCATTTCAAATAATTATCCCCTTGGCTGAAGAGTGTTTAATTATTTACCTTATTTTAGGATTCCCCCTTTGCTCAGTAAACCTGACCCAAACTGAATACTCGATACATTTTTTTTAATTGAAATGTTTTCACTCATTTTCTGGTCTTCCTCTTTCTAAGTTGATTGCATTTTCCCAATATACGATGGCCTGGCCCCTCCTATCTACGTATTTTGCTTTATTTGATAGCGACTAGCTGCCATGTCGCATTACTGCTATACATCACTATATATCTTACGACTATTCAGATCTTCCTTTTGACCACAATTTGTTTGAAACGTACAACGAACGCTGGTTGAAATCATTCTATTTGTCTGATGCAATTCAGTAGGGAATTAAATGGTCACGAGAGATAAGTGGGTGAGATTTTCCCCAGACCCTCCCGCGCCACTTAGGATATCTCCGGTCCTCGCAAGGAATGTTATCATTGCATGGCAGACACTCAGGCGCCGGCGGCGGCGGTCTTTTGCCTTGTATCTCCACTCGACTCTGCCGAGTCATGTCGGGAGGGGTGTGTCGTCAGATTTTAGCTTTTCCTTATACAAATGAATTTCTTATTCCTTACTAAAAATAAATAGTTTATTATTTAGTATTGGTAAACTGTCAGCAATGAATATTATGTGTAATACGAATAAAACTTTCGAATTTCAATGGTTAGTCGATTTATGAGCATTTATAAGCATTTTTGTGTTTTGAATGATAATTTCTATGAAATCGAAAGAAAAATTTCGTACTTCCGCTTTTCATTCACATTTGTATATTGGATTTTTAGAAAGCTGTCAGCAGGATATAAATGTGAAGAAACCATTGGCACTGGGAGAGTACATTAACGTCTGCGAGAAATTTTGCTTAAAACTGTTTACAGCAAAGGGATTTCATTTTTCCAAATTCTTCAATGTGGGTTGGCCTTTCTAACGTTATAAATGAATATCATACAGGATCTGTTACATTAATACAGATTGCTTGATTTTTTGCCCTACAAATTTCCTACGTTTTATTTCGTGTACAATTTGGTTATTTTGTGCATAATTTAATAATGATGATTCAAAAATACACAAGGCATATTTTTGAATGTAAGTTTGTAAAAAGTGCATAAATAATAGTAATGAAGTATAAAGTTATAAAAAGTCATTAACTTGAAATGTAATATTAACCTGTAAATATCCAATCATAATATGTTTTACTCTCCATTTTAAAGTGAACTAACTTACCAATGTATTTTTACTTTGTGACCTTTCTTCGCAAGAAGAAAAGGTATATGTAATCGTGCACCGGAAAACGACGGTTTCTCTACAGAAAATCTCTTATTAACAAGCTCTGGTAACGAAAAGGTGAATAAATCTTATTCCTATATAATTTCCTCTAACACGTTGTGTATTCGGAATCAATGTTTTGCGGGTCCTTGACACCTAAAAATCGACTGATAGAAAACCGACTATAGTTGTACGTGTATATCAAAGAACGGTAAAAATGCATTAGTGCTAGTCCCATTTTCGGCGATCTCACTGTATTTTCGAAAATTGGAAAATATTAACATTTCTAAACTTCAAATTTGAAGCAGAGGTTTTTGTTTTAAATGAAATCGTTTCAAAAAACAACAGGTCTTTAAATGTCATTAACATTTTTTTTAAAAGGGGAAGTTTTTGCGTAATTTCAACTTGAAATTAATATAAATTATATAAAAACATGTTTTCAAAATACGTTTCAAATTTTTTCTTCAATTTTTCCCCACGAATAGAACAAGGACAGCTTAAAAGGACTTTGCAGATCTCATTTCGTCGTACTGTATGAATTTCTAGTTATGTATGTCTTCAGTTGAAAAGCATTTATAAGTTTAACTTCAAACTGGTGTAGCCCATTGATTCTTTTCAGCCCAACACATCGGGTGCACAGGTTAGCGATAGGACTAATATTACAAATGTGGCCCTCGGTGTATTTCCTGGTATCGGACAGTATTTCCTGGAATCCCAATTTATTTTTTTACATTCCCTCTGAAAATATGCATTGTGTGATAAGCTAACGCGTCAATACCTGTGAGGCCCTACGAGTCTTTAGAGATTCGGGACGCCTCGGGCGTGATTTAAACTAGCAGAAGCAGGTGATGTGGCTAGATCCGCTGCTTTCACCTCTAGGAAGCCTCCCGACACCAGCAGCCGCCGACGGCCGGACGTTGGGGGCATCCGAACGGGCGCTGACGAGGAGAAATCCTAAGATGCCTACGAGGCTTCCAATCTCATAGCCAACCGAATTGAGTTACTATTTGGAGATACTGGCATTATATTATTTTTTATCTTTATAAATAATGGTGCTACAACAGTATGAACTTCTTCGTATTATATCTAACTTTTGTAATTTTTGAAAATTCAAAGTCCAACAAAAATAGAACCAGCGCCATTTTTAAGAGTCCTTTGCTCTATTCATGACGACTGCAACTACTGAACTGCGATCGTTTTTATTAATTTTAAATGTCATCGACTGCTGAGACCACTAGCGACAAAAATATGTTACAGTGAAAAACATTACAGCCACATACATTGCAAAATGAACACACTTTATTACAAAAATAATTCTATTACCATTTTGTTTATCAACGATTGTTCTCTGCGCGCGACGACTGGATTTGCTTACTATCACATTCCTATCATATTCAAGGCGTTTATCAGGTGCCTCGTGCAGGTGATATTCACTATTCACTATCCAGTTGCACCACTTCCCGTATGCGTGAATGGAATCTTAGTTTCTCAAAAACAGATAAAAACTGTATGACGTACTATGGGGTAAGTGAATTCCGTGCATGTTTTCTTGAATTCTTGGATCCCTACCCTAACCCATATACTCGTAAATGTTGAATTCTGAATACAGATGGAAACGAGCATTTTCAGCAAGAAGTGATAAAATATTCCCTCCCGGGTAATAAAAACTTCGTGCAAAGGCAAATCAACATATTTTGGCTATTATCTTACCTCACTATTATCTATTCATGATTTTGTACTTTTGCTATGGAGTGGCATTGACTTTACTTTTTCTGCATTCAACACGCAGAATGAGCAGAACTACAAAAATTATATTTTTAATACTCACGTGTTGCTTCGTCAATGGCTCTCTCCTAATTCAGCTCTTTGGATATCATATCTTCATTTTGGGAGGATTTCATAAAACTGACTTTTGTAAACCTATACCATTGCTATTAAGATTGTCTTGATAAAGATATAATTAAAATATAGAAATATCACGGAAAATAAGAACAATTGCAGTATATCTGATCCATGATACTGTAACAAGGGAATGCATGATAATATAGGCCCAACAAGGTTCACGGTTACTGTTCCGTGACGGAGATTGTTGGAACGAAAAGTTGCATCGAGAAGGGTGCCTTGTTGCACACCACTGAATGCAGATTGTTAGAAATGCACTGCTAGGAGTTGCCGAGCCCAAGCAACCGTTATGGAGGAGCAGGCTACCTACTCGGCGTAAGCGAGCACCACATGTTGGACGTCCAGCCTACCGTCATGGCGTATCCGGGCGATACTGATAAGAAGAGTAGGCCTGCGGAGTCGGCGCATAGAGCAATACAGGTTGCAGGATCCAGCCGTACATGTTGCCATATTTAAGCATCCTTTATTGGTGTAACAAGTTACTAATTGTTGACTGATTTAGGAATGAATGTCGATTAGAATGGGTTAAGCGTAATACGTGCTATTAATAATATATTCATTATTTATTTTTGATCCAACAACAATCTGTATATTTACCTACACGACCATACAACGAAAAATGGGAAATTTCATACAAATGACGCATTTTGTGATAATTTAATTTCACAATAAATTACACGAAATACATCAAAAGATTTTAAATTTTGCAGTCTGATTGTTATTAGGGTAGGTATACATACATCAATAATACCTGCATTGTTGTGGAATAAAACAAGTTTTATACACACACACACACACACACATATATACTAATATAGCATGTACCTAGAAATAAAATATTGGAATATTTAACATTAAAATATTTATTTAGTAAGGTAAAATGTGTAAACAATAACATAATTCACAATAAAATGAAATGTAATGATATAAACTTGATTGAAAACAAATGATAATGCCAAGATGTTTAAATTATGGATAAACATTTAAATAAAAATTATTTTCATATGCATTTTTTTGTATATTTCTTTCATTCAGAAAAATCCTGATAGCACCTCTGATTGTAATACATATACTATAATATAATTAATAATGCTTAACAAATTATTACAATTTAATGTTCACATGCTGTATTTAGCTATGAAGAACAATGAAACATGTTAAACTATACGCAATACATGTGTACATCAGTTTGGCACCTATTAGTATAGCATTTAGATAGTTTTTCGGAAAATTCATATGTAGGGAATCCAGGTACTGTATAAAACAATCAATCCACATATAATACCCGCCCAAATGTTATAATCCAATAATAATTTTTCGTTATACACATTGTGCAAATTTTTGCAAAATAATTGTGCAAATCTATGCACAATAATTCTAGAATTGTGTCAAGTTTTTTCTCCTATTATTAATGATTTTCCGAAAGGTAAAGTAGAGAACCCAGTTATATTTCCTACTCCAAATTATTGGTTTAATGGAGGTACGTAACACAAATAAAACAATATTCTTTAAGTAATGCTGGCAAGCATTATTTTCATTGATGATGGTAAGCTTAATTAAAAAGTTATGCCACCAGGCGAATGCCAGCCATATCAGACCGCCACGGACCCATAATGCCCCGTAGGTGGGAAATACCTGGTTGAGGAAAAGCCCATAAACCGACGTGTAAGTCGATGCGATCTCGCCATACAGTGGGGGAAGATCATAACTACATAATCTACCTACTCAGAGAATTGTAATAAATAACTCAGTTATGTTTTGTGGTAATTACGTGCAGATCCGGAATTATCATGTCTACACATAACCAATCATACGTTTGCCAATCATACGTTTTGTAAAAGACGCGTTGACATGGGGAAAGTAGTAAATCATGAAAAGCATATTTTATAGAAGCAAAATCCACTTTTGTCACAACTAAGTGAGAAAAATATTTTACTTGTTTATAAATAGTTACAGAACATTACAGAATTTAGCTTTACAAAATATATTTAAAGCAAGATATTACCTTTTATGATTTTTTTTTTGAACAGAGGTGAGCGTAAAATATATGGTCCATGAATTCCAACATTGACATGAAGTTCTTTTTACCTCCCCGAATACGTACGTATATACGGAGAAATACACGTGGAAAAGGGAAAGTTGTGTAATGTTGCGGAACATCGATTTCGAGATGTCAACGGAAATACACGTTTTGGAGACCCCTGATACCGAAAAAGTGGTTCTTTTCGAAACGTCCGTCTGTGAACACTACTAGGGTCTAAGCTCTGCGTAATATTTTTTCCAAATTGAAGAAACCCTTGTCCGAGTTGAAGTTTAAGATTTTGAATAACATTCTTTAAAATTTGGGGGTACTTTACTCGAAGCCCTCCGGACATTTTCAATATTTTCTCAAAAACGGCTCCAAACTTTTTCTTTAAATTTCTTTTAAGAATGGATACAAGTGGCATGGGTCTGATTTTCACAATTAATTCTGAAAGTGGCATGGGTCTGATTTTCGAAAATTTCAAAAGTATGAATATTTTTCGGTGTCTTCCTACAACTACAAAATTAAAGATAGATATTTCTACTTCAAATGAAATTTGTTGTCAATAATTAGTTCTTTTATTAAGGTCATATATTTTTTGAAACTTTTTTCGCGCAATATTGAGTGCAATGTTTGAACTTTTGCGTGCAATGTTTGCAATATTTGACTTGTCTCTCACGTTGTTAATATTTACATTAGCGGCGATTTTGTTCACATTATATTGATTAGTACATGTGCTTTAAATATCATATCAAGTTTCTCGAAAACTCAACCATTTTCTGTGAAAACTATCTCAAAATTTTGCATTTTCAAAAACGCGCAAGCTCCATTTTTTCAAAACTGCTCCAAAGTTTTCCTTTAAACTTTTTGAGCCAATAGTGCTAATTGAACACTTTAATATGAGGTAGAGTTCATTTCGGGGCACTGTTTTTTCAAGCATTACACAAATGTATTTTTTTGAAAGACACGCCGTTAATACGCACATTTTTAGCCATTTGTAAACATTTTTGTATTTGTGAGGTAAAGTGCTTCGAATGACTTCTACTGAAGTTTTTCGAGAACTCAAATATTTTTTGTGCAACAGTGCTTCAAATGTCGAAATTACAGTAGCGCTTAAACGCCATTTTCTTGAAAATGGTTCCAAGTTTTTTTAAAAGAAAATTTGTGTTTTAATACGAAATTTTACTTTTCTTAAATATTCAAAGCATAATGCTTCCGTTCTACTGGCGATAGAAACCGATAAATGGTATGTGACCAGTTCGAATAGCTAGCTGAGACCAAAGGAAATAGAAAAGAAAAACGGGGAAGTATCTGCCATTCTGTAGCGCCACAGTTAAGGATCGCTAATGCATTGGTTTCTATGTTGGTAGAGAATTTCTGAGAGAATTGTTGGTAGAGAATGAACTTCAGAGATGTCCTTGATAGATTTACCTCATTTCACTGAACGTATTTCTTATTTCTGTGATAGGCAGATTTTCGAATAAGCGTCAGTTTAAGAGCGATGGAAGGAAAGTTTTTTTTAATTAAAAAAGGTTTTTTCTTCTGTGATATTTTGAGTGAAATTTGGCCTGAAAGAGTGTTCATTTCTTGCTCAGAGCAAGGAATATTTTTTGAAAATCCCAGTTCATTTATTTACCCAGGGTGCACCGCGAGAAGGCAAGCGGACTTATACCCTAAAATGTTTCTTAGCCAAATGGCTACGCCAACATTTATTTTTGATGCAGCCATAATGCTAAGGAACTTTCATAAATCTTCGCTTTCTTTTCAGAAGTTGCGTTTACGAGATTAGAGGAGCTTATATGATGAGCTTGTAGCTGCAAACTACAATCTTCACAAAATTAAATCTTTCTATTTCATTTCCCTCATATTTTCTTACACTCTCTTGTATGTAGCAATTCTCTTCTTATCTGCGAGTCGTAGGTTTCTGTCCTCATCCTGAGATGTGTAGATAGCAATTTTAATGTTAATCTGGACTTGTCTTAGAGTGTAAAAATGTACGGAGATGAGAATAAAAAGATTCATTAGATTTTGAATGAAAACTTTCACAAATTCGTTTTAAAACGTTCACTTACGAAAACACTGAAACAAAGTTTATTTGCTTTATTACTCAGTAAGAAGAGTCAGAGTGGAATATAATATCCTCTTCTTAGTCCATGGATAATGAAAAATCGGGGTGTCAAATTCAAATAATGGTTCGCTGTTATATAACATCAAAAATGGCTCTCCGTCATGCATTTCACTTCAATTGCGCTGAGAGCTTCGGGAATATCGTGAATACTCTTTTGCTTAGGAGGTACCTTCTTTCGTTTTGCTACGTGGGTTGCTTTCGTGAAGAATTCTACATTCACTTTCAGATAGCTATATCTACCCTTGCCGGCGTGCTCTCTGAGAATCAATTTGGACGGACGTTCAGCAGTTATATTGTCTTCTTGTTCAAAGAATTCTGTAGACGTCGATTGAGTAGATTTCTGTTATCCTCTTCGTGGTTGCGATTCAAATTTGAATCGTTTATAATTAATCCACTTCCGCGTATTTTTATTAAACATTTACATGTACTTTTATAGATCTGTCAACGTTGAAAACCATCAATTAAAAGTTAGTAGAAACAAAACTGGAAACCACCTGTCACGAGCATCTTCTCCCGCTGACTTAACACTGTTCCCAAGATTCTGACACGTTCACGTGCTCGAATCTTTTTCTGGACTAGTGCGACATCTGCTTCGTTTACTTATTAATAAAATGTCACGCGATCGTTGATACTGAACTCGATGTTACTGCAACAGCATATGCACACATAAATACCAGCGATCGTTGGTAAGGCCCATAAATTCAGCTGCAACTGTATTGCCACTCACCATACCTGTCCGTAGGCGTAACTCTTGAGGTAATTTAAATAAGAACACTTTCAGTTCAAACACAAGAAAATGTGTTATTCGTGTCATTATAAATCCAGAATCAATCGCCAGATGTTACTCTCAGCTTCTGCAGATCTTTTGGTGCTTACTCTAGAACAACCGATTATTTTGCTGAAGTACCTTTCCTAAGGTTTTGCCAAACTTCCAATATCCAGAAGTCGCTACTTCGTTTTTTTAAAACCAGAATGTCACGGTAATACTTTCGGCCTACGTTAAGGCGTTCACTCTCTAGCGAACTCGATCCAATCCTCCTCAACGAACTTCTCTTGGCAACTGACGCTACATCCCTCAATTGTTCCTTATTGTGAGGTATACTACTCGTAGAAATTTATATTTTCATTTCGTAACAGGAAAAAACAAAAATGTTTACTCCCTCTGAAACATCGGGTGAACGAAACAGGATGCAGTAGAGCTATTCCTTTTCAGGCAACAAATAATGACAGGAGATTAGCAGGGAAGCGAAGATAAAGAAAATATCTCCGCGAGATGCTGATAGGTGATTACAGCACACGCATTTTTATAACAGTTCTATTTGCATCGCACGATACAGTAGTTGAAACATGACTACGGATACAATGTTTACATTGGAGCACGTTTATCTGTTATAACAATCTCATTCAATTTCTATTATATAAGTTCCAGTAGTCGGAAAGTCCCAAATCAATTACATGGCATGAGGCATAGTGACGCATGCTTTAGCACGTATTTACAGCAAGTTATTTGCCCTTTGTTTGCGGAAGTATGTCATTAGCTTCACTGAAAGAGGAAGAGTTAATTGCAGTTAGCTTTTGAATCACGCACTTCATCATGGTGAGTAAGTGATGGGAACGAGATGCCAACATGTTGATTCAGAGGAAATAAAACAAGAATTCCTGTTGTTTACGTAACAACTGAATAAAGGGGCTGACCAGGATGCGTTTTGAGTAATTGTGGAAATGTCTGAATTTCGCACGGAGCCTCCAGGTAATATTTTGATTCTTTGATATCATCAGAAGTTTGTTCAGTCTGTGTAACATATATTCTCTCAACCAAAGAGAGCGATTGTACATTTAGTAAATATATCAAATTCCTTATCACAATTAAATTTTTAATTTGATTAACAAAACTTCAAGTATTTTCCAAAATTTGATTTTGATTCCGAATGCCGCATAATAAACTAGAGCCAACGGCGAGGCACGTGCACGTAGACATGCATCTCCTGCAAGGTGCCAAGAGAAATTGTTTCACGTTTACCAATAATGACGTTTTGTTATGTTAATGTATATTAAATAGAGTAATGCCAATAAAAATGAACACAAATATAATTAACAGTTATCCAAATGGTCGACGATGTAGGTCACGGCTGTGAATATGACATGGCAAAATTAATTGTGGGCTGATATAATTTTTCTTTTATGATGACTAGAAATATAACCTTTCATAACAAACGTGGAAGAGGTATGAAAAAGTAAAACGAAAACGGAAAAAACATTGGGATGTTCAATATTGTACAAAGAAAGAAATTTGATAATTATCATCCAGCATGCGTTTTAGAGAATGTTTTGCCTACAGATTTGATGTTGAAGGAAGGGAACAACTGGCAAAATGATGAGTAATAACTGAACCAAAATAGACAAGGTGTCAGAGCTCCCGGTAGAGGCTTCGAAAGCCCAAAACAAGGTGTGAGCTAATGCAAGTGAATTGAGGTAGCAGGAAGTAGACAAACGTAATGCAAAAGGGCTACTAGTATGAGCTGATTGAGAAAGATTTTAGTGGAGGGGGTCAATTTCATTTCAACAATGCTTCTCCATAAATAGATCTGAAGAAATAAATAATTTCGAACTATTATATTGAAATTTAAAAAAATGCATATTTATATCGGGAATACTCCTTTGGATATCATTCGATCAATATAGCGTAATTCTTGTGAATAAAATTGAGTAAAATTCCAATAGATGTTTCTCTGATCGGAAGTTTTCCGTGGTTCGCAACACCCAAGGAATATAGAAGCATTACCCTAATAAACGGGCCACGGACCGCGTACATTCTTTCCTTCCTCTCTTTTGTCGTATTCTGACCCCTACTTACACACTAACACTTACATGTCCAACTCTCATGTGGGAACACTACACACGTCGGGAGATCAGTCGGGAGCTCAGAGCTTGTTCCAGCTGGGACGTGGTGTGGCGTAGCGTGGTGTGGCGTTTGTTTGCCCCACGTGGCGGTGCCATTTGCGATGGTGGCTATTGAATTTGTTCGGATGCCGTAGGCAAGTTCATTGCAAATTTCGTTATTGAGTAATATTGTAGATTATTTTGGCACCAAAGATGCGTTCTTCGCGTCGAGTCTCGTGCAATTCTCTTGCTCCCCATATTTTTGCATTTGTATTTCCATTTGCTTCTGCCTTTTGCAAGTCCACACTGTAGGGTTAGAGCAATTGCTGGAGGGCATGATGAAAACAAATGAATCAAACATTTTTTATTTGTTTACAGTTACCGGTATTTGAACAAAGCAAGAGAAGATACGTATAGAGAATTTTATTGGCCTTCTCTACTTTATCATTTTCCCGTATACGTTCCTACCTTGACAATGCATGTACTTCTCACAACGGGTGACAAGCTTGTTGATATCGTCACTGAAAAATTTTTCATCTTGGCAATGAAACCATAGCTTCTCTTCCGTCCTACACTGTTCTATCCTACACATCATGTGAATTAGAGTCATTTCCTGTCATGTGTTCTTTAAGCTTTGGTCGCTATACTGGGACTTGTGAGGGTGATGAACAATAAAACACTGTGAATGCAGTCGCATTTTACTGATATGCAAACGGCCGACAGGGGCCGTGCTCCATATATGAATGGCCCTTGGCACTTATGACTGGGACGCAGCGTCTCCCGGAAAGCCAAGGAGCCATAGTAACTAAGTTATTCGGGAATTAGTCATATTCGGTACTCAGCGGTATGCAATACATACGAACGCGTCCACTATACCTTAGAAGGCAGAAGGAACGAATTGTATTCGTGTGGGTTGACAGGGACAACGATACTCGCCAGAGCCTCTTTACTCGTCTCCTCTCCACTCCACGGCGCTGCGCGCTGCTGCGCAACAATGCGGCAGCGCTCAGATTGAGATCGCGCTTTCGCCTCCCCCGGAGGCGGCTCGGGAGGGCGTTAAGGCAAAGGTCGCGGCGGGTGCCAGGTCCCCAACGGGCAATTTCTTGAGGGCCGCCCCTCGCTCTTTCAAGGCTTCGGAAACGAGGGCGGCTGCAGCTGAGCCGCTTAGAAAAACCCTTATTTTGGACACGCGAAAAAAATGTTGATGGATATCTGGGACCACTTTACAACCGCGGGCTGTTTTTTTATTGATTGATTAGTGATTCCGGATACGTCAACTGCTGTGGGCATTAGTTACGTATGTGTACTCTTTTATCGCGGGAGGTGGCGGTGATCTTCCCCCGCTAAATGGCGAGATTCGGCCCCAATCCACACTTCGACCTGGTGGGGTATTTCGCCAAGTATCTCCCACCAGTAGGGCACCACCCCAGTCGAGAAATACTCTAAGCTTCCGACTGGTCTCCTGACATGCGTGGTAGTGTAGTACATGTGTGTGTACGTGAGTGTAAGGAGCGAAGATAGGACAAAGAAGAAAAAGGAAAGATGCACGGTCCGTGGCCCATTTGTTTGGGTACTGCTCTGGCATTCGCCCAGTGTTGATAGGAGAATCCACGGAAAACTGCCAATCAGTGCAGCCAGTTGCTAGAATTCTCATTTGGACAGCGGCAGAACTGGACATTTCGAATCTATCTAGTGGCGAAAATCCTACCCCCGTCGGGACTCGAACCCTAGAACATCAAGGTGAGAAGTACTGCTGTGACATTCGCTGATGCTCTGGGACACCTAAGTCGGTCCGTGTTCTGGGGCCGAGCAATTTTCTCTCCAACGCTGAAAGTGGTGTCATCATGCGCTATCGTATCTGTGACAGGATGCGTGGTGAAATATTGCGCCACGCGCAAAGGGCGGCAATTAAATCGCGCGACTGCACTGAGCGAAATGTAGTAGAATGTACTAAACATGTTTAGTAAGTGATCCTGTAATAAATACCCGTAAGTGATCCTGTAATAAATTATTCCTGTAGTAAGGTTCATTAAAGATGATTTGGTTTTGTTTACTAAATCAGACAATTCAAAATCATAAGTGAATGAAGAAAGAGAATTGTCAATGGTACTATACTTGTTTCGTAGATAAAATAATTCGGTGAGATCTACGTTTCATGTCGTCACACTACTAAACTCTGTTTAGTAAGCGCGCGTTCTCAGCCATCTGATCATTTCTAATATTTATAGAGCCCGTGTGAAGTGTGAGAATGCAACGCTGTATATAGTATTATACGCTATATAAATGGCGTGTTTAGTATTTTATTGATTTTAAATAACCTTCGGTAGCCGAATGTCGGCAGGCTGCGTCCGTAACTGTTGTGCTTGGCTCGGATCTGTCAGGTAATCGAGGTTAAAGGAAGTACGAGTCCAAGGAGCCGTTGGATGGGTGACCGCTCCGGAACTCGAGTTGTTACCTGCCTGAAGGGATGAAAGTTTGCCGTTTTTTCGAATCTACTTCATGATTAATTGTATGAACTAAACATTTCTCTCCGTGAGCATTTCACCACACCAACTCGCCAACTGCTTGAGCGGTCGGACGGCAAAAAGTTAGTTCAGTTGAATGGTAACTTGCAAGTCGAAATTTTTGCATCGCCGAGAATGGAGGTATGTTTGTACCGTAACTAACTTGTTCTGAAGAAGGTTGTAATACGCTGAAGTTTTAGTACGAACCAGAGACAATGTCCCCTACTTTGCGCGTATATTTCCTAACTTTCGTCTTTGCATGTATTGATCTGCAACTCTATTAAATTGGAAGGCGTTCTAAGCTACTCTGATTTGTTCCAGAATTTCGGTGGTGTCACCCACTTCAGGCAACAAGATACTTCTGTCACCATGTGAAGTGTAGCTTGGGTGTTGCAGAAAATTCTGAAGAAAGTAGACAAAAATCGATTGAATTTGTAAAATTGAAAATATTTAGGCATCGGTCAGTGTTGCTATTCTGAGTAAAATAACCGGGTGAACAAGATGCGTTTTCTCTCACTAAAACGATGCAACTGTTTCTATTTAGACTTCAGCGAAAATCAAATCAAAAGTAATATTAATTTTAACAATAATATTTAATGTATAGAGTGCTTGATTTATACAATTTTAAGTCCGGAATCGCGCCCCAAATTAATGATTAATTTAATAGATATAGTTATAGACTTTTAATATAATTTAATAATTATTTCCAAGATATCGGAACGCCGTTCCGTTGCGTTCTGCCAAAAATCAATCCCTGAATGTTTTAATTACCATTTGTACTGTATAATTATAAACAACCTGAAGCAAGTATTGTAGTCAGTTTCTGGGTCAATGGCACCATCTCGACCAGATGTTTTGCCCATTTTCCTTGATAGTTGGATCGAATGCTGAAATGTCCCTTAATTTTGCTTCTGGACATAAATATGCATATTCTTGCGTTTTCTAGATTTCATTGAGCCAAATTGTTTTTCAAAATATCATTCTCCATGTCCTCGTGGCAGTAAGCCAATTCCTTCAGAAAGGGCATGTTGAGGGGCTCAATTATATCCTTGATTTTGCTTTGCAGTTTTTATTGCACAGGAGCAAATGTTTTCTTCTCAATTGTTGCCAAAAGCTCTTTTTATTCAGTATTCAGAATTCACCTAGTCTATGGTATAGGGTAGGGATCCCACAAGATTCCCAATAGGGGATAAGAAAACGTGCACAGAATACAATTCTCCCCGTAGTCATACAGTTTTTAACTGTTTTCCAGTTAAGAGTCATATAGTGTTTCTGACTTTAAATAAATAAAAAAAGTATAAACGATCCCTACTCTCGCGGTGTTTTACCTGGCCTGCTGCCAGGATGTTTTTGATCAGGTGTTCTAGCACGTGCTTACAAGAAACATGTATGAATTTAGCTGTAAATATGGCGGTGATTCGAACTCGTATGCTTTTAACGTAGTTGTGCTGTTACATGTTCCTCAAAAACATCGCCAACTTGATGCGCTTCAACCCTGCAATTTCAAGTCAACGGCGACGGTTCGACCTTCGGTCGTCGGCGATTAACATAATATATTCTTGTGTGCAGTTAAGGCAAAATTTTCAAATAAGAACACAATACAGTTACGGCTTAACTTGTCCCACTCACTCTATTATTTCATTTATTCTTAAATAAATTGAGGGCAGAGGTTCATAGTGGCAGACATCACCCATATAAATGTTTTCAATTTATACAAAGTTTGTACTGTCTTGGAAAGAATAGAATTTATCAGCTCAAACTATCTCCAGCGCCTTGAAAACCATCCAAACCACCTAGCCCTCAACATCCTAGACAATAGTGCAGATATCCAACGACTAACCAGAACCTCACCCCTACAACTCCCATATAGATTCTCAACAAATAACTGAAACATTACCCTCAGCTAATAAACTATCCCACTTGCAGCCAACCGAAAATAATACTTGCTTTTTGTTATAGTATGGAGAAGTAGATGAAGAGTACCGATGGGATACCTTCACTGGAAATCATTGTCAGAACAATTCTACAAGATCATATTTACTTATTATTTTGTAAAAAATAGATTGTAATTTTTTTGTTATAAATAAAAAATACAAAGTTTGTGAAATGTTCTTCACGCTTTATAGGGAACTCTCAACAAATGATATAGTCACCATGTACCTCAAACACGTGATCTGAATTTTCTTGGCCAAATGCAAAAAGCGGTTTTCTGTAAACCTATGTAAAGTGGAATGTGAAGGCACATCTTAACCCCTCAAATGAATTGGAAACTCACCTTCAGCTATTTATAATCCAACAGCTGTTAAATTACATAATCCAACAGATATTGAATTATATAATCCAACAGCTGTTGGATTATAAAATGCTTTTGTTTTTTACTGACAAGTTATGGCTTGTTATTGCCTTCCTAACGAAGCTCGATATATGAGTAGTATATCTCAATCATTAAAATTAGGTAAAAAATAAAATCTTGCGCGTTAACGTTAACTATTTTTAATGTTCGAGCGGCGACAAAAAGTCCGAGGGCTAAATGCGTTATTAGAAACCTTAATAGCTCTTGGTGCATAAATAAAGACTTTCTTCTTACAAGTAAAGTTGCATATTACAACAGTTAAATGACATTTACTAACACATCTTTAGTTACACGTAAGAACGTTGGGAATTGTGGTCCTCTACATATTGCAATCGACGTGTATCCATTCGACATATTCCATTTGTCCCAACGAGCCTAAATATATTACATAGAGTGACTGAAGCGCCTTCATCTTTCAAGCAAATTGAAGCCGTGTTTTTTGCAGTCAAAGCAGCGCCCTCTGGGAAACAAAGTATTCTAGCATTACGTTAGGCGCTGGTTACGGGCGGTTACATCGTGTTACACCACCGTCACTTGTATGTTTTAACTTCAAAAAACATGGCGGCCACTAGTTCGGCGAGCTTCCATCAGGAGCGCTGAAACTACAGGGACTGCCACTCTATGTAGTACACTCTAGATCGTTGATTGGACCATACGCTCTCATCTGTAAAAAAAATGTCGGCGTCCGGGTGCCTGTGGCGAGTGCGCGCTGGCCGGTGTTCGGCTCCAGGGCTGCGTGCGGATGCCGGGTGCGGTGGCGCAGGTGGCCGCGGTCGCGCGTCGCTGCTGTCCATTGTTTGGCTTTCCGCCGACGTGCTTCGCCTTGCCGCCGCGCTGCGCTGCCGGAGACACCGTCCATTGCGTTTCAGTGCACTCGCGATTGCATATCGCAGGGAGTAAATTGTGCGCTACTAATCCCTAACTACTGCAGTTAGATTGAGATACCACGTGAATGAATCTTCGTTAGATGAAGCTCTTTGCTGCCTTTTATTGATTTTAGTCGATGACTCCAAGAAAAACGTTGAGATGATTCATGATTGAATTTGTCAATTGAAAGAAATTAACTCAAGTATTTTTTTAAAAAAATACTGTATTTAAATTAACTCTGAGCGAACCGTCATCTTTTTGGTATCTTCGTTTTTCGCAGGTATACTTTACAAAGCAAATTAGAAGGCTGATGTTTGACTGCACGTTTTGATTCAATCATGGTCAATATAACATAGAAGAAATGTGGACTCAAAGCATGATATGCACCTAATGCTAAGGATTCACACCACACACGGCAGATGCATGCCCGAACACTTATTTAATGCGTTGCACTTTTGACTGTACTGACTAACAGATTAGTATTGGCATAAAACAAGTGATATTTAACAGCAAACCTACAGTAGCGAAACACAATGTAGAGAAAATGTCGTCTGGAAGCAGCAAATTCGCTGTTTTGAAATGGCAGTCGTGAATACTACAGGTTCTTTATTTTTCTTCGATGCATGACATCAGCTATGTCGTGAGCAGTGACTCACGTAGTATGTCGTGGTATAGTCGTAATATCAGGTACGAGAAATTACAGATTAAAATCATTAAATATTTGTATTTTCAGTGAAAATAAGATTTGTTTGGTTGGTTTGGTCCGTCCCTAAGTCCGTCAGTCCCCCTCACCGTCCATCAGTTCCTCGGTTCGTCAGTCCCTCCGTCTCTCAGTCCGTTAGTCCGTCCATCCGTCAGTCTCTCCGTCCCTCCGTCCGTCAGTCCCTCCGCCTGTCAGTCCCTCCGTCCGTCTGTCCCTCCGTCCGTCAATCCCTCCGTTCGTCAGTCCCTCCGTCCGTCCGTCCGTCAGTCCATCCGTCTGTCCGTCCCCGTCTGTCAGTCCCTCCATCCGTCAGTGTTTCCGTCCCTCAGTCCCTCCGTCCGTCAGCCCCACAATCCGTCCGTCCGCCCGTCTACCCGTCTGTCCTTGCGTCCGTCCATCTCTCCGTCCGTCCATCCCTCCGTCCGTCCGTCCCTCCGTCTGTTCCTCCGTCCGTTCCTCCTTGCGTTCCTTCACCGGTCCGTCTTGGAACAACGCTAGTGGCTATAATCTTAAGTGGAATTTTCACAAAAAATATTATTCCCTGATCATTGTTTCTAATATTGCGACCTCGGAATTTGCAATGGTCAATTTAATTTTGGGAGGTTCTGAACGTGAAGCCTCGTGAAGGCTTTCAATTTTTTTCAAAAATGCCTTTTTTGGATTAATTTTTACTTATCGGATATAGGAAAGAACGCATATAAAAAATCGTAATATTATTTCGGTCTTCCGTCTTCCTATGTTTTGAAGATAAGACATTGTTTTCTCAAATGGAATTTGTTCTCCCTAATTAGACCTTTAAAAAATATCATGTATTTTTTTAAAAAATATTGGTAGGTTTCACGAAATTTTGCGAGGAATTAAAAAAGTCTTAAAAGGCTTCTAAATGTTTTCTTTAGACTTTTGTGTACGGATAGAGGTATATTATAACCTATTTGTGGTTGGGGATATAAAACCTTTTATGTTGATGCGCCATATCTATAACCCTTTCGTGGTTGTAGGTTACATCACCATTTCTTTTAAACATGTACAAAATTTATTAACATTTCTGGGATCCCAAGGATATGGATTCTCTGTAGCAAGAGGACTCTCACGCTCATTCAATTCAAACAAGAACACCTTTTTAATAAAATTTACCATAATCTCCTTTTATTTTTTCTGGCTCATTTATAAATACAACTATATAATACAAATATATACAAATACAAATAACAATTCAATGAAATTTTTCCTGGAAGAAAAAGAACAATCCTTCAAGCTAACATTTACTGTACATTTTTCATTGGCTATGTTTTATGTTGACCTTTTCAATCACAGCATAAAATAATATCTTGCTTGAATTTCAATTTTTCGTTACAAGATAAAGATTGTGTTAATGTTGATGTCTTGAAATGAAATTCAAAACTGTCTTTTGCTTAATATTTTGATCTTTATTGCTAGATGTTTTTACATTGAAATGTATTTGACGACTGAGCTCCATCTAAACTCGGAACAAAAGACACTCGCCAAAGATGGCGCTGTTGGATCAGTTTTCCAGTATTACCAACATAAATATGAAAATGCTCTATGATTACTAACATATTCTGGCCCTCCTTGAAAGGTGCGCTTTCAAAACAAAAAAAAAATACTTTTAATATAATGATTTAATATTCGTCGTGAGTACAATCTTAATCGTCAATTGGCAGTAGACACAGCCCTTTGACGCTCCTTGTGAAGACACCTTCAGGGGTTTTTACTGTGACTACTCGAATTTCACCGTCTTGTCCGGGATGTAGTTTGATTACTCGCCCTCGTGACCACCTCAAAGGCGGTACTCCTTCTTCAATAAGAAGAACCAAATTGCCTAACTCGACGCGTTGATCTGTCGTATTCCATTTCGTTCTTCGCTGCAGCTCCTGCAGATACTCTCGCTGCCATCGCTGCCACAGGATCTGACGAACCTTTTTCAGGTGCTGCCACCTTGACAAATGATTGTCGGGTTCTTGGATATGACTTGACAGCATGGGTTGAACTAGTGAGTCGCCAATTAGGAAATGGGCGGGAGTGAGGACACTCAAATCATTAGGATCGCTAGTGAGTGGGGTCAGGGGTCGCGAATTCAGGATTGCTTCAATGTCGCAAAGCAAAGTAGATAGTTCTTCGAAGGTGAATATGCGTCCCTGAGACACTGTGTACAAATGTCGCTTCATTATTTTTACCGCCGCCTCCCACAATCCTCCAAAATGTGGCGATCGAGGAGGAATGAATTGCCAGGATATATGTTGCTCTGCTAAGTGTGAAGCGATGTCTGATGACTCCCTCGTGAGGAATGAATTCAGCTCCTTTAACGTATTCAAAGCACCAACGAAATTTCTTCCATTGTCAGAAAACATCTGCGAGCAGATTCCTCTACGTGCGGTAAATCGCTGTAAGGCTGCCAAAAAGGGTTCAGTAGTTAGGTCCGAGACAAGCTCTAGGTGCACAGCCTTTGTGCTGAAGCAAGTGAAAACTGCTACGTAGCATTTGAAAATCTGAAGCCTGCCTCTCCGCTTACTCTCTCGAAGTTGAAACGGGCCGGCGTAATCCACCCCTGTTACAGTAAAAGGTCTGGTGACCTTAGTGACCATTTCTTTTGGTAAATCACCCATACAAACTTCCGGAATGGAAGGGTTGAAACGAAAACAGTTCAAACATCTTCGAACAATTTTCGAAGCTTCTCTTCGACCAGCAATCGGCCAATACCTCTGACGAATGGCATGCAAAAGTTGCTCCAGTGGACAATGGTGCAGTCGAACGTGCTCTCTTCTCATAATTGATGTTGTGATATGATGGTTGGCTGGCAAAATGATTGGATATTTCTGCTCTTCCGTGAGTGATGAATATTTCAGTCTTCCGCCGACTCGTATGAATCCGTCTTCATCGACGAAGGCATCGAGTGATTTTAGTGGACTGCCCTTAGGTTGCTTTTCTTTCTTTATCAAGTTCTTTCGAAATGAGGATAAAGCTTTCATCTGAGTCCATCGAATGATGCTAGTTTCTGCTTGAGTTCCTCGGGCAGTTCCTCGGGCCGCAGTTCCTCGGGCTTTAAGTAGCCAGTCATGGTTTCTTTCGGTGCCATCTTTCCAGTCTTCACATGTATTCTGGATTGGATATTTCCAAGATACCTATGCCAGTAAGCAATCAAACGACGTAATTTTGAAAAGGAGGAATATTTATGCAAAATCCGGGAAGTATTCGTTATGGTTAGGGTCGTCTTTAAATTCTTTACCTCTGGCAGATCGGTTTCTGGTTCCATTGAAGAACTTGGACGTGGTGTTGCTGTAGCTAGCCACTCAGGTCCGGACCACCAAAGCTCCTTGTGTTCAATCTCTTCTGGCGAAATTCCACGAGATATAAGGTCTGCTGGGTTGTCTTTCGAAAGGACGTGATCCCATGTTGCATGCTCAGTTGCATCCTGAATTTTGGTAACTATTCGCAACGTATGACTTCAGCAGTCTGGGTTCAGTCTTGATCCAACCCAACACTATTGTGCTATCACTCCAAAGGAAGGTATTTTTTATTCGGTGTGAGATGGCGTCCATTACCTCTCTCAGAAGTTTTGCGAGAAGAAGTGCTCCTTCTAATTCTAATCGAGGTAAAGATATGGTTCTGTTGGGAGCGACTGCCGATTTTGAACTAATCAATCTGGAGGTAACAACTCCATCATGATTTTTGCTAACTGCGTAAATGCAAGCTCCAAATGCTTTCTCAGAAGCATCACAGAATCCGTAGACATCGAACCTGAATTCTTGGTTATGTGGATACACATTTCGAGTAATTGTCAGCTTGTTTAACAGTGCCAATAAAGCGTAATACTCGTCCCAAATGTCGAGCTGCTCCTGGTTGAGTGGTTCGTCCCAGTCGAGTCCATCTACCCATAATCGGTGCATTATAATCTTCCCTATGATGAGAACTGGACTTATAACACCAAGCGGGTCGAACACTTGAGAAATCTTGGATAAAACATCTCATTTTGTGATTGCTGGTTTCTGTGAGAAGGTGACTTGAACTTGCAAAGTGTCTCGCTGAGAATCCCAGACAAGTCCCAATGTCTTACAGGCTTCTGCTTTGTCCACTATCATCAAGTCGTGAGTGTTTTGTTGAATTTTTAAGTTTTGTAGAATCCGTTTGTCATTGGACCTCCATTTCCGTAGTACCATGTTTCCTCTCTCGAGTAACTGCAACAGCTCTTCTTGCATCTGCATCACAGTGTCTATGGTCTCGCCACCCGTGATACAATCATCCATGTAAAAGTCCTGACGTATCGCCTTTGCTGCTAAAGGATACTGCTGATCGTATACAGTATCAAGTTCTCGCAGACACCTCATCGCATGAAACGGAGCAGAAACCGTGCCATAAGTAACCGTATTTAATTGATATGTTTTTATGGGCATATGAGCGTCTCTTCTCCACAAAATCTGTTGCAGTGATCTGTCTTCAGGATGTACTGTAATCTGCCTGAACATCTTCTCGATGTCTGCTGTGATGACATATTTGTGAGTACGAAATCGAATCATGATATTGACTAACTCCGCTTGCAAATTTGTACCAGTCATTAATTTATTGTTCAATGATTTTCCATTTGTGGTTGCCGCAGACGCATCAAACACTACTCTCAGCTTCGTGCTGCTTGTGTCCGGACGTAAAACTGCGTGATGAGGTATGAAATAAGCCTCTCCTGTTTCCAGTGGTGTATCTTCGATAAGCGACATGTGACCGAGCTGCTCATACGTATCCATAAACTCGCAATATGCTTGTTTTAGAGTTGGTTGTCTGATAAATCTTCGCTCGAGTCCTTCAAGTTCCTCTTGACTTGTTCTTTAGATTCACCCAGAACAACCTCAGGTCGTGTTGGCAACCTGACAATGAATCTACCTGTTGAATCTCTGGTTGTGGTATCTGCAAACAGTTTCTCACAAAGTTGTTCTTCTTTTGTCTGATATTTTATTTCTGGTATAGCCTCTTGTTTTCAGAACCTTTCTAGTTGCTGTGACAATTGATAATTGGTGACTGTCAGACACGTGGCTTTTCCATTTCCTTTACTCTGTACTTCACCTCCAAGAATCCATCCTAGTTGCGTGTTTTGTAGAGCTGGCTGACCATCGATGTGATTCTTAGGTTCGCCAACAACGATTTTCCAGTAAAAGCCTGCTCCAAGCAGTAAGTCAATATCTCCTGGCTCATTGAAAGATGGGTCTGCAAGATTGATATGACTTGGCACAAGTACTTCGTCCACGTTGACCTTTGATTGAGGTAATTGTTCCGTTATCGAAGGTACCACAAGACATTCCAATTCTACCTCGAACTGGTTCTGCATTGAGGAAATGCGTATTTGGTCGACTCCTTTCGCTTCCCCTTGGACACACTGAACTCCGCTGAACTGTAGCTTCTGATTTGTGTGTTTTAATTTAAGCCTTTTGCTTAAATTTGTTGTTATTAAATTTAACTGTGCTCCTGGGTCCAATAACGCTCGACATTTGACTTTCTTCCCTTGAATGTCTTCTGCGTAGACGAGTGCGGTCGAAAGTAAAATTTGAGATTTTGTCTTTCTGGCCAATGCTACATTTAGTCGTTGGGATGCTGGAGTGCCCCCAGAGTTTTGTACTTGGGGAGTTGTCTCCGAAACTGCTGGTTTCTCCGCGTTGCTCAAAGTATAACCATCTTTGTGAAGTAAAGTGTTGTGTGGCATGTCGCACTTCCTACATTTTGATGATCGACATTCCTTAGAAAAATGCCCATACTTCAAACAGTTTACACAACATTTCTTTTCCATAAGTAGTTTTCTTCTGTTATCTGGCGATAGTTTCAATAACGCCTCGCAGTTGAAAGGAAGATGATTTCCATTTCCACACAAAATGCAGTTGGACGAAGTATTCATCAGGACTAGCTTTTTATTTTGCGCTCTATCCTTTTGATAGGATGTCTTCAAATTTGTAGATTTGGGTCTGTTTTGTCGTAGTAACATCAATGACTGATATCTCTCTGCCAGAAACTTTGTGAAATCAGTTAACGTTGGCATATTTTCTGGTGTACGATTCTTGTTTCTCTCTTGCCAATCGCGTTGCTCCGCATAGTCGAGCTTCTTCTCAGCTAAATGTATTATTAATGAGTCCCAGTAATCTACAGGCTGATTCAGAGATTTCAAGGCTGATATGTTTGTCTGAATGTGCCAGTTCAATTTTCTCACCTGAGCTCCATCTGAACTCGGAACAAAAGACACTTGCCAAAGATGGCGCTGTTGGATCAGTTTTCCAGTATTACCAACATAAATATCAAAATGCTCTATGATTACTAACAGATTGATTCAACAATTATAAATTAACCTAAATAGTTAAATAGTTCTTACTAGTATGATTATGGCATAAAATGACCTGACTAAAGTTTCAAATAATAATAGTATCCTAATTGGATCTTTCTTACTTGAATCTACCTGTAGGTTAACGAGAGATCGGCTACACTATGGTTTTGCCGTCTTGCGTCGCTCCGTAACCTTCAAACAACCTCGCCTCCAGTCGTCGGTGCCCCAGTTTCTTGACTTACTCGTTCGGGATCTGCTTGCTTCATGCGGTCCCGCGTGTCCAAGTATTTCTTTTCGCAGACACGTAATGTGCACAGAGGAAATGAAATCGACCCAAAGTAATGTGCAATGGAATGTCAAGTCCACCAATCATACGCAGAAACGCTTTTTTATTGTAACCATACAATACTCCTCTGAATTATAACCATCAAATGAAGAACAAGAAATAAAAAACAACTGAAAGGAAGACTAAATACGCCTAAATTACACTCATAATTATACTGCACCTGCTCTCCGCTTTCATTACATTACGTTAGTTTTCTATAACGCACACTTTCTTCTAGGTATTTGTTATACTTTCATATTTAAATTTAAATAAGTTATTTTACCTCTTCGTATTTACCTGTGAAGAATTTTCGAAGTCCTTCCGGTAGTCGTCCGTGTTGAATGCAAAAATTCTTCGTTCTGCTGCTTCCTGTAGAAAGAAAGATTTTCACCGATGCGGACAGTTGCATCGCGTGCTAGCTACACGAGCTTCGGACGCTAGGCGCGTCTTCCAAATCTACGCTCCTCTGTGATAATAATGTGCCACGTTTATTCCTTTTCCTATCAAGAACAGGTGGTGACAATATGCACTGAATAATATGACATCAACTGCTGGGTTCGATGACGAAGACTTTAAGGCCATCCTGCAATATTTTTTGCGAACTACGGATTAAATTAGTGAACTACCAACTTGGAAATCATGACACACCACTGCGCCGCCCATTGATTCAAATATGCCACTCCTATATTACAGAGTATTCTTTCGCGAGTTTCTTTCGCTTGTTTCCTATGAAGTAACTACAACATTGAATCAATACTGTATGGAGCAATATAACATCATATCTTTTTGAAAAGATCGATGCATATTGTATACAACGAGCATGTTTTCGTGATAAGAGACTTGAAGCCAAGAGTTCCTTTCGTTCAGAGAAAAATGAGTCATTGAACCGTCGCCGTCTTTAATAAAAATTAGCTAACGCGACTGAAGGCTGCTCGAAAGAGAAAGGGAAGGCTGCAGACCGCAATCGACGAAACCCTTCCTTGGCGAACCCACTGCCACGTTCACTGAATCCCGACTGTTTCACTACACGATACTTCGTAAATAAATAGTTAGCTAAACAAAATTTTCTTAAAGAAAGGATAGCTATTTTTTCTTTAATTTTTACTGAATAATACCAAAATTTGCTTAATAAATCGTAGGTATAATTTTCATTAAAATCTTTAGAATTTCGAAAATGGTAATGGACGTCATTTGACACAGAATTATCAACATTGGAGTGTCTCTTCTATCATGATCTTCAGCGCGCATGATCAAATTCCATCTGTGCACGATGCATTGATGCATATTCTTTATTTGGATATAACTTTTATTTTATCTTACAATCTTCCATGAAATTAAAAAAATATGCATTTTTTCGGAACTCTCGCGCTCCGTTTGATAAGTTTTTCAATAGATGGCAGAACAATTAGTGGGGTAGAAGTTTCAATATTATAATAATAGGTAACCTTTACTAACATATTCGAGAGTGTGTGTCTGTAGCACTATGTTGCTTTCGGTGCAACAATTGAGTGGCGGCCAATGATGCGTCTGTGCCCAAGGGTGGAAGGTACGGAGCGCTGCCACTAGGGACTGCGTGCATCGTGGGGCCTAGAGAAGCTTCGAAGTTGACGTGCCGCTGCAGCAGAGATCGCTTGGCTACGTGATCCACTTGCGTCGCGTAATTGACTTCATTAGCTATTACGGAGATCGAGCGCCCTTGATGCAATGGGGCGCTGCGCCATATACGGCGGTCTGCCCGTACCCGTCCGCTCCCAACCTCGCCTGCCCCCGCCCACCCCACCGCCCACCCGCCCGCCCGCTCGTACCTGCTCCCGACCGGCGGTGCCCGCCCACGCCTCCGCGCCCGCTCGCGCTCCCCGCCTGTCCCCGTCCATCCTCTCACTCCCACCCGCCCGTTCACACCTGCCCCCGCCCCCACTCACGCCCACACGCCCGCCCACAGGACCGTCCACGCTCCCGCGTCAGCCCACGCTCCCACGCCCACTTCTTCCCGCTCTCCGATCGCCCGTCCCCACGCCTGCGCGCGCGTGCATTCATTGAAGACACCGTTCAGGGCTTTTCTGTTCTATTAAGTTCCATATGCGAATGAGAATTGCATCTTAACAATTTTATCTTCGGTTATGTGCCTATCCCCGAACAAAGTTCAAGGGCCGCTTTTTGTGACATGACGCTCTGTTGACTAAACAACAATATTATACAGGAGAAAGCGGAACGTCATTTCCAGCTTAAAAAACGTTTGCATGTAAATCATTTGAAAAATTTGGAAACTTATATAGGAATGTGAGTAAAAATTTTATTTTCCTTTTAATTTAGGGAAAAAATTAAAATCGCAGCAATAAAAGTTGGAATTATAATTAAGCATTTTTATAATATAATTAATAATAGTATTGATAATTTTATTATAATTATAATAGTTTAGCATCACACACAAATAGATTTGTCATTAGTTTCCTCTCCAGCTTCTAAAGCGGGCGGCATGCTGCGTGAGCGCCATGGATAGGCAAGAATTAAGGCCCTCGCATAGCAGTGGCGACGACGTCGGAGGGCGGATGTTACGGTGTCCACACCTTCCCCGGCCGAACCACGACGCAAAGTAGGGAGTGGCAGAAAACAAAAGCATGAGCTAAAGTTTTGTTTGACAATTGTGACCTCTACATAACCATCGCCTGCCGCTAGGCAACTTTTCCACCGTCGTTCATTTTAATGTCGCTTGGCGACTAGTATCGGTGACAGTTGATGCTCTTCGAGTACGATTGAACATTTCGCAAAGGGCGCCAATCGTTTGGCGTCAGTAAGCCGTTGTTGTAATGGGACGGTCGCACGCGTCAGGTTCCGTCACGTATTTTAAAATTTTATTCAATGTAACGTTGCTGTGGACGAATGTAAGAGGGCCTGGAAAGGTGCATTTTTTGCTACCTGCGAGGATGTAGGAAGCGTCGGGGACGCAGAGGTATGCGCACCTCGAACGTCGCTGCTGACTCACCGAAAAATACGAACGATGCCGTTGCAAAATCTAGTGATTCAGCAACGCCTGTTCTTAGAACTCCGGTGACGTTTGAGTTTCAACGGAACTTGGCGAAATTCGAACGGTCATCAATGACGCCGCATTTGGGTGGAAGAAACCGTGTGATGCGCGCACGGCAATCGAGGAAAACGAAACGGGAGAGGGCCACGTAACCCCGTGAACCTGAGGAGGTAGCTGCAGCACACAAGCTCGGCCAGTCCGATCGAGGAGGCGAGAGCGAGTAAAAGTACCATTCGGATCGAGGAGACGAGCAGAAGTAACATTGTGGGGGCAAGAGCGATCCAAAGTGCCATTCCGATAGAGAAGGCGACAGCGAGCAGAAGTGTCTCTCCGAGGTAGGGACGAGGGCGGGTTTCTTTGGATTCTGGGACAAGGGCGAGTTTCTTTGGACGCCTATGAATTCGTCGCCGTATCACCGTATCACCGCTAAGGTGCATTGCTGCGCACCGCACGACGCCACAACACGCCGCGCCGCCACCCGCATGCATCATCGCCACATCGCGGGCCGCCTCTGGGGTCGTTAGGGTGAGGACGAACGCCACTGCCAATGACTGTGGGTACGCAAACTCGAGCTCAGGACTGACGACGTGCCGAGGCGCAACCACCTCTGCCGTGAGCCACGCCGCCGATGCCCGGACCAGGCGTTGCTAACGCCCGAGACGCCACCACGCCACCTTCCACCCCGACCGCCTGCTGATGTGCAAAGGGGTGAGGCGAGACACTGCAGTCACCTGACCCCGCCGCGTCAGCCACCAGGGCGAAAGGGCCGCCGCTTCCGTAACCGGTGTCATGGCCGCCGGGAAGGGCGTCGCATTGCTTCAAAGGACGAACTCTGGCCCGTATAGCCGCATGCAAGATTACTTACTTGTAAGCTACTTTTAAGAAGTGTTTATAACGGGGGACTTCGTCTCATGAAAATGGAAATATTAAAACCACCTTTGAAAATGCAGCTGTGTTTCAATGCAGTACTAGAACGAGAATAAGCCCTATCACGCATTCCTCCCTTTGTAGAGTCTACTGACTGAGCAGTCGGGGCAACGCTGGATCGCCGTAACCAGGTAATCAGGTGAGACGGGGCAGCCACACGGATGGTGTGGTTACATTGCATTGCCTCAAGAAACAAGCCTGGAGACATTCCTACTCGGAAGGACGCGCCCGAAGTAAGGAGAGACGGATCCCACCCTGCCGAGATGAGTTCCACTTCCAAGGTCACTTTCTAGGAGGAGGTGCACGTAGAGTCCTAGAGCTTCTTAATTAATGCAATACCGGTACCATCCAACTGTTCACCAGCACGTTCCCCGTTATAAGGAATGCAAGGCCGAACATTTAAATACGGCTGAGATGGATTTAAAATAATGCACTATTGATACAGTGTGTCTGTGCCTAATTTATTCATCAAAAAAGTATATTTAAAAAATAATTTGATGTTTTCTTCAAGAAATTATGGTGTTCTAGTTTTTTTGTCCTTTTCTTGTCCGAATTACATTTTGCCATATAATCAGTTGTCTTTTGTTGCCAGTTAATGCACACATTGTTATCCAAAATGGGTGGATGCATTCCGAAGTAGTAACATCTTTGAAACATACTTTGGACGTCAACCCGACAGCACATTAGTCAACATGAGTTGACTAGGTTAGAGTAAGAACGTTGCAGTGACGAGGAATTGCACAGAAATTTAATAATAGGGGATCTGACTGTTGTCAAACTGTGTATGACTATTCAGAGGAAAGGTCATCAATTTCTATTTACACGATACCGTGTAACATAACCTAATATCACCTCTTTCCAAATTAGCGATACGGCTCCATTTGCATAAAAAACAATTAATATATGCAACACGTATTTCCAGGACATTTTTATGACAAAGTATTTCTTGGGAACATACAAGAAACCTCGCATTTGGATAATCGCCAATCGTTAGTGTATTTTGCAAGGCTTTTCCATATTTCTCTAGAAATAAGTGTACAATTTACCTAAGCCGCCACCAAACTTATAGGAAGTGATATTTTGATATTCTTCTACGAGTACAAATGTGACGTTTTCCTCGTGTACTGTACAAACATTTACGCATGAAAAGTATGAGCGCACGAAATCAAAACGGAATATATTTAATTATTTGTTATCACACATTTTAAAGTAATGACAATGTTTTTTATGTAATTGCGTAGTAAAAAGCTTTTTGCGTTAGTTTTTTCGATTTTACCATCGAGTAAGGCTCAGGAAAAATTTCCGAGATCGGTAGTCGCTACCGGTTCCTCGTGCAGTTCATAGTCGAGACACTACCTACCTACACACCTACCAGTTGCAAGGGGCCAATACTCGGTTCACTCGCTCGTGTTTACGCGTGTCATGTTTAACATCATCCTGCACGAGTCCTTAGATACCCAATTATACCCGTCCGGTTACTCTGCGTTTCAAGCTCTATATTCTGCCGCCGTCTGTCTCTCTCGACCAATGCTCACCTTTGTTCAGGCGAGGAGCACTTCGGCCTGGGGAAGAAGACGTCCCTGACACGTGTCGTAAACTCTACGACATAGAAGGCCAAAGGCGGAAGAGGGTTAGGCAACGAAAGAGTCATTCGTTGGCCGTAGTTAGGCGCACGTTCCTTCAGGAGGCGCGAACCACCAACATATTTGTATAGGCCTAAGAAAATGATAAGGAGGACGATTTCATTTGTTAGGGAGTCGTGGGCACAGACGCTGTCGCTAGCCCTGGCGGGAAAGAGGGAGTGGGTGAACAGGTCCAGATGCGTGGGGGGGGGGGAGGCGCCTAACTGCATCTCGCGGTCAGTTTTCCTTCACCCTCTCTTCTAAGCTAATCCCCTTACAGTTTTCGTTACTGGGAAACCATAGCCTGACTACATTCCTTTTCGTTCATTTGGTGTTTCGGAAGGTGTGCGAACTTTAGTTAAGTTTGCATTTATAAGTAGCGCTTTATATGTTCAGTAAATGTTCTCGCACCAGTCCAGAGAACCTCTAATACCGGTGAACAAGGCAGAATTTTCGGAAGTCAGGGAGGGAAAATGATGATCGTGATAGGTGGTTTCAAGTTTTGTTTCCACAAACTTTTAAGCGATGGATTTCAACGTTATCAGAAAAATTATAAGGACATGCAATTGGTTCTTGAAAACAGAAGTGGATCATTATAATATTATAATGGATCAATGTGATACTAAGCAGACGACGGGAAAGGTAGAAATCAATCCTTTCTCTAAAGAGGAAATCTGAACGAGAGGCTGTCACTTTATGTGGAGATTGATAAACGGCTTAAGACAAGTTGACAGCGGAATGCAATCGCCCACTCGGGGAGGCTCCTTGCGCCTGCGCATGGACGAAGGGCGGGCCCGGTTCGGTGCCAGGGCCGTCCCGGCGCGGCCTTCAGCGGGACTCCGTTACTCCCGCTCGGTCGGAGCGGGCCTGGTAGCACTTATCCGATGCAGATCTCCACGAGATGATTTGTTGTTCAGAAAAACGACATTGAGGAAGTGGGAGCAGTATCTGCACAGTTAACACTGTGTGCGAAGTTCTTAATATTTGTTCTAGGTGTTGCATCTGATGGCAATTATTCTGAATTTCGCTAATGAGGAAAATGAATGGGGTACATAAGTGAGATTTTCCAGGGTATGAAATTCTGCTTGAACCCGCTATAGTGTGGATGTATTATTCTGAGTACTTTGAAACAGTCAGACGACCAAAATACCAAATTCGGCTGTTAACGTAAACGTCTTTAAAAATGTTTTAGGGGTAGGGACTGTCGCTAAAATTGAGGGTCCCACTGAATAGGGAACCGCAGTATTTTCTAAAACCGAGGTTTATATTATTACATCTATGTTTAAAATGTATTTTAATATTAAATTTAAAATGCAAAGGTTGTTTATTTTTATATTAATTTTGATTACTTATGGTAAATACTTCAGTACTATGAGGAAGGCCCATGTTTTGGTCATGCTTAAGGTTTCTCATGGTATTAATACGGCCCTACGATAACGCGTTATTTTCTTCAGATATGATGCATCTGATCCTTCATGACAGAGTGAATCGTCGAATCGTCTTTCTCCACTAATAGAGCAGAAAGTGTTGGCGAACATGTCAGAAACTCACTTGTTAGGCTTGCTGGCTCTCAACGTTATGTCTTGCAGACGTCTTGTTGTAGACAAGTGACGTATCAACTAAAAGGAAGAGCATAAGAGCAACAAGAAAGAAGAAGATTTCCCATTTACCTTTCAATATTTTCTTCTATATTCTTACTACTCTCAATTTTGACTTCCTCCTTTACATAGAAATAGAGAAAGTTATGTAATGCTGAGGAAAGAAGATTTAGATTCAAAAGGATTTTTTTCAAAACGCCGAACTGACGAACAGACGGAAGGACTTTGTCTGACCAAATACTTTTTCTTTAAGCGTTTTGAAAAATATAGCACAATACCCTGATTTTAGTCACAGAAACCCATTTCATTTAGACTTTAGATAGATAGATTTATTATTTCTGCAGGTAGGTATACAACCTGGTGGCAGAACACTACAATTTACATATTACAACAAAGAATAATAATATAGAGACAATAATATAATAATAATAATAATAATAATAATAATAATAATAATAACAATAACAGCATTACCACTACACTTTATGACTGTCCTGCACGAAATTTTTAGCTAATAAATACACTTCACTTCAAAACACTTGCACTTCACTTCTCTATTTCTCTATTGCACTACACTTCACAATACGTCACGCCACTCCAATTCAACTACCACTTTAAATATAATTGTATATTTAATAAACCAATGCATTTAATAGTGGTTATCACAACGCTAATTAATAATAAAAATAGCAATTATAATAAAATTATAACTAAAATAATAAGTATTTTAATAAAGCTTACTTACTAACTAATACATTTTACAAATGTCCTTAGTGAATCTACTTTTAAAACTTTGTACACCTAGAGGAGATGGTGCCATGGCTGTCGCAGGCAACTTATTCCAGTCCGTTATTGTTCTATTTGTGAATGAAAATTTTCCAACATCTGTTCTCTGTGGCCTAAACTGAATTTTGTGCTTGTGATCCCCTCTACTAAAGTAAGGGGGTCTATCGCGTCGAATGAAAATATCTTTCCAAGCTGGATAACCTGCATACGCTTTGTACATAGCACAGAGTCTTGCCTTAACCCTCCTGATTTCTAGAGAATCCCATTCTACTTTCTTCCTATTGCTGCGGAAAGTAAGTTTACACGCTCGTCTCTGTACTCTATTCAAATATTCCTTTTGTGAATTTCCATAAGGATCCTTACAAATCGCCCCGTATTCTGTTAATGGACGAACTAGAGATAGGTAAGCTAATTCTCTCGCTTTCGCAATACTCTTTTTTAGTGTTCGCATGGTAAAATGCAAAGACCTCCAGGCTTTCCTTACGACAAAGTTAACCTGATTTTCCCAATTTAGTTTTCTATCAAATATTATTCCCAGGTACTTACAAGCCAGGACTCTTGGAATATTTTCGTTGCCTAAACGGTGTTGACTTTCACTATATTTGCGGCCCCTACAAAACGTGATGGTTTTGCTTTTTAAACTATTTATTATATGCTATTTTTTCTGCCCAGAAATGCAATCTATCTAGATCATCCTGCAAAATATCCTCCTCTACTTTTGATTGAATAATTCGATATATTATACAGTCATCTGCAAATAGTCTTACCTTGGAACATAAATTGTCTGGCTGGTCGTTTACAACCGCGACAAACGGGAGGGGTCCAATAACGCTTCCTTGAGGGATCCCTAAAGTAACCTCTACCAGAGTTGAAAATTGTTGTCCAACTCGGACTTTGTTTGCTTTCTCGAAGCTCATCAATCCATGCCACAACTCTCGTGTCAATACTCGAATGTATTAATTTATGAACTAGTTTATCGTGTGGGACAACATCAAATGCCTTCGCAAAATCTATTATTATTGCATTCACCATCCCACTATCATGAACTGCATCAGCTATATCCTGAAAGAATGACGCTATCTGACACTGACGCAAGAGAAACCATTCCTAAAACCATGCTGTCTCTGAAATAGCCATTCTTTTTGTTCCCATTATTGTCTAATATAGCTAGTTATCAAATGTTCCAATAGCTTACATACAACTAACGTAAGACTTACCAGTCTATAATTTGCTAAAACAGTTCTGTCACCATTCTTAAAAATCGGAACAATAGTAGCTAGCTTCCAATCTTTTGGCACGCTTGAATTGTTGATCGAAACATGAAATAATCTTGTTAGATACGGTAATATTGCCTCTCCACTGAGTTTAATTCTGTCCGTTGAAATGGCATTTGGACCTGTGGCTTTGCATTTTTCATAGATTTAATTCGCTTTCGTAATGCATTCACGTCTATATTAAAGTGATTGGGTACGGTCTCCTTCGATATCTGAGTATGGTGATATTTTGTTTTTAAAACGGAACTGAAGTAGGCATTAAATGCTTCTGCTTTTTCCCGATCATCTATTAGTAACCCGTTCTTAGTATCTCTAACGATAGGAACTTCTTCTTTATTTTCTCTTCTTCTGTGAACATATTTGTAAAACCCTGATCAATTATTTCCCTCACTGTCGAGAATGTGTTTTAAAAACGACTCCTGCGCAATTTTCTTTTCCCGCTCTAATTCGTTTGAACAGTTTCGAAAAAGTATCCTATGATTTTCACTACGATGTCTATTATTGAAAGCTTTTCTCTTCATTCATCGAATTTTCGTATTATAATATTCTGGATTTAAATTTCTTTTTAAGTATTTATGCGGCACAAACATTTGCAATGCATTATCCAGAATGCTCTTAAACGCGGTCCAAGTTTCCTCCATACCTCCTTCTATTCTCAGAAAACGATCGTACTGGTGTCTCAGGTAGTGGTGCAGCCCCTTTGTGTTTGCCTTCTTGAACTGCCAGATTTTTGTACCCTTAGGAATTTTTTTATGCGTAAAATTTATGTCTAAATCGACTAACACCGCTTTGTTGTCGCTTATGCCATCAATGACATCGCAAGATAAGAAATGCTCTTGCGGCCTAAGTCAGTAAACATCTAGAAGCGCCTCCTGTCGCGTCGGACTATGTATTACTTGCGTTATCACCCTTCCCTCACGAGTCTGTTCACTGACTATTGTACTTTGGCTTCGCTCACAGCGCCTTTCCAATTTGCGTCTGGAATATTTAAATGACCAGCGATTACTATAGGATGTATATCGGTGTTTTCTATTTTCTCAGAAATTCCTTCCAAAATCGCGTAATTTTCATTTGGTGGTCTATAGCAAACAATAATTTCTATCATATTCCGTAAATGACTAATTTATATCCCCATTATCTCATTTTCTTCACTGACCTAATTTCTCCTTACATCTATTGCATCCTTAACACAAATGAATATCCCACCATCTGTAGTATTTTCATCTCTCCTAAACGACCTGTAATTCGGGAGAAAAACTTCAGAGTTTGCTATCTCTTCCGTCAGCCACAATTCAGTTCCTATTATTACATCAGGATCACAAGCATCAACTAAATTCTAAAATTCGATTTCTTTATTGTTTATACTGCGACAGTTCACCTGAAACAGCCTTGTGAAGCCTTTCATCACCTGAACATTTTCGGTGTCCACTTCTCCGTCCCACCTCGCCGTTTTGTCCGTCTCCTCCCGCGTCGTCGTCACCGCCGCCGCCGCCACCGTCGCCGTCGCGGTCACCGTCGCCGTCGCCACGGCCGTCATCACCGCCGCGTCCCCGTCGCCGCCGTCGTCGAATCCTACGCCGCCGTTGTCGTCTCCGTCGCCGCCGTCGTCGTCTCTGTCGCCGCCGCCGTCGTCTCCGTCGCCGTCGTCTCCACGGTTGTCGCCGTCGCCGCCACGTCGCCGTCGCCGTTGTCACCGTAATCGTCGCCGCCGCCGTCACCGTCGTGGACACAGTTGTCATTTTTATACTTTTTACCGCTAATTAGTCACGACCCGAGTCTGAGGCAAGACTCGATGTCACTGTCATGCAACCGTCCAAGTTTCCAGCCACAACGAGGATTTAGATGAATCCCGTCAGGGCTGATGTCAGCCGTGCTCAGCCAGTAATTTGGGTCGACAAATAATGCGTCAACCTTCTCAAAAACCCACAACAAACCCCAATTCATATTCCAGGTTTTGGAATTGAGTCTGTCGCGTCGACAGATTACGCCACTGAAAATTAACTTAGCATTTTTGTATATCCCTTTTATATCACTACCCAGATACACCCACTGTTTTATGATGTCACTGAGAAGTTGGTTTCTTCGAACATTCGTGCCCACGTGCACTAGCACCGCTTTTACGCTATCCAGATTCGCGCATTTCACAACGTTTGACAACTGTTCTGTGTTACATCCGGGATAATAAGACACATCGGCTTCCTTTCTACGGCACACGCCTTCATTTCGTCGTAAGTCGTAGAGTCTCCAAGCACTTTTACTTTGCCGGAGTAACCGTGATTGTGTCCTTGCTTCGTGATCGCAGCAGATCGCTTTGTGTTCTTCTCTCACATTTGCGCTGAAGTCGCACATTTTTTTCTTGCATATCTTTCAGTTTTTCTTCCGCTGCACGGAGGTCTTCTCCAGTTTCCTTATCACTTCTTCCTGAGCCTGCAATTTCGCCCTCATACCGGTCTCGGCACACATCTTACACACCCAGCCGTCAGGAGCATCGTTCCTTTTAAGTTGTTAGCAGTCAAAATTATACCAAGAACTGCATAGCGAACATTGAATACCATTCACTACGCCACTTTTGCATTTCCCACATTTGTTTTTTGCGGGCAGTTCTTTCGCTACGTTTGCGCTGCTAGCAGGCCCCGGGTTTGCTTCGACACCACCGATGAAAAGCAGTATCGCCAGCAGGTGAAAGTCCACGGAGGGGTCCTGCATACCAGAGACAGTGCAGGTAAGGGACGTCTGCCTCTGCGCCCACCGCCCGACCGCTGCTCGGTATTGCCCCAGGACGCAAGTCATTTCCTTGTAAAACTAATCCCCAGGACCACCACGAAAAACACGTCAGTCAACCACGAAGACTGAACAGCGACTGAAGACATTCAGACATTTCAGACTTTAGACATTGTCGACTTTAGACCTTTCAGAAAATAGAGAATTGTGTGTTTTAGCTCTGATGCTCCATTTAGATGGCAATTTTGAAAGCGATGGCTGATGTGTTAGTGGTTTGGAAGTTGCGGTTAGAACGGTTACCAATAATGTGATAGTATATGAATGTACAATTATAGCACCACCTGAGGCCACGTGATTTACGTTCTCTCTCTCTCTCTCTATATATATATATATATACATACACACACACACACACACACACATATATATATATATATATATATATATATATATATATATATATATATATATATATATATATATATTCTAACAGGCCCACCTATCACACGAACTTGTACCTTCTGCACACACACCTCGTGCACTGTAAGCGGGTTGTTAAGATATTATGCTCGTGAAGCGAGCTTAGAATCTCAGGAAGCAGGATCTTTCGGGTACGAGAAAGGTTTGAACCCTTGACACAATAAAAGACACACAGATCACACATAAACGAGCATATAATTCACTCAAAATTCTGTGGCATGAGTTGATAACAACGAAAAACAAATCAAAAATAGAATTACACTTTCAAAAATGATCAAATAAATACAAATAAGCAACCTTTACAGCCTATTCAATAAATGAACACTTAATTTTGTTCAGAACTAATTTTCTGAAGCAATTTCTCTAACCAGTACTGGGAATTCCCTTTGAAAATTCAATACGTCTAAATTTAAGTTATTCTAGTTACAATTGCACGTGAAATTAAACTTAATTTACAATCTCTTGCCTTTCTTTTAAAATATTACATACAATAAATAATATGTGGGCAAGCGCACTACTCTCAACTTATCTTTTAATTATAACTGCCAATAACAGAATAATGACTGCTCCAATAGAATGGTTTAAGGCAAGCAATAACGCATTAAATCTCCCACTACAAAGCTGCAAATTATTACCACCCGAGTCCTCAGTTTCTAACACTTCTGGAACTATTCTTTCCCTGCCGACGTGAACTTGACCTAATTTCACAGTTCTACAGGTTACCTCGAAACTGTCCACTTTCCAACCTTGAAGTCGCGTGCTGCGTTCCGCACCGCGTTGCTCGATCCCGATGTTCTGCGTCGCCTGCGCTGTCCTCTTGCGTCTTTTTCTATCTTCCTGAACGGCGTCTTCTCCCCGGTCGACTCGCGTATTCTTCCGTCTCCACTAATCGGTTTCTTCTTCGGCTGCTACCGCCTTCGATTACGCCCAATTTGTAGAAAATGTCCCTTGCACTTCCCTGACTGTTAGTGCAAGTACCTCGCTCGTTCCTAACTTTTATTCTGTTAATCAAGAACTTTCAGAGCTTTCCTCACAACGGGCAACTTTTTACTCCCCGCATTAGTTAATAGAAGAATACTTCACTAATTCCTCACTACTTCGCGGATGACTAGCTAGACGTCTTTGCAACGCCGGAAACTCCTATCTAAACAGTCGTTGCGGCGGCAATTACTACCTAATCTGACGAGCGCTGATAGAAATCTGCTTACTTGCCGAGCGGTGACTTACTAGAAGAACTGCTGACCCGACGCGTGCTGGCAGAAGAGAGATGTTGACCCGATGCGTGATGGCTAGGAAAAGAGTTCTTCCGCTTGCGTGTCCGCCCATTTATTGGCGTTGCCTGGGGAAATTCTCTGTGGCGGGGGTAACTTCTCCTCCTTCAACCCTTCACCAGTAAAAACGTGGCTTGATAGTTCGTGGTGACTAGTACGAGCAACGGATGCCAGGCTGCGCGTTTTGCTACTCTGGTTTTTGGCTGCTCTTCTCGCTGCCTGTGAGCGTTCATGCCGATGAAACGGTGGTGTTATGGGGTTGTATAATCCCATATCGCCACAATATATATATATATATATATATATATATATATATATATATATATATATATATATATATATATATTGTAGCGTCACCAAATTTCATTATATTAATTTAATATTAAGGTAGTTTTCTCCACGGGAAGAAAGTAGATCGCAAGACTGGGTTCTTGTCACAAAGGATCCTTTTCAACGGGCAGGCCGCTCGCACGTCGCCAGCTGCCCCGCCCGCCCACCAAATAGGGTGCCGTTCGCAGCAGTTATTTACGACAAGCCGCCCGCTCGGCACTAGCTCATCGCACGCCCCTCGCCGGCTGCCGATCCGCAGGAAAGACCTTTCCCCACCCCCACCCTTTCGGAGAGCCCCCGCGCACTTAGCAAATCAATGACCGCCGGGTCTATGCCCGGAGACAGACCCCGCTCGCCGCCATTCGCCTCGCGCTCGCGCAAGGAATCTCCCTACAACACTTCCGGAAATCCCAGAGGTATTGTTTATAGCTCGCCCGTCGCCGGCTGCCGATCACGGCGCCGAAGAATTATGTTTCAGAAAACAAAGCCGCCTGAACACGTGTGCGGGCACCTGAAGCGGGGATCTTCGAGAAAAATGCCCTGGAAAATTCGAGGAACAGTGCGTCTCGATTTGGTGACATAAAATTGCGACGCATATCGTTTCGGCCTATGAGACATCTCTCCGTAAGGGAAGGGGCAAAGCTACGGGTCTTGAGACGTTTTTGGGAGTGAGAAACGGAGGTGAGCTCGGCCGGGAGCTGAGCAGAGAGAAACATTACCAGACAATGTACCCGACAGATTACCCGAAACATTACACTAGAGATTGCTTTAAAAGACTTTTTCTCGATCGCGACTTATAGAAACATTGCATTACAGAACTTTGCCATCGATCGCGACTAAGAGAAACATTACATTGCAGATTACTTGTAGGAGAAAACACGTGGTTCTTAGCTAAGACTCAGTGGAGTGAGGAACATTGTTAATTTCGGTTCGTAGGGTTGAACTTTGCCACCGAGCGCAATTATTCACCGAACCTAAGACCCGCGCAGACTACGCGTCATTCAGCGTTCGTCGCCTAGTGCCGTCTCGGTCCCTTTCAAGCCCGCATTACGCCCGCCCGGCGCCGGTGTGTCCTCCAGCCGACTCTGAGCCCGCCCGCCTTTGACGACTCCGAGAAACATCCACGCCGCCAGCTGAGGAGAAGAGCAGAATGAGTAGTCGGTGACCTGACCACCGCACCGCCGTCGCCGCACCACGCCGCCAGCCCTCGCCAGAGCGAGGGTGAATCACTAGACGAGGACAGCCATCCAGCCTGTCTTCAGAGACGCCGGCAACCAGCGGTGATAATCAGGTATTTAACCAGAGATGAACTCTTTCCCCTGATTACGTCATGGGGTTCCCTCGCTGGGTATTCCGGCGAAAGTTTCAGCGTTGCCACGCTCAGGCAGTTTTTTTATTACTTAATAATGCATAAATTATTGTAGACAAAACCCCAAAGTTAGTGTTAAGATATTTCGTCCTAGCTATTAGAACCATGACTAATTGCGTAAAGTTGGTAGGCAGTCTTAGTCGCTCTCTTGCGACGTGTAACTTCCCTGGCAGTTAATGTTGTTAGGAATAAATTAACTTTGGCCCAATTAATGAAATGATTCAATAGATATTTTCATAACCTCCCTTCTCTTCCATCCATTCATTATAGGAATGAACCAGCGACCCGACTGAGCTAAACGTTACTATATATATATTATAATATATTATATATAATATATTATAATATTATATATAATACATTGAAACGTGGTGAGTTTCCTTAGATACATGTACTTTGAATTGCGCGGTAACGCCGGCGAGTAGCGGACAACATCAGGGAACGGGTCAGGCGCGAGAAGGCGGCGAGTCCGGGCGAGACGACGACGGTTAGTGTGGAAGAGAACTCGAAGGAGAGCGGAGCGGTGTTGATGCGCGCGGTGAAAAAGGAACAAAGTGAAGTTAAATACCGGAAGAGACATCATTAGGGAGTGAACTAAGTGTGACAGTGGCCGGTAATAAATAGTGTAAGCTTAAAGAAGCGGAATAGGTGTCGGGAACTGGGGTGAAAAAGTAAAAACTATAGACATCATGGCTGGTAACGGCAGTGGATAGTTGCCACGTGTATACGTGATTGTGAAAGGTAAACGAAGTAGAACTGGTAGATTGTGCAGCAAGGGAGAACTGAGATAACCAACAAAGGATAGGTGGACAGTAATATTGGGTGAGTGCATACCTGATCTGAAATACATTCACAACGGTCGTGGTTGAAGCAAAGGTGTCGTGTAACCGTCGCGGAGAGCTGGGGCCACGGGCCCCCCAAGCGAAGGTCAACCGTCCGACGGACGCCGAGTCGCGCCGAAGGCCGCTGGGGAGCATCCGAGAAGAAACGAACGGTAAATGGCATTCAAGGTATTGTGTAATCTGAGCTCACTGTTTTGGTACCAAAACGGGAAGTGATTAGACTGGAATTGATGTACTAAATTTGTGGTTTTGGTAATAAATTGTTTATTTGTTTAAAAACACCTGATGATTAAGTTTTTCTAATGTTCCCGTCAAACCCTCAGAATCTCATTCACAAACCAAGACACCTGTCCCTTTTAAAAAATAAATGTAGTGGATTGTAGCGCATTGAAGGTACTATATATACAAGGTGTGTTAGAAAAGTAATGAGACTGATTTTATACTAAATTTTTTATTTTTTTCAAACAATAATACGATCCCCTTCAAAGTAGTTCCCTTGGGCAGCTATACACCGGCGGAGTCGTTGTTCCCACTCTTTGTAGCAGCGCTGGAAGTCTTCAACTGGAATGGCTTTTAACTGGTCGGTCACGGTCTTTTGAATGTTCTCCAGAGTTCCAAAATGACGTCCTTTTAGGACATGATTCAATTTAGGGGAAAGGAAAAAGTCACAAGGACTCAAATCAGGTGAATATGGGGGTTGAGGAACAACAGTAATGAGTTTTGAGGTCAAAAATTCACTGATGGAAATGGCCGTGTGACACGGGGCATTGTCATGATGAAGCATCCACTTGTCTGCAATGTGTGGTCTCACACGAATCACTCTTTTCCTGAGCCTTTCAAGGGCACTTTTATAAAACACTTGGTTGACAGTTTGTCCTGGTGGAACAAATTCTTTGTGCACGATTCCCTTACTGTCAAAAAAACAAATCAGCATGGTTTGATCTTCGATTTGCTCATTCGACATTTCTTCGGCCGAGGAGATGACGGAGTGTGCCACTCTTCGCTTTGCCGCTTCGTTTCAGGATCGTACTCAAATATCCACGATTCATCACCTGTGATCACACAATTGAAGAATTCTTGGTCATTGGCAATCCTCTCAAGAAGATCAGCGCACAGGTTTTTTCGATTGTCCTTCTGTTCAGTTGTGAGGTTTTTCTGCACCATTTTGGCACAAATCTTTCGCATGTTCAAATCGTCTGCCAAAATTTGATGTACTGTGAAAGTGTTTAAATTTAACTCTTCACTGAACATCCTTATTGTTAAACGGCGGTCTGATCTCACAAGAGCCCTCACACGTTCAACGTTTTCGTCAGTTTTTGAAGTTGAAGGTCTCCCTGAGCGAGGGTCATCTTCAACGTGTTCTCGACCTTCCAAAAATGATTTGTGCCAGCGAAAAACTTGTGCCCTTGATAAGCAATGTTCCCCATAGGCCTGTTTCAACTTTTCAAAAGTCACACTCGCGGATTCACCAAGTTTAACACAAAACTTTATTGCACAACGTTGCTCTAAATTCCGATGCTCCATTTCTCTAACACACAACAAAAACACAACTTCACTGATGGCGCTGTCAAAAATAATGTGTTATTTGTACGGAGTTGTAACTCGGACTGAGGATGTGGAAGGGATAAACAAAACGGTCTAGCACAGGCCGTTAGACACAACGTTGCCAGATCGCCCGCAGTGTTACCAGTCTCATTACTTTTCTCACGCACCTTGTATATATATATATATATATATATATATATATATATATATATATATATATATTGTGACGTACCTTGGTTTGCGGTACTTTTCACTACATTTAATTGAGAAAGGACGGGTGTCTTTGTTCGTGAATGGGTCTCGTAAAGTTTTGACAAGAACATTGGAACAACCAAATTATAATTTTCTCTGAACCAATAAACAATTTATTACTGAAATCACACATTTAGTACATCAAGTTCAATTTAATTATTCCCTGTTTTGGTACCAAAACTACATTCGTGATTTTAGATTTCACAATACCTCTAATACCAAAATAGCTCGTTTCTTCTCGGATGTCGCCTAACGGCTGCGATAATCGGCGGCCTTCGGCGCGACTCGGCGCCCTTCGGACGGTGGGCTGCGTGGACGGCCGTGACACAGGCCCTCTGCGGCGGTTACCCAACACCTCTGCCCCAACTCCGACCGTTGCACGTGTTTTCCAAATCGGGCAGGCACTACGTCTATAGCACCGTCCACCTTTCCCTTGCAGTTTATCTCGATGCTTTCTTGCGACACGATCTACCAGTTCTTCTCCGCTAACCTTTCACGATAATGCAGGCACGTGGTCACTACCCATGCTGTTACCTACCACGCGGCTTACAATTCTTGCCCTTTTCACCACTGTTCCTGATGCTAATTCCACGACTACCAGCTTGCACTATTTAATATTTCCCACTGTCACACTTAACTCACTTCTTGATAGCTTTCCTTACGTTATTGAACTTCCTTTTGTCCTTTGTTTACCGCACGCACCAACCTCGCTCCGTTCTCATTCGAGTTCTCCTCCACACTGCAACTGCCGCCGTCTCGCCCCGTCTCGCCGCCTTCTCGCGCCTGACTCGTTCCCTTGTCGCGTCCGTGACTCGCCGCCGTTGCCGCGCAATTCAAAATGGGCGTAATTGGAAGAAACTGCCCTGCGTTTCTAATTAATTAGAGAAACGCTCCGCGTTTCAATATATATATATATATATATATATATATATATATATATATATGTATATATATATATGTATATATATATACATATATATATATATATATGTGTGTGTGTGTGTGTGTGTGTGTGTGTTTGATTGGAAAGTCAGTAGCTGATGTGATGCTTATATAGGACGCAATAATTTCATGAGTCTAACGTTCGACCATTTAATACGAATGTGAACTTTCATTTCAAGCAATCGCTACTTTTTGTGTAACTATGAAACAAAGTACAGATATCTTGTTTTTGTTCCTTTCTCCGACCTTATTATTTACGACCGCATTGAGAGAGCGTTTTAACTTGGTAACTGACTTCATCAACGCGGCCAAACGTAGAGAGTTCTGTGAAGATATGACCCCTTTTAGATTTTTTCGAAGTTCAGATTGCATCGTAACTAACGACGCATTCTCTCTTGTTTGAAAAATAAAAAACATACATCGACTTCTTACATCCCGTGTCTGTAGAAAATTCTTGGTCCAAAAACGTACAAAACTAACAACTTTTTGCGCGAAAATTTGTAATTGTGTCATAATGTATATGTAGTGAATCGTGAGGGTAAGCAAATAAAGGTATGTTTTTTACTGTGCCAACGTTTCAGCCATTTATGTTCCCTGCTTCAGGCGCTATAAATGTACAATAAATATACAAAAATGTCATCATTAATACGCAGGAAAATTCATGAGGCTAGTTGAACCTCGCACATCTATGTTGAGTTGCAAAATTGCATGTTAATATGGAAACTCCCATTTTCACGAAATTCAGTGTCAGGTCTGAAAATATTTGTACGCCAAACGTTCACAATTCTCTTATTGGGATAATGCATGGTTACCTGTGTTCTGAAAAGAAGGAATCGTAGTCAGTTATCACATATACCAGGCTAAATTTTGTTTAACTGGAATTACTGTCACTTTAGATATTTAATAGGATGTATGTGGAAACAGATTTATATTATTAAATGATTTTAATTATGGAAAATATTATCAGCCCTCATACACCCCAAATAGAGTACTGTTTTCCTCGCGGATTTTGTAACATGAAATCGCATTCATACCTGAGTCTGAGCTACAAATTCTTGTTGTTGTACCTAGTGAAACAAAGTGATAGGGAAAGTCAATGGAAGCAAAACATGTTATTTGAGCCATGTTCTCCTCTTTTGTGTTAGGAATACAGCTCACAATAAGTTAATTCCATGTTGGAATTGGGATGTAGTATGTCGGTATAGCAACAAAATTGTGTATTCTGAAAAATGTACAGCGTAAAACTTGAGTGGACACAAGTATAATATCTGTTTTGGTTCAGTAGAAATAGTACATTGGGAGTTAAAAGAAACTAAATACAACAATCTTGATAACAAAAACATTATTTTCACAAGTATAAATCAATATCTCGATTTGAACGAAAACAATAAACGCTGCGTCGATAGAGAGAGTGTGTAGAAAGTATGAAAGAAAACTGACCATATATATTTACAAAAAACTTACATTCCAGGCATTAATTCCTTAAATATTGTAACGTATTGCAAAATGAACCCCGAGGCAGGACATCTGGCTCGTGGGTAAGTAAAGAGGTAATTTGGGAACTTCCAAGAACTCATGGGGAGGGGTGTCCAAAACTGCGTGGCAGCGTGGTAGTCACGTGGCGGGAGTAACCGCGCGAACACAAGATGACGTCGCCAGTAACGTGGGTGGAAGGTATATAAGCGAGAGTGCAAAACGCAGGGTAGATTTTGAGCTGTGTGAAAACCTAGCGACCAGAGCGGTGCGGGGGCTTAGCGGTGCAATCAGACCGGTGCATTTTGATGGGAAGTAAGAACCGCAATAATATTTTTCCACTTCCCGCTCCCAGCGTCACTCTACTACCATATTTGAAATTACAGCTATACACCGTGGCTTTCTCTACCTCGTTTTCAAATAATATTTAGACGATTAAATCAAATATTTTTATCTGAAACATTGAAGTAATTCGTTGCTTTAAAATTGTTTCACGTCAGCAGCGTTATTTCTTTAAGCGTTAACCAAATACATTTCATTTAATATTATTTTGCGAAGATTTCAAAGTATTTGTGTTTTAAAAAGTTGGGACACTCGAGAATATTCCATGTGTTTGTTTTAGTATTCAAAGAAATTGGATTCTCTGTCGGGAAATGGTGTTCTGGCAGGAAAAATAATGTACAACCTCCACGTCAAACTTGATTTTGTTAAGTGATTGTTTTTTATCACCTGTGACTCATATGAAAAATTATATGTCAAAACAATCAGGAAATTTTTCTCAAAATCACTGATGGCATGCGTTAAGTGAGGAATAGTTGAGTCCTCAGAAGGAATCACCAGCACCCTTCTCTAACTGTGCTTATGTGACGGCTGAGAAGGGAGTACAAACGGAAGTTACAAGCGTTAAACAAACGTGGAAATTTGTATATTTCATTTATTTTTAAATAACTTCCCGTTCGTTTCTGCAGCGAAAACCGCAAATACAAGTAAAATATCTCTACAATACAACAAGGCAGATTTCGAGATGACGCTAAAGGTCAAGAGAATGACTCATTCGTTTGAAAATGAAAAGGAATAACCTCTTTCTGTACGTTCCTTGGGCATCCGGCACTGGTATCAAACTGCGGACCTTTCGGCGGATACACGACTTGCGGTAGTGGAGGGGCAACGGCGGTGTCTGCCCAGGAGGGGCGGGGGCGGCGGGCAGTAGTAGAAAGCCGATTCAGAGGCCACGGGGAAAGTGCAACGACAGGCGTCCATTACGTGCAGGAAACCTTTCAGTCATCCCGAGCAGAAATCACGCCGCTCCGCTCCCTCCTCCCCATTTCTCTTTGGAAGGGGTGGCCCAGCGAAAGCCGATGCACCAGTCACGAGCCACCAGCTTATGTGGCTCAGGCACATTAATGTCACTGCTGTTCCTCTGACCGGGAGGTCCTAGGATTCGAGTCTCGACGGTGGCAGGATTTTCAATACTATCTGCATAGCTAGGTCGAATTCAGTAGCGTCTGATCGGTCGTTTTCCTTGGTTACTCCGATCATCACCAGACGAATGCTTGAGCAGAACTGTAACAAATGGGCCACGGACCGCGCGCGATTTTTCCTTTCCCGTCCTTGACCTATTCATCCTTTGTCCCTTACACATACATGCGCCTACACCAGCACTCATGCCGGAAGACCAGTGGGACTTAGAACTTGTAACTGTAGTATTTTATAGATGCCCTGATTGTGAGTGATACCTGGCTTGGGAAAACACACAAGCCAACGGGTAGGTCGGCGCCTAATCTCATCATCCAGAGGGGGAAGATCACCGCCACATCCACGATAAAAAATGCATTCCACTGACGGAAATTATGACCTTAGCGGAATTGGCAACATTTTTTATATTAGTGAACTGCACATCTCACTAAGAGCAATGGCCTCCTGCTCATGCAGGGAATTATTAATTCTTCTTAATGAAGTGATAGAATAATGATGAAGGGTGAATAGGTAATGATGAAGGGACGATCGCAAGAAAACAAAAAACATTCATGCCCGAGACGGGACTCGAACACGCAATCGTTGGAACTGAGATCGCCACGACACTACTGCCTTGGCGATCTCGGCTATTCGTATCAGCTTTGGCGAGTATAAAATATTTCAATTACATTTTCAGAAACACGATGAATTCGTGCGTTCATGTGTTCTTGTATGATTCTTCTGTTCACAGTGAAAAGTGGTTATAATGTTCCAGAAGGTGTAAACAATATTCATTCTTGGGGTTTGGATGTTTTTTGCATGCATTCAGTCAATCATACATCCTTAAACGATGTCTTGCACTTAAAAAAAAGTATAAATTTACTGTTGAGTAATAAAAATAACTGTATTCTTCGATTTTAACCTACTTTTTCCCCTCACTTCTTAATAACACAACTTTAATACACATATTCGTTTCAATGATTTCTGCGCCAATAATGTGAATTCTATAGATCCTAAAATTAGTTTTGAACCTAAAAAAGCTAAATTTGGATTCTTAAAGACATATGCGAAGTTGGCTTAAGAAAACTCATTTTGGTTGATCGGAATTTTACTATGGTTTGGACCCAGCATTTAAAGTTGATGAGTTTATTGCTATTAATTAGATAAATATTAACTTTTTGAAGAAAGAAGATGCATGTCTTCAACTAAACGAAATGAATATAATTTAAGCTATTTCATGGAAGATTGTACCAAGGTCAGTAAGTTTTAGATTCGCGTCCAAGCTCTCGAAAATTCAATGCGTACTCCTCGTTACGCAGTTCTTCAAGGAAAACAAATATCTGGTGAATTACCTTGGAGAGCGGGATCGTAGTATCTAAGAAATATACCCATTGATTTCAGTTGCGTCGAGCAAACCTTTTCTCGTTTCAAGTGTGCGTTGAGACAATAGGAAGTCCTTTACATTAAATAGTTAAGGATTATATATGGTGTTCATTGGAACAGCGAGTCTTCAAACAAATTTTTGGTTTGGATGGTAATTTTCATGAGAATATTTAAGTTGAATTTGAATAATAAATGTTGAGAATATAGAAGTTGAATTTTTATTATAAATTGTATGTACATTTTTAATAAAATCTTTGCTGAAGTTCTGAAGTAAAAACATTGAATAAAATGAGTAAATGATTTCTATGTTATTTAATGTAATAATCGTTCAGCCTGATAATAATAGGATTAAGAAGTGATATACTCTAAAACACACTCATTCCACTTTTCAAAAACCTAAAATAACGTTAAAAAAATCCTAAAAATCCGGACAAAATACTAAGAACAGGACATTTTTCGGTATATCGTGAATTTCCTCCTCGTTTTATATGCCGTTCGTGAAACACGGTTTCATGTGTTTGTTTTCCTTGTGCAAAACAGATAATTTTTCCATTCTAACAAATAGTTACGTAACTTAGTATTTAACAAGTCTCGCATGTTCGAAAAGGATTACCAACACTTTTATCATACTTTACACAGTAAACTAGATCAATAAAGTCCGAGACAAGCTCTTTAATTCAGAATTAGTTAAATGATTTACCTAAAGGCGGAACCAACATCAGATATTTCTGCTCATTTCTTGATGAATTTTTTGTCAATCCATTCAAATATTTCAAATACTTCTTCTCAATTATTTGTATTTTATATTAAAAATTATCTGAAAATATTGCAACTCTTTTCGTAACAGACATTTGCGCATATATATAATCATAAGAACATCAATTGTTTTATAAGAGATTTATCTAAGAGACAAAAGACGTAAGTATTTCCTCCATATCTCAGACGCAAATCAACACAAGAGCTTTTGTAACGATGAAGACTGAACAGATGCGAGTACCAGCAAGCGAGGGGAGGAGACAAAGACAGCTGAGGCGGCGGCGAAGGAAGCTGTCCAGCCCTGCTCTTCACAGAGAGCGCGTCTTCATCACCAAATGCAAGGAGCGCGCTAAGAGCTCGGCGTTTCGGCACGCTCGTTATACTTTACTTTCAATGGGCAGGTTGTCTAGTTATCACTTGGGAACGGATTTTCATGTAAATACATGTTTTTATAGGAACAAGATACAATGAAGAGCCAAAAAAAACTTTTAGACCAGTCTGAAATCGTGTAGGGCCCCCGCGAGCACGCAGAAGTGCTGCAACATAACGGGGTATGAACTCTTGCAGGGGGTTGAATGTCTTGCAGGGGGACAGCACTGTACGTGTACATTAAATTAACTGTACGTATACATTAAATTTAATGTACGTTCATGATAATTATTTTCATATACGTTTACATTATATGTAATGCAGAAATTTCTGAGTGTGCTTTTTACTTCTTCTGCAAGAGCAAATTCTTCTACTCCAAACACAATTTGGCTTTTTGTTGCTACTATCAATAGAATATTTTAGAGCTCTATAAATAATCATTAACTTGTATACCAAATATTATTGAATTACTTTTACCAAGAATTTATTTATATTATTTATTTATTGAATATGGAATAATTTATTTATTAAATATTTTACCTTTATTTAAATTACCTTTACACAAATAATTTTCTTCAAAAAATCAAAACTATCAGCACTTGAGAAATGAAAAATTCACAACTTATTACAAAGTAAACTAATTGTATTTTGTCCATATTTTTGACCAATTTAAAAACTGCAGAATCAATTTTTTCCACTTTCTTTTCGAGGCTTTTTATCTCCTTCTGTTGGAATTATTTTTATAATTTCCCCGAAAGTAATAATTTTATAGTTAGTAAATAATATTTATTCGGCATTAACGTCTTACAAAGTTGAATAAATAACAATAAAAATAATTGACAGAGGTAATGAATTTGCTTGTACTTAGAAACTGAGTACAAAAAGAAGTAAAATACACAATAAAAAACGAAATGAGAAAGAAAATCGATTTAATGTGAAACAAATTATTATTACTAGATGGTAATATTATAATTATATAATGTTACCTTTCTTTGGTCATTCTAGAAATTACTAAATCAGAAAAATTATTTGGTTCGTAGGGATACAATCCATTCTCAATTTAACAATACCCATTTTGACAATGTTTTCTTTAATGCAAATTTTACTGTTTCTTAAAACTGAGACCAATTACCTATTTATTAAAAATTCTTAAGGATGTAATGTAACAATTTTATCTCAAAAGTTCTATTGATAGTAATACGTTATTTAATGAAACATTATTTTTAATTTAGTGTATAATAGTAATACAACTCCAACTTAGCATCGTATAGCCAAAAACGTAATATAAATTATCACACCTTCAATAACGTATTTAAAAAATAGTAGAACTTTTTGTTCCAGGATTACAGTTATTTACTTTGGACTTACAATGTCAAACTTATTTCCTGAACTTCAATTCATTGTCTTAATTTGTTTGTCCATTCTTATATTTAGGCAGTCATTTGCAATCTGCAGCACATATCCATCATTAGGAGAAGATTAACAAATTTCACATTTCATGAAAATAATATTAAATAATGTTAATAATGAAAATAATATTAAATAAATTATACTAATTAATGTTAATCAGACTTTACCTTGACAAATCCAATATGCCTGAATTGCTTCAGCTTCTCTCGATGTTAACCGCCAACCGGTCTAGAAAACTGCTGTGACAAGAACAGCAAGCGAAGAATAACATTCATAAGTTTCACACGCTTTCATATCAGAATATTATGACAAGATCAGAATGTTGCACAAGTTTTAGAAATGTCTACTATTACTCTAACACGTAAGAACTTGCGGAGCTCCTCAATTACACCAGTAGACTTGGGGCTTACTCGTAGAACTTCTACGTCTGGCAATCAAGGCATCGCACACATCTGCCAGCATATCTTTGGTTTCGCGAGAAATTTCCTCGAGGGAATCTGTGTTTCTCATCCAGCCAATTCTCTTCATCAGCCTAGATTCCTCCAGGGACTCTTTAGCCTTGTCAACTATTAAGCTTTTTCCGTTCCAGATTTCCTCTGCTTTAGTGTCCAAGGTACTCTAACACCGTCAGGATGATTCCCCGAATTTGTAGCGACGTAAAAATGTTTGTTTGTATGGTTGTTAGGTGAATTGAGTACTCCAATACTTCACAATCCTTGACACTCCTATTCAGCATTGTAATTTATAATTATCTTGCTACATATTGTAATTTAAAATTATATAATAATGTATATGTAGTTTGTTCTGTTTTTGTGTGTGATATTTTTAATGTTCCTCCATCTAGCGCTCAATTGTAATGAATAAATACCTTCGACCTTTGCTTCACGAAGCGTTCTCATTGGGAAATCCGAGTGAGGTGATTCTTTTTACCTCAATTATTGCGGAGTTTCCAAAAGACAAGATATAGTATAGTCTAAATATTTATATTTTCTACCAAGTGATTGTGATGTTTTTTATATCTTCTTTGATAATGGGCAGAAGATAGTATCGAATTGCTAAGAATAAAGTAATTTTAAAGGGGAAAATATGAAGAATTACAAATATTACTAAGTTTGAGATTTTAGAATTTTATTGGAAACAAACTGATTCGTTTAAAAAAATGTTTTTATTATTGTTTATTTTCATAACAGACGATAAATATCATTGTAAAAGTAGGCGGATTGTGATAAGGATGTATGTCTTCAGCGTGCATGCGCTCGGTTGGCGCATCGTGTCGGCAATAGCGATTGCGAGTAGCACGCTTGGAGTGGCGAAACGAGAGCCTCTGCACGATTGAATTCGATGATTCATTTGCATCAGAGCAGCGATAGCAAATCAAGTTGCTCCAGAGAACGCGATCAACGCCAACTTGCGCCAGAAAGTACACGCATTTTTCAGAAATCTATTAACTACGAAAAGTATTTTTCTTCTTTCCTCCCAGTCGGCTGTTTGGTGGACAGTATTTGGTCACTGATGATAGATTATAGTGTTGTTAATTTTCATCAGAAAAATGTATTTCCTACCGTGAAATGTAGTATTTGTATTTTACAATATTATTGTATTGCAAAAACCAGCGTGGAGAGAACAAAGAAACGAAGTTAATTTGAAAATTAAGCCACATTTAATTATAAATTAAGTCTAACATGCGTGTTGTCACCATTTGGGTGAAGATATCCAATTTGTTTTTAAATTTTCAACTTTTAAATACTTTTTCAATTTGCTTCTTCACACAAGGGGCCATCTCAGCATTTGCTCAATGGGTCAGGGAAACTGGACAAAAACCTGATCGAGATGGGATCGCAATTCAAATTGCAATTGCAATTCAAATTTCCTACACTTCTTTCGCTAGAATTTTTCAGGAGTTATTTAAACATAATCCGTTCTTTAGGAGGAGTTATTTAATTACTTAATTAGTTAATCTGTAATAGTTATCAACAGTTATTTAAAATAATCCTCCAAGTGACGTTGCAGAGTCATGGGAACGATGCGACACAGCAGTTTGAAATTCTCAGAATAATTTATCGGTTATTATCATTGTTGAATGGGATACAGATATGTGAAGGCTTTATTCACTGAATGTTAATGCTACAATGTCTGTATGTTCAATAAAGTGGTACGTTAAACTATATTAAATCCGGGAAGAATATACGAAACTGCATAAGATGGACATTACGTAACAATATTGTAGGTACTTACTATGTAAGTATTCATAAGGCAATTTTTGAAATGGATTTCCGTTCGAGATGTTTAATTTACATGCGCTGCGACCCACGACAAGAGCGAAGAAAACTCTTTGATAGGTTTTCGCTGCTAGTATCGTGGTTCCGACACACTTCAGATGTGTCGAATAAAATGATTGCTGAGAAATTGATCAGTTGTGTTTTTGTTTGAAGTCGTGAAATTACCCTTACTTATCTGTGTAATGTGTTGCAAATATTGTAACAGTTGAAATTTATTCTGTTTGTACTTTTGTAGCAGTAAGAAAGGGCTACTTTTCCTAACTATCGAAATAATTGAAGAGATGCATTGCAGACAGTTCGTTTGAATTTGTTTAGACTTTCTGAACAGATGTCGAGGGCAGAAATTGTGAATGGCATTATTATATTACGTTACCATTCCCAATAATGTGTAACCAAAATGTACCTGCCCCGCGTTGGGCATCGTTCCAATACATTAACTATCTTTAACTCAATTTACATTCCCCAAGCTGGGTAACCATTTGTAACATTTTTATGATTTTTCTAATTTAATTTGCCCTTTTATACTTGTAATTTAATTCTCTAATAATTCAATTTACCTAGCTCTGTTTTTCTTTTAAGATCTTGCATGAGTTCGACGTACACCATACGGCACCTTACCTGCTGCTCATGGATGTGTGACCGTTTAGAAATCACGATTTATGGAACTTATGTGGAATTTACTGAATTCATGGCAATTTAATGAAATACCTACATTTTTTCAAATAGTATTTATTGTAACATTCTAGTAATATGTCTCGAGCTCATTATTAATTCATGATTCTATGGACTTTCAACGTTATTCAACCTTACGGCTTTGATAAAGTTCGTAAACTTACGGAATGTCTTCTCGGTTGATATTGTGACGTAGTGAAATAAGAATAAATTCAGATAACAATAATATAAGAAGTATATTGAAAAGATACAAACAAGTTACAATAATTTGCTAAAATTTAAACCCTCCGGCAACCTTTTCTTTCCCAGTAACGCTGCTTTACCGCAGAAAAAAAAACAACTACGCGTGATGCGCGCTGTCGGACTTCCGTCCCGTGACTAACACCGTCACATGGCCTGACGCCAAAATTTAAACCGGTCGCCGTCCGGCGGACCGCGTGCCTACAGCACCAGAGATCGTCTGGCCCTTACACTCCGAACATCCCCCTCTAGCTACTCGTCCTCCGCTCTCCGACGCAAACTATTTAAGCAGGGCAGATTTTTAACGTGGCGCAGATGGCGCCGCGTTAAATAGTTGGGGCCTGCATCCCCACCACACAAGTTTCCTAGGTAGGCTCGTTTGCTGTCGGCAAGCGAAGGTTCGCTAGCTAGCTTCCTAAGAGTTTACAGCCTAAGGGTATTTTTGGCTCTGTCACGCTGTCTGCGTCAGCTGCCAGAGCGCAAAACCAGGAAGCTCAGGGCTCAACCCTTCCCTCCCCTGCAACGTGCCTTCACCGACCTAACGGTTATGGCCCTCGTGTTAACGACACCACAATATGATGGCGCCGTCTTCCCCAGAAGGCGAACTTCTACGAACGTTGATCTTTAAGCTAGACAATTTATCCAAGTATTTTGCGCATTTAGGTAAAACAAATTGTCATCTGTTTTTCTAGAAATACTTCTCCGTTTGCAAGATGAAATCTGGTCTATCTATATAATACAAATAATTTTAAAAATAACATATTTGGACACATAGAATGAATATCTTATATTCGAGAATTCTCCAGTTCAATATGGAGATGCAAATAATCAAGCGGAGCGCTCCTCAGCCATTGGCGCACGGATGACGAATGAGCTGTGTATATCTGCTCTGCATATCTTGCACGATGAGAACGTTGAATTTATCGGGAATCCTGAATTATTTTTGTATAGACTAGTGGTATGATACCACTGTTAATAAGAATGTTGTCTTTGCTCTAGGTATTTGATGCTGTCAGGAACTGTAGGAAGCATATTACAGCAGTTTCTTGGTGTTATCTTATTAAAGGTCACAAGAAAAATTGTAATTCGCTGGCGTCTGTTTCGCAAAAACTGAACACTTAAATCTTATGACTCGTGGTTATTCAATGTCGACTTTCTATATTATACTTCCTGAGTGTCGACCATGAAATATATTTTTATAGAATTTTTCATTTTATAATTGCATTGAAGGTCCATTACAATTGAATAATCGCGCCATTGTTCTAAGAGTTATTTCACGAACTCCCTTGTGTAACGTGAACTGCAGGCGAACAAATCATTACGTAAAAACTGCAGTAGATTGCAAAAATTGAAATAACGATGATATCAAATACGCAAAATGACATCACACAGCCATTTCAGATTCTTTACTCGTATATTAGTAATGTAATATCCTTTTATCAAAATTAGAATTAGTAAACGACTAACTATTCATCTTATTACGTTCCACTGAGAGTAGTACTGAATGCGTACTCGTGTATGTATGCCGACCGGCCTGATTGACTGAGTCATCTACCGTTGACTGAGCCATTGACCGCTTCAGCATCGTATTTCGTAGAGAGCGCCCAGCGCGAGAAAAGCAAAATTGTCCTTGATTCTTTATTGACAAATTTTAAAACGTCCAGTGTGGTTTTACACACGTCCAGTTCGTGCACCGCGCTTAAACTTGCAGAAAGTTTGTAAGAAGTAAAGAAGAAAGATATCTTCGAGAAAGAATAATCTGATCAGCAGAGGAGGAGGTATAGAGTTTGTCCCGGCTGGTAAGGTGCCCCGCTGGGGCGAGATGCCTGGGTGGGGAAACGCCGGTAGCTGACGGATAGGCTACCACCACCTGGCGCGATAATAATATGCACTACACATACGGGACTAATGACCTTAGAGTGCCCGGGAATTGTAATTAATCAACAAGTATTGTGCAAGTGCGGGGAGTGTTTGGGTGCCTTTCTCGCCTCGCCGTCTTGCTGCTTATTCGGGCGGCGCGAGACCTTGGGCTCCACGCGCCGGCTGGCCAACCGAGGACACGCTTCTCCCGCGCCCGCCCACGCCCGACAACCACCTCGGGCAGCTCCCGAGGCGAGCACTACCCGCAACGCGTACAATTCATTCATTATTTGGCTTCCCTTACTATCCTCACTCCTTACACACATACACACACACACATGTCGGGAAACCAGGCGAGAGATTGGAGTTTGTCCCGTTTGGAGCGATGCCCCACTGGTGGCGGATTCCTGGATAGGAAAAATCCCACTGCTCGACGAATAGGTCCAAGCCGGATATCACTATTCAGGGGGAAGATCCCGCAATAAAAACATAGACTAAACTTGCGGGACTAATGACTTTGATTAGTGCAGTTGATACGCTCGGAAACACTTATCAATTAACCAACTGATTTCTGGATGAGAAGACTAGACGCCAGTTCTGACCGGTCGATTCCGTAGTTCGTCCCATGAATTCCAGGTGAATGCTGAAACGTATTGCACGCGATTCTTCCTTTTACATCCTACCATGATGCCTAATCACGAGGGAAAGGAAAAATTTGGAAACTTAAAACAGATAATTAAATGGAAAAAGAGGAATAATTGCTATGCAATTATGAACTTATATTTACTTTATTGTTTTGAGGTGGCTCTACAACTTGAACTCCTTGAACTCCTTCAACGTACGTCCTACACCATTGTTCGTGCAATTCTGCCGGAGCCTTTCCGATAATGAAACATGTATAATGAGGAGTCAACTCTTTTTGCGCAAGAGTGAGACAGGAGGAGAGGGAAGAAAATTATAATGGTACAAAAATAATAGAATATAAACCTAATAAACCATTTTTGTTCAAAATTTTTGTTCATATTGTTTGTCTACATTACATGAAAAATCAAGGGGGCAGATGAACCAAATCATTCCGTTAAAAGGAGTTGATGCAAGAAAAGGGTTGGGAACCCTGGTGTATACTTTTAATATATTTTAATGTTGATTAACATTATTTATTGATATTTTAGGATATTCTACTGCTTCAGAAGCCATAGTTAACACTTGTTTCCTTTTTCATTATGCTTTTAGTAGTTACTATGTATTTCACTTTTTATTTCACTTTCTGTCTTTCGCGCCACTATTATCACACATAGTGTTTATAATAATACAATTGTGGTTGGTCTTGATCGTTTTGTTTTGTGAGTTGCAATCGATCAACCGAAAGTAGTCGACGTTTCGCCATTGAGTCGCATGCAAGCGTGTGAGGTTACATGTGAAACAAGGATACCCTTAAGTTATTATAATTATTTGTAATGCAATACTTTTTTAACGTCAAGGTGAATAGCAGTACATACTACAATAGCTCACTACAACGCATGTTTTTTGAGAGGTTTGAAGAGAATACCAGAGTACCATTTGTGGTGAACTCTTCCTTTTGTGTGCTGTAATAGCCACTATTCAGCAATATATTATTAAATACATGACTATCCAAAGTGAAAAATAATACTCACTACGTCTTTACACAAATATTTTCGTTTAACGAAATGAATTTGAATGCGGTCTCATCGAGACCTAAAGCCGTGGAAATTAATGAATTCCTGAATCTATCCAATGTATCGTCTCTCAAATAAAACATAAGACCGAGATATAATTCGCGGAAGTGGTTTAGATGGTAAAACGCTAAGTCTTATTGAACATAAGATTTTTGATACAAGTAATACGCGTTTTGAAGACCATACGTATAAATCATGAAATTGAATTATTCTCTTTTCATTTAACACCCGCAGTCCCCGGCATCCGCAGCCCCCAGCGCACGGTCGCCGCCACCTCGACTTTTCCCTCCTCTCTCCGCTCACAGACGCAGGCGTAGCGAAAGTTGTACGATTGCTCTTAATGCAGAAAAGAGAGAGGGAGGATGAGTAGTGGGGAGATCACTTTAAAAAATGACCTTGAGCCGCCTAAATTTATTATCTATGTTGTAACGGATTATCCACAGTTATTTTCATTTTTCAATTAGCACCTTAAATATTGGGAGGTTAACCTCACCCCCTCTGTCTGTCTCTCTCCCTCTTTTTTCACGCGCGCATACACACACATACAGTCACACACGTGGGCGCGTGAACACGCACACACACGGACTAAATATCCTTCGTGGCTGTGGACATAAGCATCTGACTGGATCGTAACCGCAGCAACCACGAGCGAGTACCGCAGCGGTGTCGCGGGTTGTATCCCGGGCACTCGGAGACCGCACGCGACTCTAGTTCCCTTTTCCCACAACTTTCCATTGGCGGTGACTCACTGCGGTGGCGGAGGGACTGCGGTGGTGCGGGGGTGCCAAGTGCTCGTGCGCATGATTCATGCGTCACCTTTCGCCTTCCCCGCCCGGGTGGCCGAGGGGTTTCCTAAACGATCGGGCGTTCAAGTCTTCGAAGGCCGTGAAGGAGACGGGAGCTGATTGTGAGCTGGGCTGCATTGCACATAGTCAAGGGTCAATGATGCACAAGCTTGAGTATATGTGGGAGCCTAACTAAAATTGTTGATTACTCATTGCTTTGAACGTACCTCTCCTTTAATCATGAGATATTACACCACGTTGGAGCTCAGCGTAGTATGAGAACCTTATTACGCTGGGTTGCGAAGTCTGCTCTCAGAAATAGAGATACATTAATAATAATGTAGTATTAATAATGTAACTATGTTACAAAATAGTATTAGAACAAATTATTAATACTGATCAAAAATACATTCAATGCGCTAAAATTATCAGTTTCATTGTTGTTTGAGTCCAAATATTAGATTACTCGCGACAATAAGAGTTTAAGAGTAATTTTCAAAATATGGTGCACATGTCTCCCACGTAGTTAAAATCAACAGATTCAGCTCATTCGTGCCGAATCAACAACGCAACAGCTTGTTGTGCGGCAATATGACACAAATTTCACAGTTTTAAAACATAAAATGTTAATGTGCGACTATTAATTTATGAGGATATATTATGGGGAATAAATATTTATAAAGAATTTGGTCAAAATAATATATTATTACGCAATTTGGTTTATTTGTGTTTTCAATTTTTCTGAAGAGTCATATCATTACATTATCATATACAAAACCTTTATCGTTGACTACAGTTGTGAAGCCCTCAGATCACAACAGTAGTTGAGACTTAATCTGAATATCTGCTTTACTGAGATATGATGTTCTTAGATTATATTTAATCTAAATAATTTCAATTTTAAAAGAAATTGTACGCGTAAAATGAACGTGTATTTTTTGTTTCTAATTTCCATTTAATTCAATGTTTAATAATACTACGTAATATTAATATTAATAATAATAATAATAATAATAATAATAATAATAATAATAATAATAATAATAATAATAATACGTAGTATTATTATACATAGTCTAGTTGGAGACGGATTTCTGTTAGTGCACCAAAAATCGCTACGTTTCGATTTGCCGCTGATGAATGAAAATTCTATGCGCCGTCTGCCCTTACGGGTCATTTCGGAGAGTTCCTCCGACCCATCCCAGTCGGCAGCCGGAAAAGAGCAGTCAAACAGCGGTCGACTTGAGGGGAACGAGGAAGACACCTGTAGGAAGAACTTTACCTTATCGAGAAATTATTGGATTATTGAAATACCTTGCGGAAGGAACAATACTACTCATAGCACATTGTGTTCAATTATTAAGTCATCGTAAATCCGCCAAAAAAATTTTGAGGCTCTTGAAAGGATAGTGTGATCAACGATTAGTTTATCAAAGTAATGTAAAGTCTTTGGAATATGATGTGGTCGCCGGCTGGGGCATCGATATGATTGACAAAAAATCGTATTCTGGTTAGTTCTAATATCATTCTACGTCCGACAGAGGTGGCGAGCATGGGCGGCGCTGATTGTCTGGAGTGTATGAGGCACTCCATACGCTGAAAATATCTGCGTATAGAATTCCAAACCCCAAAAGTATTGAAAATAAAATTATTTTTTGGGGGAAACAGAAATAATACAATTTTTTAAGCAATAATAAAAATTATTGTGATTTTTTGAAAAGACACAGTAATTATAAATATTATTACAATTTAACCATGATTAAATTCCTTTATTTAAGTCATGTGTAAAAGTCCATGAATATTAAATAAATTCCGGAAAGCAAATATAATATTTAAAACTAAATGCTGTGCCGCTGCGAGATTATCTTGCAGAGATATAATTGTTTATGTTTACGAATCAATCGAAAATGTAACTGATACATTTCTCTTATAAACAAGAAACATACATTTCTCTTTCTTGGGCATAGCTAACATTCGAATAGCGAACTAAGTTTATTCAGGCATAGTACGCCGACGATTTTACGTCTGTGCTTCAGATTTGAGAAAAAAAATAACGATTTTTAATTGTTTACTTTCATTATCTTCAATTTCAATTTACGCAATAAATATGAGTAAAAGAAAGAAACAAGGAATAATTTTATCTTTTTTTTCAACAAATTCTAACGTAAGTATTAGCATTTTCATAATTATATACCAATAGTTTTGTTAAAAGCATTTATACTTTGTATGTATATTTATTTTATTTAATTTAGGATACATCTACTTTGTCATCACATGTACAATCCAGCACAATAAATAAGCCAGAAAATACTATAACGAAATCTCTCAGCCATTCTACTCCAGGTACATTTTAATTTGAAAATTATTAATTTCAAATTCTATATAATATATAAATAGAGAAAATTTTAATTATATTAAATATAAATTACATTTTTAATTTTTGAATTCCAGTACAAGTCTTAATTTAATTTGCATTGAGTTGTATATACATTTTTTGAATTGCCTATAATACGGTAATATTATTTATGTTATATTTAAAATAATTATCATTACGTTAATTTTCAGGAGAAAAAATACCTGCTGCTTTTAAACGTTGGCAAAATACTTATAAGTGGTTGACACTTAACGCGGAAATGAAAGCTATATGTACAATTTGCATTGAAGCTAAATAAAAACAGTTGCCAATTCCTTCAAGTTCTAGCTGCCACGAATCTTTAAAAGCGTTCGTTGAAGTTGGCTTCAATTGTTGGAAAATGCAGTCATTGCTTTCAAGAAACACGAATCTGGAGAATTACATTTATCTTGTGCACAAGCAATATGCAGTTCAAAAAATAAAAGTGTTTGTGAACGATCATCTGATCAAACACAAACAGAAACGATGGACATTCGAACTGCTTTGGAAAAAATATTTAACACTGTAAATTTATTAGCAAGACAAGGTTTGGCGTTACGCGGAAGTGGCGATGACGAACAATCCAACCTCATTCAATTTTTACAAACAAGAAGCAACGATTCAGTGGAACTCGCCACTTAGTTAACTAGATCACAAAGTACGTGGTTACATCATGATATTATTAATGAAATATTTGAATGCATGTCAAATGAAATCCTAGGACAAAAATTACAACTTATAAAGTCCGCAAAGCTGTTTTCGTTAATAGTAGATGAAACCTCCCATGCTTCATGAATGGAACGAGTGTCGATTTGTCTGCGGACTGTATTGCACGATTTAACAATTCAAGAGATTTTTCTTGGTTTTGTATCAGACACATAGTACAACATCAAACGCTTTATTGAAAATCATTGAAGACATTTTTATGCGATTTGACTTAAGTTTCAATAATTTACGAGGACAATGTTACGATGGGGCATCTAACATGAGCGGCAAAATTTCTGGTTTGAAAAAGTCTTATAATTCAAAAAGAACCTCGTGCTTTATTTGTACATTGCACAGCACACACCCTTAACCTTGTTGTAGAAGATGTCTATAATGCAAGAAACTTTATTTGTACTTTCAAAGAACTAGTAAATTTCTTAAGAAATTCGCCAAAGCGATTAGCAATCTTCAAACATTTGCAATCTGAAACGAGTCCTATCTTATTTGCTCCATACTCCATTTTGCCCAACCAGGTAAAATATCTTATTAATGTTATAGTATAAATATTAAAATTTGTATATATATGAATGTCTTATTTGTCTTGTCTTATTTGTCATATATGTATATATATGAATGTCATTGTTTATTTAGGTGGTGTATGCGAGTAAAATCTCTTAAAACTCTTCAAGCAGGAGACAATTATAAAGCCGCATTAACATTTTTCGAACAATTGGAATACGACAGACATGCAGGCTCTAGCGTCTCAGTAAAAGCAGATGGATTTCGAAGAAATTTGATGTCAGTTGATTTCTTCTTTTTACCGCATATTTCGATTGCAATTTTAGAACGTATCGAAATGTTAAACACCCAACTTCAAAAACTTGAGTTGTGCGTTAATGAAGGTTATAAAATGATTAAAATAGTTGAAAATCAAATGAACGAAATGCGAAATTCACAATTTGAAAGTCTATGGAATAATGTAGTCAAAGAAGCGGCACATTTAGACATTGATGAACCGGAAATAAAACGAGCAAAGAAAGTTCCTAAACGGTATAAATATTCGTCTACAGAAATCGAACATAATTTTTCTAATGAGTCCGATTATTATAGAAAAAAACATTTTTTGAAATATTAGATCAAGTTCTCATGTCGTTTAGAACTCGCTTTGATTCTGATACTATGTCATTTTTAATACATGCGAAAATTTTGTAATTGGAAAGACTTCTGAGGTAAATGCTATTGTAGAGTTTTATAATCAAAATGACGATGACGAAGAATTTAATTTGAATCGAAGTAAGTTTATACTTCATTGTGACATGTTTCAAATATAGCATCGACACAAAATTATGCAATTACTTCACTCCGCGATATTGTAAAATTTTCGAAAGAATCTTCGGTACTACATTTGTGCTATGAACTCGAAAAGTTGGTTAAGTTTTTACTTGTGCCGAATTCTTCACGTACTTCCGAAAAGTCGTTTTCAGCAATCCTCCGTTTAAAAATTTATCTTCAAACAACAATGGTGCAAAAACGTTTAAACTCATTAGCTCTTTTGAACATTCAGCAAGAAGCAGCGAAAGCATTAGATATGACAAAATACGTAATGATTTTATAAATAAAAACAAAGTACGAAAAGCAACATTTGCAAATAAAATAATTTATTACATATTGAAATAAGTTTTTTAAACGGTGCGTAAATGTAAGTTCGCTTGATAGATCATTCTCGTAAATGAAGAACAGTGGCCCTAACACTGATCCATCCCTGAGGTACTCCTCGGTGGAGAGGTTTCGGATTGAAGTGCAGGTCGTCAACTACTTCAATTTGTTGCCTATTGTAGAGATAGCTTGCAATCCAATAGATGGGGAATCAGAAAATCTTAGATTTTTGCATTTCGCTATTAGGATGTCGTAATCTACAGAGTCAAATGCTTTACTATAATCTAAAAGAGATAATTCAGTTACGAGGCCATCACCTAGCGCTTTTCTTATGTCTTCAGTTACTCTCAATAAAGCTTTTTGTGTGCTTCTACCTCCTCTAAAGCCGGATTGAAGGTTTCGATCTGAATCAATTATGTGTTTTACAATCTGTTTTCGAACACTTTTTTCCAGATCTTTAGACACTGTCGGCAATATACTAATTGGGCAATAATTGCAAGGCGCCGAGGTCAGTTCAGATTTTGGCCAGTGGTATGACACTAGATAGGGCACATCCGGTCCTTATTCAAATTCTATACGGTTGCCAATCAGAGTTCAGAGCGACGCCATATACATCTGTACAACACCAACTCGCTCAAGCGGAGAAAATGAGAACTACTTATTCATTTTGAAATTGTTTCGCAAACGTGCCGGTTGGTTACCGTTGGATTCCTTCCTCGTCGACCTATCGTTGCATATTCACGTGCTGTTCGTAGGGCTGTTAACGCCATATCGCAGTCAGTGAATTAGAGAAATGAAGTGATTTACTGCTGTTTGAAGTCTGAAGCGTGCATTTTGGCTTCGAGAAGATGATGGGCGCGTAACAAATAGTGGAATTTTTTTAATGTTCATGTTCAGTTGCAAATCCCTTGTTTGGACCAAGCGAGGTGACACCCACTGCAGCTATGGGTGTAATTGGTAAGACTTTTTTAATAGAATATTACTAGAATATAATTTTAATAGAATATATTTTTTTAGTTTTAGTAGAATATATAGTTTGATGGGAGGCTATGATACCAGCACTTTTTAATTTTCAGATCCTTGTACACAGGCAGCTTTTCAAACTGAAAATGGTAAGTCTCTTGTATGTTTGTAAAATGCAAAAAGAAGCATGCTATTGAAAGCATAATGTATTGGCAATAATTTGTTGTTGATTAATACAGGTTCTAGTGCTGTTGAACATGCTGCTACAACAAGTGCAGCAGATGCTTATTCTAGCCTTGTGAAAGGTAAATATTTGCTATAATCTTTAAGAATCTCAATTATTAATTTGTTGCATTTATTGAAGATGGGATAGATTTCAAGTTTGTCTCCATTTTCAGATCTTTTTCACCCATGTGAGGTGTCACCTCAAGTTTTTATGGTCGTTTCTCATGGTATGTTCCTTTCAATATACAGTTATTAGTGCCAATTGAGGGCAAATTATAGTAAATAAAAAACTCTTTTTGGTGATTACAGATCCTTGTACTTCTGGACCGGTGCAAGAAGCAATTCTGGGAGATGAATCTGCGCCTTCGGTGTGTGGTAAGTGCAAGATATTCCTGTGCTTTCTAATTTCGTAATTCTAGATGGTGAATTAAAAGAAACATCTTTCTTTTTGATACAGATTTGTTTTCAGAACATTCATTTGAGGACATTGTATCTTTCTTAACGGCATTTTTTGCTTTTCAGATCCTCTTCCAGAGATGGCTTCTGAAGCATGCATATTAGGCCCTACGAGTTTGAGCCTAAGTGGCTTTAAATTAATGTTCACTTTGAGGAGTCAGAACTCAGAGAGATAATATTAAAGAATTATTGTTATGTGCAGTGAATGACTTGCTTCATTGTGCACAAAGTTTCTGAATATATCTCTTTTACGCTGACAGTTTATAAAGGTATGAACAACGAGAGTTTTAAAATCAGTGTGTATTCTGTCATTGGGTACAGATCCATTATATAAACTGTATTTCCCACATCTGATTTGGAAAGTTCTAATTAAATAAAATTTAAAGATAAAATTAATTCTGTAAAGCATGATCATTTTCTGAATTTTGGAATGCCTCTTGCTATGTTAAGACACTTTATTTGAATATTATGAATACAAAGGTTTTGAGTTTCAGAGGCTATTTTCATGCAATTTTAGAATTTCTTTAATGTCTATTATCTAGTCTGCAATTTGTTTCTTTCTTATTAGTGTTAATTTTTATTATTAGTATTGATATAAGTTGCTTATGTATTGTTATACTGTTCTGACAATAATAGTTTCTCATGACAAACACAATCTTGATTCAATTTATATTCTAGTATGTGTGTATCATTGTGTTTTGTTCATCGTCATGCCAATTACATTCTGGATTTGAATGCTGATCCTTATTGGATTGTGAATTGCTGTGAGTCGTGAATGCAATGCTTGATTCTATAGCTCAGTTATTAGGACATCTGCCCAATTATCAGAAGGTCCCAGGCTTGGCTCCTGCTACTATCAAATATTTGCACTTTGACAATCCATTTTCAGAATTAAATTGTAGTGCATAAGCATTGATGGAATTCCACTATTTGTAAATCATTGTTTTAAAAGTGAATGTACTTTCACAGTGGATCCCATTTTAAAAAAGCCAGGCTCTGAACTGTGCATGTGTGAGGTTAGCATGGGTAAATAAAATAATTTTGTCAAATATTTATTGACTAATGAAAAACATTTTTAGGTTGCAACTAGTAAAAGTGGTTCTTTCAAGGCATGCAGAGCATGCTAAAAGCTCAATTTTTTGCACTATGCTAAAAGTGGGACAATGCTCAAATGTTCTGATAAAACTTTGAAAGCAACAAAGAAAACAAAATATGTTCATGTGACCTAATCAGATAATATTGATCTTAATGTAACAGTACATAATTATGTAATTCGTGTTCTTAATGGCTTAAGTAATTCGCAAAATAAAATGGCACTTTTACCCCTTGTATCATAACTATTTCTTTTACCCGGGCAAATGTGCGGTAGTATTTTCATTTGTTTCTTTTTAATTCTGTTCTTATTGTTTATTCATAATGCTTGTAATAATGTAGTATTCCATAGTATTAATTTGGCATATCTACAAGAAAATACTAAAGTTGCAATTATGCAGGTGTACTGTTTATTACTTTCTGAAATTCAAAATTCTTATTACTAATGAAATTACAAAATTGTATAATATCAATATGGTCAATAAACACTAGATTTTACTACCCTAATTTGACTTTTTTCTTCCATAAGTCCTTATAATTATTATTGTGAATTTTTTAATAAATTAAGGCGTGGGAAGTATGGGAGTGAAATTTTAAAGTTCCCGCGTCGCTGGTTTATTTCAAATTTACCGGTTACTTCTTCGCTATTGGCTGTCCGTTTACCCAATAGAAATTATACAGAACAATGTGGCGGCACCGGTAGTTGGGCAAATAAGGCTCTTCCTTTTAACATTGAGTGCCGTCTCTGATATATACTCTTTGATTTTGGCAGGGGGCGAACATGTGCAAGCTTCCACGCTTGAGGATAAGTTCCCGTTGTTAATTAAATGCGTGAGTGCCGCAAGGGCAAATGGTAAAACAAATTTCAATTGTTTGGCTGTGATACCATCGGAGTCATTTGCATTTGATTTTAGTGAAATAACAATCTTACTAACTTCGTAATGATCAACATTATCGAAATAAAATTTATCTGGAGGAGCATCGGCGCTCTCTTCGAACATAGCCTCAGTATTAATATTTTTGAAGTCACGGTAGCGGATCATTTTTTTCTTATATTTAGGACATTTTATAAAGTACACCATAGATAGCAAATCATTCTTTGATACTCCCGAAACAGATATCTGACCGTACATTAATACTTTCGAAGTGTTTGACACAATCGCGTGATCTATCCATGTTTCATATCTTAATGATAAGTGAGTGGGGCCAAATTCTAATATTTGTAAATTGTATTAATGAATAGTAGCAATACCTTTTTGGGTCGAGTTCGTGAGCGGTACCTTCAAATTGCAATTGAAATCACCCATGATTATATCCTGATATTAAGTTGCAAACTGCAAAATAGTAATCTCTAACTCGGATAAAACTCCCGTTTCCGGGGGCCAGTAAACAACAGCAAGTATACGTTTCATTTCAATTTAGATTTTCGCAAACATATTCCATGTCAGGTAAAAAGGAAATGGAGTTAGCGACTACTTTAACCTTAATATCGCGAACAAATAATGCGAATCCTCCACCCGTCTTTTCTTTTAAATTGCTTTTAATTACCGACCCATCACTCCGAAGGTGTTTATAATGAGATACCGATACGAGTTCTAATTTTATTGTAAAATTTAGCCATGTTTCGTTTATTGATAATTATAACTTGTTTCGTTTCAGTTATAATATTTGAAATTTCAGAGTAATACTGCTTAAGGTGGTTAGAGCGAGATAAGTGTTATGTTTAACATGCTTTTTTTATTGTGTTAATCGAAAGATGAGAGGTTCTTCTATGTTCTGGTAGAGTTTAAATCAATTTCGCCACCCAGTTTTTGCGTGACGAGACCGTAAAATTTGCTGTTTTAACATGGGCTCTTATGGGGACCTGAGAGATCTGACCTGAAATCTTAAAATTGTGAGAAAATTAACTGTTGAACATGCTTTTTAAAACTTTTCTTTTGGTAGCTACCATCTCGGAGAATCAACATGCACAATTTGAAGGAAATCTACCGCTTCAAATGGGAGAATTTTGCAAAATTATAAGCATAAATCAGTACAAAGGAAGACGTTCGCGTGCATTTAGAGGGTCGGGACAATGACGCGCATCTCGGCAACACCGCGCGCTCAACGCGCTTCATTCAAATCGAGTGACAAGACCTCGCAAGAGTTCGTACATTCCTCTGGATCTTCTGGGATCAATTATGATATCATCACTCCTGGAGAACATTGCGTTTGATAGTAACCAGATATTCAGAAAACTGGAATTTTATGGATAAAACGTTTAGTGCGTTCTGAATGAAATTTTAATTCAATTTATATTCCCAATTACTCACTTTGATACTACTCCCTGACAAAATGGGTAATCTTGAGAGTTTATAGAACTTTTTAAACATTCAGTACAGCATTATTATTATTTTGTTTTGTGCCGTACGTCAGATTCTTGCTCCTGAACAATGATTATTTATTCAATTATTCGTTGAATTTGTCATTGTGTTTTGCACCACAGATGCTTACATAAAACTCAAAGCAACAATCTTTAGCATAGATCAGCACATCAAACGGTATTTTACTGAAGGGGCATTCAATTAAGAAAGAAATAGACTTTGTAGTGGCATCAAATGTGTTGCAATGATATAATACTGTTTGGCTGGTGTTAAATAAAAACATTTTATGAAATGCTATGGTAACCATTCAATGTATAGGTGAATGCAGAGCTGGATTGCCTCCTAGCAAAATTAGGCTTGGGACTCCCATTATTCTGCTCGGTTTTTTAAAATAAATATTAAAAACTTCATAAAATGTTTTCATTTGAATAAGCATTAATCAAATAGTTTACTGAACAACAATGTTTGATTTTAAAAATAAATTGAATGGAACAATAAGAAACCAAACATGTATTTGTAAATGATAAATTTAAAAAGCAATTTCTACTTTGAAAGCAATTTGTTAATTTACATCTGTATTGAAACAATGATTTATTCTATCATAATTAGTACTTTTTAGATTTATTCATGATTAATTTTAAAGATTTTTCTGAATGAGTGCCCAGCGTAGTTTTGTGCTTGAAGACCTATAGTATTTAAATCCGGATTTAAAAACAGGTTCGGACATTTAAGTGAACTTGATAAGCAAGCAATCGAAAATAGATTTGCTCATGTCAACTACCTTTCTATTTATCAAAGTGAAACCCTCAATAAAATACCATCAACCATCGTAGCAGACATCACAAATATTAATGCATTCATCGAAGAACTTAAATCTGAAGTCACCTCAAACTTCATTGCAGATGAAAATGACAATAAAATAAAAATGGGTGCAAACTCACCCACGGACTTTTGAAACTTAATCAAGTATTTAATTAACACTCATCGAAATTTTCATTCCTTTGAATACCAATTATATAAAAATATATCTGTAGTGTTCAAGAACCTCAATCAATACATAACTGATCAAGACACACACACACACACACACACACACACACACACACACACACACACACACACACACACATATATATATATATATATATATATATATATATATATATATATTGTGGCGTTATGGGATTGTGCAACCCCATAACACCACCGTCTCGTATGTATGAACACCCACAGGCAGCGAGGATAGCAGGCGCAAAGCAAAGGTTCATAAACGCGCGGCCTGGTATCTGTTGCCCGTACTAAACGAAGGCGAACTAGCGAGCAGCGTTTTCCTTGTGAAGGGTTGAGAGAGGGGAAGCAGCCCCACCACAGAGAATTTCCCCAGGCGTCGGACGATAAATACGCGAACCCGCAAGCGGAAGCTCTCTCTTTTCCTTGCCACCACTCGCCGAGTAAGCAGCATTTTGATCACCGATCGCCGAGCCAATAGCATTTTGATCACCGCTCGCCGAGTCAACACTTTCGTTAAACATTAGTTTAGATATTGTTTGCAGCTGCAACGACTACTAGGTAGGAGTATTCGGCGTCGAACAGACGTTCTAGTCAGTCGTCCGCGAGATAGTGCAGATTAAGTAAAGTAGTTCTTCAATTAACGATACGGGAAGTAAAAGTTACCCGTTGTCAGAGAAGCATTGAAAGTTCTGGTTTAGAAAAGTAGAAGTAGCAACGAACGAGGAACTTGTACGAGTATTCGGAGAAGTGCAAGGGACATTTTCGCAACGTGGGCGTAGTCAGAGGCGCCGGTAGCAGACGAGAAGGAAGAAGAAACCGAGGACTCAGACGCACGAGGAAGAAAACGGATCGACTAGGAAGAACGGGAGAGGACGCAAGAAGACAGCGTAGACAGCAAAGGCGAATCCTGTCTCTTACGACGCAGAAGCTGGGACCGAGCGACGTCGACGCAGAGACCAGCGCACGACCATAAAGGTCAAAGGTGGGAAGTCCACGAGGTAACGGCTAGGGCGCGGAAGATAGGTCAAGTTCACGTCGGCAGGGAAAAACCAGTATAGGAAAGTGTTAAGAAATTGAGGACACGGGTGGCAACAAATTGCAGAATTAGAGTAGGAGACATTTTGATGCGCTATTGCCTGCATAAAACATTCTACTTAGGACATTATTATTCTGCTATTTTCAGACACAGTTAAATTGTAAATGAGAGTAGTGCACTAGCATACATTTGGTTCTTTGCATGTAATATTTTGAAGCAGATTGTAAATTAAATTTTGGTTTCATGTGCAATGTAATTAGAATAGCATAAATTTAGATATAATTAATTTTCCAAGGGAATTCCCCGTGTAGATTAGGGTAATTATTTCAGAGTATCAATTTTGGAGTAAATTATATGTGTTCATTCATTTAGTGTGTTGTAAAGGTTTCTATTTGTGTTTTGATCATTCTTTGTAAAAGTGTGATTCTATATTCTTGGATTTTGTCATGAACTGATGCCACTAAAGGTTTATGGGTAAATTATACGCTCGTTTATGTGCAATTTGTGTGATTTTATTGTCAAGGGTTCAAACCTTTCTCGCACCCTGAAGGTCCTGCTCCCTAGATTTTTAAGCTCGCTTCACGAGCAGAATCTTGTTAACCCGCTTACGGTTCATGCGTGCTGTTGTTGTGAAGAGGGCAGTTGTGGGCAAAGGTGGGCTAGTTAGATTATATATATATATATATATATATATATATATATATATATATATATATATATATATATATTCTAACACCCCCTTTATCACACGAACTTGTACCTTCTGCACACACACCTCGTGCACTGTAAGCGGGTTGTTAAGATATTATGCTCGTGAAGCGAGCTTAGAATCTCAGGAAGCAGGATCTTTGGGGTACGAGAAAGGTCTGAACCCTTGACACAATAAAAGTCACACAAATCACACATAAATGAGCATATAATTCACCCAAAATTCTGGCATGAGTTGATGACAACGAAAAACAAATCAAAAATAGAATTACACTTTCAAAAATGATCAAATAAATACAAATAAGCAACCTTTACAGCCTACTCAATAAATGAACACTTAATTTTCTTCAGAACTAATTTTCTGAAACCATTTCTCTAACCAGTACTGGGAATTCCCTTTGAAAATTCAATACGCCTAAATTTAAGTTATTCTAGTTACAATTGCATGTGAAATTAAACTTAATTTACAATCTCTTGCCTTTCTTTAAAATATTACATCCAATGAATAATATGTGGGCAAGCGCACTTCTCTCAATTTATCTTTTAATTATAACTGCTAATAACAGAATAATGACTGCTCCAATAGAATGGTTTAAGGCAAGCAATAACGCATTAAATCTCCCACTACAAAGCTGCAAATTATTACCACCCGTGTCCTCAATTTTCTAACACTTCTGGATCTAGTCTTTTCCCTGCCGACGTGAACTTGACCTAATTTCACAGTTCTACAGGTTACCTCGAAACCGTCCACTTTCCAACCTTGAAGTCGCGTGCTGCGTTCCGCACCGCGTTGCTCGCTTCCGACCGCTGCGTTGCCTGCGCTGTCCTCTTGCGTCTTCTTCCATCTTCCTGAACGGCGTCTTCTCCCCGGTCGACTCGCGTATTCTTCCGTCTCCACTAATCGGTTTCTTCTCCTCCCACGGCTGCTACCGCCTTCGATTACGCCCAATTTGTAGAAAATGTCCCTTGCACTTCCCTGACTGCTAGTGCAAGTACCTCGCTCGTTCCTAACTTTTACTCCGTTAATCAAGAACTTTCAGAGCTTTCCTCACAACGGGCAACTTTTTACTTCCCGCATTAGTTAATAGAAGAATACTTCACTAATTCCTCACTACTGCGCGGACGACTAGCTAGACGTCTTTGCAACGCCGTAAACTCCTATCTAAACAGTCGTTGCGGCGGCAATTACTACCTAATCTGACGAGCGCTGATGAAAATCTGCTTACTTGCCGAGCGGTGACTTACTAGAAGAACTGCTGACCCGACGCGTGCTGGCAGAAGAGAGATGTTGACTCCAGGCGTGATGGCTAGGAAAAGAGGTCTTCCGCTTGCGCGTTCGCCCATTTATTGGCGTTGCCTAGGGGAAATTCTCTGTGGCGGGGGTAACTTCTCCTCCTTCAACCCTTCACCAGTAAAACGTGGCTTGATAGTTCGTGGTGACTAGTGCGAGCAACGGATACCAGGTTGCGCGTTTTGCTACTCTGGTTTTCGGCCGCTCTTCTCGCTGCCTGTGAGCGTTCATGCCGATGAAACGGTGGTGTTATGGGGTTGTATAATCCCATATCGCCACATTGCCCCCTCCTTCTCTTCTTAAGATTTTTTTTCGTCGTCGAAATAAAATCTTAAGCGGGCCGGAGATTATAGAAATTGTAGTCGCCGATGATCTCTCCACCCTGATTGACGAGTCGGGCGACATTCGGGGCAATTATACTTTGAACCTCGTACGGGCCTTCGTATAGCTTAAAGAATTTTGCAAATAATTTTAATTGAGGATTTGACATCCGGGGTGTCCTCAACAATACTTGCTGGTTTACGATAAATTGGTAGGGCTTCTTCTTGTCTTTCCGCTTCCGTTCTTCGCCCGATTGTCGAAGTTTCTGGAGAATCTGTTCATCGGTAACAACTGGCGGATTTCCCGTTACCTCTTCTCTGTCTAGCATTTCCAAGGTGTGCGGCGGTTTTCTGCCGAAATGCGCCTCCCATGGTGTTGTTCCAATGCTGTCGTGATGAACCCGATTCATCCAGATATTTAAATATGGAATTAATTGATTCCACTCACTGTGATTTTCTGAGCAGTATGTTCTGAACAAACGGGACAGCTCCTTCATCACCCTTTCAGATGGATTTGATTGGGGATGTCGGATGCTGGAATAAATAGGTGTGATGCCTTTCTCTCGTAATGCGTCCTGGTACTTAGTACTCGTGAATTGCGTCCCATGGTCGCTAAGTATTCGCGAGTACGTACCGGCAATTTCGAAGTGTTTCTCAATTTGGCGTAAACAATTGGACGCGTTGGTCTTATTAATCGGGTACACCCTTGTGAACTTTGAGAACACATCGATCATCACTAACACATATTTATTCCCGTTTGTTGTCCTCGGCAACGGCCCGTAGATGTCAATGGCCAAGAGATCGTTTCGCCCTGAAGGGATGATATTGTGCATGGCGCCGGCGTACTTTCGATTTGGGTATTTGGTAGTTAAGCATGTATTGCACTTGCTTACTACGCGCCGTACGTCTCGCGCCATCCCCTTCCAGTAGCACAACTCTTGTATGTGGATCAAGATCTTCTTGGCTTCGTAGTGGTCATTCTTGCAATGCACGTACCCTATTAGATCGTCTACTTTACTCTTAGGGATCCATATCCGGTACGTGGGTGGTTGTCGACGTACGCGAATCGTTAGTAGACCATCAACTACGCGCCATTTCTCGGAGTCTTGATCGTGCTGCTGCTTCAGTGGCGAATCGTCTGCTCTTCCTTCCTTGATGCGCTTGATCTCTGCCATGTTTTCATCCTGCTCTTGCCATGATATAACGTTGCTCCACTCCCACTGTAGTTGTTGCGGGACTTTCAAATCAATCGGCGCGACTACCAACCGAGTTTCTGCTCTTGATTTGTCTTCAACCTCCCTTCCATATCTGCTCAGAAAATCGGGCAATTTATTCTCTCTGCCTGGGCAGTGTTGTATTTGGAAATCGAACTGCTGCAGCCAGATGATCCATCGTTTCAAGCGGTCGTTCTCAGTGAAGCATCTGTTCAGGAACGTCAAAGACTTGTGGTCCGTCCGGATAATAAAAGTTCGACCGGTCAAATATTGCCGTAATTTCATTACGGACCACACTACTCCGTAGGCTTCCTTTTCCGTAACGGAGTACCGAAGCTGGGGTCCTCGCAGCGATTTGCTTACCAGCTGAATGATTTTGTACTCTTCGCCCTGTTTTTGAAGAAGTACAGCTGCGATGCCATAAGCACTACTATCCGTCTGGAGGATCATCGGCTCCGAAAAGTCTGGGTGTGCGATGACGCATGAGTTCCTGAACATTGCTTTGACCTCGTTGAATGCTTTTTGATGCTCGATCTCCCACGCCCATTTCCGATTTTTCCTGAGGAGATCGTAGAGTGGCGCGACGACCAAGACGATCGTAGAGTGGCGCGACGTAGTTGGGGCAGAATCTACTATAGTAGTTCAACATTCCTAATAAACTTCTCAGCTGTTTGACGTTCTTTGGTGCCGGCATATCGTCGATTTCTTTGGCTTTATCTTTCTTCATTTTTACCCCTTCTCTTGAGACTTCGTAACCCAGGAAATCGAACTTTTCGACCCAAAAGTAAGTTTTGTTCAAATTCAGCGTGAGATTGTTTTCGATCAAAGTCTGGAAAATCGTTTTTAAATCTTCTACATGTTCCTTAAAAGTCCTGGATTGGATTATCAAATCGTCTACGTATAACGTCGCCCGTCTTTCTATAACTTTCTGCAGGATACTATCTAAACATTGTATTAACGCCGCTCCACTGTTTTTTAGTCCAAACGGTACGCGTTTGAATACGAACGTTATACCGTCGAACGTGAAGCCCGTGTACTGTTGGTCTTCTTGTGCAATCGGCATCTGCCAGTAGGCATGGCGGAAATCTGTGCTGGTAAACCATTCATGCCCACCAAAATTTAATAGCATGTCTGCAATCCTTGGTGGTACATCACGGTACGGCACCGTCACGGCGTTTAATCGTCTTGCATCTAAACATAGGCGTAGACTTCCATCTTTCTTTTTCACAACAAGAATTGGATTGGTGTACGCCGTAGTCGCTTTCCTAATAACTCCCTCTTGGATCATCTCGTTTATCAGTTTTCTTACTTCGTCACGGTAGGCCACGGGGATAGGATAATTATTCGCTTTAAATGGTCGCGAATCTGTTAGCTCGATTCGAAACTCATACCCTTTTACCGGTTCGTTATGATTTTTAAAAACATCCTTGACGCTTGTTAACATTTTGAACAACGCATTTTTCTGATCAACCCTCAATTTATCTTGCTCCATTATTTTCTTCCTTATTTCTTCCTCTATTTCATTCTCCTCCATTTCTACGCTACACATTTCGATTTCTGCGAATTCTTCTGATTCGTCTCCCTCATCTACATGTGCATTTCGCGCCTCTTCACCTTCATCTTCCTCCCAAACATTTTCTCCGTTGATCAAAACTTGCTTTTCTCCTATGTCGATAACAGCGCCATGTTCCGCCAAAAAATCCACTCCGATAATTAATGGGTAAATTAATTTCTTCACTACTAAACAAATTATATCGAACATTTTTCCTCTAATTGTCACTTCCACCAACACTTGTTTCCTCACTGGATGAGATTTCCGCCCCCATGCATCTACCATTCGAGTATTATTGGTTGGTAATTCCAAGACGTTTATTTTCTTGCTTACTAGCTCTTCATATAACTCTTCCGATATCACAGATTTAATTGATCCGGTGTCTACCAATGCCTTACTATGTACACCAGCGCAACTAATTTCGATTACGGGACATTTCTCCCCTTTTCTCGGTTTCCAATTCTCCCATAAATTTTCTCCATTATTCGTAATTCGGTTTGCAGTTACAGGGATCGCGTGTTTGTCATAATATTTGTTCGATTTGGGACCCCTCTTCAACTCGAACTTGGCGTGTTTCCCGGTCCCGTTCGATTTCTTGTACCGATTTCATTTCGCGGACTCCTTGACCTCGCCCGCTGCAAGCTGTTCACGTTTCTTCCAACACCTGCTCCCTCGCCGTCGTGACCTTGACCGCGCAGCTCCCTGCTCGCCGTCTCTCCGTTCCGCGGCCCTCCATCCTGCCTATGTTGTCGAGATCCACCTTGATTTTTGCTCCCTCCTTTCTTCGACGATGAAACTACCGTGTCTTGAATAACTTGCATCGCGTTGATATTTGATTTGGTCGTCTTCGGTGTTTGGTTCATATTTTCAAACGCCAAATCATAGTTGCCTAACAAAACTTGAAATTTTTCCACGTCTTTTACATCTACGCTGCGTAACAGATTCTGGATGCTTAACGGAAAATGTCTCGTAAGAATGCAAATTATTTCTTCATCCGACACGAGAGGAGAGCACATTTTCAAAGCTGCTATTTTTCGTGCCGCGAAGTCTCGCATGGTTCCGCTAGAATTACGGTAATACCCATTCATTAACGAAATTCTAAAATTCATTTGCTGTTCCTTTCCCCAGTAACGGTCTAGGAACCTCACTACAAATTCGTCAAATGAACTTGGCAACGGGCATAACGTTTCTAGCCACGCCTTTGCATTGCCTTCTAGCGCTTGATGCAATAATAAAGTTTTGTGTGCTTCGCGGACATTCGAAAGCACGAAAAAGCTCTGCAATGATTTAACAAAAGCGTTCGGATTCTCGTTTGGATGACCTGAGAATCTAAGTGATGCTGGTACATTAATATTGCCTCCTCGGCATGCTCCCCCTCCATCTACTTTACTTTCTGCTATTTCTCGCAATTCCTGAATCTTGCGTTCTTGTTCTTCTAATTTTCGTATTACTTGTTCTTCGACCTGACGCTTCGTATCCGCACTAATTTCGGTAACCTTGCCACGAACTTCCTGAACTTCGTTTTGTATTTGTCCGAAACGTGCCCTATTCTCTTCATCTTTCTTTTCGATTTCCGTAGATATTGAATCGATTCTTGCTCCGACTTCTGCATGCCTTTCCTCAATTAACTGAGTGCATGTCGCTACCTGCACAGCGATTTCTCCCCGAAGCTCGTCGCATTTAACAACTACTTCCGACATTATAGATTGTTGGAACTGCTCAAATTTTTCATTGAAAACCTTGGTCTGGTCGTCAATTTTCTCGGCTAATTTTTGCACTTGCTCCTCTGATCTTCGCGACTGTTCTTTGATTTCTGCCGCTAATTTTTCCCCTTGCTCCTCTGTTTTTCGCGATTGTTCTTTAATTTCGGCTGCTAGTTTTTGCGACTGTTCCTCTGATAATTTTTGCATCCGCTCGTCAATTTTTCGCCCTTGATTTTCTACTTGTATTGCGATATTTCGCGCAAAATTCCCTAATAATGCCTGCATTAATGTCCTCATCGTATCTTCTTCCGTGCGTTGCGACGGTTGTTCTTTCGTAGTCTCTGCTGATTCGGTGCGATCCGCGGTCGGCTCACGTACTTCTTCTGCCTCGTGCAACCCTAAATTTTCCATCCTACGAAGTATCTCGTCCCCCGCGTCGCCCTCACTGTCCTCGTCACTCCTGATCTGCCTCGGTTCCCTATATTCCTGACTACCTGCCATGTTAATGCTTTGCGTTTGCCTTTTACCTTTTCACTACCGAATGCACTTCCCTTCCAAAATCACAATACAATACACTATACAACACTTCACTGTACACAGAAAAACACTTGCTGAAAAGACACAGTACACAGTCTAATATATACCACAAAATGCTCGTTTATCGTGTCTAGGGTTCACCTTTGCTTGCTCGATTTCAATCGATCGCTGCCCCACGTAATGGGCGCCAAAATATCTAACACTTCCTTTATCACACGAACTTGTACCTTCTGCACACACACCTCGTGCACTGTAAGCGGGTTGTTAAGATATTATGCTCGTGAAGCGAGCTTAGAATCTCAGGAAGCAGGATCTTTGGGGTACGAGAAAGGTCTGAACCCTTGACAAAATAAAAGTCACACAAATCACACATAAATGAGCATATAATTCACCCAAAATTCTGGCATGAGTTGATGACAACGAAAAACAAATCAAAAATAGAATTACACTTTCAAAAATGATCAAATAAATACAAATAAGCAACCTTTACAGCCTACTCAATAAATGAACACTTAATTTTCTTCAGAACTAATTTTCTGAAACCATTTCTCTAACCAGTACTGGGAATTCCCTTTGAAAATTCAATACGCCTAAATTTAAGTTATTCTAGTTACAATTGCATGTGAAATTAAACTTAATTTACAATCTCTTGCCTTTCTTTAAAAATATTACATCCAATGAATAATATGTGGGCAAGCGCACTTCTCTCAATTTATCTTTTAATTATAACTGCTAATAACAGAATAATGACTGCTCCAATAGAATGGTTTAAGGCAAGCAATAACGCATTAAATCTCCCACTACAAAGCTGCAAATTATTACCACCCGTGTCCTCAATTTTCTAACACTTCTGGATCTAGTCTTTTCCCTGCCGACGTGAACTTGACCTAATTTCACAGTTCTACAGGTTACCTCGAAACCGTCCACTTTCCAACCTTGAAGTCGCGTGCTGCGTTCCGCACCGCGTTGCTCGCTTCCGACCGCTGCGTTGCCTGCGCTGTCCTCTTGCGTCTTCTTCTATCTTCCTGAACGGCGTCTTCTCCCCGGTCGACTCGCGTATTCTTCCGTCTCCACTAATCGGTTTCTTCTCCTCCCACGGCTGCTACCGCCTTCGATTACGCCCAATTTGTAGAAAATGTCCCTTGCACTTCCCTGACTGCTAGTGCAAGTACCTCGCTCGTTCCTAACTTTTACTCCGTTAATCAAGAACTTTCAGAGCTTTCCTCACAACGGGCAACTTTTTACTTCCCGCATTAGTTAATAGAAGAATACTTCACTAATTCCTCACTACTGCGCGGACGACTAGCTAGACGTCTTTGCAACGTCGTAAACTCCTATCTAAACAGTCGTTGCGGCGGCAATTACTACCTAATCTGACGAGCGCTGATGAAAATCTGCTTACTTGCCGAGCGGTGACTTACTAGAAGAACTGCTGACCCGACGCGTGCTGGCAGAAGAGAGATGTTGACTCCAGGCGTGATGGCTAGGAAAAGAGGTCTTCCGCTTGCGCGTTCGCCCATTTATTGGCGTTGCCTAGGGGAAATTCTCTGTGGCGGGGGTAACTTCTCCTCCTTCAACCCTTCACCAGTAAAACGTGGCTTGATAGTTCGTGGTGACTAGTGCGAGCAACGGATACCAGGTTGCGCGTTTTGCTACTCTGGTTTTCGGCCGCTCTTCTCGCTGCCTGTGAGCGTTCATGCCGATGAAACGGTGGTGTTATGGGGTTGTATAATCCCATATCGCCACAATATATATATATATATATATACATATATTGTGACGTACCTTCAATGCGGTACTATTCACTACATTTATTTTTAGAAGGGACAGGTGTCTAGGTTCGTGAATGGGTCTCTGAAAGTTTGGCGAAAGCATTGGAAAAACTCAATTATCATTTTTTGTAAACTTTATTACTAAAATCACAAATTTAGTACATCAATTCCAGTCTAATCACGTTTTGGTACAAAACTATACCTATGAGCTCAGATTACACAATACCTTGAATGCCATAAACCGTTCGTTTCTTCTAGGATGTTCCCCAGCGGCTGCGACGATCGGCGTCCTTCGGCGCGACTCGGCCCCCGTCGGACGGTTGACCTGTCGGACGCTTGGAGGCCCGCGGCCCCAGCTCACGGCGACGGCACCTTTGCTTCGACCCCGACCGTTGTGAATGTATTTCAGATCGGGTATGCACTCACCCAATATCCCTGTCCACCTATCTCTTGTTGTTGGTTATCTCAGTTTTCCCTTGCTGCACAACCTACCAGTTCTACTTCGTTTACCTTTCACAATCACGTATACACGTGGCAACTATCCACTGCCGTTACCACCCATGCGGTCTATAGTTTTTACTTTGTCACCATAGTTCCTGACACCTATTCCGCTTCATCAAGCTTACACTTTTTATTACCGGCCACTGTCACACTTAATTCACTCCCTAATGATGTCTCTTCCATTATTTAACCTCACTTTGTTCCTTTTTCGCCGCGCACATCAACACCCCTCCGCTCTCCTTCGAGTTCTGTTCCTTACTAACTGCCGTCGTCTCGCCCGTTCTCGCCGCCTTCTCGCGCCTGACCCGTTCCCTGATGTTGTCAGCTACTCGCCGGCGTTACCGCGCAATTCAAAGTACATGTATCTAAGGAAACTCACCGCGTTTCAATATATATATATATATATATATATATATATATATATATATATATAAAGACCTAAAACAACGCTTTCCTTCGCTGATAAAAATCACAAGACGTCACAAAGAAAACAGACCCATCCCAGTAGTCGGAGCTGTTTTTTTCAGGACAAGATTCAATAGACAATATTCTAGCCATTAAGCAAATGTGTAACCATAAAGTAAATGCAGAAGCAAGGAAAAATTCCCCAAGGTCCCATACAATGCCAGAGGTGTCTGGATTAAGACCAAGAATAATTGCAACCACTCAATTAGTGTCGTAACTGCCATGGAAGTCATGAGGCCAATAATCCAGACTCCTGCTGCTCTTACCTAAAAGAATACAAAATATTAGTCAGATTATTGTAAGTTAATTATGAGTAGATATAAGCAATTATAACAAAGTATAGTATATTAAACACTGACCCTGTCTCCAATTGAGATTGTTTACCTGTTCGCTCTGAGGCTGTCTACCATTCGTTATACGAGGGTATTGAATAGGCTATTTAATTAAAAATATGTTGCAGGAAATATTTATGATGATGTTGCTCTGCCTATCTTCCGTGACAACCAGGGGATAAAGACGCTGTCGAAAAATTTTGTATATCACAATATCAATGCAGCACAGACATGTCCGATGCCACTTCATCCATGATGCTGTAGAAACGAATTCTGTGGACTTTCGATATATTTATTCTGAGAACACGACAGCTGATATGTTTACCAAGCCTTTGCCTGACGCAATTTCAAATCTTGTAGAATAAACTCTAATGTAAAATATTACGTACTTAATGTGAGATATATGAAAAATCATTGTTGAAGGGGGCGTTATAGAATCCTTGGCTTGACTGTCAACAATGATAGTGTTTTATTTTAGAGTACTTGTTACTAAGTGTGACATCATTGCTGTAGAATATCATACATGTGAATTAATTAGTAATGTTCAATCTATTCTGACGTGTACAATTTGTACTTCAATTAGTGCTTCAAGAACTCTTCATTTCTTAAATATTAAATATCACAGTTTCAGGAATCAGAATCAATCACTCATTATTTGGAAGGTTCCGATGTACTTGACTCTTCGTGTACTGAACATAGCCCGAAATGTAGAGGAGGCTTTGGTCTTATTGGCCCAGTTTGAGACAATGATGACTGCCGCCCTGCGCAACTCTCCCCTCGCCTCGGTTTACTCCCACTCGCGCTTATGAAGTGCTTCCGCGCTATGTGTACGAGTGCTTTTTGCAGCTATGGGTCCCTTTAATGCATTAGTGGAATTAAACTTTATTGAGGTTTACCAAATAGATAATATTATTTCAGTAATGAATCCATATTATGGTAAAAATATTATTGAACATGAGCAAGGCCAAAGAATATGAGAAGTATAATATATTAGGAAGGGTGATGGAAGTACTTGACTGATAATAGGAAAACAAAAACCAGAAGATATCAGAACGTTATTGTGAGTAGACGTGAGGAAAGAATTCGTCAGAACGTCTTGAAGATTAGATATAAATGAGAAATTATCTGAGCGTCTTTGAAAAACAAATAATTTCGACGTGAATTATGCCGGAATGATCTCCAGGTTAAATATATGTTTATGGAGAAGTTAAACTTAATAAGACATTATATAATTGTTATTAGTGAAACGTAAAATAAAAAAGAAGACTCAAAGTATAAGAAGGAATGAACGGAAAGATATAACGTGTAGTCAACGAAATTCAAGATATTTAAAAGCTATGAACAGGTAAAAATAAAAAACGGTAACTATGAACTATTTGAACTTTTTGCAAAAACGTTGTTGTAAAACAAACAGATTATATTTTTTGTGTTTTGTTCACGACACTGCCTTCTATTTCAATTAATTTTTTAATATTCCGTTAATTGCATTATCACCTCAATAATAAGGAGATACTGGATGTTATTCCACAGTACTTTGTTTAGTTTTATTTTATGTGTTTTTGTCTATAAATTTTGCCTTTAGTTCAATGGATCTTCGAATTTTTTATTCACATGTATCAGTAAGATTATTTAAATCCACAATCTATATTTTGTGAATTGTCAGCACTATATTTATTTTTCAGTGGGAATTTATTTTCCAATCTTATTTTTTCTTAAATTTGTTAATAAAAAGTAAATATAGAACAATACCTATTTTAAAATTTCATTAAATGCGCATAAACAAGATAATAATTTACTTGAATAAATTTCAATTGTTTTTTGGATCCGATTGATATTTTATGTACATTTTCAAGAAAACAGCATACTCGTTGTCCAAAAATTAATACATAAATATTAATTTGAAAAGTAAGGCAGTACCATACAATATATACTACCTTCTTCAATTAAAAATTATTATTTTAGAAATTAAGACCTTTTTCTCTTTTTACATACATTAAGTATTGAAATACCACTTAAAGTAGGCAATGAAATATTTATTATTCGTATTCTCTTTGTTGTGATGTACAAAAAGACATGATTAACACAATTGTCAAGTGTCTGAGGGTGACAGAGACGACTCACTCGATTTGCGGAAAAAGAACCACGTCACAAGTAATATATTTGAAGCGCACAACACGAAGTTAGTGAATTCTATTCACTATTCTACATTCTCCATATTTCACAGATGGTGGAACGTGGAACTACATGGGACCAGGAAGGGTTTGACTTTCGCCTTCCGGACTTCAGTTCGCCACAATTTTCGTTCACATCTATTCCCCGCATTATCATTTAAAATGACGCGAGCGTTGCCTCAGCGCGGCAGCGCAACAGTCGCGCTCAGTTGCGCCACAGATCGGGAAGAGCTAACGCGTTTCTTCGAGGGAAAATGTCGTAAACATTTGGATTTTGCAAATTACAATTCCATGTGCTTAGTTGGGGGTGAACTAGTTTAGTTTCATAGAACAAGTTTACTCTCGGAGTTTTCCAAGGCGCTACTCGGAGGAGTGGCTTTCACATCCAGGAGAGTGGGAGGGGAGGGGAGGGAGTCACGTCGTGATCTCCGCGCTTGCGCGCGTTCGGTTTTTCCGCCTCTCGCTCGGCGGTCTTCACGATTCTTCCCTTGTTACAAGTGGCCTTGAGCCATTTCTTGTCAAAGCTCGCACTATAATATTCTTGCTCTTCCGATTACGTGGTTGTAACAGAACATCGTCGGTGATCGAGGACAGGGAATTCATATTTTGCTTTCCTGTGTAATTTCGAAGGAAATGATGAAGGTCTAGATTCGCGGTGGTTGGCGTTTGCCTTCCATTGTACTAGGAAGGGCGACTGCCTCACTTCGGATGCACACACACCGGCTTATGTGGTTCAGGGCATCAGTTAATGTCACTATAGTGCCACTGACTGGGAGATTCTAGAGTAGAAGTCCCGACGGTGGCACGATTTTCGAGTCTTCGCTCTCATCGCGGTCCGCGGCTTGTGGTGTCTCTCGTCCCATCTTCGTACTTATATGGAGTGTTTTAGTGTATTTAGGCTAGTTCAATTACGCACATAGACAGCTCACAGGAATCACAGATTTACCAGGGTTATTCACGAGAGTTATGAAAGAAGATTAAGACAGGTGATTCACATATGAAAAATACTTCGTCAGAAACATATCTCGAAACATTCCTGACTTACGTGGAATTCGAATTCACGTATTACGCACTTGGGCGAAACAGCCAGCGATCTGGCTCTTTATTTTCATAACACTGGGACAAGCGCAGATACACGTTGGGACACACGTTCTCGCCCAGCTTAATGCTTCCTGAAGGCAAGGGAGATTTTGGCGTGGAATTGTCCCAGTGGAATCGTCATTACCGCGGAAGATCCTGCTATGTAGCTTAGACTCCAAATGATGACAGCCGGAAAGGGATGAGGTGAATTCCAAATTACACCTACTACAAAAAGGAGAAATACTAATAAGAGAACCCTTTAGTTTAGTCGTAAGAAGAAGAGTAGTAGTGAATTTTATAGCGCCACTACTTTCCTGAAATATTACATAACTTTCTCTTACTATGTTGTAATAGAAGATAAAGAAAATATGTTTTTATAAGAATGCGTGCTACACTCAGTGCCAGAGCGTATGCGATGGAGGAGGCACTGATGGTCTTTGTGTCCTTCCTTGTCCTCGGCGGTTGATTACAGTGGTAGTTTTCCAACTTCCTTCACTTCATGAACTAGGGATCGGCGACCATGACGAGCGAATGGCGACGAAAGATGAATGAAGTATGAATGAAAAGATGGTTCATGTATGATACCTGGTAGAGAGTGAAATTAATCTCGTCACAATAAAATGGTGAAAGCTACTACAAGGGATTCGAACATATAGTGTTCAGCTCCGAGTCCTTGAATGCTACTCCAAGTGTCTGCGCCATCGAGATAAGCCCCGTCCGATACAAAAGGTCACTTCATTTCAGGAACTGTGGAAAAGCTACTTACAGGAGAGAAGACTGTCCTGCGTTCAGACGGTAGTTTACACAATAACTTAAGTTTGGGGGTGTCTTTCAATCCCGAAGGCCTCTGGCCTGAAGGGTTGGAAGTCGCGTGAAGAGCAAAAACATCTAGTAACGCTCGTGAAGTATACAAACATTTACGGTTTATGGTTTGCTGAAGCAAACGAGAACTTGGAACATTTTAAAATTTGCCTTATAGTGTGAAGACGCAATGAAATAGCTGATGTCAATATGGCGTAAAAAAACGAAATAGAGATTTTATTTATTGCTACTGCATAATTATACTAGTAGTTGGACTGGTTTGTTTGGACAAAATGAAAGAATATTGTCAAGTTCCAGCAGAAATACGCGAAAAAGCTAAAGGACAAAGCTATGGACAGTTTGTTTCCAGGGGCGGATTAATATTTTTGCCGCCTGTAGGCACATCAAATTTGCCGCCCCCTGTTTAAAATTAATGTTACATTTTTAATTGTAACGTTTCAGTAACAATTCCTCATTAATTAAAACGTTTTAACTTTAAAAGTAACATTATATTTGCACATTGTTTTCATAAATTAAATAATTTTTTTGGATTAGCTAATTTTGGATATAAACTGTATCTTCATAGCAAGTAACGTTCAACATTATTAACGTTTCAACACTGAAACGTTAACATTAAAAGGAAACTAAATCATGACAACTAGAATTGCAACATCTTTTCTTTCGTCAACGGGCCTTAGTTTCAGATTCATATATTTCTGAAATCATAAGGTATACTCTAATGAAGTAGACAAATAAATAGCTTGTATTAAATATTAATATGATATTTTTAAAATAAAAATATGATTTATGCTGTTATAGTTTTTAGAGAACCTAAATTTGTTTTAGAAAATATCAAGAAAATTTTGCGCCCTTGAAAATTTGCCGCCTTTGAAAATTTGCCGCCCTTGAAAATTTGCCGCCGTAGGCACGTGCCTACTGTGCCTATGCGTAAATCCACCTCTGTTTGTTTCTAGTAAAATGTTGAGAAATATATCAATACTCGTATGATTATGATGATGGAGTTCAATGAAAAATAAACGTGAATTACATTCATGAACCTGTTCTTTGAGGTTAATTATAAGATAATATGTTGTGAGTTATTTATAAGATTTCATTACATCAGAAAATAACATTTCGAAAATGTTAGCCATTGTGCCTTATACAGTTGTTTCTACTAGTAGTACTAATAACTAAGTACTAAGGAAACACACCATATTTCTTTATTATAAAGAAATATAAATTATAAATAATCATACGATGTTTCTTTATTGTATACAAGTATGTGTCTTTAAAAAATGTGATACCCGATAGTGAAATAAATGTGACTAATAGGAATTATAAATTCTCGGGGACATTCCAAAATTACAATTTTCAAATTGATTAAAATGTTTTAATCGAGTTATTTTCTTTATATGAACATTATGTCATTTATTTATTTTCCTGTCTCTTAACTTTAATTAATTGCATTCATAAAAAAGTGTCATTTGTTGTGTTGGTAGCGGAAGGGGCATACATTTTTCAAATGGCCGGCGTGGTCATAAAGAATTCGAAAGGCCGGCAAAGGTATGAAGTATATCATTAGGTACGTGCTTTGGTTCAGGTCCACAAGTAGACAGTAATGAACTATTAAATCTTAAAATGTATTAATAGCAGTTAATACCCCCAGTGCTTGTGAAATTGTCGATAAATACCCAACTCACGAAGCGAGGAGGGGATTTAATATAACTAATTTATGTTAAAATAAAAGAGGTTATGTTATAGTACATAAGCTGTTTACTGAACATCGACATAGCGATCGATGTATACCGCCTCCTAAGATAGATAAGTCGTAGTTTATGATTGGCCAGTAAGGACAGGCAGTAAGAAAAATCGGATAGAAAAACGATAAACTTTTTTAGATACATCGCATTGATTATATTTATTATATGTTAATTATATATACTTTGTATTGTGGCGTCACCAATAATATTATAATAATTTTATATAGAAATAGCTTCCATCGCGGCGAAGTAGGTCACGGGACGGAGCCTTTTATCGCGAAGACCCCCTAACGACCGCCAGGCCGCGCCCCCACTTGACAGAGCCTGTACCGACCGCTGACACGGGTGTCCATTAGCAGCGGACACGTTTATGACCCGTCGTAAACGCCGCCACCCGAGCCACCGTGCACCCCCAACGAACAATACGCGCCCCCGCACCCCTTTTGCCACGCGCCTGCGCAAAGAACCCAAATTCCCAAAGGGGTTATTTAGAACTTAACAGTCGCAAGCTGCCGATCAGCCTCCGCTGACAATTTATGGCTCAGAAAAAAACGCCACCGCTTGAGCACGTGTTCGGACAGCTGTGAGAGAAGCTTCTGGAATCGCTCACAAAGGGAGAGAGAGAGAGAGGGGGGGCCGAGATAGAAAGAGAGATCTCCCTGGAAAATTCCGTAAAAGCTGCAACTCGATTGGAGAACTATAATATTAGAACGCAATTACTCTCAGCCAATGGGAAGTTTCATGATGAGGGAAGGGGCTGATCTACAGATTTGGAAACGCTTTGGGAGGGGGAAACAGAACTTACTTGAACGCGAGATGGGCAGAGGAAGATTATTATTATCATTAGGCCGCTACTAGTGGAAAGACGTTCTCAGAGTGGAGATTATTATCATTAGGCCGCTACTAGTGGAAAGACGTTCTCAGAGTGGAGATTATTATCATTAGGCCGCTACTAGTGGAAAGACGTTCTCAGAGTGGAGATTATTATTATTAGGACGTTACTAGTGGGAAGACATTCTCAGAGAGGAGGAAGATTATTATTATTAGAACATTACTAGTAGAAAGACATTCTTGGAAAGGCATTATTCTCAGAAAGTGATTCTTAGAAAGGCATTCTCAGAGGAAGGAGATTCTCGGGAAAACACATGCGAAGGAGAACATCCTTCACAGTAGATTTGTCGTGGAGGAAACTTGGGCGGGAGATGGCAAGATCCCGCGTAATTTCCGCGTAAGCCGATCTGCATCCGCCGCCTAATGCCATATCGGGCCCATTCATGCCCGCACTGAACTACGGCCAGCACCCGTGTGCCCTCAACTGACTGAGTCTGCACGATCTGGCGACTCCGTCGCCACGCCACGCTGCCAGCTGAGGAGAAACAACCCGTGGGAGGTCGGTGACCTGAAACCGCCCGCCGTCTTCGTCTATGAGGACCGCCATCCGGCCGGTCTGTGGAGCCACCGCCAGCCAGTGGTGATAGTTATGACGCGGGGCTCTCTCGCAGGACATTTTGGCAAGAGATTAAAAGTGGCCGCGCTCAGGCCTTGTGTATTGTAGATAGAATTATGCACGGATTGTTAGAATTAAGTCATTAATGTTAGCTTTAAGAAATTTTGTTTATTAATGGTTAAGGTTCTGAGCTCGCAAAGTAGATTTAAGAAGTAATCTGTGTCGCTCTCTAGCGACCTGTAACTTCCCTGGCAGCTCATGGTGCCAGGAATAAACCCAAGTTTATTACAAATGATTCAGTGTACGGATTCATGACCTCCCAACACTTCCATCCAATTTGTTACAGGAACTGAGCCTGGCGCCCTCGTTTACATTACAGTATATATATATATATATATATATATATATATATATATATATATATATATATATATATATATATATAGTTATACTCTACTGGTTTAAATTTCACGAGTGGAATAGCCAAAGCAAACTATCTATTAAGCAGATCCACCCGGCAACATTCTCGCCCTCTAAATGCCGGTTAACGCGTTTGCAGGTTCACACATAGGGGTAACATTGTTTGATCTGCAAACCCTTCTTTTTTGATCCGATGCTCAAAAGTGTGCGGGCAAAATATGAAAGCAACCATTTCCAGAGATTTAAAAATGGAACAAACAAGCACACATCCACTTTTATTTAGTATGTGCAATTACTTTTGAATTAAACCAATACATTTCAATGCCATTCTTAAAATTACATGAAAATTACCATTAGTTAAATCCCTCAAAATATGGTAACCGAAAAAACAATCGAAAAATAAGAAACTTGATCACTTATCATTAAAAATATTTTTTGGGAGTCCAGTAATGTTTATGAAGCATCATGTAGTAAATATTTCAATTTGTTTCAATCAGAGGCTGATGCCAACACGTCACGGACTCAAAGAATTTACAGTCTCCTAAGCTTCGGGTGCGTTCATGTCAATGATCAGTTCGTAGCAGCGAGAGTTAGTAAAATAGGGGTATTTTATCAATCGTAACCAATTGCTCTGAAGTAAACATTTCTCCCTTTTTTAGAGCAACTCTTTACTTCAACATTTTATATTCCCATTGTTTTCCTTTCCAAATAATGACGATTATGATGTAAATCTTTCCAGTTATGGGAGATTTAAGACTTAATCGCATTTTTGCCTAAGGAAATAAAATATGAAATACTGACGTTCATTTAATTTTACTTTAATGGGATTAGAATTCATTGTTCCCTTACTGATGGTTACCGTAAAGCAAAAAGACACTTTCTTGTTTAACGCAGAAGGAATGGTTTCATTTATATTTTAGATACTCCAGTTGATGGAAGTTAAAGGGTAAACTAATAAGGGGGTGATAAGTGCCTCTAAACCAAGCAAATAATCGCGACGCTCATATGAAAGACAATTAAAAATGCCGTAGATTCCCAATAAATTAGCCTCCTAGAGCAACCTGTTGCAGAGATACGAGTCACGTTTTTCGTGTTTTATTTTTTTCTGGGCTTCTACCGCTTGTATCAGGCTTAAAAATGTAAGGACAGGGAAAAATAGTTGAATTTCAAGGCATTTTTGGCAACCAATTTTTACGCCAAATTCAAAGAGAAAAAAAATTGAAATTAATTTTCGACATGTTAACGTTAGAGTACTATCTCAGTTTTTCCGTCTAGAATACGCGCCAAAAAGTGATTGGAAAAATGTTTTTACTAATGTTGAAACAATTTATATTAAATTTATTGAAAAGTCTCACTTACCAGTATGATTTACAACTTTTCGCTGGCAAGTGTTTGTTTTACGTGGAAAGTATTTTATCTAAATAAAATCATCAAACTCCATTTGTTTTTATATTTACTCATTGTTGGCAATTAAACACTCATAGACAATTGATCACTGTCCCTGACTTCAATAACTGGGATCACGCGTTCGTTTATAAACATTATAATCAAAATTTCCGACGGTTTAACAATTTTAACAAGGAGTGTGTGCCAAATTATAAATGATTGCAGCTACGTGGAAGTTCCCAGACGTTGACTACGTTGCAGCTACGTGACATCCCAGGGCGCACAATCGCAATATTATCGTCTCACTCCCGATATTCCCATGCTGGAAAAAGATGGCTGGGCTTCTCCGATGGATAGGCTGCACTGATTTTTGCTTGTTCTGTGCAGCACCAGTTTGCGTCACGAACTACTACGTGATTACATCATGGGCACTTCGTATGAAAAGCAAGACCAGTCGTTGGCCAGCAAGTTGAATGCAACATATAAAAAAAGTGTTTATGTATATGTGTTTCAATGTAACTGTGATAATTTTAGTATTTAAAATCAAAAGTAATATTATGACGCTAACTGGTGAGCGAAGCTGAAGTCGGATACAGAAGGGCCCCCCCCATCTCTTCCACCATGGATATTCCGATTGTTTTTCATACATTTTCGATGTAACGCCTATAAGATTTCGAGTTCATATGTCGTGATTCAATCTGTGTTTAAATATCGAGAAACAGTTCTTTCAAATCACATTTTGGTGCGACTTTCAAATTTTTAAACTGATAAAATGGTTTAAATTTTTTACTATCGTCCACATTATTATTACATCTTATGTTATAGAATATTATGTTAAAAAATCTTATGTTAATAAATCTTATGCTAAAAATATATGTCGTAGAATGTTACAAGACACATTCTAGGGGGAGAACTGAGAAGGAACTCCAAACGTCGAAAATTAATGTTAAAACTTTATTTGTTTTTTCTCTTTGAAATTGGCATCAAAATTACTAGACAAAAATAACTTGTAATGCAACTATTTTCCTCCGTCTTTGCAATATTTTTTCGGCCAGAAATATGTAATAGAGACGGAGAAAAAAATAAAACATATAAAACACGTTTCTCGTATCTCTGCAATAGGAGAATACTTTTTGTTTAATTTACACCATTTTCTATTATTTTTCATATCAGCAGCGCGATTACGATTTGGTTTGGGGCATTTTTCATCCCCTTATTCGGCTATACAGTTTGGTGTTTGCATCAAGAACTTGAAAAGGAATATTTATTTTTGAGAATTTTTAATATTAATGACGCTGAAATGACACAGCAATTTCAAATCACGTCTTATCAATAGAAACACAAAAAAGACACTCTTCTTACGGAATTATTAAAATGTATAACAAATTAAATATATCCGACACACTAAACATTTTATGAAATTAATCTTAAATGAAATAAAAATAAATTTAAAATAATATTAAATTTACGTAATTACCAGTTCGCTTTCCATTGGTTGTTATAAAATATAAATTTGTCTAATATGTTCAGTTTTTTTTAATTTTCCTGCAATGATACACAAGAACAACACGTGCTCCTGTAAGAAAGGCGAAGAGCAAGGATTCTGTGGTTGCGCTGCGCGGAGCTTTCGCCAGGGAGCCCCTGATGAGGCGCCGACCTAGAACAGCTCTTCGCGGCGCACGTGACAACGCGGAATCCAGTAGATGCGCGGTCATAGTTCCTGCATTTGTTCATTTCTCGCAGAAAGGGAACCACGAGCTCCGGGAAAATTTTTGAGGAAGAAACTTACGGTTATCTTCGATGTATCCGTTTCTCGTCTGCTGTGAGTTTTTTCTTCCTTACGAATTATTAGTGAAATCCACACTAGATTCATGATCTTTAGTGTTTACCAGCCGTTGTTCCCAGCATTGACGGAAGTCGGTTTTTAACAATACAACTTTTAAAAATTCGGAATTTATTGTACTTTCCAGTCACATTGCTTATAGTTTTTGCTTTTTCAAGTTCAATTGTACTCAAAAATTGAAATGTGATTTTTGAAATATCAACAGGGATACTTTGAAGCTTCTGTATTAAAGAGTGTATTAAGCAAAGAAATACATCTGTAATGTAAATTTGAAGTAAGTAATAAACATTTTAAAAAAGTACTAGTAATTTTTGAAAAGTCAAAAGTATTAATTGAAATCACACTAACGCCGTTTCATTGCCAGTATTTGCTCTGCTCATAGAAGAAGTTTAAAAGAAAAATTTGAAGCCCATTTATATTATACTCTTTTTTTAAATACCTACATTTCATTCAAAATTGCACAAAATCTATTAATACTTTAGAAAAATGTACATGAAATTAATTAAAAAACCAATTGTGAACAACAAATTTCATTTCTAAGAAAAATCTCTATCTTCTCTATTGTAGTTGTAAAAAAATGAAACTTTTGCAATTTTCGAAAATTCCTGGAATAACAGTGAAAAAATTAAAATGGTGACATCGATTATTTCCAGCTAACAGAACTATCTCTATAGATCATGTAGTGTATTTCATGTTTATTCGCACGTGCTACGTATACGTAAAATCATATTCTATTTAAGAAATGCACAATTAAAGTATTAATTAATATTTACTGGTAATTAATTGGTCTCATTTGGTTGGGGGTCTAACAGATATCACTAATGATAGGGTAGCTTACCAATGTGTCCATTATGGTTCATTTATGACATTTCAAAAAGTGCTTCCCTCGTACATAAAAATCGACGTAATTGCTTCCTAATAAAAGTGTAATTGATTAAAAAACACACTTTTAGGTTGCTGTTAATATTAAAAGTATTGTATACTTGCGGACTCAGCAATGCTTCGCTGTTGCAGTGCATTGCACTTCTCACGCTACTTGTCACGTGCTTGGCAATCACGTTTTGCGCTGCGCTCTGAAAACGTTCTTGAAGAGAAAAGATTTTCCGCTAGTATGAGTTTGATCTATGCCTTGTTTGGACACGGTTGTCAAGTATCATATTGTTAAAACGTTCTCCCGAAGTTTGGGCATACGTTTGCTATGACACTGCAGTTTAGAATTTTGATTTTCTTTTCTGAGATAACGTTTCAGTAAATATATTTTTTTATTGTTTAATTATCCTCGTTCGACAAAATTATGCCTTTCAAGAGTTTTCAGGTTACACAGTATACATAATCGGTTTTTGAACTACATTCCGTCGTACATAAACAATGTTTGAAAACAATAATAATAGTAACTGATTACTAAGGATACCCACGACGGGTCCCAAAATATTTAGAGCACAAAATACATTTTGAATCTAGGAATGTCTGAACCTGTTTTATAGCTAATTAAGGGGGATGTAGTAGATCTTTAGAATATTTTGATTTGATCCGTGAAGAGATTGACTGATTTACCTAGAGTGTACAGGCGAGAGGCTGGGCAAGATTATAGAGAAGAGTAGAAATGACCAGAAAGTTAAAGAATCCAAGTTTTTAGAGTTTCTATAGATAATTCTTTTAAAATTTGGTCATTTCTGATATACCATGGTGCTTTTAAGACTTCTCTTAGGAGTTTGTACTTCCAGTTTCCGAAGGTTGCTTTTAGCGGAACCTCCCCATATTGGGCAGGCGTAGGTCAATGAAGGTCGTATAATGTATTTAAATATTATTAATGCTGAGTCCATTGATAATTTAGATCTTCTATTTATGAATGGATACAATTTTAATATTTTATGTGTTTTATTAGCTCTCGATGTTATGTGGTTTTTTCAGGTTAGTTTAGTGTCTATTTGATGTCCAAAATATTTTACAGAAGTGCCATTTGGAAGCCATTTGACTGCGTGATTATTAAAGTAGGGATAATCCGTATTAAAGAGAATATTTTAGCTTGAGATTTTGGATGATTTATTTCTATTTGCCAATCATTGAACCAAGAAATGAGGAAATTCAGCTCACTTTGAAGATTATCTCTACCTAACAGAAGATCGCTATGAGTGGTAAATATTGCAGTATCTTCCGCAAAAAGGGCAATGTCTGAATGTCAGATATAAGGCCTATTAAAAATAAAAACATTGAAAAGATGGTAAAGGAGATCCTTGAGGAAGTCCAGCTTGTATATTGTGATCAGTTGAAAGAGTATTATTTGTTTGTACTTTGAATCTTCGATTAACTAAAAAGGATTTTATTATATTTTGTAAGTAATTTGGAAAACCAATATTTCTCAATTTAAAAAGTAGTCCAGCATAACAGATTTTATCAAATGCTTTTTTACATATAGAAATATAGCAAGGATATGTCGGAATCTTTGGAAATTAGTGGCAATATAGTCTGTTAAGCGTAGCAATTCATGAGTAGTAGACTGGTTGTGTCTAAAACCAAATTGACTACTAGGAAGAATATTATTTTAATTTACAAATCCTGGTTAAAATAACTCTTATAAACATTTTTGAAAACTTCGACAGCAAACTAATAGCCCTAAAATTTTAGGTATGGTATAATCTGTATTGGGATTAGGAATTGGTCGAATAAGTGCAGTTTTCCAGGAGTTTGGAAAATAGTTGAGTCTAAAACAAGCATTATATAGCTGTTAGTGAACTGAGGATGGAATATGGCAAATGTTTAATTATAATATTAGGAATTAGATCTAAGCCTGGTGATTTTTTGTTTTTTAGTTTGGAAAGAATGTTCTTGATTTCAGATGGAGAAATAAATTTAATTCTTTCCGAAACTGTATGAAGTGGGTTTGATAATGTTTGAACTACGTTTTGTGTAAGGGCAGTATAAGGGAGATTGTTAGTAAAGAAGAGTTCAAAATTATTTGCCAGTAGCTCTGCTTTTTCAGAATCAGTAGTTGCTAATGTGTTATTATTATTATTATTATTATTATTATTATTATTATTATTATTATTATTATTATTATTATTATTATTATTATTATTCTTACATCATTCACAGTATCTACTGGTCGGTATGTCAACCACACACAGGTATGATGACCAGGTGTGTGGTTGCTTTACTGAAGGTTCAGATGGCTTCTGACAATACGGCATGTATTCAAAATTACTGTCTTTTGCATATTATATACATTCCTGGTATCCAAGTGAAGACACTCCAGTGCCCGAAGTGTCATTTTCGGGATCACTCCTGTAGCTGATATTATTACAGGCACAGTTGTCACTTTACTGAAGTTCCACTGAGTTGCGACTTCATAGGCGAGATCGGTATACTTCTGGATCTTCTCTTGATATTTTCCCGATATGTTGTGGGTATTGGGTATTGATACATCGATAAGGAAAACCTGCTGTTGGTTTCTATCAATGTACGTTATATCGGGTCTATTGCCGCCGACATGTCTGTCAGTGATAATGGAACGATCCCAGTAGAGTGTGTACTCACTACTTTCAAGCACATTCTGAGGAACATATTTATAATACGGCACGGAAGTGGCGAGTAAGCCTGTTCTCAATGCTAATAATTGGTGGACCTGCTTCGCCACTTCATCATGCCTCTTTTGGTATTCCACCTGTGCGTGGCTGCTACATCCACTTGTCACGTGTTGGATAGTTTCGCTTGCAGCCTCACATCTTCTACACGAGTCGGAATGAATGGTAGAATCTCTCAGAATGTGTTTTCTGTAGTTCAATGTTGGTACCACTTGGTCCTGGATAGCTATCATGAAGGCTTCTGTCTCCGGAAAGAGATCCCCGTGCTGGAGCCATGCGTGCGACGCAGAGATGTCGACTTCTGGTTTACTCAGCTCGTGAGGGTACCTTCCATGCAGTGCCTTCGCTTTCCATAAGGTTATCTTCTCTTCCGTTTCAATGATTGGTTGAACAAGCGGATCAAGCTTTTTCAAGTTCAGAGGACTATAGTTATTATCAACTGCGCTCACTGCTTGCTGAACTCTCCCACAATGTTCCAAGAAGTATCTTCTGAGTGAAGCAATTTGAGAGCTGTGTAGATTTATGAGATCTACAATACCTCGCCCTCCTTGCGACCTTGGAAGGGTAAAACGTTCAGTACTTGAATGGGGATGATGTTTTCGGTGTTGAGTCATAGCGGTTCGAATTGTTCTCTGGAGGTTGTCGAGGTCGGTATTGCTCCATTTAATAACGCCAAAGGCGCTGGAGCACTGGAATAACAAATGAATTGATGGCCTGCACAAGGTTTCTAGCAGAGAGTTGAGTTTTTAAGAGCCCATGCAATCGTTTACACACTTCATTTGTTAGTATGTTCTTAGTAACAGTGTGTTTGATTCGGATTGACTGTTGGAAACCCAAGTATTTGTAAGTTTCGTGGGGTTCCATGAAGGTAATCTTTTTATTATTATTATTATTATTATTGTTATTATTATTATTATTATTATTATTTTAATGAGAGTAATTATTTTGTTATTTCTTATGTATTTAATTGCAGACCAGAGTGAAGCAGAGTTACGTTCAAGTTGAGATATATAGTTTCTAAATTTAGAAAAACTGTATTGTTCTAGTTTACTTTTTACTTCACGGGTAAGGCGATTTAAGGTAGTTTTAACGTCAGGATCGCGAGTGACATTCCATTTTCTACGAGTTACATGCTTGACAGCTATTAAATTTAATATTTCTTTTGGTAGGACAGGTGTGACTGATTTAGGATTGTTACAGGTCCTTGTTGATAATTTAATAGATTTTAATATATTACTTTATATTTTTAAAATTTCAGCACATACTTCAGATGGAGTATGAAGAGAAGTATAAAAATGATTTGGATGAAGCATACACGACTGAAAAAGTTTCCAATTTATTTTTCCTTTAATTAATGAATTACTATATTGAAGCTGTGGAATAACATTATTAAAGTTAATTAATACAGGATTGTGATCAGAGATTAATGCTGGTATGCAGTATTGTGTAAATGGGAAGTTTAAATTTTGTGAGACTGCAATGTCAAGAAAATCTGGAGAAATGGCATTATTATATGAATAATGCGTAGGTTGAGAAGGGGCGTGTATTGTTCAGTTGTTCGTTGTTGCTAGATTAAATAATTATATACCTTGAGGGGTAGTCGTTTTACATCTCCATGCTTGGTGTTTTACATTGAGATCTCCAGTTAGTAATATTTTATCATTATTATTGAAGAATAGTTCCAGAGTGTTTTGGGGTATTTATTTGGGTGAATCTTACAAACTGGTACTTTCTTTACTGCTCATACCTAGTTTACGTTTTGAACTATTATAACCACTTAAATGAGAACTTCACTTGGATGGGGTGCACAATTTTGAATAAGGTTTTGTTACTCACTTTGGATTGTTTGGATTATGGGAAGGATTTTGCTCAAGTAACCGTTGAAGATCCTGCTACTGCTGTCGTAGATATAATATTTCATGTTCCAAGGCTTGAATTTTAACTTCTGGAGATGTGATTGCATCAGGATGATAATCAGGTTTTTCAACAATGTTTAAGTTTAAGTCATTGCCGTTTAGAATAGGAACGCGATGGTGAGCGGTTAAAAGCGCCGACGAGATGGCCTGGGGTAACGAGGGAAGGGGTTCCAGCTTGGGAGATCCAAGGTTAACCCCTCCTATCAATACAAAAGGTTGACAATTTACCTTGTAGTCCGGCAAATACTGACGACACTCAGAAATAAGTTGATCCACCTTCCAGCACGCACACTCCCCACTTACAACTCACACAATTGTAGTTTAGCTTCCTCTACACTCGGAAACACAACATTAATTACACAACTGGCGCTGATAACGGCGGCAGGGCTCGACCTCAGCACGTCTGCACTGCTCGGCGTCACAGACCGAAATGATGTAAATATCGTGTAATAACATTCAGGCCGATAGTTCAGAATCGCAGGGGAGAAAATGCAGCCACTCACGCGCGTAATAGTTTAGGTTGCGACGGGTTGCCTAACGTTTCTGTTCAGGGGCTCATGTGTTATAAACGCGAGTCATCAACAACGCCCTCATGTGTCCGATTTAATTCAAACAACTCTTTAAATACTCCTGATACTAATAAGACTAAAGTGTGACATTTGCAGCAAAATTGGTCGAGTAGTTTCTGCGTCAATGTGCAACATGCATACGTACATTCCTTTTTATTTCTACGAGTACATACATTTTGTAGATTAATAGAAGTGTAGCGAATACATCATCACAACAGGAACCAATTTCACAGTAATAAAACGGTTCGAATTAAAGCATTTGTAACAGTCGCTACGTTAGTTTTAAACTACGTGGACAAATATACTATATTATATTATGCTTTCAATATTCCACGTATGAACTATTATATTCAGTGTAGTGAATCGTCGAAACTTTTGATATTAAAGCTGTAGAAAGTAAATACTTTATTTATCAAAACTTATTTCCTTGGTAGTCGATATGAAGCCATGATCATCATTTGTCATTTTCTTTTTACTTAAACATTTTGGCAAAATGTTACAAAACAAAATATTCAGAGAAATTTTCAGTTAACACATTGGTTAATTTTTCTGTACAATATATTTTTACACTGTATTTGATTAAAACACCTACAATCTTTTAAAAAATTGGGCCTCAAATATCTTGGTCGAAATAAGGCATTCGGAATATCGTAGGGAATTGAACTCCTTTCCAATAACAACGATTCCGGAAAAAGTTAAAGTAGTTTTATAGAAAATACTGGTTCTAACGTTTTCGAATTTTCGTCATTTTTAGTTTGCATCTACAAAAAATAGAACTTTTGAAAAACCATTAGAGATATTTTCAAGCTTCTGTGTTAAACGAACGCATTACACAATGAAATATATCTACAATGAAAATTATGACATGAGAGCTATTCCAAAAACTTCATTGTAATTTTTGTCAAATGATAAGTATACATGAAAATGTCGTTTATGTCATGTTACAGTGCATTTAGTACCAGCCTTATGAAACGTTTAAGAAAAAATGTAGTAGTTTTTCAGAAAATCATGTTTTTAATTTTTTAAATATTGTACATATTTCATCCATAATTTGACTTATTATGGCAATTATCAAAAAAATAATTGTGAAAAACGATTTTTTAAAATCTTCAACTTTAATAATGCAGTATTGCAATAAAGTAGTTGACGGTCCAGGAATTGCGAAAGAAAGAATCCTTTCATTACAGAAAAAAAATGATATTGTGGCGTCTTTGCCGGGGCAAATAATTACAGACGTGAACGGCTTGTAAATATTTAGTATTTATTAGAATAAAGATACTCCGACACCATAACACTATATACAATATTTACAATTAAAGTTAACCGTTACAAGAAGGAACCTTCCCTGGTTACCACCACCGCTGGCCCGATAATTAATTACCATCCCCGGTGTGATGCACCAGTACCTTACGCGAGCATACATGCGAGTATGCCGCACCTGCCGTCACGACGTAGCACGCCGGCTTCGATTCCCCGCCTCGGTAGCCTATGCATTACAATGCAACGCCGCGCACAACCCTCACGACGCCATACCGACGCGCTCAAACCTGAAGAATCAGAAGAATAGAAGAAAGCTCTTAAGTCGGAGTCCGCTTTTATACCCTCTGGGCAGGCTGACGGAAGCGCGTCACCCGCAGTGTCCGCCGACGCTTCTCCACCGGCTTCGGGGTTTCCAAACCTGCACCCACGACACGGCACTCCTTCCCAAGCGTTTGTGCAGCCCGGCGTCACTTCCGCCAGCGCTGTCCACATGGCTGATATAGTACGTTTGTGCTGGCGACAGATATGACGCCACAATATCAACATTTAAAAAATGCCGTACCGCAACAGACCTGCAGCGCATTATTCTGGATTGTTTTCGTCTGTTCAGAATCGCCCTTGCGATGTGGGAGAAGGCAGGGACTTTCGTCCGCGACGTGGCGTCCGTCGCTCTCGCCGCCCTCGCCACCCCCGTCGCCCCCGCCTCCCCCGCCGCCCCCGCAGACGCCCCCGCGTCAATTGACCTGTTTCGGTAGCTGCGCCGCGGCGCGGGACGGGAACGAATCGCCGAAAGGTCAGCGCCGACGGCGTGGGGCTGCTAACCGGGCGTGCAACAAAAACAAGTTCAGGTTGACCACTTCCGGGTGAACACGAGGTCAAGCGGTCGAGACACTTTAGAATAACACATTACTACATTTTATACCGAAGGGATGAAGTACTTGCGTTCCGAAAGTGCTAACAAATTCTCTACAAAACAAAAATGCCGCACTAGAGATTGTGTACTAGTACTTTTATATCTCATGTTGCCTTTTCAAGGCACTGGTTAAGAATGCAAAATTAATTCAATGCGCACCGAATGGCGAGAAATAACATTAAATATTTCGTTGCATGCATGTTTCGTGCATGTTCACTATTGTAAATTTGATTGATTTACCATTTATAATTATTATGTCTTTCCTAAATACTACTGCGAAAAAGGAAATGGAATTCTGATATTCATCTTTGCAAGATCGACTGTCACTTCACACTTAATAAAGCTCTATTTCTTTTGATTTGAAGAAATAAAATAATTAAAATAATTACAATATTGATATATTTTTTATTATAGCATCTGTTAAGGAAATTTCTTCATAAGAACATTCATTACAAATTCATAGAACTCCGAAATGAATATATATTTTTTTATTCAGCCAATATTTACAATATATTTCTTAGTAGAAATAATAAGTAAAATCCATAGAAAAACGTGTTTACAGTATATAATCAAATTAAATGCATGAATGTCCTGCGGACAAAGATACGATGTATCATGCGGTCATGCTCGCCACATGACTCTCGTACCCCAGTCGTGGATAATAAATAAAAACAGGCCCACGGCCTGGGAACACCAGTAGCTGGTAAAAGTCATATTAATCAGGCCTCAAAATGCCCAAGTCGAGGGAGAATGATAGGAAAACCACAATTATTTTTACCACTATTCTAGAGCAGACAATTAGAGACATTTTTTGTGAGTTATTTTTCAATATTCGTCGATTCTTTTGATATACGCCATCAGATAGATAGTGTTTCGATTCCACGTTAAAATAGTTTTTGGGTTGACCCGTAGCCATTCGTGCACTCCAGATTGGACGTCTTCATCAGATGTGAATTTCTACCCTCGAATGTCCTCTTTTAAAGGCTTTGCGAAAGGCACTTGAAGTGTAAGTCGTCGATTGTTTTCATTGTTGCATGACCTCAATGCAGACGAAAGTTATCATATTGAAGCAAAACACCCGCACTTTGCGATACCCTTTGCTTTTTGTAAATTGGTGGCTTCAAATGGTTCTTGAGAAGGACGGAGTAGTTTGCTCTCGTCTCTGTGGTACCTTGAGGCATGTAATGTACGATCATGAATAAAGTCATCATGACTTTCCCAGCAGAAGGCTGTCCACGGAACTTCTTTGGTTTTGGCGAAGAAGAATGTCGCCATTCTTTGTTGGGACGTTTTATCTCCAGTTGGAAATGGTGCATCAACTTTCTTCCCCGGTGACAATGTGAAGTAGAAAATCCTCTCCTCCCACCTCGGTGGGTCTTGACATGCCTCAACCTCACAATATTTTAGTTCCTGCATCATCCATCGAGAAACACCCATGGCAGACACTTTTCTGTTGCGGGGTTTGTCATACGAATAAAAGCAAGGCATAAAACACATTCCACTCCTTGCTTATATTCTCCATTGCACCAGCCATATTATTACGCTACTTGTATTTAATAAACTTTCTCGTTTATTGAAGTTAGGGGCTCCATATATATTAACTCCACTGGGGCATCCCAGAACCTGGTTTTGAAAGTGCTTAGGGTATTTAGAAAACTCAACAAATTATAACTATGCATTGATAAGATATACTAACGCGGTTGAAAAATCTCCTCATAATAACCATTGGAGAAATGTGGCCAGGAAGAAAACTTCAATATTTTGTAACCATTTTACAAGAACAAAGATTAGAAACTCACCTACTCTACCGCGGAAGAATGTACGATTATCGTGAATCTAGATATTTGCCGAATTATTAGTGTACGAAATTGTTACCTTTAAGACGTTTATGTTTAATTCTTTTTGTTGTGACTATGTATGATATGGTCTAGAGAATAACGTAAAGGGAACGATGGAGCCAATTGATAGAGATATTTCCTGCGATTTGCAAACACTCTTGCATTTGTGACTGGAAGTACTTCAAATAAAGTCATAACGTTTTTCTAAAACTCAAAAATTTTCTGTGAAAGAGAGCTTCAAATTTCGAATTTAGAGTAAAGCTTACAAGCTAGTTTCTTAAAAACGGCTCCAAATTTTTCAAAGAAAATTGTCATATGGGACGAGGTTTTACTGTTCTTTAGTAATCTTAAAATAATATTTTCGCTCTACAATTAGGAAACCAAAAAATTAAGAATATATACAAAAATGCACTTTGGGCTGCGATCGATGGCAGCAGGCAAGAAATATGTGGCAAGTTCGAATAGCTAACCCAGACAAAAGGAAATAGAAAACTAATTCGGGAAAGTATGCGTCATTGTGTAGCATCAGTAGTTTCATTTAATACGTTAATCTTTTAATGTTGTGGTGTCAGACTGAATAAAAGTACTTTTTTCAGCAAATGTTTAAAAATTTTAAAAATTAATACCTACGTTACGTAGTACTTACACTGTTCCTCTCTTCCAGTAAGTTTCGTAGTGGAACACTACTTCAACCCCCTCTCCCCACTCTTTAGCGTTTCCTAATATATCGACGACCCCTTTGTGCGAGCATTGTTGTACTGGTATAACATGTGATTCTGTACTTCGGCGGCATTTATACTTTACTCTGAGACAAGGAAAGTCGGATTGACACCTTTATCTTCTTTATCTGTATGAAGTCTTTGTGGACTGTGTAGAGCCAAGGCATTCCACACCTTTCGAAAGCAACTAATGGGCATATGTGAAGTTGCCACGAGGTGCACATCCGCAGGCGCCGGTTGCCAGAGCGTCGCGCCTCGCGCTCATCGTCGCCGGCGCAGTCGCGGGCCGGTACACACGGCGCGGCTTCGCTGTCGCCAGAGGATCTCTGCTTTCCAACGTCGGCGACACACGCCGCGCGCCTCCGCCGCTCCCGATAGTCAGCCGCCTGTGCTTCCTCGCGCCCGGCCCCGCCCCTGCCCCGCCCCCACCACGCCCCGGCCCGCCTGGCTCCGGTCGCGGACCCGCCCTTCGACTCGCTGCGGAAGCCGTCTTTTGCAACCGGATGCAGCGCTACGGCGGGCGGGCGGGCGGGCGGGCGGAGGTCACGCAGCGACGGAATGGCCTAAATGAAGGATGGTTCAAGTTTTCTTTATAAATGAAGAAATCAGTGAGGGAGCGAAACGGTGAAGAGAACAAGGAAATCGAATCAAAAGAAGTGGGAAGAGATTACTAAGGAAGAGTATATGGAAAAAATAGGGCTGGATGGAAAACAGCAGGAAAGAGAAAACTAGTGGTGCTACTGAATGGCAGAGACTTTCCCGTATTGGTTTTCTATTTCCTTTTGTCTGGGTTAGCTATTCGAACTTGCCACATATTTCTTGCCTGCTGCCATCGATCGCAGCCCAAAGTACATTTTTTTTATATATTCTTAATTTTTTTGGTTTGGTTTCCTAATTGTAGAGCGAAAATATTAATTTAAGATTACTAAAGAACAGTAAAACCTCGTCCCATATGACAATTTTCTTTGAAAAATTTGGAGCCGTTTTTAAAAAACTAGCGTTTAAGCGTTACTCTAAATTCGAAATTTGAAGCTCTCTTTCACAGAAAATTTTTGAGTTTTAGAAAAACGTTATGACTTTATTTGAAGTACTTCCAGTCACAAATGCAAGAGTGTTTACAAAACGCTGGAAATATGCACATCAAAAGCGTGAGAAATCTTCCAAAAAAATTACATTTCTGTAATTTTTGAAAAAACAAACGAATACAGCAAAATGTATTTTCACCTTAAACAGTGCAATTAGCACAATTCATACGAAAGGTTCAAAGAAAAAAATTAGAGCAGTTTTTGAGAAATTGTGTTTAAGCGTTTCTGGAAATAATGAATTATGAACTCAATTTCACGAAAAACTGTCGGACATTATTTAATGCACATGTAGCCATAAATACATTAATGTAAAGTAATTTCCTCTAATGGAAATATTAACGACGTGAGCGACGATTCAAAAAAACATTTTTTGGTAATTTTTGAAAAAACGGAAGAATTGAGCAATATTGTGTTTATGTCATCTTACAGAGTGCATTTAGTAAAATCCCTAACAAACGTTTTAAAAAATTGGAGCCGTTTTTGAGAACATCTTGTTTTTGTAATTTTTTAAATTTGCAAATATTACACGCAATATTACGCGAAAACTACTAAAACTTTTAAAAATATACAAGTCCCTAAAGAAAGAACTCACTATGGAAAAAAAATAATTGAAGATAATCAGTATTTTTTCGAAAATTTAGAGTTAACCGTGAAAATCGGACCTATGCCACTTAATTAAGTGTATGCTACTATATTCTTACATAAAAGTTAAAGAAAAAAAAATGAAGCTGTTTTTGAGAACATCTTAAAAATGTCCGGAGGGCTTCATGTAAAGTAACCCCAAGTTTTGAAGAATGTTTTTCAAAATCTCGAAGTTTTGGCTCGAGTCAGATGGACAGGGTTTTCTTCAATTTGGAAAAAAAACTATGCATGGTTTAGGTGCTTGTATTGTTCACAGACGGACAGACAGACGTTTTGAAAAGAACCGGGTTGGGGCGGGGCTGGGCGCGGGGCGGCGTGGAAAGGGAGAAATCGCCGTGATATAACCTCTCCGCTCCGCCGTGCGTGGGCGGGGCTGGCAGGGATACTTGCCGGTGAACTTGGGTGGCGCGGGTTGCAGGAGCCGACGAAAGTGGAGCGGGGTGGGCGGGGCGCCTAAGTACACGTTTCCTCCGCTTTTCTCAGCGAGGCCTTCTCTGGAAATGCGATTGTATCAGTGGTCCATAATCGGTCATCCGAGTGTCGTTTCTGCTTCCGTGCTCACGAAGAACGGAACTGGGAGAGAATTATTATTGCCAAAAAAAACTCCTTTTTTTCAATTATGCCAAATATATTTGCTATATATTTAACAACTGGTTGGAGGTTTGTATGATTCATACATACGGGACGTATAGTATACTTTGTTTGCACTCATGGACATAGGTGGATTTACGCATAGGCACAGTAGGCACGTGCCTACGGCGGCAAATTTTCCAAGGGCGGCAAATTTTCAAAGGCAAAATTTTCTTGATATTTTCTAAAACAAATTACGGTTCTCTACAAACTATAACAGCATAAATCATATTTTTATTTTAAAAATGATTTAAACAAGTCTAAAGCCGCACCCTAAACCTTTGATTTATAACTTGTTTGAATTTCAAATGGGGACATTTTCAATGTTACAGAATACATGAAAAGAATTCGCCGACGACTTCTGATTGGTTGATTGAGCAGAAAGAATTACATTCTTAGAGTAAGGAGTTTGAATTAGCCAATCAGAAATCGCTGACGGATTTCGCCATGCATTCATATTGCGCTATATAGAAAGTAGCGACATCTATTACTTCTTGAGTTAGTTCTAGAAGACGGATCTGGAAATATTCCTTTTCTTTCTTTTGTTACTATTGTTGTGTATCGTTTATTGTAAGAGCCTGCTGAGTAAAAATGTTATTTTGAAGTTTTAAAATGAGTGGTTATCGAAAAATGCTCAGCGGAAGTCAATATGCAAAAATCCGAAAAGAAAAGGAAGAGAAATGTCAAAATGAAATTGATAAGACAAAAAAATATGAATTCTTTAAACCTATATGTGGAACTGATCACTGCTGCAGTTCATTCGACAATTCTATTACTGAGTTAGTATAAACATATAGATTAGATAATATATTTAGTTTTCAGCTTGCATATTTTTTCCATGTACTAATAACTTGTGATAAATAAATGTTAACATTAATATATTTTAATGCACAGTTTTGTTGCCAAAATAATCTGAAAATGCAAAAAATGTTTAGTACAATGATTAGAAATTAAATATTCTTGACTTGTTGTATTCGTTAAAATGAACTATATCTTAATATAGAATTTAAATAAATTAGCATAAAATATGTTACTATAATTATGTTACTAAACGTTATTTTATATAATATGTAATAATACATATAATATTTTGACTCTTTTATTTTTTAAGGGTTATCACTGAATCTAATGATGAGACTGCAAAGTTCCAAACAGCTAAAAATGAAATGGTTCCTCAAGTAATTGAAAATATAACTGCGATTGATTATGAGTCGACGATTCAACCGATGTAAATAGTTTAATCATTTTTTTGTATAATTATTTAAAGCTTGATATATATATATATATATATATATATATATAATCTTTCTAACATATTTGTTTATTATATTACAATTCATTATTATAATATTTTATTATTTTCTTTTTTAATTAAATAGGATTTCTACCGAATGTATACAACTGCGAGAACATAAAATTGATGAAACCATAACTTCGACTGATCGTTTTTGTTGGAAAAGCGATCCAGCTTTGTGGTCTATTAATGAAGATACATGTGATTATGTTGCCAAGCGTACAATGATGGCCAAGTTCGTTACTTAACGTCGAATATGTTTGAGTATACGCATATTAGTAAAGAAAAAATGCCTCGCAAGTGGCTTGTTTACTCTGAGAGCAATGGAACTGTTTTTTGCGGTGTTTGTCTATTGTTTTCAAGCAATTCAGAAGTTAGAACAAAATTATCAACTGAGGGATTCAATGATTGGAAAAATGCGCATACCAAATTAAAAGAACATGAGAATTCTACATGTCATAGAAACTGTACGTCCGCATTAAAAAATAGACAGCGGACTGAAAACCAAATGAATAAGCAGCTGCTTGAACAAGTTGAAACCGGGGCAATTTATTGGAGGAATGTTCTTGAGCGTGTCATTTTAGTAATAAAAACTCTTGTTTCAAGATGGCTTCTTTTGAGAGAACATGTCGAAAAGTTTGGAAATAATCGAAATGGTAATTACATGATGTTGAGTTAATTTCGAAATATGAACATTTCTTAGCAGATCACATACAAAAATTTGGTAACCGCGGAAAAGGAAATACATCGCATTTATCCACCACGACGGCTGAAGAACTAATAGGTATATTAGCTAAAGCAGTTAAAGATGAGATTCTCCGAAACATTCGAAGTGCCAAGTATTTTTCCATAATTGTGGACTCTACACCAGACATGGCACACATGGATCAACTCGCTATAGTTATTAGACATGTGGGAAACACCAAACGCCAACAGATGGTACACCAAAAGAGTCATTTTTGGAATTCCTTCCAAACACATTTTTGGAATTCCTTCCAAACACATTTTTGGAATTCCTTCCACATAAATCAAAGGAGATGTTCGACGCTGTATGTAATTTTATGGAGATTAACGAACTGGTCATTAATAATTGTCGTGGTCAATCCTACGACAGCGCGTCAAATATGTCCGGTCTTTACACAGGTCTTCAAGCCCGTATGAAAGATGTAAATGCTCTAATTGAATTCATCCCCTGTTCTGCTCATTCTTTAAATTTAGTTGGTACAAATGCATCTGAATCATGCACTGAAGCATGTACTTATTTTCTACTTCTACAAAATTTATATAATTTCTTTAGTGCATCTACATCAAGGTGGAACATACTTTAAAATTTAGTAGATGAAGGATCCAGTACATCCTCTTTAAAAAGTCTTTCAATTACGCGCTGGTGAGCTCGAGATGATGCATGTCAGGCTCTAAATCATCGTTGGCAAAATGTTTTAGATGCCCTTCAAATTATATCTGATGATTCTACGCAAAAACCGTCAGCGCGTGCAGAAGCTAAAGGTCTTATTGTTGCTTTAAATCGCTTGAAACTGCTATTATGACCACCGAGGTTTGGGGATTTATTTTAGACCACTTGAATGCGTCGAACAAACAAATGCAAAAAGGCGATATCGATTTAAGTTCCGTGGTTCGTGTTTACACTTCGCTTGTAGAACTTTTAAAAACGAACAGAGACAATTTTGAATTTTTTGAAGAGAAGGGTAAGAAGCTGTCAAATACTGAAACGTACTAATCGGAAAACAAAAGAAAAAGGAAAACTAACGAGAATGCAGCAGTACTGACCGCACGAGACAAGTTTAAAACCGACACTCATTTGGTTATTGTTGATAAATTACTTGCAGAATTGAATAAGAGACTTGAAGCGTATAAAGATGTATATGAGAAATTTAAGGCTGTCATTGAAATAGAAAAATTATCTTTGATAGATTTGGAAAAAGCAGCGATATTTTTACGTTCACAATTTCCCCAAGATCTTGAAGAATCGCTTGTTTCTGAGCTTATACATTTAAGTTCGTATTTAAAAATCCTTGACGAAGATGTTAAGCCAACGAAACATGCAGCTTTTTTTAAAATGGTTACGGAAAGAACAATTAGAATGTATTTATCCTAACGTTGACATTGCACTTCGAATCTTTTTATGTATTCCGGTGGCCAATTGCACAGCAGAACGTTAATTCTCTTGTTTAAATAGGATTAAAAATTATTTGCGCTCTACATTGAAAGAGTATCGACTGAACTCCTTAGCGTTATTGTGTATCGAAGAAAATTATTTCAGCGTTTTAGATTATACTATAATTATTGATGAATTTGCTCACCAAAAGGCACGTAGCAAAATTTTACATCAGTAGACAAATTAGCTATAATTAATAAAACGTTATTTGCACTGTATGAAAAACCCCATCCAAAAAGTTAAATGTTTTATTCCTTGTTTATAATTATAAATCGAAAACTATAAATACTGTTACAAAGTCGTAATATTCTAATCGTTCAGTTGTTGTAAATAAAAATCTCTCATATTAATATTTAATACAAGTTATTTATTTGTCTACTTCATTAGAGTATACCTTATGATTTCAGAAATATATGAATCTGAAAGTAAGGCCCGTTGACGAAAGAAAACATATTGCAATTCTAGTTGTCATGTTTTAGTATCCTTTATATGTTAACGTTTCAGTGTTGAATCGTTAATAATGTTGAACGTTACTTGCTATGACGATACAGTTTATATCCAAAATTAGCTAATCCAAAAAATTTATTTAATTTATGAAAACAATGTGCAAAATGTAATGTTACTTTTAAAGTTAAAACGTTCAAATTAATGAGGAATTGTTACTGAAGCGTTACAATTTGAAATGTAACATTAGTTTTAAACAGGGGCGGCAAATTTGATGTGCCTACAGGCGGCAAAAATATTTATCCGCCCCTGCTCATGGAAATGAATCATGGGGAACATTCCGGAAGTTTTAGTTTCATCCGATTGAAATATAAAATTGTTGGTATGGAAGAGAGATGATATAGAAGAAATTGGTATGGAGGTTATCGAGTGAGTCCTTATCGTACAAGTGAAATAACACGCAAGACAAATGTACAACAATGTCTAAATTGATGCCCTCAGGATAATAACGGCATATCCCAACCGACTTTGCATTTTGAGTTAGAAGTATGACGGTAAAGCCCTGACATATACCTATCATTTGCTGAAATATCAAATGAATTGGGATATGGCAAAACCCTCTAATTACACCTTCAAAATTTTGTCCTGAATGAAATTGAACGTGAAAGAAAACCGAAAAAGGAATTTTTCTCAAAACGAACTTTGGTTGGGATTTGCATTTTTTTGAACGCTTCAATTTAACTACATATATCTGAAAATTTGGTTTCTTTGAGATAATAAAGTCACCCGAAAGATGATGTATATACTAGTAAATTCTATGAAGAAATTAACTGGAAATTTGTAAAAACGACTGGGACCAGTCACATTTTTACAAGCCAGTAATGGGAACTTTAAAGCCTTTTTTCTCTCCTGAAAAGTTGCAATTTTTGAAGGATTATTAGTATTGTTAAAATTTCGCAATCAATATCTCACATTTACTGCACCAGTGGTTAAGTGAAAACAGCTTGTTTTTCTATGGCATCGTGTGACGATTCAGGTTTGTGTATGAAATAAAGTAGGGCAACAAGATACAACTCTCTCGCGATATATTTTCAAAGTACCATTATGTCATTACACCAACCAAAAACACTCCGGAAACATTTTTTTGTATTGCTAATAACTCATTTCCATATTTTAATTTTGTAACTATCGGTGAAAATTAACAGCAATTAACTGGACTTATTCCCATCTTTTATTATGTTTGTATCTCTTAAATAGATATTCGCAGATAGATAAATACAGAGTCTTTAGTTTAACTTGCAACCCATGTCTGGAAACACTACCTCTTGTTTTGGCAATTTGGCAACTTATGAAATACCTTTGGCATCCCTTTCACATTTAGCGACCCACGGGCGCGTGCCCTCAGATTTCGATTGAATGTGGCTAATTTTCGTTGGAAGAAAATGAAAGCATTTATTCTATCCTTGTTAGGGCCGGTTTCACCAACAGCCGAGTAAAGTTGAGAGTTGTTACCCGAGAGTAACCATTTAGGGCCGGTTCCACCAAACAAGGAGTTGGAATTTACTCTGGAGTAAATCATGTTTACACGAGAGTAAATTCGAGAGTAACTATACAATGCGAAAATCCGTTGGGTAAAGTACGGAGTAATCTCAGTTTTCAACTTGCAGGTATCTCCGAAGTGTTGTTATGGCTCGACGATTACGCAATGAAGACGATTCCAGCAATGATTCGGAATATTATCCACTAGTGCGAAGACGAAGGATGCGGGAGAGAATGGATTAATTATGATAATCGAGATTTTGTCATGAGGTTATGTTTGACCAAATCAGCTGTTTAACTTCATCAGATACATTGTAAACTGTAGAGAAATTGTAAATTTCTTTTTCACCCATGTGGATACGAAACAATGGAAGTACGTACCGAATACGATAATAAAAGAAAAAATAATAACTACGGGGACTACAAGTACTAAGAATTTATTTGTTTATTTATTTATCTATTTATTTATTTATTTACTTATTCAGTAAAAGCTCTATGTGACGTATGGGAGAGATCTTTTGCGCACGTTTTCGGTCGGAATCCCTTTCCAACATTTTTTAAAGTTTATTTTTTTTAAGTTTAAAAGTAAAACAAACAACAACAAAAGAATAATAATAATAATAATAATAATAATAATAATAATATGGGAAAAAATGATAAGAGTAGTGAAGAGGTGCAACAAGACCATCATTCGAAGAAGTACACACAGCAATTTATTGTGCAACAACTATAACAGAACATCTTGACACCCTACGAAAGGCTTTTGGCGTTAACAAAACTCCTTCGACGCTACAGGAATTGCACTACGAGGAAGCAGCAGAATACTCTTTTTAACAGAAACCAGAAAGCATTCTACAGGAATATGTCAAAGGGCAAAGGGCAAAGGGCTTGCAAGTGATATGAAAGAGTCAAAGCTTCCCTCAAAGGCACAAATAGAGGACAAATTTGGAAGCCTATCTGGTCACCTGCTGTGTCCCACAACCCAGAAATGATGTGGATTGAAATGGAATATTACAGACACCGAGATATCCCTCTAATGGGTGAACCAATCATCACCGTGGAAATTGTCCAAACAGCTTTGAACAAAGCACATAACTGGAAGGCACTAGGCAGTGATGGCCTGCACAATTATTGGCTCAAAATATTTACCAGCACTCACCATCATATAGCTAATATAATTCAATATTTTCATCACAACCCAGAAAATCTACCTTACTTCCTCACTGAAGGTAGAACGTTCTTTTTACCAAAGGAAGGTGACACTAAAGAGACCCCTCCAAGTACAGGCCTATAACCTGCCATCAAACTTTCTACAAACTCATAACATCTTGTGTTTCACAAATGATGATGACTCACATTGAGAAACAGAACATCTTAGCGAATGAACAGAAAGGATGTAGACCTGGATCTCAGGGATGCAAGGAGCAACTCATTATAGACTCTGTAATTATGGGGCAAGTGCTTGAAAAACAAAGAAACTTGTACGCATTCTACATAGATTATGCTAAAGCATTCGACACCGTGCCCCATTCTTGGCTCCTTCAATATTTGAATGTATACAAGGTCCACCCGTTTATCCAAAACTTCCTGAAAACCGCGACGAGTCGATGGAATACAAAACTGTATCTCTCTAATGGAAAACAATCCGTCCACACAGATACTATACACATCCGCCGAGGGATTTTCCAGGGTGACTCTTGAAGCCCTTTATTGTTCTGCTTAGCCTAGTCTACTAAATTCATCTAATTATGGCATCGCTCTTAAAAAAAGGAACTCAACTTTTCTTCGTGTCACATCTTTACATGGATGACCTGAAGCTCTATGCAGACACTGACTCATATGCGGCAACTAATAAACGTGACGGAGAAGTTCACTGACGTCATCAAGATGAAATTCGGTTTGGGTAAGTGCAGGAGAGTGAATATCATTCGGGGTCATATGCAAGTTATAAATTTGGAAACTGATAATGATCCAAAGATTACCTTCATAGAACCCCATGAAACTTACAAATACTTGGGTTTCCAACAGTCACTCCGCATCAAACACACTGTTACTAAGTGATGTGGTCGAACACGCGCCATTGAAGTTGCCGCCAGAAGTTAGTACCGGCGCCGCTCAAGAGAGAGAGCCGATCAGCAACCCTACAGCTCCGTCACGCTCGGGCAAGCCTCGGAGCAGAAGGGTTCACCCTTATCGCGGAGCTGGCCGGCGAACCTTCACCCCGAGCGGGGTATAAGAGCGCTGCCCGGGCGGGCATCAAGCAGTCAAGAAGCAAGCGCCAGTGAGTTATCAGTGAAGTGTACAGTGCGACGTCGAGTGGATACGAACTTGGACTGCCCCTACGGAGAACTTGTAAACAGCGCTACGCATACGGAACATCTACTGGAGTATTGGTTGACTTGGCTTATGTTAGTGGATTTTTCTTTTGGCTTGTGGAATAAACAGAATTTTAAGAAATTTTGTTGTTCTTTGTTGTTTTGGTCACAACAAAACTGGCGACGAGGGAAAACAAGATGGAGGCCGGCGACCAAATTGTGCAGATGTTGGGACTTATGCAGCAGCAAATACAGTTACTTCAACAACAGCAATTCGATAGGGAGAGGGAGTACAAACAGCAACAACGGCAACAAGCAGAGGCTCAGCGGCAACAGGCGGAGGCGCATGCGCAGCAGCAACGGCAACAAGCAGAGGCGTATGCACAGCAGTTGGCGGTACTATTAGAGGCAATCAATAGACGCCCCCCGCTCCAATTCCACTGTTTCCAGCCGGACACGGAGGATTGGTCGGAATACTTGGAAAGGTTCGAGCAACATCTACTGTGTCATCAGGTAGGAGACGCAAGAACCAAGAAAGCGTTTTTTCTGAGCTGTGTGGGAAGTAAAGTAACCGGCCTATTAGGAAAGTTGTTCCCGGAAAAAGACTCAACAGAGTGGAGCTGGGAAGAGATAAAAGAAAAATTGGACACATACTTTAACAAAGTGCCACATGTAGTCGCGGCTAGTTCTTTCAGTGTAGAAAAAGTGAGGGGCAAACACATAGTGAATGGATAACGGAGTTAGCAGGCCTGGCGCGGCATTGTCAGTACAAATGCCCGCCATCGGAAAAAGAGACGTCGTATGCAGAGACATTAATTTGGGACATGGTAGTCTTACACACGCCAGAAGATAAGGTCAGGTTTTTGGCGTTGCAGAGCGGAAACCCTTCGTTAGAGGAAGTGAGAAGTTTGTGCAAGACGTACGAGACCAGTTGCGAGACGGCCCGCCAGATCACGGCCGGGACGCGTGTGTGCAGTGTTAACACTAATGACTCGGCAGAAGGAAGTAGCTCAGATAGTGTTAATAGCTTAGGGAGTAACTTCAGCACGAGAGCGGTGCGAGAGAGAAGAAACAGAGTTGGAAAAGAGAGACAGAATACCCAGATCGGGGCAAGATCGGCAAAGCGGGGCAGTGACGTAAGGGAAAGAACAAAAGTGAACAGTTTCAAGAGAAAGAAGTCTTGCAGGGGTTGTGGAAAACATCACGATAGGGACTCGTGCAGGTTCTGGGAAGCACGGTGTTTCTGGTGTAAAAGAGTGGGACACATCCAGGAAGTTTGTGAAAAGAAACGGCAGTCGGCGCGGAGCATAAGACAGGAAGAAGAAATGGAGATCGCCATGATAAGCGAAGTGATCAGTGGAGAAGGACAAAAGAAATTAACAGTGCAGGTCAAGTTAGGTAAACAGCCCGTAGAGTTCTTACTAGATACGGGAGCGGCGGTTACATTAATTAATTTGGACACTAACCACCGATTAGGAGCTCCCAGTTATTCAAAGGTGCAAAAGAGGCTGACTAGTTTTGGTAAAACACCTATTAAGGTGCTGGGCAGCGTGAGTGTACGGGCTTCTTACAAGAGTAGACAGGCCGTGATAGAGGTGTTAGTAGTGGACCGATACGATGTGACAAATATCCTGGGGCTGGACTCGTTCGATAGATTGGGATTTGGAGTTGTGGATGAGATAAACCAAATATCGGACCAGGAGGAAGTTCAGATCATTAAGGATTTGGGGCTCGAGTTCGCGGAAGTGTTTTCGCCCGGACTCGGAAAATGTAAAAACTTTCAGGCAAGAATTCAGTTAAAGGAGGGCCATAGACCGCGTTTTTACAAAGCAAGACCAGTGCCGTGTGCGTTAAGAGACAAGGTAAAAGAAGAGCTGACAAGATTACAGGAAGAAGGTGTGATAACACCAGTGGCTGTGAGTCAATGGGCCACACCTTTGGTTTTGGTAAAAAAGTCCAATGGAAAGATCAGATTGTGCGGAGACTTTAAGAGCACAGTGAATCAGCAGGTAGAGGTAGAGCAATACCCAATACCTAAACCGGAGGACCTTTTCTTTAAACTGTCAGGTGGGCAGCGTTTTTCCAAAATTGACCTCAGAGATGCCTATCTCCAGATACCACTGGACCACGCGGCAAGAGAGGTGTTGGTGATTAACACACCGCTTGGCCTGTTCAGATATAATAGGTTGCCATTTGGTGTAAATTCAGCAGCAGCAATTTTCCAGCGTTGTCTCGAACAAATCACCGCGTCCCTGGATGGTTGCTGCAACTACCTCGACGACATCATCGTGACAGGTCGCAGCTTGGAGGAACATAAACAAAACTTGAGGAAGCTGTTCGCGGTTTTGCAGGAGAACGGATTTAAAGTGAATCAGGACAAGTGCGAGTTTTTCAAAGAACGCGTGGTCTTTCTAGGACACGTCTTAGACCGCACCGGGACAGCCCCAACTCAGTAACACGTACAGGCAATCATACAAATGCCCCCACCGGCAGATTTGAAACAATTACAAGCACTCTTAGGTAAAATGAATTATTATAATAAGTTCATAAAAAATTTCTCATCAATAGCAGCCCCTTTAAATCAGCTTAGAAAAAAGGGAGTCAAGTTTACCTGGTCAGAAGAGTGCAGCAAAGCGTTAGACAGACTGAAGAAAGAGTTACTGCGCACAGTTAAACTGAACCACTTCATCCCAGGGAGAATCACAACGGTGGCAGCAGACGCATCGGATTACGGTTTGGGGGCAGTGCTGTCTCAGAAGGACGAGAAAGGGGTCGAAAGGCCGATCGCTTTCGTGTCAAAGACCCTAAACAAGCATCAACGGAACTATTCGCAAATCGAGAAGGAAGCTTTAGGGATTATTTTTGCGGTAAGAAAATTTAACGATTTTCTTTATGGCAGCGAGTTCCACATCATCACCGATCACAAGCCGTTAGTCCAGTTGTTTCACCCGGGAAAGAAGATCCCGGAATGCACAGCAGAAAAGCTGCAGAGATGGGCTTTGTTCCTATCCGATTATGACTACCAGGTGCATTTCAGGAGCACGTCGCAGCATGCCAACGCAGATGCGTTATCAAGACTCCCCGCGGGTCCAGACCTGGAGTTTGATACATCGGAAGAGGAATGTTTCCAGATGGACATGGAAGACCTGGGGAGTTTAGTGGACTTTCCGCTCGAGGCACGCACCATAGCGAAAGAAACAGATAAAGATCCGGAACTGAATCAGGTACGTCGTTTCGTCAGGGAAGGTTGGCCGCCGAGAATGCTAAGAAGCAACTCCGGATGGTTCAATAAGAGGGACAGGCTTTCGTGCAAAGCTGGGGTGTTACTATTAACAGGAGACGAATTCACTAGGGTAGTCATACCTAGGAGCTTGAGACAAACGGTGCTCAAACTCCTGCATCAGGGACACTGGGGAGTTGTGCGCACCAAGCAACTGGCACGGCGGCATTGCGTATGGAGAGGCATGAACTCCGACATCGAGCAGATGCTAAAAAGATGTGAAGCATGCCAACTAAATCAGAGTGCCCCCCCAGAGATTTGACACCATGGCCAGAACCAACAGAGCCGTGGGAGAGGGTACACATAGACTTCGCCGGCCCCTTTTGGGGGTCCATGTGGCTAGTGGTAGTGGACGCAAAGTCCAACTACCCTTACGTGGTGGAAATGGGGAGCACCACGTCGACGCAGACAATTCAAACGTTAGAAAGGATTTTTGTCACGGAAGGGTTACCTGCCATTTTGGTTTCAGATAATGGTCCCCAGTTCGCATCCCAGGAGTTTGCGAAATTTTGTAGAAGCAACGGTATCCAACATATTTGCGCACCTCCGTTTCATCCACAGTCCAACGGAGAGGCGGAGCGGTTTGTCAGAACCTTTAAGACGGCAATGGGGAAAGCGCGTGCAGCGGGAACGTCCAAGTCCCGAGCGCTCCTGAGGGTCCTGGCGACGTACAGGGTCCTGCCGGGCACAACGGGCAAGAGTCCAGCGGAAATTCTTCACGGCAGGCAGCCCCGAACCCTGTTATCACTCCTGAGCCCTGATGACCCACACAGAGCAGAAGGTATTGTCTCCAAGTTTAAGGTAGGTCACAAAGTTTACATACAGTCCCTAAAAAAAGAGCCAGCGTGGGTGCCAGGGGTGATACAAGAGGTTCGGGGTAGTAGAGTATACGCAGTTCGGACTGTGGAAAGGCTGGTCACGCGTCACCAGGGGCAAATTAGGCCCAGAGTAAACGGGAGCGAGGTAGACACTCGGCCATGGATCTCCCCAGAGGAGTTCCGCAAAAAAGTACTTAAAGAAATGATATATCCTCCACAGGAGCCCACACTCGGAGGAACATCAGCGGACGAGCAGACAGCCGCAGCGGATACGCAGGCGGAAGCACCCACCAGCAGCAGCAGCGAGCGCGCCAGTTCGACCAGATAGGAGCTACGGCCCAGGAGGGCCAGCCGTTCGGTGCGATTTGCGCCGTATACGACGCATTTGGGCGCGGAGGGTGATGTGGTCGAACACGCGCCATTGAAGTTGCCGCCAGAAGTTAGTACCGGCGCCGCTCAAGAGAGAGCGCCGATCAGCAACCCTACAGCTCCGTCACGCTCGGGCAAGCCTCGGAGCAGAAGGGTTCACCGGAGCTGGCCGGCGAACCTTCACCCCGAGCGGGGTATAAGAGCGCTGCCCGGGCGGGCAGCAAGCAGTCAAGAAGCGAGCGCCAGTGAGTTATCAGTGAAGTGTACAGTGCGACGTCGAGTGGATACGAACTTGGACTGCCCCTACGGAGAACTTGTAAACAGCGCTACGCATACGGAACATCTACTGGAGTATTGGTTAACTTGGCTTATGTTAGTGGATTTTTCTTTTGGCTTGTGGAATAAACAGAATTTTAAGAAATTTTGTTGTTCTTTGTTGTTTTGGTCACAACACTAAGAACATACTAACAACTGAAGTGTGTAAACGATTGCATGGACTCTTAAAAACTCAACTCTCTGCTAGAAACCTTGTGCAGGTCATCAATTCATTTGTTATTCCAGTGCTGACATACTCCTTTGGCGTTATTAAATGGAGCAATACCGACCTCGACAACCTCCAGAGGAAAATTCGAACCGCTATGACTCAACACCGAAAACATCATCCCCATTCAAGTACTGAGCGTTTTACCCTTCCAAGGTCGCAAGGAGGGCGAGGTGTTGTAAATTTCATAAATCTACACAGCTCTCAAATTGCTTCACTCAGAAGATACTTCTTGGAACATTATGGGAGAGTTCAGCAAGCAGTGAGCGCAGTTGATAATAACTATAGTCCTCTGAACTAGAAAAAGCTTGAACCGCCTGTTCAGCCAATCACTGAAACGGGAGGGAAGATAACCTTATGGAAAGCGAAGGCACTGCATGGAAGGTACCCTCACGAGCTGAGTAAACCAGAAGTCGACATCTCTGCGTCGCACGCATGGCTCCAGCACGGGGATCTCTTTCCGAAGACAGAAGCCTTCATGATAGCTATCCAGGACCAAGTGGTGCCAACAGTGAGCTACAGAAAACACATTCTGAGAGATTGTACTATTCATTCCGACTCGTGTAGAAAGTGTGAGGCTGCAAGCGGAACTACACGTGACAAGTGGATGTAGCACCCACGCACAGTTGGAATACCAAAAGAGGCATGATGAAGTGGCGAAGCAGGTCCACCAATTATTAGCATTGAGAACGGGCTTTTCGCCACTTCCGTGCCGTATTATAAATATGTTCCTCAGAATGTGCTTGAAAGTAGTGAGCACAGACTCTACTGGGATCGCTCCATTATCACTGACAGACACGTCGGAGGCAATAGACTCGATATAAAGTACATTGATAGAAACCATCAGCAGGTTTTCCTTATCGATAAATCAATACACAACACCCACAACATATCGGGAAAATATCAAGAGAAGATCCAGAAGTATACCCATAAAGTCGCAACTCAGTGGAACCTCAGTAAAGTGACAACTGTGCCTATAATAATATCAACTACAGGAGTGATCCCGAAAATGACACTTCGGGCACTGGAGTGTCTTCACTTGGATGCCAGGATTGTATATAATATGCAAAAGACAGTAATTTTGAAAACATGCCGTATTGTCAGAAGCCATTTGAACTTTCAGTAAAGCAACCACACACATGGTCATCATTCCTGTGTGTGGTTGACATACCGGCCAGTAGATACTGTGAATAATTAAAGATAATAATAATAATAATAATAGTAATAATAATAATAATAATAATAATAATAATAATATTTAGAAAATCGCGAGATCAGCAACATTTGAAAAACTAAACATTTTCGTTCCCGAGTTATAGAAAATTGATTTGCACCGCCATCGGTAAACTAACTGCAAATTTGATTTTTCTGCATTGCTAACAAAATAGTAACTCATCGCCAAAGAAGAATGAATATTTATTAAGAAATAAAGAAACTATGCTAACTCAAATCACCATAAACTACACAAGATTATAACGCCAAGATACCGCCAAGAACTCCGAAACTGAAATTAATGATAAAGTATTATGAATTAATCAAGGTTTGCTTTGGTCCGCATTGGTTCCCAGCGTCATTCTCACTCACAGCCTCTTGAATCGCTCTCAAATATTGCGTGTTCAGCTGATTTACGGAGTAAATCGGAGAGTATGTACTCTAAAGTAAAATAACCCTCTAGAAGCATGGTGAAACGCTTATATTCTACTCGAGAGTTACTATCTTAGAGTAAATAGTTACTCTCGGGTAACTACTCTCAACTTTACTCGGTTGTTGGTGAAACTGGCCCTCTGCCTTAACGTACTGCAGCCACTGTACTGGAAAGAGTAAACAAATGGAGGTCACTTTGGGCATTTACTCGATGGTAAGCTTTTTTAACATTTAGGAAATTATATTTTATTATTTTTTATTAATTATTTTCAATAATTATTAATTTAATACTGTTTTGTTTATGTTTTATTGGTATAGTTAATAATTTATTAAGGCTTCCATATTTAATTAATAATCAGTTTCAATAATAATAATAATAATAATAATAAAAATAATGTTAATACATAATTGTTATAAATAATGGAGAGCTTGGGAGTAATTTTTCACGAGATATCTTTCTGATTTCTCTCTGAGCCGTCTTTAAGTAATCAGTATTGTTAGGTTGGTATTAATAAATTGATAAACAGTCATAACTTCCCTCCACATCTTCAGTATTACATTTTTGTGTCTTAAGATGGTTAGAGCGAGATATTCCCTAGTAGATAGAGAGTCCATATTACGTTCAAAAATAATTATTTGCGAGATAAAAGTTATTGTGAGACATAAACCATAATACCTCCTACATAAACCAAAATAGGGAGTTTTATGCTGAATTTTTATTTAATTATTAGAATTAATTTCATGTAATAGATGTAAAATAAAAATATTTTAATACCACATAAAGAGCTACGTTGACTAGTTTCTTAACTACTACCAGCATATCGCGTGGCCACGGGATGAAAATTTGAAGCACTAGATTAAACATAAAAAAGCACTATTACACAATTAGTACGAGCAAAATCATAAAAAGTAACATTAGACACACACACACACACACACACACACACATATATATATATATATATATATATATATATATATATACTAGTCGCGCAAGTTTTCTTGATATTTCGCAGCGGGGGGTGCGGGGAGAGGAAGGCTCTGCTTACGTCACAGCATAAAAGAGCGTACCAACTGTTAAAATGAACATAGCGCGCCAAAAGCGTAGGATGAACTTACGTAAATTATAGCAATTACTCCGAGTCATCGGAATAGCTGTCGCGTTCACTTTCATTGGCTGTGTCCCCAGCAACATTAACAATAATATCGTCGATAGCTACTTCCAAAATTCCATCTTTTTGCCAATATTCGGTTTCACACTTCTGTATGTGTTCGCAAAAACCTTTCCAGTCTGCAGATGTGACAGTGGAGAATGCGTAGTGTGTAAGTTCACGGAGGTGTTGCACTGACAAGTCTCCAGTGACATTATGTTCCCTAAACACTTAATTTTAGCCCATGCTAACTCTATGGGATTGAAGTCACAATTGTAAGGTGGAAGACGAATAACAGAATGACCCCTTTCAGAAGTCATTTTGTTTATTACATAAACCTTTTCGCTCGGTTTATTGGCCAGTAAGAGGTCGAACAAATAACTTTTACGCTGATTGTGATCACAATCAATTCCCCTCTTCCTTAACCACTCTATCATTGTCAGTTTGGTGTCGTATCTTGACGGGACTCTTTCGGCTTGTCTAGAATGGTAAGGGGCATTATCCATAACTATGACGGATGCGGGTGGTATATTTGGGAGTAATTGCATATTGAACCATTTTCCAAAATTGATGGAGTTCATTTGTCCATGGTAATCCCCTTGTGACGTGTTCACTATCAAGTTAGCAATAATTTTCCTCTCCGCACTACAGGTATGAAGAGTGTGGATACGGCGAGATGGTGGCGTTCTCGGAGTTTCCCGAGAGGGCCCTGGGACTGCGTCTGCCATAGTTGATCTTCACGTAAAGTTGTGAAGATAACAGTGATCAAATGTCCAAATAAAGATTTCTACCAGATAAATAAGCCAAAGTCGTATAAAAGGAACAAGCAATACAGGTAAACTAGTCAATCAAATAACAGTAAACCGTAATCGTTAAACCAAATCAAAAGCCAAAAACGTCGTAAAGTATGGGCACAATATATTAGCAAACCACTAATTAACACACTTGTACGAAAATAACTTCGACTGTTTTGAATGTACGAGGTGGGAGTTGGTAGCACTGTAAATTGATACGTGCCGTTCCGAGTCGGACCTAAGAATTTCAACGGGCCGTGCTATTCAGCGCTGGGCATGAGTTAGGGATCCCGTGTATCAAGAAAACTTGCGCGACCAGTATATATATATATATATATATATATATATATATATATATATATATATATATATATATATATATATAGATATAGATATATAGATAGATATATATATAGATATAGATATAGATATATAGATATATATTGTTGTACAGTGATCAATAATAATGGCAAAAATCCCCAAAAATCTCCATGGGCAACGCGTAATGTCCTTGAAATTGGCATAACTGCACAGGTCTCATTCTTCTTCAAAGTTTTGTTGTTTTGAATCACTTTGAATACTGTTCGTTGCCTGTTCGACACGCTGTAAATATCACAATCTGAGCGAATTGGTTTATTTCCAAAGCGGAATTTGAGAGAAAACGAAGTAATTCCTCCTTACGAGAACAGTGACATAATAAAAAGGTTTCATATACTTTTCCATTGCTTGTTTCTCTCTAATTTTTATTTCTTGAATTACCTGAGCCAAACAGATTATTCGTTTGCTTAACAACAAGACCAACAGTTTGGTTCTCGCCAACATTGTGCTTTATATTTAACTTGACAGAAATCGTGATCTTTGACTTCTATTGCTCCTTATTATACTTCTCATCACAATATTTTGTTTGTTTGTTTTTCTATTATTCCCCTGTTTTATTTTTGCTTAGTTAATTAAACTGCATGATCAATTTTTAATGTCCTAATAGTTTTAATTGAAATTTTACAACTATGTTTGTAATTGCAATGTGTCATATTATTTCCAGCGGTGCGATTGTATACTCCACAGAAACTATTTGCTGGTTTTCAGTATAATTTTATATCATGTTATGATATTGATTTAGATGCAGATTATTGTGTAAAGTACATATCAAACTAAAGCTGATAAAATGAAATTATTGCAACATATAATTCTGAGAGCTGTATTTATTGAGATCTTCAATACTAAAATTATAACATTGTTGGAGATAAATGCTTCAAAAGAGATCTGCAAGTGGCATAGTCTTTTGTAATCGTTTGTCTTGATGTACTCAAAGTGAAAAGAGGTTTAAATGTTTTTAAAATAAGACATGAGAACCATTCAAAATGCATTACTACTGTGCAGGAAATGCAAACAATTAGATAAAATATAGTGCTGAAGAGGAAAGGAGTTTCTATTAAAATACTAAAACTACCAAAGGCCGAATATATCATTCCTCTTACAATTTCAATGAAATGTAATTATTAATTGCAAATGTAATTAAATTTTCCCATGAGGATTTAAATACTGTAAGCCTTCAAGCACAAAACAATACTGTGCATTCCTTCAGAAAAATCTTAAAAACTAAAAAAAACTAATTATGAATAAATCTAAAAAACACTATCATGATACAATAAATCATTGTTTTAATACAGATATAAATTAACAAATTGCTTTCAAAGTAGAAATTGCCTTTTAAATTATCATTTACAATTACATGTTTGGTTTTTTATTGTTCCATTCAATTTATTTTTAAAATAAAACGTTGTTCAATAAACTATTTGATTAATGCTTATTCAGATAAAAACAAGTTATGAAGTTTTTAATATTTATTTTAAATAATCCGGGCATGGGGATGGGAGTCCCAAGTCTATTTTTGCTAGGAGGAAATCCAACTCTGCATTCACCTATACCTTGAAAGATTGATATTAACACCAGCAAAACAGTATTTTATCATTGCAACACATTTGAAGCCACTACAAAGTCTATTTCCTTCTGAATTGAATGCCCACTCAGTAGCTCCACAGATTGAGATGCTAATATATGCTAAAGATTGTTGCTTTGAGTTCTGTGTAAGCATCTGTGGTGCAAAAGACAATGATAATTCACTGTGTATCTCCATAATAAAAAAGAAAATATGAATAATTTTTTAATAACTGAATAAATAATCATTGTTCAGGACAAAAAACTGACGCGTGGCACAATACAAAATAATAATACTGTACTGAATGTTTAAAAAATTCTATAAACTCTCAAGATCATCCATTTTCTCATAGGGAGTAGTATTGGGAATATTAATTGAATTGAGATTTTCATTCAGATCGCACTAATCATTATATCCATCAAATTTCAGTTTTCTGAATATCTGTTTACTATCAAACGCAATGTTCTCCAGGAGTGAGGATATTTTAATATATCCCAGAAGCCCAGAGGAATGTACGAACTCTTGCCGAGGTCTTGTCACACGATTTGAATGAAGCGCGTTGCGCGCGCGGTGTTGCCAAGATGCCCGACCCTCTAGAAAGCGCGCGAACCGTGCCCTCTAGAAAGCGAGCGTGCTTTCCGCACAGAAGCGTTATTAAATCCGTTGGTCCGTGTATACTCCTTCCACAGACGAAATGTAGCTGCTTTATGGGAGAAATTCAAAAGACGTGCGTATTCTGTGAAATAGCATTCACAAACTTCATTTAGTTCATCCTTCCAGTACATAATTCTTGTTCCCGTGTTCAACTACCAGTGCTACAAACGGGACAGACTTTCTCGTACTTGTTAGTTTCATCTTTGTAGTCCAGGCTAGCTCTTAGGTTTTGCTCCACTCTCATCCCAGCTTCTACCTGACGGCGCCTTTTGAACGACCCCTTCTTATGGTTGGAGTTTGTTGAATTACTAAAAGATTAGAAAACAAACCACTCCTATGGTAGGGCCATGTTCATTGGACGCCAAAGAAAATATTAGAGTGGCAACCATCTTGAAGAAGGAAGAGAAGAAGGCCATTTCTGGAATGGCAAAAATACATCAAAGAAGCCATGGGGGAAGTTTAACACCTGGTGATTGGGAAAAACGATATCTGTGGAGGTCGTAAACCTCGAACTCCTGAAGGGGAAATGCCGAAAAACAAGGAGGTTAGAGGTACGCTTGATGAATGTTCTAGATTGTAATTTTTGTTGCAAAAAACTAACTATAATTGTAACTAAAACAAACTACATACTCGTATGGCCGGATGGCCACAATAATATTTTTTTGGTGAGAAAGAGCTTTTCTCGCGGCCTTAGCACTAATCTTCGGGACGATGGCCGTGCGAATTTCTCTGAACCGCGCCAGTTCTTGGAACTTCATACTCGTAATTTCGTCAGAATATTACAGAAAAAAGACGAACATTTGGGATAGAGTTTTATAAATTATGTCTTGCAAAAGGAAATTGAACACGTACAATTTACCAATATATTGGGAAAGCACCTATCCCAGTATCCTTCCTCGAAAAGTTTGTTCCTTCTTCGGCTGATAACGTTTTGGACTTAGGATGTACAGTGTACTACACATATAACTACTATACTAGTTGTTTCCTATTTTCCCATCAGTTGCAAAAAACAAAGAGGCATTTACCTGGAACACTGAAAACAATCGATGCCTGAAAGATACCGCGTCGGTTTCTAGTGAGCTACGTTTAGGCAATCAATTCCTGGCCTTCTTCAGAGATGAATGCATTTGTTTACATCGTGACAATAGTGCTAGTGAGAACTGCCAAAGCTATTTGCTTGGAAATTTCTGTATCACCCTAATATACATCTTGTTCGTGCTCTCTTCAAAAATGTTCATTATTTCTTTTTTCTGAAAGCGCAAAAGATTCTTTAGAAAACGGCCCAGGTGTGTTTCTCTCTCCCCTTCCTCCCTCTCCCCCTCCCCCTCACCCACAGACAGACGAACAAACGGACTTTTGCCTTCAATTCGATTTGTGAATCGAGATTTTGTATTGAATTCAAATCAATATGTCAGAATCAAGGATCTACAAAACTGAAATTCTCCCTTCAGAGGAAATAATTTAGTAGATTCACGAAGATGATTTATCCTCATTTAAGATATCAGGGACACACTACACGTTTTCTCTCGAAATATTTTTTTATCACATTTCAATTAAGAAAGAAATTCTCTTATCAATATGGCAATGTTCATATTTTGTATTTTTGTTTAAATAAGACGAGTTCGCCAAAAATGGCATCCTAACCAATTTTTTTTGCTGCACACGAGGGAAAAAAATTAAAGAAAAATATGGAACCGTTTTTAAGAAAACGTTTTTTATAATTTACCTTATTTTCAAGCAGAAATTACTCTAAATTACTCTACTACTACTAAATTATTTTCAAGCAATCAACATGTTTAAAAAAATGTATATGACCCTTTTGAAAATCTAATTTTCAATAACAAATTTTATTTAAGACAAAATTCCTTATCTTCAATGTTGTACTTTTGCAATATTAAATATTTGCAGTTTTCGAAAACAGTTGGTCCGTAATTAGAACAATACCAATATTCCCGCCTTTTGTTACATAAAGAGAAAAGTTTCAAAGGAAAATTTTGATTTGCAAAAATATTGTTTTAAAATTGCCTATATTTCACGCAAAATTAGGGAAACCACTCATATTTCCGTAAAATTGTACATGAGCTAATTTAATGGCTTGTCTATAAAGTACAGTTTATAAGGAAAAATTCTATCTTCAATATTACAGTTTTAGAAAGACGCTAAAAAATTATGAGTTTTTTGAATTTTCGAGAACATAGAGATTTTAACGAAAATGAGACCTGCAGAATTTCTTAAGCATTATTTACTTATCCGGTGACAAATTAGAATAAAAAATGTTAAGCTATTTTTGAGAAAATTTAGAAATGTTGGCGAGGCTTTATGTAAAGAATCCTCAAAAACGAAAACATCTGATTGATTCTTGCAGGTTCTCAAGTTCGTTCAAATCCATCAGTGAATACCACTTTTGGAAAAATTCTTAACAGTTAGGCGTGACTTTTGCCGTCAATCGATCTTTTGGTATCAAGAACCAAAACGTGGATTCTGACAATGAAACGTTTAGAGGAATTATTTTAACACGCAGAGGAAGAAAATTATCAGGGCGAAAGGGGCCAAAATTTACCAATTTACCAGCAATAAGAGTTTTACTGTCTTTACCAGGGCTCAGCAATAAAAGTTTTTCTGTCGTACAGTCGCCGATTTCCGCCGCAAATTTACAATACTTTCTCTCACCTATGTAGTAGCAAGGCGAGAAATTAAAATAAGTTGAAAGCAAAACGTCTGTCTGTCCTGTTTTCAATGGTCAACGCTGGCGTTGGTGACTGTTCCTTTTTTTTCCAAAATTGATATTCTCAATCGATCTGGATGAACTCCAAGCTGTGCGAATCTAACTTGGATACTTTGAATTTGAGGGGTTTACTTTAAATGAATACTCAGTAACATCATTTTTTTAAAAAATGGCTGCAATTTTATATGTAACTTTTTTTCGAATAGCAAAAAGGTCGCAAAAAAGTGACACAAGTCACTTTCCATTAAAATCTCTGAATTTTCGAAAATAACAAAAGTTCAAAAGATTTTCGGCCCTTTCTGCAACTAGCATATTGAAGAGAGTTTTTTTCCTGAATGAAATCACTTCTTCAAAAATATATCTTTATATAATATTATATGTAATTTATCGCAAATGTGAGTTGTTTTCGTGAAATAATACAGGTAATTTTAAAAAAATTATCTTTTCCGAAATGGCTCAAAATTTTGAAACGAAAGAAATGAGTCATTATTTTTTTTGCTGGTATAGGATATTTCATGGTTAAAAAATGGAATAGGTTCCATTTTCGGCGAATATGTGTTTAAGAAAATTGCAAAAAGTTAATGTTGCAAAACTATAACGATGATAGTAATTTTTCAAATAAATGTTCTTTTAAAAATTAGATCTTATTTAAGGTAGAGTAATGTTTTTCGAAAAGAGTAGTTTCCGTTTTTACTTGACGATAAGACACAATTGTTCTCAGAATCGTCTCTACAATTTTTCTTTAATAATTTTCCTCTGAGAGAGCATATAACGCTTGAAAATGGCACAGGCCTCAGTTTCATTGAACTCCCACAATTTTCGAAAATTCCTAACGTTATAATCAAGTAGAAAATAAGTGCTGTTGTAACATCACTAATTTTCCTTCTGTAGGGATAAGGGATAAGGATATAATTATTGATCCATTCCATTCACAGCGACATTTTCAAAATTTTTGATATTACTCTTTTCAGGGAATACGAAAGAATACCTGGAGTTAATTAATGAAAGATTAAGACGTTATTACTGCAAATGTAGCCGTCAAATAGCAATGTTTAATCTTGAACACCGGAAGTATTTGTCAAGGATTAAACGTGCGAGCTAAATGCCTCCGAGATTCACAAATTGATAAACTGTAATATGGAGACTACTATTTGACGAAGTTCTTTGCACCAAATTTCATTCTGAAGACGTTGTTTGAATTTTTATTAATACATACACTGAATGAAGGCATTATTTAATGGAAAATATTTCAACTAGCAGTTGCGAAAACGAATACACCGCTACCTTTTTTTGATACGAAAACCATTTCTTGTTTTAGAAAAATGTAATAAGACACATTTGAGGTCATGGAAATAGGCCTACATTCATTTCTCAACTTTTTTGGAAGTTGTTAAAGAGAACAAACTTTTATTTTATTGTTATTGTATTTCCTAGTTTGCGATGAATTTGTATTACGAGTCTGACTTTTTGACTGAATAGACTAGATTTATTCAGAAAGTGTTATTAAAAAACAAACACTTATTGAAATGTTACATTAGAATATTAATTGACAGAGAACCACTATCAGCTCATTTCTCTCTGTCTGTCTGTCTGTCTGTCTCTCTCTCTCTCTCTCTCTCTCTCTCTCTCTCTCTGAAGCCAAATCGAAGCTTTTAGAGAGTGACAAGGCAAATGCGCATTGCAAGTCGCATTTGCTGAGGCCTTCTGATGTGATGCACTCCATCTCAGTATTCAACTTTCTCGCGGACATCTGGGTGGAGTCAGGTGGTTTATTTTCACAGATAGCCGAAGAGTCTTGACGCGCAAAAGTAATCATATGTAGGTTACGGAAACAAATGTAGAGTTTTAGAAGGACATCGATTTCCCTTGAATTGGGATCTCAAAGCTTCATGTTTTCTTTTCCTTCTCATATTATCGAGTTTGAACCGCCTCTTTTAATATATTTTAGACTGAGCTTCGATGTCCGAGTTAATTAGAGTGACGTCGCAACAACTGTATCTGAAGTGTTCCGGTTCGAATCCCGAATGTAGACATTCCCCCTCAGCTTTCGCGAAGAGTTTCGTGTTCCACAATCAGACATGGGGTCGGCACTGGTGACTTCCCTTTGTGTCTAGAACGGATGCCAGAGAGAGTCAGTACGAGTGCCAGAGGTGGCACAATGAAATCTCCCCCCCCCCCCCCACGCAGTTGACTACCTCGTCACAAGAGAGATAATGGACTGACAGCGACTCAGGGACTTACAAGATACGATTTGACGATGAATTAAATTGTGTTAGTTTTAGTTACGTTAATTGAATTTACTTTTATTTTTATTTACATATCATCTTATTCACAGAATTAAATCAATTCATATCCGTTGACGATTACGCCGCTGCGGGTTATGACAGAGTTATTGTTGCAGAAAAAGTAAGGGAGCATATTGATCATTTCCTTTCACAATACTTGTTCTGATCAACTCGTAGCTTACCACCGGTTTGGGAGGCTCAGGGGATCAGCGCATTGCCTCTGAAACGGGAGGTAATAGGGTTCGATTCTTGAGGGTAGCAGGGAAATCGGCCCCAACTAGTTAGCTCGATCAAATTCAACCGTTATCAGCCAGCTTACTGCTTTTATTCTCCCGCGGTTTCTCCGACCAGTGCCGGAGCAGTACCCAACCGAACAGGCCACGGACCGCGCGCCATCTGTCCTTCCCATTCCTTATTCCATCCACCTCCTTAATTACATACACACACACACACTTATATGCACTGCACTACCACACATACAGGGAGTCCAGTCGGGAGTTTAGAGCTTGTCCCAGACCCAAACATCCAGCCTCTCCAGGTGACATGGAGCACTAGCGTTCCAGCTTTCAATCCAGGAGCGCGGAATCAACGTCAGGCAGGCGATGGATTTCCCAAGGTTCGAAATTCTCCAGAGTTACATGTCATGCTTCTGACAAGTAAAAGAACAGTGGCCAGAAAATTTAGGACCCTCCTGCAATGTTTCGTCCTAACAAGATCTTGTGGGCTCTCGATAGTCAGAATGTTAACGGAGACCGACATCTGCGAACAATGGCGAGTTAGCCCAGGAACACTTGTTGTGTGTGACTGCTCGAGAGATCCCTCAACTCATGTCAGGGAGCTTCAAAGAAAGCTCGGGTCGAAAATTGTCGTTTTCTCACAATATCCACGAAGGAAAAATGAAAGGAACACCGAATTCGAAATTAAAGCTGTTCCTAAAAAACTTTCTTAGAGTAGGTTGCAAATGTCCAATGTGATGCATGATTTAGATTTAACTGTAGGTTTTCTAATAAACGAGAGTAACGAAAATTTTTTGTTTTTAGTCTCTCATTTTCTTAACTACCATGAAGCGATCATTGCAAGATGAGGATAAGTAATCAGTTATTGTGAAGCCAAGGCTCTCAGCCAAACGGCGGGAGATCACGACATACACACACAATGGCTTCTCACGATCGACGTTAGTATTTGTGTTAATAAGATACTTTCTTACACCATCCAGTCGACGTATTTGCAATTGTCTTCGGAAACGTCCCTGACTGCCACGCTCTCAGACAGAAGGAAAGATCTTACCATATAGCTTAATAGGTCTTTGTGCTTTTCACTACTCAGGATTTTCTTTTATTTACATCAATAAGCAGCTTTTACCGAGGGACAAGAGCGTGGGAAGTGTCCATGGATTCCGCCTTCTTAATTGTGGAATTACATCTGGTATTGCTGAGACGTTTTATTATCAACTTAATGGGTTCCTTTTTATTTATATATTCTTGCTTAGCCTATGGCCCTCAGCAACCCTGTATGAATGATACATTGGTTGATTTATTTCGAGTACGTATAATTTATTATTATTATTATTATAATTATTATTATTATTATTATTATTATTATTATTATTATTATTATTATTATTATTATTATTATTATTGTTGTTGTTGTTTTTGTTGTTGTGGTTATTTCACTTTCGGAGCATTACATTAAGAATTACATCCACATTACATTAAGCGAACAGGTTAATCGTACCAAGTCTGTTTAAGGAGGGTCAAAAAATTTCCTGGGCTTTCTTTTCAAACTTTTCTGATGAGGATTATATTTTCCGAGTTTGAAGTGGGTAGTTGTTGGTATGAACGTTGCCTTTTATGTTTCGGGATTTGGCAACCCTTGTATTGCAATCTGGCAACTGACAGCTCTATCGTAAAGTTTGATGTTTTGAGGTTATACGTACTTAGAACGTTTTGACATACGAGCGCTATTTGTGTTGTTTACAGTAACTTAAAATATTCATCTTGGCTCAAAAATGAAATTAAATCGTGAACATTTTCGTGCGATTACTTTTTACAATGTTCGACGTGGATTAACTCAGCAACAGTGCATGGATGAACTTAATTCAATTTTTGGCGATGAAGCTCCGTCAAGGACCAGTGTTTATCGATGGTACGGTGAATTCAACCGTGGTCGTAGTTCACTCCAAGACGAATTTCGCGAAGGTCGACCAAAATCAGTTTTTGTTCCGAAAACTATTGATGCTGTGCGTGAACTGATATTGCAAGATCGTCATGAGACCTATCGTGAGATTGAGACAATCTTAGGCATTAGTGGGACCAGCATACATGCAATATTGCATGAACATTTGACTGTCAAAAAATTTGTTCGCGTTGGATCCCACACAATTTGTCAAACGCTCAAAAAAAGGATCGTGTCGATTGGTCGAAAGAAATGCTCAAAAAATACGATCGCGGTGCTTCGAAACACGTCTATGACATCGTGACAGGTGATGAATCGTGGATTTACGCGTATGAGCCCGAAAGTAAACAGCAGTCGACTGTATGGGTGTTTGAAGATGAGCAAAATCCAAAAAAAGTTGTTCGCGCACGAAGCACTTCCAAACAGATGGTCGCCTGTTTTTTCGGAAACTGGACATGTCGCAACCATACCACTAGAACAACGCAGAACAGTTCTGAGTGGTACACAACGATTTGTTTGCCAGCAGCACCCAAAACATCGATATGATGAGTCATCCGCCGTGTAGTCCTGACTTGGAACCGAATGACTTCTTTTTATTCCCGTACGTAAAAAACAAACTGAGAAGTCAACGTTTTTCGACACCTGAAGAAGCGATTGCTGCATTCAGAATGCATGTTTTGGAGATACCTCAATCAGAGTGGCAAAAGTGCTTCGACAATTGGTTCAAACGCATGCAAAAGTGTATAGATCTTCATGGGGAATATTTTGAAAAACAATAAAGTGATTTTCGATGATTAATATTTGTTTTTGTTCTCTAATTCTGAAATATAAAAGGCAACCCCCGTGTTCGTGAATATCGTGCTACAGAATTTTGCGTATAGAAGAGAGAAATGTACTGTGATGAGGACTTTACCGAGTTCTTGATGGTACTGTTAAAACATAAATTTGGTACCAACTTATTAGTCAGATCTCCTGGCGACGAAACGTGCTAATCTTATCTTTGAATCATGCTTATGGATGACCATGAGAACATGAAGCCATAGGCATGGTTTAGTGTATTGCCGGAAATTTGAATAATATGATAATATTGCATTCTCGATTTTTCGATTTTTCTCAAAGTAACCAGAAAATTATTTCACTCTTAACTGCACCACAGTTGAATACTTCTCAATTATTATCAATGATTAAAGTTGTGCTTCATTATCTATTTAATTTTTTTATTTTTGGCAGATTTCGTTTTTATTATCACTGTCTTACATTTGATTTCCTAGCATTGAAAAATATTTTTAAATATGTGAATATAAAATAGAATGTAAATAGTTTATTTCCATTTTTATCGATACATAATAATTTCAACAAAAGCGGATGTCAATCATTTGATTGGCACGCTAAAGCAAAATTTTAATTCGTACAAATTTCTTTACCATTAACACTGTGTTGTAACTTTAATCTCTTTCTTCATCTTTCTTTAATCCACCCATTTTCCACCCACCGCGAATTTCTTGGCATCCACCGCGTTCCCTGCAACTGAGCGTGGCCGTGCAATGTTGGCAAAGGAACGACCGCGCGAGTTGGCAGTAGTGATTCTTCCTCTGGTTTCTTGTTTGTTGTCATGCTTCGCCATTTCTCCTGTTTCTTCGTTCTAATCTTAACCATCCGCCATATTTTGTTTCAAAACTTCACTTCACATTCTTTCAATTGTGTGATTTTGCTTTTGCTAACTTTGTCAACGAGACACTCATCTCAACAAAATTAGGAGGAGGACAATTATTTCGATGTGGTAAGTTACAATGGGCACATTACACTCCGATATATAATAAACGTAGTGACCTTTCAAAGCCACGAGCTGGAAAGAGGGGAGGACACCATTATCCAATCGCGAACTTTAATATAAAAAAGTAAGCCCAAACAAAGCTCTCGATTGGACTGAAAGTGTCCCACGCTCCTTCCTGTTCGTGACTTCGAAGAGACACTACACTTTAATCGGAGTTTCTTTTTACTTTGCCAGTACCGTTTAAGCAGTAGAAAAAACGTTATATAATGCTGCGCGAGAAAACGACGAATTTTCGAAAGAAAAAATCTTATTACAGAATCCTGGTAAAGAAAAAGTGGATAAATCCAGTTGCTTAATTTACAAAAAAATCTCTTACTCGCTGTGTAGCCAGAATCTCTGTTTGTGGGTTGTTGATACCGAAAAATCGAATGACGCAGAACGTCTGTCCGTGAACAACGCTAGTGTGAAAACCGTTCAGCCGATTTTATTCAAAATTGTTTTTTTCCCCTATTGGTTTGGTTGATGTAGCGGTCTCTTAAATTTGAAACTGATATTTTAATTTTGGGGGGGTACTTTACACGAAACCCCCGGGAAATTTTCAAAAAAATAGCTCCATCGTTTTTTATAAAATTTTATTGTAGGATAGTCTGAAGGATATTTAAGAGAATGGTTCAAGTCTCATTTTCGTTGAAACCTCTCATTTTTCGAAATTGGAAACATTTAAAAATCTTCGGCGTTTGCTTACAACTTGAACTATAAAGATAGAGATTTCTCCCTAAATGAAATCTGTTCCTGAAAGATAGATTTTGAAATAAGGTCATGTACAATTTTTCGAAAATTTGAGCACTTTTCGCGAGCTTTTGCGTGAAACTACCGGCAAGAAAGTACGTGCTGTTTTATCACCACTTATTGTAGTGCTCCATATTTGTATGCTCCATAATATTGCGTTCGCAGCCTGTGTCGTCGCGCTCTCGTCTTTGTTCCAAGCGCGACCGCTACAGCTCCCGTCAGCGCCGCCCGAGTCGCGTCGCGCCCTGACGCAGCACAGCTGCCGCCTGCCAAGCGATAAGCATCACGTTCGCCTTGGCTGCTCCGCCCCGCCCCGCCTCCGTCGCCGGTTCGCACCCGGCGCAGAGCACACATCTGGCGAGGGAAGGCCAAGGGAAAGCGCGACGTGGCGCCGCCAGGAAGCGCTGATACACGGCCTGCCATTGTTTACTGAGCTTCGCAAGATCGCTTCGCAAGAACAGAATTTCCCAGCGGCTGTTACCACAGTCCCCGCTTATGACTTCACTAGGGCACAATCCTACAGACTCCCTTCTGTCTTTAAAACCTTAAGGAAAGTTGGCGGTTTTGAATTATACATGCGTGTATAAAGGGGTGTGTATAATGCCGTGAAGTGTGAATGAGTGAGTGAATGTGTTCTGAACATATAAATTTATGAGATAATGTGAGTGTGAATGAAAACAAAATAGAAGAACAAAGAACGTTATGTAGAACGCTTGGGGGAAAAAATTGAGCTTAAAAAATTATAAGCCGGCCAAAACTGCTGTTGTTTAATAGTTATAGGTAGATTTAGTTCGTTTGTAACTATTCTATTTAAGATATAAGACCTCTCCCTATCTAATACTGCAAAAGCCCAAGCGGCTATAGTGAAGAAAATTTAACCCGGTACTGTGAATAAACTTCTCTCTAGGGCCAATAGAGAGGGGTGATATAAAAAAAATTGAACGATTTATAAGTTGCTATCCATACGAAATGCCTTACATGGACTGTTAGACCTTCCACAGATGTGCAGCAAAGAGTTTTAAGCAAACACGGTAGAATTTCATTTATTATGTCGTGAAGATAATCAGCAACACACGATACCACCAGACATGGCATAATTCGAAATCGGTGCATTCTAGGCCTTTAAAAGCTGTTTTTTGTAAACTAAAGGCGGGAGAGTGAGCCCCGATTATCTTTATTTTGTAGACATCTTCAAAAAGAGACGTTTTATTCATTGTATTATATTTTTGACTGATCGCCTGATTTGATTGATCTGTCGCCTCAGTATCAGTATTCCATAGCGCGAGTTATCAGAACAGGGCTTATCGAAATTATTAATCAAATTGACTATTTGATATTCTGTACAATTTAATTGCATTGGTCGACATAAGTAAGTGTAATGTATGTCTTAACGTGGGAGGTACGAGAACCGGCGCCGACCTATGTCGGTCTGCGGGGATTTTCCACAACCAGGTATCCCCCACCACATGGCACCGCCCCAGCCGGGACAAGATCTAAGTCCCCGATTGGTCACCCGAATTGTGCATATAATTGTGTGTGTATGTGTGTGTATGTAAGTAAGAGGAGGATACAGCAAGGAAGAGGAAGGAAATATTGCGTGCGGTCCGTGGCCTGTTTGTTAGGGTTCTGCTCCGCAATCCCCTGGTGTTGATCTGAGAAAACTCGGAAAAGTACCGATCTGAGTAGCCGGCTGCAAGACTTCTCCTCCAGGCAGCAGTTAAATTCGACGTAGCTAGCGTCGAAAAATCCTGCCATCGTCGGGATTCAAACCTTAGAATATAGGTGTTGTGGTGCGTTATCGTTGGCATCTTTCATGAAATAATTGTAAAGGTTGTCATTGCCAACAAAAGTGTTGTGGCAACTTTTGTTGGCAATGACAACCTTTACAATTATTTCAAACCTTAGGTCAGGTTCTGCAGTGACATCAGTTGATGCCCTGGGCCACCTTCGCCGATGAGCCTGATTCGAGCACTGTTTGCACCACGAGGATTTTAGAAAGCCAGGATGTCCCGGAGTACAGTTCTTACTTTAAAGCGTGACCCATTTCGAGTGAATTTGTCGTTGTATGTGTCGTAGGCCACGCAATTTAGTGGAAAAAACAAACAAATAATATCATATAAATACAAATTAAAAATACTTACTGCAAGTAAGCCATTTTAATTTCAATACTTACTGCAAATAAGTTGCAATAAGTATTGTCAATTTGTATTTAAATGATTATTTGTTTGTTTGTTTTTTCCTCTAAATTCACTGGACCCTCCCTTTTTTTGTGATCAACTTGTGTTAATATTTTCATTTCTCCTCCTTGCTAGAGATCCACTGACGATGGGAAAAGTGTTTTCCAGAAAGTTAACTGTGGAAAATTATTAATAAAAATTATTAAAACTTTTGTGGATATTATTTCCTTTACCATATTATGGATTATCACAAGATATCTGCTACCGCCACGGAATTTAACGCTTAAAATATGTAACTAGGTGGACGGACAGACATTTTGCCGTCAACCATTTTTTGGACCCACAAAACTATATGCTAACATTAAATAGCATACTCTTCCCACTTAAAGTCGTGGTAATTAAGCAATTCCTAGGCATTTTAGAATACCCTGGGTTCTCTAGACTTCCCCACGGGTCAATGAAGTTCCTTTTATGCATTTACTATCAGCAATGCTAAATTGCTCCATTGTAATTTACAAATCGTGTGTAGAGTTTATTAGAGCTTCAGAGAGCAATTAACAAGATAGACATAATCCTCGAGACATGATCACCAGGGCACTGATTGTGGATCTCGGCATAGCCCCAGAGGTACCAACCACCACTGTCAGGATTCTGGCGTTGGGTACTCCATGAAGTTGGACTGACAGGGATATGACTGGTTGGTATTTTACCACTTTTTTCTCTCCTGCGTACAGAAGGCTAGACCCATCCTCGTGGCGGACAGTCACATCGACCACGTGGACCCATTCCCGGTTTTTTATTACTAGGTCAGGTTTGAGTCTAACCCCTTCGGCAACGAAGAAAGTGGCTTCTGTCGCCACCATGGTGTCCGATTTCCGGAGCATCTTCCTTCTATGACGTTTTTGATATCATCATGACGCTTTATTCTTGCTGGCTTCGTGGAAAAAGGAAGAGTAAATAATTTACTACATACTGCAGCACGAATTCACTTTTTCAATTTCAAGGCCACACAATACGCGTTTTTCTGTCAAAACTTCATCGTTTTTGCCGCAGTATTGCAAAATTTTCTTTACACTACTTAGTATGTGAATATGGCACATGTCAAATATATATTTGACATTAATTATATATAAAAATGTGGTGACAAAACATCCATGTGAGGAAAATATTTCCATCTTGATTTATGTAGTTACTGCTAGCACCACCTTTCTAATATTACGAAGTATCATAATATCTTTAGTCTGGACTAAGTTTTTTGGTATTGCCGCACCTTCTTGCCAGGTGCTACCTATCATCACCTAAAGATTTTTGTTCATATTTTCTCAATTTGTCGGTTCCGGTATAGTAGAAATGAAGTATTATTTTAAGAATGTTGAAGAAGAGGCAAACCAGTCTTTATAAGCACACTGTTATTGAAAAAATGGAGCCGTTTTTGATAAATATCGTTTGAGCGTTAGGAACCTTAGGTTAAATATTAAACCGCGTGAGAGAATTTTCATGAAAACATGTGTGCATTTTCTGCAAAATCGAAACAATGCATTAAAATGGCGTTTATGACATATTATTCAGTGTATTTATCTTTATCCGTACAAAGAGCGTGGTGAAACAAAATTGGAGTCGTTTTTTAGACTGTAATATTGTGTTGTCTTCTGAATTTAGTAATAAAATAAAAATATAATGAAATAATTAATATTTTACACCAAATTGCGCGAAAACTGGTAATATTTCGTATATATAGAAATATTACCAGTACCAGGTGAAAAAACATCCATGTGGGGAAAATATTTCCATCTTGATTTATGTAGTTATAGAAAATGGTTAAAAAATGTCAACTTTTGAATCTTCAAAAATTCAGGAGCTATAGTGAAAGTCAAACATATGCCACCTGCATAAGTGTGTATCACTATATTCGTACAAGTAATGCAAAAAGAGAATTTGGAGCTATTTTTAAGAAAATTTTGAAAATGTCCTTTAGACTTCATATAAAGTACCCAAATATTTAAAGAAATGCGTTCAAATTCGCAAGATTTTAAAGTCGGGTCAGATCGATCTAAGAATATTCATTTTTGAAAAAATCGTACGAATAGTTTAGGTGCTAGTGTTGTTAACAGACAGATGAACAGATGGATGCAAAAACGGACAGACGAACAGAAAAAGAGACTGATGGATGTTTTAAGAAAAACTCTTTTTCCATATGAAAAAGGCCCAAAACGTGTTTATTCCAATGAAATCTCCCAACTCATTCTTCGCAACATTACCTAACCTTGTTTAGACTATTTATATTATTTCATAAATATGTACGTAAAGAAGAAAGTAATTAATAGTGCTACAGAATGACACAGACTTTCTCGTACTCCTAGTTAAACTCATTAGTCTGGGCAAGCTTTTCGGTTTTGCCACTGTCTTCTCTCGGGGGATAATATTACCTTTTCACAATTTCTCAATTTTTCGGTCCCTTATCGTTAGAATTAAAATATTACTTTAAGAATATTATAGGAAAGTTAGAGCTGGTGTTGGCTACAAATGTGTATTGAAACATTTGGAGCCGTTTTTGAGAAAATGTCGTTTGAGCGTTTCTGAAAATGCGCAGATCTGAGTATCTTAGCGTTGTGGTTACGCTGTCAGACGTGAGCTGCGGGGTTACTAGTTTCGAATCCCTCCTTGGAAGGGATATTTGTGTAAAGGAGACGTTTACTCCATCCCATGGGGGATAGAATCAGAAATACTTAATTCCTTCCCAGTCCTCTTCCTGTTTGAATGTCGTGATGTGATATATATTAAGCCTATGGGCTCCTGCATGACACCTGGCTACTACCCCCACACACATATACTCACGCACTTGTAATGTCGTTGACGTGCAGCCACCGGCTTACGAGGCACAGGCGGAAGTAGTGGTGCTCGGCGACAATAGGCTTACGAGCCATAGTTACGAGCGGAGTTGCAGAATGGAAGCTAGGACAAATATTCGCTGGAGTGTAAAAAGTATGTGGAATTAACTGGAAACAGGAAGCGCCAGTTGCAACTGAATGTTTAAGGGTCGTAAAAATTTGCAATGATGAAGTGGGGTTTATGTTACCATAGCAACAATGTTAATAAATGTTTTCAATGGCAGATACAAGGTGCGGAATCTTGCAACCGAGCTGTTGCATCGATCAAATTCTGAATCTTTTTCAGAGCATGTGCGTTTCCTATATTCTTCACCGTCTCGAGACGTCCTACTCAAAAGCACAAGACTCCTTTCTAGCCTACATTCAGGTACAGCAACTTTCGTGTTGAGATGAGAGAATCACCATCCTCATCATCAGTTTGTAAGAGGATTGGAAACATTAAGTATAAAATTGGCAGTGGACGGAAAGTGATTGAGATAATTAACCCCTGGTAAAACGAAAGTAAACTAGATTGATTGATTGTCAGTGTTCTCCGGAACTTCAACTACGTATTATGTTTAATTAGTGTAGTACATGCTTTTACCGCAGGAGGTGGCGGTGATTTCACCAGTGGGCACCGCCTCAGCCGGGACAAGCTCAAAGCTCCCGATATATGTGGTAGTGCAGCGCATGTAAGTATAAATGTGTATAAGGGGTGAGGATAGGGCGAGGAAGAGAAAGGAAAGATAGCGCGCAGTTCGTGACCCGTTTGTAAGGGTACTGTTCCGGCATTCTCCTGGAGTTTTCGGAGAAACGACAGGAAATGGCCGATCAGAGCAGGCGGCCACTAGATATCCTCTTCCAGTCAGCGGCTGAATTCGACTGAGATGTCTAGCAAGAGTCAAAACTCCTGCCACCGTTGGGACTAGAGCCAAATAACTTCCCGGTCAGAGGGACTGCAGTGACATCAATTGATGCCCTGAACCACCTACGCCGGTAGGGAAATTCGAAAGAGAAAAAGGAGAAAAATTGCTGTTCATGTCTCCACGCAGGGGCGTCAGGGTGGACCTATGAACTCCCGCGGTGCGCGCTTAACAAGCCAGGCGGGCGCCCAAAAGCAGTCCCTTGGCCAACGGTGCTTGGCTTCCGCAGAGACGGCTCTCTTCGAGGGAACAGCATGGTTGCACAGTGGAAGCGGAAGGGGCGTCAGAGGACGAAAAGCTTGAAAAAGTGACGGTGAACTGCAATGAAAATGTCATTGACACCTGAAAAAAACGCAGTTTAGAAAAAACAACGCTATGACCGACTTTCAGAATAGTTTCTTAAGATGAAGGTGTCGATTTAGATGAAACGACGAGAAGACTCTTCTAGCAAGATATTTAAAGTTAATATGTAAAGGTGTTATATTTTTCACTTCACATTTATGAACGTATTCCTATGTTCATATTCAGCTATCGCAAAACATCTCTCGTGATTATTTTTATTAATACGCTCCTCATCGAGGTAAAACGCGGCATTAAGTTTTTTGTTAACAAAACTTTCTGTCTTAAAAAGCCTGTGACGTTTTTCCTGCAAAATGTTTGGAAGGTTTGACTGTTTGATCATACTGATTTATAACGATTTTATTGATATAAATTTTGGCTTTGTTTTAAACGAAGTAACTGAGTACCAACAAACCAGCTTTTTCTGAACGGCAGAAAGTGTTGCGATTTAGCTTTCACGCATTGTAAAAGCAACAGTCATTTCCTCATCCAAAGACTTTCTGCTGTAAATAATACTCACCCTGCAGCAAAGAGTTCGGTCAGTGGTTGAACCGTCCGTAGCTGGTGTAGAGTGTTCCAGAACATTTTACTGAGCGGGTGTGGCGACGGTGGCGGTGGTAGAATCTAGGGCATGCCCTCCCACGGCGGCTGCTCTGCCGCCTGACAACTTTCACTGCTGCCCAAGCCCCGACTCACACTTCTCCAGCCACCTCCTCGTGCTCCTTCTCCTCCTCCTTCGCCGCCTCCCACTTTTCCTCCCTCCTCCCTGCTCGCCTCTTCTGGTCCCTGCTTGGTACTGACAAGGGCATATCAAAGAAGCTGATATCGACTACTTCATTTCTTTGGCAGCGGCTATCGCCCCCGCTGCCATTCTGTCGCCCCCCCCCCCACTAGCCCCTGCCACGGCACCGCTCCCCCTTGCTCCTCACGTCACCACCACCACCACCACCTCGCCATAGTCGCCGCCTTGAGATACTCCACGTCCGCTTCCTCCCTTCTCCCCGCCTCATTAGTTCCCGCTCACCTCCGAGGCGCTTTTCCGCCGCTGCAACCGCTGCAGACGCTGCGCCGAACCACCCAATATAAATTTTTAATTTGTTTTAAATTTTAGAACATCACACAATGAAAACTGCGAAAAATACACTCCATACAATCAGAACAAAACAAAAACAGAAGATATCCAATGCCACCTACAGTTTACTTGTCCCAGGTGGCGTTGGACCAGCAGTTTACTCGGTTTCATTACGGTGGCGGGCACATCATGAATCTGGCGCGCAGAATGAGAGAAGTTTCCATTCTTCTTATTCTGTGGCAGAACCTCGTCCCGGCTTTCGCCTCCACTTCGCTTCTCGGCTTCTGGCTTCTCAAGCCGTTAGACTTGTTGGCCTTTTTGCTTCTAGGAATCCACACAAAGGCAACTTTTGTTCAAGCTAGCTCCGCTCACGTTAGCTGATTCTGACTGTGACAAGCCAACTGTAGTTCAGACAGTGGCAAAGAATGAAAGTGAGGTGGGCCAGGATGAACAAAGGAGACATGCGCTGCATGCTAAAGAGGGACAGTCGAGGAGAGAGAGAATTGTTCACTGAGAGGTGGTTGAGAAGTAATAGTTACAGGTACAGGAAAATGCATAAAAAAGAACCTGCAAAGAGAACGCAAGAACTTGAGAAAAGTGAAAATGAAAACGGGACAGATCTGAAGCACAGAAATTATAAAATTAATATCAAGAATACAACTAACAAAGGGAACTAATGGGAAGGCAAGTATAACTGAAGTAATCGTGTGTTGCAGGAGGACATACGAGATCTATATTATCGAAAGGAATCGAATGACAATCACCGACAATTCTCAGTACCTCTCTTGGTTAATGGGAATTATTTATGGAAGGATAATAATCGGTCTATTCTACAGCTATCATATCATAATTACAACGTATTAAAAGCGTGATGTTGATATGACGTCAGAGGTTTTCTTGGAAGAAGAAAGAAACGGAGAACAACATTGCTGCAGCGCATTTTATCTTTGTCAAAATCCCTAGTCCTGACCCCTTCCTGCACTTCTCTCTGATTTTAATGATTGGAATTAACGTTGGTATGATTTTTTGAAACTTAAAGCAAATATATTTATTACTATTGTTGATAGAGTCGTAAATTATTTAACAGGAAACAGCATGACAATACCTTAGCTGTCACCTTCTGCACCCCTAGAGTGGGTGGGAAGATGGGAGGAGAGCCAGGCAGATGCAGGGAGAGGCGTAGAAGGAAGAGATAGGGAGGAGACGGGTGAGAATAATGGATGGGGTGGGGAGGGAGAAGGCGGCGAGGGGCGAAGTGGGACGGGGGTCAGGAAGAGGTGAGGTGGGAGCGAGTGGGAGGGATGGTTGTAGGGAGGGGAGGGGAGGCGAAAGGTTTCGAAGTAGAGCCGGCTGGCGCATCCACGTCCTTCCTCCGACGCCCGACGCTTTCAGGCGCCCAAGAGTAAAGATCCGGCGCTGCCGCCTTCGGTCCGAGAGTGTGTGGCTATCGTTTAGACAGATTTCACTCTCGCCGTAGCCTTTCGCGCCCCACACGCCTCGCGGCACATTTGTCACTTTCACGCCTCCCTGCCTCTCCCTCCCGCCCCGCCCTGCCCCGCGCCCTTTGCATATGAAAATGCAAATTCAGTATTTGAATTTATTAACAATTCAATTACACATGAAATGCTTCTAGAAAATGAATTCTCCTTGAGTTATATTATGAGCGAAAGGGAGAGAGATGTTATACTTTGTTTGCTCCGGCTTCGAAGTTCCCTCCTAATGAAACTTGGAGCTGACCGAAGTAATTTATGGCGAGCTTTATGGAGATAAATGTTTTATGCTCACATGTGTAGACTGACAGTTGAACAATTTACTCATAAGTAGCATGGCAGAAAGGTACATCAATGTGTTAGTTTCATTTGTAGCCATATTACTAAGTGGTCTTCCGGGAATAAAGTCCGTAAAATGTTCTTTATAAAACGCATTTTCGATGCGTTATAACGAACGTATATCGTACGCACATACATCGAAATTTAATTCACGTGAAGTTTCGTACAAATATGGACGAACTCCTATTTACGAAGAAAAAGATTAAAAACGTTTCATAATGTTTTGGCACTAATCAAAGAATTTTATGATTGACTGATGATTAGCATGTACTGAAAGAGCGCGAGCGGCCAATGCCACCGAATCTGTAGATGACTCGCACGCGCGCTTTGTTGCTTCCTTCAATTTTATTTCTTGTTGGTTTTGTCGTTTAGGACTTCATCTCAATGTGACCCTTTGATGGTATCTTCATATTTGTCCTTTGAAGATGGTGATAATTTTCAAAATATGAAAGAACGAGTCGTGATTGAACTCGCAGTTTATTTCCCTAAACAGTCAATTATCCCTTTGTTTTTTAATCAATTAAGCGAGATTTAAAAACCATCATTGCAATACAACAAAATAACTGAATTTTTAAAATGTAACTCAGAATAATCGTCCTGGTTAAAAGGCCTTAATGGACTGTTATATGTATTTGCTGAAGGTGCATACTGAGATCTCACTTACGTGAGACCCCCCGTTCGGGGACTTCGACGCTTTCAGTTTGTCCGTCATGCAATTAGCATGGCAAGATAGGAAAATTGTGGGAGCTGCTACGGAGAAAGCAGCGTGTTTACTTATTTGTGCAGGAAGATGCCAGGGGGATGCTACAGAATTACGTTTTATTTAGATTTCATGTATTTTATAAGAAAATCTTTCATAGAAAACAAATAAGATAATTATTTTCATATTGCGTTGTTTAATATATTATATCATAACATATTATGCTGATGATATTTCAACGTTCGGCTCAGGTTTCGGTGACTCAGTGCATCAATTGATGTCATTGCAGTACCTGACAGGGAGGTCCTAGGGTCCGGGTCCCGATGGTTGCTGGATTTTCGGCACTTGCTAGATAGCTAGGCCGAGTTCAGCCGCTGTCTGGAGAAGAATCCTAGCAGCCGGCTGCTGTAATCGATAGTTTTCCGTGGTTCCTCCTATCAACACCAGGCGAATGCCGGAGCAGTACCCAGACAAACGGGCCATCTTTCCTTCCCATTCCATGTCCTATTCTCACGTCCTGCTGGTGAGATACCTAGTTGGGAACGACCTTACTAGCTGACATGTAGGTCTGCACCAGATCTCGCCATTAAGCGGGGAAAATGAACGAATCCTCGCACCGCCAAACATGCACTACACGTACACGACTAACGATCTTCGCAGATGACGCGCCTGGAAAGAATAAATAACGAATCAACGTTCCGCATTATTCCGTTGTTGAATTTTCTTTTGTGTATACTAATAATAGTCTTAATAAATGTGAAGCCTGCCAGAGAAAGTCCGTAAGGAGAATTCTTGGCAGGCCTGTGAGTGAGCTGGTGCCCGTGTACAGTGGTCAGTTATGCGTAGCGTGGCACCCGTGCCAGCGATGCAAGTACGTCGCAAAAGGAGCAGTAAGGTGCACCCACAGCAACGCCCATTGGCTCCGGCAGACAGGACGGCGACGAACCAATTTCATGACGGGCACTGGGTCTCGCCGATCGCTGGCCCTGCCCCATCACGCGTCCACTTTCAAGGACTTCGCTTACATAATGTTCTCTTCACTAGCTTCACTTGCTCACGGGATAACTGTTTATTAGTTAGGTAAAAACTGCTCTCTTGAGTAGCAGAAAGGAAATTTCTCCGTATTTCAAAGTTTTACTGCAGCCTCAAGGTTTGGACTGATCGTTATAATGAAATATTCACGTCACATAAATTGTCACAAAAAAGCAGATTGCATCAATAATATAATAATATTTTAATAATAATAATAATAGTAATAACAATAAATAATAATAATAATAATAATAATAATAATAATAATAATAATAATAATAATAATTGTAACTAATATATACTCATCATTGCTTTAGTATTTTAGCAAAAATATTCTTAAACATTTTTCACATTTCAAATTTAAACATCTTTGAGGTAAAATTCTCTCTTATTCATTTCATTATCGAATTATTATTAGACTAATACAATTTACGATTAATTAATATAAATAGTTATATGTTATACTATTTTTAAAGAGGATTTATTTATTCATTAATTTTTACTTTCTCGCGTACTGCTCATGCATATAAACTATTGTAACGAATATTGCATCATCTGCCCGGATCGCTGCGCGGATTGCGTCATGCGGCGCCCCCTTCCACCCGAACTGGACGGTTCCGGGCTATTCTCGAGTCGCGTGGAAAGGTTGAGCAAGTGCCGGGTGTGTCGGGACGAGCGCCGGCAGGTATAAATGCGCCGCTGCCGCGGGCCGCGAGGAGTGTAAGTGTGTCAGTGTAAGTCTGTCGGAATTGAGCAGCCGCGAGTCAGTTAGTGTATGTAATCAGCCGGAAGCTGAGCTGCGAAGTGTGCATTGCGGTGAACAGTGGTACAGTGGGTGACCAGCAGTCAGCAGTTTGAAGTATGCAGTGGAAGCTGAGCTGTGAAGTGTGCATCACGGTAAACAGCAGTGCAGTGGACCCTGGTCTGCGCAGAAAATCGTGATCTGTGCAGTGAATTGTGGTCTGCGCTGTGGATGGTGGTCAGGTTAGTGGACCGTGGACAGTGCATAGGACTGTGCGATAGTGTAGATGGCAGAGAACAATGTAAATAAATAATAATAAGAAATGAACTGTGTAAATAAATAATCAAGAGAACGGAGTCGTGTGTAAGAAAAATAATTAAGTGAAGAACTGTGAAATATACCTGTAAATAGATCAAATAGTTTTAGTGTATTATTGTTACGAATAAACGTTTTTATTAAATAATACCTGTGAGTGTGTTTTAATTCACCACCGAGAAACGTTACACTGTCGCAATGCTGCGGGGGAAAACATGAGATTTCGAGAAAAAACTTTTGGCTGGGCAAAAGTAACGTGGTAACAAAAATGTGGATAACTCTTGCTCCTATATGTAGTACATTACTTTGGGGGTCCGATGTCACCCAGGGTCTCGGTGGTGTAGGCGATGCTAGTAAACCTACGCCAGTAAGTACTTAGAAGTCCTCCTGTAATGGGATCGCAACCGTATGGCCGTAATAACCGCCTGTAATGGGTTTGCCGTTGCGTGGCCGACAAGTCCACTCTCTCACCTCCGCGCGGTGACCCCTGTTAATGCATTTCAGGGGAACTTGAGCTGCAGCCAAGAGGTATGGGCGATAGGCGAGTCTCCGGCACCTTAAAACGAGAACATCTAGCTAAGAGAATGAAATTCCTGACAGAAAACCCATCTCGCAAACCCCACGTCACGGGGGAAGGGCGTCGAGGGTCCGCAGCTCACGGCCCCGTCGTGCTCCTCAGAGCGACTGCCAGCGAACACTCTTAACAAATACTCGGACGCGGGTGCAAATGGTGGCGCGCCCCGTAAACAACAGGACTCCTTTTATGAGGACCCTATCTTGGAACGGTTCATAATTCCCTTCGAGGCGAGTCGCTGCGCACATTGTGCCCAGAAAGGAGAGGGTGGCTACATGGTTACTGATTTGAATAACATGGTTTGGCATCACGATACTATCCATAGCGATATCCCCCTAATCTTTTCATGCTCCAAATGCAGCAAGAATCACAAAGGTAATCTATCAGCTTTGAGTCATTTCGGGTACGAAAGAATCTAAAGGAGTCTTTATATGCGAGTTATGCTCCGCCAACTTCGCAACCAAATCAGGGCTCCCACATTTGCGCCATGCTCATCCAGATGCAGCTAATAGGGATTGAGCTGCCAAGGCGCAGCGTAGTGGTAGGACTGCTGTACCCAGAGCAGGGAAAGTCTCCTCTTCGGAGGAAATTATGAAAATGGCGGCAATGGAGAAAGAGCAATCAACGATGTCGAACGAGAATTTGGCCGCTCTACTGAGTAACACCGCCCGACAGGTGAGTGAAAAAAGAAAAGATACTACATATTGAAGATATTTAGCAACCATTGAAACTGTAGCTACCGTAACTGCAGTCATCTTCGTCCCATCTAACGGTCGGTGGTCCGATGATTTAGCTAGACCTTCTACTAGTGCTGCTGACATCGCATCGCCTCACAGGGTCATTAGCCCCCCTAAGACTCCAGTAAGCCAAATCCCTGTGCTGATTTCTCCTTCTCCCCTGTATCGAAGGCCTACCACTAGGACAGGAAGAAAGCCGATGATACCCAGCTCTGACACAGCAATGCAAAATGTATAAGCAAACAGCCTTATACCGATTGCCTTCCAAACCACGGCCCATAGGCAGTGGCCCAGAGGAACTCGCAATGTTAGACATTGCCTCCCCGGAAGCAGATTGGGGGCGATCCCCTAACAAGTAGGCCGTTATAGTTTCAGAGATGAATCAGGAGCTTTCAGCTGAGCCCGTTCTCTTTGCTGCTATGACGCCCGGAGAAGTAACTACTGAAACTTGTCTTAATAGAGCCACACTAGAAGCCAAGCCTAACTGGAAGGAAAATAATTCAACTTGGATAGGAACCTGTGGCACTTCTAAAACTAATGTAGATCAAGAGTTCATTGAGGCGGGAAATATAAACACAAATATAAAAACATTTTATCCCAGGTCCAATTGAACGAGACTTATGCCAAGTTAGTGGAGATATTGGGCGGCTTCCCTATACCCACCACCATCAGTTCTAAAAGGCCCCGTAGACATAGAGGCAAACGCGCTAGGAAACGCTATTCTTGAACTACCTGAAATGGACCCAGACACAATTCTATACGCGGCACAATTTGCCGAAATTAAAGGCTCCAGAACCTGATAAGATGAAAGTTAACCACATATTCTCAGGAGCAAAACTTGAAATATTGGCCCTATTATACACCCAAATTTTATACAGTGGCTTTGTGCCTTCTGGGTGGAAAACAAATCGCACCATCTTTATACCAAAAGAGGGTAAGAATAATACGATTGTCACAAACTATCGCCCCATCACAATTAGTTCTCTGCTGAGCAGAATCTTTTGGGGAATTATGGACAAACGCAGTCGATCTGTGGTGAAGTTCAATCCACACCAGAAAGGGTTTATCCCTGAACCTGGCTGTTTCACTAACATTCAAATTCTTCATGAAGCAGTCAGTGACAGGAAGAAAACATAGGGTGGTGTAGGTGTTGTGCTAGATATATCCAAAGCATTTGACACTGTTCCTCACGCGGCGATTCGGTGGGCTCTGACCAGGAAAGGAATCCCTGACACCTTTACCAATTTGGTAATGGACTCTTACACCGATATTTCCACCGTCATTCAGCACCCCTCGGAAGGAATTGAGGTGCCAATTCGTAGAGCAGTAAGACAGGGAAATCCCTTGTCCCCACTTCTTTTTAATCTCATCATGGAGTGCCTGCTTGAGAAATTGCAAAATATGTCAGGATACACGCTTTCGGAAGGAATGTTTCCATGTTAGCATTTGCTGACGATCTGGTGCTGTTAGCAAAAAATCCCCCAGTAGCTCAAGGATTTGCTGATATAGTGGTGGAATATCTTTGGGCCCACGGAATGACATTGTCTGTCACGAAATGTTCATCATTTCAAATTACATTTGAACGATCCTGGTTCATTGAGGACCCCTGACTGTAAAGGTTGGGAGAAAGAATTCCCCTTGTCAGCAATGATCATACTCTTACCTGGGAGTGAACCACTCTATCTGGAACGGCTTCCCATCTAGACCATCCATATCGAATTTAATGGAAGCAGCGTCGAGGCTTCAAAAGGCGCATTTAAAGCCCACTCAGAAGTTGTCATTACTTCATACCTACATGTAATGCCACATTACATTTATCAATTGGTTCTATCCATGCCATCAATGTCAATGCTCAGAGAAGCGGTCGGTCAAATCAGAGTGGCAGTCAAACAGTTCCTGCATCTGTATATCAGTACTGCACATGGCTTATTCTATCTGGCCAAGAGAGATGGAGGACTGGGATTGCTGCGGCTCGCCCCACACGTTCGTTGAGTAGCGCTGAACCTAGGATTACGATTAGCAATATCTGCAGATCCTATTTGCAGATGGTTGAGCTCCTGTCCGAGTTTTTACCAACGGCCACTAAGGACCGCAAAATCACTTAAGACTCAACTGGCCCTATTCAGAATAAGATTTAAGAGCTTATAAGAGGAAATGCGCCGATGACGAAGTAGCCACCTTGGAGAGGCTGGAATCCCAAGGGAAAGCGGGTAGGGCGCATATAAACTATCCGATTCGAAATGCCTTTTTGAAAGATTATCATCTTCTGAAACCTGGTATTTTTATCACTGCACTCTAATTGAGACCAAATACCACTGCCAATAAAACTACTCTTAGTAGAGAAAGGCCCAGATAGGATGTTTACTGCAGGAAGTGCAATACAGCGATAGAAACCATGATCACATCGTCAGTGCATTTATACGAAGCTAGCAAGAATAATGCATCATGACGAGATGAAAAATTTCATAGAAGGGAAGATGTGAATGCCCGCCACGAGGATGTGACTAGCCTTCTGAAAACAGGGGAGGAAAAGGTGGTAAAATACCAACCAGTCATCCCCCTGGGAGCCCAACTTCATGGAGTACCCAACGCCAGAATCCTGCCAGTGCTGGTTGGAACCTCAGGGGCTATGCCAAAATTGATAGTCAGTGCCCTCAAGACCCTGGGGATTACGTCTCGTCTACTGACTATCTCATTAATTGCTCTCAGAAGCTAAACTTTACACACAATTTGTAAATTACAATGGAGGAATTTAGCATTACTGGTAGTAAATGCAGGAAAGAAACTTCAATGTTCTTTGGGGAAGTCTAGGGAACCCATTGGATCCTAAAATGCCTAGGAAATACCCAGTTACCACGGTTTTAAGTGGGAAGTGTAAGCTAAATAAAAAAAATGTGTAGTCAGAATTCGTGTTCTGTGCTCGTTAAATCCGAAATATTGATTGACGACGCAACGTCCGTCTGTGGTCAACGCTAGTTCCTAAACCGTCCCGACGATTTCTCCAAAATTGATATTCCCTGATTAATCGGAACGAACTCGAGGCCCTGTGAGTTTGAGAAGGATATTTTTTACATTTACTTTACATGAAACCACAACAATATTGTGGAATTCTTCTCAAAACTAACTCCATATTGTTGAAATGTTTTTTAAAAATGGCGTATGTATCATTTTTATTAAAGGTCTTAAATTTTTGAAAATGGCAAAAGTTCAATTTTCCGCCGTCTTCCTACAACTACATTATTGAAGAAGGACTTTTTTTCGAAATCTTTTCGGAAATCTGTTCATCAAAATAGATCTTAAAATAAGGTAATGTTTTTCGAAAATATTAATAGTTTTTGCGTAATGCTGCTTCAAACATGAGCAATTTGTAAAGAATTATTTTCTCAAAAACTCCTCCAAAAAACTTCATTTTTCTTTAACTCTTGTCTTTGTTTGTTGCAAAGAATGGTAAAAAAGTGGAACTAGTTTCATCTTCTGCGCACTCTCTGTAATTTCAAAAATTGCAAACGACAACAAAAAACTAAACATTGTAAAATACAATATTGATGTTAGATATTTTTCTCAATGAAATTTCTTCGAAATAATCAGTTCTTTAAAAAATATTGTGTAGAATTTTTGAAAAAAAAATTGTAGTTTAGTATAATTTTGCAAATGTTTGAAATCGCAGTTTCGAGTTTCCCGCATTTATTTAGACACAATCTTTCAGGAATTATCAGGTTGCATAGTATTATTCAAACTGTATATGTTATAGTAGTAAGTTCTGAGATGACATCCGTACGTTTTTCCTCGTAAACTTGAATTGTTATTGAATTTACTTCAACTCCTTGAGAGATAATACATTGTCGAATAGAGATAAATAATTTATTTTAAGTTGCATAGCAACAATAGCTGCAATACGGTGGCTTGCAATTTTCAGAATAATTTCACAGTGTTGGGTGGTGTTTCTGGGTTAATGGTTAGGTGTTTTAGATTGTTGAATTTGTGTTAAAGTGTCCGTTTTCGCGCCTAATACACGGCGATTGGTAAAGAGTTTTGCAAGGGAGGCCGAAATCTGTATATAGGACACAAATTGAGGTATGACAGTTTTACTTACTTATTAATGAGGTGAGAAAGTGCGTGCTATTGTAGCTCTACAAGTTTCATGTTTTCATAATGCAAACTATACAATTAAACGTCTCATCCCGAGTAAAAATGAAAATAATAATGTTATATTTCTAAAACCGACATGCAGGCCATTATGCTCTTTCTTACGCCTAATCATATAAAATATTTGCTTTATTTTATAAATTGTAACAGAATTTTACTTTCTCTTCTAGGATTGCAAACTCAATATTTATGAATAATAGATCTTAAAATATATTCATTTTTTCAAAATGTTAGTACTCTTTCGTAATTTTGAGAGATAAACAGACAATTTTAAAAAGGATATTTTCTCTAAAACGACACTAAATGTTTTCTTCAATTTTTTCTTGGATAGTAGGAAGAACGCTTATAAATGTCTGTAAATTAAACTTTCGTCTCATTCTATGAATTTTAAAAAACTAAAAAGATAAAGAAAGTATGTGTTGTTCTAGCGCTACTAATTATTACTGTATTCAAGTTTCATACGCGGATACATTACGCGCACATATATCCGCGCCTTGTTGGGCGAATCTCTCGATCCGTGTCCCGTCATACAATTGAGTAGAAAGGGTTGCGTACGACAGGGGCTCCGTCTGCGAATGTTGGCAAGCTGCCCACTCAAGTACTTTCGCGGTTGGATTTTGGCAAGGCGTGTTTTCCTTTTACTCGAGCAGGTGATAAAATTCTATTCTTAATTGGGGTGATATAAACATTGTTCTTTTTTTACTCCTTGGATTCACGCCAAACGCACCTTTCTCGACATTTCTTGTAAATACTCGAGAACAGTTTGTTCAGTTTTGCTGCGAGCACCTTCATAATGGTAGTCGCAGAAGGTTTATTAATTTAACTATTGCGACGGACACACGGGAATCAAAACGGCAAAGACGCGCCATACTCACCGCTGTTCTCTTGATTCTTTCAAGATGTGTATCAACAAAGTTAGTAAAATAGTACTGTAATTCTACAACAGAAAGTGGAGAATTTTCCTCAAAAAACACTATCATGATATTCAAAAGTGAGTGAATCTTGTTCCTACATGTAGTACATCACTTCCTCTAAAAAGTTGACTAATCACAATTTGGTGGGTTCTTCATACCGAAGAACGACTGACTGTCCGTCAGTCAGACTATTTATTGCCGGACCCTGCTAACGAAAAAGTAAATACCTCTCGTTCTTATATGTAGTGAATTACTTCCTCTAACTCCTTGTGTAGTCAAAATCCATGCTTCATGCTTCTGGATTCTTGATACTGAAAAATTGATTGACGGCGTTGACGCTGTCTGTAGTACTCGTCTATACTAGTGCCTAAGCCGTACATAACTTTTTCTCCAACATTTATATTCCCCGATCTATCTAAACTAACTCGAGGTCCTGTGAGTTTGAAGGTGCTACTTTAATTTTAGGGGGTATCTTATATAAAGTCTTGAAATTTTCAAACGTTTCTAAAAAATGGACCAAATTTTTATAAATTAAACTTAGTCCTCGGGTAGTGAAAATGATGCTGAAAGGAATGACGCGCATATCATTTGTGCTGAAATCCCTGATATTTCGAAACTGCAAATATCAATTCTTTCGATCAATTACCACAATTATAATATTGCAGGTAGAGATTTTTCGCTTAATAAACTCTGTTGTTCAAAGATATATCTTGAAATAAGATCATTCACAATTTTTCTAAAATACCTTTTCCATTTATCATTATGCTAAATTGCACTCATAATTTATCAAAATTGCCTGATTTTGAGTGAAATAGAGGCAAATTATTTTTTTTTAATTCTCAAAAACGGCTCCACTTTATCTTTAAAAAGTTCTGCTCGTAGAAATCAAAAGATGGTATGAAAATTGCCGCAGAAAAAACGCCGATTTTTGACAGAAAACTACTATTACTGCGCCCTGGTAAGGTCGATAATCTGCAAAAGTCGATAATCTTCTTCATTTATGTAGTAGATTACTTTCTCTAAATTTAATGACCTGTACAAATCCATCTGAGCTAACACGCCCTCGATTCGGCTTTCCGAATTAAGAGAGGGTGATAAATTGTTGACACCTGAAATGAACCCAGACACAATTCTATACGCGGTGCAAGTTGCCAAAATTGACGTCGTATGGCTGCAATTAAAAATGTCACGGCTCCAGGATCAGATAAGATCAAAGTTAGCCCCACATTCTCAGGAGCAAAAATTGAAATATTGTCCGATTGTACACCCAAATTTTAAACAGTGGTTTTGTGCCTTCTGCGTGGAAAGCTAATCGCACCATCCTTATATCACAGGAAGGTAAGGATAATTAACTATTGCCCTATCACAATTAGAGAATTTATCTCGTCAGTAATGATAATACACTAACATATCTGGAAGTGAACTAATCTAACTGGAACGGCTTCCCATCTAAAGCATGCATGTCGAATTTGATTGAAGCTATGACAAGGCTTCTGAAGGCGCATTTACAGACCACTAAGAATTACTTCATGCCTACATAGTGCCACATTACATTTATCTATTGGCTTTATCCATGACATCTATGTCGATGCTCAGGGAAGCGGAGTCAAATCAGAGTAGCAGTCAAACAGTTCTTACATCTGCATAAGAGTTCTTCAGATGGTTTATTCTACTGGCCAAGAGATATGAAGGTCAGGGATTGCTACGGCTCGCCCAACACGCTCGTTGAGTAGCGCTGAACCTAGGATTACGATAAGAATAATCTACAGATTATATATGCAGGTGGTTGAGCTTCTGTCCGAGTTTCTACCAACGGACATTTAAGACCGCAATAGGAACACTCAACTGGCCCTATTCTGAACAAGATTTAAGAGCTTATAAGAAATGCGCCGATGACTCGGCTGCCGCCCGGAAGAAGTTGGGATACCAAGGAAGACCGGTTAGGGCGCAATATAAAGTATCCGATTCGAAATGCTTTTTTGAAAGATAATCATCTTTTGAAATCTGGGATTTTTATCACTGCAATCCATTTTAGATCAAACCGCTGCCAATAAAATTAGTCTTAGTAGAGGAAGGCCCGGAGTGGATGCATACTGCAGGAACTGCAATACAGCAGTAGAAAACATGAATCCCCGGCCAGTGCGTTTTTACGAAGCCAGCAAGAATAAAACATCATGACGAGCTCAAGAACTTTGTGGAGGGGAAGATGCTCTGTAAATTGGACATGGGTGGGTCTAGTCTTCTGAAAGCAGAGGAGAAAAAGGTCGTAAAATACCATCTCCCAGGCAGCCCAACTCATAGACTACCCAACGCCAGAATCTGTCAGTGGTGGTTGGAACCTCCGGACCTATGCCAAGATCCACAATAATTGCCCTGGGGATCACGTCTCGAGACGGTCTACTGACTATCTCGTTAATTGATATCAGAAGCTCTAACAAACTCTACATACGATTTGTAAATTACAATGGAGCAATTTAGCTTTGCTGATAGTAAATGCAGGAAACTAACTTTATTGTCCCGCGGAGAAGTCTAGGGAACCCAGGGGATCCTAAAATGCCTAGAAATTAGTTGGTTACCACGATGTAAAGTGGGAAGTGTATGCTATTTAATGTAGCATGTAGAAAATTGTGTAGTCACAAATCATGTTTTTTAAGTTCTCGATACCGAAAAATCGATTGACAGCTAAACGACTCTGTTATTAGTGCGGTCATCTACAGAACGCTAGGGCCTAACATTTCAGTCAATTTTTTCGAAAATTGTCAACGATAAATCTATTCTATTCGAGGCCCGGCAAGTTTGAAACAGATATTTCAATTTGTCGCTGTATTTTACATAAAGCATCAAAAATGTGTCTCTGCGGTATCTGAACTATTCTAGTTAGTTTGAGTAGAAGTAACAATAAAGGCCAGGGCCTAGCATTGCTTCTGGCGAGACGGCCTGCGCTGGCGGAGGTCTGCTAAAATGAGGAGTACAAAGCCGCAGTGGGAGGGAAGCCGCGCTTTCTCCGGAGAGAGCGCAGCCATGAGTCCGAGAGCAGGCGTCTACGAGGACCGGGCGGTGGTTGAACCCCGGACCCAACCGACGCCTCTGCGGCGGATAAATCTTTCCTCGTTGGCCACTTGCTATTCTGTGCACCTCCTCCACGCTCGCACCTTTGCCACTCTCTAATATCAGGATTTTTGTCGAGCTAACTGATGTGAAGTTCCCTCTTATTACAAAACACAGATTCTCTTCCAGTAAGGCTCTCTGGACTATACTTATTTCAACTCTCGGCTTTTGCTTCTTCTTCTTCTTTTTAGTATTATTATTATTACTATTATTTTAATATTATTATCACTATTATTAGTACTAATATTATTACCCCTCAGGTGGCTCACGGTGAGGAGCTAGATCCTGCTAGCTTTCCATGGTGTGTGACGAATGAAAAAAACATGCAAACTAAGTAGATATTGTTAAGGAAATGCGTTATGCTAGCTACATTTCTCCCGCAGGCCCAGGCATGGATGATAAATAAAAACAGAGCCAGGGACTGAGAACACCATTGGCTAGCAAAAGTCGAAATTAACCGTCCCTGAAATGCCAAATACAGCACACATACGTATATACATTATCATTATTATTAGTTGTATTGTCATTATTTTTATTATTATTTTCTTCTTCATCTCCTTTACAACTTCCCAATGAGCATAGATAGAAGAAAAACTATACTGCCATTGGCAATACGAGAGGTGTCTATGGTTTCTCAAACTCAGTATGTATTGCTTATGAACCCGCTGACGTCATGCAAAAGCAGAGCTCCAAGAAAGAGGCAGCGAATCATTGAATATTTACTATTTACTTGCTGTCTTAGGGAACAACTAATTTTTTTATATTTGGTATGTAGAGAACAGTTGTTCAGAATATATTCTAGACTATGATATTGCAATATATGTTGGTACGAGGGTTGCGTTTTAAATTTCAGGATTAGAGAGAAAAAACAAATATTAATAATCGAAAATCACTTTATTGTTTTTCAAAATTTTCCCCATGAAGATCTATACACTTTTGCATGTGATTGAATCAACTGTCGAAGCGCTTTTGCCACTCTGATTGAAATATCTCCAAAACATCCGCTTCTTCAGGTGTCGAAAAACGTTGACTTCTCAGTTTGTTTTTTACGTACGGGAATAAAAAGAAGTCATTCGGTGCCAAGTCAGGACTATACGGCGGATGACTCATCAAATCGATGTTTTGGGTGCTCAAAAATGCAGTTGTTTGAGCCGATGTGTGAGAGCTTGCACTGTCGTGGTGAAGAGTGATCCGTCTTCGGTTGTTGGTTTTCCTGATTTCTTGGAAGACAGCTGGCAAACAAACCGTTGTGTACCACTCAAAACTGTTCTGCGTTGTTCTAGTGGTATGGTTGCGACATGTCTAGTTTCCGAAAAAAACAGGCGACCATCTGTTTGGAAGTGCTTCGTGCGCGAACAACTTTTGTTGGATTTTGCTCATCTTCAAACACCCACACAGTCGACTGCTGTTTACTTTCGGGCTCATACGTGTAAATCCACGATTAATCACCTGTCACGATGTCATAGACGTGTTTCGAAGCACCGCGATCGTATTTTTTGAGCATTTCTTTCGACCAATCGACACGATCCTTTTTTTTGAGCGATTGACAAATTGTGTGATATCCAACGCGAACAAATTTTTTGACAGTCAAATGTTCATGCAATATTGCATGTATGCTGGTCCCACTAATCCCTAAGGTTGTCTCAATCTCACGATAGGTCACATGACGATCTTACAATATCAGTTCACGCACAGCATCAATGGTTTTCGGAACAACAACTGATTTTGGACGACCTACGCGAAATTCGTCTTGGAGTGAACTACGACCACAATTGAATTCACCATACCATCGATAAACACTGGTCCTTGATGTAGCTTCATCGCCAAAAATTGAATTAAGTTCATCCATGCACTGTTGCTGAGTTAATCCACGTCGAACATTGTAAAAAATAATCGCACAGAAATGTTCACGATTTAATTCCATTTTTGGGCTAAGATGAATCTTTTAAGTTACTGTAAACAACACAAATAGCGCTCGTATGTCAAAACGTTCTGAGTACGTATAACCTCAAAACATCCAACTTTACGATAGAGCTGTCAGTTGCCATATTACAACACCAAGTTTGTCAAATCGCGAAACATAAAAGGCAACCTTCGTATTCTAGACTATGGAATTGCAATAAACATGTTTTTGTTAAAATATTTAATTTACTGCAGTGTTATACCAGAATATTTTATTTGACATTCTTGAGCTGTGCGTTCTAATTTTTGGAGAACCATTTTGTGTTTGATCAGGAGTATCTTTGCTGTTACATAATATTACAATAAGAAAAAATATATTAGTGTGTATATTTATAAAATATTACTGAATTGTTAAGTAAATAATCTACACCAAATAGTCCTAGAGTTAATGAAAAGAAAGTTACACATTTTAACCACATTCCTTGATATTTTAACTGATTTACTTTTCAATATTTTTGGTTTTCTGATAATCTTATATATAAGTACAATGTTTGTTGGTTTGTTTGATCGTGCTTAATGCGCTGCGGTACCGTTCATCCTATTGCAATACAATTTTGTTAACTTATTGGTTACACTTGTGGGAAGAATATAGGTATAGTACGATGGGAACGTGCATAAGCTGGCGCACGTAGACGAGCATTGATGATGATTTTGCTCTGACCCAAGCGCCCCTATTCAGGCTCTCTACGCAACGGCCACTCTACTCATCTCGCAGCACCCTAACGTTTTAAGGGTGTCTGACTCTGCGATTGTGAAATAACGCCCGGGAGAGACAGGTACAGAGACAGAGACAGACATGGACGCAGAGAGAGGGAAACAAACAGAAAGATAGAGAAAGAAAGAGGCAGAGGCTGCGAGAGATAGAGAGAGACGGTGAGAAAGAGACGGAGAGAGAAACGGATAGAGAGGCGGGGAGAAAGATCGAGAGAGAGATGGAGAAAAACGGAGAGACGGAGACAGAGGGACAGGGACAGTGCGATAGACAGAGAGAGAAAGGGAGAGGGAAGGAGGGAGAGAGAGGGCGTCTGCCGGGTTCCGCTAGTATAATATAATTTCAAAGTGATAAAATCTCAAAATTGATTCACAAGAAAACAAAGTGTTTTAATATATAGATAATTCCTCCTCACTAAAAATTATTAGTACGTAGCTAGCTTGTTGTTGTAATAGAACAATGGTAGCCACTTTAATGTATTTCACAAGACTGTATGACTTAACATGTGAAATAATTTTTTACAGAGAGTGTATTAGTAAAATTTATGTTTACTTGATACTAATGTTAATTGATAGCATCCTGAAACGTAATGAAAGTAGATTATTGTGCTTGATTTAGTTTAACATTTTGAAATGACAACTAATTACATTTAAAGTAAATCCGTTCATTCATGCGTCGTAACATGAATAAAGTAATTCTTAATTTAAATTCACGGAAATATGAAAAATTGAAACGAAAAACTGAAAAAACTGAAAATACGAAAACATAAAAAACTGGCATTTAAAAATTAAACCTTTCAAAAATGTGTTTTTTTGACAAAGTAACCTTTCTTTATTTTATCAGTCATCAGTATTCATTATCTTAACGTAGATTTTGTTCGCGGTTCTTTATCATCAAGGACGACCGGTTTGCATGAAAGGCGGCATCATCAGACTGGCAGTAATAATCTTATGCTTCAAGCATTTAAGTTGTCTTGCATCAGAGGCTCTTCACTTTCAATGGGAACGAGTAGTGGCCGGAGAGAAGACGCCCGCTTTTTGCTGTACCGGTTTGCGCCTAATACAGTACTCCCGTGGGTGTCTCGGCAACCTTTCTCCGGAGAGCATGACTGGTTGGCGATGCTCGAGACCGCTTTCAAGTCCACACTCTCCCTCCCCCCTTCGGACCACTTTCCTCGCCGCGCCCTCTCCTCCCTCTCCCGCTGCACAACACACAACACACGCGGCATTTGTACGCCGCGCTACGCAACAGCTTGGCCTTCCGACCCTCTTTTCTCCCCTCGACGAATTTTTTTTTTTGTATATATGATATTTCAAAGAATTTCCTATCCTGAACAATACGATAAAGTAAGGTGATGGTTTTGTACTACATCAATGAACTTTAAACTGATTTAGGTGGCTCGGCATCAGTTGATGTCACTGCAGTACCAGGAAGGTCCTAGGTCCCAATCACGATGGTGGCAGGATTTTTAACATTAGCTAGATAGCTAGGTTGACTTCAGTCGCTACCTGAAGGAGAATTCTAGCGGCTGGCTGCTCCAATCGGTAGTTTTCCATGGTTTCTCCGATGATCACCAGGCCGGAGCAGCACCCTAAAGGGCCACGGACCGCCCGCGATCTTTCCTTCCTCTTCCTTACCCTATCTTCACCTCTTACACACACTTACACTCACATATACTACACTACCACAAGTGTCGGGAGACTAGTCCGGCGCTCTTATTCCGGCTGGGACTGTGCCCCACTGGTAGGAGATACCTGGTTGGAAAAAAACATTGCAAACTGACGGGTAGGACGGCGCTGGATCTCGCCATCTAGTGGGGGAAGACCACCGCCACCTCTCGCGAAAAAAAGTATGCGCTACACTTACGGAGCAAATGACCTTAGCAGTTGACGCGCTCGGAAACACTCATCAATCTATTGAGCGAGCGACGCAGCGACACTGAGAAGCCGGCCACCATTGCTCAGGTGTGCGCGTGGACTCAAGTCATTAGTGGCGATCACAAGTGGACTCAAGTCATTAGTGAGCGCTCGCTTGATCATTCTCATTTGTATTTGTATAATTAGAATTGCTTCCATGTGCAGTTTTCATGTTTCGAAATGCTCTTTTCCTAGTGGAGCAGTCCGGCATCGATTCGAATCCATTATATCTTCTCAAACTTGTGCAAATTAGCAGCATTAGATGCCTTTCCTCATCATTAGGCCCTTAACCTATTTGTTATGAATTAAGAGTGTGCAAAGAATTATAAGTTGTGTGTGTCACGTATATCACGTGTATTACTCATTCCAACTATTGCAATGTTACTCATGTACAGCACTGGGCCTACAAAGCTGAAATAGAGAGTTAAGGTCGTTGGAAGTTGGCTTCCAGTACGAAGTTATTTTCACTTTTAAAACAATAATTTACACAGAGCGGAATGTTGGCTAGGGTCGAGCTACAAAGTTTAATAATTTTCAACCATGTTTGTTGTTTCAATGAATCTTTCTTGTCCATGAGACCAGAATGGTGCGCAGAGGCCAATGCACTTTCGTACCCACATGAGTATTTCTGTCGCTTTGAATCTATTATCGCGCGAGGCGCGTCACCCCGTGCTTTCCACGAGCGCCCCATTACTCTGGGGGGCTGGCGAAAAGCGCTTCCATGAAGTAGTTGGTGTCAGTTGTTGTCACCCTGGCAAAACTAATGGCATAATTTTGATAAATTAGTTATAAAAAGATCTATTACTGAATAGTTTATACATTATTTAAGAAAATAAAAGGATATTTGCACACGGCATTTATTTATAATATATTAAAAAACTGTAACTCAGAATAATTGAAATGTAATTTTGAAGTAAATAATTATATAATTTCAACTAGAATTTTCTAATTGGTGTCTCCCGGAGAGGACCGCCCCCTCCTGTCCCCTCTAGCTACGCCACTGCTTCCCCGGCAGGCCAACTGCGTCAGGACCCCGACCTCACGCCAAATAGTGCTGCGCAACTGCACATTCTTTTTCGCATTATTTATAAATTTGCGAATTAAAATTATCGAAAATACGGAGAGTTCAACGAAAATGAGACCTGTGCCATTGTTTTAAGCGTTCCTTGTTCTGTTCGTAGAAAAAATAAACATGTATTGCTATTTTGTCTGGTCGGAGAGAAAACACTACCACAGAATCTCCGTTAGGATAGAAATATTTCATGGCAAGGACAGATAAATCACTCTACAATGAATTATTGATAATTCGGACATTGAGACAATAAATAATTGCCACAGCACATCATTAGCATTACAAACGATCAAGTGTTGGTTTTATTTGTTCATTGATTTTTTTTGAATTCTGTAATTTATTCTCTTTTTGAAACACTTTGTGACTGAAAGAGAGCCATACCTCTCGTCTTAAGAAAAATCATAAAGTTATAATAGTTTTCTGACGTCTCCCTCTCTGCCTTGCATCCGGTAAGACAACTACAAACTAAAAAATATTTATATTTTATTGTTAATGGGGTTCCATATTTTTTAGGACCCTTGATAAATAATGGCTGATGGAATGGAGCCATTAAACACTTCGACAATTATAATATCTCAAAAAATCCGAGTTCACAGTGGATCCAAGCTTGACAAAAATTATTCTATTATCTATAAAGGTATTTTTGACACTCAGAAGCAAAAACTTTAATGACAAACAGCTCACAAAATATAAGGAATTGCGCAATGAAGTAAATTAATACGAAACTTGAGAACGTAAAGTATCAGAAAATTCAAATATTAATTGAATTTAATAAAATTTGGGAATTTAGGATTTTTCCCCGGAAATATTGCAAAAAAATATTATAAAATATTTTTGATAGGCGACAAATGACGCTTGCGGTTTATAATTGCGGTGCGACCGCATGGAGAAAGAAAGATAACAATCAAGCAAGTGAACCGGTGAGGCCAGATAGATAGTGTAAACGAGGAATTTCACACAGAATGATCACCGATTTGGTAGGGTGAGGATCGATAGCCGTCAAGGCAATGTGTAGTAATATTTTCGTGATTAGTCTAAGGAGATAGAAAACAGGAATGTGGTCCAAGGACAACGGGAGAATAACAATGTAATTTAAATGCGATTTTTCGGGAAAAAAAATGTCTGTAATATTCGTGGGATAAATAGATCGTGAATAAGCATAGAAGTTTTATTTGTTGAAATTGAGTGTGGACATAAGAAGAGATCCAGAAGGAATTGGAACAGTCGTTGACATCATTAACAACGCCAAGATTCATGGAAATTATGCAAAAGGAAAGTTTAGGCAATAAGTGACGGAAATTAACAAAATATTATTAGGCCATGTTTAAATATTAAGTTAACATTAAGCTTAAGAAAGAAGTACTATGTGTTACAACGCACCGACACCCTGTCAAAAGCAATTGTCAACCTGAGTGGAGAAGAACTAGACAACGCCATAGTTGCTGTCCTCGCCAAAGGGCTCAACGTCGTGACATCCCCTAAGGAACCGCTGACGTCGTGGCGGGGGTAGAAAGTGCGCTGGTGGGACTATCTGAAAAACAAGCCGAGGACATCCGGAGAAACGCCGCCAGGATAGTTAAACACGCTCGTGCTCCTTGCAACAACTTATCAAAGGAGGAGCACTCAGCCTTGAAGACACTGCAAAAAGGACGAGATCTAGCGTACCAGCGGACAAAGGTAATGCCACTGTCATCACGAAAGCCTCGGATTACCACGACAAGGTGGCTTCCATCCTTTCCGATGACTCCACGTACACGCTTCTGGAGCACAACCCTGTGTACAAAGTTAGAACGGAGACCGCTTCTCGGATTCGCAACTCACATTGCATAGAGGCTACGAAGAAGTTGGCATTGTGTCGGAACAACTCGTCGACGCCCAGGTTTTACGGCATACCTAAAGTACACAAGCCTGACGTGCCGCTACGCCCCATCGTCAGCGCCATCAATTCGCCGACTCATGCTCTGGCGAGACTTGTTGCTGACCATCTCGTGCCGCTCGCCGAAGATATGCAATACGCCGTGCGGATCTCCTCGCACTTCGTGGACATCATTCGGCAGCAAAGACTCAACGAGGGTGACTTGCTGGTCAGTTTCGACTTGACTTCTCTGTTTACCAAAGTTCTGGTACATGAAGCCGTGGAAGTTATGCGTCAGAAATTGCAGGATCGTAGCCAGCCGACAGAATGGGCAGAACTGGCTGCATTCTGCCTAAATTCTACCTTCTTCTAGCATCAAGACCAGTTCTACTCCCAAGTGGAAGGAGCGACTATGGGCTCGCCGCTGTGACCCCTCGCTGCCAATTTGTTCATGGAACCGTTCGAAACAGAGGCTCTACGGAACGCCCTACACAAACCGTCTCTCTGGGTGCCGTACGTGGACGGCACTTTTGTAATCTGGTCATACGGATCGGAATTACTAGAAGAGTTTCTACGTTTCCTTAACAGTATCCACCAGAGCACGATGGAGACGTAAATGAACAATTGTCTGCCTTTCTTAGATGTCATCGTTAGCAAACGGAAAGAGTGCACCTTGGAACACGCGGTCTATCGATAACCGACTCACACGGTTCGCTCCAGAGTAGACATGCTTCCCTACGTTTGCTGTGTCACCGATCGTGTGGGAAAATTACTACGGAAGAACAACATCCGTACGGTGTTCACAGCATCCGACAAACTGCACAACGCTTTGGTACGCATTAAAGATGCCTTACCTCCTCTCCAGTCGGCAGGCATATATGAAGATCTCTGCAGCTGCGGCAGGACGTACATTGGCGATACCGGGCGCACTGTGTCCGAGCGACTCAAAGAACACACCGACTCACAGAAACAATACCAACCGTTCGGGTATTGCGCACCACTCCGAGATTACGGGACATGTCATAGACTTCGACAAGATCCGGCTCTTGCACAAGGAATACCGGTACTGGCCGAGATGTATAAAAGAGGCACTAGAAATAAACGAAGGCCGAAAACATCAACGCGGACGCAGGCCTCACCCTTAACCTCGCCTGGAAATCCTTCTTACCATCCATTCGGGACCGTCCGGGGGCTGTCCACCGCCGGGCGACTATGGGGACGTCTGGCGCGGAGCCCAGACTGGCCACAGACGGGGCCCAGATTGGCCACAGATTGCGCCATGTCAGGCGAAACGTCGGCCTCAGCCGACGACGCGGCGTCTCCCTGATAGCCAAAAATTTACTTCGATACTTCTTGTCGAATTTTCATCAATTTAAAAAACCATTCCTTCACCACTCAAAGGTGCACTTTAACTCCCCACTGTAACAAAACACTTCCCTGCAAAAATTCATCCATCCGTCACAGTTTCAGTATCCCACCAGCATACCAGTAAATCACTCAATATTTTCGCTCGCTCGTGAAACTCGCAAATACATAATAATGATGCTTAATTTACTAAAACTACTGTTCATTCATACCTTTTTACGACAATATTAAGCACATCTATCAGAAAGTGGTTCCTTTTAATCATTTCATATCTCTGATACATTTAATACATTTACGCCTAGACGCAATTAAAATCAATATCCAAGTTTCTTTTACAAAAACAGCGGAGAAAACTCAGAATAATTTTGGATTAGACAATTGACAGTGAAAATATAGTCTTCTCCTATAAATACGCAATACTTTGCATTGATGAACACAATCATATACGTAATCATATATGTAACGTCGTGGGTAGGGATCTACGCCACAAGGAAACCAGACTCCAGTGAATATATACAAGTTTATTTACATAAATGTACATACGAATATATACAAACCCTTACTCATAAGGCGGTTTGTTAGAGCAGCCACTGCAGCCCCCCTCTCTCTACATGCGCCTTGCGGCGGGCCTGCGACAGGCCTGCTAGGCCGCCTTTCAATTTGGCACCTGGTGTGCCGGCAGATCGACAAACTACCTGACAGTGTTCGATGAACACGTCGCCAGGTTCGAACACATCGAACCACCATGTGCCATCGGCACTCCGTACCAGCCTGGGCGGACAAAGTTTTGTGGACTCGCCCCGAGGAAACCAGTTGTTCGTACTCACCCGCGCCATCGCGACGCGTCATTTCTCCCCCCACGCGCTGCACAGAGACATGTCTCTGGCGTTGTCTTTGCACGCGGCCCCGTCTCTTCTGGAAATTCCATCCTTTTGGTCGGGAGGCTATTTCGAACCCTCAACCCTCTACCTTGCGCTTCAGCGCTGAGCTGCTGCAAGCCGTGACGCTACAATACGATAGATCTCAGTCCCCATCTGGTGGTGCGCAGCTAAACTACGAGGCGCATCCAGAAAGTAATTTTCTTTATTTTCATACTTTGAAAGAACAGTGGATCGTCATAGTGATACGTCAAGTTGGATCTCCGAACAAGACGAAATTCAGACTGAGTCGATGCAGGTGACGTGCATTGTATTCTGGGGCAGGAAAGGACATCTGCTCATTGACTTGCAACCCAGAGATGAACCAATTAACGCTGCCCACCCCACTGCGGAAATTGCGATCTGTCATTCAACACAAGAACATGGCATTCTTACTGCAAGTGATGTGCTGCTCCATGACACTTCTCGTCCGCATACGGCGCGGCAAACATCAACCATTGTGCAAGAGTTTGGCTGAGTGCTGTTTGAACATCCCCATGCAGTCCAGATCTCGCACCCAGCGAATTTTATCCTCAAGATATTCCTGTCCTTCCCTTCACTTTTTCACGACGAAAGATTGTAGACGGCTGTTACACGTTAGTTCCAGTTTCAAGCGGCACACTTTTACGAGTCGGGCATAGAAAAATTGATACCACGATATGAACAATGTCTCAATTAGTGTGGTGACTATGTCGAAAAATACCTCAAACATTGCTGTATCTGCCGCCAATAACGTTTGCATGTAAATATGTTGTATTTAATTCCACATAATATGAAACTTACTTTCTGGATATGCTCATTATTATACATTGATGAACTATTTAATGTAAGATGTAATGCTAGGCGGAAAAAGTCCAGAAAAGTAATTATTATGAAAATATATTAAGATTTATGGTTGTGAAACATAGCATATAGTACTCCTGACCTTGAATGGAAGCTAGCACAAAAGTTTCATCGATAGTGGGCCAGCACATTCAGAGATCATCACGCTGCAACGCAACGCCCTAGTGTCTTTATATTAGTATAGATATAGAAGAATAGATAGACATAGATAACACGCTGCTAACGTTTGAGAATAACCCAATTTTCTAAAATATGTGTACATTATTTTAAACATGCTAATGTATGCATTTATTGAAAATTAATTATTTTTACGGCAAATTACCAAAAATTTAAATGTAGTACAAACTTTTCGAAACTTTCAGGTAAAAATTACAAAATAAAAATTGATATTTTTGACACGGTGTGGAATAAAAATATTCTATACTAGGAATAAAATGAGAGGAAACGCGACACGGGATTTCATTTTCAACTCATTCCATTCCATGAGATTGAAAATAATATAAGGTTCTGAATTATTTGATGTATATAAATTGCATTTATAGCAATGTATGTTCTTAGATGATGTGACTCACATTTGAATGGATTATTTCAGAAAATACATAAGTGAATAAAAAGTAACTTTCTGTTTTCGTCAAATAAAACTCTGACTGCAGCTGTATCACACACAGAGTCAAGACTTTAGAAGTTAAGTCTCTTAACTTATGCTAGATCTGTGTCAAACAATGCAAAAACATACAGAGAATGTAACTGCACTAAAAAATCAAAATAGGAAAAACTGACTTATGTTGTTTCTGAAATAAACCATTCACTTGTTCTTTCATTGTTTGATAACATATTCAATAACCTAATTTCAGTCTGTAATGAATAAATTTGTTACGGTCTGTAATTATCAGTGCCATTTAAAAATGCTGCATTTTTCGCGTGATCTATCGTAATGTCACTTGGTTCTTATCACGGTTCTTACGAACACTTTTTTATCTCTTCTAAAAATAATTCGAAAGTCGCGTGTGTGTAGACGAAAGATAAGGGGATGAAAAGTGTCCTTAAAGAATGTCCTTGCGGCACTCCAACTTTTCTTACATCCACGATAAATTATCAATATCAGTACTGAATCTTATCGTAGCTTCTGCACACAATGCTTATAAATCGCAAGAACCAGCCGAAAACTTCACTAGAGCCGAGACATGGGGATTTCCTGCTAAGCACAATGGACACGGCTTTAACTCCATCTAGCAAACGCTGGAACAGTGGAATATATTTTATTGGGCTGTATCTTCTTTATTAGCTGTATCTTTGAGCCTTGATTAACCAAGAACAATTTCTCAAAGTGTGCATCAAAAAGACAACCTATCCACCAGGATAACACAAAACATATTTTAATTTTCAGCGGATTGTGTTACAAACCAAATTAGGTTCATCAATAAAATATGTTACACAATATCTATGGATCAATCAATCACAATATCTATGGATAGACATACATCTATGGATAGACACCTCGTAATTGAACTAACTGCTAGCAAGTGCGCCATCATGAGGGGGTGGAATCTCAAATAAGAACTCATTCAAAATGAAAAGGAAGGCGACTGCCTACTCCGAAAGTTCTATTCTTTTCCTCTTTCCAGCAGAGACAGCAGATGCGTCAACCAACAAACTGGCGGTTGCAGTGCCATTGGAAGACGAAAATTTCGAAATTTCGATCACTAATTTATAATAACGCAATTCATGAAAATTAATTAAATCTAAGTTTAATAAAAGTTCACATTCAAATATTACTTGTATAATCTTTTGTTTTCTAGCATTATAAACAACCTTTTTCGTTACAAGAAATCATTTGGTATAGGACATCTTGCGGCACAGATTATGACGTATTTACCGAGTATGGCGCGAATAACTGCGTCATCACATATTGAGCCAATCGCAGCCAGAGAATCGTGGGGAGCTACAGGTAAACGGAAAAGCCAACCACCGTTTTAGCGCGCAGGTGTCAAATACCCATGGCATTACAATAAAGTTGTTTCCTAAAATTAACGCTGATTCTTTCATAAATATATAATGCTGTTAAATAAAAAATAGCGAATACAATTCGCTTTACTTATTCACAATCGTACAAATTACATATATGTTTACATTACATATTTGTACAAATTTAAAAAATATTTCCTTAAGTCGCTCGGTTTCTAAACGTGTACTCATGCAATAAAGTTTAACATTGTAAACTAGTTGCATAAAATAATGGACTTTTGTTACACTTACTTTTAAATTATTTACATGAATCACTTACATTTAATTACTAGTCTTCGCGTCTAGTATGTTCATCTTCCGTGCACATGGTTCTGGCTTTGAGTCACCACTCGAGATTTTGTGTTAGTTCTGCATTGAGACAATTGCAGGTAATCACAGGCGTGCACCCATAGGGGTCAGGGGCTCATTAACACCCTAAACATTATAAAGGAGCCCACAGCCTTACAGAATAAAACATTTCATTTCTATAAATATGTCCAAACTCATATTTTCCCCCTTTTTTAACCTTTCATTTTAGAGAATTATTATATGATCTTTCGGGAAGAGACACTCCATACCATCTGGCACCCTGTAAATGGTTCAACATAAAATCAATTATATTTATTAATTAGATCATTAAATATGTTATTCTCATTATACGTTTTATTTTATTGTTAATAAAATATATCATAAGTAAATAAAACTTTATTAGAAAAGGGGATCCAAAAAATTGCCCGTTCCTAGTTCTTCTAGGCTGCGCACGCCTTTGAGGTAACATAACTCATGCAAAACAAAAAAGAACTAGGTTTCGAAAATATGGTGAATCACTCCAGTATAAGCTATAGGCACTATGGTTTAGGCACATTTTATACTACATTTTACAGTCTTAGTAGTTAATGCTTTTAAAAGTGGTGATCATAGCTAAATAAATTTCTTTTGTTTCGACGCTTTCACTACCCTGCTATATATTGCAATATGAAAGTTCTGCAAGTTTTCAGGAACATATTCTCACGTAAAATGAAATTCGTATTAGCGTATTCAAAACTTAACTTCTTAAAGCGCAATACAATAATTATATTTAAAAATGTGAAGTACGTTTATAATTGTTGACATTAATACACAATATTTGTTAAAAATAACCTCAAATTTGTATTTGAAGTAGAAATTCATATCCTTTTTTATGTGTGAATTTTTCAATCACTTTCTGATTAAAATAAGTAACTTATATCACGGCATTCCTGTCCATTGGAGAGCACGGCAAATGTAGGCAATTCTGTCTTGTGACATGCCGATCCTTAGAAACATCTCAGCTTCAGAAGTGGTCATTGAAATTATAATTAGGATTTGCAATAGTGTGATGACATCACTGAATGTTTCTTCTAACTTACACTCTTTATCTAATTGTCTAATTGTCTCAGTGTCTAATTGTCAGACACTGTTATATTAAGTGTGCCTGACAATCTCCTGAATTCCTCTACACTGTATCAAGTTCACGCGAATTTTTGAAAGCTCAAAAACTAGTAAGACTCGCAAACAATTTTTAATGTTTCTTCTGGAGAATTAGAATCGTAAACTGGAAAATTATTCGACATGTAGAAAGAAACAGCAGTAAAATGACCATTGAAACTAAATCTTTTCAGACCCACTCATTGTTTTCAGCCTTCCTTGTATTTGCAGATGAACATTGTGATATATGTTTGTGTTCAAAGATAGTTTCATTATTATTTCTAAGCTTTGTCATATTTTGTTCAAAGCTCAGAAGACTTTGTGCACCGACAGTAGAATAAATTTCTACTTTCTCCAGTTGCCCATCTACAAGAAGTATTTTAAAAAGCAATAAAGTCAAAAAATGAATTTTTCAGTTGTCAACATTGTTAAATCACTGGAAGCTTCAGAGAGAGAGTACTCAGTACTGTCATTTTGCTTTCTCGCATACTGATTACGCAGTGTAGAGAAAAAAATTAAATGTTGCGGGAAACAAGTGGTTCTGCAATAGCAGGTACATTCTTGCATAATTTATGACACTTGAAATTTTAAAAAATTCGGAGATTTCAACGAAAATGAAGTCATTCTTTAAAGAGTTCTTTATTCTATCCATGGAAAAAAGTAAAGAAAACAGTGTAGTGGTCTTGGAGAAAGTTTTTATGATTTGCATTAACTTCAAGCAGAAACAACACAAAATTTATTTGTTTTTCTTCAAATAACTACATGACCTTTAAAAGCTGATTTTTTTAAACAGATTTTATTTAAGAATTAACCTCTATCTTTAAATTTGTAGTTTTGCAATGGTAATTTTTACATTTTCAAAAATACACACCGTTCCGGAAATTGCACTAGCAGCATATTTACCGTTCTTTGATACACACGAGCAGAAAATGTAAAGAAAAAATGTCTTTCTTAAGAAAATAATTGCTTAATAATGCCTCAATTTCACGGAAAATTAAGCGTAAATTAATCTTAATTTCGAAAAAATTATACACCTGACATTTTTACTTTTCCGTAAACATACGTATATACGGAGTAGCATACGTAGTATAGGAAAAGTTATGCAATGCTGCGGAAAATCGATTTTGAGATTCCAACAGAAATACACGCTTTGGGGTCCTGTGGTACCGAAAAAGTGTTGTAGTTTTTTGTTGTTGTTTTTTTTCAAACCGACCGTTCCGTCTGTCTGTCCGTACGTTTGGTGTATATGAACAACACTAGCGCCTAAACAATGTGTAGTATTTTTTCAAATTAAAAAAGTACTGTCCATTTGACCTGAGTCAATGCTCTGCGATTTTGAAAATCATTCATTACTTTTTGGGGGTACTTTATATGAAGTCTCTAGGACATTTTCAAAATTTTCCCAAAATGGCTCTTTAAATTTCTTGTAAGAATAGATTAAAATACACTTACAAAGGTTTTCTATTTCCTTTGGTCTCGGCTAGCCATTTGAATTTCCACACACTCTTGCCGGCTGCCATCTATCGCCACCTAAAGTACATTTTTTAAAAAATTTTCTTAATTTTTCGTTTTACTAATAACAGAACGGAAATATTATTTTAAGAATACAAAGAACAGTAAAACCTCGTCCTGTGACGTTAAAGAAAGAAACAATTATGAACAACAAATTTAATTTGAAGGAAAAATCTTTATCTTCAATTTGTAGTTGTGGAAAGACCCCGAAAAAACTTCTGAAATTTTCGAAAATTTAGAGTTATCCGTAAAAATCGGACCTATGCCACATTTATAAGTGCATTGCACTGTATTCTTATTACAAATTTAAAGAAAAAATTGGAGCCGTTTTCGAATAAATATTGAAAATATCCGGGGAGCTTCGTGTAAAGAACCCCCCAAAATGAACAAATAATTTTCAAAATCGCAGAGCTTCGACTCAGACCAATGGTCAGGGGTTTCTTCAATTTGGAAAACATCCTACGGATGGTATAGCTGCTAGTGTTTTCATACATCAGACAGACGGTCTGACGGACAGACGAACGGAGGTTTTGAAAAAAACACTTTTTTGGTATCAGGGAATCTCAAAACGTTTTTTTTTTTTTTCATTGAAATCTCGAAATCGATTTTCCGCAGCATTACAGAACTTTTCCTATACTATGTAATTACTCTGTTATTACGTTCGTATACGGAAAAGTAAAATCGAAATATCAGCATGCCTTACATCGACTATTGAAAAGCATTTGACTCCATTTCCTATTCTTATCTATTACACATCCTAAATATATACAAAGTACATCCAAAAGTAACTCATTTTCTTCGCCTCATGATGTAAAACTAGAACACAGTTCTGCACCTGTCAAATAAATATCAATCTGTAATATCTAGACCTACTTATATTAGAAGAGGTATCTTCCAAGGCGACTCATTAAGAGCACTATGATTCTGCTTTGCACTGAATGTACTCAGTAAAATACTCCGTAGCACAACATACGGATACAAACTAACCACACAGTGAAACGACAATTATACTATCAACCATCTATTGTACATGGATGACCTGAAAATATATGCAAAATCAAAATAACAGCTCCTCAAAATTCTTGACATTACCTCCAGATTTAGCAGTGAGATACGTATAGAATTTGGCTATAATAAATGCAAATCTGTTCATTTTGAAAAGGGGAAAATTGTATCTTCCGAAGGATATTGTATAATATCTTATAACGCCATTGAAGATCTTGAAGTCTCCAACCAGTACAAATATTTAGAGATACCGCAGCTAAAAGGAATTGATTATACAAAAGTAAAACAGACTTTGACGTAGAATTTCTTGCAGGTAATCAACAGCATACTAAGAACTCAACTGTACAGTATAAATAAGGCAAAAGCCATAAATACTTTTGCAATTCCATTACTTAAATATTATTTTGATCTCATTAAATGGTCAACTACAAATCTGGAAGACTAGTCAACAATTATCAGAACGCAATTGACAGAATACCGTATGATACACGTCAATGCAGCAATAGAGCGTGTCACTCTTCCTACATCCCTGAGAGGGATGGGAATAATCAACTTACCGCGCCTCTACAAGAAACAAATCGACGATCTAAGGCAATATTTCTATCAAAAACAAACATCTCTCGATATGTTCCGAGTTATTTACAAAGCTGACATTGATGCAACACCTCTGCTGCTCTCAGACAACAATTAAGCCCTACATTGTCAGACATTACATTAAAATGAATGTCGATTAATGTACGAATGTGCACTGATATTAATGTACCGCCACTGCCACCCCAGGCACGCTTGGCAACCGCTCCACCTTTTGCACCGCGCCCCGCGCCCGCTCGAATCCTGTCGTCGACACATGATTGCCTTCACGGCCGCCAAGGTCCCGCGACCTGCCCTGCCAGGTGACAGCGCTTTCTTTGTGGCTCCCGATTTTGCCGCTGAGGGAAAACACTTGACCTTGCCCGGGTACCGTAATGGAGTTGGGCGTTGTTCTAGGCTCGGTAGGTTACGGATATAGTCTGCAGCAAGAAGAAATATTTTCCAGTTAACCCGTTTGACCCCACTGTTCCAAGAATTGAACCGACAATTCAACATTTTTTCTCTTATTTCAAATATTCTATGGCGAATTTTGTGTCTTCAGTAGACGGAGACATCCTAAATGAACCGAATAAGCCAGTTTTTTTAATTCCTGGTTGACAGATGTCTATTTAGTCGTAATTGGAAAAGTATTGTACACTCATGACTTGCATCGGCTCGAATCTTCTTCCAAAACCGTGTTTCGCCGCTATATGCCTGTGGTTAAGTCGGAGGGAGAGGCCGGTGTAAAGCAAACGGTAGTTCAAACTAAGTTGAGCTCAAATGGATTAAGATTTGAATAAGATGGACATATTCAAACATGAATAATAATATTATTTTCAATTCCTTCTGAGTATCTAGAAAATAACTGTGATCGAAATTCAATTCCTCATCTAAATATTTTTTATGTATATAATTACATATGCGATGTGTAATGTAACTTAATTTGTATTTTGAGATTATTACTTTGCGATTCGACTGTATATTCAATGGTAGGGGTGGTTAGGGAAACCTGGATATCGTTTTCGTCATTCAGGAATTACAAATTAATAAGTTGACCCAAAGACAGACATTTATTTTAGAATAAATTGAATACGTTTAATAAAAGGACCAAGATTATAATGCAAATTCAATTAAAAATTGTTGTTTTTAGTTTATTCTACAATTCATAATTTTAGCATTAATTAGTAGATGCGCGCCATGGTCTAGAATGGAACACAATTTCCGTCTCAGGACGTACTTGAACGTGAAACTTAGTAGATCATAAAGTACACAAACACAGCTATGTAATGATATATAGTTCATGTATTTAAAAATCTACTTAAAAGTCGGGAATGTGTAACATTTAACTCACGCGCCTACCTACTTCAGAGGTTTTTTTATTATAGAGAAATGATGGATTAAAATGTTATTCCCCCCCCTTTCTTTTCCTGGAGACAAATACTTCCGTGACTGATTACTTTCCATATTACAGAGAATCGCATTCCCTTTTGTTGAGTACTGAGAAAGTTTGATTCATAGAGCGGCTGCTGCGAGACAGACTCCTGCAACACTTCCTTTAAAATAACACGAGAAGGCAACTCTCCTATGACAGCAACGTGAGCCAAAAAAATTAAAAAGCACTCAAATATCATTCTGTCAATGTCAATGATTTACTCATACAACAGGCCTATACCGATCCGGTGGCCGAGATCGGTAAGGCAGTAGTGCTGTAGAGATGTCGGACCGAAGAATCGCGTGTTCGAGTCCCACCTCGGGCAGGGTTGTATTTGTGTTTATCCTTTCACCCTCATTATTACCCTATCATTTCATTTATTCACAGTTACCATACCGTTAAAACGAATAGTTGTAGCTAATGACCTAGATGTTGTTGCGGCCTTAAAAAAAGGGAGATCTGTATTAAAATGTTGGGAAGGGAGTCTATATCCGCCTAGATTTTACCTTGTAGGCCTCTGTGCTAGAGAGCGATTTTTATAAGAATGGGCTGATGTGACAGTTCGCGAAACAAGTGAACATCACGTGTAATTCAGGAAAGTATCCCTCCGCCGCGTCAGCTGTTTAGTTACGCCCCTTCGGAGTGTTTGTTTATGGCTTCCGCGAAGCCATCACTATACAGAAGTCTTGTGTTTCGCTTAGGTAGAACGTATATATGCACGTACGCGAGTCCAGGAAATATTGAAATTTATTTACATATGTGGGAAAATGTCTTAACGTGCTCTTACATTCAGTAAAAGAAAACTGCTACAAATGTAAATAGAAAGAAAAATTATTTTTTAGGGGACGTTCAAATACCTTTTCTGGACGTTTCACATTTGAATGTCACATTTTTGTAGTGAAGAGGGTGGTTAATTTATAATTATAACATCCCGACTATCAAAACTTGGTACTATGCTCTCATAACTCAAATGTGTTTTAATAATTGTTTCATATTTCACTAATGTTATACATTTCAATGCATTCTTTGATCTATCTAGTATGTCTATTTTCATCTATTTCTTGAATGAATAATAGGCACATTCTTTATATTCACTCTCACCAATTAAAACATCTAAACAGTGAATGCTATCTTTTACTTGTATTCTTGCATCCAGAAGTAAAGGCTTTACTAATTTTCTTGAGAGTTGTTTCCTTTATAATCATTCACTTTTCAAATGAATATTTTAAATACTAATTCTCAATATAACATATCTCTATGTTAAAGAAATAGGGACGCTCCCGAACACAGCTCGCCACTCAGCGCAGAAGCCGGAAACACATGAACGGTCACCAGTACGCATCTCACATTCACGACACGATTTTATAACACACGTAATACTTATCACATAAAAATTCAATTCAATGTAATGTTTATAAAAAAGAATTTTTACAGAAGAGCACATAGCCCTGCACGTCCTCATTTCAATTATTTCTCGTGGCGCACTATATTTTTCGTCGGACGAGGACATCACAAAAAGAGGAGTCGAAGTCATTTACAAGTTAGCCAACTGCAAACGAACGAATGGAAGAAGGAGAGTCTAATAGGTTCAAGGACATAACGACCACAGAACCTTCAGTTGTGTTGCCAGCACTAGCTGTCAACTCATCCCATTCTAATAAAAATCGCTCTATATGTAGAGGTAGTGTGCAGCATGACTGATCTGCCCTTGCGCATGAAGAGGGAAGATATTTCCGTGACGCAGAGTTGGGAAACGCCTCGCCTCGCCTCGCGAGTTCCTCGACCTCTGCAGGCGGGAATTTCCGCGTGCCCGGCTTTCCTCCAACTGTGCCCGAATTTCTTCCCACTGCACATCTTGGCAGACAGCCTCCAACATCGCTACCTCGGGGCAAACTGAAGTAACTACACTTTTTGCAATTTCTTTACAACCTCTTCCAGAATCAGATCTTTTCTACATCTTAGGATATTACATATCACTAGGAATGTTAGTATAAAAGTCAGGTCTTGATGTATCTACAAAATTATATATCTTATTAGAGTCAAAGGAACGTAAGAGCTGTCATGTTTGCCTGACTCCAAATATTTTGTATGTGTAGTTACGTTAGTCGGCCCTACGAATTGTTCTGAGGGTCTGGTGTTGATGGCGTCGTTTGTTCGACTGATGGGGTGGGTGCTTCCAGGGGCGTGAGCTGCTTGGATCGTTAGACTCGTAGGTGTAATGAATGTTGTATCATCGGAGTTGGCGTTGTCCCCCCCCCCGCTAGAACACGTGAAATGTTCCTGAGTTTTCTTCCGATAAGTGTGTGTAGTGTAATGTGTGTGTGTGTGTGTGATTGTAAGACGAGAGAAGGGAAAAGCATGAGGAAGGGACAATCCCGCGCGGTCCGTGGTCGGTTTGTTAGAATACTACTCCAGCATTCGCCTGGTTTGATCGTAGAAACCGATAAAAACTGGCGTTCATATCAGCCAGGTGCCAGAAATGTATTATTATTATTATTATTATTATTATTATTATTATTATTATTATTATTATTATATTAGACAAAACTATGTCATTAGCCGTACATATAAATCTATTCCGAGTCCCCTAGTATTACATCTAGACCATGTCCCTTCCTAAATCTCTTGGCCTGGCAGGCAAGTGTGAGCAATGTATGTTTCAATTATGGAAATTCATCCCACACCCAGAATAATGGTACGAGCAGTGTGGCAAGGAATGCCATGGGCAATCTTACAGGGCCAAGTTGGGTAGATGCACAATGTTCGGGGTGCGCAAGTGTGCTCTTCCCTTCACTAGACCCTTGAGGAGAGGTTGTTCCTTGTAGATTTAGACGCCTTGAGGATTTTCTGCTTGCAAAAGTCCGATACATTTCTCCTTGGTATATCCCAATACGTTGCGCTTCTTATGCAGTTGGGTCCGTTAGTTCAGTCTGACGCCTTTCCTGGCGCGTTGGCGCGCGAGAGTCCGATAGCGGGGGCCCCTCGGCTGATGCCGCTGATGTACGAAGTCGCGCGACGGGACGGGATGGAACAGAACGGTACGATCGTATTCGGCCGAAAGTGGAGCGGCAGCGCTCGTGCTTCGGGTGTCAAAGCTTCTCTGGAAGCTGCGGGCACGTCATTTACGGCAACTCTGTCTCAGCCACCAAGGGAAAAAATCATTTTTGGGGATAGGGGCGGGGTCGCGAATTGCCATCTAGAACCACACGGTCACACACCTGCAATTACCGAGGCTCAGTAACGTTTATCCTGTGGCAAGTGTATATGACTCCTTTTTGGGAGGATCATCATTATGCTGCGTTTAATTTTTATCCCCTAGACTTGCTAGTCCTGGGAGGATGGAAGATGGAATAAAGGATGAATGTACGACACACGTAGAGACATAGACAAACACACCCATGCCCGAGGCAGTACTCCAACCAACGATTTTTCCGTCCGAGATAGCCACGGCACTACTGCCTTAGCGATTTCGGCTATCCAGATTGCTATTTATTATTATTATTATTATTATTATTATTATTATTATTATTATTATTATTTTATTTTTTATTATTTTATTATTATTATTATTATTTTAGAAGGGGGAAATCCTTTATGAAGACCGGTAAAGCCAGTACTGGCGGACTCCCGTTCTTCCCTTCTCGGTCTCCTTCATCTCGTAAGTCGTGATTTCTCCCATCCGGAAACCGTCGCTAGAAATTACTTCGCGTGGAAGATTTACTGGAAGCTAGTGCTTTAACTCATCCGCTCCTTTTCCTTCATGATATTAACTAAGTAGTTCTCTATTATAGTCCACTTCCCCTACGAACTCATCATGTCCACCATGTTTTCTGGAGTTATCACTTGTTGAAGCTTAACGTTACAAATCTCCCTTTCCGCATTCCATGCCTTGCACTGAAACACTGTATGCTCTGCATCACATCATCTTCTCGACATAAGTTACATGCCGGACTTTCTTTGATCTTGTAATCGTAAAGGTATTTACCAAAGCCAACATGTCCCTTAAAAGCCTGGGATACGTAATAAGTCACCTCCCTATACTTTCGACCGATCCATCTCTCAATGTTTTTAATTATCCGATGTGTCCATCTACCTTTAGCGTCCACATTCCACCTTCTTTGCCAGTCTTCAAAAAGTAGTTTCCTAGCATCACTCTTAATAGCCTCTGTTTCCTTGGGACGGAGATGACTGTTTTCTTGTCGAGCTTCCTGTAAGGCAGAGTACGTTCTTTTCCTTTCCATAGCTATCAGATCGATGGTCGGGGTACTGGCCAATACTAGCACTGCGTAAGTAGACACCGTGCGGTAGGCAACCGCCACCCTCAGGGCCATTCGTCTTGGTATTTGAGCATACATATTTCTCATAACCTGGTTTCTCAATGAACTCGCCCAGACTGGTGCTGCATACAACAATTGCGAATGAACTATTCCAGATATAAACCTTCTCTAGGCTTCTCGTGGTCCACCTACATTCGATAGTATTCTTGCTAAGTTGGATCGTGTCCTCGCTGCCTTTCCTGCCATCACACTTATGTGTGGCCCAAATTTAAGTCTACTGTCTATCTCAATCCCTAAATATGTTATTTGGCACTTCCAGTTTATTCTCTCTTCTCCCAGTCGGATATCGGGAAAGCGAAAAGCCCCCCGATCGGTAATTAACACAGCTTCAGTTTCTCCTACTGCTATCTGAAGAAGTCGCCTGTCTAGCCATCATTTAATTCTATAGAGAGCTTCATTCACTCTTAGTTCAAGCACCTCAATATCGTCACTATGATTTATTATCATTGTATCATCCGCATATCCTATAATCTGCTTAGTTCTTGGAAGGTTAATACTCAATATGCCATCATACAGTACATTTCATAAGAAGAGGCCAAGTCTGGACCCTTGTGGAACTCCACTCGTCATATTTTCTTCAATCTTGATGATATCCATGTAAATTATCTTTCTTTCATGAAGGTAGTCCTCGATGATCCATAAAAAATATTCAAGGATTCCCCTTTCAACCAATGCTTCCATGATGTCCTTTCACCTGGCTGAGTTGAAGGCGTTTCTAATATCAATTGCTACCAGTGCGCAGAATCCCTTCTTTCTCCCAGTTCCGTTTCTAGCTGCATCTGCTATACGAACTACTTCTAAAATCGCATCCGTCGGTGAACAGCCTTTCTGAAATCCATATTGTCTATGAGAAAAGCTTATATATTCCTCAAGTCTTGAAAGTATTAGCCCCTCAAATAACTTGCCCATAGTATCAAGAAGGCACAGTGGTCTATACGACGATGTCTGTTTCAACGGTTTCTTGCCCTTTCGGAGGAGTATGAGCTTTTGTTTCTTCCAGTTCTAGTAAAATTTTCCATCCTTAAGGCATCTATTATAGACTGCCAGAAGACATTCTGGATATACTTGTACCACTAATTTTAATATTTCGGTGGGGATCCCATCCGAGCCTGGTGCCTTCCCGGTTTTCATATTCTTCAGCTTTCCGCAATTCGTCTGCCGTAAAGTAATCAACATCGTTGAACATAAAATCATTCTTTGCCTCACCCAGCGATATCTTGTGGGAAAGAGCTCTTTAATAGCTCTCTTTATCCACTGTGGGTCATTCAGGTAAGATATTTGGAATCCATCCGAAACTTCTTAGTCACTATCTTATACGCCATACCCCAAGGTTCATTATCAATCTGCCTTAGGAGTACCTTTCAACTTCTACTTTTGCTCCTTTTAATTTGTTTTTGAAGTCGCTTATGCTGCGCTTTATATTGCTTTCTAAGGTATATGCCGGTCCTGGTTCTTGTCGCCATTCTTCTAGCCTTGATGCAGCTCTTACGTGCTTCTGATATTTCCGAGGTCCACCAGTACATTTGTTGTTTATTCCTAGGGCCACTGCTTCTAGTCACACACTACTGTCACTATTTCTTCCGTCGTCTTTACCACATTTTCGAGTGTTTCCGCTTTATTTGTCCAACCCATGCTTGACAGTAACCTGGATTCTTCCAAAAGGCGGTTTGCCTTATCCTCATTAAGTTTTTTGGTATTCCAAGATGGCCCTCTTTTGTATCTCGCCTTACTATATTGTGGTCCCTATGATACTACGACATATCCTATGTATCGGTGGTCACTCAAGGTTTCTTCATCCAACTCCATCCAGTCCGTGATGCCCTTAGCCAGTCTGGAAGTACTTATTGTCAAATCCAGTAGGGATGAAGTATATCCCCGTTGGAAAGTGTTCTGATTCTCAGAGTTTAGAATGATGAGATCGTTTCTTGCTACAAACACACATATAATAGCTCCTCTTCTGTCTGGGCGCGTCTCCCCCCATTCCGACGATTTACTCGTCCCATTGAAATCACCTGCTATCAAAACCTCTCCTTTCGTTGTTTTAAGACTTGCCTCAATTTCGTCGATGTCTTTTTGAAATTTCTGTAATGTATCGTTCGGAGGAAAACAGCTATAAATTCTCATTTTATTCACCTCACCCCATACAAACCCATACTTCGTCTTCTTATATTTATTAATACGTAGCTTCCTGTTATGGATTATTATACCCCCTCTTCCAGTGGTATCTTTATACAACATATTCTCACAGTAAGGTTGCTCACTAGTAACACATCCACTTCCCTCTCTGCAGCAACCTGCAGCATCAAGTCCCGCGCCTGCTTACTCCTCCCCAGGTTAATCTGTAGGAGTCGAAGCATACTTGATATTTTTTTCTTTTGAACCTCCGCTATAGAAGAGTCACATTTGTTACTTCCTAACAGATGTTGATCCTCTTTGTTTTTGTCTTTACACAAGACACATTGTTCTCTGTTGGTACAGTTCTTAACATGTCCGGTTCTACCACATCTGTAACATACTTTGCTACGTTCAGGACCGCTAGATCCGTTGAAATATGTCCAAAGTCTAGACATCTTCAACATCTTGTTATCTGGAGTTTTTCCCTGATTCTACAGTTAACCCATCCGATCTTATTATGTCCTGCCATTAGAATCTTTTAAGCTATCTCTTCTCTCCTCAACATTGTGGCTGATTGTATTCCTCCGTATCCTCTGCGCATCCTACAGGGGGTGGGCATCTGGTCTATTGCTACGTTTAAATTTTTGCTCACCGCCTCCAACACCTGCTCAGCAGTGACTGTTTCATCAATATCTCTAATTTCTATTAGGCGCTTTCGTTCTAGAGCACTCACTTGAGCTTGATTCCCTACCGCTTTCTCCAAAGCCTCATTCAATGAGGTAATATTTCCAGTTTTTTCAAGTACGACAAGTAGCTCTTCCTTTTTTGTTCCCCGTATAGCCAATATCTTCGTGCCGTAATCACCAGGGCTCACGGTCTATTTCATTTTCTTTATAATGTCAGCATAAGTTACCCCTTGTCTAGCTGCCACATTGAAAGCTGGGTTTACTTTTCTGACTGTTGTCTTTGCTCCAGGCTACTTTTGTATATTTTTCTCTTTTCTGCTTTGTTGAAGCTGTCAGTTCTCCCCTATTTGGTCTTCTGACTTTTCAGATTGTTTTATCACCTCACCCTGATTTGCATGCTTTTCCCCTGGTGTAACCTCCACCGTAGTTATCTCCTTCTATTAATCTTATCTCTTCTATTAAGTTCTCCTTGTGGACTAGGTGCCGTCCTCTTTTTACTTTGCATGTCTTTCTTATCTTCCCTTACATTAGTTTCCTTCTCTCTACTCAGTAGAGAATTGAGGATCCCTGAAAATTCCCTTTTCATCTACTATCTCTTGCACCCTATACTTCAGGGTATCAATATTTTCTATAGCTCTAGACAGGGCTACCTTCACACTCATCGGATTGTTTTTCAGCATATGCTTCTCTATCGCCCTAATCCAATTCATCTAGGAGCTTTCCTTGGAATTCTACCAGTTGTAGCATAGTTACCCATTTTTCTATTATGAGGTCAGCTGCTGTTTCCTTACTTCCTGATACAAGATTATACGATTTTCCCTCTCCATAGGTACCCGCCGGCTCCATTGTCCAATTTGCGGTGGATTTACTGCTGTTTGCGGCGAATTTGCCTCGCCATCTCGTTCCGCAGTCGTGCTTGGATTTCGCTTCCGCTGGTCGGTAGGTATCCCTGGAGTGGTTGGGGTACTTGGAAGCGATCTCTGCAGTTTCGACTTCCCAGCAAAGGGCCTTCGCTTGTCACAGGGTAGTAATTCAGAGACGCCAAGCGGTCCACGACTTTGAGATTGCAGTCTCTGGTTGACGACTTCCGGGGGCCTGCTTGCCCACCCCCGGCTGCCGGTACTGGGGCTCCAATCCCTTGCACCGTAACGGTTGATCCTAAGGGACCTTCCATCGCGGGTTTCTTTTCGGGGTCACCTTCCCCGAGCGTTTTTGAGCTACCGCCAGCTGACAGGAAACGGAAGAAGGAGAAGGGGGACAGTGAAGAATAGAATTAGAATAGTAGAGTAGAACGGAAACGACTCCCTAGCCCTCGTAATAGCGTCGGGGTCGGAAACACAAGGGTTGGCCGATACGAAGATTGGCCTACAGGACAGAAAACAGAAGTGTGCCACTAGTAAGTGGAAGCAATGACACACGAAGTTAGTGGGAGTGCCTGAATGTTTAGGGGAGTGACAGCGGACAGCTGCTTCGATTAGTCGCCTTCTACGACTGGGGGAGGTCCCGTTGTGTTATTCTACTAAAACCCCCGATACTACACGGGGATATTTTATTATTATTATTATTATTATTATTATTGTCATTATCGTGATGATGATAACGATGATGTGTTATGGGGGCTTACGAGTAGCATACTAGCGTCCCGCGGCGCGTTCTCGGGATCGATTTCCAGTCGGGGTAAAGCCGCAAAAATAAAGTAACTTTCCTTTTAAATGCCTCAGTTTCAGTATCTGAGTGTTGACGAAAGGTTCAGGTAGTCGAAGTTCGCTAGTTACGGTGAAGGGAATACGTCAAGTTCGCCCCATGACTTATTCCCCGAAGCGAAATACCCGATACTTTATTATTATTATTATTATTATTATTATTATTATTATTATTATTATTATTATTATTATTATTCACGGCTTAGCCCAGCGAGGTGCCCTATATCAGCCAGCGGGACCTTTTAAGAATCAAGGTGCCGGAGTACTTGCAAACTCCATTGATTAGTGATTCCGAGCGCGTCAACTGCTAGCGAAGGTTATTGGTCCCGCGAGTGCAGTGCACGTTTTTATCGGGGAGGTGGCGATGATCTTCCCTTGAGACTGGCAAGATTCGGCGCCGACCTACGTCTGCTTGCAGGTATTTTCCTCAACCACGTGTTGTCTACTAGCGGCGCACCATCCCAGTCGGGACAATCTCTAATGTCCCGACTAGTGTGGTAAAGTGTATGTAAGTAAGAAGTGAGAAAAGGAAGAGGGAGGAAAGATCGCGTGCAGTCAGTGACCGTTTGTGCTGTTCGTCTGGTGTTGATCGGAAAAATCACGGAAAACTACCGATCAGAGCAGCTGGACGGTAGACTTGAGAACTCGAGCGGTCAGGATTCAACGCGAAGTTTTACATTAAAAAACGTATTCACGATACGTGCAGTACAGAGGAGAACAGCCTTTTACGTGAAAGTGACAGTTTTAAGGCTATGAAAGTAGATATATTTCTATTTGAAAGGATACCTTCACCTCCAAAACTGAATACAGCTTGAACTTGTAATATGGGACTTCTTTTTGTGTCAACTCTGACTTTGAAGTCAGGGAATGAATGAGTTGGGTCGAGCCAGTGGACTTTGGTGCGGTAATTGATATTTCGACCCTTCCCAAACATTCCTTTGATAGCTCACTAATCTAATTATTATCAACTAATCTTTTATTAGCACGAAGGACCACCCATACATTTATAATAATATAGTTGGTTATTATTATTATTATTATTATTATTATTACTGAAAGTCTAGAATTTCAAGGAGAGAATATGAGTGATGATTTGATACCATTGAATGAAAAATCAAACTGATTAATACATATATTGAACACAATTGAAAAATACATTGATTCTTATAATATAAATTATTAGTATTAAGTGGAATTGCATAATTGTAATTAAATATGCATTCAGTGCTAAATTGAAGGCAAATTATTACAATTGTTTTATTGCAGATAGGCTGCGTAGTTAAGAGCTGGTTTGTAGAACACTAATGGGCACTTTGTACAATAGGTAGAATAGTTCAATATATACCAGTATCAGGAGCCACACCGGTTGGTGATGATGCTGCATGAAGACAGGTGGGTAGATCAACCCGAGCCTGTCACAGACAAGCGAAGAGTTCCAGAAGGCACGTGGTGCAGGAGTTGTCCATTCACCTGATAATAGATGACGAACACGTAATTGGCATGGTACAATACTGCGTAACTGATTGTAGATTTTAAGTTAATGGTTCACACGTTTTGTGTGCAAGGCAATTATTACGTTAAGTTGTAACAGTTAATGGCCACGTGGACTGTTACAAAGTCCAGAACGTAACGGGTGATGCAACGGTGTTAATGACTATCCGCATTGGTAGGGCCGCGTAGAACAAATGCGAGCAAAGGGAGGCGCCTGCGTAAGCCCGCGCTTCTCTCTGGGTGACCACGCAAGTCATTAGGAGCAGCTAAAGACTACGTGATACATACTTATTTTCACGGGATAAATTCATTGTTGAACAAAGACCTGATTAGAGGCGTGCACTGTATAAATTGAATTAGTAATAATAAAATAAGTAATAATAATGTAAGTAATAATTATAATTATCTTTGCTTGCACTGACGGGCCTGATGGCCCATAGCAGCAATGTCGTTGTGTCGACCAGGTATTTTGTTTATGCGAAAGCAGAGCACCAGCTCTTTACGTGTTGGAGGATTTGACCTGTTTGCAAAGGCGCCAGTGGTCTTTTAGAGTCATATCCCCAATCACTTATCTCTGGTAATATCGAATGGAGGTTATGTACTCCTGAATAGAAATGATGAAGCCTTCTGCCCCAGCAAACAAACCAGTTTGTAATCCAGGAGACTGACCATACCATGTTCAGAGCGGATCTCCGCAAGGAAGTGATCGATATTGCCATTTTCTCTCCATCAACGTTATTTGATATAGCTACAAGAACAGTAAATAATGAACTTCTAAATGAAGTAAACAATATGTGGGAATTTAAAAAAGTTGTTATTAGACCTATCGCTGGATCTCGCGCAGAACTCGTACTGCATGTAAATTAAGCGTCTGTACTTTATTGTTGAACTAGGATATTCTCATGATTATGATTATTGGGAGTCTACATTTTGTACATTGACTTTGATGTTAATTTATTCATAATGTTATTAACAATTTATTTTTTTATAATATACAGATGTTGATGGAAATTATTATTTCTTGTATACTATACCTACTAAAGTTATAATGATTTGCACAAATACCTCAGTTATTGTTAGTAAAAATTAAAATCCACAGAACCTCTCGAAACAGAAAAGCATTTGTCAAAAATGAAGAAGTTTGCAATACTGCACATCTGTAATAATGTTCGAAAGTTCTAGAGAAGTAAGCTTGATAGAACTTGGCCCACTTAACATTGGCTATGCAACCGGCCGTGGAGGTCCAGCAAAAGTGGAATAAAAGATTGAAGATAAAAATTTCGAAAGAAATTTCGCAACCTCTTACAACCAACGTCACTTTTACCCTTCACATAGTGTACCCATTTAGTTGGGAATTAATTCAAAAGTCTGCTAATAACCTCATTACCCGAAAAATCTCGTTAAACGGATGAGAGGTGGAGTTCTTGGCAAGGCTAATGAAAAGTTGTCTTAGAGCAGTTTCTTTGAAATATTTTCATGGTTAAGATGATGTAAGGTCACCTGCTGGACTGCTTGTGGAAGAATCGACTAATCAGCCAACAGCGGTTCTTCTGTCCCCAGTAATTAGAGTCACATCTGGCTCTCTTGACATCGGCTAAGTCTCAAACCTTCAATATGAAAACATTGAAAGAGAGTATAGCCATAAAAGTTCGATAGTCGTCTGGGATCAACAAGTAGCGCAAAATTGTTGGTGTTCCTCGACACCTAGTGGAAAATGGACTACAAGAACCTTTGTTTGTGCAATCGGTCCTTGGGTCTGCAGGGCAACTGGGACAAAGATGGAAGTGGCCAAAACGGGTAGGTCATAAAATACTACAGGCAAAATACGTCTCGCCAGACGATTTCAAAAGACGAAGTATCAACTTTGGAAACAAAAATATTCAACCTCAGAAAAACTAAAAAAACTGCTTATAGTTTTGTGTACACATAACTCATGAAACCTACATTCCAAACACGTCCGTAGCTGTTCTACTGCCTAGTGTGCAATGTAAACCACACAAATTAGTTGTTTCTAACACGTCTATCGCTAGATCACAGTGATATCATTAGTGAATAAAAACGTGACTGCAGTTACTAAACTCCAGGTTAAGAGTTTTGTCCCACTAAAAAGTTGCAAGTAGTGGTGCCTAGAGATGCAGCCTATCAACCAGATGTCTGTGTCCTGAGAATCGCGTGGGGTTTTGCACTTAGGATGACGCAGCGAGGCGAGTAGGTTTCCTCGCAATTTGCCTTCTCACTCGGGGCGGCGTCCGCACGGCAACTCCCGGTCACCGAGATTCTGCTGTCGAGAACAGCTATTCGCAAAGCTGCACATGCAACCTTACAAAAGCTCAACATTAGTCAAATTAAATCCCACGGGTTATGTGTCTCAGTGCTTGAACTGGTGTCAATGCAGTGTCTCTGACCGAGAGGTTCTAGGTTTCGAGTTCCGACGGTGGCACTATTTTAGGCACTGTCTACATCGCCAGATTGCGTTCAGCCGTCATTTGGGGAAGAATTCTAGCGGCCAACTGCTTTGATCGGTAATTTTGCGTGTAATTTCGATCAACTCCAGGCGAATGACGGAGCATTGCCCTAACAAACGGTCCACGGACGGCGCGCGATATATTCCTTCTCCTATCTTTACCTCTTGCTTACACTTACATGGGCTACGTTACCACACATGTCTGGCGCCCAGTGTGAAGCTTCGCGGCTGGAGCGGTGCCCCGCTGGTGAGATATGCCTGGTTTGGGAAACCCCGCTAGCGGACCTGTTGGTCGGCGCCAAATATCGCCATCCAGCGGAGGACGATTAGAGCCACCTCCCGCGATAAAACCTGCACTGCACTTACAAGGCTAATAATCTTAGTAATTGACTCGCCCGGAATCACTAACCAGTCAATCAAACGCAATCCCAAAATATTTCGCATCGTTTTTGTGAAACCGACATTTATCTGGAAATGAGAGAGAAGTATAATAATGCACCTCTATTTCATTACAATACGAGTATACGTAGTATATTCGCGTACGTAGTATATTCGCCAGAACCAGGATATTTCGAAACAGCAAGATACCAGTGACATACGCTCCTCGCTCAGGTAAGGTGGAACATGTGGTGCTTGAGTGTTTACAATGGAATACAAAAGACGTTTTCTAATCTTGTGACATCCACGAATTACTAATGCATTGCATTACTTGCATTATACTTCAGGGCGCACATGGTAATCTAAGTTGTCGTAAGTAGTCATAAATTATGCAGAAAAGAAATAGTACGTACCTTTTGTTCAATAAATTGCAGTATCATTTTCATTGAATTTTAATTTGAATGGCCTTTTTCGTTGCTACAGAAGGCTTCGGCTTCTCGCGACCTGAATGTATTCATTATCTACTTGTGCCAATACGCCTGACGATGAAGACTGTTAGAGATCAGTTGCCCAGAACAACGAGCGGACACTCAATTTAATAACGATTTATATTCACCTCTTGTGAATATTTTTTGTGTGCCTTATTGTTTTGTGCCAATGCCCCTGGCGAAGGCTTGCTGAGATCGGTCATCCGCGGTCTTGGCGGACACGACCAAAGTCAACGTCGGGTTTGGTGCATCAGTTTTTCGTGGACTGTAGGGCATAAGAGTAGGAATCTCATGTATTCGCGCCCCACGGGACGAGGCAGGTCGGTTCGGAGCGAGGCGAGCAGGGGCGAGCAGGGCCGAGGTGGGACGGTTTGGGTCAGGACGTGACGCTGCAGACGCTTCAGGAGCAGGCGGAACGATCGGGGCGAGATGGTTTGGGGGCGTGGGTGGTGTAGGGTTTGGGCCGGTTGCTGTGAGGCAGTTCGGGGCGGGCAGGCACGAGGCAGGGGGGGGCAGGCCGAGGTGAGACGGATGCGACTAGGGGCGATGCGGACCAGGGTAGGTCGGGTGTGACTGATTGAGGTGGCTCGTGACATAGGCGTTTCAGATGCAGGCGGGTCGGAGCACGTATGAGCCGGGCCGAGCTAGTATGTAGGGTTGGGCTTGTCGGCACGAGGTAGTACGGGCGGGGTGGTTCGGAACGGGTACAGGCGGGGTGAGGCGATGCGGTTCGGTGCGGAACGGGGCGGGAAGGGCAGGGCGGGGCGGTGGAGGGCAAGGTGGGGAAGGGCGGGGCAGGGGAGCTGGGAGCGGGGAGGGAGGATTCGGGGCGGGGTGGGGTGGGCGGTTAGGGTTGGGCTGGTCGACGTGGGGTGGGGCGGGACGGGACGGGTGGGGCGCAGCTGTGCGGAACAGCGCGGAGCGGGTAGGGGAGGGGCGGAGTGATTCGGCGTGGGCACTCGTGTCTCCTGGCTGTTGCGAGGCGCACAAAGAGAGTGCGGGACCGAGCACGGGTGGGCGTTCGGTCAGTCGCTCTAAGGTCTGCACTGCTCTGTGGAACCCTTAAATGTGGACCGCTTTTTTCACGGAGAATGTAGTTAGCCTTGATCTTGGCGCGTCCAGTCGGCGGCAGGCGCCGGCTGCGACAGCCCCAGGCGGCGGGGCGGGGACTAGATCAGGATTATTATGTGTTTTGAAGGAAAGCAGGATTTTTTTCAATGTCTTTCATAGGTAGTAGATAATTGCCAACTGCTCGAATAAACATGCTGAGTCTGTAGCGGTAATCGCCCTGCTAATTTAAACGGTTTTAAGAATTATACGGGAGATTTTATTTTTATTTGCAAGATATTTTTCTAAATATTCTTCAGCTACTTATGAGCTTAGCGACTAATGAGCTCATAGCTCGCGTCAGCTATTAAATTGGAGGAGGAACTCCGGAAGCAATATCCAGAACACTATTGTAGTTTAGAAAGATTTAACAAATTTGCCATTGTTGTTGGTATATTATGTGTATCCCGACAGACTGAGTGCTGCATTTATTGTTTGTATAATAAATGAATAATTTAACAAGAGGAGTAAGCGGTGGCCGCATTGAAACATATTTATGGAATAAATCTAATGGTTTTACAAGTACCTCATCAGATGCTAAAGTAAATAATCTACAAATATGGGTTTATACAAATATTTGGTTTCTCAAAGAGAAATAATGAGAAGAGAACCTTTCTCTTCAATATTTTTTAGGCACATCATTAGTGGCCCTGCTCTACGACATGCTTTTGCAACGCCAATGATAAGCAAGCCTTAAACAATAAAAATCGTGATATAGAAAATTATAATTAATAATTATTCTTTACCTTTTCCTTTACCTTCATCATTACATAAATATTATCATATGTTTGCAATAAAAATCTATTAATTTCATCTCTGCTCAGTATTTTCGATTTCTTCGGTTAATAATCGATAGACATTCTTTTTCGAATATGCTGTTACTTTATGCTTTATGTTAATATTTTCTATTTCAGCATTCAAAATTTAACCATAGAGTCAAAAATTTGACTGTCTCTGTTTTAAATGCACTGTATTAATTGTTATTACTGTAGTACATAAGAATGTAATAACAGAAACAAATCTAGTCATATATTTTGGAACAGATACGCCACAATAATACTTCTTCATTTACACCAACAATATTATTTTCCTCTTTCCAATCCAACAACGCCTTATATTATGTTTAACGTATTTCGTTTCACATTTCTCGCAATAGATTTGAAATTGCCATTTCAGTCCTTTATTGAATTTATTTTGGAATATGTACTATGCGTGAATATCGTTCTTGCACTACACACTTTCAATTGCTAAAATATTCTTTGTTAGATGTAGCGTTGCCAACATTCTGAACAATGAAAGTAACGAATGAAATCCCTTACTTCTAATTGAAGTTACGTAATTTAATTTTAAACCAGAGATGACTTCGCTTGGCTCCGCTGCACTCCACCTCAATTCTCCATCCACCTCCCTTTCAAGTACCTTTACTATCTTGCTACAAAATGTTATATATCAATCATATCTAGTGTACCCGTGCGAGAACTCTCGCATGTTAAACCAAACCCTAATTTTTACTTTATCGCGCTTTAGAAGGAACTTTTTAAGAAGAGAAAGTTATCAAATGCTGAGCGAAAAAAAACGCAATTTTTTGACAGAAAAACTCTTATTAGAGTAACGAAAAAGTGGTTAAATCCAAATGCTAAGTTTTGTGGGTCCTTGATATTGAAAAATCAAAACGTCTGTCAGTGAACAACGCTAGCGGCTATATCGTTAAGCTGATTTCCTCCAAAATTGATATTCCCCAATCGATCTGGCTGATGTTACGGCTCCTTCGATTTGAAACCGATATTTTAATTTTGGTGGTTAATTTCCATGAAGTCCCTTGAACATTTTCAAAATTTAAAAAGAAGATACTATCGATTTTGATTAAATTTTAGATATTTTCCCTTAATACATTCTGTTCCTGAAAGATATATTTTGAAGTAAGGTCATGTACAATTGAGTACTTTTCGCGTAATGTTGCGTGAAATACAGACAATGTTTAATTTTTGTTTAAACATTTTTTCTCAAAAACGGCTTTATCGTTTTTGATGAAATTTTGATGGTGGATAGTCTGAAGAACATTTAAGAAAATGGGTCAGATCCCATGCTGGTTGCAAACCCTTATTTTTCGACAATTGAAATCTCGACAAAAAAACTTTCGACAATCAAATATTTTTTCGACATCTTCCTACAACTACAATTATGATGTTACCATTTTTTCTTAATGGAATGTGTTCATCAAAAACAAATTTTAAAATAAGATCACGTTCAATTTTTCGAAACTACGGTTCTTTTTTTCGGTGTATGAGTATTTTTGGAGTAATTGGGCGTCAAAGTTAGTCGCCCGCTCTGAAAATACTGCGCTTCTTGATCGTAATTTTAGGTGTTTTGAGGCAGTTGGTTGCTACGTAAATTAGAATGTATATAGTATTTCATATTTCTTCTACATTTGAGCTTTTGTTATTTGTCTACAAATTAATCTTTTAGCAATTATTTAAAACCTATTTGAAATAAATAGGAAATAAAGATTGCCCTCCAGTCGCCCACTCCCAATTTACGCAGTTGGATGACACGTAAGTTAAAATTTGTGTATTATTTCATATTTAACTTTATTATTTATCATTTATTTATGTTATTTCATTTTAAATTGCGTCCTTTAATAAACTGCGTTAAATGTGAAAACAAATAGATGAGCGATCATCATTGGTTGTTACCCATCATCATGATCCCGCGCCGCACAGATAACACGATAATGACGACTGCTATTAGTTCGTGGATATAAAAACGAATACTTTTATATATTTGTAGAATATTACAATATCATAGTGTTTAATAATTACTATTATAAATTTTGCGATCTTTTTCCAAAGCTATCAGTATCGTATTATTTATTAACTTTTAAATATTTTACTTTCTTGTATTCTTATGTTTCGCACCAAATGTTCTACGATTTCGAAACATATGAGTTTTACTAAAATAATTCGGAGAGAAATTGTGGTATAAATAGTAACCATTACTAATGCCGAGAAAGTGCGCTGTTTTAGTACCACTAGTGCACCACCTTAGGGTATCGTGAAACTGAAAATGGGAACATGTGGTCCGTTGCCATCCTAGTTCCCTCCACATTATACACAGCACTTTTAGACTACGTTAAAAGAATTTTTGCACCACACGCATAAGATAGTCTTCAAGCAACTATTAATAGTACTTCTATTTGTTTCTGTGAGAGCATATCTTCAATTAGTAATTATACAAATAAACCTCGTCAGTCTGTGCAAACCACGATGTACACAGAAACCGTAAATGGTATAAGATGAAGGAATCTAAGTCTTCTATGCGTGACGCCACAAAGATGTTGTGACACCAGCACCAAGGGCAGAAATATAGGTCATGGAGGAATATATTCTGTATTCCTCCATGAATTGATGCTATTGGTAGTATCGATCAAAACCGAACCGGCAAAAATTTAAAGAATGTCTAAGAATAGCTCATCCTGCAGATTACTGTATGAGAAACGTTTCTTTTAGGACCTTCGGCCCCAATATTTTAGTTTTTAATGCTCTAGAACGCTTCCTTTAGGTGTTATTTAACGGTGTAGCTGACCGTGTGTTGCGGGATGCATTCGAGATTAATATTTATAAGCGTTTTTAAACAAATCCTAATATTTTTAAAGTCAAACTGCAATTCTACACGTCTCCGTGATATTCTCTTTCTTCCAAAACAGCATTTATTAAGATCAATTGCATGTCAGAGCGCAAGAGGTATGTATACTACTGAAATAAAACGATTTTCTAAAGTTACAAAAATCGTTATATGCAAAATTAAAGGCTAAATAAGTGTCATTTCAGCTAATTTAAGATTTTACAATTTAAAGAAAAAAACATAAATTAAAGCCTATTTATAGCCCGCTAGAATCGGAGGAAATGATTGAATTATACTCTACCGTCTGAGAGTTAATCATTTTATCACTTTTGGTGTATAAGCAGGACCCAGGTATGCAATATGTATATTTACAGCCCTGAACCAAGAAAATTTGGTGGGTTGAAATTAAAGGCTATAGGTTTCTAAGTTGGAAGAAATATTTAAGTTATATTTTACCTTCTGAGAGTTAGTTATAAATTTTACTCTAGAAGCAGGTCCCAGGGATACAATGTGATTATTCGACCTTGAACCAATAAAATGTTAGTAGAAATTAAAGGATATTTATTGGCCGTTAAAATTGAAAGAAACGTTTGTGTGTTATTTTACTTTTTGAGAGTTCTTTATAAATGTATTGCGGAATTAAATTGATGCTATTTTGTTGAATAAATGTTATAAATTGTTGTTTTAAAGTAATATTGTGACTTTATTATCATTTACGATTACTTATCAGAAGCATGTGTTTTTTATGTGACCAAGAGAATTTGGTTTTCCTAAGCTTATGATCATCGACTGTACATTCTTAATTTCCATATTGACTTGTTTATGTTTAAATGATCCAAATTAAGAGCCTTTAATTAACTTTTAATTCCCTCATGAATGTTTCATAATTCTGATTACTATTTTTAGTATTTTGAAAATGGGTCCTGCTATCTTTTTCCAGAATTAGCAGGACCCCCTGCTATCTTTTTCTAGAATTATCAGGACCCATGTTTGTGTTTCTTAATTGAAAAGCCTTAAATTCGTGAATCGAGCACTTAATTAGCCTATAATTAGCATTTAATTTTGCATGTAGTGCTTTTTGTTTCCACTAAAAGGGTCCTGCTAACTTAAAAGACGTTGCTGCAGAAACATTGGCACATAAAGTAAGATAAATGAATAGCTTGTGAAGTCCAGGGGCACCCAGAGAAAACTAGGGGGTATTTAATCCACGGGGCCCCATAATTTCAACCCCCCCCTCCAATTCATAAACCGAATTCTTTCTCCGTGCGTCTGAAATAACTTACGACGTTAAATTTGAATTATAGATCAATATATTTTTTTTAATTCATTTGAAGCCAAAAAAAAAAAGTTCAGGGCCTCAGTTAAGTCGATGCCTAGAACAAGTTGCCCCAGCTGCCCCCCCCCCCTCCTTCTGGTCACCCCTGTTGAAGTCTTCCACCTGATGTCGCCGCGTTTTCTCCAGCGTCTGACCTATGGTTCGCGATGGAATGAACGCAAGAACAAGAGTGGCGTAGCTTGCGCAAGCGCCGCGCCGCGCCGTGGCAGGGAGGGATCGTGCAGCGCCCCGGGGGAAAGTGGCAGCTCACGCCCAATGGGGACGCCGCCCCCGCACGCTAGCTCAGAGCGCAACCTCAAATGATATTAGAGGAAAGGTTTGTCTGGCTACCGCATCCTTTGTATTTTTGAGGATACAAATCGAGCTTCGGAGACCAGCAGATCATAAATTACATCGACTGATCCGGATTCTTATGTAATTACATTTTTTTTATCTTTATATGTACAGTTCTAGAAGTCATGATCTTGGCAAATCAGGGCAATCTTAACTCTATATCCAAATTTTGGGTTACATATTTTGTACTATATGACATTTTTTCCGTACTTTTATACATTTTGCAAAACTTCTAATTATTATACCAATTAACTATAAACAAAATAATATATTACATATTTTACATATTTCCCGTATACCAGTATATTTTACATTTTTGGCAAAACTTCTAATAATTCTACTAATATTTTTGAAATTTATTTCGAAGAAAATTAATAAAATTTCAAAAATAGTTTTTATTTATAAAATCAGCATTTTTGCATTCATATTGAGATTTGGGTGATGTAGACGCGAGGTGCCCCTCATGGAAACGCGGTCAGAATCAATCGAACTGTTTGAGTTAACCCAGCGTTTGCCAACTGGCAGAGAAATGATGTCAGAAATCAGTTCCCCTCGCGAGTGCCGTCTCGGAGAAACGGTGTGAGCAAAGGGGGGAGGGAGGTGCAGACGGCGGTCGCCGATAACTAAAACCAATGGGCCTTTGCCGGTGTTTCAGGGAACATGAGTGGGAGACCATCTACACCCGTTAATTTTCTTTCGGCTTGGGAAGAAAGTTTTCGTTTTGTAGATACGGTAACAATGGCGAAGTGTTCGGTGTATTCGAAAGAACTGCTCTATGTTAAAGACTTCAACGGGCAGAGGCATTTCGCAGCATTGCAACTCTGAGAAACCAGCGAGATGAAAATAATTTTTGAGAATTTACAGACAGCCTCTAATCATGAAATGAGAAAAGTATTAGCAGATAGGAGATTATGGAAAAGGAAAATGAAAATCACAAGGATTTACAACAATCTCAAACAAAACTGTACTGTATAAATAATCAAGCGGGGAGTCCAAATTCACCCACGTGACCTCTCCAGGATATCAAATTTTACATATTTGTTAACATTAACTACACAGGCAAACAAAATAAAAAAGTGTTCAGGCCCCAAAAACTTGACACATGTTTTTCTATGTATGTTGACGCACTTATTCCTATTCTGAAGCCAGAATTACGCCACCACCCTCCATTTTTTTTAAATCGCAAAAAACCACAGTGAAATTGTATTTTCTTTTTTGTTGTCAGGGTTTTTGTCAGACCCAAACACGGCACGCGATTCTTTACGTACGTTTACGCACTTAATTCGATTCCGAAGTCAGAATTGCGCCACCCTCCAGTTTTTTTAAACCGCGAAAAAACGCCGTATTTTTTTTCTTTCTTTTTTTTTCAATTAAGAAACAACTGGAAAGTGGTGTGGCAATTCTGGCTTCGGATTCGGATTCAGCGCTTTGACATACATCAATAAACATGTGTCAAGGCTTTTTTTATTTTACTTATTATTTACTTAATACAATATGTTTATTTTATTTTGTGCACCTGTATTATTGGTTTGGGACGAACTAAAATTGTTATATTATATAACATTGTACAAAATATTGTTTTAGAATGTTAAAAATGTCTTCTTCAAAAATGTTAGGTGTTAGAAGAATGGAAGTGGAATTACAATACTGATTACGATAAATAGAGACGGATATTGCTTTATGCTATGAAATAATCACGTTCCATTTTTTTTAAATGTTTCATATTTTTATTGAATCATAAACATTTAATTAATTATTACCATTTAAAAACGTAATTATCGAGCGAATCTTTTCTCCCACTTCCGTACCATCATTAGAACACTACGGCCGACGCCGCGTCCGGCACTGGCTTTGCTCCGAGTCTCCGGGCAGATTTTTGTGACGTCACAGAACACTTGAGTTGGCAAGCCCTGAGTTAACCTCTCTCTGCACCGATTTTGTGTAGCGACAATTGCGCACTGACATTATTAATGTTTTTAGGTGTAGAAAGTTTCATAGCTGTCGTGTTTCTTGATCTTTAATCCGAAATTATTTGAGGTATTTAAAGTCGGAAACGTGAAGCATATGAAGACAATGCTACAATTATTTTTTTCCCGAAGGTTACAGCGATCTTCCTCCGCTGGATGTGAAATCCGACGCCGACCGTCGGCTGGGGGGATTTTCCCTAACAAAAACCTCCCACCAGCCTACATTCCCCAGTCGGGAAAAACTGTACCCGCGCTGTCCGCTGTCGCAAACTACTTCCTCGTGCATTTCATGACCATGAAATGCACGTGGATAATATCTTGTCACGTTTGTACAAGGCGACTGATATGACGCCACTCTATATACTAGCTAGTGTCGGAAATCCTTCTACCGTTTGGACTCGAAACCTAGAACGTCCTGGTCAGATGCACTACAGTGACATCAATTGATGCTCTGAGCCACCTAAAGCGGCCCTAAATTAGAGGTCTAATACTAGGTGAATTAGCTCATAAACAGCATTGACGTCTGAGCATCGACTCTGACAGGGATGTCCTAGAGTTCGAGTTTCGTTGAAGGCGATTTTTGTCTACATAGCCGACTATAGGAACCGTATTTGTGAAAATCGTACGAGCCTAAAAAAATCCCCCAATAGACAAAACTCTCTAACGGAACACCCAATACCAACAGGGGACAAAATTGCTATTGAGAAAGTTCTTTCTCATGAAACCAAATGTTACTCACGATTAGTTTTTGAAACTCTACATATAAAAACATAAAAACACCATACATCCCTAAACACGCAAATACGGATAAAAAAATTTAGTTATACAATTAACTTTTAAGAATTTTTTCTTAGTAAATACCAATTTCTCGTTACTATGCCCTCCTCCCCCTCCTTGTTGGTTTTCCATTCCCTTTCTGTCCCTCACCTCTACTCTCCGTTTAAATATGGCGTCATTTTTTACTAATTCCACGCTAGCCGCGAATTAGAGCGCCACCCTGCCTGGAGGGTACCACCCCCTTTCGTCTTCTCAACATGGCATGTTCATACAAAACCTATGTTATGATACGTTTCTACTCTGACTTAACACCTTTCCAAGTACTATCATACAAAAATGTGAAGATGAAACATTGAAAGTTTCTTTGCGGCCTATTCGTAACTTTCAATATACAATTTACGGCCTCGTGATGGAAATAAAATAAAATTCCCGAAACGTCATTTTTTAATGTTATGATCCTTAATAAAAATGTATACTATTACGTTCATTAAATATTAATGAGTGTTTTTATATCTGTGTGGTAATTGTGTGGTCATCCTAAACAATAAAAGCCAAATTTTCTCTCTCGTGTATAAGTATATTCAAAGCCCGAGAAAACAATCCATCTTCAACACAAGACAAAATAAATTTATGCAAACAAGACACAAAAATTATTTACTTTGGTTAACAATCCTATTCAGCCCTCGGCAGCCCCTTCGTTAGCGGGCTCGCTTTTCAAGGTGCAACCCCGGGTTCGATTCCCAGTCGGGCCAAAAATTAACTGTGCGCTTTCCTAGTAATGTCCCAGTATTTGTTGCTGTATGACGATGTAAAATGTCACTTCTAAGGTTGAGAAGACCAGGATACGGTGTAAGGATGCCTATGTGTTAACCACACGTACCCCTTAAGGCTAAATGTCCCGACACTAGTACAATTTGTGGCCACCACGTGGCAGCACCAAAATAAGTAAAATTTACTTCACCGATAACGTCTGAACGAATGGTCCGATTTTCGATCTGTAAACGGCATTTGACGCCTTTTTAAAATAGAATTTACGCTACGAAGCCCTTTTTTCAAAAATCTAGCAAAAACTCGAATTTGAAATTAGTTCTCAAACTTCCGAGAAAAAAATTAAAAATGTGGCCTTATAGCGCGATGGCGACATGCTTCCTGAATCCAACGCCGTGACAATCATGCAAATCGGACGAATAGGAGCGTCGTAAAGTGAAATTTACGAAAACACCTCGCCCCCTTCCCCTTATGCGCCGTTGCGTCGCCCACCCGATTGTTGTGGGCCCTCTGTCGGCGCGGGGGCACGACCTGACCAGGCGGCGCGCGGCCAGCCCCAGCGGAGCAGGCGGGACTTGCGGGATACGCAAGCCAGACAGTCGGTTTCGGCTTTCGTCTCTTTGCATCCCAGTCTATTTTTCCACAGATACCAAATTAGAGATGCTATACTACTATTACTGACTGAGGTAAACGGTCTGTAATAGTAGTACATAACTATCTTTTTCACATATTTCCGTCTTCCTTCGAATACGATCTTAAAATTGTTTGAGGCAATACTCAAAATATCGATTCCGATTTGGAACTGTTTTTTAAAAAAATGAACTAATTTTGTAAATATAACCATTATTCCATCTCCTCACATCTTATTTGAGATATATTTTACTTCTAAGGTTTTCTGTTAACATTCCACCTTGCTCTAAGATCTTCCGGGTTCAAATACCGGAAAGAATGAGCGGAGTATACGTACGAGCTCTTTTATCCTACAACTCGATTTTTGATCTCAAAACGACGTATACCTGCTTTAATGAGTTAATCTGGTGAATCTCTAAATTATATACAATATTATAACAAATACATTTATTATTTACAAAAATATACCCCACCTCCCGAAAAATAATCGGCTGGATCCGCTCCTGCTGTGACACCTCTCCTAACTCCGTAAGCGGAAGGCAATAACACAGACCCTCGTATGTCATCGGAAGCGACCGCAGATGCTGCACAGATCTGGCGTCTCCCACGGCAACGCTTCAGGGCGAGAGGCGAAACGATGTGAGGGGGACTTGAATTTTCATGACGCGAGCTACAATTACTGGTAACATTGGGGAAAGTTTTATCTCGTAAACTAAAAGTAAATTATAATTTTGATTTTTTGGTACCCTTTATGCATGTAGCCGCAGTTATATACAGTGTAATTATTATTATAATAATTATTATTATTTCTATTTACATTTATTCAAAAGTACCGAAATCAAGGGTAGACCTGTGAGATCGGAGTCGGTAGGACAGACACGCAATACATTCACAATCTCTGTTGCACAGACTAACGAGCAGATACAAGAGAGAGAACACAAAGCTTTTGTGACTGACCATCGAAATTCTAAAAGTTTGTACATCTTATGTTTGTAACATGAAAAAAGTAAATTATGAAAAATGAGTGGTTGTCTCTGCGACTTATTGCACTGACGAGTTCTGCAGTTTTCGAATTACGTTTTTGATGGATCACTCACCGTCTCTTGTTTTCCATTTTCCAAGTCATGAGATTAGAAGGCAACAATCTCCTTTTCGTCTTTCGAGATGACGGCAGAGATTTTTTTGTTGGTGGTGTTGTAACCGATTCTGATGCAAAAGCAACGTTAGAATTCTAATTTTCGCAGTGATTATTGGAGGATCAAAAATATTATTGAAAGAAATCTTTACAAACACTCAATTCATTGGCCATTTTGTACTTGAATTATTGTGCAGTATACTCCTCTATAAATCGAAGTTTTTAGTACCTGAGATAGTACAATCTAAAAGCCACTTTCATACTTTGCGGTCTCAACAAATTACTTTTGACGTTGAAAACCTGAAAAGTGTTCCCACTAGTGTAACGATTTTTGACGCCTCATCTTTCGCAAGGCGGCAATTTGACAATAATCTCTCTTGAATAGTGAGTGAAATTCAATTACATTGCACAAATAAATATATTTCCAAAACTTTAATAAACCACATATTTAAATATTACTGTCATCTGTCGTACATACGAGGTTGAACTAAAGAATTCGCGAAGACCTACAGTGTAAGTATTCGACATATTGAAGTGTTTTGCAATTTTCCGCCTACGCCAGCAGTCGAGGAAATAGTATATCTGCTTTGACAACATTGTATGAGGTTCAATATCACTTCATCTGATATAGAATGTTTCTTGTTCTGAGAAGACATGAACTCAATGAGTAACATGTTGTATGCTTCTTGTTCGTAACACAAGTGTATAGCGTATTCATTTTAATTTGGTTTCCGACTTTTGGTGGGACGGTATAGCTTCTGTTCGTAGTGAAGGCCAAACAATACACAGTTAAGCTAGGGAAATTATACGTCTAGTTATTAAGAAATGTGACGAAGAAAATAATTCGGGCGTTCTTCATCACACGCTGCACAACAGCAATTTTCGGGTAGTAAACTATACTGAAGTATCTGTTCGAACTGTGATATCAATTAAAAAAGAAGGATTTGAAGCCGGCGGAGCAGCCTTGAGTACTCCAGTAAGAAAAGGCCATATTGTAAATATAAAAAAATTCCACATTGATGGTATTCACTTATTTCTTATTTGTTTTCCTCATTTTCGTATGATGTTTTCATTTTTGTCTATTGATACTTTGCGTAACATATTTGGGACAGGTAGTAGTTGCAGATTAGGCGGGGGGGGCAGTTTCCAAGAACACCGAGCGCATTCCTCAGCCTCGCAATCAAGTCAGCTCGCAACTATAAGAATGAGGTGGCTCGTAAATGAACAGACGCAAAAGACACGTGGACGTGGAGCAGGAAGTGTAACGAGGAGAAGGGCACCGAGTAAGCGAGCCGATCAGTGAACTTGGTGTGACCATTCTCCACGTTGTCTATTTGCGAACCACTGTCCCAGTGCCATATCGGACTTGGAAATCCCGGGGCCCATCCCCCACGGCCACTTTATTCGAGTCCAGGCTCGTTCTTGCCCTAGTCCCTGCCCTAGTCCTTCGCGGCTGGTGGCGATGAAAGAACGACCACCCGATGCATTCGGAGCAACAACCTGCTTAAAAGTTTTCACAATGGACAGACTGAATCAGACCCGCAGAGAAAATTCAAGTTTTTCTCCGAGAAAAGAAGATTCGATGGATTATATAATACGATATAAGCAATGCTATAGTATACATACTTTGGTTTTCACATTAAACGCATGCCTATTATTATTATTATTACTATTATTATTATGATGTACAACGGAGTCCTTATATTTCTTTCTTTTCAAACATTATGTTTCTCTGCAAAGAAAGCAAATGACCAGACGAAAATCAGAAAAGTCTACAGGGTATTCCAGCCCAGACCAAGATAAGATAAAGAAAAATGTATTCAAGAAAAAAGCGAAGAAGTGGAAGAACATAACAACAAATGGAGATCTTAAGAAATTTTCCAGGTCATCCGAAATATGATCACAGAGTGTAAAGCAACAATGGCGAATGTTAAGAACGTGAACGACAAAATAAATACAACAAAAGAAGAGATCACGAAAAGATGGGAAGAATACACGAAAAAGTTATATGAGAAGAACTTACAAATAGAGTAGTGGATAAATATAGATGATTACGAATAAGAACCAGAGACAGAAGAAACGCATTGGGCGACAAAACCACTGAATAATGGGAAGTCCCCGGCTGTAGATAATATTCAAATCGAACTATTCAAAGATACAGGAGAAGAAATCTTGGCGAAACCAACACAATTATGCAATGTGATCTGAAAAAGAAATAGTGAACAACAGATTTGCAACGTAATTATTCCATTACCATAGAAAGTAGACAGCCGAGATTGTGCAAATAACTACACAATTGCATGAATACCGTGTGATTCAGTCAATCGGCAAAAGTCATCCCTCGGAAAAAGAAGAAAAATAAGATTTTAAAAATGTTTTTGATGTAAGCATATACTTTCTTAAGATTTTCAAAAACAATTCACATTGAAAGAAACCTCATTTTCTATCTCCTCTGGAAAGTTGTGTAGATTACATTACGTCGCGTAAGCGTAAAGCATATCCTAAGATCATACTCAGAGAAAAAGATTTCCTTGGTTTTTAAACTCGTTTGAATGTTCCATATTATTTATATCTTTGTGGCCGATACGTCATGAAAGAGTCACGTGCAACTATTTTGCATACTGAAATTTCTACAGATACCCTTTTCTTGAAAATCCACTTTTTATAAAACAAAGAAAATGGAAGAGAAAACACGCTCCAAACGCAAGCAAACATCTAGAAGTTGTTCAATTGCATCATTACCCTTTACTCATTTAGTCTACGAAATGACGGACCAGAAATTTATTCCCTTCAAAATTATACATATATGACATATTTATTTTATATCAAAATAACTTACCAAGTAGGCTGGGATAAGTCATGATTCATAAAATCTTATTTCGATGCTTGTTACGGCGTTGGAGTCAAAATGTACCTCGGCAGCCCGCTATTTTACCACCTTTTTTAAATTTCAAGTCGTAGTCTTCCGCGGCCAGAATCATGTGCATGATCTTGGTTGTCCGGGTGACGCCGCGTCGAAGCTGTGTTGCCGACTTATCGACCATCTTATCGTGGTCTTCTTCAGGGCTGGTATGCCATGGGCATACCACCCGTACAGCCAAGATCATGTAGTTTTTTAAATTTGTCCGAAAGTACGAAAACATTTTTAAAATTAGCTTCGGTCATTTTACTTGGGAAAAGAGATTCACCAGATGAACTCATTAAAGCAGATAAACATCGTTTTGAGATCAAAAATCGAGTTGTAGGATAAAAGAACTCGTGCGTACACTCCGCTCATTCTTTCCGGTATTTGAACCCGGAAGATCTTAGAGCAAGGAGGTATGATAACAGAAAACCTTACAAGTAAAATATATCTAAAATAAGATGTGAGGAGATGGAATAATGGTGATATTTACAGAAGTAGTTCCTTTTTTAAAAAGCAGTTCCAAATCTGAATCGATATTTTGAGTGATGCCTCAAACAATTTTAAGATCGTATTCGAAGGAAGACGGAAATATGTGAAAAAGATAGTTATGTACTACTATTACAGACCGTTTACCTCAGTCAGTAATAGTAGTATAGCATCTCTAATTTGGTATCTGTGGAAAAATAGACTGGGATGCAAAGAGACGAAAGCCGAAACCGACTGTCTGGCTTGCGTATCCCGCAAGTCCCGCCTGCTCCGCCGGGGCTGGCCGCGCGCCGCCTGGCCAGGTCGTGCCCCCGCGCCGACAGAGGGCCCACAACAATCGGGTGGGCGACGCAACGGCGCATAAGGGGAAGGGGGCGAGGTGTTTTCGTAAATTTCACTTTACGACGCTCCTATTCGTCCGATTTGCATGATTGTCACGGCGTTGGATTCAGGAAGCATGTCGCCATCGCGCTATAAGGCCACATTTTTAATTTTTTTCTCGGAAGTTTGAGAACTAATTTCAAATTCGAGTTTTTGCTAGATTTTTGAAAAAAGGGCTTCGTAGCGTAAATTCTATTTTAAAAAGGCGTCAAATGCCGTTTACAGATCGAAAATCGGACCATTGGTTCAGACGTTATCGGTGAAGTAAATTCCCCTGTGATAGTGCTGCGATCTATTGAATTTTCCTACAAGTATTTTTCGATGCATTTAGCCTTAACCCATGGCCGTAAGGCCGGGACGCCGCTGGTAGGCTTTGGCTCGTACAGAGCTATAGAATAGCCAAAGAATATACATCCATACAATAAACTTATTTATCGCAGGGCCGGCGAAGTAAAATTTTCTGGCGTATGGAGTAAATTAGAATTGCGGCAGGAGTAGGTTGAAGAGAGAATTAAAAAGACACATTTTAACATAACAATAACAATGTAATTTTTAACAACAATTTTATTTGGCAATTTAATTTCCTTTTCTTATTAACTTAAAATAACATATATACCCTATATTTTTAAAGTTTATAATAACATTTACGCACCGTTTAAAAAACTTATTTCAATATCTAATAAACTATTTTACTGCAAATGTTGTTTTCGTACATTATTTTTATTTATAAAATTATTAATTAATTTTGTCATATCTAATCATTCGCTGATTCTTGATGAATGTTCAAAAGAGCTAATGAGTTTAAACGTTTTTGCACCATTGTTGTTTGAAGATAAATTTTTAACCGACGCATTGCTGAAAACGACCTTTCGCAAGTACCTGAAGAATTCCGCACAAGTAAAAACTTTACCCACTTCTCGAGTTCATAGCACAAATGTGGAACCAAAGATTCTTTCGAAAATTTTACAATATCGCGGAGTGAAGTAATTGCATAATTTTGTGTCGATGCTATATTTAAAAACATGTCACGATGAAGTAAGTATATGCTTACTTCGATCCAAGTTAAATTCTTCGTCATTTTGATTATAAAACTCTACAATAGCATCTACCTCAGAAGTCTTTCAATTATAAAATTTTCGGATGTATTTAAAAATGACATAGTATCATAATCAAAGCGGATTCTAAATGACATAAGAACTTGGTCTAATATTTCAAAAATTATTTTTCTATAATCATCGGACTCATTAGAAAAATTATGTTCGATTTCTGTAGACGAATATTTATACCGTTTAGGAACTTTCTTTACTCGTTTTATTTCCGGTTCATCAATGTCTAAATGTGCCGCTTCTTTGACTACATTATTCCATAGACTTTCAAATTGTGAATTTCGCATTTCGTTCATTTGATTTTCAACTATTTTAATCATTTTATAACCTTCATTAACGCACAACTCAAGTTTTTGAAGTTGTGTGTTTAACACTTCGATACGTTCAAAAATTGCAATCGAAATATGCAGTAAAAAGAAAAAATCAAATGACATCAAATTTCTTCGAAATCCAGCTGTTTTTGCTGAGACGCTTGAGTCTGCATGTCTGCCGTATTGCAATGGTTCGAAAAATGTTAAAGCAGCTTTATATTTGTCTCCTGCTTGAAGAGTTTTAAGAGATTTTACTCGCATACACCACCTAAATAAACAATGAAATTATAAGACATTCATATAAATACAAATTTTAATATTTATACTATAACATTAATAAGATATTTTACCTGGTTGGGCAAAATGGAGTATGGAGCAAATAAGATAGGACTCGTTTCAGATTGCTAATCGCTTTGGTGAATTTCTTAAGAAATTTACTAGTTCTTTGAAGGTATCAATCAGGTACCAATAAAGTTTCTTGCATTATAGACATCTTGTACAACAAGGTTAATGGTGTGTGCTGTGCAATGTACAAATAAAGCACGAGGTTCTTTTTGAATTATACGACTTTTCAAACCAGAAATTTTGCCACTCATGTTAGATGCCCCATCGTAACATTGTCCTCGTAAATTATTGAAACTTAAGTCAAATCGCATAAAAATGTCTTCAATGATTTTCAATAAAGCGTTTGATGTTGTACTATGTCTGATCAAAACCAAGAAAAATCTCTTGAATTGTTAAATCGCGCAATACAGTCCGCAGACAAATTAAGCAAGACTTATTTTTTGAACTGCATATTGCTTCTGCACAAGATAAATGTAATTCTCCAGATTCGTGTTTCTTGAAAGCAATGACTGCATTTTTCCAACAATTGAAGCCATCTTCAAAGAACGCATTTAAAGATACGTGGCAACTAGAACTTGAAGGAAATGGCAACTGTTATTCTTTAGATTCAATGCAAATTGTACATATAGCTTTCATTTCCGCGTTAAGTGTCAACCACTTATAAGTATTTTGCCAACGTTTAAAAGCAGCAGGTATTTTTTCTCCTGAAAATTAACGTAATGATAATTATTTTAAATAAAATATAAATAATATTACCGTATTATAGGCAATTAAAAAATGTATAAACAACTGAATGCAAATTAAAATGGGATTCAAAAATTAAAAAAGGAATTTAAATTTAATATAATTTATTTTTTCTCTATTTATATTTTATATAGAATTTGAAATTAATAATTTTTAAATTAAAATGTACCTGGAATAGAATGGCTTGAGAGTTTTCGTTGTAGTATTTTCTGGCTTATTTATTGTGCTGGATTGTACATGTGATGACAAAGTAGATGTATCCTAAATTAAATAAAATAAACATACATACAAAATATAAATGCTTTTAACAAAACTATTGGTATATAATTATGAAAATGCTAATACTTACGTTAGAATTTGTTGAAAAAAAAGATAAAGTTATTCCTTGTTTCTTTCTTTTACTCATATTTATTGCGTAAACTGAAATTGAAGATAATGAAAGTAAACTATTAAAAATCATTAATATTTTACTCAAATCTGAAGCACAGACGTAAAATCGTCGGCGTACTATGCCTGAATAAACTTAGTTCGCTATTCGAATGTTAGCTACTACCAAGAAAGACGTTTCTTGTTTATATGAGAAATGTATCAGTTACATTTTCGATTGATTCCTAATCATAAACAACTATATCTCGGCGAGATAATCTCCCAGCGACACAGCATTTAGTTTTAAATATTATATTTGCTTTCCGGAATTTATTTAATATTCATGGACTTTTACACATGACTTAAATAAAGGAATTTAATCATGGTTAAATTGTAATAATATTTATAATTACTGTGTCTATCTTCAAATCACAATAATTTTTATTATTGCTTCAAAAATTGTATTATTTCTCTGTTCAATTTTTTCAATACTTTTAGGGTTTGGAATTCCATACGCAGATATTTTCGGCGTATGGAGTGCTCCATACACTCCAGACAAACAGCGCCGCCCATGATTTATTGGTCACATGCGTCTAAACATTGTTAACATGCAACCCTATAAGTTTGTTAGTGCACTTGTACCTACCTGTAGGTTAAGAAATTTAACATCCTTAGTAACCTAAATAAACAACCACCCTGTCATTGCAAGTCAACATTACGAAAAATCACGTGGTAATTTACAAGACAAATAGTAATCAAAGAAACGCATTACTTTGGGGGATGTTCATTATTAATTAAGAAAGTAAGACAAAGGTTTGTCTTTATAAAAGGAATAAGTGTAAATTACCTTACCAAGTACGCAAGCATTACATCTTCTGTAATCACGGCTACGTGATTTTGTAATTGCCAAGTTTTAAATTCTTCGTATGCCTTCTCGAATCAGGCTTTAGATTTTTCAGGGATTTAATCTCGTGTGGCATCCGCAGCTGCATCCCAAAATTTCTTGAGGTACAGACGAATTTTCAGAGTCCATCTTCCTCGAGCCATTTTTTTTTTTAATATACAAGTGTATTGTCGAAATAGATATATCGCAAGCAATTCCCAACAATATTGTAATAATCATAAGACTGCTCGGGGGAGGGCGCCAGGTTCAGCTCCTGAAATATTTTGGATGGAAGAGTTGGGAGGTCAATGAATCAGCACAGAGTCATTTGTGAAAAATAACAATTTATTCCTGGCACCAAAAGCTGCCAGGGAACTTATATGTCGCAATGGGCGACGCAATTTTCAATTCAATTTACTTTGTGGACTGATTGTCCTAATTACTAGTTGCTAATTCTTTTACAGTTAACACATCATGCATACTTTTTGATGAAGCGTGCTATTCATCACTTGAAGTTTGCAGGGCCTGAGCGCGGCCACTTATAATTTCTCGTCGTTACGGTCGTTCGGCGAGACGGATTTGTCTCATAGTTCTTTCACCAGTGGTTGTGCTGTCCTCACGGGCAGGCCGGGGGGCGGCCACGGGCGGAGGCGTAGGCCGTCCCAAGTGCGGGCCGGGGTGGCGGCTTCGGGCGGAGGCGTCGGCTGTACCAGGTCGCTGAACTTCAGCGGCGCGTCTCTCTGCAGGTCGCCGGATCGAACAGGCTCAGCGGGTTGAATGACCACGGGCGTTGATGTAACGCGGTGAGCAGTCACTGGACTCGGCGCGTGAGGCGGCAAAGGCTACTGGGCCGATGCGGAAACAGCGCGGGATCAAGTAGTCTTCCGCCCGAATTTTCTCCGCGACAAGTCCGCAGTCTTGTCCTAATTATTCCGATTCTGGGAAAGTCTTTCTCAAACTCGCGTCCCGATCGTAAATAACTGAAGTAGTTGAAGTGACTGACGTGACCGAAGTCTCTCAGAAGTAAGTGAAGTAAGCTTGAGAAGTCCTCTCAAGTGCTCTAGTGCTCAAGTCCCCCCGTGCTCTCGTCTCCCAATCTAGTCTCTCAAAAATACTTAAGTGCCTTAGTTCTAAAAATCTTTCACTGTCTGTCCTGATTTCTACTGTGCATCACGTTTTATGAGAAATTCCCTTTCCCCTTCCCCAAAATGTTCCTAGCTCTGGGTTATCCCTTCCCCCCTGGTGAAGCTTCCCATTGGCTAAGGGTGGCTGCGTCGCAAAATTTTGATTAGCCAATCATGTGGCAACTTTCCCGTATCTTTCCGTCGATGTTCTCAGTCTAATACTGGATTCTTTCTCTCGCTCGCTCCTCCCTTTTGTTAGTTGCTCCGGGAGCTGATCGCAGCTGTGTAGACACGTGCGCGCGAAGAAAGCGCATTTCACGGATTCCCGACGGCCGACAGGGGCTAATCGACTGCCTTACTGTAATGGCCCGTGCAGGGATTCGGGTGCCTACCCAGGCGTGTGCCGAGGCGCGTGGCAGAACGAATGTGAGAGGTTAGCATTGTTCGAAAAAGGTTCTCGCTTACGACATGTCGTAAATGCGTCGTCTTCTTCGCCTAATTGACACCCGGCCCAACCCATCGGAGCCCGAATTCCTCGATCGCGCGGCTGAAGGAAGGGCGCGAGGGTGGCGCTTTGTTCGGCGGGAGGGCCGGCGAAGGGCAGCAAGTATTTTTATGGGGGGCTAATAAACATTCCGCCTCTGAAGACAGGGGGGGGGCTGGGTGCGTTCGGGGCTGGCCCGATGCGCGGTCGGGGGGTGGGCGGCATGACGAAAGAACCCTCCGCGGCGGTAGACGCGTCCCGTTGACCCACTTATTTCTGTGCCGCGGCGCGAGCTATTCCCAGCTGCAGGAATTATCGGTTTGTTATTGGCGACGCCATAATAAAATTATATTTAATTAATCGGTGACGCCACAATATCGATTATCGTGCCGCAACAGAATCCATGTGTTTCATATCGCAGCAATGTACATTTTCTCAAAAATTTTGAGATTTTATGGTTACCGATAAAACGCTGAACATACCATGAAATGTTAGTGTTATTACTGCCTCGTCCAAATTAAAAATCTCGGCTCCGCTACGCTCCGCCTCGATTGTTAACTTTTGGCATCGGCAGTAATAACACTCATAACATATCTAGGTATCTTAATAGCTATTACCATTCGAAAATATGGTACAATTCATTCAAGGTGCACAAATTTCACTATTATTGCGCAGCTTCTTATAAATATTTAGTATTTTGAATTTGGCAAATGTTACACCTTCATGCAGATCATTTAACTTGCCAACTAAATTGTACTTCCGAGCTACGTTGTGCAACGAGGGATAAATCTGTATCAACATAATTAAATTGGACCAAGTTCGCTCACCACACTTCACAGCTGAACCGAGGAAAGATGGACCCGAGCTAATGCGTGAGACGATAACGACATCGGTTCGGACGGAAAGGCACGTCGGGGTGTCTAGATCTTTCCTTCTGCCTTTTGCATACGGCGGATGGTGCGGATCGTCCCATCCTGGCGGTGACGGTCTAGTACGCACATCCATTTGCAAATCAATGCAACTATTAAAAAAGTCCCGTCCGTCCGTACCGTACCGACTTCTTTTATTTCTGTTAACCCGACAGCCCGCGCTGGGACTCGTGGAGCTGCGCGGCTGAGATCCACAGACCCTTCCTACGTCTTCATAAGTTATCTCTAGTTATATTACTTCGTTATAAGCGATTTTTTTTAATTTATTTATTTTTACTTTTCTCTCCTATACTATGAAAAAGTATTGGAATCGCTTCAGCAAAAAGATTTTGAAAATTCCATATTTAAAGTTGTTTTGACCTCTAATTTAGCACACACGTGACGAGTAAGGTCTATTGGAACTGTACCAAAACTCATTATTGCTGGTGGAAAAAAGATACATGCAATTGTGTACCCGAAAATCGGGATGTCTGTTAAGCTTAACTGTCGGATTAGACTAATGAACCCGTACGCTCACCACGTTGGGGCGCCAATTTTATCTAATCACCCGGAATCATACATGAATATTTTTAAATGGAACACAGACCAAGGACGTGCTAGAGAAAGTTCTTTTCTAAATTATAGGGACAATGTTTAAGCAATTTTCCGTTACCTGGCAACAAAGAGTGTCTAAAAATCATCGTTTTCAGCATTTGTCTTTCTTTATGTACTACGTAAGCAGTGTCCGAAAAAGTAAAAATAAGTAAGCAGTTTTTGATACATGGTTTAAAAATCGTCTAAATTTCACGAAAAATTACGCGAAAACTACTCATATTTTCGAAAAATGTACATGTTATTAATGTCTTTGGAAAACGGATTTAATTAAGGAAAAAAATCTCCATCTTCAATTTTATAGGAAGACGCCGAAAAAATGTACTCCACTACACACACGATATATATATATATATATATATATATATATATATATATATATATATATATATATATATATACACACGTTCTTCGAGGACAAAATTTGTAGTCATTTTTGAGAAAATTTTGATACTGTAATTGAGGCTTCAAGAGAAGTACCCTCAAAAATTAAAATCTGCTTCAAACTTACAGGCCCGCGAGTTCCGAATCGATTGGGGAATTTCAGTTTCGGAAAACCGCCTAAACGGTCAAGGCGCACACACGTGTTCATGTATATACACTGTTCGGGGAGGAAACGTCGAAATTTCGAAAATAAGTCCAGGCAATTTTAAGCATATTTTGTCTAATAAACTACTTGGATATTCCGAATGGATGGACCGCACTAATCTCTCAAAAGTTGGTCTGAAAAAATGCTTTACAGGCAAAAATTTGCTTTGCGGAAGCATATAAACACTCGAGAAACATGCTTAAAATGGTATTAAGTTTACTTTTTTTGAAGTTTCGACGTTTCCTCCCCGGTATGTACACACGTGCATACACATATTTATATGAGCACACACCTGTTCTCTGCCAGGGTACCTGAACAAAGATGCCTCCATTATAAATGTTAATAAAATTCTGTTTGTTTATACTTTTGCCAAGAGTTTAAGATTAATCACCAATAGAAAGTTGTGGAATTAAATAATTTTTGTACTACTCCGTGGAAGTATGAAATTTCACAAGTAATTTTAGACACCACCACTTACACTGTAATTATCTTCAATTCATACACATTTCCTCCATGTTTACACATAATAAATGCAATACAAATACTGTATAAACAATATGTATAAATTTTAAAATCACAATTTGCCATGGTTTTCCATTGAAACAGAAGTTCCTGGGTCAGAGACCCACTCATAGCATTCCGTTTGAAAATTTGGCATGAGCTCTGCCAGGAGACCCTGCACACGAGCATTGCATTGACCCGCATCATATTGCCTTGTATCTTATACAAAATGGCACACGAGCACTTGGGCAGTTCTGCGCACGATAAGTGTTATTCTATGACACGTTACTGAAAGTGCATCAACGCTTAAATGTTCGATGCAAGACTGGAGAGAAATTCCCAATCTTGCAGTAGCACAATTACAGGGTTTTGTTCCCATAGCATCTTATAAATTAATTTTAAAAAATCTATCCTTTGTGTATTATACACACAGAGATATAACCAAAAAAATTAATAGGAACACATGCACATTTAAAACTTTCAAGGTTTTTACTGTCAACTTTGCAGTCACTCTCAAGATTCAGTGTGGTAAAGACAGGACATCACATCTACACTGGAATTGCAAACTGGTTCACTTTATTCCCTTCAAAATGCGTGGTATATAAGAAAAAAAAAAGAAAAGAATGCTCATTACAAAAAGAGCCAAGGACCTACTGGGGAATAAATTGTTGAATAATTATTTTCACTAATTAATTTTTTGATGTCAAAAAGGTTAAACTATTTACTTAATTAAAAACTATCATTAATGAAATGAAAAGAACATTTTAATTGACCATAGGATCTATACACATAAACAAATATAACAATATATAATTCTATATATTTCAAGTAGGTTTTAATCCCACTAAATAACTACATCATTAAGATATACACTAAAACATATATAAAGGTGCCATAATTATTCCTTTGCATTGACAATTTTCACTATAATTAATTGCATTTGTGGGAATTCAGCCAAAATGGCATGAGAAAATATATTTCACATTATACAAAATACAGACCCTTCTTGTACTATGATGGTATTTCAACATTTGCCCACAAGAAACATGAAAGCTCCAGAAAAATTCTATCACTTGCTAGGGAGGAATTGTTTTAATCTACAAGAAATTATACACTTCAAAACATTTATGAAAAATAACATGCAAAAACAATGCAATAAAACATATATACAATGCTTGGGCTTTTGGTCTGGAGAGATTCAATGTACTTTATTTATGACTGTAAGCATTTGTTCTCTTGTAGATTAAATACATATACAAAAGTGGCATAAATTTCTGAACACTGAAATTCATAGTTCTCTGTATTTTTCTCCAGTAAATTAATTTTTTGACTAGCTACCAACATGGCTTAATGTGAGCCAGTATAAACTCGACAGAAATGCAAATGTTGCATACTTTCCTGTAGTTCATTTGTATTCAAGGACCAGGAATGGGCCTTTATCATAAAATATTATTTTCTAATATAAAAACAGTAATTTTGTAGATTTCTAATATCACATTTTCAGAAATTAAAATGTTTTTGGAACAAATGTGGTCAGTAATCACCTCCAAATTCAGATATTTCATTTCAAGAGAAGAAACAACAGTAAATTATCTTATTGTGTAAATGAGAGTTGAAGCGGAATACAGAGGGAGGGAAATTAAAATTGAATGAAATGGATTACCTATAAATGAAGTAAAGTAATTGTGTTGATTTTGGCAACTAGCTCACATCCAACTGAAAAACAAGACTTGGATTGTTGTTTGCAAGTTCAATGTTAAGCTTTTTCCATGAAAGTCATCCCTTCAACCAAAAACAACAAAGCCATTATTTATGCAACGGGTGTTAATTGTCAACATTTATCCAAAAACAGAAAAGATATAACACTAACAAATGAACATCATTCTCGATCTGATGTGAACGACAAAAGACACAGAAAGACCAATATCTCACTCCCATTCTCAAGCAGAAAAGGTTAATACACTGACCACACATGCTTCATATGTGATACAAATATAATCTGAATGGAATCTGAGACCAGGTACAGTGTTAATGACATAAATACTATACATACATGGAATAACAGAAATATTAAAACAATGAAGAGTAAAAGTTATAGGAGGAAACTTCACTTCTTATGTTCTTACATAAAAAAGGGCAAAACTAGCAAAATCTACATTTTGCCGAACACAGTGGGGGAAATCTTATCCAATAAAAGTAGTTCAAGTACTGCCCACATCACTCATTCGTTCTTCCCAAATTCTTCTGCGATGTTCAGGATTAAAAACATGTGACAAATCTTGTTCTGCACGTTCTATACGGGATTGAAAACGGCATCGGTCCCGCCCTATTTCTTCCCAAGGGCCTCTCCGTGCCTCCCGGTATGCAAAGAGCCAGTGAACCATGGGGTGCACTTTTGCGAGTTTTTTTGAACCAGGAAAATGCACCTGAAATGGAAATTTCAAAAATACATTAGAAGATGCTTGGTACTGAAAGTACTAAATATACATCTCATTTTTATGATTTAAAATTATGTTAATTTTAGCAGACCCAGAATATATCATGTATTGGAGAACAATCTCTGATTGTTTTGTTTTAAAACCAATAGAAATAGTAAAATAAAATAAAAATAATAACAACGAAATCTACTCAATTCTTTTCTGAATACATTATTACATACAAGACTCAAGTTATAAGATTTACTCATAAAACATAATGGTTACTTACTTTTTTGGGAACTTTTTCTATTTTTGATATACAAGAATATTCTTTATGCCATTTTGCATTAATATCTTTCAGTCTGTCTGGTACAGGGGAAAATGCATCATGTGTGTATGTGCTTTCATTAATTTTGGCATTTATGTCTTCCGAAGGAACTATGTAGCAGAAATCCACCTAAAAGAGAAATAAAGTAAGAACATTTTTTAAATTCCCAACAAATTAAGAATTATATTTAGATTCATATTCTCAAATAAAAATGTAATTTGCTCCAGGATCTTTGGATCTAAGATAAAACTATAGAACTGAAAGAAATTACATTTTTAAAAACATATCATAGGATTACATAATCTACTTAAAAAAACAACTCGCAATTTTGTAAGAAAATATGCTGAAAAGATTTTGAAAATAATTTCGTACGAATTGCAAAAAACACAGAATTAAAATTAAATTTTCATTTCTTTATGGAATTCACCGAATGAAATATGTACCTCAAATAATTCAATACATTAAAAGTTAAATAATAATAATTTATAAAAAAGAATCACTTTGCCAATTAACAAAGGAATTTTGTCAAAAATCCTTAAGTATTCTGTTGCATGCAATATAACAATTAAGATAAATTTTTCAATGAAAAACTAATATAACATGCACAGCTTGAAATGCAGAAAATATTAATACCTCATCACAGTCTTCTGCATCAGATTCACACTCTGCAGCACTGCTATATTCACTACCAGAATCTGAATCAAGTCCATCATCACACTCTGACTCATCCAAATCCTGCTCATCTCTTTCAAAGACCACACTGTCCTCACTGTCAACTGAACATTCTGATGCCACTCTAATCCTTGGTGGCAACACTACAGGAGTAAAAGTGGGGCTTGATGAGAGTGATGACTCGTCACACCCAGGCAAATTTGAAGAACCACAAGTTAGAGAGTTCTCGTTGTTACACACTATTTCTTCATTCATCTTCTCAGTTTTGAGAGAGCCATTTTCTTTCTTTGGATGGTTTACATCTGACTCTTTAACTTTAACACACTCTGATATAAGAGTTCGTGGTGGTGGAGAATGAAGCCTAGTTTGTAGCATGAAATTTTTAAGCCTTAACTCTTTCCTTTCGTTGCCAAATTCTGCCCCAACTCTGTGAACACTGGACATTCTATTATGTTCACATCGCCAATTCTGACAATATTGCTCTGGCACACTGCAAGTAAACACGTCTTCTTGTACTTGAAGATCAATATTTTTCCTTTCCTTTTCCCTTGTGTTGGAGTTTCTATACTTATTAAATCTTTTCCTCTCATCCTGTCCTTTTGAAAACATAACAGACTGTGAGTTTTTATCATCATTTGTTCTCATTCTACTGAAATTTATATTTTCTATTTTAGTATGTCGCATATGTGGAGACTTAGCTCTAGCAAACTTTGAAGGTATAAATTCTTCACATTTATCGTGCATTGCTGTAGATCTTTTATGTGGATTCTGACTAGAATTGTTGGGAGGTTGAGAATAACAACTTCCACTCAGTCTGCTACCTTTCCTGTTAAATGCATTGTTTCTTTTCCTTGAATTTCTAGACTTCGAAAAAATGTGATTTGGCTGCAACGGCATAACAGGACTACCCAAATGCCTTCTTGACTTGACCTCCTGCACAGACCTTGCAGCTATAAATGCTTTAGCAACATCTGCATAGGATTGTTTGGACGTAATATGCTGCATATCAGTTTCCTTTGCACTTTCATTTTTCAGATTCAAGTCGCATAAATGAGCATCAGCAGGTACTCTATTCAATTTAATTTTTTCTCCAATAGTGATATTACCACCATTGTTTTGACTATGGTTCTGATTTGCCCTAGGCATATTTTGGGGTTTCTCAGGTGCAAAAAACTCACAAGGTCTGGCAAAAAGAAGAGACCTGAATTCCAATGTCGAATTTTTCCTGTTATTAAATTGCCCAAAAATACTTTGAGAAACTGCATCACCAATACTAAAATATTGTTGTGCATTGCTATTCATTGTAGCTTGACATGCAGTATCCACCAGCTGTCGAAAAATCACATCCCACACTTGATGAGGTTCCCTACTAGCAGAACCGCCCTGACTCTTGCTGCCAACAAATCCTCCCACTACTCTTGAGAAAGTAAAATGAGAGAATTTATTAAACTGATCAAAACACGATTTTTTTGAATGACAATCCTGATTTTTTGTAAATTCATCAAAGGTGAACTTGGCATTACAAGAAATGTTTGGCATTTTCTTAAAACAAGTCTCTTCAACAGTGGGCCTATTCACAGGAACACCGAACTGAAATGACTTCGACATCTTTTCTGTCGGTTGAACAGCTGATCGAAGAAACGGAAGAGAATGAACTTTCCTCCTACTTCCAACACAAAAACTTTGGAGATCCATATCACAGTCACTGGCACGTTACTGAAAGAACGGCTTTACAATAAAAGTTTCAATATATTTATTTTTGTACACAACTGGTATATAGATCCATGGTCAACGTTTGTAAATTAATTTCGGTTGTTAATAAGACTGCGCCAACTGAGTTTTCTAGGACCAGGAAAATCTGTACAAGGATGATATGTGGCCTTCACTGGCAAGACAGGTCGCACATAACAATGTAGAATTCTTCCTCGAAATCGCCCAGAACTTGCTTTCACGTTGATCACACGATAATTAAAAATTGATTCGGTCGAAACACTATCAAAATCGCACATTAGAAGCGCCATTTTCGCAGCTACAATTGGAGCACTGTAAACAATACTAGTTTCATTCCTCCATGTTGCGAAGACTATGACTATGGTGGATGATGGCGGCTGAGGCTGTGACGATGACGTCATAAACCGTATTGCGCGTAGATTCCTTGAGACATTCAACAAATAATTTACGATATTTCAGTGTAATGGTAATTACATTGTTTTCGAAAATAAATAAGAAGTACTTAATAATCACGTTAACAATACCATGAGATGTTGATAGTTATTTATTTTAAAAAGCCGAAAACTATTGCATCAGATTCTAGTACATTCTTGCCTTTACCACCAGAATGCGCTAGAAGGCACGGCAGTGTACTGTGCGCGGGATAGTATGGATACCAATTATCTTCCTGTTAATATGATGTTCGAAAGTTAAATAAAGAAGGCATAATTATCTTACGGTAGTCATTTAATAATAATTTCGATGTGCCCATGTGTTTATAAATGAATAAAGTATCATTATAGTAAAATGCATACAATCATACTGCTGATATTTATTTTGAGAAGCCTTAATAACTTTTCATAAAAATCGGTATTCCTATTGTACCATAAACCTTTAAACATGCCATACAATAGAAATAATTTACTTATTTGAACTATGGTAGTAATTAATTGCATTCACTGAGAACTTGACCAAGCAAGGTTAGGATTCTGAGATTTCATCTAATGAATCCTCCCCCTTTAATGCCCACATTTTGCCATGTTTCGTGTGTGTAAATTGGTCCCTATCCACTTTATCTTGATTATTTTGTGGTGATAGAGTGTTGCGATAGTACAGCCCGAAAGCGTGTTGATGGCATTGATCTTGCCGCCAGAGATAGTACATGTTCACGGACGATGCAGTCCGCTGTAATAAGAACAATTTATTTTCATGCAAATGACGTCGAACGACATCTTGGTGGCAACTGTACCCTTTACTTTTATTTTGCCGTACTTATGACGTTTTGAACCAAGTTTTCGGTGTGTGTTTGGGACAAAAATATTTGGATAAAAATGGAATCAAAGCAGATATGCACATTTGCATGGAAAATCAAACCATAAAAGTTGTAAAGGTTATGTTTAAAATGAAAGATACGTAGGTGTCGTGTACAATTTCGGTGTTTTGTAGTTTGAATGCTGACAGAATTGGTTAATAGTTCTTGAGAATGGAAGAAGACGAAGTGTTTGAGGATTCTAGTACGCCCATGTGCGATGACAAGAAAACAGCTCCATTGTCAAGTAGTAATGTGTATCATAGCGCTCAAGAAGTAATAGTCGAAAGAGCTTCAATCAATGAAGAAAATAACGTGCCACCGGATTTTCGAAAAGCTGCGTCTGTGTCAGAAGAAAGTGCAAAACCTCAAAGAAAATCCCATCACACCTTCCCGCATCAGGTACTATAACACTTCTCAGTATTTCATTTCATATTGTCATTTCCTTTTTATCCTTAACACTTGATGCTAATTTATTTGTTTTGTGGTTCAAGTCTCTTCCAACATTTTATGATGGTGAAAGGACCGTGGATTTTGTATTAGTGTGGGATCAGCTAAATCCACGATCTTGTACTGAAGAAGCTGTGAAGAGGAGACGAGTGTTTGAAGAAAATCTTGCTCATGAAGGTTGCTCTTACTATTAATGCAAATTTCTAGAACGTGTTTCAATAAGCCTGACAGAAATGCATATACTTTTTTCATTATTGTTTTTCTGGATACTTTTCTGTTGTAGGTCTTGAATTAGAATACGAGAAACCAGAGCCAAATGGATTGACATTTATTAAAATTCATGCTCCTGTGGAAGTTTTGAGGCGATACAGTGAAATCTTAAAACTGAGAATGCCAATGAAAGAGGTCAGGGTCACTCTAATATGTGAGAAAATGTTATTTTATTTGTGTGAAGTTGATATATTTTTACAACCATTTAAACAGTAAAAAATCTAAAATGTCAGTGATAATGAGAGAATCTTCATTAGTATAGAACCATGCAGTAAAATGTATTTTTTTTTTCTAATCAATTTTTGAAGGACAAGTTTGCAGATAGTGTAATCTTCTCTACTGACAGTAATAAATGAATTTTGAGTGTTAATAATTGTCTCTACATGTATATTACTTTTTGTTACTAGGAACTGTGCCCGATAGAGAGAGGCGTTAAATTGAACCCTCTCTTACATGCTACTATGTATATTTCTCAGAAGGTATTTGTGAAATTTTCAGTTTTTTGTTGGCCTGGACTTTTGGTGTTGGGACTTCTCTAATACTTGTTTGTTGTGCTAACTTCATAAAAATATGTTGCAGTTCATGTTAGTGTAGTGTATTTGTTTCCGTTGTTTTATTTCTTCAATTCTTTTCTTCTCATTGAATTTCTATACATCATGCTCTATTTGGTATCTGTGGTGATGGAATAGAAAATGCCAAATCAGGAAGAGACTAGATTCAGGCACAAGTGCCTTCAAAATTTGAGAAGAGGGGGTGCTCTCATCTGTGCTTGCTATTAAAAATCTGATGGTATTTGAAATTATGAAAAGTAAGGATTTGAGAAATGTCTAATTATGTTAAATGTTTCAGAAATTGTTCACAGTTTGAGATTTGTAAATTTGAAAAATAGGAAAAGATCCGATGACATAATTTTGTATGTCTGGAACTCTACTTTTCTGAGATATACAGGGAAAGAATTATGGTTCATATAAATGATATATGGAGAAATGGAAGTGTACTAAGTGAAAGTAAAACAGTGGTGATGAAAATAGATACAATTGTTTATTGGAACTCTCAGAAATGATAGTACATTATTAATAACTAAATGTATGAGTCTCGAAATGTAGATATGCAAAAGATGACAGGAATTTCAGAGTGTTATTTAGTTCAAAATTATGAAATAAACTGCTTGTGTGTGATACTTTGATAATGAATTCTCATCCACAATACATACACCTACAATTTTTTTAAATATGGTTTGACTTCCATTACAAAATTTTTGAGATCTTCCACAATATTTATCAGTAAATGAAATGCATGTCATTTTGAAATACTATTCACCAGAAAAAAAAATAGGGTGCTCTTGATGCTATTATATCAGTATTGTTTCATTTTTTGAGTCTCCATTTTCGAAAAACATTTGTTTATTCTGGCTAAGGTCTTCTGTCTACACCATTAAAGAAAGTGATCCTTATATGATTTTTACATACATTTATGTAGGGCTATTGTTTCTATTTCAACTATGTGAAATTTGTGTAAATATAAATTATAAAATATTTGTCTATAATTTCTGATACTAGTCTGGCTATTTTCATTTCATGTTACTTTAAATCGTGAATTCTTTTAGCACAGCTGTGGCATAGTTGTGGAGAGTAAGGGAGTGGGTCACTCTGGGTGACACCAATTCAATATTGTATTATTTCAATGTTTTATTTAAAATGTGTTAAATTTGGCAATGATTATATAAAATATTTCATTAATATTTTCTTCAGTTATTGAAGTTATTTTCATGGTAAAGGGTGCAAATTCTTTGTTTGAAATTACTTATCATGGGCATCACCAGCACCGAATTATTGGGAGACACTTTAATAGATAAGATATAGATTAGAGGGGAGTTCCCATCTGTGTACACCATGTACCAAAAATTATGGTGGTAGGGAGACTGTGCTTTTGGTTATAAATTGTTTTGCTCTTAAACTTAGTCAGCCAATTAAACTATAGCTGCATCAAAATATGATAAATGTTCGTCTTTACTTATTTGTTAAATTCTATTTTAAGGAGTAACAATTGTTCTGAAATTTTATTCTAATTATTGCATGATAAAAATAATGTTTTATTTTGTAAAGTTTTGAAATTGGTAATACTTTAAACATAACAAGTATAATACACAAACATATTTTGATTGTCTACAAAAATCTAAAAGTTTGTCTAAAAGACAGTTTTCAATATCAATTGTTAATTTGATTGGAATGAAAGGAAAGTCACCTTAAATTTGCCCTGAGTGACAGAAACTAGCTGTCACTGTAACACAGTAACATTTTAATGTTGGTCAGAAAACATTTTCTGTCAGCAATTTAATTTTGTAGGCTGTTTGCTTTCCACTTGCTTTGTAAAAATGATGAAATAGAGTTAACCCTTGTGAACCTGAATTCCAAGGAACTGAAATAATTGGTGTTTGTATTCAAAAAATGCATATGATTTTATTATACATATTCATATTTATTCTATGTTTCCTTGCCAGGACCAAAATTTTGTTTGTGCTCAGACAAATTTCACATTAAATGAGTACGACTGATTAATGAGGGTTTACTGTAGTTACTTACACTTGTTTGTAAACACGTGCTTAAATATTGCCTGTCCTACTTTAAACTCATGCAATACCCATTTTATATGCGTATTACAGTGAATGCTGTGTGGTTATACAGTATACGATATCCTTTTCTTTTATCTCCATAGATTGGCATTCACTGAAATAAGAAATGAAATTTGAATATTTCAAATTATTCCTTGGTTAAATTTTGTATTTACCAACTCACTTTAGTCAAAGTTGAATTTGGTGAAGGTGAAACAGAATATGTCCTGAAAACATGTTCTACATTTCTTCTTCTTCTTCTTTCTTTTCTTGATTTTCTTGTATATTACGCTGAGTGTACAGTTTTCTTACGCTGAGTGTACTGAACACAGAACATTAAGGAATTCTTTTTGAGAAGCTTTTTATCTTTCTGGATTTTTTATTATTTTGATAGCATATTACAATTTTTTAATATTTCATATTTTTAAAGTGTATGTGTTAATTTAATGAAAGAAATGACATAAGAGAAATATTTTAATGATTTATCTGATGTTAGTAAAAGAACCTTACCCTTAATAATTGTAGGTATAAAGATTTACCAGCAAAAGTGAACTGTTATTATAAATGTCAGTAAATATGTTTTTCATCTGTATTGAAAATTGGATTCAGTCAAGGAAATACTTAAAAAAATTAAAATAACATATAACTTTCCTGGAATGTTGATTTTCACCAAAACATCTATCTGCACATAATGCACACACTGTATTAATTTTTAATAAGAAATATTCAACTTCTAGTTATGAACTTATATTTTGCCTTCAATTGAAATTAGCAGAACACAACACTTTTCAGTCATCCTGTTGCAATCCTTCTTTTTGATTGAGGCAGTTTTATTATCTTCTCAATTTTTTAAATTATATTAATTTGTATGAAAATGCAAAACAATCACAAAGAAGACCACTCACAAATATATTATTTGAAGTTTATTTGCATATCAGTCATGTGTATTATCATTGTACTCCAAGTAGTACTATTAAATTAACCTTTTTAGAAAACTGTGTAATGAGTTTTATTTACTGAAATTTGTAAGTTTATTATTATTTTCTATAGATAAAGGTATGATTTCAAGAATAGTTTTTGTTTGTTTCCATGGACTGTTAACTTCGATGGAATCAGTTTTACAGAGTACATGTTTCTTTCACTGCATTGCTACTAGTACACATGCAAGTAGATTATTTCAGGTTCCATGGCTTGATACTTTATGCTGTGTTTTGTTCAAAGCTTTATACTTATTGCAGAACATTATTTATGAAAATATCCTTTTTTTTCCTTCGTTTTTTCTGATATGTTAAAAAATTCAAGGAAAGGTAATTGAAATAGCAATAAATGTCCTGTTGTATTTCCTATCAATGATTAAGTTTTATTTTAGGTGTTGTTTGAAGTTTTTCTGCAAATCTTTTGATATTTAGTGGCTATTAAAAATGTTGATCATTGTAAAGGACGCCAATTTGGGTTGATTAAAATTATTTATTTTTACAGATTCCTGGACTTCAAGATGTCCATGCAAAAACAAATTCACTACTAGATGAAATGAATACTTGGTTTCATCATGTTATGAGTAAGTTCTATGTGGATACAAATGTCTTCCCTCCAAGGAGCCAAAGATTCACTGCTGTTTACAGCCGTGATAAGGAGTATTTGTGAGTACATTTGTTGTTATAGAATAAGTATAAAGAAAGGAAAGAAAATAATTAATTTTTATCATGTTTAAAATAGTTCTATTAGAGTTAGTGTTTACATTTTGAAATATATAGTGTGAAGAAAATATTGTAATTGGGTAGAGAGAGGGTTTTGCATGCCATGCCATGGAAGCGGGGGGGGGGGGGGGGGGGGGGCGGGCTTAGTGATGCACTCTCCTCTTCTCAGGCCTGCTTGAGAGTCCCTGATATTAAGATTTTTTCAACTGCTGTGTCAGTGACTGTCCAACCATCAGAACATCTACATATGAGCAATCCAACGCTGTACATCATGTTTTTTTCAAAATTGATATTCTCTATTTACCTTACTTGATATTCAGTGAAGTTGACCTAAATTTATAATAAATGAGTTAGTAGTAGGAAGTGGTGTGGGTTTAATGTTGGTGTCTTTAGAAATTGAAACATCTGGCATAGTTTCATCATGGTACTTTAATTTTGCACAAAGCTTTTTCAGCCACATTCTTGCTTTTGTTGCAAGTTGTAAGCAAAACAGCCCTTTCGTCTTCGCTGGATCCACAACCATGACACAATTGCACTAAAGATGGCCACAATGCAGCTGAAAAAGCTTTGTGCAAAAATAAAGTATTGTTAGAAAACTATGCCTGATATTACAATTTTTAATTACACTGGCCAATTAAAAATCTCTAGAAAAACAAATTTACGAAATTAGCTATTGATCATGCTCTTATTTTAAAACTGATGAGATTTTCTATAGTATACATATGTGTAGTTTCTGTGGTATGACAATCTTCACATAACTACTGAACAAACTATTCAAATAGTATGAGGTTCAAGTATAGAGCTGCTGCGATGTGGCGATGGGGACTTGTGAAATGAGTTTAAAATATAATGTGTTGGGCATATAATATTTAGTGTGCCAATATTTTTTGTTGTATTAAAAGAGATTTGGAAGTGATGGCTGCTTTATTTGACCATTAGTCTGAAAAGGTTGGGGCTTTGTTGTATCAACACTACTTTGATGTTCATTTCATTTGTTTTATACCCAGATGTACTTCTTTCTACAATACAATGGAAAATGTAAATAAAAATGTTATTTAAGACTTTCTGTTATGATTGAAATGCTAAATATTGGGTTATGTTTCTAGGTTTGACATTCAGGCTGAAGGATTCTTTACTCCTGCTATTCACTCTCGTATTGTGCAGTTTATATTGGATAGGAAGCGTTTCTCTGAGGATGAACAAGACGAATTTGCATTTGGCATTGAACGATTAATAAATGAGTACGTTTATACTGCAGCTTATCCTTTACATGATGTAAGTGTTTTGTATTACGTGAGAGAGGCAAGAATTGAAATGTTTGTAACATTTCACTTTAATGCATATTGATTATCAATAATTAAGATATTAATGCAATATCTCAGAAAGTCTTGAGTAAATTTGTAGATAAATATTAATGCCTAAGATCTTTAATTGAAGGACATCAGGAAATACACACTTACAAGAAGTAAAAATAAATTATATTACAGTAAAAACAATTTATATTAATTTTATTTGTGCTACATATTAAAGTTTGTAATAGTTTAAGTTAGAATTAGATGACTATACCTAACAATAAGGAGGAGGACAATTTTTGAGTGAAGAAAGAATTTGTAGACTTAAAAATGTTTGACAAAAAGTGTTCACACGTCCTCATTGATGTTTGCAAGGGGAGAGTCTGCTGCGCCAATTTAACGGGGTTCTAGAGTATAGATCAGTTTTGAAATATTCTTTGTAATCTTACAGATTCAATAAAAAAAGAAAAATATTTCCATTTATTGTAACAATTTACACATAATTACTTTAATTTATTCACTTAAAAAATAATTAGTTAATATTTTAATGTTTTATTGTCTGAAAAAAGGAATTATTTCAGCAAATGTTGAAAACATTAGTGTTTTCAACATTAGGCACTGGTCTAGTTGGCATTGTTGGGCCAACAATGCCAACTAGACCACGGCCTACCAGCCCGGAAAATCTAACTTCTATTGACTCCGACCGTGAAAGCCTACGATACTCTGACTCCCTGTGTTTGGCATTATGTAATTTATGGATGACCTCTAAGTTCTGTATCCTTGCCCAAGGTAGCAAGTGTGTCCATCTTTTTACTGGTGATTGTCAGGGATTAGGGAGCCAATTCTCCAATGCCCACAAACCTCAATAGTACCTGTTATTTCTTATCAAAACTGTTATTTGAATTTGGAGAAGGTACAAATAAGTGCTATGAGTGATCACCAGTGGTTGTGAAAATGGTGATTAAGAGGAGTGGTTATTTAAGTGGCTTTAATCAATTTAAAATTTGTAAAAATGAGAAGAATCTTGTTAATGTAGTAGGTGTCTATACGAAAATACTGTAGAGACATCTAAAGGAAAAACTCACAAAGGGCAAATTTCTTAAATTTCCTGAAGAAGGGAAAATAGCTCGTTGAGCTTTTTGTACCAATATTTGTTTTGTGATCTGTAAAGGAAAGAACAAAAATGTTTCTAGTTAAGAAATTTGAAACTCAAGTTACAAAATTGAGTTAAAAGTTACAAAGAGAGAAAAAGTTACAAATTTGAGGGTTTCTTTTGAGCAAATTAGGAAAAATAATGCCTCAGATGAAGCCATTCTAGAAAAATCCTAAGGAAAGTCCACAAGAAAACTGAATGCCTGAATCTGATATCAATTTTGAATTTATTCAAAATTGTCCTTGAATGTCCTTATTCATGCAACAGTTCGAAGACTGGGTTCAAAATTTTTCTTTATTCTTAAGAGTGAGTGAGTACCTGCTTATAGGATTGACTGTCCAGAAGAATTCTGCTGCCTTATTTATAGTTACTAATGATTATAAATTTTTGTGTTAAAGGGAGATTTAAGACAACCTGGAAGCTGGAGATACACCCTTTTTATGGAATGGGCAGCTGTTAGAAAGTCATTCAGATATCAACCACTGGATTATATCAAAGATTATTTTGGCGTGAAGATTGGGCTATACTTTGCATGGCTTGGTTTCTATACGCATATGTTAATTCCTGCGTCCGTTGTTGGTGTCTTATGTTTTATTTATAGTTGTGTTACACTGTATAATAATCAACCAAGGTATGTGTATAAATTACAGTGACGCTCATATCACTTTTGTCCTAATTAATTTTTATTTGGATACATTTTCTTTTTCAGTGAAGACATCTGTAATAAACATCAGAGTATTAAAATGTGTCCTCTCTGTGATTACTTTTGTGATTATTGGAACTTGGAGGAGACATGTCTTCATGCTAGAGTAACTTATCTCTTTGACAATCCAAGCACAGTTTTCTTTGCTATATTTATGTCTTTTTGGGGTATGTGGTTCTTTTTGATATTAGAAACTATTATGGTTAATTTTACTGTTGTTAATGATGTTTTTATTTTATATAATTTTTTGTAAGTAATATTTATAATAGATGGAGTTGTAATAGAAGTAGTAGTCTTGGCTTAGAAAATGAATTCATTAATACAGAATTTACTTTCTCCTTGTAAGAAAATGTACTGCAAGTACTGCAAAAGGAGGGTTATCTGGAAAAAGGTCTTAAAAATTTTGTTTATGCACATATTGTATGTACGCTGGCAATAGTCACAGTTTTTGACCTCCAAGACCCTGTTCTATCTCAGGGAGACTCAATAAAACCAGTATTTGTCAGGTTATCCTCACCAATTTTTGAACCTTAACTCCAGTAAGAATATAATTTCAACCAATTTTAAAGGTAAGAAAATTTTCAACAACTTTTGCGCAGAACATTTTTTCAGAAACTTATCACTATGGGAGCTACTGCCTTTACAAAAAATGCTATCTTTTAAAGATTGGCATTCAGTGGTAAGGCCCTACCAGCCATTTGCTTTATTAGTTTCTTCCTTTGTTCATATTTCAACTTCTTGTACTTACGGAGAGTGGGCAGACATTCTGAAGCTCAAGAAATCACGCACAGATTGTAATTCTCCCCTACATGTCACACATAATGTTTAACTGTTTTTGAATTGAAAAAATAATTTTCTAATAACCTTGTGACCAGTTTGTGAATTTTCCTGCTGTCCTAATTTAGGTAGAAGCTAATACATTTGTGCTGTATTTTGTTGTGAAGAGTTGTACTAAAATATGACTATCACCTTTTTCATCAAGGAATCAGTTTTTAAATAGCAAAAGAAATGGCAGGCAAGATTGTTGTGAATCCTTGTTGGCAGGCTTCAAAAATCTATATTAACTGAAAAAAAACTTGCCAATCGACAGTTGTTGACAGTTAAAAACATTATAACAAATATTGCAATACAATATTAATGGCTACCAACTTATATAGTGTTACCAGCGTTAGTGAAGTCGTTCCCATCCACCCCATTTAAGCAGAGGAAGAAGAAATTCCTCAGAGCTAATCAGTTACAGTGTGATTTACCCCCCAATATATATATACATAAACATATATATATATATATATATATTTATATTTATATTTGAAGCTTGCACATTTTCAAGTCTAATATATCAATGTTCAGATCATTAATATAGTTTCACATTCTGGTGACTGGGTTGTTTGCCATGTAGGCTGATAAATAATTATATAAATCAAAGGGGCGGTAACTTCTAGATGGTCTAGTTGGAACTCGAAGCATCAATTGTTTCAGCGGCATAGGACAATCAATTTTGCCATGAATTAATTGGTATAAAAAGATTATATTATTAAATGTTCTCACAGACTTAAAGAGTCAAAATTCCTGAGGAAACTGAAAAACAATTATTTAATATTGCCAAAATACTGCAATGTTTTCAAGACTCTTTCAGCTATATTATAAATGGTTACTGAAAAGCATACTTAATAAGAAGTTCACTTTCTCTCAGAGGGTAACAGATTGCTGGCAAGAGAAAAATGTAAACAAGAAATAATCGACAGAACAGTAGGGTATGAAATTAAATATGTTTCTTACTTTGCCTGCCCATCTATAGGCAAAGTGTGAAGATTTGGAAAAAATGTTTAAGAGAAAGGTTTTAGGAATTTTGTTCCTTTTAAAAATTAGTTTGAAAGATTTTTTAAGGAGTTATTGTTAAAGATTTTTAGTCAGAAACCCAAAGAAGTTGGGGAAAAAAAGTTTTTCAAGCCTACTTGTCTTAGAAGATGGTCAGGATAAGGGAGGTCAAAACCTGCAGCTGTAACTACATCCACATACCTGAAGAAAATGTTTTATGACCTTTTTCAGGTAAAGTACTTGTCAACTGGGTTAATACAAAGCAACAATAAAAAACAACTATGATTTGTGTTGTACCATATTTCATACTTGAATTTTACCACACAATCTTGTCAAATTGAACACAGGAGAAGGGGTATTAATAGTACTGTTAATAATTTTATTGTGTGATAAGAACATATGTTATAAGTATTTACTTGCTCCTGGAGATGCTGCATTCTAGGCATAGGTGCCAGCATTTCAGGTGCCAATCTGGGAAATGCATCTTTGAATTTTTGCCCTGAGGTAGGTCACAGAATGGTGGTTGAAACATTGGCTTCTGTGTGTAGAATGCAGTGCCTCCTAGACAGCCGAGTAAATAATAACTCCGGCTGCAGAAGCCTATGCTCTCTTTTGTATGATATGAGTATTATATTCGTGTGAATTTGAGAGTTACTTGTGGCAAATTATTTTCTTTTTAAAGATAAAGTGATGAATAACTGAAAAATGTGAGAGTTGGGATGGGGCATAAACCATGGCAACTATTCTACGTGTGTATGTGTGCATGCATGCATATGGGTGTGCGGTTTGTGTGGGAGGTGGTGGGTGCACAGGTGAGGGAATGCATGTGCACAGAAGACAAATGTGTACATGGGCGGTTTTTGAAGAAATGCTTCTCTCAGTAACAGCATAGCAATCAGTGATCTGAAACTGAAGTGCCAATCAGCAACCAGCTAACTAGCGACTGATGTGGCATACGTAGAAATCAAGCACCTGTAGAAGGAAGACAAATGTTGAGGGAGTGAGATACTTGAGTTATAGAGACAAAATGGCATTGGGAAAAGTGCCACTTGTAGGGTTTTGCAGAAAAATCTGCATGTGCATAAAATTGCATCCAAGCGGGTACCATTTACACAACTGGAAGTTGAGAAGTTATTGTGAAGGGAACATGCTCTGATCATCTAGAACAATGGCATCAGGACAGAGATGTTATTAATTGTTGCATGTGATATCAGGAGCGATTTTGTGTGTGCCACTGTAGACAATGATAGACAAATCATGGCAAAAATACATATTTCAAATACTGTGGAAAGGCAGATAATTAGAATACAGATGATGAGGGAAATGGTGAAGCAGATGGTGTTTAAGCCCTATCACATCATTGGCAGCATGTTATAAACATTGCTAGATAATACTTTGAGGGCCTAACTAAGATCTCTTGGAAGGGTAAAGGAACCATTGCGCGATAGACAGTTGATGACAGAAATAGACATTTCAAATACCATGCAATGACATATAACTAGAATCACATATAATGAGCAAAATGGTGAAGCAGATGGCATTCAAAGCAACCACATCATTGGGAGCATGTTAAGAAGCCATAACTTATGCCTCAATCCTTATGATCAACAAAATTTGAAAGTTTGAATTCTAATTATACCGCCGCTATAGTTCATCAGAAATATTACTATTTCCTTATAATTTGTAAAGAATGTTAACTTTCCTTGACTATTAAGTGTCTGTAGCTTGGTGATTTGCTAGAAGTACATGATTCATACCAGTGGTCTTGAGTTATTTGTTAATAACAATAAAAAGTTGAATAATTGGTCAATTTACATGTAGATTTTTGGATTTGTGGAATAACTTATTAGCATAGAAATGATGCAAGCACTTTTGTAAGAAAGCTTAAATATATTTTTTCTATTCTTTCTTAAGCTGCCACTTTCTTGGAACTTTGGAAGCGGTATTCAGCAGAAATTACTCATCGATGGGATCTGACTGGTTTTGATATTCAGGAGGAGCATCCTCGCCCACAGTACTTAGCTCGCCTTGCTCACATCAAAAAACGAGAGATCAACGTGGTGACCAACACCATGGAACCTCATGTTCCTTTTTGGCGAATGCGTGTACCAGCTACTATTCTTAGCTTTTCTATTGTGTTGTTATTGGTGAGTCTTAGGTAACAAGCATTGTCAAACCTTACACTGTTAGTACAGAGCCAGAAATACATATCTTTTATACAGTTATTATGAAGGGAAATGGAATTACTTGTTCAGGTTCCTGAAAAAAAATTATGATACTCATTGAATAAGATGCAAATAAACAAAAGCAAAAGTACTGAATCGTAACATTAAATATCCCAAAATTCTTGAAGTTGTTGAAAAGTCACTTTTGCCAGTGAACTGTGTTTGAAAATTTCATGCAACAAACTTGTGATGTTTGTCCTAGATGTTTGGCAGATCACATTTTGCCGTAGTTCTGATGTTGTTCCTGCCAAACATCAGTGCATGATGATATGCTTACAAGTCAGGGTTACAAATGTACATGATGTAACTTCATTAGGTGAAATTTTTCACTATATGTTCATTGATAAAATGTTGTTATTTTTGACTCCGTACTTGCCATAGAAACTTATAACATTTATTCTGACATCCTGTATTAAAAAATTCACAATTATGCATTCAAGTCTCTTATTAGATCATTTTGTTACAATGATTTGAATTTTAGATCACCAGGAGGGAGAGGGAGAGGGAGTTAAATAAATTAAAATGAAAGCCCCATTTCCACAATCCTTCAGCTCTTTGAAGTTCATTGGAATACTCAACCTTTTGTATTCAAACTCTGGTATATAATGAATAGAATATCAAATTGGAACTTGCAGAGAAAGGGTACATTCTGGTAAAAATTTTGTGAAAGTTCAATAAAGGTTCAAGTGAATTGAATTATAAGTGTCATTAATTCCAGTAATGCTTCTTGATTCGTATTTCACTGGTCCTATTGTGGATTGTATGAAAAATAATTTAAGTATCTTGTCTTCTTTCTTACTTGCATGGAAGTCAAGGTAGTGAATGGTTTGAGTTTGAATGCTAGTTATATTCTGCTTCCTTTTTTTTAAAACATTACATATTTCCAATCTTCATTTAGGTAGCAATGGCTGTGGCTGCTGTTTTGGGAGTTGTTTTGTATCGGATGTCTATGCTAGCTGCTCTGTCTGTCTATGGCAGTCCTGAATTTAACAGCTATGCAATACTTTTTACCACCACAACTGCAGCATCTATCAACTTATGTTGCATCATGGTTTTTAATTGGGTATGACTGCCTATAACTATTAAACTGTCTGAAACAGCACTATTCTGTTGATACAGCAATGTAATAATAATAATAATAATAATAATAATAATAATAATAATAATAATAATAATAATAATAATAATTTATTATAAAAATTATAATAAAAATAATAAAAGGCATTCCATAACAAATTTATCCACATTTATCAAACATCCAAATTACAAAAATAAATGTCTATAACATAATTAAACAACTAATACAAATCTTTTACATATTGACTTAATTTTCTCCTAAACTTTTTTAAACATGTAATGGCTTTCAAGCGTGCAGGATGAGCATTATCTCATAGAATGCCTGTATAAAAATTTCTGTCTGCTGACATTTTGCAAAAACGTGTTCTAATTTTATCAATTTTCTGAGTAGTTCCTCTATCTTCAAAAATTTCGGCTTGAATAGCATATAATAAATAAATAGTCAAATTATAAAAAGTTTTAAACATGAAAATAACATTAGAATTGATTCTTTGCTTATTCCATTTCAAAATATCTCATTCCTCTGGTTCATTGTTTCTGTAATCTCGAAATTTGACTCATTTAATAAAATTATTCCAGTATATGAATTAACTTCTATTATTAACTTTTCCTTTTTCTCTGTGGATACGATAACACCTCTCCAGCTTTTTTTTTTTTTTAGCATATAATCAACATAATTTTCAAATGCCAATTTCTGGTTAATTATTTTACCCAAATATTTCATTTCACTAACTTCGCTAATTATTTCCCATCCCCTTGAAAGTACATTTAACGATCTGTCAATTTTTTTTACGAGTTCTTCTTTGTAACATAATTTTAGTTTTTTCCTAATTTATTAACAATTTATTTACTAACATCCATTTCTCTCGATAATTAAACAGTATTGTAATTTTTCTTCAATTTCTTTTACATTCTGACCTTCAACAAAAAGGACAGTATCATCAGCAAATAAATGAATTTTAAAGTCAAATTGATTAATTTTTTAAAATAAGTTCTTTCAATATCATACATATATAACGCAAATTAAATTGGCATTAAAACCAGTCCTTGCAGACCTGCTAATAATGTCAATTTCATTTGAGAGGTCATCATTAAATTTAACTCTGTTTTTATTTTCCAAATTTATTTAAACCACTTTGCTTTTGTTCCATATAATTCATAACTAGTAATTTTTATCTATTGTTCCAAAAGCTCTCTTTAGGCCTAAAAATAAAACTTCCACCAATTGTTTTCATCAACAGATATCATCCATTAGTTTACAATGTACTGGAGTTTCACAAGAATGTTTCTCTCTAAAATGATTAATGATCTCTTAAATTATTTTTTTTAAGATAGGAAGTTTACTAATGGGTCTAAAATCAAAATCCATTATTCAAATATAATTATTTTATGACGTGTGTTTGATACTTTTTGAATAGGTATCACCGTTGAAATCTTCCATTCATTTCGTAATAATTACCACACCATTGTTCATGAATTATTAAGAATCAAAATTAAATTATCACGTAAACCATCATAAGAAATTTTTTAAACATTAATTGGTATATTGTAATATAAATCATTCTTTTTTGGTAAGCTTGTTATAGTTTTTTACTGAATCACTATCTGTTAATTTAACTGAATGAAATTTATTTACAGACCAACTTTTATTATTATACATAACAACTATATTCAGATCATCAGAAATATCAACAAGTTTTTGTATTCTTTCAATAAAAAAGATATTAAATTTATTTGTTATATTATTTGTCACACTTTATTTCATCAAATATAATATCCTCATGATATGAGATTTTTTTTGTTTTCTAACAAAATTATTTCTGTCTGTTTTATAGTTATATCAGTCTTAATCATTTTTAGTTAGGCAAACTATTGTGTATATAATTTTTTATTAAATTTAAATTGTTCATTGCTTAATCATACCGTATCCTATCCACTTTTTAAGGTATTTTTATTGCTTCCTTTGGAGCAAATTTATCTAATATCTGCATAAATGTATCCATAAAGCAATTAGCATTAAGTTTGCAGTATATTTTGCATATCGTCATATTTACTTTTCTCTAATCATTAAAATCTTCAAAATGACATTTGAATAAATTACATTTCTCAAATTCTAAAAAATTTTCTTTTGTTTTATGATTTGATTTCCAAGATATTTCTATTATTGTATGATCACTTATCATATAATGTTTTGTGTGTGTTTCATTTAATATATTTTCAAAAACTAAATCAATCTTAGTTGAACTTTTGTTTGTGGTATCGTCAGTGTTGCTTTCTTTATACGTTGATAAAATCCATTAAATTGGATCAATAATATCAACTTTTTCATATAAAAAGATTTTGATAAATAATCTATGTTAAAATTACCCTTTAAGAATGAAGTTTTGTCAATGATATAACTCAAAAATTTCATCCACAAAATTGAAAAAATCATCATCAGTAATTCTGTTTGTTATATTTATTTATATTCATGTGTAGATTTCCATACTTGAAAATTTGGAAAGCTTATTTTATCTTGTATCCAAAGTTTTCACTTACAGTTGATTTGTCATTTTTATTCTTCTCCTCTTGACTTTATATTTTCTGTAATAGAACTTTATTACGTTTCAAGATGTGATATTTTTAAAATTTTCAAATAATTATGCCATATTAGACATATTGTGTTATCAGCCAACATTTTCTGTGACTGATTTATAGACCATGTGTTCATATATTGTTCTAATATTAACTTAAACACACAATTTTGTAATTCAATTTATGGGTCAATTAGAGTCAAAAGCCTAGGAAAATAGCATTGGTAATGTGCCTTTCTTCTTCTGGGACTCTAGATCTGTTGTGTATATAAATTTATTTGGTTACTGATCCTACATAAGGCAAAGTAATAGTTTTAACATAATATCACAATTTTCATTTACTTATTGCTGAATAGCTGTATTTCTCTTTAGATCTATGGGTGGCTTGCTGAATATTTAACAGAACTGGAACTTTTGAGAACCCAAACAGAATTCGATGACAGTCTTACTCTCAAGATATATTTGCTTCAATTTGTGAATTACTATGCATCCATCTTCTACATTGCTTTTTTCAAGGGCAAATTTATCGGATTTCCTAGCAAGTACAATCGACTATTCACATATCGGCAGGAGGAGGTACAGTATGAAAAAATTAATGTATATAAATATTTTTATTAATTTTGTAATTCCAAATGCTAACTCTTCATTTCAGTGTGGTCCTGGTGGATGTTTACTTGAATTGTGTATTCAGTTATCTATCATCATGGTGGGGAAACAAGCTATGAATACTGTTTTGGAGATGCTATTTCCGTAAGATCTCAAGATCAATATTTGGCTAGATATCAATTAGGCAGATTGTAATTGGTTGTTTTTTTTTTTTTTTTTCAGGCTCTTTTTTAAATGGCTTAATACATTAAAAGTGAAAACTGGTGTTCGACCAGGTTCTGGATATACTCGCAGTACTCACCAATGGGTCAAAGACTTTAAGCTAGTGGAATGGGGTCCTCGTGGTCTCTTCCCAGAATATCTGGAAATGGGTTGGTATTCACAAAATATTTTATGTTAATTAATTATAGAAATGGAATTTTTATGTTTAATTTTCATTGCAGTTTTGCAGTATGGCTTTGTCACCATATTTGTAGCAGCTTTTCCTTTGGCTCCCTTTTTTGCCCTTTTAAACAACATTTTGGAAATGCGCTTGGATGCAAAAAAACTATTAACATATTTTCGACGTCCTGTCACTCAGCGAGTTAGAGATATTGGCATATGGTTTCGTATTCTGGATTCTATTGGGAAGTTGTCTGTAATTACTAATGTATGTTATTTAATATTACTTGAATTTATTTGCATTCTACTAAGTTGTTTGTTTAATCTAATTTTCTTTTTTGTGTTATTAGGGCTTTATAATTGCATTCACATCAAACTTCATCCCAAAGCTTGTATATGTTACATCTGTGTCTCCTGATCATTCCTTGTCAGGATTTCTGGAGCATTCTCTGTCTTTTTTCAACACCAGTGACTTCGAAAAGGGATCTGAGCCAGCTCATGTCATAGAAAATGTAACAATTTGCAGGTATTTCATAATGATTCAAATGTAAATTATTTAATAATGATTTCATGATGAATAAAACTGAATTTTTACTTTAATAATTTCTTCTATACTGGTCTTTAATACTTCTTTAATATTTAAAGATTTATTTACAAAATTATATTTATTAAATTAATGTCTTCAAGAAATTTTAACCTATAATAAAATACTACATAATTGAAAGAATTACTAAGAATAGCCAAAATGTATAAGATTTGTGTAATAAAAGTAGAAGTGTTACAGTTGAACCTGGCTAACTGGAATTTCAAGGGGCAGAAATTTTAATCTTATTTAAAGAGATTATGTATATATACAGTTTCTCAGTTATTAAAGTTCAAAAAGTTTCCATCTCATTTCTAGTGGAATATACAGATTCAAATCACATTTATTTCGATTACAGAGTTGAGAGTTAAAAAATGGTAATATTTTTACTTTAAATTTTATTTATAGGTGTTTTATGCATTATATTTCATTAAAAATGTTATTAAACATTTTTAAAAAGTTTCTTGCTAGTTGGAGTAATAAAATGTAATGTATTATTATTATGTACATTTTGGTTTGAGCCATTGGCTCATTCTGATAACAAGGATTCACGATTTTGGCAGGTGATTTCTCCACCTTTTGCAGGGGCATTCTCTATTTCTTCCCACAGGAATGTATCCAACATCAGGCACACCAGCCATTCTGACTCATTGGTTGTAGATGTTAAAGCCAGCTTTGCAGATGTTCTGTTATCACTTATCATACCAATGTTATTTCCAAATCCCATCGGATGCGTTCATTTTTCTGATGATCTTCTAGTTTGTAACCTTTCTATAGTCCACATTTATGATGCTTCTCTTCTCTGCAAATCTTTTTGTAAGTGTCCATGACTCTGAACTATACAGATGTAAGAGTACAGCTATGCCTTTGTGTGCTTGCAGAACAGTATTTGCTTTAACTTAAGTGCCTCATACCCATTTTAATTTGCCAATAATTTGTTGGTATATGTGTTGATTTTCAAAATCATTGGAATTATGAGACTTTGTATTCTAAATACTTAAAACAATTCACTTATTCTAATTTTTATCAATTATAATTTTCGCTATTTTTGATTCTGTTCATGAAAAGGCAAATACCTTTGTTTTTTATAGAAGACACCTTCATGTATTCCAAGGTAATGTTGTAGAGAGAGAATACTGCTCTTTGTAAATTGCCTTCAGAATTTAGTAAATTAACAAGTCATAAACAAATAACCAAGTGTTTAACATTTTGTCTTCAATGCACTAGGGGTATTTTATATTTTATTGCCATTGAATAATTATGTCATTTACGTAAATAAGTTTTGACACTACTGCACATGAATGTCAAAGATAAAATCAGACTAGTTGGCATACCAGAAGAAAACTGGATGAAACACTACTCTACCCTGTGGAACAATCCAATTCTCAGTTCTAATGAAGTGCTGGAAGGAATAAGCCAAATCTCTGACAGTGATGAACTAGATAGCTCCCTGAATATAGAAGAACTCGCGGTAATATTAAGGAAAGCAGAAAGTAGGAAATGCCCCAGACTAGATGAGGTCAACATTAAAGTCATAAGATATGGAGGAAAGGAGCTGGAAGAAATATTATTCGAATTTTTATCTAAGTATGGCAAGAGAAAACAATTCCAATAGAGTGGCAAGAGGGTTAGGTTATTAATATTCACAAGAGGGGCTCGAAGAAGATATGTAACATTTTATTGCTATCAACAGCTTCCAAGCTATTGCAAACATGCTGAGGAACAGATTCAATATGTGAGAATTTCATGGGAGAAATGCAATGTGAATTCCGAAACAGTAGAAGCAGTCACCATCTTTTCATTACAGTTGTTAATAGACAAAAGAAGGGAAAGGAATCTACCAACTTTTATATTTATTGATTATGAAATGGCTTGCGACAAAGTTATTAGACAGAAACTCAGGGAAATACTAGAAGAGGAGAAAATTGTTACGAGAGGGACAAAAGTTGACAGCAATAATAACCAACAGTGGCTTAAAGCAAGGATGTGGATTATCATCCATCCTCTTCAACATATAGTATATTTACCACTTAGTGAGAAACTGGAGAAGGAAAGGTAGACAAGGAATACAAATCACAAAAGATGAGAAGATAGTTACAATCTTGTAGGCTGATGACCAAACTATTTTAATGGGTTCTAAAGACAGTTTACAAAAGGCAGTTTTTGAACTGTGAAAAGCGGCCCAAGTATATCTATGAAGATAGCAGTTGAGAAAACAAAAGTTATGGCAATGCAAGGCAAGGGACAAAGGAGAGCCAAAATTGTAATAAATGGAAAATTAGTGGAACTAGTAAATACATTTTCATACCTTGGAAATATCGTAAGTATATACTATCAAACTCAGGAAGACATAGAAAACAAACTTAATGTAGAACAATTAACAGACACTTTGACAGAGACACGGACCCGCAAACAAAACTGAAACTTCACAATATAGCTGCTAAACCTAGAATCCTTTATGTCTCTGAATCATGGAAAATGAATGAGAGACAAAGAAAAACTATGAGCAGCACATAAGAGATTTCTAAGACACCTCATGGGAATCACAAGAAGAGACAGACTGAAGAATAAAAACATCAAAAAGAAATTGAAAACCAAATGATTAGTAGAACAGTCTCAAAGAAGATGGAAAGATCATTTACAGAGAATGAACAACAACAAATTTGCAAAATGAATCTGGAAGTACAAACCAATAGGGATCAGAGATGGGCAGATCCCTAAAGAGGTGGCAACAGCAGGAAAACTTGGAAGACTAATAACACAGGACTGCAAAAAAGAATTTTTTGTCATTTGTATGGAATATTTTTGCTAAATTATATGCTTTAAAGGTCACGGATTCTAAATATGACTTCCAAAACTTTCCATTGCTTATAGTGTTGTTTTTTTGTTGTTGTTGTTGTTGTTTTTTTGCAAAAGAAAAATAAACATTTAATAAAAACACTTATATTTTTGGTGAACTAAATATATTTATTTTCTTGCATGAAATGGACAAATTGTTTCTGATATTTATACACAATTTTAGGTCTACTTTTTTTCTTGTGAAAACTTTTCTTTTTTCCTTTGATGTTTCTCCAAACTCCTTTCCCGTTTCCTTCTTTGGTTTCTTGATTGAGCATCCAACAGTTGTCAGCTAGTGTATTGACATCCCATTTTTCTTAGAAATATTTCTCAAAATCACAGACATCCTGGTGAAATCTTGCACCTTTTCTTCTCTATAAGCTCCCAAGTTTTCAAGAAAGTAGTCAATACAAGAGTGTAAGAAATGAACTTTTAAGCTCATCTTGCATCCTTGAAATTCATATGCTGACAGCATGCATTGTGCAATAGTGGTTCCTTAGTATTCCCCAAAAACTTGTGCACTACATTCTTGAAAGAGTCCCATGCTTCTTTTTTCTTCAGACAGCTTCGGAAACTTGGATCACAGATATCAGAAACGATCTCCATCTCTTGGCAGTGATTTGACAAACTACTTTATAAGACCCAATTTAGTATGAAGAGGTGGTAATAATTCTTGTTGTAGGGGAACCAAGGTCTTATTGATGATGTTTTTCTCACTGAGGGTTAAACTGTCTCAAGGAGGCGAATCAGTGTTTGTCAAGTGCAGCTGTATGGCTCTACTACCCCATAAACAAAGAAATTACTATCCCATAAACAAACAAATAAAACGAGGGTATTTTGTATAACCCAACACTGACCCAACAACGTGGTTAGTATTTTGAAATCTCCACAAGGCATCCATCGATGCTCTTGATATTTGATTTTCTCAAGAATTGTAGCCAAGTCATTATAGTTTTCTGTGGTATGAACTGAGTGTAGTTTCATTGGAAGAGATGCAAATACATTTCCATTATGCAGCGAAATTGCTTTGAGGCTAGTTTTAGATGAATCAATGAATATGCGCCATTCTCATGAATCATATTCTATTTCAAAACACTTCATGAGACCATGAGCATCATTACAATAAACCAGGTATCCCTCTTTTGAGAAAACTAAGTAAATTCCCTCTCTCAATGCTGTACCAGGAAAACGAGATCACAGACTATAGCAGGATTTGTCACAGGCTAGTTAAGTCTCTTACTAGGTCGTTGAGCTCACTCTGAGTAAAAAGTTAAGGTCCCTTCTCAACATAAAAATCTGAACTAGATTCATTCTGGGAAGCAAATGCATCTGAGTCTTCTGACTCACTTAGGATGTCATCTAAATTAGAAAGTGGCTGTGGAATTGGCATTTCTGAACCATGAGACACTGGATGAATAGCTGAGTCAAGGGTAGAGTAAAATATTTTATTTTATTTTTTGTATTCTTTCACATTTACAGAACAGAAATAGCAGTCAGTTGTATGATTTTTCTGTTCACGTCATATCATGGGAATGCTGAAACAAAATGAGTTTTTCTTACCCTTAAACCACTAACAAAGATCTTTCTTGCAATTTCTGTACACTTTATGCCGAGCCAATGTTTTGAATTGATCTCCAAGTTTCAATTTGAAATACGCAAAATAAACTTTCTTCACACACTCACTTATGATTCTTTGTTGACTTTTTACTATCTGTTCATCACATTTTTCACAGACGCTATCAGGAGGAATTACACAACCTCTGCAAATCATATTTCAGAAATAAAATAGTAATCACAGTATCATTTAAATGCTCTGTATAATATCTACATGCGATTTTGCTGCAGCCCTCCACACACCAGTTTCATACCTGATAAGAGACTATTAATGAGAAGTCGACCAATTTGAAAATTTTGTATGATACAAAATATTTAATTCCCATTAGTTTCCAAATACATGTTCTTATTTTCTTGTTTAATTCTAAGATCTGGTCCTTCCAGCTCAGATTTTGATCAAACGTTACACCTAAATACTTCAATTTGCTTACAGAATTAATTATATTATGACATTGACAGTTCTTAAAGTCTTTGTGTATGCAGACAGCTTTGTGAAAGAATATTTTAACTTAGGCTCTTGCAATTTTTGGAGCTGTGATATGCAGTATTCTGGTCTTTTTCTCATTTATTATTAAACCTTTATCATGGCACCAGTTTTGGAGTATTCCAAATTTCTCCTATAACTCCATTTCTGCCTTCTTTTGGTCTCTGTTTATAGATAACAACAACACCAACAACTACTACAACACCACCATCAATACCACCACCACCAACAACAACAACACCACCAACAACATCACCACCACCACCACCAACAACAACAACACCAACAACAACAACACCACCACCAACAACACCACCACCACCACCACCACCACCACCAACAACAACAACAACAACACCAACAACAACAGCAACAACAACACCACCAACAACAACAACTCCAACAACAACACCACCAACAACACCACCAACAACAACAACACCACCACCACCACCACCACCAACAACAACAACAACAACAACAACAACCACAACACAAACACCACCACCACCAACAACAACAACAACAACAACAACAACCACAACACAAACACCAACAACACAAACAACAACAACAACAACCACAACACAAACACCAACAACACAAACACCACCACCAACAACAACAACACCAACAACAACACCACCAACAACACAACAATAACAACTACAACAACAACTACAGATAACATTACTTGTAAGATAATAAGAAGAGTAATACTAACAGTACATGATAACAATTATACTAACAGCTACATATGATTTAACAGTATTAGCTTATTCCTTGATTAAATCTTGAAATGGTGAGGTGGAGGCAGATTATGGCCAGATTTTTTCCTATTTCCACCCCCTAGTCCTACTGCAGCACCTGAAATCACATTGCACGTGTTAGTCATTGAAGTATTCCTGAATGCTGTAAAAAAGTTTTTCCCCGATGAAGTGTTTGAGTTTTTTCTTGAAGTTGTACTAGCCTGTCGTGTTTCTCAGATGTATTGGTAATTTCTTGAAGAATTGTGTACCTGAAGAGAACGTACTCTTTTGGTATAATGTGCTTGTACACATTAGTTGATGAAGGTTACATGTTTGCCTTGTGTTACAGGGGTGTAAGCTTGAGTTAAATTTGTAGAGTATGTCATTGTTTACTAGATTTTTCTTTACAAACATAATAACTTCATAAATAAAAATACAAGGCAGTGGAAGTATGTTAAGCATTTTGAAATGAGGTTTGCAGGACTCTGTTCTTTTTATATTTGTTATTGTTCAAATTATTCTCTTTTTTCTTTTGAATGTTTGTTTAGCCTCTGGTGCTTGGCCCCATACTATTATCCTGTATTTGAGAATAGAGTGCACATTTGCAAAGTACACTGTTTGTGCTCTCTCAATGATGCTGTTTCTTAATATTATTCTAATAGCATAATTAAGTTTGCTCAATTTTGAATTAATATCTTCTAGGTGTGAGTTCCATTTGAGGTTGGATTGTATGGTGATTCCGAGAAATTTTGTTTTCTGTGCTTGTGTGATGCTGTAGAACTTCAATATCCAAAATCCAATTATACAAATCACTAATTATCCTAATCAATGATACAATATTTTGCTGCATACAGATGAGTTATTTCTTCCAAACAACATGCTCATCAAGATGTTTCAACTAAAATAGGGTATGCACATATACAGTGTCCCTGTGTAATTTTCATTCAAAATCTTTTTTCTGATTTCTTTTTATATTTACAGTTACATTGTTTACAGTTTTCTTTACCTTTTGTTTGTTTAACTTAAGTTTGCATATTGAAGTTTGAGTTATTCTCTTTTATGTCTTTTTTACTTAATTTCAGAGCTTTGATCAATCATCCAAATTTCTGTTTATCTTTATCTGCTTTATCCCTATTTAATTTGTATAATTTAGAGTTCTACTGTACATTGTTTAGTATCTAGAATTTTCTTTCTGTTTCTATTCAAAACTAAATTTTTTGCACAATCTTGGGCCAAGTTAGCAAGAAAAGAATGTGAAATTACTCATAGGAAGAAGAAGAAGCAGGAGGAGAAGAAGAATTTATTTCAAATTGTTGTACTTCTCATTTCTTCCTGAGTGGTTTTGCATTTACACTTAATTATTTTTATTGTAGATATCCTGACTATCGAGAACCTCCTGAATCAAATAACAAATATGACAAGACTGCCATGTACTGGCATGTACTGGCAGCCAGATTGGCTTTTGTAGTTGTCTTTGAGGTTTGTTAATAGTTAAATAAATTATTTGAATTTATTTTGTACTTTATTGACAGTATTTAATGTCTTTTTTTCTTTCTCCCAGAATGTTGTTGCTGTGGTTATGATTTTGGTACGCTGGGGAATTCCGGATATGGCAGGAGAGTTACGTGACCGGATAAGAAGAGAAGCCTATATTACAAATGAGATCATCATAAAACAAGAAGCAATGCGAGCCTTAGGTTTGTCTCCCACAGACGATATCCTACTCCATGAAGGGCGAGGAAAAGTAAGTAAATTTGGAGGTCTTGAGCGGAGACTGTGGCATGAGTACTCTAGCTCAGAACTTGATCTCATAATGATGGAAAAGGAGAATGGTGCAATGAACAGGTTTTATTCCTCAGGTGGTGGAGAAAGTTCCACTGATCATCCAGTTATGGTTTAAGTTTTGTACTTATAAACACTGTACCAAAATTTACTTTTAACTATCCTTAATATTGTACACACACATGCCTATATATTATCTAATGTAGAGTACAGGCCAATGAATCTTCGTATATAAATATTATGAATCAAAGGTGGTTATCTGTTTAGAGGAAGTATTGTTGACTTTGTAAGTTATATGCATGTAATTTGAGAATTTGAAACCTGTTATGAACCTGTGTTGGAGAAATGCTTTGGTTACTTAGTTCTTTACCTATCAACAGAATTGTATCTTGTATTTGGATTAGAAAGTTTGGGGCTAAAATTTGTACTTATGACTTGTAAGTATGTTTTCCTCTTCTTTGTCTGTGCACCTTTTGGGGCCTCCAGACTCCATGTCATACTGAGATTAATTACTCAAGGTGCAAGCAATAGTGTTCTCCCCTTCCATCATGCCGATATGGCTTGTGAGCCCACATCAGTCATTCTTTGTTCCTTTCGACAAGTATATCTTATGAACTCTTCATGCTTAGTTCTGAATTAGAGGAAGGGAGCTAGGTTACACCTAGATGGTGCAGATGCTTTCTGGAGAAGGATTCTAGAGACCGTCTGCTCTGATCCTTAGTTTTCCTTGGTTCCTGCGATCTACACCAGGTGGATGCTGGAGCAGTACCCTAACAAATGGGCCATGTGCAATTCTTCTTTCTCGTCCTTATCCTATCCTCACCCCTTACTTACACACACACTTACATGCACTACACTACCACACATGCCAGGAGACCAGTCAGGAGCTTAGAGTTTGTTCCAGCTGTAGTTGTGCCCCTCTGGTTGGAAATGGCTGGTTGAGGAAATCTTGCAGGCTGATATGTAGGTCAGCATTGGATCTCCCCATTCAGCACAGGAAATCACTGCCACCTCCTGCAATAAAACACTTACAAGACTAATGACTTTAGCAGTTGACTTGCTCATAATCACTAATCAATCAATCTAAATCTTCCCCCAGGAACTTGGAACCAAATGCTAATGTATTAGCTAGTCAGTTTGTTACTTCTCAGTAGTCATGCCCAATTTTATGCAAATTTTATTTTGTTAGACTTTGTCTAACAAAATAAAATGTGCATAAAATTTATATAGAATAATTGCAAGTACTATGTATCCTTCCTCTGCAATGATCTCAAATGATATTTTCATAAAATGACTTCACTAATCTTGAAAAATAAACTATATTTGCACAAATAGGATTTAGAGAAATGTTTAACATAATCAAAGTTTCATACAATTTTCAAGTAATATAAAATTTAAGTATGAAATTCAAATAGAGAAATCTGGAGGGAAAACAATCCCCCTAGGAAAAATAATACATAAAGGGTTTGCTAAATGGTTGTTGTATTTTTAATATTAGATAGAGGAAAACTATGCATACTATGAGAAAGTTATACAAGAATAGACCAAGTATGATGGATTTGTAGGAAAATTCAAGAGCAATACAGAATCTCATTGGGTGTTGGTGAAAGTGACAGCGTTTGTGATATACTATATTTGATACTGAATTGTGCTGACATTTTACATTAAAAAATGTGAATAGCATTGATTTATCTTCTCTAACTTCATAGTTCAATATTTATTGACAATTGTATGTGGAAGGGAGTGATGAAAGAATGAGAAGTGATTGTTGTTGGAAAATTGGGTGAAAAACAGTGAATGTGTAGACCGCATTTTTTAAAATGAGAATAATATCATTTACTTTTTTAATATGTTCTTTTATTTTTTTATATATACAATAATGTTCGTCTCGAACCAAATAAATATTAGCTTTTAATGTTCGAAACCATATATTTATTCTTTAAATTTCAAAAATATGAACTCTTCCAAGATGACCAAAAAAGAAAGAAAAAATTAAATTTGGCTTGAAAACTACCATACTACTCACTGTATTTATATGTCACATATGTTGCTTCCATTGCGGGGCCCTAGAAGAGTGTAATTGAAAATAAACTTTCATATGGTAGGGATCTTGTTTTTCTGATCATATAATTACAAAACTTACATATATGAGAATGTGTGTGTGCAATTTTTTAAGTAACTGAAAGTAAATTTGAGATAAATATTTGCTCATTGAGCATTCAGCATGGTTATTGAATATCAACTTCCGTTGTGTTAGCTTTAATTAGAAAATGTTAAGTTAGTTCCATGCTGGAATATTTTCTAGAATATTTTTAAGAAATATTTTAACTTAAAAATTAGATATTATTGTGGCAATGCATTGTTGTCTGTCCTCATCGTGTGCTAAGCCATGTTACAGAAAATTTCTAATGGAATATAAAATATTGTTGTACTTTGCATATTTTTCAACAATTTTTATATATATATGTGATACATTATAATTGTGCCTTTATAAAACACACCAGCCTCTAATGTTATGAAACAAAAGAGTATTTTATGTGTGTTGCTAATTATTGATTCAGGTACTCTCTTCCTCTTATAGTCCCTTCAGGATGTTCAAAGAATGTTAATGAGCATTTAGATTTCAAAGAGGGATTTGGTAGAATTATCTGTTCCTAAAGAGAAATGTGCAAAAGCCAATCTGTTTTACATAATTTAATATATTGGTTGTGTGTGTTTTACATATTTGAATTTACTAGTCAGAGTGCACCAGATCCTATTGCATAACACGTCCTATTTTTCCAGATCCTATTTTTCTCTTTCTTTCTCAATGAGAGAGGGTGTGATAAAGGCAGAATATTAGTTTAACAAAGGAATTGAATGTGGTGCTTATAATTTTTTAGTTGGTAGTGTTCTAGTGTTCTAATGTTCCTTCCAAATGTTCTATATGTAACAGAAAAATCTAGTCACAGTCAAGTGCCAATTTGTACCTTTTGTTGTACTTGTATATATTTATGTGTAATTGACATACATTCTTTATTAGAAGAAGTTAAGGCTAATTATTTTATTCAATGCTATTTCTTCACCCAATTTATAATATACTTCCTGAAATATTTTGATCGACAGCTGAAATAATCTTAATATTATTTTTGAGTGCTGTGTTGAAAGTTCATCCTCTGATAAAACTGTTCAATGTTATATAATTTTATTTTATATAAAATTAACCTATATTAAAAAATGTTAAATAGAATTTGTTAGTTGAAAATATTGTCTCTGTTGATGAAAATTTTGCATACATTCCTTGAAGAACTTTCATGGATTAATGGCTTTTACCACAGATGGATTTTTGTTTTAATATATGAAACATTGAGAATGAGAAAGACTGATGCCACAAAGAAAAAGGAAATACTGTGGCAAAGAAGCGAGATAGAAAGCTACTTTTTTTTAAAATGTGGCCTAAATCTATATCATTCTCAATGCTTGAAGTGTTTAATTTTATGTTTCTTTGAAGCATTTGCATTACAAACATTCTTTACGATTTTGTTCTTTTGCTAGCTTATGAGAGTACATTAACAGAAGGTTCAAAATCACATATTTTAGCTGGGCTCCTTTATCAATTAATATCAGAATTTACTGTTCTTGTCTGCTGTAAAGAAGCAGTGCACAGATATCATCCATAAAATAGTGTAAAGGAAATTTATTCTTATATTTACCTTAAAGGCAGAGATCTATTATTTGGAAAATATAAAATGTATAGAGTAGCATTCTACATGTAAATTTGCACTTCTGAACAATTTGATTTTGTGCTTTCTGTTTGTGAAAAAAAGAGCAGAAATTAATGTTTAAGGTTTTTGCTCAAAAATGTATCTCTTAACTTTAACAAGTAGAACTAAAAATGAAGTTTTCGAAGGGGAACCAAGATAAACTACATTTACTGTCTGTTGCATGACAGTTAAAAATTGAACATTCTTTAAAGATGTGCGAAAACAATTTGCAATGTCTTGTGCTTATTTTTTCCTTAATTTAAATTATACTGTATTTACCCGAATGTAAGACGAGATTTTATCTGAAATATCTCTTTCGTAAAACATGGGATCACCATAAATTCGCAGTTTAAGCCTAATCGGTTAGGATTTATGTTTTTACATTTACATTCCAAGTCACGAAACTCGTAAATGTTGATGTACTAACAATTATCTGCGAAAACTGTAAAAATGTCAGGCGTATTTTATACGTAATTGTATACACGGTCGCATTCCCGGCATCCACCGCGAATTTGCCGGGTTATTCAAACATGTAGTTTTCAATGGACCGGTAAAGTGATAATCTCAAACAAATGACATTGTATCAAGTGAAAAGCAAAGTGAAAATGAATAGAACTCGTTTCGCTGAACGCCGAGATTTTGTACACGATGCGATTTACGGGATCGGCGAAGCAGCGCGGACCCTTCCGGCAGCTTCGGCCGCCCCGGCGAGTGCGATTCTGCGTTTTACAAGATACGGAAATGAAAAAAAATGCACATTGATGGAAGTACGTATTCTACAAACAATCTCAGAAATGGATAATAATAAAATATTTTCTAAGCAAAAACTTCTCAAACTTGGACCCTTTCCGCTATCTCCAAAGTTACCTGTGAAACGCAGTAAGTTCACAACTCATACGAACTATAAACTGCGCGAATTTCAAGTATATTCAGTTAAAGAATGTGAAAGAACTGTTAAAGAATCCGAAACCACGAATAAGAGTGTACAGGAAAATATCTATTGACACAGGTGGCGTCCTTTGAAAGCCTTCATAAGAACGCAAAATTCTACGCGCAAAACTTTGAGGCCTAAAAAGAGAACGTCGCTGTATGGTTAGGACCAAAACGAAACAGTGATAGATGGGAAGATGAAGAGGGTAGTGACAAAGTCATGATTATGATGATTTTAACGAACAAGAAAATAGTACTGGCCCAGGTACAAGTTATAACGTTCTCATCCACAAGACAATTTTCTAGTCAATTAGACAATTTGCAATTTTATTTTGACTAAACTGTAAGAGTTGGTTATATTTTTTTTTTTAAATCTCTCAGGGGGCCCCTTCAAAATTAGAGGTTCGACTTACATTCAGGTAAAATTATTGAACATGTGATAATACTTTCTGTTTGCATAAACATAAAAAAATGTGACTTCTGAAAATTTAAAATTTGTCAGTGATGGTGACATCTGTTCAAACGGTTCTAAATGATTTTGTATTGTATTTAGTTTAAAAATTTAAAATATGCTAAGTTTTTGCAAGAGAAAACAATATTTGTTCTCTATGAAAACTGAGATGTGCAACAAACATTTTGTTTTCTTATACCAAAATTTGGAATGTTTTTGAATTCAAAGGGAAGGAGAAGATATTTTTGTAAATATTCTTTGATAATTTTAATTTGTTGTTGTGTTTTCCAAATGTGTTTTTTTTTGGTGCCCATTTGCAGATCACTTTTCCTTTTCAATTTTGAAACTTTTCCCATTGTCTTAGTGTGAAAACAATTGTCAGAACAGGCAGATTGCTATGATAAAGATTGCTATTTAAAAATGTTTGTTGTAAAATATGATGGGCTAGAAATTATTAAATAAAATTAATTATCAGTTAAATATGTAAAGTAACATTGCCCCCATGAAATATTTTGTTCATGGTCTCATTTCAATACATCTAAGCGTATAACTTTAAACTGCTTGATCTGAAGTCACTAGGCACACTAGTTTGCTTTGGTTGTGAGTATCACAACAATGAAGCATATTGCTAATGTTCGAAAAACAAGTTTGAAAATGGTATGTTTGTGTGCATGTATGTTTTTTTAAAAATTTTAGGATGGTTGTCTCTAGAGTATAGTAAAATTGAATGACAGTAATAATTTATACTAAAAATGTTACAAAATCTTACTGCTGTTGAAATTATTTCATTGATCTAGTTATAACTTTTAATTTAAATTAAAATGAAATAGGGAGTGTGAAGAACAACTTTCCCTGAACTGGAAATGATGGATAGGAAGCTTGCTAGTGCACAATAGTTTTTCTAGAATTTTGCTCAACATATTCGCATGGAGGTGATTTGACCTGTTACATGTCTGTTGTTAACTTGTTTTTATGTGTATTTTTTCTAAAGTCGTTGAGACTTTTTATCTTGAATCTGAGTGTTGTAGGTTGGCTGTCACAAAGTGAAATACCTCAGATTTGTGTGTTATGTACTGTATCCATGAAATGTTGTTCATAATATAAGCATAACACTTTCTTGCTGTCTGGTGCAAAATCTGTTGAACCAAACATTCATTACAACCTGCCATTTTTGTAATGGATTGATAAATGTTAAAAATACAAATGTCTGGAGAGAAAATTGAGTTTTTATATTCATGCTGTGATTTTTTATTAAATATCATCAACTTGTCATTTGATTGATGTGTAAAATTATGCCAAAATTCACTTATTTATGGATTAACTTGTCAAAAGTGACAAAAGAAATTGAGGATATTTTTACATGTCCTTTTAGATTAATATGATTGTAAAATAAATGTACTGTTTTGAAAGCACTGTAGAAATTTTGTGAGGTTTTTAAAGAACACATGTGTCAGTTTGCAGGATTGTTTTGGCACATTATTGAATTGTGATAATAAGCTTTCATGTCTGTAGACTGTATTTTGAGGTGGTACAAATTGTAGTGTAAGTCTTCTATATACTTTGTCATTTTCCATTGATAATATGCCAATATGTGGGAAACAGTATTTTATTGTATTAAAGGCTTCTATAATTGCAGAAAAGCATACAATCCACTTGAACCATACAATCCACAGAAAAGCATACAATCCACAGGTCAGAAGAATTTGGAAATGAACAGTTCAGGAAAAACTAGAATATACCGCTGCATGTGTAACAATTTTCTCATTGTGTATTTTACTTGAATCAAACATTCACTCTTGCAGTTTTCAGATTCCTAATCATCCACATGTTTCAAATTGTTATTGAAATTAAAAGACATTGAATTAGAAATTAAGTTTCTCATTAATGTCAAGTTTGGGCTGATTTTAGAATACCGTAAGAAGTGACATTGCTTGTGGAAGAGACTGTAGTTCGCTACAACAACTAGTTAAAATCATTATGTGCATTTCAGAAACCAATGCTTCCATTTCATTGCAACATTTATTGGGTACAAAATATAATAAAATGTTCATCACACATTACATAGACTTGATTTTTTCATACCCTTGGGTCTCATAGTATACTGTAAAACGCTCTGGTACTTTTCTGTATTGATTTACACTACTACATTAATAATTATAAAATTAGCCACCAGCATGCAGATATTGCCAAAATCATGTTTTATAAATAATATTGAATCCTAGTGTAAAGTTTGAGTAAATGTAACTAAAAACATACAAAAGAGACTTTGCCCCAAATCATCAATTTCAAAATTCAAAATATTTAATTTTTAATGTATTACGATTACAATTTAAACTAGTGGAAGAGTGGTAGAGATGGGAAAAATTACAATTGTGTTGTTCTTCAAAAAACAATAGAGCAAAATTGCATTTATGTCTTACGCAAAACATTTAGCACTGTCCCTACTAAAAGTTTAAAGAAAAAATTGGAGCTGTTTTTGAGGAATTTTTGTTTTTGATACTTTTTAATATCGCACATTTTTCTCAATATTGCAGAAAAACTAAAAAAATGTACATGATCTTCATGAAAGAACTAATTGTGAAGAAAAAATCTATTGTCAATGCCGAAAAAATTTCAGTTTTCAATTTTCGAAAATTCAGAGTTAATAGTGTAAAACGGACCTATGCCATGTTCATAAATGTATTTCACTTTATTTTTTCAAAAAATTTAAAGAAAAATTTGGAAAATATCTCGGAGACTTCATGTAACTTGTCCCCAAAAATGAATGGTTTTCAAAATCGCCGAACTTTGAGTGAGAAGTTTATTCAGTTTGGAAAAATCCCTCGCATAGTTTAGGCCTGGTTTAGGCGCTAGTAGTGTTCACGGACGGACGTTTTGAAAAAAATCGCTTTCAGGGGACACCAAAACGTGTATTTCCATTGAATTCTCGAAATTGATTTTCCGCAATATTAAGGCCCATTGACAATGCAAACGTAAACATAAGCATAACGCATAGACGTAAACATTAACATAAGTGATAGACTAAAGGCCTATTCACAATGCAAACATAAGCATGGCGTTAACATAAAAGTTAGGACTACGTCCATAAGCGGACTCATTCAGAATGCGTTCGCACAAGCATAACACGTAAGACGTTAACTTAAAAAGCTTCAAGCTTCTGTGCTTATGCTTAAGTAAGACATAAGAAATAAACCAATCACAGAACGGTAACCTAAAATCGAGAATCGAAATTGGAGTGAAGTCGATAGAAGAACTAATGCCTGTTTTACACGGTCTTTTTTGCATCCTTTTTTCATCATTTTTATGTACAGTAAATGGATGGAAAAAGGACGTTCGTGTCTACGCAGTATGTTTCGGTGCCGAAACTGGATGAGTGTTTTACGCGGTCATTTCTGTCTTAGTACGTAATCATGAAGAAAATACTTCCTCCGGACGCCGCATATAGCGCTGAAGTTCAAACATTTGAACATCGCATCTGTGGTAACAAATTAGGTTAGGACTGAGCTCGGATGCAACAATATTAGAATACAGTGCATAATTTATTTCTCTTTACATAACCACTTCACATTACAATTCAATACATCAGAACGCTCTCAGGCAACTACAAAATGATCATATCGCTCCACACGCATAACAAACTTGAGAAACTTCCGTAAAGTGCCGCCAGGAGCGCGGTAGTCACACTGGATGAAATCTGTACCGAAAAATTAAGCATGCGTCATTTTTTCGTACAAATTACATCCAGTCTGGCCTGTATCTTTTCTGTACCGGCGAAAAATGATGAAAAAATGATCGTGAAAAACAAGCTTAACGCCATATGGGCCATGGACGCAGTCGATACCTTAAAATCGATTCTCACATCGAACCAATAGTAAACTAGAATGTGTCACAGCCAATAGAAACTCTTATTTTGCTTACGTTTATGTTAGACATTGTGAATACTTCAGTCTATCACTTGTGTTAATGTTTACGTCTATGCATTATACTTATGTTTACGTTTGCATTTTTAATGGGTCTTTATGGACAGAAATTGCTGCATAGTAATATTACGTAATCGTTACTAAGGGCGAGAAAGTATGTGCTGTTTTAGCTCCACCTGTTTCTTTAAATTGCTTGAAAGTACATTTATAAATATGGAAAAGTTTTAATTTTCATTAAAAGCTTAAACGTGTTGAAAATTGCAAAAGTTCAATTTTTTTGATCATGATTAGTGATTCCAGGCGCGTCAACAGATAAGGTCATTAATTCCGTAAGTGTACTGAGTGTTTTTTATTGCTGGAGGTGGCGATGATCTTCCCCACTGGATGGCAAGATGATCCCGACTTATCCCACTAATTGCAGCGTGGCACCACCCCAGCCGAGACGAGCTCTAAGCTCCCGACAAGTGTGGTGGTGTAAGTACGATGGAGGAAAGATCGTGCGCAGTCTGTAGCCTGTGTGTATTGCTCTGTCTGTGCAGGGTACTGCTCTGACATTTGCTTGAACGAAATCTCGAAATCTACTTTTCGCGGCAGTACAGAACTTTTCTCTATATTTGTACTACGTACGTATACGAGAAAGTAAAAATAATGTTTCTGGAGGTGATGATAATAAAATACAGTCAAACCTCGAAAACTCGAATTTTTTGGTATGTCGAAGCAGTTTTTCATTCCCGGCCGCGTTATAAGTATTTTACCTGTTATACCCTCATTAACCCGAAATTTGATACCACGAATTTATCAATAATTAGAAAGAATATCTTCTTCCCCTGAGTGAAAAATTATACTTTCAACTAGAAGAAACTGACGAAATTTACTTTCGCATTTCGAAATCCAGACCCTCTGAGCCATTTCCAACAAAATACTGACAGCTTCTCTTGCCGTCTGCTCTGAATGCCTGGACAAGTGAATTTTGTATTGAAGCCGGCTAAGCAGCCCCGTGCAGTCGTGTGCGAGATCTTCGAGAAGCAGGATCTTTTGTCAAAATTTATGCACGGAGATGGACACACGTGTGTTCAAATAATTAACTCTAAATGTAAGACTTAAAATAATTTGTGAAGTGAAGAAAGGAGTGAGAAAGAAAAAAAAATATTGCAGATGAATTCGATTTTGCTGCAAGTATGCTTTCAACAATTTTAAAAGAGAAAAACAAAATGCGCCACGCAGTGGAGGAATCGTGTTTTGAACTTGAAAGAACTGGTGGGGATCTAACAGCACATACTTTCTCACGTTATTGAAAACAGCTACGTAGTACTGAAATATTGAATTTTCTGCGCTACTGATACCTCAGGCTTTACTTGAAAACCTCCAATTCAAGCACGAAGCGAGCACTGTTACCAGAACAGCGTTGTCAAAACTATGTATATTCGCTTGGCGAAAAATATCAATTCTTGACAAAAACGCTTATCTGTATTCAGATTTCAACTTGTTTATTGATTAGTCATAGTACATCATACACAGTTGATAAATAACTGTAATACTAATAAACTAATTAAATTACTAATATTCTACGATTTGTAATATTAATTTATTGCCTCCTCAATACTTTATTAATTTTTTACCGCCGATTACAATACTTTCTCTTATTACTTTAGTAAGTGTAAAACGTAATAAACGTGATTTATTGAAGTTATCCGCAGCTGGAAGAAACATTGTTGCAGTGGGTGAAGCGCCCTAGGGACAAGAACATTCCAACTGAGAGTTCTTAGGAAAAGCCAGAGACATATGCTCAAGAGTTAGAAATTAAGTATTTTCAAGCTACTGTAGATTGGCTAGAAAACTTCAATGTATGTGTATTGTGTGTGTGTGTGTGTGTGTATGGGTGACTGAAAACTACCAACGCAATATCCTATGTGAATTGCTAGAGAGCTACAAACCAGAATATGTGTTTAATGCAGATGAAACCGGACTATTTTTCAAATACTTGTCAAAGAAAACATTAGGGGTTAAGGATGAAAAATGTCAAGGTGGTAAGAGAAGTAAAGATAGGATAACAGTGATGGTTTCAGATAATTTAACAGGAATTGAAAAGTTGAAGCTCTTGATGATCGGTAAATCAGCAAAGCCTATATTATTTTCGGGAGTGAAATCTCTGCCTATAAAATGCAAATATAACAAAAGGTCGCGGATGGCAAGTTCTATTTCTGAACCTTGGGTAAAGCACGTGGACAAAAAATTCCAGAGAGTTAATTGAAAAATTATTCTTTTGTCGACAATTGTCCCGCCGATCCCAAATATACTGAGAACGTCGCAGTTCGACTTATTCTCTTCCCACCAAATATGACTTCAAAACTGCAGCGTATGGATCAGGGTATTGTAAAAAACCTGTAGGATTTCTACAGGAAAATAAGAGTACTGAGTATTCCAAAGAGTACTGAGAAGTTTTCAATCATGCAACCAGGCAACTGATTTAAATTTACTTGACACTATTTTTTGCTGCAAAAATCATGATCAGGTGTGAAATCAGAAAGAATCGCAAACAGTTTCCGAAAAGCCATATTGTGTCAACGTGACATGAGGAAGTGCATTGCATGAGCATTTCTACCCCTGACAAGTGGCAAGAATTTACAAATTTGGTATCATACAAAAACGACTATGGCATTTTCATTAATGTCCATGCAGAACTCGCCATATCAGATCATCCTACAAAAAATGTTTGATATCATGACGGTAGAAGAACGAGAGAACTCGACAGAGAAAGAAGAAATAGGGAAGGTGCATGATTCTAAACCATCTTCTGTCCCACGGCTCTGAAGAAATTAGACATTTTTTAACCGGTATCTTCAAGCTCAGATTTCAGTTGGAGAGGACATTTTTAGTGCAGTAAATTTAGTAGAAAACTTTGGGGACCAAAGATTATTACAAAACAAGAAATATAAAAAATACTGACTTTTTAGTCTCTAAATTCTTGAACTCAAAACCTCAGCAGTACCAGATAGGGCTGATTTAAATAAAGTTATTTTTAGAATAATTTATTATCTTTATGATTTATTCCACAATATTTTGTATCTGGGAATATATGATCATTATATAACTAATGAATATCAATTTTATGATGTAACGATAAAATTTAACCTTGCCTGTATAAAACAGTTCATAGATTTTAAAGAAAGTATTATTTTGATATTTCGAATTTTTGATGAGCGGAAGAAATATTTCACTTCGGAGACGCTTCGAGATACGGAGGTTCGACTGTAATTTTTTCCCGAAAATGTCACTATACTAAAATCATTTGCAATAACATTTTGTAATTTGTTCAAGATTTGTAATTGATCTTTTAGCAAGATATGTAATTTTTTACGTATCTATGGTCTCTTAGTGTGAAACTTTTGGCATATTCATAACTTTACTTTTTAACATGATATCCAATAATTATTTTTTCAAAATATGTAGTACGTTCTCACGAGATGAGATAATTTGTCAGTCTCAGATTACAAACAGCAACTGCAGGAAACGGTGACGGTAACAACCAACAACAACAAAACTTATCACAAATAATAATTGTTACCCTAGATATCGCATTCACAACGCAAAATGCACGAAAAAAGTACACGCAATTACGCACTGAGGCCAAGAGGGACTGTCTTTCAAAATCGCCAACGTTTCCACAAAGGAACTGCACTTATCAAAAGTACATTTTGAATCAACAAACCTAATATAAAATGAAAATGAATCTCCGAAACATCCTAAATAATGCATTGAAAACCGTCAAGAATTGATGGAACTTGCATAGTGTCAATTATGCGTGAATTCCTAAAAATAAATTGTGAGGTTCAGACGAAGAAAGAAAATTGGTATCCCCCTCCGTGTTCGTCAAGGCAGGCACTGAGATTGCCGGCGCATTTTCACAGTATTTATAGACTTTTAAGTCTATTAATAGGCTAATTAATTTTATGGCTGTAATATAAGACTGTGGCACTTTCTATAAATCGCACGGGGAATGTGCTCGCAATGTTGGCGCATACGTGTGCGCAGCGAACTGTAATAAGCGTGAGGTCACACATCGATGCGCTGCCTGGCTTGCAACCAGCAAGAGTGCTTGATGGCATAGGCGGCCAAATTTGGCGCCACGCTTGGAGCTCGTTCGGTATGGCTACTCTTTGAAGGTATTTAAGAAGTAAAGACAATATATTTCAAACTTCCCGCGTTTGATATTTTTTTAAACTTTTAAGAGCACGCGAATTCTCTCACAAGTAGCAAAAAATTCATTTTGTATGAAACTCTTTGAAATAAACCTTCAAACTGCTTTCAAAAGTGACCGGTAGATCGCACCACCTCCTGGCCTGCCGGCAACAAAGCTCTGCACATTGTAGAAATTTCCACAAATCCAATATTTTCCACATAAGACGCGACGAGATCGCATTGTTTGAGAATCAGGAGCCGCGAGCAGTTTCGTAGCAATCGTGTAGAGAAGCTAAATAATACGCGTATGGGACGCATTGAAAGTTGTTTGGTACGTTTTGCAGCAAGCATCATGGTACGTCGGCATTATCCTGGTACGCTGGCAGCACGGTGTGAAGTCTCCGTGAACCAGCGCTTCCAAACACGGGAAAAACAACAGAAAACGTGAATAACGTAAGGAGAATGTTTATTTTCATCCAGACAAAGGTAACCATGACAATCTCTTCTGTACGTAATGATTCTTACGGCAAGGTGTTAATCTTGTCAATTATGTGTCAGAATTTACACGTCTGACGAGAACACAGAAAGGCGATGCACATAACTTATCGTCACAGTTATTGCAAATCTCTCAATCATCAAAGCAATACTTCGCAGCCTTAACAGCGCTTGATAGACGCTTTCTGATTTCAAAATAATTGCATTCGTCGATGTTGCTGCAATATTTCGATTGTTGAATGAAATGAGATGGAATCCTAATAATGGTATACCTAATATTTAATAAGTGTTTTAGGATTAGCTGGGGGTTGTTCAACCTAAGCACAAGTGCACACTGCGTTCATTCACCACCTTAATTCTGGAACTTTCATGTGTGACAGCAAAATCAGTAATGCTACTCGACTATGTCTGTTACTCTAGTTGGTCCGTCATATGCTTCATGCTACATGACATGGCTATCCTAATCAAGATTTCTGTATACCCTTCATTGAGTTTATTCCAGTCACAATTGAAATCATTTGTAGGGTAGACTTTATGCTCTTAATCTCTCATACACTCAGAAAACGAATTTAAAAAGTTTCAATCATCTCCACTTTGTGATCTGTAAGCTGAATCTACAGGTACAGACTCAACAGTATTCGTATTTTTCCTACTATTGCCACCAGTCCCAATTCCATTTCTACCTTCATCTTTCAACAAAATACCCACTCCATCATAGTTCAAGCCCCCAATATGTTTGGACACAGTGTCACATCTCACCATTTTATAACTTTAAATGCCCAGAAACAAATTCTTATTCTCTTTATTTGTGTGACGTTCTACCACACAAACCATCGCAGAGGCCAGAGCCACCATGCTGTCAGTCACTTCATAAATTTTCCTTACCAGTCATGTCACAGTTTGCACCTTCTATCTTACTATCACTTCAGTGATCACTTAAATATCTCCTTAGGCACGGGGAGGGGAGGCGAGACCGTGACCCCTGAAAATTTGGAAAGAGGTCCCGTAGTCCTACACAGTAAAACATTTTATTGCTGAAAGTAAGAATTATACATGGTTTCCCCATTTTTAATAATTATTTGAGGATATTAATATAAATTTGGGGAAGAAGCTCTCCGTACTATCAAGCAATCCTGAAAATGGTTCGGCATAACACCAACTGCATTTCTTCATTGTATTATTGAAGTGTCATACCCCTTGAATTGTCTTATTTATTTACTAGCAAAATAAGTTATTTGCACATAAAACAGTTTAATGAAAAAGTGAAAAGCATCATACATACCTGGTACAGAAGAGGAGATAGGAAGAGCAATTTTCTTCCAGAACGTATAACATTGCACAAAAAACTCATCAAATGCACATTTGAATCAACGAACCTAATACTAATAAAAATAAATTTCCCAAACATAAATAGGATTGACTGAATTTGTGTACTTTCAATAACACAAAAATTCATAAAATTAAGATGCAGCTAGTTTCAGACGAAGACAGAAAATTGGAATTCCCTTCGGAGTCCTTCAAGGACGGCGAGGACCCCTCTCCCTTTTGCGGTGGCTGTTTTGAGATACGGTGTGAAAGCAATAGGGGCCTAATGTAGAGGCACAGGGACTTTTAAAAAAAATGTTTCTTCTTGGTAATGATGCAACACATCTCGAAACCCTCATTGGGTTTTGAGCGCCTATTCGTATTAGGAGTAATCCACCATTACTTTTACATAGCCCGTAAATATTAGTCAGTAAGTTGTCAAGAGGACCGCCAGGTAGCATCTCCGCGTACGTGTCTCTCTCTTACGCGCTCCTACGTCACTACCCAGTGGCCAGAATTGGAAAGAAATGAGGATAGGGGTAGGTTTTAGGACACTTCACAGGGGTTGGATAAGCCCTTATGAAGCAGCCAAACTAGTTGTGTTGGAACAAATTTCACATCAGATGGTCCATGAATCAAACCCGGACCTCCTTGGTGAAATGTGACTTCGCTCTGAGCCACGAGCGAGCCTTTCGTTCTTTAATGATTTTTTATTTTTGGTAATGAGAGAACAGAATAAGAGGATTTTTATAACGCGCGGCCTGCGCACACCCCGCCTTAACCAATGTCAAAGGGAATACTAGAATACTCTTTCTCCAAAGTGCGCTGCTTTGACTGCAAAACTCATGGCTTCAATTTGCTGCATAGATGGCGGCGCTTCAGTCACTTATATTCTAACTCGTTTATGAAGTATATTCTAACTCGTTGATCCAAACATTATCTATATAAAGCTAATGTTTTGGTTTTTCATTTTTTTTGTTATACTCCAAAACAAAGATGATGAAAACGAGCGCAATTGCCGTCAGATTTGAAACCCGCGCGCAAATCATCCACTACAATGGCGTTTAGCCACTTTTTAATTTATGCTGTCCTGAACTGTCTAGCCACGGATTTCTAGGGACTAGGTATGATCGAGATATCAGAAACGTACTATAATGTATGTTTGTAGAATGAGAAAGATTATCCAATAAAAATATACTTCAATTTTTCAGTAATGTTTGCTTGTCACTTTCGTTTCATATATTTTGAACAAATGTATGGAAAATAAATGTTGTGCCTATTTCTTTAGATTATGGATACACCATCTGAAAACTTTCAAATGAATAGGATTAGTAATTGTGAATATATATAATTAAATTTAAATTAACTACACCGAAATTCATCGGTGAAACATGAAAAAGTTAGAAAATGAGAGAAACTTTCTCCCCTTTGATTTAACCTATGGTAAAAGTAAAGTTAGAAATAAATTTATAATTATTTTTTATATGGACTGAATTAAATACTTCACTCAGTTTTTTATAGCTTCGCATTTGTGAAGGTCACGAGTTCGCTATTTTACGGAAGCCCTCATCCTCAGTAGTAGCAGGGCCCCACCACCCCGTAGCGGCCGGCAGTGAAACGTACTCCCAAATTGAACCCCGCGAAATCCGCCATTAGGATGGCAAGTTTGCGCGGGAATTCAAATTTTGCCCTTCAATATGGAGAAAATTTGAAATACATTCTTAGAATTTGCGCTTCTAATTTATTTACTCTACAGGATGCATTTTCTCGAAAATATTTCGGAAAAGGCTTTTTAAAGAATATTGTATTAATGTAGTAAAATATACTCCTGGAGTACATTTCAAGAACTCCCAAAATTTCCTTCCTGCATCCTGTTCTGACACAACCTGTCAGTTTCGAGTTTCATTTTTCTTTGGTTTGTCCTATTGACTTAATATAATTTAATATTTGTATTTTCTCTCACTTGCACCACTTCTATAGATTTATTTAATAGCGTGTATAGCAACAAAACACGTTCTGTTAAGTTTGCACTTCTCCGACTATCAATTTATGTTTAGAACTTTGAATATATATATATATATATATATATATATATATATATATATATATATATATATATATATATATATATATAAATTTCAAAATCATTTTTGCTGTGTCATCACACCTCACGCATTTACATAAAGTATTTTATTTATTAAAACTAGGGCTTCTTTGCAATATTCTCTTATTTCTCGTTATTTGGATTAATTTACAAAAATTACAGGTTTTAATTTACAAAGAATTGCTTTTATTACAAACAAAGAACAACTACATGATTTGTACAGTTGTGTAAAATTGTAATCATATGGGCAGTTTTGAATCTAGAGCAGAATAAATAAAATGTAGTCCCGATTTTATAATAAAAGAGGAGGCATTCAAAATCAACCTCAGACTTGCTATTAACACGTCAAAATATGGAGAAAATAAAAATCAGATTAATGTAACATCCTATACCACATTTTTGAAATTCTCCCTCCTCACTGCATTTACCCACTTCAAGCACAATTCTTTATTAGAAATGGGCAATCTGTATATTTAGGTGAAAGTCATATAATGCAAATAAATCGTTTATGACGAACACAACCATTTACTAATCACATGAACAAATCGGTGAAACGTAATTTTACTCCCATTTACATCTATTTTACCAGCTCTATTTGTACAATATACGCACAACAGGAAACTACCATTATAACTGTAATATAATAAATGCCAATGTAAATAAATAAATTACTATGATAAGTCTCACAGGATACTTGTGAGGTTACTCACTGACAGTCAAGTATAACGACGTTATTTATTCATAAAAACATAGTCGTGCTGTAATTTATCAATGTGCAACAGAATTTACCTTTTCAAAATTCCTCAGAATGAATTAAAATTAATCTCACACCGCATACGTATCCTTAAACAGTTTAAAAACCACACTCACGCTAATTTGCAGTTAACAGCTGATCGCTTTTGCCATCCTAATGGCGGCGAACGGACCTCTTCAATTTGGGAGAGGAACAGTGGCGCTCATGGCACATCTGGCGTCTTCTTAAGATACTATATCTATGAGTAAGGTTCTAGGACAGTTTCGTAGTTCTTATTTTACGAGGTCTATGAGTCCAGTATGAGGAGTACGCAGTGGCGTAACGTTCGGGCCCGCAATGCGGGCAAGCCCGGGTAAAAGTGGGCCTAGTTTTGGGGCATATTTTTTATTATTTAAATTACTAATACTGCTTGGTTTGCTAAACACGTTTATGAAGGGGGCCCGGATAACAGTTTTGCAGACATGCCCGTATTCCTTTCGTCACGCTACTGGGAGTAGGAGTGGAGAGGCACGCGCTTGACTTTGTTTTGTCTTCGTGATCCCTGTAAAGAGGTACACACCTTGACAATGAATCTAATTGGAACCAGGAGACATACAACTGTCATTCTTGCTTGCTACTTCAGTTGAATACATTGTTATACGAGGTTCTAGCAATTGTTCAAAGTAACCCCCATTAACAGCTAAACAACGAGGATGCCGCTGAACTGCTCACCCAGTGTATGAATATTCACTTTTTTGGGCCCCTTGTATAGAAGGCCTAGTTTTCATCTTGTTGCTATATATGCTTGTTCTCTCTCTCTCTCTCTCTCTCTCTCTCTCTCTCTCTCTCTCTCTCTCTCTCTCTATATATATATATATATATATATATATATATATATATATATATATATACACACATACATATATATTCTAACGCTAGGCTTTGGTTACCGGCGCTCGAAAGAATGCTCTGAACGAGCTTTGCTATCTCAAGGGGCAGGATCTTTTTCTTTTTTCTCCAGAATACGACATATCAGCACTGACAAAGAATACAATAAAATCCCAAATATTAAGTTGCACACATATATTCAGTACGAAATCAAAAATACTGTTCACACCCTTTAAAAATTGTTATTGTTTACTCACTCTGGCTCGAGTATTACTTCCTAATTCACCACTATTTTACAACAAATACCCGTGCACGGTAACTATTGCTTTGCCACCGTTTAAACAACAAATATTAACTCTCTATGACTGAGGAGTGCAACAAAATTATACCCCTTTCTACACATACTCATATTTTAAGCAGAACACGTTATTGAATGGCTTACTTACTACAATTATTTACAGTTAAATTCTCCTCGTCAAGATTACACAAAATTGAGGAGCAAAGATTTTTAGTTAGTTAGATTTAGACAGTTTTTCTCGCAACATTTAACATTAGAATAAACTGTATTACCGGCGTACAAGGTTCTTTCAATTGCTTTGCCGCTATCTAGATTTTTTGTGAATATGCAAATTTACAATCACAGCCTTTCTGCTGCTGCGCTATCGTTCAAGTCTCTGTCGGCTTCTAATCGTTTTACAAAATTTGTTACCTTGACGGGCGCTAAATGCGCAGCTTGCACACCGTTCTGCGTCGCCGTCGAATGACCTTTGTCCACTTCCGGCTGCACCGTAGCCTCGCTTCCTCGCAGAACAACCGTCAGCGTTGTCGTCGAAACGCTGCCTTCTTTCTCTCCTGCCACCAGATCCGCGTCCAATCTTTCATCTCGCATCTTGACCACACCCGGCACCGGGATCCTCACCTCTGCTTCTTTCTTCGTCCTCTTCCTATGCGGCACGCCGTCGCGTATTTCAAAGTTCTCACGCGTGTTTGCTAACGGCGTATCGGTTTTCTGGCGTTCTTTACAGCACTTCTTAATCGTGTAGCTAACTGCACAGACCTACTGATGCCTCTCAATAGCTCACAGTTCTCGCTTTCGCGGCCCTTATTCCGCCTCGTTTAAGCTACTCCACTACTTTTCACAGTCTTTATGCAATATTACACTTCGCCTAGTTAATCACAGTTCAGAAGACTGAATCTTCCGCTATCACACTATTCTTTCGCCTGAACAACAATTACTTCGCACCGTCCTTTCAACAAAATTGGATCTCACGATCATCCCATCTAGCTCTCTACGCAAGTCCTCTCTGCAAGTTCAAACTCTTCGACGTCTCATGGAAAAATGAAATTGTAATTTCACTCTTTCTTGATATGAACTTTACTTCAGTAATGAGAACCTAATTAGATACCAGAAGGATTATTTAAATTCTAATGAAACATCAATCACAAAAAAAGTATGATCAAAGTATTATTTATTACAAGAACAACACTAAATTTAAATTCATTTTAATAATAATAGTATAAAACAAATGGGATTATAATAAAGAATATAATGGCGATCATCCGCTCGCTGCTTTACCCAGAAACCATGAGAAGCGAAGTGATCATGATGTGCGTGAGTGGTAGGGCCTCGGTATACCTTGATTTGCACTCGCCCATGATGGCCATAGTAGCCAGTAGCAGTAGACTCGTAGCCGAAGAGTTAATACTGTAAAAGAGCGCGTCCATTGCCCTTTGTTAATTCAAGAGGCGTTGGGCGTGACATTGGTGCACTGCCTGGGACCGCACGAGACGTCGGAGAGGGTGCTCGACGGGCACTCATTGGGTTCAAAATCATTTCATATACATCTATAATGATGCAATATTTTAAATATTGAATGCCCTTAAATGAAAAATGAGTAATCCTAACATATTATAAGTTTCTTTTTTTCCATTATCTTGGGGTTGTGAAACCGCGTAACCTTCTCACGAGCCACATCTGCTTAATTAGAGTAATGAGCACGTTTGAGCGATTTATCCAATATTATTTTTAAGTGTATCTCTTTGAAAATTTCCATCTGGTGTTTGGTAAATGCTTAAGAGGAAAATGGATTGCTTTGAAATTTCTTCTTCTGAGCATTCTATGTTTGTTTGCTAAACGATTTAATTCGGTCACTGTCATTGAGTTATATGCTAATTTTGTAGTCCACTGTAAATAAACAGAAATATTTTGCTCCATTCAAGCAAAGCATTTAATGGCAAAATAGAGAATCATTTCTGAGAATTAAAATTCCCAAAATTAAAAGATATTTAAAATTCACAGGGTCTTGAGTGTAGCCACATTTATTTGTAATAACCATGTTGGAGACAATTGTATAACAATTTAGGTGCTTATGCTATTCTCAGCTAGACAAATTTTTGAGAACATTTCTTTTTCAGTAAAGCATGTATTTTGATTATATTACGATTAAATAATACGCAAGGGCTGTTTGAAAATTTGGTAAGAAAGAAACAAATTTCATTTTTGGAAAAAGTTCACTCTTATTTTTCAACACAAGATTATGTTATGATTATTATAGCATGGATATCAATATTACATGAAGATGTGAATCTTTTAGTACGTGTTGGATTTATTTCACATTAGAATTAACAACTGTCTTATCGCTAAGATACGGTACATGACAGTGCAAACATCATCACACGAAATTTATATCAAATCAATATTCCCCCTTTCGTGCGATCATCATTTATCTCTTCGATGACTCCTACTTCTTCTTATCCCTGTTTTCGTTTGGAGATTATATTTCAATAACAGGTGCCCTCGAACAAAATTAATCAATTAGTCAGGTTACGGGACATAACGTGTTGCCACAAAGTGATGTGGTCTAAGTGCTTTGTCAAAATGTCAGATTCCATGTCTACAGATTTCACATACTCTAATCGAATCTCCTCGTTGAACAGATTATCCTTCACAAAATTAAGTAATACCATACGCTTGTTTGTACCATAATCTTGTTTAGATTAGTTATCTTCTTTAAAATCTTGCGACCAATCTATTACCGCCTTACTATCCCTTGCGAACGCCTTGCTATCCCTTGTAGAATTCCAGTTCACATCGGAGTTAATACTTAACGTTCCTAAGGTATTATCTAACTTTAATTTCAGATCCATTGTGCCTTTTAAGTATCTCACTATTCTCTTTAGTGCCTGCCAGTGAATATTTTTCGGGTTCTGTGAATACTGCGATAAACTGCTACAGGAATACGCCAAAGCCGGACAGTCACCAGATAGTTCAAACTACCTAACAATTCTTGATACATGTTTGGTTAATGTCACTGGAATCATCACAATCGTCACTGATTCGCCCAACTACATTTTCTTATTCAGATTCCTCAGAAGTTTTCGGCGTAAATCCAATTTCTTTGATTGTGAGTTTTCTTCTGAGTTAGCAAACTAGATCATCAATCAGGTTATGATTTTAACAATCAAACAATCGTCTACGTAGAAACTAATCGCAAAGAATTCTTTGTAATTTTGGTTTGTAAAAACACACGCATTACTATCGCATGGTTTAAGTCCAGAGTCTTTCAAAATATCACATAGTCTCTTAAACCAATACCTGCCTGCTTCCGGTAAACCATACAAACTTTTAAGTATTGTACTTCAGAATTTTACCTTCTGGAACATCTACACTATCTTCATGAATATCTCACCGTTCAATTAAGCAGTCTCCACGTCAACGTGGCGTATGACATATTTTTTCATACACACAATAGTGTTCTAAATGTATCCTTTTGTACAACTGAACTATATGCCGAGTCGAAATCTAAACCACAGGTTTGTCGCGAACCATCTACGCGCTTTATATTTAAATGTACCATTTGCAAGTTTTTTTCTTAAATACCCTTCATTATTTAATATCTTGTGATCTCGTTTCAGGGAAGCATCTACTATTTCCCACGTATTATATTTTTTTCAGGCAATCCAATTCATGTGAAACGGTACTTTTCCATTTCTCACTTTCATTTAACATAGTAGCCTCTTTGTAGTTTCGAGGCAATTGCTCGTCGTAGATGCCCATTTCGCAAGCATAGGTTGCTTGATACCTTTTCGTTGGTTTTCTCAAATTCTCGTTGATCTTCGAATGAAACCATGATTTAACTTTTCATTATCAGAAAATATCTCCCCGTCGCTTCAGGAAGTATTCTTCCATTCTCTGTCCATCTTGAGACGTCCTCTCTTCACATTCTTCCGTAACAACAGATTCAGTTTGCGTTTCATTTTCTCGTGCCAAGTCCATATCATTTACATTAATAGATACGACGTATTTTGTGGTATCTTCGCTCATACCTCCTTTATCGTTTTGTAACCATACACTCAAATAAATAAAACCATTAGATTTAAAAACATCAGATTTTTCATTCTTCAAGATTTCGAAACCCGATTCTTTGCAGAAAAACACAACATCCCTAGATTCGTGAACTGTTTCTTCCACGCGATCAAACACTCTGTAGGCCCTTTTGTTTCTAAAATATCCAATAAATCCCAAATTTTGCGCGATCATCCACTTTCCTTCTTGAGTTATTTACTGTAGCGTAATAAACTTTCAATCCGAATATACGGAAATGTTTAACGTTAGGCAACGTGTCGATATTTCAAGTGGTACTCTACTTCTCCCACCACTTATCTTGACTTTATGAACGTGTTGCAGTTGATGCTGCTTCCGCTCAAAATCTCTTCAGTAAACGTGAATGAAGTCCTCACTGCTTCAATGATCGATCTATTCGCCCTTTTGGCGATGCTTTGAGGAGAATGTGCAACTGTTGTCTCGTACTTTATCTGCTTCTTCTTGTAGAAATTCAATAGTCGAGTGTTTACAAATTCTCCACCATTGTCAGTTCTAATGTATTTTACATTCTCGCCAGTTTCATTTTCCATACGTTTTATGAAATCTATGTTTCTGTCAGCATATTCATGTTTATTTCTAATAAACTCTACAAAATATCTTCGACTACATTCATTGTCGATTGTATTTTATATATATATATATATATATATATATATATATATATATATATATATATATATATCCACCGATGGATAGAACGGGCATTGGACCATACAAATCTATATGTTGGATCGTTCAACGGTCACTTCTTTAATCGGTAATCCCGTAAGCTTTCCACGAATACACGCTTCACGCTTTCTTTCTTCATTTTGAAATTCTTCAAGACCCCCTATCATTTCGTGTTTCCATATCCTCTTGATGTAATTTAGGTTGTCCTGATCTATTCCATAATCTTGAAGCACTTTCATTCGAAACAAGTATTGAAAGAAAATTAAGAAACAAGTATTGAAATTTTTCTAATAAGATTATGTATTTTCTGTAATACTACTCTAAAAAGGATAAAAACTCATTCATAATTTTTTAAAACTAGTCAATAAACAACGAAATGTTGCGTATAAGCAGCTTTGGGATCTTCGTATATCAATTCATCTTGACCTGAGACGCCTGAAATTGTATGACTGGAGATAGACATTGCATTGTTTTACATTTGTAAACTACAGTGCTTTTGCACAATCCTCCTGGCTTTGGTTTCTCCCTTTATAATCACAGGCTCTACATCATGATTGATTGGTTGACTGATGATTCTGGGCGCGTCAACAGTTCTAAGTTGACAACTAAGTTCATTAGTCTCGTACATGTAATGTATGCTTTTTTGCGCGGGAGGTGGCGGATATTTTCCCCTGTTGGATGGCGAGATCCGATGCCGACCTACCTGTCGGCTTGCGGGTTTTTCTCCAAGCTGGTATCTCCCACCCTCTAGCGGGGCACCGCCTCAACCGGAACCAGCACTTAGCTGCCGACCAGTCCCCCGGAAAGTATGGTAGTGTAGTGCAAGTACGAGTGTAAGTGTAAGTGGTGCAAGTAACGGGTGAGGATAGGACAAGAAAGAGGAAGGAATGATCGGGCCAGAGGAACTGCGATGACAAATTTATGCCCTGAGCCACCTCTGTTATTATCCGTACATCATGAAAACGTACTTCTTTAGGTAGGAAAGTGTTTGTGGATAGACCAAAATTGGATTTTTCAGTCTTCTGTGTATTCATTTTGTGGCGTCGTCGGGTGCGAGTAACTCACAGACACGGAGTTGTTTATACAGTTTTATTACAAGATATTTACAGTATATACATACTCCCTGGAAACGCGCTGCACTCCCAACACAGCATACCTCTGAGGCATTCCCGCCCCAGCCTGACGCAAACCCCAGCGGCTTGGCGCCGCTCCCAGTCTGTGTCCCGTGGCAATCGCCACACCTCGCAGCCGAAGCTCACGAGAACCCCTGGCGGGTGAAATGTGCCTGCCGCACTCCGATCCGGTTCAGACTCGAATGCCTCCGGCTGGTTACTTTCCAGCCGCCTCGCGAGGGGTCACGTGACAGATCTCACATGCCGGCGGCGTTTTCTCATCCCGGAATGTGGCCTGTTTGCAATTTGGAAGTCCAGCTGCACCGCGGCTGGACGCACCAATCAATTTTCTTTGCCCAGTTGACACCCGGGTTCCGAGACACGCCCCCCCGGCCCCCGAGGCGGGGCCCACCTGTGGCGGCCGCCAAAGGACTGCCCCCCAGGGCCGGCCTCCGGCGGCCTTCCGCTCGCCGCCAAAGGACTGCCCCCGCCCCGTCGCTGGCCCTCCGACATGTGCTGACCGTCTGGCCCCTTGGCACGACGTTACAATTTTTTCAATATAGCATTCACTTTCATTTGCACAGATTCAGATTCAGACTTCAGATTTCATTAGAGACATGGCGGTATGAGCAAAATTGTAGTTGTGACGTATTTTCTTCATTCGCAAAATTATATATTTTCCATGACTTGACAATTGCACGGTCCATCAATTTTTCTTCTATTTCTTTTTCCTCCAGAAGAACATCTATATTTTTCTTATATCTCATGTCGTCAAAATTAGGAGGAATGTCCTCAACATCAATCATATTTGCAGAAATAAGATCAACATCTTCCTCCAGAAATAAGTTCAGCGGTTGAGAGAGGCCTTTATTTCCTTCTATTTCCGAAATAAGCAGAATTTTTGTAGAAAAATAATTACGCTTGAAGCATAATAGACTAAGGAGATATATCATTACTCTGTGCTTGAAGCAGTCTATACAGAGATGCAACAATGCAGAATAAGACATAGTCTCCAAATCAGATAGTTATATCAAGAACGGAAATAGGACACAGTGATATATACTCTCTGGACACAGTAGTTACATGTCTATTCCTCAACGAATACATTCCAACAGCATTTGTTCTAATATCATGTTTAGACCATATAACCCACTAATCCAAACGTTGCGTAAATGCAACATTATTGTAAAGCATCAATATTAAACTATGTACGAACTTCTCTACATAATAAATATTCTGAAATGACAAAATAGGGTTCAAGCCAGTTTGTCGAGTAATATACAGTGAAAAAAGTATTGTTTAATAATTAAATTAAAGATTGAATATCGGTCGCACAATTCACTACAAAATCTCAAAGTTTCAAAATACAACGAAATCAAATTTACGCTCGGTTATGAATGAAAAGTGCAAAACTTGATCAACTAGCATTTCTTCTTAGTACGACTGTGATACAGACAAAATTTACATCGAATCGTTTGTTTAAAAAAATATAAATATTCAATGCAACGTTGGGACTTATGGGTTAAAACACACCTCATAATAATCACTTACATTGCTTTTCGGATCATTTAACCCTTCAGTTCTGAATGTGTAACATAATGAACTTAATTTAGAGGTAGAAAAAAATGGCAGTTTCTGTAGATTTTGATTTTTTGAAACAGTGTTGAGAGTCTGAAAACGCTTCATTTTTCCTGAGAAAAGTTCAAATTGCACAAACCTGGAAATCTCAAATATCAAAACTTCATGTTTTATTTCCATAAATATTCATATGAGAAGAATTATGGTATCACTACGTCACATTATGTACATACAATTTTCAGAGCCACAGTGTTGTAAATTTCTCCGTATCACTATGAACTGGGTTCAGTGAATTTCGATTTTTTTTATTCCCTTTTGAAAAGTTGGTGTTGTCATACTGGGAAATACTTGGTTACAATAGTATGGGATGAAAGTGTTTGCCTGACGAGTAAAATTTTCAATTTGATGAATATTAAGAAGTCACTCGGGATAAAATTGGATAAATGTCCAGTTAAGGAACCAATTCTAACTCCTTTTGACTCTTGTGGAAAGTGCAGTGTTGTTCTTGTGAAAGAGCACTTTCTGGTGCACCAATCTTGGCTGTTTTATAACCATGTTGTTTCAAATGCTCCAATAATGAAGGGTGACGGTCCCCGGCTATGTAAATCAGGATTCACCAGGGAATCCCAAACCACAGTATCTGTCATCTTTGCAGCTAACAAAACTGGATTGACAAAATTGGTGCACTCTCACCAGTCAGTGGCCATGTTTTTCAATGTTGATTGGTTTTGAAAGTGTAATGATTGTTACAAGTTTCATCCACAATCACAACCCTTATGTAACTTTATCTATAGGAAAAAGTATTATAATTTCAATTGTGGTACATTTGTGAAAGTTAATGCCTGCATTAAAATGGTACGAAATTGTAAATTGTGACAAATCAAATTATCTCCACTCCTTTGAAAGTCCTTTAAAAATAGGAGTAACAGGGAAGGATGACAAAATTTTACACATAGTAAACTATTCCACTTGATGTCTTGATTGTGGGAAATGTAATGATAATTAGGATCAATCCTGTTTAACATTTTTACTTATGATATCGGAGACCAAATCAAATCAAAATATTTGTTATATGCTGATGATTTGAAAATCTTTAGAAATATAAATAATGAAAACAACATCTACATTCTTCAACAAGACATTATCGAACTGAGCAAATGGTGTAGTGAAAATAAGTTGAAATTGTATGTGTGTAAGTGTGCGGTAATGTCTTTCTCCCTCTCACTTCATCTGCGACCTATGATATATCACCTTAATGGACAGCAACTGGAGGAAGTTACATCTGTAAAAGACTTGGGTGTCATTATTGACAACAAATTAAATTTTTCAAAACACGTGGACATGATAACATCTAAGGCATTCAGCACTCTCAGAATTATACTCGGATCAGGAAGACAATTCAACGATGTTCACACACTTATTCATTTATATACCATCCTGGTTTGCCCGATATTGGAATACTGCTGTTATATGGTCACTATATACTAATCTTACTGCCAAAGTTGAAAAAATACAGAAAAAATTCTGCAATTATGTCAGGTATTATACTGGCATTAGAAGACATAATATTGATAACACAAACTCATACAATTGACTTAAAATAGACAATCTTTCGGATCGGTGAGAAGTTATGGATCTTATATTTTTTTATACGTCCATTAATGGACAAATTTATTGCCCTGAAATATAGGAACAATTTGAATTTATTTGCCCCAGATCTGGATTGAGATCATGCAGACTATTAAATTCAGAGAAATCATCTAAAAGTTATGTGTACAATGCTAGGAAGAATAGAATAGTAAATTTGGTAAACAAGTATTGTACTGATATTGATTTTTTGGGAGATTCTACATCTACATTTTTGTCGAAAATAAAACATGTTGTATTTGCTCAATGATGTATTATATTTTTGTAGTTCTACTTGATGTATAATTTATAACTATATATCTATTGTATTTTCTTAATTGTATAAAGCCGATTGGCATAAATAAATAATTCAAATAATTAAATAGTTCTTGCTTCCATTTATTCTTCAAGAAGATAAATTGAAATACAAATTAAAAAGAACTGATTTCTTCACTGACCTTTATATTGGTAATTTCATTAATTCATTTTTTTTGTTTTGAGTAAGTACACAAAATGTTGAACAGAAATAAATTGAAAACCCATAGGGATTCACTATGCGAGGAACTGAATTGTTGCAACTACATTAAATTTTCCTTGCTTCTGTGATATACTTTTTTAATCACAGACATAAATTGATTCTGCTATTTACGTAACTTGGAATGTTCCCTCTTTTAGTTCCAGTAGAAATACCGTAATAAAACACATGAATTTTCATCTTCACTTTTCATAACTTCATAAATAAGGTGAATGAATGAGAAGTAGAACCTTTTATTTCTGTTAAATCAACAATAAAATACAAACTTTAATATGCACTCACAAATCAATCAACTGTGGTTAACAAATTCAAATAATGTCAAATGTTTGTCATTTGACATCTAATTTGAACTGAAAAATGATTCTTTTCACCTCTAAAAATTAATAACAATTTTGTATAACATGGAATATGTAATCTAATACCATGATCAATTATCTATTTGAAATCATTAGTTCACTGCTTTTCCATGTAAGATTTTTTCCAATATATCCATGTAAGATTTATTTAGTTTGTTTGGTGAAGGCATGCAAATGACCCTGTTAACACATATTGTTATGCTAATACAAAAAGAATAACTATTATTATTCAGACTTACACTGAAAGTACACACTACCTCTGAAAAATTATTGCAACCAACTTCCATAATCACAAATACATTTAAATATCTGAAGTAAGCTACACAATACATTACAGCAATTTATTAATTTTTTTTGCGATTTCTTTGGTGATTTATATTTGTGCTGTAACTAATACAAATGGAAAAAACAACAACAAAAAAACACATTTTAAACATTCAGTCATAACATCATTTTACATTAATATACGACACTTAAAGCTAAAAAAATGTACAAAGTTATCTATTTTTTTAATTATCTGTATGTGCAGTCAAAAATGACTTGTAAAACAACAATACTTTAAAAAAGCAATCACCAGGTACCAATAGGATTATTTCACTGTGCATAATGTTTGATTGTTCCCATTCATTTGTCTGGTAACGGCACTTGAATCTGTTGGTCCCTTCTTACAGGCAACCCTTTTGATAATTGAAATACATATGTGCATTTCAAATTACATAATATAAACATCAATGTCAGCAATCAATTTCCAAGGAAATTTCATCAGAACATCGGAAATCAAATCTATTTACTGAAATTCACATCTTAACTCAGATAACTCAATATTAATATCAGTCTATCATGGACTAGAAACAAATTAAATGAAGTATTCTTTGGTACAGTAAATGCTCTATAAAAAAAACTGTAGTAATTAGGGGAAACATAGAAATGTCACTTGACACTAGAAACATTTAGAACTATCTAGAAGCAACACCTTTTCTTTCAGAAAGGCACTTTCTAAGGCAAATGCTGTAAATATTACAGGCACTGTGATATAATAGAATACTGGAATGTTTTAGGGTTTTGTTATATGAAAAAATGTGAAACTTGTCTGTTTTTAAATGAAGGCTTTTTATAGAAAAGGCACACTATTATTGTGTAATAGTATCCTATGATTCTTTCTCACGTTTTTCTATAAAATAAATGACGACCACAATAGTCAAAGAAATAAAGGCATATGAAAAAACCCTTTCAGATTCATTTTTATAGGTCCAACAACATAAAATTTATAAATAAATATTCAAATATAATACAAAGTGGAGCGAGTTCATTCTATACTTATTGCATTCTTAATTGTTGTACTCTTGTACATGAAAATTATTTAGATATTTAATATTTATAAAAATTATACATAAATAAAACCAGATTAAAAATTGTAATTAGAAAATATTAAACTATTGCATTTTATATTCTTTCTAGTTCCTCCATTATTTGATCTGTAATGTCAGTAGGATTCTTTTTATATTTTACTGCAGCTTGAATTGCATCACGGAAAAGCTATAACAAAATAGATATAGATGTGTACAAAATTAATGGCAAAACCAACTGACAAAAAACAAAGGATTTACTTTCTACTATACCTTCACCACATTAGTTCCATCAGAAGCTGAGACATAATATAAAGGAATGTTGTTTTTCTGAGGAAATGCAAAAGATTTTTGTGTAACATCCATGTTTGCTGCAAGAATGCAAAGAACTATTTTATTATTTTACATTAGTAAATATTCTATTTATTTTTCAGAATTCTCAGAAAATTGAGTATACCATCTATTTTATTTGCTGCACAAAATACAGGTATATGAGGTCTGTATTGCTTTAATTCCTGGTACCAATTTGAAAGATTCTTATATGTTATCTTTCTTGTTGCATCAAATACCATGATACATGCATGAGCTTGATGGTAATATGATGGATGCATAGACTGAAACATCTCTTGTCCAGCCGTATCCCAGAAGTCTGAAACAATTGTTTGATGTTTGAAGCAAACTTGAGATTGGAAAGTCTACAGCATATTTAAGATCTGAAATAAGTTGTAATTTCGACATACCCACAACTACAGAATCAGTTTCCACTTTTGTGGTATATCGAAAAAGGGTTAAGGCATATGTTGAAAGTTGATGAGGCTTATAGCCATCCAAAAGAAATCTTTCAACCAACCTATGAAAAGATAACATGTTATAATAACACACACATGTACAATTATAAACTTTATTTTTTATATCCATACACTCACTTGGATTTACCAACAGCACTGTCACCTAAGCAAATTACTTTTACAGCCACATCACTTCTGTCAGGACTGTCATAGTCAATTTCAATGTTTTCACCGTCAGCCATATTTAAACAAATAAAAATCACCACACACGGAAACACATTCTGCTGGCGAAGAAGAATGGATCACCATTCACCATTACAAATTTATAAGTTAATTTGAATTTCAAAACCGTGTTGAGCAAGGATAACTATGCCCTCATTTTCTTCAAGTACTTCACGTTTTTGCTAACAGATGTCGTGAAAATCTAGTACTACCGGAGGTGTACGGATATATTTCATGTGTGATCTTATAGGATTTTTGGAAAATAATTTGGCAATCACAAACACATTGTATGTAAAAAAAATATGTGTCCAACTCCAAACTGGATACACTTGAGAGTTTGATTACAATTGGCGTTTAATATGAAAACTACCGATTACATTCTACGCAGAGGGTAAATATATTGTTGACCGTGATTGACCAATTCCATTACTTTTCGTCCTGCAAGTCAACCTCTCGGCAGCCATGTTTAGTTTGGATTATAGCCGTAGGATAGCGTTAAAAAGAGGCGGTGTATTCGAATATTTTCGTGTGGAGAATATATTGTGAAAGTTATGTAATTAATGAGATCTGAGATATGAATAACTCGGTTATGGACATGCTTGTTAAGTGCGGGAATTTGGGATTTCTTAGAGGAGAATTGGATATGAATAAGGAGGTTGAAGAACACAACTTTTAAGAAAATATAATTTGAATATAACTGTGAAAGTGCTGCTTATCAGCATTTTATTTCAGAGATGTATTGTTAAGAGGAGGCTAAATTAAGAGGAGTGTAAAAGTTAGACCTAATAAATATACTAATATACCATATTATTCTTATTTAATTATTGAAAGTAATTTATGTTTATGTAGATTGTTTTGAAGTTATAAAAACTATTTTACACTTTAAAAGTTTTAATTCCATATGCTTATCCTTTCAGTGGTTTTCTTGTCATTCTATGAACTGAATTTCTATTAGAAGAAAAGCTCAATGAGTATTACAATATTCTCTTGCTCATTTATGTCTGAATTGAATGTTCAAATTGATTTGTACTAGATCCACATTCAATGTGCTAATGTTTTGGACAAATGTTTGGTATACCTAAAACATTTTGATTACTTCTTTTAATGTAATACATTCTTCATTTTGAGGAATATTTGTAAAAGAATATCGAAAATTTAGTACCAATTTATTCATTTGTAACATATGAAAGTTGAATAACAGGAAAAACATCCAAATTCCTTTACAATCACATTTATGTACCAAACTTTTTTGTTGTTGAAAATTTCAAGAAGCAAATAATTACATTAATGGCTGTCTACAAATGCTAATTGTTGACTTGTTTTGACTTGAGTATTTGAATTTATTTTATTCATCTGTTTTCTACATAAATAATAGGCTAATAAGAAAAGTGCAATGTGTTTCACTCATAGAGTAGAGATATATTGTATCTCTCCTCTATGGTTTCACTCCCTTTTAATGGCCATTTCTTTCTTTTACTACAAAGAAGCTTATCTCACTTGCTCCAAATTCTTTAAAACTTCAAATTGCCTTTTAGCAATTTGAAAATGATGGATAATACCAAATTTGATTTTAAAACTATGTGAAAAAAGGTTTTGTTCTATATATATTCCATTGATTTCAAATTAGGGATTGTAAATTTAATTCCTACTTAGTCTTTATCATTTATTATATTATTATTTGATTTGTAGTTCAATTTGATGGCAAGTGTTAATTAAATAAATTGTTTAGGGCACTTGTTTCAAAGTACGAGGGTTGCCTTTTATATTTAAGGATTAGAGAACAAAAACAAATATTAATCATCGAAAATAACTTTGTTGTTTTCAAAATATTCCCCATGAAGATCTATACACTTGTGCATGCGTTTGAACCAATTGTCTACACAATTTTGCCACTCTGATTGAGATATCTCCAAATCATGCATTCTGAATGCAGCAACCGTTTCTTCACGTGTCGAAAAACGTTGACCTCTCAGTTTGTTTTTTACGTACGGGAATAAAAAGAAGTCATTCGGTGCCAAGTCAGGACTATACGGCGGATGACTCATCAAATCGATGTTTAGGGTGCTCAAAAATGCAGTTGTTTGAGCCGATGTGTGAGAGCTCGCATTATCGTGTTGAAGAGTGATCCGTCTTCAGCGGTTGGTTTTCCTGATTTCTTGGAAGACAGCTGACAAACAAATCATTGTGTACCACTCAGAATTGACTGTTCTGCGTTGTTCTAGTGGTACGGTTGCGATATGTCCTGTTTTTTCGAAAAAAGAAGCGACCATCTGTTTGGAAATGCTTCGTGCGCGAACAACTTTTGTTGGATCTTGAAACACCCATACAGTCGACTGCTGTTTACTTTCGGGCTCATACGCGTATATCCACGATTTATCGCTGTCACGATGTCTTACACGTGTTTCGAAGCACCGCGATCGTATATTTTGAGCATTTCTTTCGACCAATCGACACGAGCCTTTTTTTGAGCGATTGACAAATTGTGTGGTTATATAGATTCAAGGATGTTTTATGTTAGTCGTGAGAGTCTCATTCTGAACTTGGAAATAAGTTACAAGACGTCAACTTAGCCGTACAATGTACTTTGACATGAAAATGCGAGTGAAATGACATGTTCAAATCGAGTGAAACATACGATGTTTAGTAGATATTCCTCTAGTGCAGTTAGGAGCTGCAAACTGCCTTCTTTGGGAGTCTCAAAGAACCATGCGCAGAATACGAAATGTTTTATTGATTTTCACCTGATAGGTTTTCGTAATATTTTGGCGTGTGTATGAGGAGACACAAACTCCATCCCATTCTCCTTTACCTTTTCCACCCCTTTAACCCAGGTATGTAAGTTAACGTAGCGAAGTTTTAAAAAATACTAGAAATTTATTTAAAAAATTGTAGCTTTTTGTTGCTAATTTGTTACGCTAGAAAAATCGCTTTTCAGCTAATCAAGTTAGCCCGACAATTACAAAACAACAATGCATTACAGAGATAAATAAAAAATATTATAAGGAAATTTGTTGCTTTTTGTTGTTAATTAGTGCCCCCCCAAAATATTCGTCGCTTTAAAGTTTTTGGCTGAAATGAAAAATTTCGCCAATTTGACATACGAAAGCCCGACAATTACAAGCAAACTAGATTTTACGGAGATAAAAAATAACTACATAGGAAATTGTCACTTTTTTGTTGCTCTAATACCAGTATTGAGATTTTCCGGAAACATGATATCAAGTTAGCCCGTCAATTACAACAAAACCAAGATATTATAGAGATAAATAAAAAAATAATTACATGGCAAATTGTCACTTTTTTTGTAGCTAAATATTCCCTCCCAAAGAAAATTCGTCGCCTTAAAACCATTACAGGAAATACAAAATTTTGCCGTTTGGTATTAAGAGTTTTTCGAATTATTTTGTTTCTAATTGTTGGGTGCAGGAAATTTCAATTCTCAAATTCAAAATTGCAAAATTATGCTAAATGACTTTTCAAAATGTACGTGGCCTTCTTTAAAGAACTGATTTTTCAGAACACATTTCATTTAACAGCAATAGCAGGGCTTCGAGTTTGTACAAATCGATTGGGGTATATCAATTTTGGAGAAAATCGTCAGAACGGTTTCTGAAGGTATTTTTGAGAAAAAAAATATAAAGATTGCCTCTATTTCACGCAACGCAAAAACACTCACATTTTCGAAAAATTGAACATGACTTTATTTGAAGATCAGTTTTTGATGAACGTATTTCTTTAAGAAGAAAACTACTCTATGTCTTCATTATTGTATTTGTAGGAAGTCGTCGAAAAAATGTGTACTTTTGTAATTTAAAAAAATCAACAAAAATGAGACCTGCACCACAGAGATTATTACGCTATATCAGGGGAAAGTTTAATAAAAAATTGGAGCTATTTTTGATAAAATTTTGAAACTGTTGAGGTTTTAAAGTACTCAAAAAACTCAAAATATTCATTTAAAACTCGGAGGGTCTTGAGGTCGTTCAGATCGATTGGGTAATATCAATTTTGGAGAAAACTGAACGGTTAGGCAGAAATATTGCTCACAACCGCATAGACAGACGTTTAGCCGTCAGTCGATTTTTCGGTTTTAATGACCCACAAAATACAGATTCTGATTACACAACGTGTTAGAGCAAGAAATTTACTATATATGTAGGAACAAGAGTTATCCACTTTTTCGCGTACGGGGTAATATATGTAATAAATGGAAAGTTATATAATGCTGCGGAAAATCGATTTCGAGATTTCAATGGAAATACGTTTTGGGGTCCCCTGATAACGAAAAAGTGTTTTTTTTTTCAAAACGTCCGTCCGTCTGTCCGATGTATGTAAACAACACTAGCGCCTAAACTATGCATAGCATTTTTTTTCAAATTGAAGAAACCTCAGTCCATTTGGCCTGAGTGAAATCTCTGCGATTTTGAAAATCATTCATTAGTTTTTGGGGGGTACTTTACATAAAGCACATGGGACATTTTCAAAATTTTCTCAAAAGTGGCTATCATTTTTTCTTTAAATAAATATCTTAATAGAGTAAAATACACTTATAAAAGTGGCATAGGTCCGATTTTCAGGGCTAAGTCTGAATTTTCGAAAATTTCACGAGTATGATTTTTTTGGTGTCTTTCTATAACTACAAAATTGAAGATAAGAGATTTTTTTTCAAATAAAATGTATTCTCCTTAGGGAGTTCTTTCATGAATGTCTATATTTGTTTGAAAATTTTAGTAGGATTCAATTTTGTTTAGGTGGCTTTGAATTTGTGATCGGAGGTTATAGTGAGAATTCTGACGTAAATAGTGGTGCATCATCTGAGAATTGAGCTATTTTAGAAGTTGTTGATGATGGAAAATCTGAGATGAATATGTTGAATAATGTTGGAGATAAAGGGGTGCCTTGCGGGACGTCTGTTTTGATAATGTGTGAGTGGAGTGGTGATTGTTGACTATTACTGAGAACGTATGGTCTGTTAGGAAATTTTTGATGACGTGAATAATGTAAGTAGGGGTTCCAGCTTTTATTAGTTTATAGACTAGACCCAGGTGCCAGATTCTGTCAAATGCTTGCGTGATGTCCAGGCATGTAGACAATGTATGTTGCTTTTTTTCAAAATGCAGAGTGGATGTGTTCTGTTATTCTAAGTAGTTGTTGAGCAGTTGAGTGGCGGGCAATGAATCCAAATTAATGTTTGGGAATAATGCTAATGTTTTTGAGATGTTGGTTTAATCTGGCAAGAATTAGTTTTTCGAATATTTTGGTAATAACGGGTAATAAACTGTTGGACCAGTAACTGTCTACTTTGGAGTGATTTTTGTATGGTTTCAGAATGGGGTGAATGATTGAATGTTTTCACGTTTGGGGGAAGTATCCAGTTCTTAAAATTGAATTATAATTATTGTACAGGAAGGCTAAGGCTGACGCTGGGAGATTGTTTAAGATTATTAAACTGCTTTTGTCGTGTCCGGGGGCTTTCTTTTTTGGGAGTTTCTTAATTAGCGTTTTTGTTTCGCGAGGAGAAATGCATTTTATTCTGTGGAGTATGTTAAAGATGGGGGAAGAGGCTATTTAAAGGATTTAGGGGTGCTTTGTGTGAGAAGGAGAATTATTTGGTGCAAAGGTATTTTGGAAATGTATTGCTAAGACTTCAGCTTTGGCGCTAGGAGAGTGTATTTTGCCGATGTTTGTTGATAGAGGTGGAATTTAATTATTTTTCAGATTTTTTTTAATGTAAATTGCCATTGAGAGTTGTTACTTATGTTTAGAGATTGTAATAGGATGGTGTATTAGTTCAGTCTGTAAGTGTACAAGACCTTTTTGCAAGTGTTATTTACATTTTTTGATAGATGGTATACTTAATAAGTCACAGTCTTCTGGTTTATTTTTTTAATTTAATTAGATTATTTTAGCAGATAGAGGTTTGCCAAGTTTAGTATAAGGGTCTAGAATTTTGTTTTTGTAGTTAGTTTATTTCTTTAATTATTCTGTTATTGAATATTGATATTGCGCCTCCAATATCTGTTGAATATATTAATGTTTTAAACGAGGGGATTGAGAAGTTATTTCTGTTAAATGTTTTCCAATTTATATTAAGTGTGTTTACGGATATCGAAGAGGAGAGAGTTGGAGCGGGAACAGAGAATCGGGTAGAGATAATGACTGGGATGTGATCGGAATCTAATTCTTGGTACGTAAGCGACTTTAATTGGGAACTGAAATTTGTGAGTGCAATGTTGAGGGTGTCTGGATTATTCTGAGAATTAAAGGGATAATATGTAGGATCTGGGGTAAAATAATAAAGAAGGGTATTTGAGATTGTAATTTACGTAAGACGTTGCCTGCAGAGTTGGTGACTCGGCATCCCCATGAGTTGTGCTTAGAATTGAGGTCTCCTATGATTGTTGGTGTGGGTATAATGTAGATATATTGTTATTGCTTATTTTAATTTTGGGAGGTTTGTATGCTGTTATTATATATTTGTATGTTGAGATCAGCGTTGTTATTTAATGGCATTTTGATTCCTATTGTTTCAAGGCCAGGGGTGGGTGATGGGATGAATTGATAGTGTGGGATGTTTTGTTTAATTAAGATTAGAACTCCTCCTCCTTGATCATTTCTCTGTCAGATCTATAAGTTTTCAAACCTGGGATTGAAAAGTTTATTGAACTATTGAGGCGAGTTTCTGTTATGCAAGCTATACCAACTGACTTTTGCTGGATGAAATGTGTTAGATTGTTGTTTTTTTGTTTGAGATACTGTTTGAGTTCAAATTGAGAGTGATAAAGTTTTTAAGGAGAAAGTTGGCCATAATTGTTACTTAAGTATGATGTTATTGAGTTCTGTATGCTTTGTATTATTGTTGGAATTATTGAGGATATGATACTTGATATGTGATTAGTGAGTGAGTGAATTATATTCTGCAGAGTTGGAGTGAATGTGTTATTGTTGTTCGTAGAGTGATTGTTGTTGGATTAAATGTTTGGTTTGTGGTAATGTTAAGACGGGGTGGCTGGGTTTAGTTGTGGTTTATTTCAGTGAAATTTGGGGTTTCTGTTGCTTGCAGGAGTGAAGGAAAGTTTGTGAGATTAAACGAAGGTGATGGCATTGGTAGAGGATTTTATATGATTCTCTGAGACAGAACATTTAGCATTTTGTCTATTAGTTTTTGATAGTACGGGCATTAGTAGATCGGGGGTCTCTCCTATGTGCTTCATTACAGAGTTTACATTTTAGATTATTTTTGCTTTTGGTGGGGCATTGCGCAGTAAAATGGGCTTTAGCACAAAATGCGCACGAAATGTTGTAATTACAGTGGTTACGGATGTGACCGAAATCTAAGCATCTCAAGCATTGAATTGGATCTTTTGTTTTCTTTCTTTTTTCAGGTTTAACTATTGAGTTGCACATGTCATTGATTTGGATGACTGATTCAATTTTGTCTTTACCACTAAACTCTACTGCTACCACTGGAATTGGTACATTGTCTTTCATTAATCTAGTTATATTGATAACTGAATGAAATTGGGATTTTATGTCTGCTAATATTTCTTCTTTTGTGATTGGTAGATGGTTATTTTTATCACTATTGAAAAGTTTTTACATGAGGGATCACTATAGGTATGAAATTGTTAATTAGTTTCAATAAAATGTTTTACAGCACTACGGAAATCTTATGTAGATCGGAATGAATAGAATTTTAATTTTGTTGCTCTTGAATTCTGTTGTAAAATTATTAGATATTCTATTTTTAATTTTACAAATAAGTTCAGCGCGATTGCTTGTGGCGGTAACAAAAGTTGGTGGAATTTTCTTTGGTTCGGGTGGTTCTTCAGGCAATTGTGCGTTGAGAAAGCTAAATCCATTGAATATTTTTTCGTTCTACTGTTTCTGAAGGTTTGAGTTACTATCGTGATGGATGTTGCTTTGCGTTGCCGCGCATTTGCTGTCATCTTCTTCGCAGGTTTCAATCGATCTTTTATCGGATCGAGTCCCGGCAGCCGCTTGGTTGACGGTTGGTGGACGCCTGATGATGGAGACGAGGCAGGTATCCATCGGTGACGTTGTAGGAGACGTGTGGTTCGCACCCATTTGGAAATTGCTGGAATGACCTGCCGTGTAAGATTCCATATTGATGACTGGCAATGGTGGTGCTTCATCGTTTAAAGTGGTTAGGGACGCTCTGATTAACTCCCGTGTGATAGCATTGTTTTCAGTTGCTCATGAATGAAAGTAACGAACGGTTGAAGGACGCACTGCACTCACTAGTTTATAATAATTTCGGAGCGCAGATTAAGTAGCACTTTGAATAGTGAAGTTGCAATTTACACTTCACTGGACGGACGAAACACTGCATAAATACTGAGGTCCGACCGACACTGGTCTGGCCTTAGTCGGCGCTGAACGATAGTAGCTGCTGATATCGGAGCGACTGCTCTGGCCCGCAGCTGAAGCGAGAATGTTTTATTTTAGCTGTAGAGTACCAAGCTGGTTTTTGGATACATTGTTATATTTTTGATAGCAGTATCCATTTCATCATTCGTTTACAATGCCGTAACATTCTCATGAATCCATGGTTGGAGTAACCTCCAGTTTGTGTGGTAGGAACCTCCCATTGGTTAAAGTAGGAATTGAAACTACAGTGCTTCGATGTTACATGCTCCGAAATACATTGCGTATAACAGGAGGGAGGTCAGAACTAAAATCAAGTCACTGTTGAATATTGAAATGATATTTCTTCATAACTTTATTAATGAATATATGTCTAATTATCTGGAATTTTATTACAGATATCTGTGGGCCAATATGTTGGTTCGCCACTAGATAGAACGTTGCAATGTGCGTTTTCAATCCCTTTTCGGAGTTCTTTGTCTCGGAGTATTCAGTTTAAAGCCCTATTGTTGATTTTTGACGTCGAGGTGGCCGCCAATAATAAATTGTGATACTAATGAACAGAAGGAATACAATCTCGGAGAGTCTTACTTTGGTGGACAGTAGACTGCTGATAACATAACATCACAAAAATTGTTCTTTACTCACACCGAGGTTGTTATGAGACAATTTTCTTTAAATTCACTAAATGTGTTGCATTTGATTTTGCTTCTTATAATAATTGTTGTGCCGCCATGTACCGTACCATCCACATCATTTACAAGATGGTTTATATTCGTCGCTCCTGGAGGTGGTGGTGGTTTCAAAGCCTGGTTGCAGTTGTCTCTCTTGATTGTTGTTTTCTCTTTCGTTCGGAACACGAGTATTTCCACTTTCACTGAAAACATTGAACAAGAATCTAAATTCAAAGCTTAGTTCTTTCTGTAAGTGCATGACTTTAACACTGCGTTGGGGGTCTCTTGTTCAAGGCCGGTTTTTTATTTCTGTAGGAAAATTCTTGCTACTGTACACCGGGTGCATCCCGGTGAAATGTGAAGAAGAAGAAGAAGAAGAAGAAGAAGAAGAAGAAGAAGAAGAAGAAGAAGAAGAAGAAGAAGAAGAAGTAGCTTGAAAGATAATCAGCATATTATCTGTTTTCACTTGCAGTTGCTGTTGTTGTAGCTTCTGTTGTTCCGGCTGGTGTGGCAATAACCGAGAAATTTCTGAATTTTGCAATGGAGCAGTTGGCAGGTAAACCTCTTAAGGGCATCTTCCAAAGTGCCAATATGCACAATGGCCATCGTCTCGCTGTCAGTATCGTTACCAGCAGTTGGCGGGTAAACCACTCCAAAGACATCTCCCAAAGTGACGGTATATACACTGACCGTCATTGTTTCGCCGGTCAGTATCATTACCAGCATTTGACGGGCAAAGCTCTCCAGGGACATATCCCAAAATGCCAGTATACACGGCCAGTGTTCTTCATTGTCCTAGCGTGTATCATTTAATACTAGTGCACTGAATGCGTATAAGGTGCCCTGTGGGGCAGCTGGATGAATGCAACAACGCGAACAAACGGTTGATTAAGTTCGTATGTTAAAACTGTCGAATTCGTCTTGGAATTCAATATCTAGAGTGCTGTAATAACTCGGAGTGCGAGCAACAAACTCCATCGTCTTCTGAGGCTTCGAGCGAGCTCAGGCAATACATCCTGAAACCACGTTTTACAAGGGTGGAACTATTTTCTAATTAGATAATTGAAAATTTATTAGCATTTCTGTAAGATTATTATGTTTAAAATTACTTGGAATACACATGGATTTAGGCAAACTGAAATTTTCCTTGCTACTGCGGAGGCAGGAAGGTACCTGACTGAATTATTTGAGCTCCGAACTCAATCTTATTCTGGCGTATATCATCTTTGTTGTATCATTTTTGCATTTAATTTAGCAATTACGAAAACAAGTGACACTAACTGACTTTCAACTTTGTTCAACATACCTCAAAACAAATGTCCACCTTCCCTCACAGTTTTTCTCGCTCATACTTTTATCGTCTCGAGATTTACACGTCCTATGCTGGCGCTGTCGTTTGTGGTTCCACCTGGTTGAAGATTTGTAACTACGTTCTTTCTGCGTAGTAAAGTATTGCAGTTTAAAATGACTTTTGATTGTCATGCGTCCAGTGGAGAAAGCATGAGGTTGACTGTTATTATGAATATTATTATTATGAAAGCATGTTATTATGAAAGCATTATTGACTGTTACCATCACACATCAACCAACATCTGTTGACGTTTTGAAAATACAATTTCCATATTCCGTAGGTCGTGCCATCGGACCAGGAGAGTGACCAGTCATTGGCATCAGCTTTCATCTCAGAAAGCACATTTTAATTTTTGCTTCGAGTCCCTAATATTTACCTCAGACGTTTCCTACAGTTTTATGATCAACTATGAAAAGGGGCGATGTTTTCTGTAGTGTTCATTGTGGATTAAGGGTGATACAGTTTCAAACAAACATTTCATTGATACAGTTTCAAAAAAGGGCCACCTACTGTTCATATTCAATTTTTATTGCCAAAAAGTCTTTATATTATCAGCAACGGACTACAGAATTCTTACTCGTGACTGATATTGATAATAATTTGTTAATCACTGATAGCTTGGGAGTTATCAAAATGCTGACTTCGAATTTAAATATTTTCAAATTTTGAATTTTATCAAGGTTATGTTTGAAGGCAGCATGTCCGATAAAATATCCCAAATTTTCTCAAGCTTTCAGCTCTGCATTTTTCATTTAAAGGGCGTCAGGACATTTTTTGGACAAGATTGAGTTCGAAGCTCAAATAATTCAGACAGGCAGCTTCCTGCTTCCACAGTGCCAAGGAAAATCTCACGTAAAGGCATGTATTTTCCATATAATTTTAAAGATAATAATCTCACCGAAATGCTAATAAATTTTCTATTATCTAATTTGTACACGAATGTTTTGTGTCACAAGCAATACGAAAAGGAAATAGTTCCAACATGCACGGAGGGCGGTATTGCGTACGCATGGTACTTGCGCTTTAGAACACTATATCACGACTACCTGTAAAGCGATATTGGTTTGAGGCGAGGGGGCTCGCGCCTAAATCCGGCAGCTATGGAAGTGTGCGGAGTGGACGCCTCGTTGAGCTGGCATGCAAAGCAGCAAAAGAGGCTCACGGGAAGTTAAGCAAGAAAACAGGAGCAGCACGACCAAAAATAAGACCACGCAAAAAAAGACCCAGGCGACACAAGGAGTCACGCGGCCGGCCGGCCAGCCTGCTGTGTTTACGTGATTTAAAATTAATTGTTATCAAACTGGTTGGCCAATTTGTAAGGTGCACACCAATTTGGTCTACAGGGCTTGGCTTTTACATTTGTAAATGTCTCCGTGGATGTGTGTTGGTTTGTCTTGGTTTAATCGGTAATCGGGATCTTGCAAGTTTTCAAAACAGACTCTTTTTCCAACTACATGCATCTTCTTTCCTTTTCCTTCCTTTTTCCCCCTTAGCTCTTGTGTGGGTCACATCTTTTTATTTTGTTAAAAGGAGGCAAAAGAATGCAGGAAGGGAAGGGAACTGTCGTTTTTTAAAATTTATTTTTATTTCTTTTTTATGCCTCAAAAAAGCAGGTCTCATGTTTCGTGTGTTACGTGCGCCACAAAACGAATATCGCCGTCGTCACCATTTTATTAGGCCACCACTCTCCCTCTCCCTCGCTCTCTACCTTGGGATTCTTCCGAAACAGAGCGTCTTCCCATCCCCTACTCTTTCAACCCTCCCCTCCCCGAGCCCTGCTTCCTCTGTCGCCGCCGTCACTGCTTCTCCCTCATCCCTGACACTGTCGCTCTCTCTCTCTCCGCCGCCATTGATGACATAGGTACTGCCAATGACAGCTCGATATCGAATACCATACCAATTAGCATCACTTGATTTGTGTCTAAGAATGACCAAACTAACAATATGGTTGATAGTGTTGTTGATATGGCACAATGAAGCAACTGAAGCCATTGAAACTCATAAAAATAATGAGTCTTACATTTTAATCGAAATATTTTATTAAACATTAACTTGAGGTGTTTGCACAGACTACATAGTTGTCTTAAAATGCAAGATTTGGCTTGTCTGAATGACATTCAATTTACTGAACGATTGCAACCTCCGCCTTTCGTCCGCCTTGTCATATCTTCATCTGTCGGAGTAACTCCTGCCCTGCAACTGAAGAAGGGTCACCGCTGCTCTTTCGTTACCGGGCAGATTGCGTCGCTCGTGATGCGTTTCGGATCCTTGATGGAGAGGCACCGTCCGCGGAGATGACTATCTGCCGATGCCTTCCAAGGCACCGCGCTTGTAGGAATCTCGGGTGGCGACGCTGTCACGGAGGCGCGCGATGTCTCAGCTCTCCGGTATGTGCGCCAAGCTCCGCTCAGCGTCGGCCTCGCCTGCCGCTTCCGAGTTTCCTCCTACCTCCTTTCTAGCAGTTTCTTATCATAGTTCCACGAGTGCTTTGGGAAAAAATCGATAAATCTCTGAGTCGTGAAGCGAGGAGGGGTTTTATCTGAGAATTTCAAAATCACGAGTGGTATTTAATAGGACTATTTCATGAATGAAATTACGACCAACGGTTCCAAAATGTGCTAAATATTGCAAATACTGAATGTATGATAAAATGAAGAGGTTACATGATAGTACCTATAAGGTTCATTGCACGTCCACACAGCGATCGATACACACCGCCTGCTAAAATAGAAGATTCGCAGCTCATTATTGGGCAATAGGAAGAATCGGTAAGACATATCGTAAAGTGATAATTTTTTGAGATACACCGACCTGATTGGGTAATTTTATATGTATAGTTAAACACTATTGATTTTAATTTTACGAGTGGTACAGTCACATAATTATTCATTGGTGTCACTTCGACCACTAGCAGCCCCCGGAGCGGTCGTCCATGCCTCCCTCTGATAATGATGCCACAGTATTCTTATGAGGCGTTTTGTCGAAGCCAGCCCATAACATTATTTATTAAATGCACTTCTTTGCATTTTTGGATCGGCTGATTTGGCTCAGGAGAAACAATGTAGCCGCTGCAGCTACTCTGACCCGGAGATCCTAGAGTTTGAATCCAGTTAATTCGACTCTGGCTAGATAGGTGGAGTTCAGCCGCTTCCTGAAGGAGACTTCTAGAGATTGGCCACGGCACTTATGGAACAAACGACAGTAGTTGACACGCTCGAGAGAACAAAATAATCATCCAATCAGCCGCATCAACCTAATAAATTATTGCATTTTTGTTAAGTTTAGAAGTCCTTTATAACATCATGATGATATCTAGTAGAGTTCCTCCAGATTATTCCCATCTAAAATGTGGCAATTGCATATCCCGTTTGTACCCATTTATAGCGTGTAGAAGCGGAACTGTATTTTCTTTCTTGCAAAATTTCAACAAATGGAATTAATTCTAGCTTTGAAAGCAAGTAGGCATTGGTGGATTTTCGCGAACAGCTAGAAAGTGGACGTGTTGCGGGGAGGGCAGCCTTCCACGACGCGGCTCAGCTTTCAGCGCCGCATCGACACCGTGTTTGGCGCCCGTCCCCGTCCCCCTCCCCGTCCCCAGCCCCCGCCCACTCCGCGCCGACCGCGCAGGGGGCGTTTTACACGTGTCGACACAGTACGCTTGACTTCTTCCTCGTTAGGGCGCCGCCGCCGCTCCCATGCGCTCTTTTTATTGTCGGCCGGGCCCCCTCTGCCCCGCCCCGCCCCGCCCCGCCCCGCCCGCGTGGTGCCTGTCGCTCTCGTTGCTCCGTTGCGCCACCCACTCCTGAAGTATCGGCCGATGCGGACTTTTAGTCTGCGGGAGGGGAAAACTGAGGACGCGGAACTATACCTGTCTCTGCGCTGCTATGGCGTTACAAGTTCGTCCTGTCATCCGCTCCTGTTCTGTACCTGCTTCCGATTCCTGCCCTTCCTGGCTGGTGCCACCCTTGTTTTCATTCCTGCGCATTCTCGGTCCCATTCCAGCTCCACTCTCGGTCTCACTCCAGTACCTCATTTCAGTTCCGTTTCTTCATCATTATCTTCACCAACTTCCTTGACATCCACCTTCGTAACTAATTCATTCGATTTATCGCCCAAGTATTTTATCGCCTTTTATTTCCACCCTTGTTTATACTATCTTCTCTGGAAGTCTAAATGTTGTAGATCTAATTACACTTAAAAAAATATAATTAATTCAATCTCGATGTAGGGCTCTAGATTTTTTTGATCAATACCACTTTTTAAAACTATTTACTTTTCAAGACGATATTTACTCGCAATACAGGTTGAAGGGTGACGCGCAGCAGCAGAATATCTGTATTTCGCTGCTTACAAATCCACTGAAGGCAAATACTTGTATCCTGATCCGTTTCCCGACCCCATTCTCCCCTCTCCCATTCCCCCATTTTGCACCAATAATCTCCATTCACCATCGCCTCTTGTCTCCTCCCTGTTTGTCGCCTGGCTGCATCGGGTCTGTCGCTTGCCGCGCCACCGCTCCCATCTCGTTAGCCCGTCCACTCTGCGCCGCACGGCCCCGCCCCCTCAGCGGTAGCGGCGCAGGGCACAGGGAAATCCACTTTGGCGGAATGAATGAGACAAGATGGCGGCGCCGTTGAATCTGGTGCGGCCGTCGCGCCGACCTGCCTGCCGCTCGGATGCGTCCATTTTGAGCGCTCTTTTGTTTTTCGGGGCCCTGACGAGGGAAGGCTCGTGTTACAGAAGGGTTCCCCCACAAAAGAAAACTAATGAATTGAGATAAGGCGGCTACATCGTAGATTCTGGTCCATGATATTGTAATATTTTGTGTAACAGTTCGATTGGCTAATTTCCATTAAGTTAGGGGCTGAGAGAGACCAGTTGTGTCAGTTGGGTGGCGGGATTTATCGTTAGACTTCACTCCTTGTTTCACCTGGTTCCGGTGCATGAAGAGGGGAAGTAACGGAATGTAGGTTGTTTTAAATATGATGAGTTTAAATTACATTAAAACAAGCCTCGAATAATGCTTTATCAGCATTTTTAATACAGTATGCCACTGTTAAGTTTCAAAGCATAAAGGGGCGAATCCCTCTAAATGAGGTGAAGTAAAAATTTCAAAATAACTTAATCAGATTGATAATGTGTTTTGCTAATTGTTACACAAAACGTCTGGAGCAAATTTTCAAATACAATTTATGAAAAGATGTGTAAGCTATTTCAATGAGAGTATCTTTCATTAGAATTTCTATGAACCGAACTAAAATTATTACAAAAAATAATCAACCGTAACGGTAAATTAACTGCTTATGGACGATATTTTTAATTTACATTTCCTAGTTTGCACAAATATATATTATTTGCATCATCTTTAAAATCCTTTCTAAGAGTGATATTGAATTCGAGAATTTAAACAACTAATGTTGTAAATATTTCAAATATAGTCGGCATGAGAATTTAATAAATCTATTTTATTTCCCCGAATCTGCGATAAATACGTAAGTCTTAAAATCAACAAAATATGAAATGTGAAGAGTTGTAGAAAAGTAAGTTTCTCAGAATTTAATCACACTTTTTATTTAATTTGAAGAACATTATCTAATATAACTCCTAATTCTTACTGAAACAACGAAAATATGTCACGCCAAACGTAACATTGATGAATACGAATCTATGAAAATTCAATAGCTCGCCTCTCTTTTGCAGAGGCACAACCAGTATGTGATTGTTGAAATGAAGGCCATTCTGCCGGCGTCTCAACTCTGCAACGAAATTCGACGCGCGTTGTGGCAGTCTCCTTCCCTGCCCGACCCGCTCGCACTCGCCCGCGGCACCCCGCGGTCGCCGGCTGCCTGTCCGCCGCCGCCGTGCAGGGCGGCGTAGAAAGTATTGCGCTCTGATGGTGATGGGTGTAAGACAACGTGCGCCAGGCCAATTATATCGTTTATCATGTATTCCTCCTCAGTGAATGCGTGCCTGCGCCCGCGCCCCACTCACAAGAAAGAAAAGAGAGGCGGCGCGGCGCGGCGCGGCGGACGAAAAAAAGAACGGTGGCAACTCGCTCCGGGAGTCGTTTGTCCAAGTCGGGCGGCGGGCAGCGGGTAACGGGCTAGGCCGCGGCACAGAAACCCGCTGAGGGTGGAGAGTGCCACGGCGTTGGAGTCTGTGGCGACGGCGGTGATGGTAGCGGGAGCATGAGCGACGGCGGCGGTACTGCTACAGACGACGGAGGCGGCAGCCGCTAGGTTGGGGAGACGAGAGAGCGGAGAGGGCAGCAGCAAGGGAGAGGTTTTGCGAGATTTGCAGTGAAATGAAACAGAAAGTGGAAGGTGTCTTCGGTTGAGAAACACCTGCTTACTTGTGAAGATGCGAACGAGAGATTTTCTTCGCCCAGTCGATTTTGAGAGGAAGCGAAAATCTAAGGAGCAAAGTGCAGATCATTTTGTGGAAAGGAGAGATAGTAACGTAGTACAGATTTACTATCAAAAGAAATGTAGAATACAAATAGTTTAGTAATGTACTGATCCTACCTTGATCGTATCACATGACGAGTTTCAAAACCACGCATGCTCAGATATTGGAGCCTGGAATGACTTGCTGACTTTACCTTGTTGCTTCACCTCTAGAGATCTCAGGGATTTGGGCAGCTCCGTGTTGGAGATAATGTAAGGATGTAAATATAAAAAATATAATTATTGAATTCAACGCATGCATTGCCAGGTGGACAAAAACCTATTTATTAAAATCTGTTTAATGTTACATACACAATAATGCGAGCACGCTATTTTCTATATTTCCTTAACATCTATCATAATTTTCTTGCTTCATTATTATTATACAATGCAAATGTAAACTGTCGTCTTTTGCATTCCTACAGTATTGTATAGTGGTTCATTTAATATAATATCGGCATGTTACTTGGCCCATTGTAGTTGCCTACCTTCAATGTCAAGTGACGCAGAATCAACCGTAAGCTCTGCGCAGGCGAGGGTCGTGGGCGCACCTGTTTTGCAGTGCTCGGTGCCACAAGGCCGAAATTGCTGCCAGATGCACCTCAGTCGCACGATTCGGCTGCTTCGCTGAGTCTACTCGTCCGTTTCTTCCAGGATATTACATAATGGGGCCTCGTTCACGCGTCTAATTGATTCCGAGGTTCGAGCAGTTCGCGTGCGTTTCTAGCCGTTAGTCCCCACGCGAAATCTACGTAGGCTGTCGTAGACTGTCGAAGCGACGTCTACGTAGTCTTAGTATGTCCTATATGGCACTCTAACGAGACTTTTCTCTAGCGTAGCCAGATCTTTTCTGCTCATTTAGCCTGGTTCCTGGAACGCACACCCTCATCGCAAATCTCTCCCAGTCTTTTGCAAGATGCTTCCAATACGTGATCAGGAAATCAGGCTTTGGATCTTCTGATTTTGGAATTTCTAGAAACTTCGGTCGAAAAGATACAGAGATAGGCTGAGGACTGACCGCTCCTTGCCTAACCCATTACTAAGACAGGTGACAGGCCGTTAAAGCTTTCTTGCAGCGCTACTGGGAAAATGAACGGATATGAATACCTGCGCAACAAATTTGACTAACAAGCGGGAGCTGTAGAGGTTGGGCGTTCGCGTCCCCGTCGTGATAATTGATTTATTATGGACGAGCTGACTTGAACTGGGCCAAGACTTATGATGTGACCGTCGTCTATAGAGAGAGGCGGCCGGGGGGAGGGGGCGCGGTGAATTACGCGGGTGCAAGCGCCGCACGCGCTGTGATGAGTGGTAGAAATGCCACCCATTCCAGTAAAGAGCATCATGACCATCAATATAGATAAATAAATCTCAAGTGTCTGTCTGTGATTTTCGAATTTTTAGCTTTTAACTACTTTTTCTTCTTCCTTATTAGATTACTACGAGTAAAACGTATCTCACGTCGAATCAATTGTTGTCTCTCTGTCCGTCTGTACGCATAGAGGAGAGATACAACCAGGCCTTCTGCGCCAGGCTGCGCAGAAGGCCTGGCTGGGTATCAACATCTCTCGCGCCCGAGTCACGTGACTTTGGGATAGCTGGGAGGCATTTGCTATACAGCCGCCTCGTACTAAATGATTTCTTTTAATACGTGCGTCTAACATGCTTCACTCTAGCGTTATTTTCTCATTTATTGCACAGCCCTATGAATGCTGCTTATAGCAGAAAAGTTACTTTAAGTTATTCTGCTGTATTTAAGTACATAAAAATTCCGATTTTTGACCAACTTGTCACTCTCAACCGCGTACCCCACTACACTTGTAAAACAAGTACTATTACATAGGGCAATAAATAAAAAATATTTGTAAAATAAATTAACTCTCATGTGAGGCATTAATCCAAGTTTCTATTACTACTCAATGCTAGACATTCTGCTATTGATAATTCACATCAGACATATAACAGTAAGGTATCGAAATATTTCAAGGATTTGTAGAGGGGAAAAAATACATTTTTATTTTGATATATATTTTGATTTATTTAGTCAAAAACAGTAAATACTGTATGTGACATACAGAGGACAAGTACCATCTGCACAAATTTTCTTGAGCCTGAAAATCTCTTCCCAACATTTCAACTGTAGACATTTGACATTTTCCTTCGCAAGTTATACAAAACTTATTTGCATCGATAAACAAACTGTAGATTTTATTATTTTTTGGTATTACTAACAAAACAGTAACATAACATTGGCTATACTCCTATCACTACAAGCAAAAGGAGTGCTCAACAAAACATGCGCATAGTGATCCTACATTTACGTTCAGAAGCAAAACAAGGGTCCAGCATTTGCTCAATGGATCAGGGAAACTGGACAAAAACCTGATTGAGATGGGGCTCTTTGACCCAGAAGCTGAAATACATTATTTTCAATGAATTTACTAATAAAAATCAAATACTTACAATCATACAAACTATAAACACAAACATACTACTAACACTACAAACATAACTTACACCAGAAAATACAAAATGTATACTACTAACACCAATAAATACACACACATTAATGCCCTCTAAATAAAATCATTTTATTATCAACAGATCTAATTCTATTTTTTTTGGTAAATTTGAGTCTTTTCTCTTCCTTTATGTTTTAATCTAATTTCAATATATTTAAATAATACTGCCTTAATCAAATACATCCTGTGATTCAGCATGGTCTCTTGACCAGTAATATGATACGTTAAATTATAAAAAACAGAATTATTTACAAAATCTCTCAAACATCTATTTACAATTGTAGTGTAAGCTGCCCTTTTAAAAATGTCACCTCTCCCTTGAAGTATTCTTACTTCTACTTCTGCTCTTTTGCAGATTTTCACAACATCTGCAGAAGGGTATTTCAGCCCATGATTGTCCTTCCTCTGAATGAAGGAATATGATCCTTCATCACTATCAGTCCGGCAAAGAACCATCTTGCATATATGCCTTTCGCTCTTAGTTATGCATCTCTTATAGGTATCTTGAGATTTGATACTGATTAACATGTGAAATTTAAGATATTGTAAATTAAATCCTCCTAATTAGATCATATTGCAAGTGTGTATTAAAATTCATACCTCTAAGACGTGAAGAGCATCATCAGACATTTGTGCTTTTTCTTTGTAAGAAGATTTTCCAATGATGAAATTTTCCTTCTGAACTTCGTATTCTGTGACCGTAAATGCTCAATCTTTTTTTTCTGTTGACAGATTTGTTTACGAGCTATTTTTAAAACTTGTCTGGCTTTCAATGGAGAGTCCATATCTTCATCAACAAAGTCACCAATATATCTATGAAATAAATAAACAGACAAAAATGTTAACATACTCAACACAATTGCAGAATGTTAAATGGTTATTGCACTTCTTGAAAAGAAAAAGATAATTTTGCAATAATTTACATCAAGGAACATCGTGAGAAGACTATTTCTTTGTTTTGTGGAGAGTCCTATTAGTCAAGTTGCACATACCTCAAAGGACGCTTTCTACTTGCAGAAATCTTTTCAGCTGATGAAGTACTTTCATCATTTACACTTCTTTCACTGCGTGACTCATCTGCACAAGGTACAGATGAAGAATATAGGTGTTGTGGTGCGTTATCGTTGGCATATTTCATGAAATAATTGTAAACGTTGTCATTGCCAACAAAAGTGTGCTTGTTGCAAAAGTGTGCACTTTTGTTGGCAATGACAACGTTTACAATTATTTCACAGATGAAGAAGCCTTTGAACAAGAGTGTTGCTGAATCAGCAGACAAATGTATCAGAAAATCATTCCTCATTAATTATTACAATTCTTTTCAGAAAATATTTTAAGATTTCTATAAACTTACCAACATCTGTTATTCTTTTTACAGGGGATTTTCTTCTAGTAGTTTGATTAATCAAACGTTTAGGAAAATTAAATATTGTAGGTACTGCATCAGCTTTAAGCCAAACACCTCCAAACTTTTCTCTATCAAAACAGTTTTCTTCAAAATGTTATAACAAACTTTTGAAAATTTTGTAGGAGTAAAATTCTCTCTCCTAAGTTTTTGCACCCACACTTTCTTTCTTGCCTCATCTTTAGGAAAACTAAATACAAAAATACAAAATAAATCCACTAAAATCATCCAAGATATATGCGAAAATGCATGAATCATATATTTATAATTAACGCAGAACTAAAAGTATAATAAAATATTAAAACAAATTAATAACCTACCTATGAATCGTGACTCCTCCTCCTTTCACGTACTTCTCGTTGCAGCCAAAACAACAACAATACTGAACCATGGTTCTTAACGAAGCTTAAACACGTGTGGATCGTTTGCAGCACGCAAATCTCCACAACGCCCCCAAATAATTACGCTGTAGCACCAGAAATAGCAAACAGCACGGAAAGGTACACACAACACAATGCAAAACAAACTACCGGTGTCCCAAAGTCACGTGATTTGCAGCCACCGCATGTTGAAACCTGCGCAGTAGGGTCAGGCGCACTCTAGTTGTATCTCTCCTCTATGTCTGTACGAATCGATATAACTCAAAGACTACTGAATCGATCAACATGAAATTTAATCACATTATAGATACTATCATTCATGGGAGCAATTTAGTTTTTGTTTTATCATGTTATCCCAACGCTACCGAAAATGTTTTTTGTTGATCCCCCTCCTCAGTCATGATCTGACCCGTGCCGTGGCAAAAATAAAAGTAGTAATGATAGCAACAATATTAACAATAACAACGATAATAATCATCAATAAATCAGCAATATAGATAAATAAATCCGAAGTGTCTGTGATTTTCAAATTTTCAGCTTCTAAATACTTTTTCAACTTGCTTTTTCGATTACTAAAACGATTCTCACGTCAAATCAGTTATGATCTGTCCCTGGGTACTCAAAATTTGCTGATTACTTGTAGATCAACATCAAATTTAAACACAATATATATTAATAATATTCAATTTATTTTCAGAAATAAATGAGTTTGTTGATAAATTTTATTACTTTTGTTTATTAATGATCCAACAAAGAGATACAAGGCAATCATTTTTCCTAACTTAAAGATCACGTATTTGTGGATTTGCAAACAATGTTAAAGCAATCTCTTCATTAAAGCTTTTAAAATGTCTTTGCAAACAATTCCATCCTTTCGCATTAATGACTACAAAATCGTTAATTCTGGCAAAAGGTCACAGTCAGAGTACAGAGGACGTCATAATGAATTTGCCATTAGTATATTCGTTTTTATAAATGGATCAACAACGTTCTGACAGAAATGTTGCACTAAAAAGACAAGATAATATGTTACAGAGAATTGCTGAAACTTTGTATTACAGTACGTCGACTCAAAAAATTACCTGAAGTTCTGTATAGCGAAAAATCGGAGCAATTTCGCAGTTTATCGTATAAATCCTGAAAATGGTCGATTCGAGAAAACATTAATAACTAGTGTTGCTACAATAGCACGTACTTTCCCGCCTGTAGTAATAGCTTTTATCCCTCAATTTCTCTCCGAATTAATCAGTCATCATTCTTCATCTCAGTCATCATTTTTCTTAAAACTCTTTACAAATCGTAAGTGGTGCAAAAGATAAATATTTTTAAGCGAATATAAACACAAATTTGACAATTGTAACTTCTCTTCATACAGGTAAATCATGTTCCAACAAGTTTCAATCCGATATTCTCTGAAGGTTAGCAATTTTATTTCATATATTTCAAATAGTTTCACATAATTTCTAAAAAATTAATTTGTAAATGTATAACAAAGACTCTACTGTAAGAAATGAACAAAGAAATTTGAAATAATATACAAATTCTAAATAACGAAGCATCCAAGTGCCTGGAATTAAGTTCTCGAAGCGCAGTAAATTTGGAGCGGTCGACTATGTTTGTCGCCAAATTAAAAAAAAACAACATATTTTCAAAATATTTAACATGAACTGTGAAGATCTATTTTTTAATATTTTTGATGGACACATGTCGTTAGAAAAATAATTTTCACAATTGTAGTTTTAGGAAGACAACCAAAAAAATTTCAATTTTTTAAAATTTTTGAAAAAACAGTAATTTTAACGTACATGAGACATGCCTAATTCTCTTAAGCGTCCTTTACGCTGAGGTCTGATTTTTATAAAAAAAAGTGTGCCGTTTTAAAGAAAATGGCTTAAACAAAATAAAAATTAAATATGACGCAAAAGTTCGCAAAAAGTACTCATGTTTAAAATAATTCAACAAGACATTATTTATAGATATATTTTCATGAACACATTTCTTTAAGAAAAAAGTTTATCTTCAAAGTTGTAGTTGTAGAAAGACGCCGCAAAAATTTTGAACTTTCCAATTTTCTAAAAATTAGGGTTTTCAACCAACATGAGAGCAGCTCTATTCTCTTAAATGTTCCCCAGAATATACAACAACAAAAGTTATTAAAAAATAATAGATGGAGAAGTATTTGAGGAAAAAATAGTTTAAACAAAATTTAAAATTGCCTATGTTTCACACCAAATTACGAGAAAAATACTCAAAATTTTGGAAAATTGTGCATGACATTATTTTAAAATCCATCTTTAAGGAACAGATTTCATTAAGAAAAAATATATTTTTAATATTTTAGGTGTAGGAAGACGCCGAAAAAATTTGGAATTTTTGCAACTTTTTTAAAATCAAGGTTTTCAACGTCAATGAGACCCGCACCATTCTTTTAAACGTCCTTAACACTATCCAACAACAAAATTTAATCAAAAATGATGGATCCTTTTTTTAATTTTGAAATTTTCCCAAGGGCTATATGTAAAGCACACACCGATTTTAAAATATCGGTTTCAAATGTAAGGGACTACGACATCAACCAGATTCATTAGGGATATCAGTTTTGGAGAAAATCCGCTGAACGGTTTAGCCGTTAGCGTTGTTCACAGACAAACAGACAGACGGACTGACGTACAGAGGTTTGCCGTTGTAACAACCCCTCTTCTATTTATCATTTACTTATTTCTTGCTCCAAAGTTGGGAGCACCATATTGTGACTTGCGGGGGTGGTTGAACCTTACTGTGACCCGACTCACGTGTTCATTTGCGGTTCTGGAGCATCTCCCTGGTATTGAAATGAGGGCAGGATGCATGCGTGCGTGGTTATAAACGTGCATAAATTCATTAAAAAGCTACGTGGTTTGGTTTATGACAGATCTGGTTTAATTAGGTAATTCGTGGGTGAAACCTTCGATTATATCAAGTACTTAATCCAAACTTAAAACTACCTTATTCTAGCTATCACCCTCAATAGTCCATTGCCCAGCATCCATCGGCTCCGAGTCATGGCTTTGTCCGGGGAGCGGAGACCACCGGGGCGGTGAATGGTCTTTTGGGTGGCGACGGCGACGGACAGGCGAGCAGGCGAACGGGCGAGCGAGCGGCGGGCGAGCGGGCGGGCGGGCGGGTGGGCTGGCGAGCTGGCGGGCGGGCGAGCTGGCGAGCGGGTGGGCGGGCAGGCGGTCAAGCGGGCGGGCGGGCGGGCGAGCAAGCAAGCGGGCGGGGATGCGAGCGGGCGGGGATGCGAGCGGGCGGGCGAGCGGGCGGGCGGGTGAGCGAGCTGGCGGGCGGGCGAGTTGGCGGGCGAGCGGACGGACGGGCGGGCGGGCGAGCGGGCGAGCGAGCGGGCGGGCGGGCGGGCGAGTGGGCGGGCGGGCGGGCGAGTGGGCGGGCGGGCGGGCGAGCTGGCGGGCGAGCGAGCGGACGGGGAGGCGAGCGGGCGGGCGGGCGAGCGAGCGGGCTGGCGGGCGGGCGAGTTGGCGGGCGAGCGGACGGACGGGCGGGCGGGCGAGCGGGCGAGCGAGCGGGCGGGCGGGCGGGCGGGCGAGCGGGCGTCGATGACGCTGGGCGTGTGGCTAGTGTGGCGTCTTTGCCGGGGCAATAAATCACAGACGTGAACGGTTTGTAAATATTAAGTATTTATTTGAAAAAATGCTCCAACACCTGAACACTATGTACAATATTTACAATAAACAATATTGACCCGTTACTAGAAAGAATGTTCCCTGGTTACCACCACCGCTGGCCTGATAATTAGATATCATATTCGGTGTGATGCACCAGTAGCCTACGTGAGCATACAAGCGAGTATGCCACACCTCCCGCCTCGACGTAGCACGCCGGCTTCAGTTCCCTGCCTCAGTAGCCTATGCATTAAAATGCAGCGCCGCGCACAACTCACACGACTTCCTACCGACGCGCCCAAGAATCAGAAGAAAGAGTTTAGGTCTGGGATCCGTTTTTATACCTTCTGGACCAGCTGACGGAACTGCGTCATCTCGCTGTTTCCGCCGATGCGTTTCCGCCGCCGGCCTGCCTAGGAGTTCCCAAGTTTGCTACCCACGACACGGCGCCCCTTCCCTTCCGCTCCCAGGCTTGCCTTTGTTCAGCCCAGCGTCTCTTCCGCCAGCGCTGTCCATGATCATGAAATGCACGTGGCTGATATTTGGTACGTTTGTACAAGGCGACTGATATGACGCCACACTAGCTCCGGTTACGCGTTCCCTTCGGTCGATAGCAGCAATGGGTCCGGGCGATGGCAGAGCTCTGTCAAGCTAGCACCCCAACTTCTCATAAATTCGAAATCAACTATCATTACATTATCTACTAATTAAGTACTAATTTTGTACGCGACTATAAACAATTACAAAGTGGTGTCATTGAAGCTAATTTCACGTAAATTCACCGTTTTTTAAAGCACCATTTGAATCCAATTTTATAGTTGAATTTAATAATGCAGTTTAACAGCGTTGTAAACTTTTACATGTAATAATTTCAAAATTTTATCTGTTCCCTCAAATGAGATATTACAGTCTACAAACACGAAAAATTGCGTGCTGTTGAAAACAGAAGTGTTCGACATCGCACCGCCTTTTGCAGAAATTCGGAATCAAGTAATTTCTTTCAAGTAAAATCTTTTAATAATTGTGTACCATTTTTCTAACAAAATAAATAAAATTGTAGCCAATTATAAACAAAAAAAGCTGGTGCTAATGAAGCACTTTTCGTGCAAATTTGAGAATTTTTAAAACCCATTTTGAGTTAAATTTCGAAGTACAAATTTATACTACAGTTTGGTTCCCTGCGAAAAAGGTACGAGATTTGGCAAACCTGGTGTTGCAATCTGGCAACTGACAGCTCTATCGTAAAGATGGATGTTTTGAGGTTATACGTACTCAGAACGTTTTGACATACGAGCGCTATTTGTGTTATTTACAGTAACTTAAAAGATTCATCTTGGCCCCAAAATGGAATTAAATCGTGAACATTTTCGTGACATCAATATATTTTACAACTTTCGACGAGGATTAATCAGCAACACTGCATGGACGAACTTAATTCAATTTTTGGTGATGAAGCTCCATCAAGGACCAGTGTTTATCGATGGTATGGTGGATTCAATCGTAGTCGTAGTTCACTCCAAGAAGAATTTCGCGAAGGTCGTCCAAAATCAGTTGTTGTTCCGAAAATTATTGATGCTGTGCGTGAACTGATATTGCAAGATCGTCATGTAACCTATCGTGAGATCGAGACAACCTCAAGCATTAGTGGGACTAGCATACATTCAATATTGCATGAACATTTGACTGTCAAAAAAATTTGTTCGCGTTGGATCCCACACAATTTGTCAATCGCTCAAGAAACGGCTCGTGCCGATTGGTCGGAAGAAATGCTCAAAAAATTCGATCGCGGTATTTCGAAACACGTCTATGACATCGTGACAGGTGATGAATCGTGGATTTCGCGTATGAGCCCGAACGTAAACAGCAGTCGACTATATTGGTGTTTCAAGATGAGCAAAATCCAACAAAAGTTGTTCGCGCACGAAGCATTTCCAAACAGATTGTCGCTTCTTTTTTCGAAAAAAATGGACATGTCGCAACCGTACCACTAGAACAACGCTGAACAGTCAATTGTGAGTGTTACACAACGATTTGTTTGCCAGCTGTCTTCCAAGAAATCAGGAAAACCAACCGCCGAAGACGAATCTTTCTTCACCACGACATTGCGAGCTCTCACACATCGACTCGAATAACTGCATTTTTGAGCACCCAAAACATCGTTTTGATTAGTCATCCGCCGTGTAGTCTTGACTTGGCACCGAATGACTTCTTTTTGTTCCCTTACGTATATATCAAACTGAGTGTTCAACGTTTTTCGACACCTGAAGGAGCGGTTGCTGCATTCAGAATGCATGTTTTGGAGATACCTCAATCAGAGTGGCAAAAGTCCTTCGACAATTGGTTCAAACGTATGCAAAAGTGTATAGATTTTTATGGGGAATATTTTGAAAAACAATAAAGTGATTTTCGATGATTAATATTTGTTTTTGTTCTCTAATCCTGAAATATAAAAGGCAACTCTCGTACATCCATTTCTGTCTTTACAGAAATGGATGTACGATATGAAGGCTTTTTTCTAGGATGTATAGGAGCTAAACATTTGGATTTAAGTGCTATTTCAATTATTAGATTCCCATACTATATACAATTTATTATTTATTAATTTTTGTATCAATCTATCCTTCGTCACGATGATAAAATTGTATGACATAGAAATAAGCTCTTCTAGTAAAATTGTATCTAAACCTGTACCTTTGAACTTTTGATACCAATCCAGTCACTCAGACAGTTTGAAATGTTTACATGAATGTTAAAATCACATAAGCCGCAAGGTTTAAAACAAAAGGTTTACAATCCACACGCAACCGTGTCTTGGCTGGAGAAAGCAGAGTTTTCGATACGCGACCGCGCAATGCCCGTTGCTTAACTCGGTCCAGAAGCGGTCCAAAAATTATCACGAGGGGACATTTGTTATCAGAAAAAGAATACGAAGAATTTTAGAGTATCATTTTTGAGGTAGTATGAGGTACGAATTTTAACATGCATGAGTTACTTTTAATACTGTTTAAATCGATAAATAAATAAAGATATTGTCTGGTATTGATACCAGACAATATCTTTATTTATTTAACATAATAAAAAGGTATCTACCTCACCAGCGATCTAATTAATACTGTTTAAATCCTTAATACTTTTTTAAATACTGAATTACTTTTAATACTGTTTTTTTAAGGTCGCATCAACTTCTAGGTCATTTGTGACCACTATTGCTTGTAACGGTATGGTAACTATGAGGATGACACGATATGATGATGATAGAGGGTGAAAGGACGAACACAATACAACCATCCCGAGGGGCAACCAAGGGACTACCGCGACCCTTCGGTCCGAGATCACTACGGTACTACTGCCTTAACGATCTCGGCCACCGGATCGGCTTTTTAATACTGTTGTACGGTAAAGTCTATGTGACTCATAATAATGTTGTTCTGATCTTGCTTGACAAGTGAGACTAGGCATTTTGTGGAGCTATTTCATATCTTAAAATATTTCAATGTATTTATTTATATTGCATATACTTGTCAAAGTTGTCTTGCATATTTAAGTAGTTAAGTTTTCTCAAATATTTTTTATATGCACCATTTTCCCTAGGTTTGCCATCTTTTAATTTTTTTGACCAATTCATACCAGGCAGAGGGTCACAAATCGATAGTGTGACTTAAAAGTGAGCAGCATCCATACCTTTTTCAGAATAAAGTGTTTCAATGTACCTCTTGATACCTACAATATTATCTTTTACATTTGTTTTATACAATAAATTGCCGCTAATGTAAATATTAACGACGTGAGAGACAAGTCAAACAAATTTCAGTTTTGTAATTATTGAAAAAAAACAACAAAAGAATAGAGCAAACTGATCTTTATGTCATCTCATAGAGAACATATAACTCTATCCTTACCAAAAGATTAAAGAAAAAAATTGGAGACGTTTGTGAGAAAATCTTATTTTGTTATTTTTTAAAATTGCACATGTTGCACGCAATATTGCGCGAAAACTACTATGGGTTTCAAAAAAATGTATACCACCTTAATGAAAGAACACATTATGGAGAACAAATTTTATTTGAAGGATAAATTATTATCTTCAATGTTGTTGTAGAAAAACGTCGAAAAAAGTAGATATGTTTGCAATTTTGCAAAATTCAGAGTTAACCTTGAAAATCTTGCCACCTGTATAAGTGTATTTTACTCTATTCTCAAAAAATTTAAGGACAAAATTTGGAGCCTTTTTTAAGAGAATTATGAAAATGTATGCTTCATGTAAAGTACAAATTTGAAAGAATCTTCCAAAATCCCAAAGCTTCGACTCGAGCCTGATGGACAGAAGTTCCATTTGGGAAAAAAAAAATCCTACGTATGGTTTAGTTCACAGACGGACAGACGGACGGAGGGACAGACAGACGTTTTGCTGTGAATTGGTTTTTCGTTATCAAGGACCCGCAAAACAGGGTTTCTGGCTACATCACATGTTACAGGATTGTTTCTTAATTTAGCAACTGTATTTATCCACATTTTCGCTATCAGAGCCCGATAATGAATTTTTGTCTGCCGAAAATCCGCCTTTATTTCGCGCCGCATTACATAACTTTCCCTATATTACGTTTATTACTCCGTATTTACGTATCTATACGGGAAAGTAAAAAGGGAAGCAAATTCCTTGGACACTGTTCGCCCTTATTTCTTCTTCATTGCCGTCTGAAGTCGTGGCACGGTCATTTATAGTTATTTCAGAAACAGCTCAAGATTGATGATATAACTAATTTTCAAGCTATTTTGATTCAAGAGATGTTACGATTGCATTTGATTTACTGTATCCTTTATTTACTGTACTTTAAGAGGATCCGAAAGTTAACATTCGTGGTATAAACCCTTCAAATTCATTGAAACATAATACGACCTTGTATCTTTTACAGCGGGGATGAGTACATGAGATTGCTATTCATTTTTTAAACTGTGTGTTTCACGTTATACTCTCAAGCCAGGTTACCAATATAGTATTTCCCAAAATACTTTTAAAACACCTTTACAACACATGAGATATTCAAATTTACGTAACAAAGAGTAATTTATGGAGGCATACTCAAATCATAAAAAAGTCTCGTTTATTAAAAGACTTATTCCTTTTCAATTATTAATAGTATAAAATATAAGCACGGAGTTCCAATGTATCAATTTATAAAGTATCTGGATTATTTATATGGATATTTTTCATACTTTTTCTACTTCATACAGTAATGCAATGACACTAGGAAACTATTTTTTTTTCTTTCTTTTGTCCCCTCCACAGTAACCCTGTGGAGAAGGGGTATTTATTTATTTAAATTATTTACATTAAACAGCTGCCTTGCGGCTTAAGCAGCTACAGGAGGGGCTTTTTCTTGCAGCTAAGTTTTACGTACTAGTCCTAAAGTTAACTTACTTGCACTTTGGAATTACTAACTTACACTAAGATCAGTTTTGTTAATACTATAATTCTACAGATTGTTATTTTACGGACGAGATATTTAATTTTCTTCTTTTTCACTACTGTCACACATCATTCATACTTGTTTCATTATGTACATAACCATTCATTCTTTCCATTCATTCGCACTTCACTAACTACACACTGTTCGCTACGACACTGACTTGGCTCAAAGTGTCCGTGGCGCTCGGGCCCATTGGGAAGCGTGGCAGGTGGGGCGCGGCGTCGGGTTCCCCGCGCGTCCCTCGGCCGATGACGAGTCTTCCCCCTCGCCTCCGCTCGCTCGCCCAAGGCAGCAAGCGTGTCGTGTGGCAGCGCGCGGAAGGAGAAGGCGACGCGCTACGGACCTTTCCGGAGGTGGGACCGATGCGCGTCAGTTTGCCTCACGGCCGGTGTCGCGCAGGATGCGCGGCGCCTTCGGACCCAGCGCCCTTAATGACCGCCTTCGGAGCTCCGGCAAGAATTGGTTTTTTACACCCAGAGCTCCGAACACGTCGGTGTTTCTAGGGTATCTATTGGGTGGGGGAGGAGGGAGGCGGGGGTACGCCGCGAGACGTGCAGCACGGTTTTTCGCCGCGCGAATCGGACGGAGGATAGAGGGAGGTGCCGCCGCGAATACCTCGTAGGCATTCGTCCAAATGGACCGCACGCAGGCAGTGAATCGGCGGCGTTTGAGGGCAGGATGGAGTTCGGGGGCTCGAAGGAATGGGCGTAGGAGGGTGGTTCGGGCAGTTATTTTTTGGCTAACGTATTTGGCGTGAGCGTGCCAGCGGAGACCGCTGTCAAGCTTCACACCAAGATCCTTCGTCATCTTTTGCCAGGGCACTAGGAAACTACATGCGGATTCGGAGTCTTTGGACCGCAGCGACACTTGCACGTGAGAGAGCTTCGGGTTCTTCCAAGTAGGGTCATAAAAGAGCCGCTCGCGTCCGAATAGGAAGGAAAGCCTCGTTCGCAGTTGTTGGGCCGCACAGAATGAAGAATAACAGACAATTAATATGTGTGAGCTGACAAGGTCCTCCAGCCGTGTGAGCCAGCCAGTCGGGCCAGGTCCTCCAGCCAGTAGCGCCACGGCAGCGCGCGTCCGTCAAGACTCTCGCTACGCGAAGCGGAGGAGGGCGTACGCGCCACCGCTAGCAGAACACAGCTTTAGGGCCCCTTCCCACGTCGCGACGTCGATGAGCTTCCGAGCGCCGCGGCTCGTAGCAGAGCATTGGTTTGAATGGAGACATACTCACGTGCAGCGGGCGGGCGCTGCTGCGGCTGCTGCGCTGCAGCGGAGAACTCTTGCTACGCGAAGCGGATGAGGTCGTACGCGCCACTGCTAGCAGAATACAGTTTTACCTGGTGCCCTTCCCACTGTGCCGCCGGTCGCTGCGTTTTACCTGCTGCGATTCCTTTGTTCGACGTCGCCGGAGGGTCGGCGAAACCCACCCCTGCAGAACCCACCCACTTCCACGGCGGGCGGCGGTGCGGCCGTTGCTGCAGCGGTGTCTGTGTCGGAAGGCCTCTGCTGCTTGACGGAAGCGCTCCGCCGGAACAGGTAGAACGCAGCGAACAGCGGCCGCAGTGGAAAGGCTCCCATTTAAAGCTGTGCTCTGCTAGCGGTGGCGCGTGCCCCCTTCTCCGCTTCTCGTGGCTGGAGTTCGGCGTCGGCTGCCGCAGCAGCCGCCACCCGCTGCACGTGGGAAGGCCTCCATTCAAACCAATGCTCTGCTACGCGCCGCGCTGCTGCGAAGGCGACGCGGTCGCGCCGTGGGAAGGGGCCCTTAAACGGTAGCCTTCCCACTGCGCCACGGCCGCAGCGCAGCTTATACCTGCTGCGGTCAAAGGTTCGTCGTCGCCAGAGTGTCGCCGAAGAGCCCTACCCCTTGACGGACGTGCGCTGCCGTGGCGATGTGGGAAGGCGCCCTAACGCTTACTCATGTCGACTGGCTGTGTTTGAAGTGAATAACGGAATATGTAACTCACGCGAGTAGCAAATTTCATCTAGTAGCAAACAGCAATCCGTGTGTACCCTCCTCATATGCGCCCTAGTCACCGTCAGAGAATTATGTCAGAAGAATTCCCCCAAATGAAAGGTATCACTGTAACGGTTTATTAATTAAATGTTATCGCAGCGGATTGAGGGTTATTCAACAATGCCAGTCATTCAAGCACTTATTCAAGCAAGTAGGAAGGGCAAAATCAATTAAAAATATTGGATAAGTTTTCATTTATTACTTGAAAATAATATTTATACCGTTGTTATTTATGAAATGTTATTATGTCGGTATGACAGTTATGCCGTCATAACAGTCATTAGCATACGATAATTAGAAAGTAAAACTTCTCCAAAATTGATATTCCTCAATTGATGAGACCGAAATCAAGAATCTGAGAATTTGAAACGAATATCTTGATTTTTTGGGGTACATTATATACAAGGTGCGTGAGAAAAGTAATGAGACTGGTAACTCTGCGGGCGATCTGGCAACGTTGTGTCTAACCAGGGGGGTGTTACTTAATAGGTGGTAAAACGTCCTTATTTGAAAGTAGTGGTGGGAGGGACGGTGAGAGGGGAGGTAAGTCCGCCATTATCTGCCACCCTGGCAAGTAGCGCTGTACAGGGGCTTTTGCGAACTAATTTTAAAAACAAAGTGTGATTTTGTGGATTTGTTTGTTGCAAGAACGACAGTGAACTGTTTTGTTTGTTATATTCGTATTCTCTGCACGTTTGCCGAATAGAGACTAATTTTTTGGTTGTTTGGCAATTTTGCAAAGAAATGCCGAAATATAGGTGTTGTTGGGTACCCAATTGCCACAATACCAGACGGGCAAATGCGGAAAAGACAAGATTATTTTCTTTTCCAAGTGATCCTGGACGGTAAGTGAAATGAAATATATGGCATGATTCTTACGAATGGTTTAACATTATTCGGATAATGTATATTTTTTGTATATTTACAAATAAGCTGTGGCTATTTTTATAAAAAACATCTAATTTTGCTAACATAACCTAACTAGTTTTAACAATTGTTAACAAACAATTTATTATTTATAGTCATTTCTGTATCAACAACCTTAAATCTAATACTTATTTTGTTTCTTATTATTTAGTAATTTATGTAATACAAACATTATTACATAATATAGGTGTATGAATTGGTTGATGGCAATTGGAGACCCAACATTGGCTGTTTGCCCATTGCAAACACTGATACACAGAAGGTATGTGTGCATGGAACATTTCATGCCTAGAATGTTGACTGCAGCAGGAAGAGCAGGGTGGAATGCAGTTCCTATCATATTCAATGATGTGCGTCCTGAATTGCAAGAAGAAGCCACGTAATTAATTACCCGCCGTTAATTCAATTCAATTCAAGAAGCACTCAGAACATTTTTAGAAGGCATACCACCAGACAGGCGTAAGTTATGTTTTTAGCCTCTATTAAAAGAAATAAGACATTTTTCCAATTACAATTTGTATTCAGATCAAAGACCCATGTCTCTTTGATTTGCAGGGCCAGCTCCACCTTCTCTGAATGTCACGGTCAACATGTCGTCCAACGTCCTCGCATTTCCTGGTGAGTACAAAAACATTTTTTTCACATTTTTAGTGAATGCACGATTCCTTTTTTAAGTCAATAACGCCTCCTCATTTTGTGTTACAGACTCTTCTCCTCCGGCTGGAGAGGAGAGAACAGAACCTGTGGAAGGGGTTATTGCAGCTCACCTCTTCCAATGTGCTATGTTTCTAAGAAAATGTGTGCTAGCTCTATGTTGCATATATGAGGAAAAAAACACTGATGACATGAAATATAATACCGTCAATTTTGGTAATCTCTTGGTATTGCTGTGCAATAAATTTAGATTTGAAGTGACACTATAATAGTAGTAGTACTTTTCATGAGTGATTTACATTACTCCAATGTCATCCCTAAAAACAATATTTTAATAATTTATATAAGTCATATTTAAATGGAGATGAGAATATGTGAGTTAAGTAATGGATGTAACTGATATAAACAGACAGCCATAAATACCGAATTTTGAAGAGTCCAGGTAGTTTACTTTCATTAAACGCTTTTCATGATAACAATATTTCTAACACAGAATTATGCAAGTATATAACACAAACATGTATTCTTATGTATGACATAATATCTCTTCTTCTAACACATTCTGTGATGGATTTTTTCTTGTGCATTATCACTAATTGATTACGTCCAAACTGCAGGACTCCAATATTTTTCATTAATCAAAAGAATAGAAGAAATTTGTCATAGCAATGTAAATAAATCAGAAACGTGCTTGAATCAACTTGGTGAGCTTCACTTTCCTACACAAGATATGTACAAAATTGAAGACGTTTTTGTGTTTTATATAATAAAAAGATCATTTTGCTGGATAACTGTCTCATGTTATGGCTGTTAATTTTTAATTCTTACTATTTTTCTTACATGTTTGCCTTGTGTACTATATACATAGCTCATTGGATAACAGTTTGGGATTGTTACTAGGAAATTTATATTACTTTCTAAACATTTTCACAAATGCAACATGACTATTTTTGAGATTTATTTTAGGAATCGTATAATTTTAAGTATGTTTTTGTATTATTATATTTAATTATATAACACGTATCTACATCAATATAAACTAGTACAAATAATTTTTGCATTTTCTGTTGCACATTTTCAAACCCCCTAAACTGGTTGTTGGATATAAAGGACTGACCCAGCCTAGGCACGAATCTATGAAGAATTTCTTTTTATTATTATTATTATTATTATTATTATTATTATTATTATTATTATTATTATTAATATTATTATTATTATTACTATTATTATAATTATTGATATTTAAATTAAGTCTTCTTACACTACCATGTATAAAATTAATTACCTTTCCATGATATTGTATTTAATACAAGAATTGAATTTTAAATTTAATTTATGTCTTATATTCAATTTTTAGAAATATTTCTATTGTATGCTTATATATATATATATATATATATATATATATATATATATATATATATATATATATTGAAACAAATAATGTGTTTCATTACACTAATTAAACATTAGTGTAAGTAATCAATAGATATTTTGGACTGCGCGGTACGTACGCCAAGCGCTGCGAACAACGACGGGAGCTAGCAACGGTCGCTACCGCCACCGGTGCCACCGCCGGGAGGCCAGCGTGAGAACGTCGGTTGCAAACTGGGCAGCGAGCACGTGCGAGCAGTCGTTAGGAGAATTGCGAAGAGGACAGACGTTAGCGGAGCGGCGAAGAGTTCGGACGTGTGGCGAAAATCTCGCCGGTAGTGCATGGACAAAGAGAACATGCGGTATAGTTAATGAACTATTAGCGACTGGAATATAGTAGATACGTGAATGAGACATTGAAAGTATCAGTAGAATAAAAGATTCGCGTTGATAGAACAATCGATCGCGTTCGTGTTAATTAGCGTAGTGGAAACCTTACCGAAACCGTGTGGTACGGAACTAGGACCAGCCCGCATTATAGGTGCAGGTTGAGTAATTAAATCCATCGACGGAAGGTGATTCGAGAGAAGTGCAACGCCGCGGTATCAAGTCCGAGTCGGGGAGGAGCCGCAAGGTCACCAGCCCAGGACGACCGCCACGCCATCAGCCGCCGACGGCCCACAGCTGCTGTAGAGGTCGGCAACCCTGTCGATACGAGCTGTTCTACGAGCATCAAAGGTATTTGGTCGGGGCCCCGAAGGTATAATAAATGCATATTACAACTAATCTTGGTACCAAGGCAAAGTGTGTAAGCGTTGTCAGATCATGTAATTAACCTATTTGATTTGCAAATAAATCTTGTTCATGATTGTATTTCCATTTCTAATCAAATTTCCCAGTATTATACCAACTTATCCAGGGACCCATTCACGGAAAAGATACCCTCCTTTAGTGTTATATTGCAGTGAAATACCCGGCATCACCAGGTACGTCACAGCTGGCGCCCGAACAGATGGAAAGCGTGTAATTAAGAAATGTGGCCTTAGGAAAGTTGGTAAAATATTGGAAAGCACTGTGCATGTATTGGATGTATAGTAATGCGGGTTAAAGATAATAGACAGGCAATGTAAAGCTTATTATTATAGGGAACAAAAAGTAACAGTACATGTATTAACAAAGCATGCAGAAGTCATGTAAGCATAAGGTATATTTGATAATTACAGAAATTTTGTTGTGTAATTAATTGTGGGCAGATATAGAAAGTTATTTGAGAGTAACCAGTATAAAGTTACTACTGCAGTTACTGAGTTTATGAAAGCCACACATGTACATATTGTAAATGATATAATGTAATAGAATTTCAAATTTTATAAAACATGTCAATAATGGTTGAATTGGTTGGTAGTTTTTAATAACATGGAAATTAAAGAATTGGGAAGCAGTAACAATTCTTGTGGAAATATAAGGGTGGTTAATATTATTGTATAAATTGTGCACATTACTTGTTGGGAATGTTCATTCAGCAGTGCATTATCCATTGGTGATGGTAAAGTTTGTGGAATTCAATGGAAAGGATACTAGGTTGGGGAATGTATAGCAGTATTGTGAATGTATATTGTTAATATTCATATGGTACTATTGAGGAAAATTTAGGGAGAAGATATGACATGTAATTGTGAGTGATTATTGTGTACATAATATAGCAATAATTGTGTCGAGAAGTAATTCTAAATTAATAGTGGATTTACTAAAATTTGTGAGCATTTTTGTAATAATGTTAATAAGTTTGTCAGCGGCATATACGTAGTCAAATGGTAATAATATTACTGATTGCAGAGAATATGTTTATTGTGTTTTTGTGGGGAGTGAGGGTGTGTTCGTCATCATTCAGCATTTGAAATATTAGCGCATTATAACAGTGATAAAGAGTATACAGTGCTGTGGCGGGCAGAGCAAATTCATAGGATAACTGTTGTACCGCTGTTAGGTGAGGCAAAAGGAAAATTTGTGCGAGTATTTTAGCGAAGTGAGGATCGAACGGATAGCTCAAAGTAACAGAATGGAGGCGCAAAATGTAGTGCTGGACCGGGAGGAGAAGGTGGATGACGTAAGGGAGATAGATGTAGGAATCGATAATAGCATTTCATCGGAAAGCAAGGATAGTGGAATTGGGAGTCGGTTGGATGATACGTCAGGGGATAATTTTAATAACGAAGTAGACGTGACATCAACGCCGATGAACCAGGCAGCAGGAAATCCAAATCGGGGGGTGTGTGGAAAAGATACCCATTTAGATTTAATGCAGAGGATGATGAAAATGTTGGAAGAACAGAGCAAAAGGGGGGAAGAACAGAGCAGGATGACCGAAGAATTGAATAGGAAGTCAGAAGAACAGAAGAGGATGGCGGAAGATCAGAAGAGAATAGCAGAAGAACAGAATAGGAAATTAGATGAACAGAAAAGATTCACAGAGGAGCAGAACAGGAAGTTGGCTGAGGAACTGAATAGGAAAGTAGAGGAACAGAATAGGAAGTTAGCTGAAGAATTGAATGGGAGATTAGACGAACAGGATAGGAAATTCGAGGAACGGATCAGCAAATTACAAGAGGAATTAAGTGGGAGAATAGGACGCGCCGAAGAACAAATTGAGTCAACGAAGAATGAGATGACCAAAATTGCGGAGCGGGTAGAAAGTCATGAGCAATGGACTGCCGAAGAATTAGGGAAACAGAAGAAGGAGTTAGAATCCCAAGTAATTAGTCTGGGGGGAGAATTAGAGAATAAGTTATACCAGCAATTAGATGCTAAAACCGCTAAGCAGGACGAGAAAATTGAAAGGATGCAGTTGGTAGTCAAGGAAGAAATGCAGGAGAATAAGCGGGAATGCGAAGAGAAGGTTGTGTCACTACGAACAGAGATCGAACAAATGAAAGAATGCAAGGCATCCCCAATTGCAGCAAGGGCGACGGTACCATTCACCCCTCCAAGATCACTAAAATTTTCAGGAGACGGCAAAGAAAATCCGTGCATATTCATGAGGGCGGCAGAACGACATTTAGCTGTCATCAATACCTCGGAAAGGTGTAAGACACAATTGTTATATTTAATGCTGGAAGGGAACGCAAGGACATGGGCCGATACATTTGATGAGTTTCCCGAATCAGTGAAGGTATTTAAAGATCGGTTCTTTGAGCGGTACTGGAATGAGGAGATTCAAATTAATTTTAAAATCAGCTTGATGAATAATTACTATAACCAGTCAATGGGAAGCTTGCGGGAATACGCAACAAGGCGTATCATGGAATACAAAACGTTATCCCCACCGATGAGCGATCAAGAAATTATATGTGTACTAACGAGACAATTCCCAGTTACGGTGCAGAATCTATTACATAGTGTGCAGCACACTAACTTGGAGAGATTCCAGAATGTGTTAGGAGGGTACGACCTAACTTTTGCAGGCGCACCAAAAAACAGGAATGAGGGGAACATTAATATGATAAGAACAGAACGGAATCAGGGGCAAGGGAGTGACAGGAGCACTAATTACCAGGGAAATCAACGCGGAAGAGGGGGAGATGGATGGAGACCAGAGCCGAGGAACCAGAGACCGGCCTGGAGCGGACCCAACCCAAACCGCACGGAGTCAAGAGGCGGGGGCGGAAGCGCATCTGACCAACCAGCACAGCCTAGCACAAGTAGAGAACAAGAGCACTATTTAAACCAATAAAGTCCGTGGTGAAAGGTGGCCCCATTACGGACGCGGAAATTGTGAAAGTTAACGTGGTCTCCATAAATACCATACAGACAGTAACCCACGATGCCCAACCGTGGCAGAGAAGTAAGAACTCAGCGATCAGAATCAGGAAATGTCCCACGATTACGATGGAATGTGAGGGAGTAGTTAAAGAAGCATTAGTAGACACAGGGTGCACGACTACAGTAGTGTCGGAGGAAATGTACGAGGAATTAAAAGCAAAAGGAAAAGAAATAATGTGTTTGCCTATGAATAGGGCGTATGTGATTGGAGCTACTCAGAAGAAGTCAAGCCCCATCACAAAACAAATAATGTTTCGAGCCATGATTGGCGACCAAGTATACGAGATAGTGGCCCTGGTAGTCAAAAAGTTATTACACCCGATAATCATAGGGACGGATTTTCTGGTCGATCACAGAGCAATTATTGATCTAGAACGGCAAATGGTGGAGTTGGGGAGCCAGGCGATAGGATTCGACTTGGGGATAGACGAAGGATACGAAGTATGCACGGGCGCAGTGGCCGAAGAATCATTAGAAGAACAGCTGAGGCAGCAGACGGAGAAGATAGAGATACTAAATACGCGTCACAAGGAGCAACTGTTGCAGCTGTTGATGGAGAACAAAGAAGTATTCCAGAAGAATCGCGCACCAATAAAGGGATTCACATTTCGAATCCAACTTACAGATACAACACCATTTCGACAGCGTAACTATCCGATACCAGCAGCGCTGAAGCAAGATGTTTCTGAACTATTAGCATCAATGATAAATGATGGAATCATAAGAAAGGCACAGACATCCTACACTAACCCAATCGTGATCGTCAAAAAGAAAGATGGAGGAATACGATTATGCCTAGATGCACGAAGACTAAATGCAGTAACACAACCATACAGGGATGCTCCGTTATCGGTGGAAGAAGCATTGCAGAGGTTTGGAGGGAACATCATTTTTTCTAGTACTGATTTTAGTAAAGCTTATTGGCAAATGCAAGTGGCGGAAGAGGACCAGCAATATACAGGCTTCGCATTTGAGGGAATATGTTATGTGTTTTGTAGAGTGCCATTCGGGTTACGCAATAGCGGAGCTGCGTTGATTCAATGCGTGGACAAGATTCTGCAAGGAAAGCTGCAGAACAGGGTTACAACATATGTGGATGACATAGTTTTACAAGCTAGATCAATAGAACAGCATTTTGAAGACTTACGAGAATTATTTCACATATTAAAGGAAAATAATTTAGTACTGAATGTGAAGAAATCAACGTGGTTCACTAAGAAAATAGAGTTCTTGGGCTACGTAATAACCACAGAAGGAATCAGCATGAAGCCGGAAACCATCGATGAAATCAAGAATATACCACCACCGAAAACAGTTAAACAGGTACGCAGATTCATCGGCACCTGTAACTACTACGCCAGATTTTGCCCACGATTCGCAGAAGCAATGCATCCATTCTACCAACTAACAAAAAAGGACCGAAAATGGAAGTGGGATGAAAAGTATCAAGAAGCATTCGAGAAAGTAAAGGAAATGTTTTATAACAGTTGCTTTATTGCACATCCGGACTTTTCAAAAAAGTGCGTGGTACAGACAGACAGTAGTGATATCGGTATGGGAGCAATGCTATATCAGGTGATCGACAAACAGGAGAAAATAGTGGCAATAGCTAGCAGAACCTTGAAAGGACCCGAACTCCGATTTTCGGCTACAGAAAAGGAGGCGAACGCCATCATATGGGCAGTAGCAAAATTCAAACCCTACCTAAAAGGAAGACATTTTACAATAAGAACTGATCACCAAGCTCTAACATTTCTAAGCAGATGTCATCTGCAGAACGACAGACTGCATAGATGGGTATTAGCATTACAGGAGTTTTCCTTTGACATAGAACATTGTCGCGGGACTCAAAATTATTTACCAGACCTTTTAAGTAGACACGAACCAGGCAGGAACAGTAAATACGCCAACGCCAGGGAATTCCACGTAATGGCGATTGATCTAGGAATCTCGAGATCACCGGTATTCGACTGGAATGATCTCGTCAGGCTACAGGAAAGTGACGACGAGATTTGCAAAATTAAAAGATTCAAGCAAGGACAGATGGCGGAAGAAGAGGCGGAATTCGCAATGTTACAGCAAAAGGAGGACAGGCGGAAAGTAGTACAGGAAGCAGTACTGATCAAAACCAAAGATAACCCGGAAATATGGAGGATTTGGATACCTCAGGATTGCACTAAGGAATTAATCAGATTTGCACACACGTCATTGGCACACTTTGGTGCGGAAAAAATCCATCAAATATTACAGTCTCTATGTTATTGGAAAGGAATGCGGAAACAAATCCGAAAGGTGATAAACTCATGTATGACTTGTTTGAAGGCAAAACATCCGAATCGGAAATATGACGGCCCGATGCAGAACATAATACCAACAGAGAAAAACGATTTGGCTGCACTGGACGTGTACGGACCACTGCCTCGTACAAACCACGGTAATAAATACATATTCGTAATCCTGGATGTATTTTCAAAGTTTGTCCAAGTGTACCCAATCAATAAGGTAAATTCAAGGAACTGCTTAAAACTAGTGGAAAGGTTTATTCAAATCGCCGGATCATATAAAAGGATATTATCCGACCATGGAACGATGTTCACGAGTGAAAAGTGGGAAGAAGGGATACGCAGAATGGGGGCAATTCCCATCCACTCGACGGTGCGTCATCCTCAATCTAATCCGTCTGAACGGATAATGAGAGAGCTATCAAGGTTATTCAGAACTTACTGCAAGAATGACCATACAGCATGGAACAAATTAATTCCGGACATTAACCGCTGGCTGAACCACATCCCTCACGATAGCACAGGAATCTCCCCGTGGGAAGCACATTTTCAAAACAAACCGCCCCACATCTTATACGCGTTAGAGAGACCCGAAATATCCCAAGAACCAACTAAAACATCAGAACAGATATACCAAGCATTAGTGAAGTCAGGGAAGGAAAGGAAATCGAAAGTAAAGAAGAAGAGTTACAAGTTCAGTGAAGGGCAACTAGTGTTACTACGAGTTCCCAAGGTATCAAACCCAAATTTGAAGCTGTATGCAAAATTTTTCCCATTATATGAGGGACCATATGTGATAGATAAAGTTACGGATAAAAATGTGGCTAAGTTACTAAATGACAAACAAGAAGTGGTGGGACACTACAATTTCCATAACCTAAGACCCTGTCCCATAGGTATGGAAAATAGTGAAGTGTAAATAAGTGTAATCTTAGTGTTAATCTAAACAATCACGTGTTAATTCGATTTTAGGGTATAAGTGTATATAGGGTTCAGAATATACAAGACAGTGCAACCATCGGCAGAGACGATGATACTAAAGTGAATTTTTCCGGAGGCGGGAAAAATCCAAAAAAGAAAAGGGGGGGTGATGAAACAAATAATGTGTTTCATTACACTAATTAAACATTAGTGTAAGTAATCAATAGATATTTTGGACTGCGCGGTACGTACGCCAAGCGCTGCGAACAACGACGGGAGCTAGCAACGGTCGCTACCGCCACCGGTGCCACCGCCGGGAGGCCAGCGTGAGAACGTCGGTTGCAAACTGGGCAGCGAGCACGTGCGAGCAGTCGTTAGGAGAATTGCGAAGAGGACAGACGTTAGCGGAGCGGCGAAGAGTTCGGACGTGTGGCGAAAATCTCGCCGGTAGTGCATGGACAAAGAGAACATGCGGTATAGTTAATGAACTATTAGCGACTGGAATATAGTAGATACGTGAATGAGACATTGAAAGTATCAGTAGAATAAAAGATTCGCGTTGATAGAACAATCGATCGCGTTCGTGTTAATTAGCGTAGTGGAAACCTTACCGAAACCGTGTGGTACGGAACTAGGACCAGCCCGCATTATAGGTGCAGGTTGAGTAATTAAATCCATCGACGGAAGGTGATTCGAGAGAAGTGCAACGCCGCGGTATCAAGATCCGAGTCGGGGAGGAGCCGCAAGGTCACCAGCCCAGGACGACCGCCACGCCATCAGCCGCCGACGGCCCACAGCTGCTGTAGAGGTCGGCAACCCTGTCGATACGAGCTGTTCTACGAGCATCAAAGGTATTTGGTCGGGGCCCCGAAGGTATAATAAATGCATATTACAACTAATCTTGGTACCAAGGCAAAGTGTGTAAGCGTTGTCAGATCATGTAATTAACCTATTTGATTTGCAAATAAATCTTGTTCATGATTGTATTTCCATTTCTAATCAAATTTCCCAGTATTATACCAACTTATCCAGGGACCCATTCACGGAAAAGATACCCTCCTTTAGTGTTATATTGCAGTGAAATACCCGGCATCACCAGGTACGTCACAATATATATAAATTTATACTGACTTGTCATGCATGGGCGTATGTTGTATTTGTGACAAATTTATTATTTTTGTTTTGTTTAGCAGCAGTGATATTTAGTATAATGATAGTATCACAAATGATGATTGACCATGATTTGTTCCTTTGTTTCACATAACAGGATTTTTTCATGCACATTGTAATTTTTTTATATGTACCAATTTTACAAATAAATATTATTTATGTAAAATACCTTTTTTAATTTTAACTTCCTATCATTACAATTTACTTCACTTCCTCACAATTACATATCCTTTAAGAATTACTGACTTCTACATTACCTTGGGCATTCATTTTTATGTCAAATACATTTTATTTAGTACATAACCATGCCCGCCATTTTGAAAATTTACTATATAATGTAATTTCAAATAGCCCGGTTCACGTCCGTCCTCCATTTCAATTGGTTTACTGCCTTTCGACGCTTATTGGCTGGCGGGGACAGAATATGGCTGCCTCTTTCTCATTCGTTGTTTCTGTTGGGGTGGGAGATTCGAATTTCTCCCCTCCACGAAAATAAGGGCTTTCCGTTTAACATTGACTGCCGTCTCTGATATATACTCTCTGTGTCTAACGGCCTGTGCTAGACCGTTTTGTTTATCCCTTCCACATCCTCAGTCCGAGTTACAACTCCGTACAAATAACACATTATTTTTGACAGCGCCATCAGTAAAGTTGTGTTTTTGTTGTGTGTTAGAGAAATGGAGCATCGGAATTTAGAGCAACGTTGTGCAATAAAGTTTTGTGTTAAACTTGGTGAATCCGCGAGTGTGACTTTTGAAAAGTTGAAACAGGCCTATGGGGAACATTGCTTATCAAGGGCACACGTTTTTCGCTGGCACAAATCATTTTTGGAAGGTAGAGAACACGTTGAAGATGACCCTCGCTCAGGGAGACCTTCAACTTCAAAAACTGACGAAAACGAACGTGTGAGGGCTCTTGTGAGATCAGACCGCCGTTTAACAATAAGGATGATCAGTGAACAGTTAAATTTAAACACTTTCACCGTACATCAAATTTTGGCAGACGATTTGAACATGCGAAAGATTTGTGCCAAAATGGTGCCGCAAAACCTCACAACTGAACAGAAGGACAATCGAAAAAACGTGTGCGCTGATCTTCTTGAGAGGATTGCCAATGACCTAGAATTCTTCAGTGTGTGATCACAGGTGATGAATCGTGGATATTTGAGTACGATCCTGAAACGAAGCGGCAAAGCGAAGAGTGGCACACTCCGTCATCTCCTCGGCCGAAGAAATGTCGAATGAGCAAATCGAAGATCAAGACCATGCTGATTTGTTTTTTTGACAGTAAGGGAATCGTGCACAAAGAATTTGTTCCACCAGGACAAACTGTCAACCAAGTGTTTTATAAAAGTGTCCTTGAAAGGCTCAGGAAAAGAGTGATTCGTGTGAGACCACACATTGCAGACAAGTGGATGCTTCATCATGACAATGCCCCGTGTCACACGGCCATTTCCATCAGTGAATTTTTGACCTCAAAACTCATTACTGTTGTTCCTCAACCCCCATATTCACCTGATTTGAGTCCTTATGACTTTTTCCTTTTCCCTGAATTGAAACATGTCCTAAAAGGACGTCATTTTGGAACTCTGGAGAACATTCAAAAGACCGTGACCGACCAGTTAAAAGCCATTCCAGTTGAAGACTTCCAGCGCTGCTACAAAGAGTGGGAACAACGACTCCGCCGGTGTAGAGCTGCCCAAGGGAACTACTTTGAAGGGGATCATATTGTTGTTTGAAAAAAATAAAAAAATTAGTTAGTATAAAATCAGTCTCATTACTTTTCTAACACAACCCTCATCAACATTCTCAAACAACACTCAAAATTGGCTCCAAATGTTTGCATTCTTTTAGAATAGAGGAAAGAACAGCTAATAATATCTCTGCATTTATTTCGTTGAGCAATTAATTTTCAAAAATTCAAAAATTCAGAATTTTGTTTTCGTTCTTTTCCTGCAACTATACACTTTAATGATACAGATTTGTTATTAAAATTTGTTTTCCAAAGGCAGATCATTGATAAAGGTCTGAACAAATTTTGTGAAAAATGAATAATTTTGCGTAACTTAAGCTTCAATAATGGCAATTAAAGGAAATATTTTCACAATACGGGCAGTAATATTTTCTTTAAATATCTTTCTTTTACACGTTAAAAAGCTTATAAAATAGTAGCATGTACAATTTTCGTTAGACACCCTCAGTGTTCGAAATTTGCAAAAGTTATAAATAACGTGATAACTTATGTGCATAACGAGATACATCAGTGATCACTAAAATAATATTTATGCAACTATCGTTTAATTGTACTTGTATTATACGTTAAACACCACTGTAGTACCAAATTGCAGTATAAATTTCAATTTCGAAATTTGACTGAAAATGAATTTTTTTAAACTGGAAATTTATGAGAAAATGCTACATTGTCACGTTTTTTTAGTGTTGGGTACATTTTTTCTTATTTTGTAAGAAAATTAGTACACAATTAATAAAAGATTGTCGACTAGTTGATTTTGAATATTTGAGAAGGGGATGCGATAGCGAACACTTTTGTATGGAGCTGCTCTTTCGTTTTTAAAAATGTAATCTCCGTTAAGAGACCAGATAAAAATTTGAAAATATAACATTAAAAAGTTCACTATAATACCAAATTTCTTAATAGATTACAATTTCCAAATTTGACTCAAATTGTGTTAAAAATAGCAAATTTCCTCGAAAAGTCCATTATTTGTACCAGTTTTTTATTTTTTTATAGTTGAGAACAAAATTATTTGTTTTCTTACAAAATTAGTAAATAATTAGTAGAATAAAAAGGCTAATTAAATTTGAATATCAAGGAACGGGCGTGCTCGGCCCTCACTCCTGTTTGGAGACGCTTCCAATTTTTAGGGTTTCTAAAGTGTAATACACTGTTGAGGGACAAGATAAAAATTTGAAATATTACATGTAAAAGTTCACTATAATGTTAAATTGCGTAATAAATTTTAACTTAAGTTTGATTCAAATTAGTTTTAAAATTCGCAAAACTTTACGGAAAATGCATCATTGTCACCGCTTGTTTAAATGTTTAAAGTAGAGTAAAAATTATTTATTTTTTACGGAAATAGAATATAATTAGTAGAATATTGTAGGCTAAGTGAATTTAAGAGTCAGGGAAGAAGCAATAGTTCCTTCTTGTAATGGTAAGCAATGGCTCTATAGTACTGACTAATTTTTATTCACATCCGTGAAGTGTCGTTTCTCTATAGTAGGCTAAGTCTCTATAGTAGTATTAGTAGTAGTAGTAGTAGTAGTAGTAGTAGTAGTACTACTAGTAGTAGCAGTAGTAGTGGTAGTGGTAGTGGTAGTGGTAGTAGTGGTAGTGGTAGTGGTAGAAGTAGTAGTAGTAAGAGAGTTGCCTTTTATATTTTAGTATTAGAGAACAAAAACAAATATTAATCATCGAAAATCACTTTGTTGTTTTTCAAAATATTCCCCATGAAAATCTATACACTTTTGCATGCGTTTGTACCAATTGTCGAAGCACTTTTGCCACTCTGATTGAAGTATCTCCAAAACATGCATTCTGAATGCAGTAACCGCTTCTTCAGGTGTCGAAAAACGTTGAACACTCAGTTTGATATTTACGTAAGGGAATAAAAAGAAGTCATTCGGTGCCAAGTCAGGACTACACGGCGGATGACTCATCAAAACGATGTTTTGGGTGCTCAAAAATGCAGTTATTCGAGTCGATGTGTGAGAGCTCGCATTGTCGTGGTGAAGAAAGATCCGTCTTCGGCGGTTGGTTTTCCTGATTTCTTGGAAGACAGCTGGCAAACAAATCGTTGTGTAACACTCAGAATTGACTGTTCTGCGTTGTTCTAGTGGTACGGTTGCGACATGTCCATTTTTTTCGAAAAAAGAAGCGACAATCTGTTTGGAAATGCTTCGTGCGCGAACAACTTTTGTTGGATTTTGCTCATCTTGAAACACCAATATAGTCGACTGCTGTTTACGTTCGGGCTCATACGCGTAATCCACGATTCATCACCTGTCACGATGTCATAGACGTGTTTCGAAATACCGCGATCGAATTTTTTGAGCATTTCCTCCGACCAATCGGCACGAGCCGTTTTTTGAGCGATTGACAAATTGTGCGGGATCCAACGCGAACAAATTTTTTGACAGTCAAATGTTCATGCAATATTGAATGTATGCTAGTCCCACTAATGCTTGAGGTTGTCTCGATCTCACGATAGGTTACATGACGATCTTGCAATATCAGTTCACGCACAGCATCAATAATTTTCGGAACAAGAACTGATTTTGGACGACCTTCGCGAAATTCTTCTTGGAGTGAACTACGACTACGATTGAATCCACCATACCATCGATAAACACTGGTCCTTGATGGAGCTTCATCACCAAAAATTGAATTAAGTTCGTCCATGCAGTGTTGCTGATTAATCCACGTCGAAAGTTGTAAAATATAATGATGACACGAAAATGTTCACGATTTAATTCCATTTTTGGGCCAAGATGAATCTTTTAAGTTACTGTAAATAACACAAATAGCGCTCGTATGTCAAAACGTTCTAAGTACGTATAACCTCAAAACATCCATCTTTACGATAGAGCTGTCAGTTGCCAGATTGCAACACCAGGGTTGCCAAATCCCGAAACATAAAAGGCAACCTTCGTCGTCGTCGTCGTCGTCGTAGTAGTAGTAGTAGTAGTAGTAGTAGTTATAATGGTGGCAGTAGTACTGGTAGTAGTAGTAGTTGTAGTAGTAGTAGTGGTAGCAGTAGTAGTGGTAGTGGTAGTAGTAGAAGAAGAAGAAGTAGTAGAAGAGGCAGAAGTAGGAGTAGAAGTAGGCGTATGAGTAGGCGTAGAAGTAGGTAGTAGTAGAAGCAGGAGTAGAAGTAGGCGTATGAGTAGGCGTAGAAGTAGAAGTAGTAGTAGACAGAGAGACATAGATATATCCCTAATTAGCGAATTTCACAGAAAAGACGTATGGAATCCATGGTACCAGGATGTCACCGGCAAAACCGCAATACTAATCAATTAAATTTTCTCATCCAAGAGGGGAACGAGGGCTTCGTATGGGTCGGTATAAACAACATCAGAATTTACAGTTGCTACTTTTCTTCAGACGACGCCCTGGTTACTTTCGAGAGAAATATCGGAATAACGGAAATATCGAGAGAAATATCAACGGCAAAAGGCGAAATCATCGTCGGGGACAACTTCAACACAATGGCAATCCCCTAAATCCGATAGAAGATGGTCGCTGGTAACAGATTTGTGCTCACGTAAAAACTAGCAGAAATGTTTCGTAGAGGATGCTCCAGCTCTATTATTGACCTGACTCTGACGACCAACAGAGTGGCAATCAAAATACGAAACTGGGCAGTCCTCGAAGAGACCACACGAAGTGACTATATATATATATATATATATATATATATATATATATATATATATATATATATATTGTGACGTACCTGGTGATGCCGGGTATTTTCACTGCAAGAAATTACTAGAGGAGGGTATCTTTTCCGTGAATGGGTCCCTACGATAAGTTGGTATAGCATTAGGAAAGTTAATTAATAAATGAAGTACAATCATGAACAGCATTTATTCACAAACCAGATTTGTTAATTACATGATCTAACAACATTTATACACTCTGCCTTGGTACCAAGATTAGGTGTAATACATATTATCATACCTTCGGGGCCCCGACCAATACCTTCGATGCTTGGAGCACGGCTCGTGTCGGCAGGGGTCGCTGACCTTCGCAGCAGCTGGGCGTCGTCGGCGGCTGATGGCGTGGCGATCGCCTCGGCTGGTGACCTTGCGAATCCTTCCTGATTTGGCTCCTGGTACCTCGGTGTTGCACCTCACTCTGATTATCTTCCGTCGCTGGATTTAATCACCTAACCCACGGCCACTACACGTGCTGGCCTCAGTTCAGCACCACACAATTCCGGTGTTATTCTTACCGCGATAAATAATACAAGCGCGATCGATTGTTCTCTCGTCGCTGATCTCTCATCCTAATAATATTCTCGATCTCTACTTCACGTATCTATTGTTCTACAGTTGCTACTACTTCACAAAATACACCGCATGTTCCCTTTGTCCATGCACTAACGGCGAGCTCTTCGCCACACGTCCGTACCTACCGGCCACTTCTCCGCGACTGTCCTAACGGCTGAAATCTTCGCCGTTCGCTGCCCAGTTCGTAACCGACATTCTCACGCTGTCCTCGCGGCGGCGGCAACGGCGGCGGTAGCGACCGTTGCTAGTTCCCATCGTTGTTCGCCGCGCTTGTCGTACGTACCGCGCAGTCCAAAATATATACTGATTACTTACGCTAATGTTCTAATTAGTGTAAGGAAACACATTATGTGTTTCATCACCCCCTCCTTCCCTTTTTTGGATTTTTCCTGCCTAAGAAAAATTCACTTTATCGCCATCGTCTCTGTCGATAATAACGCTCTCTTATTCACTACATGAATCCTTATATACACGTATTCCCTAAAATCAAATTAACACGTGATCATTTAAACTAATACTCATATTACACTTTATTTACACTTCACTATTGTCCTCGTTTATTGGACACGGTCTCAGACTGTTAACATTATGGTGTCCTATCACTTCTTGACTGTTATTTAACAGTCTGGCCACGTTTTTGTCCGTTACTTTATCTATGAAATATGGCCCCTCATATAGCAGAAAAAATTTTGGGTATAATTTTAGGTTTGGGTTCGATACCCTGGGAGCCCGTAGCAGTACCGATTGTCTCTCACTAAACTGGTGAGTCTTCTTCTTCGGTTTCTTCTTCTTTTCCTTTCCTGATTTTACCAATGCTTGGTATATCTTCTCCTTCGTTTTCGGTGGTTCTTGTTTATTTTCTTTCAACAACTGCGACCTCTGCTCTCTCTGTTGTACATTCAATATTTTTATCTTCTTCTTTGGAGTACCTGCGAATGTGCAGTCATACTCTACCACTGCCTTCTGATACCTTCCTAACTCGGCATGACTTGCTTTGCCCAATAGGTTCTGCATAGTGATGGAAAGCTGTCGCGTTATTACGCAAATTATTGCTTGGTAGTTCCTCAGGTTTATCTTGATGTTTGTTCGGGTTTCCTCGCTCCAATCTCGTACGAAAATTTTGTCATTAAATTTCTTCAAGAATTTAGGAAATACATTAAAAATTCCTGTCCATGTCCTGGCGTTTCCTTCTAAAGTTGGGTGTGAGAACTGGATCCTGTGTCCTTCCACGGTGTTAATTAGTGCTAGATGCTGTTCTGCTGCTCGCATAATTGCGTCAGGGTTTTCCTTACCATCTTCCGAATATTTCAGCGACTTTGGAGGCATAACTGGCGTCACCCCATTCTTGACACTCGGTGACATTTTCCCTACTTCTTCCTGTTCAAATTCAGCTTGTATTATTACTTTCTCCTCGCACCCTTGTATATTTTCTTCGATTTCTTCTTCTATTATACGCTCCATTTCTTCCGTTTTCATTTCCACTTCTTCTTCCATTATTTGCTTCAATTCTTCCGTTTCCACCTCCACTTTACAAACATCCTCCTCGGCCTCGATTTGGACCTCCACCGTTTTGCCCTCCGCTGTCTTGACTTCTTCATGAATTTGGTTCGTCATCCCCTCGCTTTTATCCTCTGCAGTAACCCTAGCATCCACTTGATGGTGTAGCTTGTTCTCCAATTCCCCACCCAAACTGATTACTCGGGATTCTATTTTCTTTTCCTGTTTTATGAATCTTTCGGACATCGATTGCTCCTGAATTTCCACTCGTTCCACAATTTTGGTCATCTCCCTCTTGGTCGACTCAATTTGTTCTTCAGTATGTTCTATTCGCCCACTTATCTCCTCTCGTAATTTGCTAATTCGTTCCTCTGCTTTCCTATCCTGTTCATCTAATTTCTTGCTTTGTTCTTCCGCGAACTTCTTGATCTGCTTCTCCGTAAATATTTTATGTTCATCTAATTTCCTACTCTGCTCTTCTGCCAACTTCCCAATCTGTTCCTCTGTGAATATTTTCTGTTCGTCTAATTTCCTGCTCTGTTCTTCCAATGTCTTCCTATTCTGTTCTTCAATTTTCCCATTTAGTTCTTCAACCAACTTCCTGCTTCGTTCCTCTGCTTTCCTATTCTGTTCTTCCAATATCTTCCTATTCTGTTCCTCTGTGAATCTCTTCTGATCTTCCCACATCTTCATCATCATCTGCATCATGCCTGAATGGGCGTCTTCTCCACCCCCCCGATTTGGACTTCCTGCTGCCTGGTTCATTGGCGTTGACGTGATTTCTACTTCTTTATCAAAACCTTCCCCTGACGTATCATCCAACCTGCTTCCAATTCCACTATCCCTGCTTTCTGATAATGTATTGCTCCCCATTCCTTCATCTATCTCCCTTACCTGCTCCACCTTCCCCTCCGAGTCCAATACTACATTTTGTTCCTCCATTTTATTACCTTTTAGCTTCACGTTCGACCCCAACTCCACTAAATGCTCGCACAATTTTCCCTTTGCCTCTCTTAACAACAATACAACAGTTACCCTATTAATTTACTATGCCCGCCACAGCACTGTATACTCTTCGTGACTGTTTTAATGCACTATTATTTCATATGCTGATTGATGAAGAACAAACCCTCACTCACCACAAAAACACAATAACACTAATTCAGTAATCACATAAATTCCCACTCACCTACCAATACATAAACATATTCTTTACAATAAGTAATATTATTACCACCTGAATACATATGTACTGCTAATAAACTCATTAAAATTATTACAAAAATGCTCCCAAATTTAGTAAATCCACTATTTGCTTTGGAATTACTTCTCAACACAATTATTGCTATATTATGTGCACAACAATCACACACAATTACATGTCATGTCTTCTCCATAAACTTCCCTCAATAATACTACATGAATGTTGAAAATATACATTCACAATGCTGCTACACACTTCCCAACCTAGTATCCTTTCCACTAAATTCCACAAACTTTACCATTACTAATGAACAATGCACTGCTGAATGTAAATTCCCAGCAGGTAATGTGCACGATTTATATAATGATATTAAATACCCTTATATTTCCACAAGAATTATTACTACTTCACAAATTCTTTAACTTCCATGTTATGAAAAATACCAACCAATTCAAACATTATTGACTTGTCTTACAAAATCTTTGAAATTATACTGCACTATATCACTTACAATATGTACATTTATAGCTTTCATAAACCCAGTAACTGTAGTAGTAACTTTATACTGGTTACTCTCAAATAGTTTCATATATCTGCCCGCTATTAATTAAACAACAAAATTTCTGTAATTACCAAGTATTCATTATGCTTTCTTGACTTATGCATGCTTTGTTAATACATGTACTGTTACTTTTGTTCCCTCTAATAATGAGCTTTACATTGCCTGCCTATTATATTTAACCTGCATTGATATACATCAAATACATGCACAGTACTTTCCAATGTTTTATCAACTTTCCTAGGGCCACATTTCTTAATTACACGCTTTCCAGACTGTTCGGGCGCCAGCTGTGACGTACCTGGTGATGCCGGGTATTTTCACTGCAAGAAATTACTAGAGGAGGGTATCTTTTCCGTGAATGGGTCCCTACGATAAGTTGGTATAGCATTAGGAAAGTTAATTAATAAATGAAGTACAATCATGAACAGCATTTATTCACAAACCAGATTTGTTAATTACATGATCTAACAACATTTATACACTCTGCCTTGGTACCAAGATTAGGTGTAATACATATTATCATACCTTCGGGGCCCCGACCAATACCTTCGATGCTTGGAGCACGGCTCGTGTCGGCAGGGGTCGCTGACCTTCGCAGCAGCTGGGCGTCGTCGGCGGCTGATGGCGTGGCGATCGCCTCGGCTGGTGACCTTGCGAATTCTTCCTGATTTGGCTCCTGGTACCTCGGTGTTGCACCTCACTCTGATTATCTTCCGTCGCTGGATTTAATCACCTAACCCACGGCCACTACACGTGCTGGCCTCAGTTCAGCACCACACAATTCCGGTGTTATTCTTACCGCGATAAATAATACAAGCGCGATCGATTGTTCTCTCGTCGCTGATCTCTCATCCTAATAATATTCTCGATCTCTACTTCACGTATCTATTGTTCTACAGTTGCTACTACTTCACAAAATACACCGCATGTTCCCTTTGTCCATGCACTAACGGCGAGCTCTTCGCCACACGTCCGTACCTACCGGCCACTTCTCCGCGACTGTCCTAACGGCTGAAATCTTCGCCGTTCGCTGCCCAGTTCGTAACCGACATTCTCACGCTGTCCTCGCGGCGGCGGCAACGGCGGCGATAGCGACCGTTGCTAGTTCCCATCGTTGTTCGCCGCGCTTGTCGTACGTACCGCGCAGTCCAAAATATATACTGATTACTTACGCTAATGTTCTAATTAGTGTAAGGAAACACATTATGTGTTTCAATATATATATATATATATATATATATATTCTAACACCCCCTTTACCCCACACAAACTGTATACCTTCTGCACCCACAGCACTGTAAGCATGCACTGTAAGCGGGTTGTTAAGATATTATGCTCGTGAAGCGAGCTTAGAATCTCAGGAAGCAGGATCTTTGGGGTACGAGAAAGGTCTGAACCCTTGACACAATAAAAGTCACACAAATCACACATAAACGAGCATATAATTCACTCCAAAATTCTGTGGCATGAGTTGATAACAACGAAAAACAAATCAAAAATAGAATTACACTTTCAAAAACAATGATCAAATAAATACAAATAAGCAACCTTTACAGCCTATTTAATGAATGAACACTTAATTTTGTTCAGAACTAACTTTCTGAAGCAATTTCTCTAACCAGTACTGGGAATTCCCTTTGAGAATTCAATACGCGTAAATTTAAGTTATTCTAGTTACAATTGCACGTGAAATTAAACTCAATTTACAATCTCTTGCCTTTCTTTAAAATATTACATACAATAAATAATATGTGGGCAAGCGCACTACTCTCAATTTATCTCTTAATTGTAACTGCTAATAACAGAATAATGACTGCTCCAATAGAATGGGTTAAGGCAAGCAATAACGCATTAAATCTCCCACTACAAAGCTGCAAATTATTACCACCCGTGTCCTCAGTTTTCTAACACTTCTGGAACTATTCTTTCCCTGCCGACGTGAACTTGACCTAATTTCACAGTTCTACAGGTTACCTCGAAACTGTCCACTTTCCAACCTTGAAGTCGCGTGCTGGGTTGCGCACCGCGTTGCTCGATTCCGAAGTTCTGCGTCGCCTGCGCTGTCCTCTTGCGTCTTTTTCTTTCTTCCTGAACGGTGTCTTCTCCCCGGTCGACTCGCGTATTCTTCCGTCTCCACTAATCGGTTTCTTCTCCTCCCACGGCTGCTACCGCCTTCGATTACGCCCAATTTGTAGAAAATGTCCCTTGCACTCCCCTGACTGCTAGTGCAAGTACCTCGCTCGTTCCTAACTTTTATTCTGTTAATCAAGACCTTTCAGAGCTTTCCTCACAACGGGCAACTTTTTACTTCCCGTATTAGTTAATAGAAGAATACTTCACTAATTCCTCACTACTTCGCGGACGACTAACTAGACGTCTTTGCAACGCCGTAAACTCCTATCTAAACAGTCGTTGCGGCGGCAATTACTACCTAATCTGACGAGCGCTGATGAAAATCTGCTTACTTGCCGAGCGGTGACTTACTAGAAGAACTGCTGACCCGACGCGTGCTGGCAGAAGAGAGATGTTGACCCGACGCGTGACGGCTAGGAAAAGAGACCTTCCGCTTGCACGTCCGCCTATTTATTGGCGTTGCCTAGGGAAATTCTCTGTGGCGGGGGTAACTTCTCCTCCTTCAACCCTTCACCAGTAAAACGTGACTTGATAGTTCGTGGCGACTAGTACGAGCAACGGATACCAGGCTGCGCGTTTTGCTACTCTGGGTTTCGGCCGCTCTTCTCGCTGCCTGTGAGCGTTCATGCCGATAAAACGGTGGTGTTATGGGGTTGTATAATCCCATATCGCCACAATATATATATATATATATATATATATATATATATATATATTGTGGCGTCACCAATTAATTAAGTATAATTTTATTGTGGCATCGCCAATAACAAAATAATTTCTACATCTAATGACAGCTCCCGCCGCGGCAGAAGTGGGTCGAGGGACACTGCCCGTGCCGCGGAGGCCCTTTCGCTACGCAGCTGAGCGGAGACGCGCCGCATTCAGGCCCTTTTTTCAGAGGCGACTCGTTTATTGCCCTCATAAAATGGAAGGCCGAAGCCCGGTCGGACAATGCACGCCCTCGCGCCCCCTCTTTTGGCACCACCCTGGGAAGGAAGGCGGAGCCCCCCGGAGGGGTTGGCCGGGTGTCAATTAAGACGACGACGCATTTACAACACGTCGTGAACGAAAACTTTCTCGGCCATCAACCGATCCCCTTCCAAACAATGCCCGCCCCCGCACTCGTTTTGGCACGCGCCTGGACTAGGCACCCGAATTCCCGCAGGGGCTGTTTACAAACTAAATACAGTAGGCTGTCGATTAGCCCATGCCGACCGTCGAGGGCCCGTGAAAATGCGCTCCTGCTCGAACACGTGTCCAGACAGCTGCCAAAAGTTTCTGGAACCGTTGACAAAGGGAAGCGAGCGAGAGAGAGAAGCCGGTGTCAGACAGAGAACAATCTACGGAAAAATACGGGAAAATTGCCACATGATTGGTTAATCAGAATTCTGCGACGCAGCCACCCTCAGCCAATGGGAAGCTTCGCCATGAGGGAAGGGAGAAATTCAGTGCTAGAAACATTTTGGGAAGGGGAAAGGGAGTTCTTTTAAAAACGAGATGCAGAGAGAAAACTTATCTTGTGATCGGAGCGCGACGGGGGGAGGAACACTCCCAGATATAATATTTTTGAGAGATAATTTTTGAGAGTTACTTCGTGATACTTCTGAGATACTTCGAGATACTTCCAAGATACTTCTTGGTTGCTAAATTTGCTTGATTACTCAGTTACTTACGATCGGGACGCGAGTTTGGGAAATACTTTCCCAGAGTCGAATTAGTTAGGACGCGACTAGTGGACTTGTCGCGGAGGAAACTCGGGCGGGAGACTACTGGATCCCGCGCCGTTTCCGCATCGGCCCGCCAGCCTTTGCCGCCTCCCGCGTCGGGCCCATTGACAGCCCACCGCGTTACGTCAACGCCCGTGGCCACTCGCCCCACTGAGCCTGCTCGAGCCGGCGACCTGGGATTGCCGCTGCCTGCCGAGAGGGGACGCGCCGCAGAAGATCAGCGACCCGGGACTGCCGCCGCCCCTGCTTTGAGGCTGCCGCCCGGCCCGCCCGCGGAGACAACGCAGCCACTGGTGAAAAACTACGAGAAGAAGCCGTCTCGCAGAACAATTGTAACGGCGAGAAATTGCCAGTGGCCGCGCTCAGGCCCTGCAGACCTTAAATGATGAATAGCACGTTTCATCAAAGAGTAAGCCTAATATGTTAGCCTTAAGGGAATTAACAACTAGTAATTAAGATAACCAGCTCACAGAGTAGATTTAGTAAAAAACTTGCGTCGCCCTTTGCGACATGTAACTTCCCTGGCAGCTCTTGGTGCCAGGAATAAACTGTTATTTGTTACAAATGACTCTGTGCTAATTCATGACCTCCCAACACTTCCATCCAGTCACATTTCAGGAGCTGAACCTGGCGCCCTCCCCCGCTCACATTAGGTTTGTTTACAATATATATATATATATATATATATATATATATATATATATTGAAACCCAGATTATGTGTTTCATTACACTAATTAAATCATTAGTGTAAGAATTCTATAGCTATTCTGGACTGCGCGGTGCGAGCGCCGGGCGCTGCGAGCAGCGGGCAGCCGGCAACGGTCGCCGCCGCCACCGGTGCCCGCCGGGAGGCGAGCGTGAGAACGGCGGGTACAAGCGTGGCAGAGCGCACGTGCAAAAGTTAGTTAGTTGGATTGAGGCGGCCGCCGCCGAAGGATGTGCCGACGTGCGGCCGGCGAAAGAGAGACGCCCGCGGAGCGGCGGCGAGTGCGGACGTACCGCGAGAGCTCGCGAGTAATACATGGACACAGTAGACAGGCAATATAGCCATGGAAATATCTGAAACTGTAGGATATCACAAACGTGTAAATAGAACATTAGAAGTATCAGTATAGTGAAAGATTAGTGTTGGTAGAATAATCGATGTTGTTCTTATTAGTTGGCGCGGTGGAAACATTCTTGAAATTGCGCGGTACAGAACTGTGACCAGTATACAGAGTAGGCGCGGGTTGTGTAATTAAACCCACTGACGGACAGTGGTTCGAGGAAGGTGCGAAGCCGAGGTATCAAGATCCTGGTTGGGGAAGAATTGCTGGAGCATCAGCCGTGGACGATTACCACGCTGCTGACGGCCCGCAGCAGTAGCAGAGGTCGACAACCCCGTCGGCTCGAGCGGCTCTACTAACATCATAGGTATCCGATCGGGGCCCCGAAGGTATGAGAAATGCATTTCACTCTTAATCTTGGTACCAAGGCAGAGTGTAAAAACGTTGTCTGATTATGTAAATAACAAATTTGATTTAAAATAAATCTTGTTTATAATTGTATTTCAATTTATGATTAACCACCCCAACGTTGCACCAACTTATCCAGGGACCCATTCACGTAAAAGATACCCTCTCTTAGTGTTGTATTGCAGTGAAAATACCCGGCACCACCAGGTATGTCACAGCTGGCGCCCGAACAAGTGGAAAACGTATAGTTAAGAAATGTGGCCCTAGGGAAATTGGTGAAATGTTGGAAAACAATGTGCATGTAATTGTTGTATAGTAATGCAGGGTATAGATGAGAAGCAGGCAGTGCAAAGTGTATTATTATAGAGTACAAAAAAAATAACAATACATGTGTTAGCAAACACATGCACAAGTCAAGTAAGCATAATGAAATGTTAATAATTACAAAAATGTTGTTGCGTAACTAATTGCGGGCTGACATAGGCAATTATTTGTGAGCATCCAATATATAGTTAATATTGTAGTTACTGAGGTTATGAAGGTTATACATGTACATGTTACAAATAATATAATGTAATAGAATTCTAAATTTTGTAAGACATATTAATAATATTTGAACTGCTTGGCAATTTTTTTTATAACATGGAAATCAAAGAAATGGGGAAGTAGTAATAATTCTTATGAGAATATAAAGGTGGTTAATAGTGTTGTACAAATTATACACAAAATTGTTTTTTTGCTGGGAACATTCACTCAGTAGTGCATTATCCATTGGTGATGGTAAAGTGTGGGGAATTTATTAGAAAAGATACCAGGTTGGGAAATATATACCAGCAGTGTGAATGTTTGTTGTGAATATCTATATGATATTATTGAGGAAAATTCAGGGAGGAGATATGACATGCAAATGTGAATGATGATTATGTACATAATATAGCAGTAAGTGCGTTGAAAAGTAATGTCAATTAATAAGGGATTTATTATAATTTGAAAGCATTTTTGTGTAATAGTATTAATGAGTCTATTAGCAGTGTATATGTGTTTCAATGGTAATAATATTATGTATTGTAAGGGTTATGTTTATGCATTGGTAGGTGAGTGGAAATTTATATGGCTATTGAATTAGTGTTATTGTGTTTTGGTGATGAGTGAGGGTTGTCCGTCATTAGTTAGCAATTGAAATAGGTGTGAATTAATCCATGCACGAAGGATACAGTGTTGTGGCGGATATAGTTACTTCATAGGATAACTGTGATATCGTTGGTAGGTGAGGCAAGTGGAAAATTTGTGCGGTATTTTAGTGTAGTGAGAATCGATCGGACAGCTCAAAGCAACAGAATGGAGGCGCAAAATGTAGTGCTGGACCGGGAAGAAAAGGCGGATGAAGTAGGGGAAATAGATGTAGGAATCGATAACAGCAGGTCATCGGAAAGTAGGGATAGTGGTATTGGAAGTCGGTTGGACGAAACGTCAGGGGATAGCTTTAATAAAGAAGTAGAAGTGACATCAACACCGATGATCCAGGCAACAAGAAATCCAAATCTGGGGGGTGGGGAAAATGCTATTACAAACTTCATGCAGATAATCATGATGAAACTAGACGAACAGAAAATATCAGCAGAAGACCAGAAAAAGGCGGCAGAAGAACAGAATAGGAAGGCAGATGAACGGAATAGGAAGATGTTCGAACAACTGAATGGGAAACTGGATGAACAGAAAATATTCACAGTGGAGCAGATTAGGAAGTCAGCTGAGGAGCAGAAAATATTCACAGAGGAGCAGAACAGGAAGTTAGCTGAAGAACTGAATAGGAAAGTAGAGGAACAGATTGGGAAGTTGGCAGAAGAGCAGAGCAGGAAATTAGACGAACAGAAATTATTCACAGAGGAACAGATTAGGAAGCTGGCAGAAGAACAGAATAGAAAATTAGATGCAATAGGGGGGCGAATGGGACGCGCTGAAGAACAAATTGAGGTAACGAAGAATGAGATGACCAAAATCACGGAGCGGGTAGAAATTCATGAGCAATGGACCGCCGATGAATTAGGGAAACAGAAGAAGGAGTTAGAATCCCAAGTAATCAATCTGGGGGGAGAATTAGAGAATAAGCTATATCAGCAACTAGATGTTAAAACCGCTAAGCAGGACGAGAAAATTGAAAGGATACAATTGGTAGTCAAGGAAGAAATGCAGGAAAATAAGCGGGAATGCGAAGAGAAGGTTGTGTTACTACGAACAGAGATTGAACAAATAAAAGAATGCAAGGCATCCCCAATTGCAGCAAGCGGGACGGTACCATTTACCCCTCCAAGATCACTAAAATTTTCAGGAGACGGGAAAGAGAATCCATGCATATTTATGAAGGCAGCAGAACGACATTTAGATGTTATCAATACTTCGGAAAGGTGTAAAATACAATTATTATATTTAATGTTAGAAGGCAACGCAAGGATATGGGCCGATACATTTGATAAGTTTCCCGAATCAGTAAAGGCATTTAAAGATCGATTCCTTGAGCGGTACTGGAATGAGGAAATTCAAATTAATTTTAAAATCAGCTTAATGAATAATCATTACAACCAGTCAATGGGAAGTTTGCGGGAATACGCAACAAGGCGTATTATGGAATACAAAACGCTATCCCCACCGATGAGCGATCAGGAAATAATATGTGTACTGACAAGACAGTTCCCAGTTACGGTGCAGAATCTGTTACGTAGTGTGCAGCACACCGACCTGGAAAGATTCCAGAATGTGTTAGGAGGGTACGACTTGACATTTGCAGGCGTACCAAAGAACAGAAATGAAGGGAATGTTAATATGGGTAGATCGGAACGTAACCAGGGGCAAGGGAATGATAGGAGCAATGATTACCAGAGAAACCAACGCGGAAGAGGGGGAGACGGATGGAGACCAGAGCCGGGGAACCAGAGACCGGACTGGAACAGATCTAATTTAAACCGTACGGAGACGCGAGGCGGGGGCGGGAATGCACCCGACCGAGTAGCACAGCCTAGCACAAGTAGTGATCAAGGACACTATTTAAACTAATAGAGTCCGCGGTGATAGGTGGCCCCATTGCGGACGCGGAAATCGATGACGTAAACGCGGTCTCCATAAACGCTATGCAGCCGGTAACCTACGATACCCAACCGTGGCGGAGATGTAAGAACTCAGCGGTCAGAATCAGGAAATGTCCCACGATATCGATAGAATGTGAAGGTATAATTAAAGAAGCTTTAGTAGACACAGGGTGCACGACTACAGTAGTATCAGAGGAAATGTATGAGGAGTTAAGAGCAAAAGGAAAAGAGATAATGTGTTTGCCTATGAATAGGGCGTATGTGATTGGGGCAACTCAGAAGAAGTCAAGCCCCATCACAAAACAAATCATGTTTCAAGCCAGGATTGGCAACCAAGTATATGAGATGGTGGCCCTGGTAGTCAAAAAATTATTGTATTCGGTAATCATAGGGACGGATTTTCTGGTCGATCACAGAGCAAATATAGATCTAGAACGGCAGGTGGTAGAACTGGGGAGCCAGGCGGTAGGATTTGACTTGGGGATGGACGAAGAATACGAAGCGTGTACGGGCGTAATGGCAGAAGATTCATTAGAAGAACAGCTGAGGCAGCAAACGGAGAAGCAGATTGAGAAGTTTGCGGAAGAACAGAGCAAAGAATTAGGTAAACAGAAAAGATCCGAGGAGGAACAGAATAGGAAGGCGGAGGAACGGAATAGAAAACTAATAGAAGAACAGAACGGGAAGGTGGTTGAAGAACAGATTAAGAAGCCGGCAGAAGAAATGGGAAGAATCACAGAAGAACGGAATAGGAAGCTCATCGAAATATGCGAAAAACCGTATGGGAAAGCGGAGGAACTGGATAGGAAAGATGAGGTGTTAAAATTTCAATCATGCCATCAAGTAGATGCTAGGGTAGCGGTAACAGATAGAAACGAGGGAATGACGAACCAAATCCATGAGGAAGTCAAGACAGCGGAGGGCAAAACGGTGGAGGTCCAAATCGAGACCGAGGAGGATGTTTATAAAGTGAAAGTGAAAACGGAAGAATTGAAGTTAATAATGGAAGAAGAAATGGAAATGAAAATAGAAGAAATGGAGCGTATAGTAGAAGAAGAAATCGTGGAAAATATACAAGGGTGCGAAGAGAAAAGAGTACAAGAAGAGTTTAAACAGGAAGAAGACGGGAAAATGTCGCCAAGTGTCAAGTATGGGGTGACACCAATTATGCCTCCAAAGTCGATGAAATCTCTGGGAGATGGGGCGGAAAACCCTAAGGTAGTTCTGCGAGCAGAAGAACGGCACCTAGCATCAAACAACATATTGGAAGGATACAAGATCCAGTTATTACACCCAATGTTAGAAGAGAACGCCAGGACATGGGCAGAGAATTTTGGTATATTTCCGAAATTTTTGAAGGAATTTGAAAACAAGATTTCTGTACGAAAGCGGAATGAAGAAACCCAAATAAACATCAAGAGCGACCAGAGGAATGGCCATCACAACTACATCACGGGAAGTCGTAGTGAATACAGAACGAAGAGCGTTATGGAGCCAAAAACATTATTTGCTCCTATAAAATATCAAGGAATTAGTTGCATGTTAACGCAACAGTATCCTGTCACCGTGCAGAGCTTACTGGGCAGAGCAGATCATACCGATTTAGGAAGGGGTTTGAAGATATTGGAGAGGTACGAAGTCACCTTTGCAGACGCCCCAAAGCATGGGAATGAAGGAGATGTAGGCAGGTCCAAAATGGAGCGAAGTCAGGGGCGAGGGAAGAATGATGGTATAGTCAACCATTGGTACAAACGTAGAAGAGGTCGTAGCTGGAAATGGGACGACACTTACCAAGATGTGCCCAACACGCTGGAAGCTATGTCCTACAACTGTGATTTAGGAAATCAATGTCAGCAAAATGGGGATGAACCGTCATACAAGAAACAAAACATAGTAGGACACCACAAGCCTCAAATCGGAAACCTGGTCAACATATATGGAAAATAGTGAAGTGTAAATAGTGTAATATTAGTGTTAATACAAGTAATCACATGTTAATTCGATTCTAAGTTATAAGTGTATATAGGGCGTCGAGGAATATGCAAAAGAGTGCAACCATCGGCAGTGACGATGTTACTAGTGTGAATTTTGTCCAGAAGCGGGAAAAATTCAAAAAAAGAAAGGGGGGGGTGATGAAACCCAGATTATGTGTTTCATTACACTAATTAAATCATTAGTGTAAGAATTCTATAGCTATTCTGGACTGCGCGGTGCGAGCGCCGGGCGCTGCGAGCAGCGGGCAGCCGGCAACGGTCGCCGCCGCCACCGGTGCCCGCCGGGAGGCGAGCGTGAGAACGGCGGGTACAAGCGTGGCAGAGCGCACGTGCAAAAGTTAGTTAGTTGGATTGAGGCGGCCGCCGCCGAAGGATGTGCCGACGTGCGGCCGGCGAAAGAGAGACGCCCGCGGAGCGGCGGCGAGTGCGGACGTACCGCGAGAGCTCGCGAGTAATACATGGACACAGTAGACAGGCAATATAGCCATGGAAATATCTGAAACTGTAGGATATCACAAACGTGTAAATAGAACATTAGAAGTATCAGTATAGTGAAAGATTAGTGTTGGTAGAATAATCGATGTTGTTCTTATTAGTTGGCGCGGTGGAAACATTCTTGAAATTGCGCGGTACAGAACTGTGACCAGTATACAGAGTAGGCGCGGGTTGTGTAATTAAACCCACTGACGGACAGTGGTTCGAGGAAGGTGCGAAGCCGAGGTATCAAGATCCTGGTTGGGGAAGAATTGCTGGAGCATCAGCCGTGGACGATTACCACGCTGCTGACGGCCCGCAGCAGTAGCAGAGGTCGACAACCCCGTCGGCTCGAGCGGCTCTACTAACATCATAGGTATCCGATCGGGGCCCCGAAGGTATGAGAAATGCATTTCACTCTTAATCTTGGTACCAAGGCAGAGTGTAAAAACGTTGTCTGATTATGTAAATAACAAATTTGATTTAAAATAAATCTTGTTTATAATTGTATTTCAATTTATGATTAACCACCCCAACGTTGCACCAACTTATCCAGGGACCCATTCACGTAAAAGATACCCTCTCTTAGTGTTGTATTGCAGTGAAAATACCCGGCACCACCAGGTATGTCACAATATATATATATATATATATATATATATATATATATATATATATATAGAGAGAGAGAGAGAGAGAGAGAGAGTTTCATTGAAACAAAAATAATTTCTCGACGTCATGGAATGTCAAGAAATACAACGAAAGAGCAACGATTGCATTTCTGGAAGAAAGGAAGATCCTCAACGAAATGAGGTGGACCAAGAAAGAAGAAAACATGCTACGAATGTCATACAAACCATCAAAGAAGCATGCAACATTGCAATGCCCAAGAAACACTCGCATCCAAAGAGGAAACCAATGTACTGGTGGACTGAAGATATCTCAGTGTTTACGAAGAAATGTCTTAATGCGAGAAGGATATACACAAGATCGAAAGGTTGCCTTTCACTAGAAAGAGAATACAATCAGTGCAAGGACAAGTTGAAAGAAGTCATAAAGGAGAGCAAAAGGCGACGATGGTTCTCCCTAATAGAAGAGGTGGAGTCCGACACACGGGGAAAACCTTTCCAGCTGGTAAATAAGAAACTAGGCATCAAGAGGCAGACATCAGGACTGGACGAACCGTCCTGAATACTACAAATACTAAGATCGCTATTCCCCACTGAGCGGCAAACACCGGAGCAGACGACTCAAGAGGCGGATACGCAAGGAAATTACCCGAAATTTACCGTAGAGGAACTACAGAAAGTAGGGGGCTCCCTTAAGAACAATAAAGCCCCTGGCCGAGACGGTATCCCGAATGAAGCAATGAAAACAATAATCAAGTTTTACCCAGAGCTTCTGTTGCGTATGTACAACAATTGCCTGGAAACCAAAGTATTTTTTGATCACTGGAAGATCCAATAATTAATTCTTATTAGAAAAGGGAACTGGCCCCTGAATGAACCCACCTCATATAGACCCATATGTCTACTTGATACAGTGGGGAACATTCTAGAAGGATTACTTATGGAAAGAATACAAACCCAACTGGAAACAAACAGATTACTTTCAGACAGACAGTTTGGCTTCCGAAAACGCAGATCCACAGTAGACGTCATCAAACTGGTTGTGAAAACTGCAGAAAAAACTAAAGAAGAAAAAGGCTTCTGCACGTTAGTCAGCATTGACATTACAAATGCATTTAATACAGCAAAGTGGCACGACATAATCTCTGCCCTAAAGGATAAAAAGACCCCCGGGTACATCCTTGACATAGTTCGAAGCTACCTCTGCGGTCGAACAGTAGAATACAAAAGTAAGGAAAAACACTTACACACAAAATGACATGCGGTGCACCCCAAGGCTCCAAAATTGGACCACTAATGTGGAATGTACTCTATGACAGCCTATTAGAGATTCCTCTGCCCACGAGCGTCATACTGGTCGGTTTTGCGGATGATGCCATCATCGTAGCATCGGCAAACTCCACCAGAGTCCTCGAAATTAAAGAAAATTACAGCATAGAACGCGTCCAAGCATGGTTGGCGGAGAAAGGACCGGAAATGGCTGTCGGCAAGACAGAAGCAGTCATAGTTACAGACAGATGATCGTTTATCCCCCCAAAGTTCAAAATTTGAAGAGAAAATATACCCTGCCAGAAATCCCTCCATTACCTGGGACTGAATATAGATAACAAGCTCAGCTTTGGTCCACAGGTAATAGCGGCTGCCGAAAGAGCTCAGGGAACGGCATCTGCACTTTCGTGGCTCATGCCAAATGTAAGAGGACCGAGCGAATGTAAAAGAAGAATGCTTATGAGTGTCATGCACTCAAAACAGCTGTACGCGGCACTTAGCAAAAAACAAAAATCTTCGGACGAAACTGGAAGCAGTTCAAAGGAAGGGTGCTCTAAGAATCACTTCGGCATACAGAACTGTCTCGAAAAGTGCGGTGTTGGTGCTAGCTAGTGTCCCTCCCATTAGTCTTTTAGCACTGGAACGCAAGGAGGTGTACGACCTAATGAAGGGAGACAATGCAGACGTAGTCAAACGCGCAGCCGATAAGACAGAAGCTCGAAAAAAACTAATGGATCGATAACAAAATTCCTGGCAGAAAGAAGTAACAGGCAGATGGACATACAAATTGATACCAAACCTTTCAAAATGGGTTTTAAGAAAACACGGCTCTGTTTCCTACCATCTAACACAAGCTCTTACAGGTCATGGATCTTTCAAATCTTACTTAAAAAGATATGGAAAAGCAGACAGCGCTGACTATGACTACTGTGGCTACAATAACGACGACGCAGAACACACACTCTTCATCTGCCAAACATGGGCAAATGAAAGGATCGACGTCACCACAAAGCTCGACAGCCCAATAACTACGACAACATTATAACATTAATGACAAAGACCCAGACAAATTGGGCACTAATCGAAGAGTATATTACGAACATTATGATTAAAAAAGAAGATCAAAGAGATAACAGACGCAATAATGTAAATTAATGACACTGGGTAGCCAGCTTGACTCCACCCTGAAGTAATGCGAAAGCGGTCCCGGGGTGGAACAGTCCAGGACCATAAAGGGTTTGTGGTTTTAGTGGGTAAAAATCTCACATTACCGAGGAGAGCGGTCCCTCAAGAGGTGACTTTCGAAGATTTCCTCAGTTTCCCTCGTAAAAAGTAGTAGTAGTAGTAGTAGTAGTAGTAGTAGTAGTAGTAGTAGTAGTAGTAGTAATAGTAGTAGTAGTAGTAGTAGTAATACTAGTGTACAAGATAATGCATCCAGAAGGTCCAACTATGTACCCACAGAATGAGTGGAACGTCTACAGAAAGCATGCAAAAACTCTAAGATTAATCCAAGAGTCAACAAAATAGATCCTCCATGGTGGGGACCTGAACTCTCTGCACTAAGAAAGGAAGTCCTTTCTGCTAGAAGAAAACATCAAAGGCAGAAAAGAACAAATTTTCCGAGCGAATCGAGACCCGACAGTCTCTATAAAAACTTAAAAAAGACCCTCTGCAAAATAATTGCTCTAGAAAAAACGGAAGTGTTGGCTCCAACTATGTCAGAATGTAGAAACAAATAGGGACGGCTATAGAATAGCTATCAAAACACTGCGCGTAAATGAGCCCAGAGTACATTTGCCTTTAGATTGGATATCATCAAGTCTCTTTCCACGACATACTAAGAAAACATGGAACGTCGAAAATGACAAGGAAATTCCAGCCCTGACAGAGAGCGAGCTCCGAAACACCGCAAAAAAATTAAAAGAAGGCAAAGCACCAGTACCAGATGGAATACCGCCGGAAGCAGTAAAAATGCTTGTTGACGTGGACTTGAAGAACACGAAACGTACCTTAGGAACATTATTAAAGCGAGGTACCTTCCCACGTACCTGGAAAAAGGCCAGGGTTCTACTAATACCTAAACCTGGGCTCAAAAGCTATAGACCCATATGCCTGCTGGATACTCTCGGCAAACTGTACGAGCACGTGATATTAGGGAGACTAAAAGAAGAAATTCATAGAACAGGAAACCTGAGCGACAGGCAGTATGGCTACAGACAACACAAATCGACGACTATCGATAATATACGAAGAACAGCGAGGAAGGCTAACGACAAAGGCCTGCTGAGTGCATTAATACTCCTGGATGTAAAAAACGCATTCAACAGTGCATCTTGCTCTGCAATAATGAGGGAGTTGGAGGAAAGAGGTATAGCACGATACCTTCTTAATGCCATCGGTGCGTACTTATCCCAAATAGCAATTGCTGTTGGAAAGGGCAAGGAACTAGAAATGATAGCAGGAGTCCCACAGGGTTCAGTTCTCGGTCCAACCTTGTGGAACATACTATATGACGGAGTCCTCCGACAAACAATTCCCAAGGGACGACACTCATCACGTTCGCAGATGACCTAGCAATCGTAGTCACCGGAAAAACGACAGAAGAACTCACGTTCAATGGAAATGCAACCCTGTGCATAGTGAACACATGGATGAGACAAAACTCGCTAACCCTGGCACACCACAAAATGGAGGCCGTTCTTTTGCCAGGAAAACGAAGACCCAAACCTGTTATTTTCAAGATTCAAGACACTGTAGTGAAAACTGTGAAAGCAGTTAATTATAGGGGTGGTAATAGATGAGAGACTCACTTTTGGACACCACGTCAATATGGTAACTGAAAAGGCAGGAAGGACAATTGGCGCACTCAGCAGACTGATGCCAAATATAGGAAGCCCCAGACAAGGAAAGAGAACAATACTGAGCTCTTTATTGTTACTCTACAATATTGTTAGAATATATTACTCTATGCTGCACCTATATGGGCAAAAGCAGCACAGAGTAAATATAATTAGACCAAACTCGTCAGGACGCAAAGGAAAATGGCGCTGCTAATTGTATGTGCATACAGAACAGTTTCCGCAGAAGCATCACTGGTTCTAGCATGACTTATGCCAATACACATTCTGGCCCAGGAAAGAAAGGCATTACATGAAGCAAGAGAGGAAGGCACAGCAAAAGAGAAGACCAGGGAACAATCCTTCAAAAAATGGTAGAACGAATGGGACAACACAGCCAAAGCTTCATGGACACGCCGTTTCCTCAAAGAGATACAGGTCTGGGTGACACGAAAACATGGTCATCTAAACTACCATACAACACAATTTTTTCACAGAACATGGAAATTTTGGAGTATACACGTTTAGAATTGGCAAAACGTTAGATGACCTATGCCGCTACTGTCAGGCCAAAGATACAGCAGAACACACTGCTTTCCGCTGCTGTAGATGGGAAAAACAAAGATTCGACCTCAATCTACAACTGAGAGAGGACCTAACAGCAGAAAACATTATAACGAAAATGACAGAAAGCAATAGCAAGTGGAGCAAAATAAGCACGTATTTGTCTACTCTCTTAAGCACGAAGCAAGAAAAAGACGAAAGCGACCCACGATGTACACTCCTGAACCCGTAATCACCAGGGAGGGGGGACATAGGGAGCTATGACAAAACAGAAGACTTGAAATAAAAGACAGCCTATTGCCTCCGACGTGATGCCAAACCGGCGGTACCGAGGGCAGTAAGAAGGGCGGTTTGACATGGTCTCTTGCTCGGTTAGCAATTGCACCGACTTCGCCAAAACCAAGTAGTAGTAGCAGTAGCAGTAAGAGTAGTAGTAGTAGTAGTAGTAGTAGTAGAAGTAGTAATAGTTGTAGGAGTAGTAGTAGGAGAAGTAGGAGTAGTAGTAGTAGTAGTAGGAGGAGGAGGAGGAGTAGGAGGAGGAGGAGTAGGAGGAGTAGGAGTAGGGGTTGCGGTGGTAGGGGTGGGAGTGGTGGTGGTAGTGGTGGTGGTAGTAGTGGTGGTAGTAGTAGTACCTACAAGAGAAAGTAAAATGTAGCTCCGGTATTGAAAGGGCTAATACGAACTATATACGAGAAAGTGTAATATTCTATTGTCACTAGTTTCTTTATTTTTTCTCAGATAGAGCAAAAAGTGCAAATAATAAATGACACTGCTTTAATTTTTAATAAAATCTAAAATTTCTACATCTGCATCAGACAATATCACACGTTACCAGTCAGGCTTTTCTCACAGCTACCTACATTTACTAAGATATCCTGAAGTTACGAACTCCTTGTGATGCAGTTTCTTAGACAATCGGCGTCGGCGTCTCCTAACGTTTCCCAGAACCTACCAGGTCTTCTAGCTTCTTTCAGCGTTTCCTAGCGTCTAATGGCGACTCCTGGTGTCCACTAACGCGTAACGTCTGCTAGCGTCGCCTAGAACTTCTTAACGTATCTTAAGATCGTCCAGCGACTCCTAGTGTCTCTTAGCGCATTATGAATGTACACAGAAGCAGAAAGACTTCCTAGACTCTCCTAGCGGCGATTCTTTAGCCACTCCTACTGACTTCCATTGCTTCTTAGGCTTACCTAGCGTCTCATTTCTCCTTAACATCTCCTAGCCTCCTCTGGCGTCTCCTAACTTTTCCTAGCGTATCTTAGGAACTCCTTCGGAGTTCTTATGTCTCCGACCGTCTCCTAGCACATCTTAGTCGAGTGTCTCCTTGGCGGCTCCTACTGCATTCTGTCTTCTAGTGACTCCAAACCTCTCTTGGGGTCTCTTGTCTCCTTAACGTCTCCTAAAGACTACCGACTCCTAGCGTACCCTCTCTCTAGCGGCGCCTAATGACTTCAAATGCTCCCTTAGCGTCTCCTACAAACTTGTACTGTCACCTAGTGTCTCCTGACAGATCGGCGCTTCGTGGCGTTTTGACGTGTCGTCGCGTATCGTGGCGCGTCTCTTAGCGTACCATGGCACCACTTGGCTTCCCGTGGAGCCTCTTACCTCTTTTACCAACTACTGTCTCCTAGCGTGTACTAGTGTTCCAACACAAAATAGTAAATATTATTCAAATATTTTTATGTCACCGGGTTTTTGACTGAGGTGGTGTTCAATATATCCTCCAACAATTTCCTGATCCTAAAATATTATTTATTTGACTCAAATCTCCACATTAGTGAGAGTGAGTCTAATTTTCTGTTAAAAATAGAAATACTCAATTTTTAAATGGTCATAGCTTCGTAAAATTTGTCATGAAATACTTTTAATCCATATGAAATTTAAGCTTGAAATATCTACTTTAAACTTCGCTTTTCGAATTATTTTACCACTCCACTTGTCCAATAGGAATCAGACACACATGTGAGCCGAGCTGCTGTGTCATTCCTTTTTTCATTGTTAGACTGCATTGGGTATATTTGTAAAAATATTAGACGGGTTCGGGAATTACTAGACTTTAGAGAACACTATTTTGCGTTTCGAAGCTCTTATATGCGAAAGCAAAATTTTACTTTCTCATATACGTACGTAATTCTCTGAGATGGCAAAAGTCAAAAGTTTGGGATAGCAATTTGACAATATACAAACGGCCATAGTATCGCGTACAATAGGTATAAAACGGAAGGTCATTGAGAGCTTTTACTTGTACTCGAGTGATTCATGAGAAATGGGGTCTGACGCGACTACGGCCACACGACGGGAATTAACAGACATTGAACGCGGAATGGAGTTGATGCTAGACGCATTGGACGTTTAATTTCGGAAATCGTTCGGGATTTCAATATTACTAGATCCACAAGGTCAAGAGCGTGTCGACAATTCCTAATAGAGCTAGAAGAAAAGCAACACTGCATGAAATAATAGCAAAAACCAATGTGGGACGTGGGACGAACGTATCACAGTGTAGCTTGCACAGTGCGGCGAAATTTGGCTTTAATGGGCTTCGGCAGCACAATTCCAACTCGAGTGCCTTTGCTAACAGTACATTGTCTGCAGCGCCTCTTCAGGGCTCGTGGCCATATCGATTGGACCCTAGACGACTGGAAAACCGTGATTAGGTCAGATGAGTCCTGATTTCAGTTGTTAAAAGCTGATGGTAGGGTTAGTGTGTGGCGCAGACGCCACGAAGCCATGAACCCAAGTTTCCAACAAGGCACTGTGCAAGCTGGTGGTGGTTTTATTATGGTGTGGGGCATTTTTACATGGAATCTGGGATCATGGAACATCGTTTACATTACTGGATCCTCTGGTCCAACTGAACCGATTATTGACTGGACATTGACAAGTTCTGTTGAGCTACTTGAAGACCATCTGCAGCCATTAATGGACTTCATGTTCCCACACAACGATGGAATTTTTATGGATGACAATGCGCAGAGTCACCGGACATAATTGTTCGCGATTGGTTTGAAGAACATTGTGGACAATTCGAGCAAATGATTTGGCAACCCAGTTCGCTTGGCATGAATGCCATCGAACATTTATGAGAATAATTGAGAGGTCGGTTCGGGCAGAAACTTCTGCACCGGCAACACTTCAGTAATTATGGACAGCTGTAGAGGTAGCATGGCTCAATATTTCTGCAGGGGACTTCCAACGACTTGTTGAGTTCACGACACCTCGTCGTATTACATCACTTCGCCGGGCCAAAGGAGGTCCGATATGATATTAGGAGGTATCCCATAACTTTTGTTATGCCAGTGTACATACAGGGCCATACACGTAGTTTAGTACAAGTATAGTAAGTTAAGTAATGCTGTAGAAAATCGATTTCAAGATTTCAACGGAAATATATGTTTCGGGGTCCGAAAAAGCGTTTCTTAAAAACATTCATCCGTCCATTAACAACACTAGCGCCTAAACAACTTGTATTTTTTACCAAAAGAACATTCGCTTGTCAATCGGAACTGGCTCGCGTATGTCTCTGTAAGGTTTTTGTCCACAAGTGTTTTTTAAAATATTCAATCTTTATTTACAAATATGCTCCGTTGTAAAATGTCTCATTACACACTATTTCAGTATGTTAGAATGTCTTTTAAACCAATCTCCCGGAAATCTATACAGACTTTTCTTTAGTTTTAGAATTTTGTTTCATTTTAGTAGCGTTTCATTTTAGTATATTTATATTATTAGATAATAATTGCTTATAGCAGCTATCGCGAGTAATATTCGAAATATCTCAAATCTTTTCAATCATAATATATTTCTCTTACCTGTCTGGATCCATGTACTACTAACCTGGCTTTAAACTTTGCATCTACTTACCGTTGAATTTATTTAAAAAAAATCAGTTACTGCAGACTTTTTCGTTAATATTCTCAATTATTAACCGCGTGTTGTAATTTCACCGACACCTTAGTTCTTTTTGATTTGTTTCTTGAAACCGATTTCCCCACTCACCCACAAAGCGCAAAAGGATTACAGTGTTTCCTATGTGAACATTTCGGTACTTGAGCTAGTAATGGTGGCGCAATAAATGAAATTTGGAACAATTTCAAGCGCATTATTAAAGAAGGAGTAAATAGATTTCGTATTCGTACCATTTAAGCTTCTCAAAGCAAATCCTGATCCGGAGTATAATAATGAGCGCCGAGTGTTTGAAAACGCATGTACGAAGGGCCTACAGTAAGCGTAATTTAAGTTCAGTACAAAAATCGAAATGTTTGCACTCATCGAAGACGCAAAGCAGAACGCGCGGGAGAAATTCATGCAGACAATTCTATCCGATGAGAGAAACAGCTGGGGTAGTTTCTATAAATATGTTAGGCGGAGAAGGGGAAATAAAGACGACTTGCCTGCGATTAGAGACAACAACGGAACGCGGATTTCAGATCATGAAAAAAGGCAAACGTTTTTAATAGCTCCGTATTTCCCAGAATATTTTAAAGCTCCAAGGTGAAGCCGTGTTTTCCTTCCTATCGCGTTCAATAAACGTAAAATTAAACAACAATAGTCTGATTGAAAAGAAGCTTGACAGTACCCATTTACAAGGGAGGAGACCTTGCAAGCGTGGTAAACTACCGACCTGAGAGCTTAACTTCCGTCTTAAGAAAACAAATGAAGGACTTAATAGCGGAGTACTTATGACATCTCTGGAATAAGTCAGGGTGGCTTTTTGAAGAAGAACATGGTTTTCGTCCGGGCTATTCTTACGAAAGTCAGTACTGTGTGTCAGTACTGACTTTTGCAAGAATACGTATAGTACAGAAGTTCGCAAGAATAAGTATAACATAGTTCAGATGCCGGTGAACAAGTACACGCTATAATAATATATTTCTCCAAAGCCTTCAATTTAGTACCGCATGGTAGACTACTCACGAAACTTGCTGCTGCATGCGTGGATCACATCATTCTTTCTTGAATAAAAGAGTTTCTTAAGAGGGCGCTCTCAGAGAGTGAACATAAATGGCAAACTCTCATCAACGTCAGAGGTAACATCGGGTGTCTCACAGGGAAGTGTGTTGGGCCTCTCTTGTTCCTAGCAAATGTAAATGTCATATAAGAGGGAATGAAATCTAATATTCGTCTTTTTGAGGACGATTGAATATGCTACAGGAATGTTGGGGACGCAAAAGATGTCGAAACCAAGCAAAAGGAAATAAATCGCTTAGAAAAATGGACGCGAATAAATAACATGAGAATAAACACAGCGAATCCAAAAAGTATATTTTTTTGAATTTTTTGTTCAAATAATTTTTTTTATTAAATATTTTCTGTAAGAATTGTGTTTTTTATTAGGTTATTTTATCCTACAATGCACTAATGGGGATGTGGTTCTTAGATATTTTGCGTCGAGTATCAGATTTTTTCGTTAAAAAGCGGCTGATTTTTCATTTTCCTGAGCCTTAAAAAACGTCAATCGTGTTTAATTGGGAATTTAAATTAGACTTTCTATTTTCATGAATTTAATGTTGACGAAAATATGCATTTCAATCTTCTAGAGACCATTGTACTTCAAGTTTATTCATGATTGGCAAAAGCGCCTTTCAGAGTAAATTTTTATCGCGAGGCATTGGCGTTGCTGCGTCGTGTGGGAGGTGTGACACCTTTTTTTATCGTCCATTGAGATATATGGGGAAAAGTTTTAAAAATAAAATTAGGAGAAAATAAAAAAATATTGTAACGAATATTGCATCACCTGCCGAAGTCGCTGCGCGTGGATTGCGTCATCTGCCGCCGCCCCTTCCCTTCCCCCCGAACTAGACGGTTCCGGACAATCCGCGAGCCGCGGAGAAATGCCGAGAATGTGCCGGGCGCCTGGGGACAAGCGCCAGGCAGGTATAAATGCGCCTCTGCCGGCGGCCGCGAGAAGTTAACAGGAGAGAAGTTTAGCAGAAGTCAGTAGTGAGCAGTAAGACGTCAGTCCGTCAGTGTGTCCGAAGTGGAAGCTGTGCTGGGAAGTGTGCATTGCGGTGAAGAGTGGTGCAGTGGTTGAACAGCAGTCAGCAGTCTGAAGTCTGCAGTGGAAGCTGAGCTGTGAAGGGTGCATCTCGGTAAGCAGTGGTGCAGTGGGGAAACAGCAGTCAGCAGTTTGAAGTCTGCAGTGGAAGCTGAGCTGCGAAGTGGGCATCGCGGTAAACAGCAGTGCAGTGGACCCTGGTGTGCGCAGTGAAGTGTGGTCTGCGCAAGGAATTGTGGTCTGCGCAGGGGAATTGTGGTCTGTGCAGGGAATTGGGGTCAAGTGCAGTGGACCGTGGACAGTGCATGGACTGACTGATACTGTAGAAGAAGAGAACTGTTTAAATAAATAGTGTGTAAGAAGTGAACTGTGTAAATAAATCAAGAGAACGGAGTCGTAACAGTGTAAATAATTAAGTGTAATATATCTGTAAATAGACCAAGTAGTTTTTAGTGTAAGTAAATTTTAGTGTATAGCTGTTCCCGAATAAACGTAATTGTTTAAATAATATTGAGTTGGTTTTAATTCACCACGGAGAAACGTTACAATTGGTGTCAGGTGTGTGGGGTTGGTGTGTGTTTAAATCAGAATAACGTGTGGTGAATTAAAACCTTAATGAAAATGGAATTCACAAAATCCTTACGGGAACTGAGAGTAACCGAGTTGAAGATGGAGTTAGAAGACAGGGATCTGGAGACCACCGGAACGAAAGCAATATTACAAGAACGCCTTGCTAACGCGTTGAAGGCAGCAGGAGAGGATCCAGAGATTTTTCGCTTCGAGATGTATTACGAGGGTATCTCTGTCCGTGCACTCGTAGCAGAAGTGCGAAAAATATGGGAGATAGCTGACACAACGTCAGAAGAAAAACTGACAGAAAATTCCAGAATTTCGGAAGAAAAGGTGTCAGAAAACCTGGAACAACAAATAACGCCGAATAATACATTGGTTAGAGAAGAAATCGAGGAGATAATTTTAAAGAACGAAGAGAAAGTTGACAAAATTGAAGAGAAATTTCTGAAGAGCGAGGAAAAATTACTAAATCCACTAGAAGCAGCAGCGAAAGAAGAAGAAGAAGCAGCGAAAGAAGAAGCAGCAGCGAAAGAAGAAGCAGCAGCGAAAGAAGAAGCGGCAGCGAAAGAAGAAGCGGCAGCGAAAGAAGAAGCAGCAGCGAAAGAAGAAGCAGCAGCGAAAGAAGAAGCGGCAGCGAAAGAAGAAGCGGCAGCGAAAGAAGAAGCGGCAGCGAGAGAAGAAGCGGCAGCGAGAGAAGAAGCGGCAGCGAAAGAAGCGGCAGCGGAAGAAGAAGCGGCAGCGAAAGAAGAAGCGGCAGCGAAAGAAGAAGCGGCAGCGAAAGAAGAAGCGGCAGCGAAAGAAGAAGCGGCAGCGAAAGAAGAAGCGGCAGCGAAAGAAGAAGCGGCAGCGAAAGAAGAAGTGGCAGCGAAAGAAGAAGCGGCAGCAAAAGAAGAAGAAGAAGCGGCAGCAAAAGAAGAAGAAGAAGCGGCAGCAAAGGAAGAAGAAGAAGCGGCAGCAAAAGAAGAAGAAGCAGCAGCAAAAGAGGAAGAAGAAGAAGAAGCAAAAGAAGAAGAAGAAGAAGAAGAAGAAGAAGAAGAAGCAAAAGAAGAAGAAGCAGCAGCAAAAGAAAACGCAGAAGTAGAAAAAGAAGTTTTTAAACGAGTGGTAGAAAATGAAGATGGCTCCCAGAAGAGGAGAAATGATTTTGTCTACCGAATTGAAAGGTCCCGGTATGAAAACACGCGGGTCATCCATTCCAGTCGGCTGGCCCCGTGCGCGGGAGGTAATGAAAATGACGGAGAAGACACCACAGGAGTTTGTGAGTTGGGCATGAAAATGTTCACTTTTGACGAGTTTATGTCTCATAATGGCGGGAATGATATGGCGCGTTGTGGTGTGGCAATGGAGGTGCAACAGGATCTGTTTACGGTACGCCAGAAATATTCATTAGCGCATTGTGTTGCCCAGGATCTAGATATGACCAGAGGTGTTGCTGCTGTATTCAGAAGAAAATACAGGGAAATGGAAGAATTGGAGAACCGGCGACCGGATATTGGGAATGACCTTCTTCTCCGCGACGTGAGTAAAGATGTGCATTTTGTTATCACAAAAATAAAGTCACATCGCAAGGCCACCTTCAGAATCTTGGGAAAACTCTGCTTGAATTACGCCAACAATATCTGCATTATTTCACTAAACGCGATCCGGGACGGATCGCATCTAAGGAGGGGGCAATGTAACGAATATTGCATCACCTGCCGAAGTCGCTGCGCGTGGATTGCGTCATCTGCCGCCGCCCCTTCCCTTCCCCCCGAACTAGACGGTTCCGGACAATCCGCGAGCCGCGGAGAAATGCCGAGAATGTGCCGGGCGCCTGGGGACAAGCGCCAGGCAGGTATAAATGCGCCTCTGCCGGCGGCCGCGAGAAGTTAACAGGAGAGAAGTTTAGCAGAAGTCAGTAGTGAGCAGTAAGACGTCAGTCCGTCAGTGTGTCCGAAGTGGAAGCTGTGCTGGGAAGTGTGCATTGCGGTGAAGAGTGGTGCAGTGGTTGAACAGCAGTCAGCAGTCTGAAGTCTGCAGTGGAAGCTGAGCTGTGAAGGGTGCATCTCGGTAAGCAGTGGTGCAGTGGGGAAACAGCAGTCAGCAGTTTGAAGTCTGCAGTGGAAGCTGAGCTGCGAAGTGGGCATCGCGGTAAACAGCAGTGCAGTGGACCCTGGTGTGCGCAGTGAAGTGTGGTCTGCGCAAGGAATTGTGGTCTGCGCAGGGGAATTGTGGTCTGTGCAGGGAATTGGGGTCAAGTGCAGTGGACCGTGGACAGTGCATGGACTGACTGATACTGTAGAAGAAGAGAACTGTTTAAATAAATAGTGTGTAAGAAGTGAACTGTGTAAATAAATCAAGAGAACGGAGTCGTAACAGTGTAAATAATTAAGTGTAATATATCTGTAAATAGACCAAGTAGTTTTTAGTGTAAGTAAATTTTAGTGTATAGCTGTTCCCGAATAAACGTAATTGTTTAAATAATATTGAGTTGGTTTTAATTCACCACGGAGAAACGTTACAATTGGTGTCAGGTGTGTGGGGTTGGTGTGTGTTTAAATCAGAATAACGTGTGGTGAATTAAAACCTTAATGAAAATGGAATTCACAAAATCCTTACGGGAACTGAGAGTAACCGAGTTGAAGATGGAGTTAGAAGACAGGGATCTGGAGACCACCGGAACGAAAGCAATATTACAAGAACGCCTTGCTAACGCGTTGAAGGCAGCAGGAGAGGATCCAGAGAGTTTTCGCTTCGAGATGTATTACGAGGGTATCTCTGTCCGAGCACTCGTAGCAGAAGTGCGAAAAATATGGGAGATAGCTGACACAACGTCAGAAGAAAAACTGACAGAAAATTCCAGAATTTCGGAAGAAAAGGTGTCAGAAAACCTGGAACAACAAATAACGCCGAATAATACATTGGTTAGAGAAGAAATCGAGGAGATAATTTTAAAGAACGAAGAGAAAGTTGACAAAATTGAAGAGAAATTTCTGAAGAGCGAGGAAAAATTACTAAATCCACTAGAAGCAGCAGCGAAAGAAGAAGAAGAAGCAGCGAAAGAAGAAGCAGCAGCGAAAGAAGAAGCAGCAGCGAAAGAAGAAGCGGCAGCGAAAGAAGAAGCGGCAGCGAAAGAAGAAGCAGCAGCGAAAGAAGAAGCAGCAGCGAAAGAAGAAGCGGCAGCGAAAGAAGAAGCGGCAGCGAAAGAAGAAGCGGCAGCGAGAGAAGAAGCGGCAGCGAGAGAAGAAGCGGCAGCGAAAGAAGTGGCAGCGGAAGAAGAAGCGGCAGCGAAAGAAGAAGCGGCAGCGAAAGAAGAAGCGGCAGCGAAAGAAGAAGCGGCAGCGAAAGAAGAAGCGGCAGCGAAAGAAGAAGCGGCAGCGAAAGAAGAAGCGGCAGCGAAAGAAGAAGTGGCAGCGAAAGAAGAAGCGGCAGCAAAAGAAGAAGAAGAAGCGGCAGCAAAAGAAGAAGAAGAAGCGGCAGCAAAGGAAGAAGAAGAAGCGGCAGCAAAAGAAGAAGAAGCAGCAGCAAAAGAGGAAGAAGAAGAAGAAGCAAAAGAAGAAGAAGAAGAAGAAGAAGAAGAAGCAAAAGAAGAAGAAGCAGCAGCAAAAGAAAACGCAGAAGTAGAAAAAGAAGTTTTTAAACGAGTGGTAGAAAATGAAGATGGCTCCCAGAAGAGGAGAAATGATTTTGTCTACCGAATTGAAAGGTCCCGGTATGAAAACACGCGGGTCATCCATTCCAGTCGGCTGGCCCCGTGCGCGGGAGGTAATGAAAATGACGGAGAAGACACCACAGGAGTTTGTGAGTTGGGCATGAAAATGTTCACTTTTGACGAGTTTATGTCTCATAATGGCGGGAATGATATGGCGCGTTGTGGTGTGGCAATGGAGGTGCAACAGGATCTGTTTACGGTACGCCAGAAATATTCATTAGCGCATTGTGTTGCCCAGGATCTAGATATGACCAGAGGTGTTGCTGCTGTATTCAGAAGAAAATACAGGGAAATGGAAGAATTGGAGAACCGGCGACCGGATATTGGGAATGACCTTCTTCTCCGCGACGTGAGTAAAGATGTGCATTTTGTTATCACAAAAATAAAGTCACATCGCAAGGCCACCTTCAGAATCTTGGGAAAACTCTGCTTGAATTACGCCAACAATATCTGCATTATTTCACTAAACGCGATCCGGGACGGATCGCATCTAAGGAGGGGGCAATGTAACGAATATTGCATCACCTGCCGAAGTCGCTGCGCGTGGATTGCGTCATCTGCCGCCGCCCCTTCCCTTCCCCCCGAACTAGACGGTTCCGGACAATCCGCGAGCCGCGGAGAAATGCCGAGAATGTGCCGGGCGCCTGGGGACAAGCGCCAGGCAGGTATAAATGCGCCTCTGCCGGCGGCCGCGAGAAGTTAACAGGAGAGAAGTTTAGCAGAAGTCAGTAGTGAGCAGTAAGACGTCAGTCCGTCAGTGTGTCCGAAGTGGAAGCTGTGCTGGGAAGTGTGCATTGCGGTGAAGAGTGGTGCAGTGGTTGAACAGCAGTCAGCAGTCTGAAGTCTGCAGTGGAAGCTGAGCTGTGAAGGGTGCATCTCGGTAAGCAGTGGTGCAGTGGGGAAACAGCAGTCAGCAGTTTGAAGTCTGCAGTGGAAGCTGAGCTGCGAAGTGGGCATCGCGGTAAACAGCAGTGCAGTGGACCCTGGTGTGCGCAGTGAAGTGTGGTCTGCGCAAGGAATTGTGGTCTGCGCAGGGGAATTGTGGTCTGTGCAGGGAATTGGGGTCAAGTGCAGTGGACCGTGGACAGTGCATGGACTGACTGATACTGTAGAAGAAGAGAACTGTTTAAATAAATAGTGTGTAAGAAGTGAACTGTGTAAATAAATCAAGAGAACGGAGTCGTAACAGTGTAAATAATTAAGTGTAATATATCTGTAAATAGACCAAGTAGTTTTTAGTGTAAGTAAATTTTAGTGTATAGCTGTTCCCGAATAAACGTAATTGTTTTAAATATTGTGTTGGTTTTAATTCACCACGAGAAACGTTACAATATATTTCGCGCAAAATTACACGAAAACTACTCATATTATCAAAAACTTGAACATGATCTTATTTCAAGATGTCTTTAATGAACAGATTTCATTAAAGAAAAAATCTTTATATTCAATGTTAAACTCGTAGATCCTAAAAAATTCTACTTTTGCAATTTTCTAAAAATCTGGAATTTTAACGACCAAGAAGACCCGCAATATTCCCTTAAGCGAGGGAAAAGTTGATTCAAAGATTCTGAGTCTGAGAAAATTTTCAAAATGTTTTCCCGTTAACTGAAACTGAAAATAGTTTGAAACTCTCTAAGTTTCGACTTAGTTCAGATCGTTAGGGGAATATCAATTTTGGACAACATCAGCTGAACGGTGTAGGCATTAGCGTAGATCACACGTTTTGCAATAAGAAAATTCGCCGTTATCCATCGGAGGATTACAATTTTTCTTATGAAGTAAGTGCAAGAAAGTATAAATTTCTAGCTTCAAGTTTAAGGGTGTAAATGAAATCAGAAAAAATAATATATTGCAAATAATATATTTACCAAATTCCAAAGTTGTGAAAGAAAATTAGATCTATGATATTAATTAAATTAAAATTCAAATAAAAGTTTGGAGTAGATTTACAAAAAATCTTGTTTACGTATTTTTACTATCTCGCGCTTAAGAAAGAACTTCTTAAGAAGAGAAACTTATGTAATGCTGCGCGATAAACGGCCATTATCGGCAGAAAACTCTTATTACAGGGCCCTGGTAACGAAACAGTGGATAAATCCAGTTGCTAAATTTAGCGGAAAATCCTCTAACACGTGGTGTAGCCAGATTTTCTGTTTTGTGGTTCATTGATACTGAAATATCGATGGACAGCAAAACATGACTGTCTGTCTGTCCGTCTATCTGCCTGTGAACAACGCTAGCGGCGAAATCGTTCAACAGATTTTCTCCAAAATTGATATTCCCTGATCGATCTAGTTGCTGTCGCTGCCCTCTGAATTTAAAACGGATATTTCAATTTTGGAAGGTACTTTACATGAAGCCCCTGGAACATTTTCAAATTTTTCAAAATGGCGCCCTTGATTTTGATTAAATTTTATTGTTGGCTAGTCTGAAGGACGTTTAAGAGAATGGCGTAGTTCTCATGTTGGTTAAAAACGTTGGAATTTTCGAAAATTGAAAAAAAATTCAAAACTTTTTTCGGTGTCTTCCTACAACTAAAATATTAAAGTTTTTCTCTCAATAAAATCTATTCCTTAAAGAGAGATTTTGAAATAAGGTCATGTACAATTTTTTTGAAAATTTGAGTATTTCGCTTAATTATTCATTAAATATAGGCAATTTTTAATTTTTGTTTAAACAATGTTTTCTCAAAAGCTTCCCCATTGGCGTCTTTCGAGAGCTTCAATTATGAAGACACATTTTTTCCTTTTGTGAAATGTGTTCATCAAATACGAATTTTTAAATAAGGTCATGTTGAATTTTACGAAAATATGAGTATTTTTAGTAATTTGGCGACAAAAATAGCCGGCCACTCCCAATTACTGCGCTTTATGAACGTAAAATGAATAGTGATGATAAGCATTTGTTAGCTACGTAAGTTTGAATCTGTATATTAATTTATATTTCTTTGTTCATTTCTTCTTCGAGATTTTGAAATTAGTTTTAAAATTAATCTTTTAGAAATTATTTAAAACCTATTTTGAATTGCGTTCTTTAATTGAGTTGAATATGAAAAGGAATATATGATTTTGCTTTGCTTAATAAGATGTGGGAATAAAAAGTAATGCGTATAAAAACGAGTAATTTTGAGAATATAAAATATTATATTTAATTATTATATTGTTTCTATTTTCATTTTCGTGCTAACGGTATCAACAATGCTAATTGGTAAAATGTGTATACCGTACGAATTAGCGGTCTTTCTTGCTTGTAACCAATTGTAACGCCGCACTGATAACAGAAGACATAATGATTGCTGCCTTTTCTTTTGCATTAATTTAAGCTAGTAGTCTTTTTAAGGCTAAAATACGCATCGTGCATCGTCGGTGTTCTCGCAGTTTTGCGAGAAAGTAGTGCTGTTTTAGCACCACTAGTTTTAATTTTCACAATCCCACTCAAAATTATGCGAACGACAATATGAAATGCAAGGGACCGAGACTTCAGCTAGATCGTTTAGAGAGGACAATTTTTGTGAAAATTCTCTGGATGGTTTCGGCGATAGTGTAGGCTCGTAGATGGATAGACGTTTTGTCAAACAACACTTTTTTGATAAAAGGGACCTATTGTCGATCTAATTTCATAAAGCATCGAAATAGGTTTTACGCAGTATTTAACGTTCTCTATGGTACGTATCGAGAAAGTTCAAGGCACTTGATTTGTAAGGCGCAGTGATGTCTTTTGTGAAAATTTGGCGCATGTTATATCAAAGGTTGACCATCCATGACATACGGTTCCAACCCAAGGGAGGATGGAAGCGAAGTGAAGAAAGGTTGTTCGGAGGAGTGCTGGGAGGGCAGCGCCAGGCGCTCGTTTGGTGCCACGTGCGCGCCAGAGGGGTCTGCAGGCGGCGGGTTGGGTCCTGAGCCGCCAGAACCAATGGAAGCGGCTAGCCACATTCATTTGTCGTGAGCCTTTGCGTGTCGCACGCTGATAACGTTGTAAGCAACACATTCGGAGCTCTGATTGGCTCGTAAGTGAAAATAACCATCCAATCAAGTAGCAATTTAGGATCTAAGTATCCAGTAATGCTATACCTCGGGATGGTGGGTCGCTCTTCTTGTTACTTTTGTTTCGGTGAACCTCAAATTCTGTCTAGTTTTTTTCTAAATACTAATTTGGTGAAGTGTCCAACAAGCGAGCGGGAATTGGGCAGCCGCCCCGTTCTTACCGAGGAGCTGAAAGCAATATAATTACCGGCAGCTCCATAACCTGTCATTAGCCCGGCTAAGTGGTTTGTAGAGGGCCCCCGTACGCGGCTCCCGCGCCGCTGTTTTCACGCCCCCGGCCACCGTCGCCTCTGGCTTCCCGCCCCCGCTCCCGCTCTCGCCCTGACCCCTTCTCCACTGCGTGCGTCGTCGGTGCCAATTAGCGGCAGGCGCTGTGATGCAGACCGAGTGGCCCTCGCCGTTCACTTGCGCCGTTCAATTTGCTACTGACCCGTGCTTTCTGAGTTTCCATTTGAGCCGTGTCGCGTGTTTTGAGAAGTGCCTGCCGGATTATTCCGCCCGGAGCCAATAGCGGAGAGTTAGCAAGTATTATTGTGTCTCTTGGAAATTACACGTCTCTATAATTTCCGATATTTGCAGAAGTAAAGGTCATATCAACGGTTACCTCACACAATTTTTCATATTTCATTTTCAAATAGTTTTTGGTCCAACCCGCCTGAAAGAAACATTGCAATATGAAGACATTTCATACACCTTATTTGAAAACATCTAAAAGTGTGTAACTTTGGCGAACCTTTAATTTACCCATACCCAATTGTGTTTGTTTTTTAGCGGAGAATTTGATGCTCTATTAACATCTGCTAGCTTAGGGTGGTGTCTCCAACGCTTTAACTCATAAATGCCTGGGTTTAATTCACCACAAGTTGCACCCTCTCATTGTCTTGCCATTAGAATTGTGCATTGTTGGAGCTATTTGATAGCATGTACTTGCAAATTTCATTGCTAAATCATTGCTGCGTTGAAAAATTATTGCTATTGCGATAAATTTGATTATGTTTTTTCTCATCTTTAATGTTTATATAGCGCATTTTATGTTTTCAATAGACATAGTCATTCTAAACGAAATATATACGCATTCTAAGAACATTCAGGGTATAAAAATTGATTATGTTTTCTTCTACTAGCTTAGGGTGAGGTCTCCCGACATTATAAACTGTTTCAAGAGTGCTCCGAGGAGTAAAATGTAACAACAAACAAACTGTATTCTGACTATATGAAATTAACGCAAATAGCGTTTAACCCTACATCTAGTATTTCCGTTCATCTTAAAGAAACATCGGGTAATGATATAAAACTAGTGATATGCAGAATAAAAAATTCTACCGAACAAGACCATGTTCTTAGAATGCAAATGGTTTCCCACAAAGAAGCACACTGCTCAAAAACTATTAATAAAATACTATCGTATACCATGTATTAAATGAAATATTTTAACAAAATAATCTTCACGAATATTGCAATAACACATTACAATACATACAGATACACAGTTCAACAGTTCTTTACATGTCAAAAATATCGAGAGTTGCTTAATACCGTAACATAACGCGTTACTTGCTCACTTAAAAGCTGTAACACAACTCGTGAATATCAAATGTATCACGTCGGCGGGCCTCTTTCTTGAAGCTTTGCTGTCGCTGGGCATCAGATGTCTCATAAGGAGTGACGCATTGAATATAAGAATTCAATCTCTGTGCGCGGATTGAGAGTTGGCGGATTAACAGAAACAAATATTTGCGTTTCAATGAAAATGGATATTTTCATTTTCTAGAATTTTATCTGATTTCTTGGATATGTAATGAAACCACAGACAACTCTCACACGACTGGAAGATGCATAGATTTCTTTCAATTGCTGGACGCATTAGAAATTAGTCTTGTGATATTTTTCTGTCCGGTTGTTTTTACCGTTTCTGTCTAGTGGGCAATCATAAGCTGCGATACATCAGTCAAAGGAGGTTAAATAATTCGTATTTGAAACATTCTGAAACTTTGTTGGACAGAATTCATTCGTGAGGTAGATGTATAAAGTACCACTCGCCCATTAGAAATTTGCAGATAAATTCCAGCGCATTCATGGTATTTCCTATTATACACTCCATATTTCCCCATACTTCTTAGGTATTCTTAAAACGCAACCGTCACAAAACTACATCCATGATTTTGTGGATATTGAATTGTAAATATAATTTTCAAAGTGCATTAATGTCACCAATAGTTCACATTGCACATGTAAATTATCAAGAATGTAATGTACTCAATCAGTTTTATTAATCATCTGATGTTACAATTTAAATTTCTAAGAATTTTCTACATCTTGAGAGAGAGAGAGAGAGAGAGAGAGAGGGGAGAGAGAGAGAGAGAGAGAGAGAGAGAGAGAGAGAGAGAGAGAGAGAGAGAGAGAGAGAGAGAGAGCGCACCTCTAGGAACACGAGGCGCGTCGGAATAAGAGGTGGGCAGTGTTGAACGTTAAACATATGGCATTGTGCCACGCTCGTCTTCACGGTCGCGCTCGCAGATGAAAGCTAATCCGACATTTTTAAGCGCTCGCAAAAAGCATAATGAAGAATGGGGTAGAGAAAAAGTGGGCGATCGGAACGCCAGCTTGTTATCGGCTACCATGACAAATGAAGTGCTGAACTAATTAATGGGAGGATCAGTACGTGCGGCGAGAATCGCGGCGGCAGTAGCAGTGGCAGTCGCGTGGGCGGGGCGTTCTGGTCGACGGGTGGGCGGTAGGCGCGCCGGAGTAGCAGGAAGAGAGTTACCCCTGGATATTGCTGCTTTGTTCAAATCATGCGGGAGATAACAGAAACCGGCAGGAATTTCAATGCAATGACATCCGAGAGGTAAATTAGAGAAAAATGTATTTAAGTTTTTTGCATATTTTGGTGTGTTTGCGATTGGTGTTTGGGAGTATTAAATAAGTCATATCTAATTAATATTTCATTTTTGTTAACTACCTATTCTGGTTACTATTTAATATTTGTTGACTACCTACACGGTTGTTTGTTGACTACTGTGTCGTTTGTACACACACAAATGTTATTTGCAATTTACAAAAAACTTATACTGATTTCGCCATCATCAATCTTGAGATAGACGTATTCAACATGCAAGTCTGTTATAATTCCAGCAAGTATTGGTAACGGATGTTGATTTCGAACAATAATAAAATTTTGCAATAAAATTTTGTTTCAAAAAATACCTAACACGGCGAAAATACCTAACAAGGATGTTTTGGTAGCAGAACATGCACGGAAATGAAAGAAAATACATTCGCTTCGGAAGATCTCAAATGTGGGGGAGAGTGGGTCGGCGTGCGTGCAGCGCATCGACTGCACACGTAGGACGTGATGGGACATGGACTCTTGAATAGAGCGCTCGAACATGTATTTGACGTGCGCTCGAGCGATTTTTGCCCCGCCCGCCGGCTGTTGAAACCCGTCACCACCAGATGAGCAGCAACCGGGGCTAGGCCGCCGCGCCGCCGCCGCCTTCACAGTCCCCCCATATTTTGGTCATCGGCTGAGTTGAGAACAATGCATAAAAACGCAATGAAGTCTCGCAATTAGCCACAAAAGAAGGCAGGATAACCACGCTTGGGCGCCAGTTAAGTTGACGCGGGCACCGCATCTCTGGCGGTGGGTGGGTGGCAGGGCGTCGCGGCAGTGCCGCTGAGCGGAGCGTGGTGCGGTTGGCTCGGGCGGGGCGGGACGAGGTGGGGAGGGCGGATGGCGCGAAGCGGCAGCAGGGAGCAGTCCCGGGAAGAAATGCGCGAAGGGATGTTGCGGAGCAGGACGCGGTACCGTAAGCGGAGCGGGGAAGGGCGAGGCGAGGGCGAGGCGCGGAGCGCGAGGCGGAGTATAGAAGTACGGAGCAGCGCGGTGTGGGGCGGGATGGGGTGAGGCGGGTCGGAGGGGGCATGGCGGGCCCGCGCAGGGCGGAGTGGCGGCGTGGTGAGGCTTGACGCGTGGCATCGTTAGGCGTGGCTAGGTGAGGTGGGAGAAGCGCGGAGGCGAGCGTCGGCGGCGGCGGTGGCGATCGCTCGCTTTCCATTATCGCTCCGTCCCACCAGCAACTGATGACAGGGCGCAGGCGTATAAAACTAATTATAATAGGCCAATTGAAATTTGACTAAACGCCGTTATAAAAAAAGATCGGTGCGTATGCCGCTTCCTCGGTTGTAGTTGCCTACCTGCATCTTCCTCTTCTTTCTTTCATCGTAAACCCTCTTCCTCGTCCTTGTCACACATTTGCTTTTCCTGTTTTCTACGCCTCTACTTCTTTATACTTTTATAAAATTCCAAACCGACATCACTTGCCTCTGCTGTTACCTCAGGTACTTCGTATAAATATCAACCTTCATTCTTGTTCTCCGGAGTCGCCTCACAAACTCACTTCTGCCATTGCCTCTGCTTCCATCTCTGTCGTCTATACACGTTCGTCTCCCCCATATTCACGTGTCGGTGGCGTGCCGCCTCCTTGCCAGCGCCTATCAGGACCTCTCCGCTCCCACTCCCTCCGCCTCGCACGCGCAGTACCGGCGCGGAACGAGGCAATTTGGAGCCTCTCGCACGCCGCGCCCGGGCCGCCGCCTCGCCCCTCCCGCCCCCCGCGCTCAACAAGAGCGCCAGGCTATAAATTACTCTATTAACCGGGCTTCTTCTTTTTGTTATTTTCCATCGAAATAAAACGCGTTATAAAGAGACCTCTTGCTAATAAATTTGATGATTTTATTAATTAATCTGTGCCATCATTTTTCAGGGGAAAAAAGGTCGTTACGAGAACGAGCCAATTTAAATTCAGTTTAAAACCTGCCGTTTTATCCACATAGACAAGCTTCATGAATACGCGCGGAGGCATAAAACCAAATTGGAATTGGGAGGCGAGTGGAGGGCGGTGCGGTACCTTCCATGCCTCCTCCCCCTCCCCTCATTTCCACCAGCTTGCCAGCCTCCTTGCCACCAAGGGCCCGTATTCATCCGCATTCACCCACGTTCACTCGCAGTCACCCGTTCTCATCCTTTCTTACCCACGTTCATCAAGTGCGTTCTCACCTTCGCTCACCTACATTCACCCGCGTTCATCTGCGCTCACCCGTGTTTACCCGTGTTCACTCGCAGTCACGCGTGCTCACCCTTTCTCACCCGTGCTCATCCGTTCGCACCTCCGCTCTCTCTCTCAATCACCCCCGCTGACCTCCGCTCAGCCGTGCTATCATCGAGGCAGTGCAGGGAGAGTCCCGCACCGTTTCTTCACGTCGATTCAGCCTCTCGTTTTCTTTACGCTGAATTTTTAACCATTAACTCTATCACTAAAATTTAATTTATTGATACGAAATGGAATACAGAATTAGTCAATTTAAACGTCTCCCTCGAATATTTTCTAAACGGTCTATATTGAGATAGAATTTTACCGAACGATTTTGGACATTAGGACTCATAACTTTTTATTATGAGATTTTTATAGCATTTATTATTTTATAGATATTGGCCTGTTTGTTTGGATTGTTAAATGGAATGGTATTATTTCTTTAGCGAAATAGGTAGATATTGTGAAGATAAATCAGCAGTATTATGTTTGATGGCAATTGAATAATTTACACCACAAGAGTATGAAATCGGGTGTGACACGAAAAACAATTTCTTGGCGCAGCACCGAGCAGCTCAACAGTCTCCGATGCCAAGGGTACGGAGCAGCGCAAGCGAAAGAAACGTCCCGGCGAAGCCTTGGTGTCTTATAATCATTCAAGGTAGGAGCTCACTTTTCGTCCAACAGTATTAATCCAAGTGACAAAGAAATCAGCCGTATGTTCTCATTAGTACTAGTTAGCACAATCGTCCATTAGGTAGATCGATTTTTAAAAGATACATTCTTGCGTAATATGTGGTATCGCTAGTCTTGCGGAATACACTGGACAGTAATCATTACATCACTGATTTTTCGAAATTATTGCATGTTAAATCATACGGTGAACCCGTTATCTTCGCTTTGATGGGTTTCAGCAAAATGCAAATATACTTTCCCCTGTTTCACTGTGAAAATCGCGATATTCCCGGGCAAGGAAGTATTCAATTAAGTTGAAACTTTTTCAGGAATAGAGATATTAACCCTAAATATTCTTAAAAAATGTGACTAATCTACAGCTACTATTTGGCTACTATTATCGCCTCTCTACGGTTCTCCACAGCCTCTTTCACAGTGGCCTACACTCTTCCTGTATATCTTCTAACACCCATTTTTCTCAGATTCTCCTCAACGTCATTCAGTCATTGCATGTGTGGTCTTCTCACCTCCTTCTTCCACCTGATTTTCCTTTATATCTCCGTTTGACTATCTCTTTAGCATGATTTCTCTAAATATGGTTTAATCATCTTAATATCCTAATTTTGATATCTACAAAGTGTGTTTTGTATCGAAGAAGTTTTGGAAAAATCCTCACAAGCTAATCAGGAACGGTATATGCCTACCAATTCTGATGAATTCTGCCTCCTGTGCAATACTCTTGGGCTGAGCCATGAAGACATACTCTTATAATATTCCCACAGTATACGTATGTATTATACAGAAGCGCAGCTCCGTGTTAAATTTCCTCTTTCGACGTGTTGATCAGCGATTTCTTCAATCCCCGCGGCTACTCAGGAACACTACGCAGATTACATTCGATACTACCGAGTACATTTCTAATACAGCCTTGCTCTGCTAAATGGAAATGTTTTTTATGTATTTTAATTTACTGGTGCATATAACTAAAACAACATGTGAAGAAGTGTTGGACAGTTTTAAAGGAAAGAAATGACTTAAATATAATGAATATTGTCCATTAAAACTGAATAGTAGAATCACGAGGAAGAACAAATATTTATGAAAACATGAACTTTTCATGAACTTTTCAACTTTTCAACTTTCAACTTTTTATGAAAACATTTAGAAATGTAAGTAATTTAAGTAGTAAATAAGGGTATCTAAAAGGATTAAACATTCCTGTTGTACTTTTTAACAACTTTCCGTCCTTCCTTTCTAGATCTACTGGCAAAGTAACATAACGCAGGGTTCTTTCCTTTATTATTGCGGTATGTAATGGCAGAACAGAGCGCCCCTTTAGACTTATATATTGATATTAAGGTGTGAACTGGAAAAGTATTAGAATTCAGTTGGTGCTTATGAAGTATGTTCCCATACATGTCAAATATAGGGTTAAAACTTTAGTTCTATTTAATTTTATGTTGTTGAATGACTTGCCCTTAAAATTAAAGGAATATAAAACCAAGGAGTCAAGAAAAACACGAATTATCTTTTAAGTTTTTAACGAGTTATTAATAAATGCAATTTCACAAACAAATTTGTATACTTCTGTAACAGCTATACTTCGTCTCCACCAGGATCGCTAGCTGTAAACGGATCCGTAAACGGCTACAAAACGGGCTGAGCTGCGCTACTGTATTGATACGTATACTGTATCCTTCCGACCTCGGATCCTATGAGTGGGATACGACCCACCTACAAATGTGGCAATGGAGTCTGTCAGTATCTTGCTGAAGGTTGGTGTAGAACAGTCGACATCGCTTGGGGCAGTGGTAAGCTATGTCTTGCGCAGCCCTTGGTGTTGTACAGGGACTTGGTAATCCTATAAATGATCAGTTGAAAACATCCAAAGAGACAGTAAAGTCCACCAAGCCTACCGAACCCTCTAGGTTGATGCGTATTTAATGCAAGATTAAAACATTTCAGAGAGACTAAGGCCCTCTCCGGTAAGACTACCTTTTTTAAAGGTCCTGAGAACACCTGTAGAAAGGTCTTCAATACAGTGAAGGCGATTGAACGAAAGATGAGAATTCGAAGAATCCAGACAAATTTCGAGGCGAGGGACAGACATGTGTATCACTGCATCTCGCAGCCTCAGGTTGCCGTTTAAAAATATATAGCAACGCAACATATATAGCAATACAAAGCAAAGAAACGAAGACAACAGGATGCTATGTATTAATGCGACAAGAAGACATTTTCAGACACCTCAACGATCAAAGAAAGTTACAGAAACAGCTCTCAAAGCTCCCAAATGGAAGAATATTGGAGAAGGAACATTCCCAGGCCTCATGATGATGGAGCCTACTAGACAACAGAAGAGGAATGGAAGTCTTGTGATATACCTCAAATGTACCCGTTACACAGAGATATATCTTCAATTAAGTCAGGAAAACTCAGAACAGGGAAGCACCATATTCTGATGAGATCCAACATTTTTGGTGGAAGTATATTCTTTTTACTCATGCAATTCTGGTCACGTGATTTCAAGCCGCATTCAACGGTCCAACTATGACTCCGGGTGTCTTTTACTCAGGGAGTTATTTTTATGATATGCAAGTCTAGTTATACTAAGACTCTGACAACTATCTCATGTCTCTCACAGTATAGAACATTTTTACCTATGGGATATGCTGAATACACATCTAGAGACCAACATTTTTATGGCACTAGAGCAAAATGGTTGCAGGGAGGGTACTAAAGGTTGCACAGAATTATTGATAGTAGACAGAATTGTAGTCAGTCAAGTCAAGAAAAGAACCTCAACATTTCTGTAAGATGGATCAACTATACTGACACCTTTGAATGGATACATCATTCGTGGCTTTTGTTTGTTCATCGTCTCTACAAAGTAAATGCACAGAATGTCAACCTAATCCAACAATGCATGGCAACTTGGCGTACAAAGATAAAAATCTCATTTGCTGGAGGCAGCTGTATCACTAAGGAACTAAGGATCAAACAAGGAATTTTTCAGAGAGATAGTCTTAGTCCTTTATGGTTCTTGCTAGCTCTAAACCCTCTCAGAAGAAAGTTAAGATATTAGGGAAATTATCAAAAATCCCGAAAATCGCAATAATCAACAGTTCAACATGGATCTCAACTAAACGACAGAGACAAGTACTTAGCTTACCTCGTTGCTTGTACTTGTAAAGTTCTTCAGCAACTCTTTTGCGACCTTGCACGGACATCAACAATTTTCGCAAATAGTTCCTGCAAAATACGCGGGTGTTCATGAAGCAATTTGTCCCACAGACATGAATTTTACTCCATTGAACCTGACTCAAGCGGAATTTTGAGAGACCAGGTCTCACCAAAGAAGATAAACTAAGTGGACCCAAAAGCGTTTGCACGACAAATTTTCTGACGAGCTCCTGTGAATAGGGTATCTCCGGTCACATGTATATCAAAATTTGGCCTCCTTGCTGTAACAGAAAGCTCTGTCATTTTCATTCAGGACAAAGTAACCTGCACTCGCAATTACCATATATGATTGTGATTAAAAGTGTAGAGGAGTGCTGCCGCTATTGCAATCAACCCAGCGAAACTTTCCAACATATAATGGGCGGGTACTTTGGCACAGAATACCTGAGTAGGTACAAGGACATTGCTGCGGTATTCCATCAGGTCCTGGCATCAAAGTCAGAGGTCTCATACAAGTTAGCAGTACGCAAGTACGCAGCCCGAAGGGAAAAATTCTCTTTTAGTATATCAGTCATATCAACGACTAAAGCATTTGTTCCAATTTGGCGTCACATTCAGATACCACCTTCTCCCAAGAGATTTCATATATACATCTAACATGTCGGGTGGGTGTGAATCGTTAACTAAGCTTCCGCTAGAACATCTGTCGCTCGGGGTTTCTCCTCCCCGCTCCTCGCTACATTTCCCTCCCTCGGCGCACGTGCTCGGCGTCGCCGCGGCCTTGTTAATGTTCCCTACCGATTACTCGGTGCGGCGACCGTCTTGGATTCCGGCCTTTCCGAGCGGACTTGCCTCGTCCTCTGCCTCCACCGCCAGTGCGCGCACGGTCTGTCGCCTCATGCATAATGCATCGCTCCGCCACCTCCGTCACCACCACCGCCCGCGTAGGGAAAATAATTTAGCGACCTTCCGCCTACGGCTGAGGACGCCCCGCCGGCCCGCCCTGCCCCACCAACACTTCGTTATTTCGCCGCACCTGCACAGCTCATCAGCTGGACTAGGAGAGGTGTCTCAGGGAATCAACTGATGTCACTGCAGGGGCTCTGATTGGGAGATCCTAGGTTCGAGTCCCGACGGTGGCAGGATTTTCGGCACTAGACGAAATATATTTAGATCGATTTGAGTCGCTGTCCGGAGAAGAATTCTAGTGGGCTGCTGCTCTGATCAGTACTTTTCCGTGTTTTTCCGATCAACATCAGGCGAATGCCATAGCACTACCCTAACAAATGGGCCACGGATCGCGCACGATCTTTCTTTTTTTCTTCCTTGAACTATCCTCATTCCTTATACACACATGAACTGCACTGCCACACATGCCTGGAGATCAATTGAGAGCTTAGAGCTTGTCCCGGCTGAGGCGGTGCCCTGCTGGTGGGAGGCATCTCGTTGCAGAAACCCTCCAAAGTCGACATGAAGGTCGGCGCCGGTTTTATCCGACGGGGAAAAATCACCTCCCACCACCAGAGGAAAACATGCACGACACTTACGGGACTAATGACCTTAGAAGTTCAGAAGCTCTCTAGTCCCTCTATTTCACCAGTTTCTTCTGCTTCTCATTTCGTTACACAATCATTTATTCCATCTTGTTCGTCGTTATCAATTATTGAGTACTCGCGGTACTTTACGTGGGAAATTTAATACCATTAAGAAATAGGCATACATGATGGTTTTATTTTCAGCCAGTTGATTCCTTCACGTTACATTCTTACCAGTGAGCTCAATAGATAAAATGGAGGGAAATGTAATAATAACAATGATCAAAATTTAGTTACCGCCATCTCAAAGGGTCAGACCTAAGTTCTTCGAAGAAGGATATGGGAGGACTCCATCAGCCACTACGCATCCGTTGATCGTCTCTCCATGAGCGAATTAAGAGGAAAGACGTAGGAAATAGCTGGTCTTCGGGGTCATCTCGGACGAGAGAGTCTGATAGGTGAACGTAGTACATACAGCATTTGTTTGGTTTGAACACATAAGCTACCAGTGCTATATATAAACTAATCAGTTAATATATTATATTTTATCTTTTACAAAATTTCAATTATGGGCATATTTCATTCGTAAACAAAATATCTAAACTGTAAAATCATCGAGCACAAAATATGGATGTTAATAAACATCGACTCTAATATATCAATGTTCCCATAAAAACATTGATGTTTTGAATGCATCGACATCGATGTCTTATTGTTAACACAATTGTTAAAATACAGAATATAAACTGTATCTGACATTTTATTTGCAAAGCAATATTGATTTAAAACATTTAATATTTATATATTTATATATCTCCTTTTAAAATAGAATTTTGTGCAGATATATGAATGTAGTATTTTCTTTTTCTTTGTGGTCTTGTCTCGTAGGGTCAGCATAAAATACACATCAAAATGTATCGGATTTTGCAGAACTGAACTACTTTGAGAATCTATACGTCGTGTTAATTAATATTTATAAAAATATTATTTTTATAAATATTTATAAAAATATTATCCAAAAGCATTCGAAAGTTCTTATAATAGGAGACCTAAATAGTAAGAACACAGCTTGGGGTTGCAATTCAACCTCATCACAAGGCAGAAAGCTATTACAACTAATTATTAACAACAATTTAAGTATCCAAGCACCCAGTGAACCAACTCACTATTCTTACAACAATAGAATCATCCCAGACATCCTAGATATAATAATCTCGAAAGGAATCAATTTCCAAATTTACCAAACGGTTGTTCCGGATCTAGATTCGGATCATAATCCGGTTATTGGCTCCTTCAAAGGCAAAATTTCAATAACAAACATTAATAAACCCAATAACAAAAACATCAACTGGAGTGAATTTAACTATCTAATGTCACAAAATCTAAAATTTCCGAATTCAATAAAAAATTATACCCAACTTTAATCAGAGATAAACAATAAATAATGCAATACATAAAAATTTAGATGAGAGTACTGTATCATACCCTCCAACTTACAGACCCTATAGGAATTTACCAAAACAACTATTGAATCTGATTCATGAAAAACGAAAACTGAGGAGGGAATGGCAAATAAATAGAAACATTAATTACAAAAGAAAAATAAATAAACTAGCGAGGATAATTAAAATCGAATTAGATAATTTAAGATATTCTAACTTCCAAACTCATCTATCCCAAATACATCCAAATTCAAAAAGGCTATGGACAACAATAAAAAATATAACAGGGGAAAAAACAAATATTCCTCCTCTAAGCACTCAAACAAGAGGTTGGGTACATACGGAACAAGATAAGGCTGATTATATTGCCGAAAATTTTGAAAATACTTTCACCCCTAACCCAATGACCGATGTGAAGCATAACAAAATAATTGAAGAGCATATGACACACACGTATTACAGAGTTCCCACCCCAATTAAGTTTATTAGCCCCAACGAAATTACTACTATTATAAAATATCTTAAAATTAGGAAGGCCCCAGGCCCCGACAGAATAACAAATAGAGCCTTGAAAGAACTACCAAGAAGCTCGATTGCAGTCCTAGCAGCAGTTTATAACTCAGCACTTCGAATTGGGTATTATCCAAAATCATGGAAGCAGGCCATTGTCCTCCCAATCAGTAAACCAGGCAAAAATCCTAAAGAAGTAACGAGCTATAGGCCAATTAGCTTATTATCCTCTTTATCAAAAATATTCGAGAAACTAATACAAACAAGGCTTACCAAATACCTCATAGAAATAAGGGCCTTACCAGATGAACAGTTCGGGTTTAGGCAAAATTATTGTACAACTCATCAACTCATACGCCTCGTAGAACATATTGCAAATGGATTCCATAACAAACAACATACAATTGGACTGTTTTTAGATGTAGAAAAAGCATTTGATAAAGTTTGGCAAACTGGGCTACTATTCAAACTCAAACAGCTGGGAGTACCTTTCTATTTGCAGGACATTGTTAATAGTTTTATTACAGACCGAACGTTCAGAGTTAAAATAAACTGTGCACTTTCACAAACTAGAACAATAAGAGCAGGCGTACCTCAAGGTTCTGCACTATCACCACTCCTCTTCAATGTTTATTTTTCAGACATTCCCACATTAGAAGACTCAAATCTTGCACTATTTGCAGACGATACTGCAATATACACAACACATGCAGATATAAATGTAGCAAAAGATCGCATAGAGGCAGATATCTCATGTTTTGTAAAGTGGGCTGAACAATGGAGAGTAAAAATAAACCCAACTAAAAACCAGGCAAAAATTTTTACACTTTGTAAACCAAAGTTACCTCGCCCACTAGTATTAAATAATACTCTCATCCCGTGGCTAGCATCTGATACACCTGTGAAATATCTTGGGGTTCACATTGATAGCAGGTTAACCTGGAAGAAACACATACAACTTACAACAAATGCAACATATGCCAAAATATCAAAACTATATCCATTAATCAATTTTCGCTCAGCCTTAAATTTGGAATGCGCAATCTTAATATTTAAATCGATAATTAGGCCATCAATCACTTATGCTTGTCCAGTCTGGAATAACACAGCTAAAACCAACATTCAAAAACTTCAAATCATACAAAACAAATTTTTAAGAAAATATGCAAAGGCTCCTTTGTTCATTTCTAATACACACATTCAAAGAGAACTTCAAATAGAGCCCCTAAACGAATATATAAGAAATAACTGTGACAAATTTTTTACACTTCTTCCATCTTCTCCTTGCAGCATAAAATTTACAATGGGAAAAACATTAAACAATCCCAAGAGAATAAACTCACGATATCCGTAAGATATGTTAAAACCCCCATGAAAAGAAGTATCCTCTATAAGAATATATGTTAAAAATAAAAATATGTATTTTCTTTTTTTTCGCTTCAATATAAAAAAAATTGTGTAAAATATCAAGAATGTATTAAGTGTAAATTATATAGATATGTTAAATATATATAAATATATATTTATATATATTATATAATAAATATATAATATATAATATATATATATAATAAATATATATTATATATATATATATATATATATATATATATATAATGTATGAAACGATGTAAATTAGTTAGTAGTAATATACAAGAGTGAGAGGTTGTATGTCCAAATGTTATGTATTAGAATTATGTACAAACCCCTGAAAGGCATAACTGCCGAACAGGAAGAAAATAAATAAAAAAAATATATATATATATATATATATATATATATATATAAAAAACAACAAAAAAACAAAAAAAAACGAGTTAGCATGCTTCAACAGGGGCTAGTCCAAACCCTGTGAAGTGTCCCTACCTCTAAACCTAATCTCTAAATGGTTGCAGACTACATTAGAAAATTATTATTGTTTAATCAATTATTGTTGAAGAATTTTTATGTCAGATATCTCACATGACTAATACTATACATCGGTTTTATTCCTCCCGTCAAATTGTTTTATTCAGCATTTTCATTATTGCTTGGTGAAATGCATGTCTACTGACCACATCTGATTGTGATAAAATGTTTACTCATTCTGTAGCACTACACTTTGTGTCTAAATTCGTTTTAAAAATAGAAAATATTTTAACAAGCAGCGTCAGTTAAAACATAAAAACTGAAATTGATTTTTAGCTGTCGATGACTCGAAAAGAAAAGGCTCGTAAAACCGCGCTTTTGTGCTGTTAGTCGAAATCACCATACTTGGCAATATTTTTTGCTTATTATGAACACACGACAGTGAATATGCGAAGCTACTACAAACTTAAGCAAAGAAGCGCTGATGGAGGAATGCGACGAAAGGGGTGAACGAGTGGACGAGGTGACTCGAGTGCGGGAGAAAAACAAAAGGAAACGCATTGGGTGGGGCGGGGGCGGGGCGGGGCGGGGTGGGGAGATTCCTCGGCGGCGCTGTTTGCCTAGGACGGGGCCTTCTCTGTTGACTGGTGACATTTCCTGGGGCGTCCCCGGTGGGGACGGCGGCGTCGGGTCAATATTGTCCCAGGCCCGGCCAGCGTCGTCTCCCCGCCGCGCCCCGCACCGTCCCGCTCCGCTGCGTCGCTGCCCAGGCCACCTCCGAACATGAATGATAATATTTATGGAGGGCTGCGGGGCAGGCCGCCCCGGCCTGCCCCACGGCCAGGCGTCGTGCGTCAACACGCGCGTGTGCATTTGAATATGTTCTTGACACCTGCGCGCGGCGCGGCGCGGGGCGGCGCGATACTCGCGACACTTGCCGTGCATCCACCGCCCGCTGCTGGCCCAACGCCCAGGGCGAGGGAGAAAGACTGCGTTTGTTTTTCATTCCCCGGAGAACAAAGAAATGAATCGTCCTTTCTTTGTAGCTGGGCTCACGGAATGTCAAAAACTTCACACATTATATAAGAAAAAAATCACGTATTTGGTTCTCTTTCCTGACTTATAAGTCTCATCTAACGACTTGACGAGTACTTGGTACCGCTGCATTTGGAAAGAATAACGATGAGGCAACATGGAAGAATGAGAGGAATGACAAAGGAAAGTGATATGTGCAGGTGCTTCGGTTTGTCACCCCCCAGAAAAATAAGTATTTGGTTCTTGACATCTATGTGTGAGAAAGTAGCGCATTGGCTACAAGGCTAGAGCACTACTTCCCCCAAGCAGAGATATAAAATAGGTAATCAATCTACATGTACAAAATTCGAGTACAATCATAATGATTCCTGATACTTAACTATCAACCACGTAAACAAATATAATACACATATAAATGTCAAATACATCGATGGTTACATAAAAGAAACATGGATAATTTGAAAACATCGACATCGCTACTACTGTAAAGTGCTTTCCCCTCTCTACCTGTCTGATTCAAGCAGAAGTTGTTTGCTGGGTACGTACTTTTATTTCAAAGCTAGTGTTTGCTTTCTTTATATTTTCGTAAAGGTCGCGATGCCACGCAGCATTTGAGGTTTCTCGCGTTTTCATTCGCGAACAAACTTTCACGTCGAGTCATTAAAGGTAACAGAGTTAACGATAACAAAATACATTACAACATCGTAACTTCTGAACCTGCTACTTAACCATATTCAAAGCCGCTTCCTTCTGATCGCTTAAAACCCACATTGCCACAAACATCGACCGCGGTAGAGTTAGTACAATATTCGTTAGTACTGAATTCTTTTCTATCTCCTTCCTGAACTAGTGGTGAAGAGGTTAGAGTCGTGTTTTAGTAAGACTCAAGGCACTGGACTCCCTATGTGTCTGATATGGATTTTGCAGTGTGTCTATCCGTGAAAGGAACTTCACATCGGCGTTCATGAGCCCGCCTGCTCGTTATCTCGCCGTCTCCCCCGACGTCGTCGCCTCGTGCTCGATGGGTCGATATGGCTGCGCATTGTGGCGGCGTGGCGTGTGGAACGAGGCGACGGGCGATAACGCGCCGCCCCGCGCCGCCCCGCGCCGCCCCGCGCCGCCCCGCGCCGCCCCGCGCCGCCCCGCGCCGCCCCGCGCCGCCCCGCGCCGCCCCGCGCCGCCCCGCGCCGCCCCGCGCCGCCCCGCGCCGCCCCGCGCCGCCCCGCGCCGCCCCGCGCCGCCCCGCGCCGCCCCGCGCCGCCCCGCGCCGCCCCGCGCCGCCCCGCGCCGCCCCGCGCCGCCCCGCGCCGCCCCGCGCCGCCCCGCGCCGCCCCGCGCCGCCCCGCGCCGCCCCGCGCCGCCCCGCGCCGCCCCGCGCCGCCCCGCGCCGCCCCGCGCCGCCCCGCGCCGCCCCGCGCCGCCCCGCGCCGCCCCGCGCCGCCCCGCGCCGCCCCGCGCCGCCCCGCGCCGCCCCGCGCCGCCCCGCGCCGCCCCGCGCCGCCCCGCGCCGCCCCGCGCCGCCCCGCGCCGCCCCGCGCCGCCCCGCGCCGCCCCGCGCCGCCCCGCGCCGCCCCGCGCCGCCCCGCGCCGCCCCGCGCCGCCCCGCGCCGCCCCGCGCCGCCCCGCGCCGCCCCGCGCCGCCCCGCGCCGCGCGATACAATAAGGAGATGTAAGGAGAAATTGGGTAAGTGAAAAAATTGAGATAATGGGGATAGAAATTAGTGATTCAGGGAATATGTTAGAAATTATTGCTTGCTATAGACCACCAAATGAAAATTACGCGATTTTGGAAGCAACTTCTGAAAAAATAGAAAACATCGATATACATTCTATAGTTATCGCTGGTGATTTAAATCTTCCAGACGGAAATTGGAAACGCGCTGTGAGCGAAGCGAAAGTACAACAGTCCGTGAACAGGCTCGTCTGGGAAGGGGGCAGGTAGTAGATAGACCGACGCCACAGGAGGCGCTTTTAGATGTTTACTTAATTAGGCCGCAGATCTTTTCTTGTCTTGCGATATCATTGATGGCATAAGCGACCACAAAGCAGTGTTAGTTGACTTAGACATAAATTTTTCACAAAAAGATTTCCTAACGGTACAAAAATCTGGCAGTTCACGAAAGCAAACCCAAAGGGCTTCACCACTACCTGAGAGACCAGTACGATCGTTTTCTGAGAATAGAAGGAGGTATAGAGGAAACTTGGACCGCGTTTAAGAGCATTCTGGATAGTGCATTGCAAATGTTTGTGCCGCACAAATACTTAAAAAGATATTCAGATCCAGAATATTATAATTCAAAAATTCGACATATGAAGAGAAAAGCCAGAAAAGCTTTCAATAATATACATCGCAGTGAAAATCATAGGATACTTTTTCGTAACTGTTCAAAAGAATTAGAGCGGGAAAAGAAAATTGCGAAGGAGTCACTTTTAAAACACATTCTTGACACTGAGGGAAATAATTGGTCAGGGTTTTACAAGTATGTTCGCAGAAGAAGAGGAAATAAAGAAGAAATTCCTATCGTTAGAGATACTAATGGGTTACTAATACATGATCGGGAAAAGCAAACGCTTTTAATGCCTACTTCAGTTCCGTTTTTAAAACAAAATCTCACCATACTCAGATATCGAGGGAGGCTGAACCCCATCAGTTTAATATAGACGTAAATGCATTGTGAAAGCGAATTAAATCTATGAAAAATGGAAATTCTCGGGGTCCAGATGCCATTTCAACAGACATAATTAAACTCAGTGGAGAGGCACTATTACCGTATCTAACAAGATTATTTCATGTTTCGTTCCAAAAGATTGGAAGCTAGCTACTATTGTTCCGTTTTTTAAGAACGGTGACAGATCTGTTTTAGCAAATTATAGACCGGTAAGTCTTACGCCAGTTGTATGTAAGCTAATGGAATATTTGATAACTAGCTATATTAGACAAGAATGGAAACAAAAAGAATGGCTATTTCAGGGACAGCATGGTTTTAGGAATGGTTTCTCTTGTCAGTGCGTCAGTGTCAGATAGCATCATTCTTTCAGGATATAGCTGATGCAGTTGATGATAGTGGGAGGGTGAATGCCATAATAATAGATTTTGCGAAGGCATTTGATGTTGTCCCACACGATAAACTAGTTCATAAATTAATACATTCGAGTATTGACACCAGAGTTGTGGCATGGATTGATGAGCTTCTTCGAGAAAGGAAACAAAGTCCGAGTTGGACAACAATTTTCAACTCTGGCAGAGGTTACTTCAGGGATCCCTCAAGGAAGCGTTATTGGACCCCTCCTGTTTGTCGCGGTTGTAAACGACCTGCCAGACAATTTATGTTCCAAGGTAAGACTATTTGCAGATGACTGTATAATATATCGAATTATTCAATCAAAAGTAGAGGAGGATATTTTGCAGGATGACCTAGATAGATTACATTTCTGGGCAGAAAAAATAGCATATATAAATAGTTTAAAAAACAAAACCATCACGTTTTGTAGGGGCCGCAAATATAGTGAAAGTCAACACCGTTTAGGCAACGAAAATATTCCAAGAGTCCTGGCTTGTAAGTACCTGGGAATAATATTTGATAGAAAACTAAATTGGGGAAATAAGGTTAACTTTGTCGTAAGGAAAGCCTGGAGGTCTTTGCATTTTACCATGCGAACACTAAAAAGAGTATTGCGAAAGCGAGAGAATTAGCTTACCTATCTCTAGTTCGTCCATTAACAGAATACGGGGCAATTTGTTGGGACCCTTATGGAAATTCACAAAAGGAATATTTGAATAGAGTACAGAGAGGAGCGTGAAAACTTAATTTCCGCAGCAATAGGAAGAAAGTAGAATGGGAGTCTCTAGAAATCAGGAGGGTTAAGGCAAGACTGTACCATGTACAAAGCGTATGCCGGTTTTCCAGCTTGGAAAGATATTTTCATTCGACTCGATAGACCAACTTACTTTAGTAGAGCGGATCACAAGCACAAAATTAAGTTCAGGATACAGAGAACAGATTTTGGAAAATTTTCATTCACAAATAGAACAATAACGGACTGGAATAAGTTACCTGCGACAGTCATGGAACCCTTTCCTCTAGGTGTACAAAGTTTTAAAAGTAGATTAACTAAGGACATTTGTATAAGTTTGGCTTATTAAAATAGTTATTATTTTAGTTATAATTTTATTATAATTGTTATTTTTTATTATTATTAGTATTGTGATAATCACTATTAAATGCATTGGTTTATTAAATATACAATTATATTTGAAGTAGTAGTTGAATTGGAGTGTCGTGACGTGTTGTGAAGTGTAGTGCAATAGAGAAGTAGAGAGAGAAGTGAAGTGTAGTGTAGTGAAGTGAAGTGAAGTGCAGTATATTTATTAGTTAAAAATTCCGTGCAGGACAGTCATTAAGTGTATAGGTAATGCTGTTATTGCTATTATTGCCTTAAAATGCTTTAAAATTACAGTGTAATACTATACTTAGTTGTAATATGTAAATTGTAGTGTTCTGCCACCAGGTTGTATACCTACCTGCAGAAATAATAAATCTATCTATCTATTACCCCGCCACACGAATCAAACACAATTATTGCCAAGGAAGACATAGTTTGTTGACTCTCGCCCTGTTATGCCCTGTGCTATACACCAGAACGCGTGTGTAATACGTAATTACTGATCATTTTGTGTAAATTACTGATCATTAAGCTTGTAAATTTACTTAGATAACATTTTTTAATAGTTGGATCTCATAGTAAATGACTTTTAAAAAAGCGCATTTATTTTAATGAATAAAAATATTCTTGTTAAAAGTCTCTGTTAATTAATTAATCACAGCGGGGGAAGTTATTTGACACTCAGAATTTACAGCATTATATTCTTTGTCGGTTAATTCAATTTTCTTCTCAAAGATATATCTGAAGTTAGCTTATTGCGTTCTTATTTCGTTGTTTCGTTCGTATTTGGATTAACTGACATTGTATGTGTGGCAAGGAAGATTGGAAATAATAAATTTGTTGAAAAGTATGTTAATTCAAATATATGACTTATACATTATCAGGAAACAATATAAATACACATACGCTTTTAAACAGAGGGAATATGTTTGAATTATATTGAGAAAAATATGTAAAAGAAGTTCGTGTTATTTATTGTACTCAAGATCAATAGTGCAATGAAACTTTTTTTCGACATAACTAAGGAGGCGTATTTAAGAAACATTATTTTAACCTGTCATCAGATTCCCTAATTGCACAGGTTGGTTGTAAAAATTGCTTCTTGAAATAATTTGTTCCAAAAATTTGTAGGCAGATAATTATTATAATTTGTAGGTAGATGTTTGCCTAATTAAAGACTATTTCTAAAATCAGAAAAAAATGTTTGGCTATCGGTTTCACACAGACCACCTACCACTGCATTCGTAGGTCGAATAGGTCGTTTTATGAGGCGCTGCGATCTCCTGGAAGCGGGGCACACACAGCCGTGCGGCACAGCGTATCCCTATCCGTTTAAGCGTCAATTGTTGTGAAGTTGTTGTGAAGTTTGCTTGTGAAGTTGACATCCCGCAAGTCAGTGCTTATCCGCCAACTGTTTGTGCAATTAGCATTCGAAACATTGAAGATTTGTGAAAACGATTTGCAAACTTTCTACTGCACTTCACATTACCGTAGATTTCATAAAATATGTAACATTAAGTTAAATGTAACAAAAAGTAGCTGATAAAACTAGGCAATAAAAAAGGTTAAAAACTTGAAAATCTGTACTAAAAAGAAAGTCTGAAACAACACATTTTTGCTATCAGGGATTCACTTGCGGTTTATAAACTGATAGATATAATTTAAATTATAATCTCAGTGATAATCTGTTATAAAATCAGTGACTGCCCTGAGGAAGCCTGCGACATGTCAGGCGAAACGTCGGCCTCTCAGCCAACGACGCGGCGTCTCCCGGATAGCCGAGAATTTTTGGATTCGAGCCGCGGAAGCTTACGCTTGAAAGACAACTGCGTCAGAAATGGCACACGCAAGCGGGAAGAAGATGAAGCGGCCTTGCGGTCTGGGGCAGGGGGCGTGGTCTAGAACGGCGGAAGCAGCGGCACGTACGACGCGCACAGTGTCAGGACTCCGGCAAGTTTCTGAGCACTGCGCTCAGGGCTCTCCCCGCCCGTTTACTCTTTCTCTCTGTGCAGAGAAGGGGGAGGGGGTGCGTGAGCTGATGAAAGGCCCTTCTCTATGCAAAGTAAATTTTACGCCGCACCGGTCCTTGAGGTGCCCGGGGGGGTGCGAGAGATAATGCTGATAAAGGGAAGATAAAGAAGTTGACAAAATTAAGAGAATTGCATTGCAATGCAAATTTAGTCTTAATAAAAAGTCTTGCAATACAATTGCATTGCAAGACTTTTTATTAAGACTAAATTTCTACACTACTTTGGTGGGATGACATATGACAGAAACAAATGAAATATACTGATTATACAGAAATGAAATGAATAATACAAAATGGCTGACTGTACATTACTTCTATGATTGACGAGAACCCGTCACCGTGAAGATGACGTCGTGAAGGTTGATCAAGCCATACACCACACTTTCATGGTTACACGGCGTTGCCGAATACCTTGTACTGGGTCGCTGCGGCATGCGTGGACCTCAGCGGTGCTCCACTTTCAGGCGAAGCGGGAATGCAGGCGTCCCACACAGTTCGCCGGTTACGGGGAGCGTCGCTCCGCAGCTTGATCACTAACCTGGCCCTAGGTGGTCTCTGGCAGCTGGTGTGGGCGTGTGGCAAACACGGTCTACCCAAACCGCCATGTAGTTCCCGCCGACAGCACGCTCACTACGACTACATGCGGCGACAACCCGTTCAGTGGCTACTAGTCGAAGATAAGGTAGCGCACTTAACTCACCGATCAACGTGCCGAGGGCAGCGTTTTCACGTGCGCCAAGTGCATTGAGTTATAATATGAAATCTGCTCATGAGCGCGGAGACCGCTCAACGAGAAGGTGCTGGGCCGGCGGTGCGGCCTTTGTGTCTCTCGGGGTGGTTCTGCTTGCAGGTCTGACACGGGGACAAGTGTGTGTACCGTTTCGAGGGTTGGAGGCTGCAGCCCCCTTCGGGAAAAGCGTGGGTGGCCGCCGGGGTCGGGGGAGGCCGGCGGCGAAGGTGGCCAGCTGTGGGGACGCCGGGCGCACGCGGCGGGAGCGGCCCCCCTCCGGAGGGAGCGACGACCCGCCTTTGCGTGAGGGCTTTGTGGAGTTGACGGAACCCTCTCTCCTGCCTCGTTCCACACGCTGCAGATCGCTTCGCCTCTTCTCTCTTCTCTTCGCACAAAATGATCTCTCCACGTCCCACCTCCCCTCTCCCCGCTCTGCCTCGCCCAACCGTTTTCATAGGATTATCTTTGCTTCTTCCTCATTCACGTCCTCCAGCTCTTAGAGCGCCTTCCCACGTCGCGACGGCAGCGCGCTTCCGACACGACTCTCGCTACGCGAAGCGGAGGAGGGGGTACGCGCCACCGCTAGCAGAACACAGCTTTAAATGCTAGCCTTCCCACTGCGGCCGCCGGTCGCTGCGTTTTACCTGCTTCGGTCCCTTTGTTCGACGTCGCCGGAGGGTCGGCGAAGAGTCCTGCCGATTGACGAACGCGCGCTGCAGTGGCGGCGTGGGAAGGCGCCTTAAAGGCGTGTGATAGTGATATCCTTCAACGCCATACATTGGTGTCCGTTCAAAGCAGTTGCTGGGTGCATCCCCGACCATCTATTCGTAATTTATAGTATTCGTAAAGTCGAGTGAGTGTTCGCGTGACAACGGATATCGCAGGCACCACGCATCGAATGGAAGGGGAGGACGGCATGTTCTCACGCACCATTGCTGACCTGGCGGGTTGCGAACCCGGGCCACGCGCGCAGGCTGAGGCGTGCCGCAGGGGCGGCGTCCGGGCCGTAGTTCAAGCGCTCGTGGCGTCCCCGCCCCCGCCCTCTCCACCGCCCTGCACGACCCGCTCCGCTTCCCCTGGCTGCGGCGTGACTCTCGCCGTCAGTGATAATAGAGGCCTTGAAAAAACAAAAACAGAATAGACCGCACTAGTTACTTTTCTCTTTGCAAGCTAACTTGCTCAAAAAGAGGCACTTAATCTTCTGGGATGGAAATACGGATTATCGTTTTGTATAATCTACATGAAGTAGTCTTATCTGAATCATTTCCTGCTGAAACTCCTACATCATGTACATCTTCCGATACACCTCTGAAACTGTTTCTGTTTTTTCAGCATATTTCATGAAAAAGTTATTAAAAAATAATCTCTGATTCTAAATTTTTATTTTTGTGATGTTTTGAGTAGTTCGTTTTCTTTTCTAGTATTATTCCTTTTTTGCATATTACATACGTAGTATAGAGAACATATTGTAATGTTTTGGCGATTTTTGACAGAAAAAGTCTGTACTGTGATTCCCTGGTACCGAGAAAAAAGAATAAACTTTGTTCTAATAGATTGTAAATTACATCCTCTAATAAGTTGAGAAGATAAGAATAAGAATCCACGTTTCTGATTCTTTGGTTCTGAAAAATTGGTGTATGACAAAACACCTCTCCGCTTGTCTGTCAGTATGTCAATGACTTTAGGGGCTGAATCGTAGCCTGGATATTAACTAAAATCGATTTTCTCCGATCGATCTGGCTGATGTTGCTGCTACTTAAATTTAAATTTTGATTTTGGAGATTTCTAAACACAAAATCTTAACATTTTCAAAATTTTCTCACAAATTGATCCAAATTTTTAATTTTTTTTCTCGGAATCCAAACACATTTATCACAATGGGACATAACTAGTTTTCACGGATATTTCGAAATATATGAAAATGGCAATGTTAAAAATTTATTATGTGCCTACAGAATTGAAAATAGACTTGAAGTAGAAATTGACAATTTTTACTTCCTCGTAACCGTACTGTACGTACATAAGGAGTAATGTACGTAGTAAACAGAGTTACGTACTGCCGTGGCAAAATGTGCCATTTTCGAAAGAAATTTTTTTAGCAGGGTCCGTAAAAGAGGATATTCTTACTCTTATATGTTGTAAATGCCTGGCAGCTGAGCTTGTTGACCAGCGTGCTCGTTTTCCATGACGGGACCGCGGGTTCGATTCCCGGTCAGACAAGATTATAGTGTGCGTTTTCCTTTCAATGTTCCAGTATATATTGTGTGACAATGAGCAAATGAAGTCACTTCACAAGTTGAGAAGAGCAGATAACCCGTGGCCGCAACGTCGAGAAGCTGCTGGTAGGCCATGGCCCATGCACGGGCCGACGCGTCAAATACATATGTTGCTTTCTCTGGTATGTAGTGTAGTCAGAATCCACATTTTTTTGATTCTTTAATACTGAAAGAGCCAAATTTTTCAAAATGTCAGTACGTCCGTCCGTCCGTACACCAGTCTGCCTATGAAAAACACTAGGGCCTAAAGTAAATTCGTAAAGTTTTCCCCTAACATTCCCCGACCGATCTTGCCCGAAGTACTACACTGCAATTTTGGAACACTGATACAAGTACAGTAGCCTACACGAAAAATGAGCAAAAAGAAAACATCAAAACGGCTTTTTTTCGTGTTATTCAGTGCACTTAGTACTATTCGTACAAAAGGTTTAAAGAAAAAATTGTAGCCATTATTAATAAAATTTGTTTTTGATGTTTTTAATATTGCCCATATTTCACTCAAAATTGCGTAGACACTACTATTATGTTAAATAACATCTACACATGTATTGAAGCACTGATTGGGAAAAACAAATTTCATTTGAAACTTACGTGTCTAATGAACTTCCGTTCCGCAACAGTGTATGCTCTCGTAGTCATCCACGATCGTGGGTGTCTTCAACGTAATTCATTTGCCGCTATTTTACATTTACCTAATGGCACTCCACCAAAAATAAAATGTATTGTTAGTAAGTTCTGGATGGCTATTCAATCGGCAAACTGTTACTTATTCCGCTTTCACGGATATCTTGTTCTGTATTCTTGAATCACCGATTAAATTACATCAAATACCTTCCCCAACTTTTTGCCAATCTTTTAAACTCTTGAAGACGCTATTAATTGGGTATATTAACACTTTAAATATCACGAATAATCGTCAGGCGTCCACTTCTTACGAACTCTGGCTGGCATCTCCCAAACAAACTCGGCTCCCTAGCAACCTACTATATACCTCAATATTGTTCTTTCTCTTACGAGTTGATACATTGGTACCAAGTTCTATATTTTCATTTCGTAACAGGAACATATAGTACATAATAGATTAACATTATCTATACTAATATTTAAAGACACAATGGCGTTGCGTTACAGCGCGATAATCTCTGAATGTACTGGACGAATACTTGCGATGGAACTTACATACAATCTTCTTTTGAGGGTCAGGAGTGCTATATGCTATGATTTTCAACCATAAAACTTAATATATTCCCAAAATAATGAACCTCTGGAATTTTTTTCGCCTAGCATTGAATCACAGATTCAAGAGTGCATCAATGTGTACAATAGTTTAGCTGCGCGCCATCACACAGTTATGTATATCCGTAGAATAGCTGACGAGTTTGTTGATTCTAAACGTCAATTTTTTAATGGGAACTGTTCATACTTGAGAATAATTCTGACTGTTTTTCTTCACTCTATTTCTAAAAGTAACTTGGATATGGATTTTAATTGCATGTAGGCGTGAATGTAATAAATGTACAAGAGAGAAGTATACTTATGTGTGAAATGTTTGGAGAACGACATTTTGCTATTGTCGTAAAAAGGTATGAATGTAGACAAGTGTTCATGAAATAGTTATTGTTTTAGTTGTAGATATTAAGTATGATTATTACGTATTTGCGATTGGGACGGGGCGGGATGAAGTAGGGGGATTGTCAGTCATTGAGAGTCATTGAGAATGATTTACATGTTGGGCTGAAACTGTGGCAGATGGATGCATTTTCGTAGAAAAGTGTTTTATTATAGCGGAGAAAGCGTACCCTGGGCTGATGAAGGAATAATTATTTTAATTGATGAAAGTTCGGTAAGAAGTAGTAGTATTGAAGTAAAATAATAGTGATATATAGAAGGAATTGAATGCGTGTCAACACTGTTTTTCAAAGTTGTTGAAAATAGAACAAAAACGCTTTTAAATAACAGAAAAACTTTGGACAAGGCGAAATCCACTGTGTGATTATGGATTTTTGGAGATATTACAATTGCCTAAGTGGTTAATGGCACCTTTCCGTCAGCCACTATTTAGCAAGGATCCTAAAATGCAAACTCGAATTTAATTAAAAACACTTTATTTATATTTATATTTTCATTGCCTGGGTGTGGGGTCAAAGATCAATTTCAAACTTTTATATAAATACGCTAGATGATAAAAAATGAAAAGGAATAAGTTTAACAACGTGGCTGATGAAAATAATACATTTATTGTTATTATTTTATTATTATTTTATTATTTATTACATATTATATTTTATTTTTTTGGGTTAGATTTTTTATTATTTTAGTTATAAAGTGAGTAAAGTTTGGAGGTGGGAACCCAATTTAAAAAAAATATAAACATTTTTAGTGACAAAGTGAGGGAGGAAGACACGATACTTACAAGTGGGAGCAAGGCAGAGAGAGAGTTTGGGCAAAACGGAGCTGGGATGCAATAAAATAGATACAAGTAGGTTCCGCGGCAGAGCGGGAATAGATGGAATACCTCTTCCTGACTAATAAATTATTGTGATTATTCCACTCTTGAAATTAAATCCAACAATAGTGTTTAACCATACATAATAATGCCACAATCAGGGCGGTGTATATCAAAAAGTTTAACGCTTTTTCTATCCATTTTTCTTAACGCTTTTACCTGCCAATCATAAACTGTGACTCATCTATCTTAGGAGGCGGTATACATCGATCGCTACGTCGATGTCCAATATACAGCTTATATTGCATCGTAGACAGCATTATATAACCTCTGATTTTAACATACGCTCTGAGTTATTTTCAATATTTGGTGCATTTTGAGACTCTGTTGAACATAATTTTACTCGTGGAATAGTACTATTAAATACCACTCGTGCTTTGGAAATTCTCAGATAAATCCCCTTCTCGATTCACGAGTCGGGAATTTATCGACAAATACCGAAGCACTATGAATATTAAGCTTTAAATACAGAAGAATTTGCAACTCGAATTCAAGAACAAAACTTTTTCATTTCAACGCAGGCAAAAAAAAAAAAATAAATAAATAAATAAAAAAAAACGCGGCAGGAAGTCGATTCCTTCACATAGGGCACACTCGAATGGCACACTCGAAGGGCACATTGGCTCTTCTCTCTGTTTACACAGACATACATACACCCTCTTAAATGTGGTTGAGTTCCACTTCATGAAAAGCCCTTCTGCTACCAATCCAAACCCGAGTCCGCGTCATGGTACCTCCAACGTACCTCCTTCCACACATCCCTCGCCTTTAAATCCCCGCCTCACGCAACCCCTCCTCTCGTCGTCTCCCCCCACCCAACCTCGTCTCTCTCCGCCTCTCCCTGCCTCGTTCAACCTCGTCTCGCCCCGCGCCGTTCGAAAGTGACCCGGCTCACCCGCCGCCGGAGCGGAGCGGAGCTGTGCTGCGTGGCGTGGAGCATCTTGACCCTGCCCGTCGCGGATCGCCCGGCCTCGGAGATTGCTATCCGCCCGCGATTGTATCTTCGCAGCCTGTGCCCTTGTGGATGTAGACGGCTGACAGGAAGCGGAACTGATTTCGCGGCTTTTGAGCGCCTCCGCCCAGAACCGATCGGCTGGGAGCCGGTTGATTGGTCACTGCCTCGGCTGACTCCACCTGATCAGCGAGTGAGGAGCGATCCTCTGCATTCTATCGGATGGTTTATCTATGAACTAACGTTACGCTCTTTAGTGCAGTTCTTCAGTGCTTCAAAATTATGGAAAATTGTACTCGCTAAAAAGAGAGTTAATTTTAATTGTTTATGCAGGTGAAGTTTCTTCCATAAAATATAACTTCTATTGTTCCTTGATTACGAAGGAAACTTCAGTATTTTGGATTTTTATACACTGATTATCAACGTAATTTTTTCTAGTTTTTATTGTTATGGCGTTGTCAATAGAACAGCAGTTTGTTGCAATTTTCTGTTTACTCCTCCCATCACTGTCTATTTTCTCGGCCTTACCTTTGATTCAAATTGACAGGGCGACACTTTTAAAGAAAACTGCAACAAAAAATCTGACATATCAAAAGCTGTAGGCAAACGGTTTCACCTGTCATGGTGCTCATATGCGTTATGTCAAGAGTGGCTCTTTCAAACGTAAAATAAAGTTCCGGTTTCAATATGAAAGAATGTAAGCTACCGTTGTCTTATTCGGGTCACTGATGCGTGGAATTCTACAATTAATAACTAGCTAACGGACCACGACAAGGAGTTTGGTTGTTCTGCCAATCAATTTTTAAAGAAGCGTATCGACTTCCATCGCGCAGCCTCAGGCAAAGGAATAACTTCGAATAGTCTCGCGAAACATCATGTGTCGTGTCGGATCTCGTTGGATTGTTAGTCGATCGCGAATCGAATTCCTTATTCGCCCTTTTTTATTTTCCTCCTAACGCGGCCGTAGTTCCCATCCACCTCCATTTCTCCACCTCCTCCTATTTTCTCATATCTCCCACGTCCGTAGGCCTCACCCCTCCCTCCATCCTTCTACTTCTCGATCAGGGGCCCGCCCCGGCGGACGGCTCCGACAAAGCGGACATGAAGAACGTTCTGCATTGTCATTGTTCGTAACAATCTTTTAATGATAATAAATCGACTATTAAATAAATTTGGACGTGACAATGTGGAGGTTTGTTCTCTCGTGCCTTGCATTGGATCGTGAGCGCCGCGACTAGATCCGCGAAGCGGCACCGCGCGGCCGAAAGGGAGAGAGCGGGCGGAAGGCAGGAAACCGCGCGCGCCGCGACCTCTCGCCGCACAATGCGCCCCTTCAGGTGGAAGCAATCAATTACTATTTCCCCAGTTTTCAATTCCTCCCCCTTTCGACTTCATCGGTGGAAATGCCCGACCGCGCAGCGGAAGAGCAGCAGGGCCAGGGGAGGTACCGATGGCGAAGGAGCGCAAGTGAAGGTGGTACTGTTGCAGGTGGCGCTAAAGTGGGAAATCAGAGGGCGAGAAGAATATCGATGATAAGAAGATTGAGATAAGGTAATTAAATTAGTGGTGGCGTGTATGGCAGAAGGGGATTTGGGTTGTAGAAAAAGTTTATTTTTATTTAATGGGTAATTATTTCACATAAAGTGCGTAATCTGGTACTAAGTGACTACGATGATGACCTTTAAGCCAATAAAATACTTACATACTAAAGTGAACTACGTTTGGAATTTTGATATTCATCCCAGATGGTCTCTGAATCTCATCTGAGTCGAGGAAAAGAGACTATAGGTACGGATAAGGGAAAAAACCCTGAAGGGGAAAAAACCTGCCATCAGAAGTGAAGGGGAATATGCTAATCTACCAAACTATTTCTAATATATTTATTTATTTCCTGGCGCAGACGACGCGTATTCTTCCAGTATTTGACTTCATTCAGCATCTGCACCGAAATAGCACCACCGAAGATCGACTGGTAGAAAACGTTGTGAATAGAAGTACTGGCTAAGAAGTGTTCAGTATTTCGAAAGTTCGGAATCACTGTTTACCAAAGGGATGAATCACAAAATTTCGAAATGTGATGTAGGGGTGACTGACTGTGGACACATGTAGTCTAGAAAATTGAAGAAAATTGATTTCAAAGACAGAAATTTATCAATAAATTTAATTCTCTAAATGTCGATGATAAAGAAGATCAAAATTTCGCATTGATCGGCTTAGAAACCATTGGATGGGATTTATAGGCAGCGAACTACCCATAGGGCTGGAAGATCATTCGGAGAGAGCAAGTGCAGAAAGAGAAGTAGAAAGAGCATAGCGAGAGGGAGGTGGTGGCCAGGGCAATCGGATTCCGCCGGCCTCATCGATTGAGCCGGAGATACCGGGGCGTTGTTGGAGGGCGGCGCGGCGCGGCGCGGCGCGGGCCGCCAGCTACGATGGCCCCGCGATAATAACTGGCTTTTCTTTTTCCTCGAGGACCTCCGCATTTTTTGTTAACCTCTCTTGCGTTTTAAAGGTCGTTTTATTGTTATTCGCGCTCTCCTCTCCACTGCGATTTTTATGATTTTTGTGGAAATTCGGAGTTCTTTGCCCGTGTCCGGTCGTTTCCAGAGTAATTAGCACGTGGGACTGCCCCGTCTCTGCCCCTGCCGGCACTTCATCGTCACGGCCCCGGTTGCCGCCCGGCGCTGCCCCGCTCCGCCCTTCACCTCCCAACAGGTAGCAGAGCCGAGAAGTGGCCGATTGAGAGACTTGCTTTGAACGTCTTCTTATTTTAATGTAATGGATCATAAACCTGAGAATTACAATTTACTAATAATTCACTTTTTAACTATTTCACCCCACACTTGAGCGAGTCAAAATCTGTAAGCAAATAACGATTTGTTATATATAACAATACGTTGACTGTCAAGTCTACAATGTTTGATTTTCTATATAAAATCATGAAACTATCAAGTTTATGCTTCTACAGTACATTTTATAACTTTGGTGTGAATTCGCGAAGTCGCCCCTATACAGGAAACCCAAATATTATTATATTGATTTGGACACCTGGCTGTCTTATTCTTCCTCCTGTTATCGGGTTTTTGTCACCTAATAAAATATGCACACAGATTTTTAACAATCCTGTCAATATGATCAGCCATTATTTATTCGCAAACAATTTTCCGAAATGCTTCTCGGCGAATTCGGCTCGCCGCCGTTACACCAGCTTTCTATTGTACAAAGCATAACGACACGTAAATTTACTATTTAAATATACCAAAACAACATATCTTGAAAGAAAACAAATCCAAATAACATTCACTATTTCACACATGTTTAATTTACATTTGATTCTCGCGAGCGCATTCTTTTTGAGAATTCAATTGATTCCAATAGAAATTTACTAAATGATACTTAATTAATTATAAGTCTTAAGCTTGTTACAAAATCGTTTGGCAAAATTGCGTCACCTCCCTGGATGCTGGACCCCGTAATGGCGCTGTCTCCGACCACTGCGGCCTCTCGTCGCAGTTACCATCTTTCTTTAAAAAAACAACAATTGAACCGCTCGCGAATTAATATACTCCTACTAGGAGCATCATTTTACGAAATCCTACCTTCAAAACAAATTTCTACATGAAAATCGAAAGATTCGACTTCCGCCACGATGTTATCACACAAGATTGCAAACCAGTCCGTCCATATGCATTGTTGCCCTGTTCTTCTTCACCGCGCAGTTTGAAACAAAGAACAGCTCTTCTCTTCTGTCAAACTGTAAATTGTTACATTCCAATTTTTAGATATATTTAAATTTCTTTAATTTCTTCATTGCAATAATTTCTGACTAAAATCCAAATAATAAATTTAATTACGAGTACCTATTCCTTTTCCAAATTCCTAATATTGTCTTCTAAACTTTTGTGTAATCACCCATTGCTTATGAAAAAATTCAAATGTCTTTTCCAAACATACAAACATTCATTTAATGAAAGATTTTCGTTATTCTATAATAACCTAGAGTTCGAGTGATTGTGTATCTCTTTCCTAAATATTCTTGGTATTTATTTACTCTTCACAGGTCTACTAAAAGCACAGTTCCTTGGATTTTTAGAAATAAATAACTTTTTACACTTCCACCTTTGCACCTTCGGCTGTTTGTATCTTCATTAAATATGTCAATTTTAGTTATTTTGGTGCGTTTTTTAATAATCATTGGGCAACGTCCGAATAGACTGGTACACTAAAAATTGCTTCAACCACTGGATCACTACCGAGAGAATTGATACAATCGTGTCACTGTTTCTAGTATTTGTGCCACTAGAAATGTTTGTCTGTCAGTATTGAGTATAATCGAGCTGGTAAGATTGAATGTCTAATGGACATTGATTTTGAGGAGATACCGGTTACGCCATTTTCTATATACATGGAAGTTGTAGAAATGTCTCCTTTTGAAGATATGATTTTCTTTGGTTATTTAAAGTCGCATCAACTTCTAGGTCATGAGCGACCACTATTGCTTGTAACGGTATGGTAACTGTGAGGATGACACGATATGATGATGATGGAGGTAAAGGACGAATGCAATACAACCATGCGCGAGGCGGGACTCGAACCCGCGATCCTTCGGTCTGAGATCGCTACGGCACTATTGCCAAGTTTAGTTTAATATTCTTGAAAATATTCTTCCCTTTCGTATTTTGAAAGTGCATGGAGATTTTTTTCTTACTTTTGTAGCATTTGACTTCGAAGTGATGTTGCGTCACTTTTGGAAGTTAGCTACATTACTGCTACCAGCGTTTCCCTTTCCTTTCTAATTATATGATTTAAAAAAATATGTAACGTCATGGATACTCACAGTGAACACAGACACGAGCTTTCATATAACAAATATTTATTTACAGGGAAAACACAACAAATATTTACAATGTATTTACACTTTACACCCTAGCTCTGATAGACCTGCTATCCCCTGATCGCGGGAGCGATCCCAACCAGTTTGATGATCGCTTTCAATTGTGACATTGGCCACTCCTACATCTGAAGCGCGCACACAGCCAAGCTTCCGTGACCGGATGTCACACTAGGACACAATGTCCGGACCAACTGATGGTTCACCTGGAGGAGCGATTTTACCAGATTGAGGGCGTGGCTTTCAACCACTCCCTCGGAGCACGCATACAGCATCGCTCCCACGTGACCGCAGTCACCCAAGGACACAAAGTCCTGCCCAGGCTCGTCAACACATGACTTGCCTACGAGCCCTGCTCGCCGCTGCACCGTCGTGGCACAAGTTTTTGTGCAAATGCTCGAGGTTCTCCCACTGTCTCCAGAACACGGGATCTGTGCACTCCCAGCTTCCACTTCTTGACTACTACTGTTTACTCACACTGACGGACTGACTTAGACTGCTGACTGCTACTACTTCCAGCAGCCGCCGGCAGCGGCGAATTTATATCTGGCCGGCACCCGTCTCGACACATTCGGCACTTGCTTCATATTTCTAATCGACTAGCAAATAACCCGGAATCGTCCAGTTCGGGGAACGCCGGCAGGTGACGCAATCCGTGCAGCAAATCCCGGCAGATGATGCAATATTCTCATGAAGAATGTGTACATATCGCCCGTCGCTCTCGTTTTAAGATGAGATAAGTCGTAACATAGTAGATGTACCGGAAGGTATATCTGGAATGGCAAAGTAGAGCTTGTTAGTTGAGCAATCCATTTACATTGGAGGGGTTTTGTGCAAATCAAATATTTTGATAATATTAATATTATTGTTTTTATTTAATAGAAGTATTTTTGTTGTGTTTTTTTAGTATTATTTAGAAATTAATATGATTAATTATAGTTGATTTTTACAATGATGGAATTATGAAATAATTGAAATTATTATTTTGAGGTAGAGGAGTATTTGTACCTTTTGTATCAGGGTTTATTAAAAATTGTTAATTTATTTTATGTTCTCGAATTAAGAAGAGCTATTTATTTATGATTTATATTGTAGCAAAAATTTATTGAATAATTAAATAGTAGTGATATGTTATTCGTTTCTTAAGATATCTAGTTTCTTAAGATGAACATTTAATTTTGGTATTTATTTATGATATTTATACGTATATATATATTATATATTTATACTTAATAATTTGGGGAAAAGCTTGAATTTATAGTTTAAATGTAATTTAGTTGAATATATTATATGAGCTTTTAGTTAGCTATTATTTATGAGTTTGTTAATAATTATTTGGGATGTAATTATTTATAATTATTTATATTAAAGTTATATTAAGATAATAAGAATAATGTATTTCTTATGTAATAATGATGGAATTAGTAAATGAATTGTTTATGGTGTGTTGTTGATTATTTATTTTAAGGAATTAGGCAAAATTATTGTTCGCATGTTTATCAAAAACATGTCTTCTTGAATTAATATGAAGTCGTGCCTGCCCACTGAGTTATTAAATGGCCGCGGTATATTGACCGTGCAAAGGTAGCATAATCATTAGTCTTTTAATTGGAGGCTGGAATGAATGGTTTGACGAAACAATAACTGTCTCGGGATAATTAATTAAATTTTATTTTTGAGTCAAAAAGCTTAAATAATGAGAGGGGACGAGAAGACCCTATAGATCTTAATATTGTTATATTAAAATTTATGTTTAGTGGTATTTAATATATTTTAGTATATAATGTTTTGTTGGGGTGACAAGGGAATAATTTAACTTCTTTTTATTTTACTATGATGATTGGTTAATTGATCCTATTATTATGGAATGAAGATAAAGATACCTTAGGGATAACAGCGTAATATTATTGGAGAGTTCATATTGATAATAAGGATTGCGACCTCGATGTTGGATTAAGAAAATTATTGGGTGCAGGAACTTAATATATTGGTCTGTTCGACCATTAAATTCTTACATGATCTGAGTTCAAACCGGTGTAAGCCAGGTTGGTTTCTATCTCTGTTTAATATATGTATTTTAGTACGAAAGTATTAAATACATTAAATAATTTATTGTTTGGAATTATATTAATTACTATTTTGACAGAATGAAGTGCAATGAATTTAGAATTCATGAATGTAATAATATTACATATAGTATTGTTTAATTGTGTAATAAGTTTACTTTGTTATGTTGTATTAGTAGTTTTTGTATTAATTGGTGTTGCTTTTTTGACTTTATTAGAGCGTAAGGTTTTGGGTTGTATTCAGATTCGAAAGGGTCCAAATAAAGTGGGTGTAATAGGAATTCCTCAGCGTTTTGCTGATGCTATTAAGTTATTTTGTAGGGAGCAGACGTATCCTATGATATCTAATTATTTAATATATTTTTTTGTCCAGTGGTTAGATTATTTTTATCTCTTTTGGTATGATTAATTTATCCTTTGGGATATGAATTAATTTCTTTTGATTTGGCATTATTTTTTTTGTTGTACTAGTATAGGTGTATATTCTATAATGTTGGCTGGTTGATCATCTAATTCCAATTATGCATTATTGGGTGGTTTGCGAGCTGTAGCTCAGACTATTTCTTATAAGTTAGTATAGCATTAATTTTATTAAGATTTATTATTTTGGTAGGTGGTTTTGGGATTATTTTATTTTATGTTCATCAGTTATATGTTTGTTTTTTTTGTTAATATTCCTTTATTTTTTGTTGATTTTCTTCTTATTTAGCTGAGATTAATCGTACTCCTTTTGATTTTTCTGAAGGTGTATCTGGATTGGTGTCGGGTTTTAATGTTGAGTATAGAAGAGGTGGCTTTGCATTAATTTTTATAGCTGAATATTCAAGAATATTATTTATAAGAATATTAACTATTTTAATTTTTTGGTGGTGATTTATTTTCTTTACTATTTTATTTTATATTGGTTTTTATATCATTTGTTTTTATTTGGGTTCGAGGTACTTTACCTCGTTTTCGTTATGATAAATTGATATATTTTGCTTGAAGAACTTGCCTGTTTCTTTGAGTTATTTTTTTTTTTTTTTGTTTTTCATTTTGAATAAATAATGTGGTTTATTGAGACATTTTAAGAAATCAAAAGTTAATAGAATATAATTCTGTCTTTTGTTTTCAAAATAAATGCTTTAAGCTTATTAACTTAATTAATTAATTGGTCTCATAATTTAAATATTATGGGATTGATAATGAAGTATTTAAAATATCTAATGGTTAAAATTTGTCCTGTTAAGATATATGGTTTTTCAACTGGTCGGGCGCCAATTCAAGTTAATAAAATAACAATAGATGAATAAGTTCAGAATAATATCTGATTAATTGGATAAAATTGTATTCTTCGGAATTTATTATTTGATATGAAAGGTAAAGTGAATAGAATGGTAATAGATGCAATTAGAGCTATTACTCCTCCTAATTTATTAGGAATTGATCGTAGGCAAAAAGGAAATATCATTCTGGTTGAATATGTACTGGTGTTACTAAGGGGTTAGCAGGAGTGAAATTGTTTGGATCTCCTAATAAATAGGGATTTATAAGTGATAGAATAGTTAATGATATTAATATAATTAAAAATCCTATAATATCCTTAAAGGTGAAGTATGGATGGAATGGAATTTTATCTAAGTTTCTATTAATTCCTATTGGATTATTTGATCCTGTTTGGTGGAGGAAAAGTAGATCAATTATTACGAATGCTGCGACAATAAATGGGATTATGAAATGAAATGTAAAAAATCGAGTTAGTGTAGCGTTGTCAACTGCAAATACACCTCATACTCATTTAACTAAATCAGTCCCTAAATAGGGAATTGCTGATAAAAGATTGGTAATTACGGTAGCTCCTCAAAATGATATTTGTCCTCATGGTAATACATGTCCTATAAAAGCTGTAGCTATATCTAGAAATAAGATAAGAGCTCCTGTTATTCAAGTGAATATTAAATTGTAAGATCCGTAGTATATTCCACGTCCTACGTGAGTATAAAGACAAATAAAGAAGAATGATGCTCCATTAGCATGTTTTGTTCGTAAAAGTCAACCAAAATTTACATCTCGGCAGATGTGGCTTACTCTATTAAATGCTATATTGATGTCGGCGGTGTAATGTATAGCTAAGAAGATCCCCGTTATGATTTGAATTATTAAACATAATCCTAGTAGGGATCCGAAGTTTCATCATGTTGAGATGTTAGATGGAGTTGGTAAATCAATTAATGAGCTGTTAATAATTTTAAATAATGGGTGATATGTTCGTAGAGGTTTATTCATTAGTTATGAATTTGAATGTCGTAATGGTCCTTCTTGGAAGGATGAAATTTTTACAATGATAATTAATGTAATTAGGAGGTAGGTAATTGTAATAATTGTTAGAATGAAGTTTGGATAATTGTAGAGTTGATTTAAGTTATTATTTTCTATTGTAATATTAATGATTTTCTTTATGAAGGAGTCATTTTTATATATATGAAATGATAATATATGATTATATATATTATTTATAATTAGGATAGTAATGAAATGAATATTATGAAATTATTAATTATGGTTTTAATGGGTAATTGAAATATTTCATTTGATGCTAGTCTTGTAATATAAATGAATAATACTAGTATACCTCCTAGGAAGATTAAAAATAGGATGTAGGAGAATCAAAATGAGTAAGAGATTGATCCTGTTACAATGCAAATTATTAGTGTTTGGATAATAATAAGTAGGGTAATAGCTAGGGGGTGATTTATTATAATGAAAAAGGTGTTGATTATTAATATTATTATAGTAAATATAAGTATATAAATATCAGAGAATAGTTTAATTAAAATACTAATTTTGGGTATTGGTGATAGATAAATTTATCTTTCTCTGAAGTTTTAAAAGATGTTCTTAATTTTAACAAGACCAATGTTTTATATTAAACTATTAAAACTTAATGTTTCCTTTTTTTGTTTAGTAGTAGTAATGTTTTGTTATTTTAATGGTATCTGGATTTATTGTTCTAAGCAGAAGCACATGTTAATTATTTTGTTAAGTTTAGAGTATATAGTATTATTTACTTTTTTTATTGATATTTTGGTTGGGAGAATTTCAAAATGAATTATATTTTTCAATGATTTATTTGGTATTTGCGGTTTGCGAAGGTTCTTTAGGGCTTGGTATTTTAATTTCTATAGTACGTTATCATGGAATGCAATACAATACTTTCTGACGTGTAATTTTACACTAAACCCACACAATGTCCTGCGGTAACAGTTGCAACTACCGACTTTGGGGAAGGCGGCCTTCGCTTCGGTGTGCCGGGACTGTTACTTCGTAGGGAGGCAGAGGGGTGGCAGAAAAAGGAACAGGTACACTTACAGCAATCCGTGGTCATGACTAGGACAAAGTAATAAACACCGATATTAACGATCAGATTGAGGCATATTGACATTGATTAATTAAAATTGAAATTTTCTTTCATGGATTGAAATTCCAAAGAATCGGTCATTGAAATGAGCGATATAAAGAAATTGGTAACATAAGGATATTCTAACAAAGGCCATTTTGAATCTTAAGAAGAATCGAGCCGAATGTCTACTGGCTATAAGAACAAGCCAGTGTAGCGTCATACGGGTGTAATCGAATTCAGACGAGAGTGGTTTGTAAAACGGTAGATTTATTAACAATCTAGACCGTTGTCTCAATTTAACAATTACCCTGCTCACAATAAACTAAATACATAGACCCACTACAAGGAGAGATAATTTAAGAAGGCTACCACAACATACGGCAACCGCAACATACCACCGATGTTCCCTGTATGAAGCCGCTCTACTTTGAGACCATTTACGCGTCTCGCAAGTCACGACAATGAATTGCCGGCCCCTCGCCCTAGTGCACCTATACGCACAGACACGCGCTTCATCTGTCGCCGATGCCGCTAGAACAAGAAGACTGGGGCATTGTTCTCCTGGCCTTATATAGGCCCTTTTGGCGCTACCCGCCGCCCCCATTGCCTCCTCCCCAAAGCCGCTCTGGGCCCGCTACGTGCAGCAAATCCCGGCAGATGATGCAATCTACATCTACTATTGTACTACATCTACAATCTACTATTGTACGTCCACGGAAAGTCCCAGTGTGTCATCACTCCGCTCTTTGTTTAACATCTGGCGATGCTCGCCGATTTCCACGTGATTGTTTTGAGAGTGGCACGACGCTATCCCAGCATTTTAAAACATTTCAAATCAAAGAGAACGAAAAGTTGCAGATTTTTACTGTAAGATGTTCAAATAATTCCTCAAATTATAGAAAGATATATTTTTTATTATTTTCTACTAGTCAACCTCTCATTGTAAATATACAAAAAGAAAATAAGAGGTATATAACAATAGAAAAACAATAAACATATGTACATTTTTCACTAGGCTGTGTCTCCCATCAACAATGCACATCTGCAGCCGGGTATGCAATGGCCGGCAAACTGACTGCAGTGATTTGTGGCGCTGAACATCGAAGCTTTGGAATTTCAACCAAAAGAGAAGGTCAATTCTGAAGAATCAATGAAAAAAATCTTTCATTTCACCGTTAATATTGACGTTTATTCCTGTTCCCGTCGGGACAAGACCATGCATTGCGGTAGTGAAACCTCTATTCTCCATTGCCACACCGCTCAGTCTCCCCTCATTTCATAACAGTCTCGGCTCCGCCAAGACCACATTTGAAGCTCATTTCAATGACCGACACGATTTGAAGTAATTTGGCACATTGACGCCAAATTCCTTCAAATTTGGCGCCTCGTTTCAAATAAGGCACTTTTGATGTTCTTACCATTCCCTTTTTCCTGTTCAGAACCAGAAGTGCTTCAAATAGGGGTAGATTGAGCTCCGGAGTCTTAGAAGACACTCAATCTAAGGGAAGAAAACCCTAAAAGAAAATTACCCGGTCCTCCTGGAAGGGGGTTGAGGCATGGGGCCAGCACCCCCATACTCAGAACATAAAAAAAAGACGCTCAAACTCTCAATGGAAATGAACCTCGGTTTAACTCACGACGTCGACAAAGGCAAAGAAAATGGTCTATGAATTTTGGATGCTGGAATGTTCAAGGTTTAAGCACTAAAGTAAATGAAGTTTTTAACGCAATAGAGGAGTTTAACATGGATATAATAGTGTTGAGTGAAACAAAAAAGAAGGGAAATGGAAATGAAAGGAAAGGAAATTATGTTCACTTTTTTAGTGGAGTGGGAAAAGAAAAGCGAGCAAGAGCAGGAGTGTCCATAGCTGTACATTAAAGATTGGAGAAAAATATTCAAAGCTGGGTAGCAATTGATGAGAGAATAGCATGTCTCGAACTTGTACTAAGAGGACGCAATGTTTTTATTATAGGAATTTATGCTCCAACAGACGATGCAAGTGTTGCAGAAAAAGATATATTTTTAGAGAAACTGCCTGTGCTGCTAGATTCTATAGGAAATCGCAAAGAAGTGGTGCTTCTAGGTGATTTTAATGGAAGAGTTGGAAAACGAATGGCGCATAATGTTGTGAGGCGATATGATGAAAATGTATTAAATGACAACGGAAAAAGACTTATAGAGATATGTGAACTGTATGACCTTAAAATATTGAATGGCTATTCTCCACATAAAGAAATACATAAATTCATGTGAACCCAACCCACTAGAAAATTGCAATCAATAATTGACTACATAATTACTAAACAACAGTCATCAATAAAGTGTAGCGATGTTCGGGTTCAAAAAGGTGCGTCCTGTGGACCAGATCACTACCTACTAAATAGAAAAGCTTACCTTATGTATAAACCATACTTCAAAAGTTACGGAAACACAAAACCAAGTACAAAAGGTGGAAAAATAGAGAGTGAGATGTGGCCGAAATACAATATTGAGAGCCTTTAAGATGATTCCATTGCATTTTTGTACAAATTGCGCATGGCAGAAAAAGTAAAGTACATCCCAATAGGAAATACTGAAGAAAAATACCAATTTTTAGAAAAATGCACTCATGAAGCCGTTAAAGAATCTTTGGGAGAGGAGGGAAAATGTGAATATAAACAAAAAGACTTGTGGTGGACAGAAGATATAAAGAACCTGGTTGAAGAAAAGAAAAAGTTATATTTGAGATGGCATTCCACAAAGGATTTAGAAGACAGAAGTGAATACAACAAAATGAAATATTTGGTCAAGAAAGAAGTGAAGAAGGCAAAAAATGTATTCTGGGAACAAAAATGTGACAGATTAGACAAGTGCATTGGTAACACCAAATCCAGAGAGGCATGGAAAATGTTACATTCCATGAAATTGAATACAACCCAAGAATGGATTTAGTAGACCCAATTGGTATTGAAAATGGCAAAAATACTATGAAAATCTTTTGACAGAAAATAGAACTAAATTTCAGGGAATAAATTATGAACCACTGCACGTAAATTTCATCACACCAGATGTGACTTTGGAAGAGTTAAAAAAAGCGTTAAGAAACATGAAAAATAATAAAGCACCTGGGCCTGGAGGTATATCCATAGAGCTGGTTAAACATTATCCTATCGTAGGTTTGGAATTAATTACTGAAATATTCAATGGCATTTTAAATGGAGGTAAAATACCTGAAATATGGAAATTAGCCTATATAAATTCAATTTACAAAAAAGGTTGTAAAAAAGATTGTAATAATTATAGAGGGATAAGTGTGACTTCATCTTTGGTTAGACTATATGGACGAGTGCTAAAGAATAGAATTGAAATGCAAACATCAGACTCAGAAGAGCAAAGTGGTTTTAGACCAGGAAGATCGTGTATTGACAATATTTTCTGTCTCAAACAACTGATGGAAAAAACAATCGAGCGAGGAAGAGAACTTCACATAATTTTCATTGACCTCAAAAAGGCTTATGATAATGTACCAGTAAAAGAAGTATGGGGGGCAATGGAAGAAAAAGGAATATCAACAACATGCATAAATGCAGTCAAACAACTTTATAAAGATAACAAAAGTCAAGTAAAAGTGGGAAAATGTCTATCAGACAACTTCCCAGTAAATAAAGGATTACGGCAAGGCTGCTGTATATCTCCAACCCTGTTTAAGATATACATTGATAAAGCCCTAAAAGAATGGAAAAGAAAGTGCAGAAGCATGGGTGTGAAAATTGGTGATGAAACATTGTTTAGTCTACTATTTGCAGATGACCAGGTGATAATGGCTGAAGATGAAGACGATGCAACTTAAATGTTCAGAAAATTAGTAGAAGAGTATGGAAAATGGGGGATGGAAATAAATTTACAAAAACTGAATATATGGTGGTGGGAGGTATGCCCCATGATTTAGAGACTAGTATAGGAATAATTAAAGGTAAAACACAATATAAGTATTTGGGAGTCACACTAACAGCAGATGGTAGAGACGAACAGGATGTGAAAAATAAAAATATAAGAGGAAAAATAGCCACAAGACAGTTGAACCCAGTGCTATGGAACTCAATTATTTCAATGAGAACAAAGAAACGTATATATAGCTCCTTCATAGAGAGTACCACACTCTATGGGGCAGAAGTCTGGACACTATCAAAAAAATTGAAAGACAAATTTCAATTAACAGAAATGATGTTCTGGCGAAGATGTTGTAAACTTTCTGTTAGATAAAATAAGAAATGATGAAATAAGAAATAAAATGAAAGTGCAAACAACCTTGAACGAGTCGATCGAAATGAGACAACTAAAATGGTATGGACATATGAGAAGGTTGAAATCGGATAGACTTCCTCAAAAAGTTTGGGAGTGAATACCAAATCGAAGAAGATTCCGGGGAAGACCGAGAAGAACATGGAACATGGCAATAACTGAAGCCATGGAAAAAAGAGAAATGGAAGAAAACGATGTTTGGGATAAAGAGGCATGGAAATTGGGATGCGGAAAACGGCCAAGGCTGTAAAAAACCGCTAAATAGATAGAGAGATGATGTTCTTTGAAGGCGTTTCACAGGAAAGGATTATACATTTCATACTTCGCGCTCTGGAAAGTCTAAATATACTCAAAAAAGCCGCGCGAATTTCTTCCCAGTTGACCATATACTCACTTCTTTCGTAGAAAGTTCCTAGTGTAGATTGTCAACTGTTTCCTGTTAGTTCGGAGCGTCACCAAAAGATCGCATCAGCTCATGGGCAGCCCTGCGTAAAAATACCATTGTGAAATTTCACGGAACTCAGGGATTTCCACTGCAGACACAACGACGCGTCACCAGCTCGCATTGCCATCAGAGGCTGAATGCAGTCGTAACGTCAAGTAAAAACGACGAAATTCGTAAAGAAACGTTTGTTTTCGTGTGGACAGAGGTAACCGTGATAATCTACTTCAATACTCGTTGATTCTTTCTCCAAGTAACAATCTTTGTCAATTGTGTGTCGTTTCTTTTCCAGAACACTCTTGTCTGATAAAAAACTATCGATAGAAGAGGTGATGTTTTGTTGCAGCTACTACTAATTGCTCTCCCAGCTTACCTTACGAGTATTTCGCAGCTTCACCAACCACCTTCACCGAACGCGACAGTTGCAAGGGCTGCTACAGGATTTGCCTGTTAAATTTCAAATCACATGTCAAAAAGTCTAACTTTATACTCAAAGTACTATCAAAATATTAACATATGATAAATCATTCTCATCCTCTTTTTACGATTTATTTATTTTTATTATTATGATTAAGGTGACTGCAATCCCGCCGAAAATTTCTTGTTTCTGCATTAAATAACTACGATGGAGCTACGCCTGAGATTTCTTCTCCTGCTTTCGAGAATATGATAAACCACAAAGCTTCTTACTATCTGAATTTTTTATCGATCATTCCAGTACAGTTGTCAACGAAAAGAGCAATAGCAGTTCCCTGACGGCGACGTTAAGGCGGGCGCAGATGGCTGCAACAATGTGGTCCACGAGACGAACTCGTCCCCTCCACCTCCCTCCGCCGACTTTCTTCCACTCACCCATTCGCTCTCCCTCGACGTCCTTTTGCCGTTGACGCCATGACGCCAATGTCACTCTGCTCCAGCATTTGCGGTTTGCTGGAGCCTCCGTCCGCTTCATCCCCGCCCCCGCATTCCTTAGTCCTTTCATTTGCCCTGCTTATTCCGATCAGCGCGTTCGCCATCGTCATACATGAAGCCATTTCAGTTATAAATACGACCACATTACAGCTTTATATTACTCAAATTCCCCAGAATACGCTTACCTGAAACATGTCTACAAGAGCAAATTTATTTGTAGAGGAGGAATGCCTTAGCTCCGCTTTGATGTTTTGGATGACTGTTACATTTTCATCTTGAACTAAGTAGAACACTACAGATGATGACGAAGTGTGTGCTTTTGATTAATTAGTGTTTCCGGGCGCCTCAACTGCTAAGGTCATTTGCTCCGAAAGTGTCACGGGAGGAGGCAGTGAACTTCGCCCGCTACATGGCGAGATCCGGATCCGACCTACTCGTTGCCTTGCGGGGTTTTCTCCAAAAAGGTATTGGAGTACAGTACGGTTTTCTTTACGAACTTACTGAATGTTCAATGTTCTCGCAACAGCTTATGCACACGTGAATCGCAATCTCTTGAACGCCAATAAATTCAGCTGCAGCTTATTGCTACCCTATCCCTGTCGGTTGGCTTCCCTTTTGAAATAATTTAACTAAGGACATTTTAAGTAAAAAAAATTAATACAATTATAATTCGTGAACTCATGAATGCAGAATCAATCGGAAAATGTTACCTTCTCAGTTTCCGCTGATATATTATTACTTTTTCGTATACGTACGTATATACGTAGTAATATACATAGTATAGAGAAAGTTATGATGTGACGTGCGAAGAAATGGCGAATTTTCGGTAGAAAAACCCACATTGCCAGGCCCTGATAAACTGGATAAATCCATTTGATAAATTATGGAAAAAATCCTCTAATACGCGATGTAGCCAGAATCAGTGTTTTGTGGGTCCTTGCTGCCGAAAAATCAATTGATGGAAAAAAAGTCTGTCCGTCCGTCTGACGTCTGTGAACACCTCTAGCGCCTAAAACATTCGTAGGATTTAAAAAAATGGATATTCCCCGATCGATCTGTCTCGAGTCGTTGCTGCGATTTGGAAAAATATTCATTAATTTTTGTCGGTTCTTTATATGAAGCAACAGGGACATTGTCCAAATTTTCACAAAAAAGGTTCCAAATTTTTTCTTTAAAGTTTGGTAGCGATAGTGCTAACTGTATTATATAAGATAACATAAACGCTTCTTAGTTCTAGACTAAGTATTTTTCCAAAAATTACACACATGTATTTTTTTTTATTTGTCTCTCACGTCGTTAATATTTACGTTAGCGCCGATTTGTGAACATTATCGCATTTAGGAGGACATGCACTTCATATGATTTCTTATAAAATTTTTGGAAAACTCAAAAGTTTTCTGTGAAAATGAGCTCAAATTTTCACATTTTCAGAAAGGCTCAAACTCCATTTTCTAAAAAACAGCTCCAATTTTTTCTTCAAACTTGTACGGATAGTGCTAATTGAGGTGACAAAATATGTTTTGCTGTATTTGTTGATCGTTTTTAAAAAAATACTTAAATGTAATTTTTTTGAAATATCTTTCTCGCTGTCGATATGCACATTTCAAGCGATTTGCATTCATCATTACATTAGGAAGTGAATGTTCTTCTAATGACTTTCAATGAAATTTTTCGAAAATTCCAGTTTTCTGCGTAAAAGATCTTAAATTTCGTATTTACTGTAACGCTTAAGACAGTTTCTTAAGAACGGCTCCAAATTTTTCAACGGAAATTTCCATAAAGGACGAGATTTTACTCTCTTTAATATTCTTAAAGTTATATTTTGGTTTTACTATTAGGAAATCGAGCAACTGAAAAAATAATTTGTCTGATGATAGATGGTAGCTGGCTAGGGAATGGGAAAAACCATAAAGCTAGCCCAGACCAAAGGAATGTGAAAATTTTAGTCCTACATTTTACTAAACTTCCAAAATCTTGAAGTCGTTACTAATTGGGTTTTAATACCAGAACATCACGTTAATATTTCCAGCATACATTCAGGCGTACATTCATTACCGAAGTCTCTCGTCTCATTCTCAACAAACTCGCGTTCGTGGTAACCGACGCTACATCCCTCCATTGTCTCTTTTCACGAGTTCACATAACTCGAACAAAATTATATTTTCATTTTGTGACGGGGGAGGGGGGAATTGCTCATACACTCCCTTGGACTTACTCTGCAATTCCTTTCGGAAGTGAAGGATAAATGTGTACATAAATTCATGAAATTTGAGTACAGTAGGATTTCGATAAAACCAAGGGGTGGAATCCCCGTGATGAGAAATGGCGGAGTAGAACAAAATGTTAAATTTGTGGCATTTATGATATTCAGTCAAATAAATTGTGCTCGATGATGAAATGAAAAATATTTAATCTTTTATTTGTTGCGTGCACTTGCTAATTAAGCCTTATCTATTAAAATTTGATAAAAACCAGTAGATCCTTTGATATAACACGTATTATTGAGGTAGGATTACTGCTATTGTTCAATTTTCATATATACGATTACATCGTTTGTTTGTGTTAATTTTATTGGAAAAATTACCTGGAGAAATATCTTCAGAGAATGAATGCTGTGAATGTCCTTAAAAATTTTAATATGCATAGCATGTTTCGTATAGTTGTGGAACTCATGAGCAAACCTATTTATTAAATAATATGGTGTGCATCTATTTGTTTTGAAGACACCATGTTCCTTCATGCCACTAAGATCAACAATACAATAAATAATTATTACATTCTCCAAAATCTCATAGATACTAGTTAAAAGAATGTATCTATTGAGGAGAATAGGTTTGAGGAGGTTGAAGAATGTACCTATTGAATAAGACTATTAAGGAACTTTCAAAGACCTTAACTCTTGTGGTTGAGAATAGATTGTTTCACCCAGAAGAGTCCTTAAAAAGGTAGACATTCACGAAGATGGTAAAATTAACTCCGGGACTTCATGTCCCCTCATTCACGTCTTCATAAGTAAATGATAAATTCACACCATTGAATTGGCAATGCTTGATTTACCTGATGGGAATAGATGCAATTTTCACCAATAATTTCAAATTTTCCATTCGTTTTCAAAATTTAATTACAATTTGAATCTCAAAATATTTCGATTCGGTTCCCTGCTGAGTCCCCAAAGCTCGCTTCTCGTGACAGAACGGCGCGCAGGGGAGAAGGCGGTTGCGGTGGAGCCATTTCTACGGACGCTGACACGATACGGATTGCAAAGTTTTTGAGAAAATCTTGTTTTTTATATTTTATACTATTGCCCATATTTCACTCATAATTACTCGAAGAGTTCAAATATTTAAAAAAAATTACAGGATGTTAATGAAATAACCAATTACGGAGAACATATTTTACTTATAGAAACAACATCTATATTCAAAATTGTAATTAATGGAAGACTCAAAACGAATTTCAAGGGAAAATGTCTATGCCATCTTGTATCCAGTGTATTTCTCTCTATTCTTACATGAAATTCGAAGAAAAACTTCGGAGTCATTTTTAAAAACATTTTGAAATTCTCCCAGAGAATTCATATAAAGTATCTCCAACATTTAAAGAATTCTTTTTTCAAAATCGCGGATATTCGAGTCGGGCCAGATTGACTGGGAAATATTCATTTCTCGAATAGTTTACGCGCTAATGTTGTTCACGGACAGACAGACAGGCACAAGGACAGAAAAAAACAACCTTTTTTAGTAACAGGAGCCGCCCAACTTATCGCGAAATCATTTTCTGCAGAATCTCCCTCTAAACTACGTATTTTACACTATTTATACGTACGTATAAAATAAAGCAAAAATCGCTTGTGGCCACCTACTCGGCCTCCTGCCGCTGCACTTCCTATGTATTCTCGCGCTTTCTCCCCGCAGCCCTTGTATCATCCTCGCGTTTTTGTCCACTCACGTTCGTTCCACCCCCCGCTCCTCATGAATGTGCGTCTTGCACTGTGTCTCGCAGCACTTGCCCTCGACTGCTACTGCTCCGCTCTTGGCCACTCCGGCAACATCACCTTCGCTGTCGCCATCACTTCTACTGCCTTCACTGCGCCCTGCGAGCTTTGCTGCGGCAGCCCAGCTGCCACTGCCAGCCCTACAGCCCCCAATCGCGCCCCGTCCCGCCCCACCCACGCCACGCCACGTCACGCCACGCCACACACCTGCCTCGTCGAACCGCACCCCCTCAGCTCTTTACCCCTCTCCCCAAAGCCTCCGCCCAGCCCCGTTCTGCCATACCTCGTCCCAGCCCGCCCAACCCCTCTCCCGCATCCTCTGCAGTCCTATATTTCCTTGTCAGAACACCCGCCCTTGTCTACCATGCCTCACCCCTACCGCCATCCGCCCCACCCGGCGAACACCTCATCCCCGTTCCCACCCTGGTCACGTACGCCTTTGCCAGGATGCTCACACTTCTGATTCGCCGACTTGTAAGAGTGAATGGTATTTGGTTCATTGAAAGCAAAAGGGACGTAGTATAGTAGTCAGACTTTCCACCTCTTTGTACAGCGTTTCTATCCCTCTTAAATAATTTGTAATTTGTGGTCAACGATGCTGGTCCACCGTTTCCTCTGACTGTCATTCCACCATTACTCTGTCATCATTCAAACCACATCTTTACCATCACCATCATCACCCCACATCAATCAAAATCATTCATCTCAGCTGTGTCCGAAAAGCCTGGAAGTATTGCAATAAAAATGCTTTTTACATTGATAACCTGATTTACGGTACTACTTGAACTTTAATTGCCTTTCTTGTAAAACTCTTAAGGTGACTTACTGTTATATATTTCCTAGCACTCTTTATACGATGAGTTGTTGGAAATACCCTTTTAGAGGTTTGACACCCCTACCTCGCAATATGAGGCATGGAGTGTAAGATGCTAGGGTAATCTGGCAGCCGAGCGTAGATGACGTGGGGTTAATTATGTTTACTCTAGTAGATTCACAAGACATGCAATAGAGCTGGCATAATTATTTTACGTGGTGATGTGCTTGTTCACAGAATGGGCAGTGAAGGATTGACTGAAACTCAAAACCGTGCAAACACTTAACGCTGTCATATGCACATCATACATCAATATGTCATATACATGACGCATGTATTTACGTTTTTGCTTACCTGTCGTCGAAACGGCCGGCCCAATCATCAGAAAAAATAAGTGACGTCATCCGCGTTGTGTTTGATCGTGACATCGAGAATGAAATCGTCAACTTTCTCCCGTCTTTTCATTCACAGTTATAATATTCAGAATTGAGCAGCTAAGTATCGGATAATAATGTGAAAAGCGTTAACGGGATATTAATAGAAAATAATTGTCAGTTTTATTACATTCGTTATTCGCGCAAATAAACACGCTAGTAGACTGGTATTAAAGAATAGATCCAAAGAAACGAATCATCAAAACAACAAATTAAGTCACCGACCCAACCATCATACATTAAAATACTGCTATAGAAGTTAAAATAGTATTTGTAATTCTGTTCTATTACATCGTCCTAACGAAACCAGAAAATCAGAAAGAAAAGATCTTTCAGCAACCAGTGGCCGTTAAAGATTTTACACTTTGCCATTCGTTAAGAACAATCCAAACATATGAGTTGTAGCTAAAGATGGAGGATGAGTACTCTTGAACAAGGCATGGCATTTCTTATTTAAATACCAGAGGAGTGGAAAATAGCAGAAGTTATATCGCTATTTAAAGAAGGCGACCGAAACGAATGTAAAAACTATAGAAGGATAAGCTTGCTCAATTGCATATATAAATTGTATGCCAGAATAGTAAATAAAAGACTGAAAAGTATTGCAGAAGTACTGATGGGAGAAGAGCAAAATGGTTTCAGGAAAGGAAGATCGACCACAGATAACATCTTCATAGTACAACAAATATTGAGGAAAAGAAGGGAATATAACCTGCAAACTCATCTAGCATTTATAGATTTCGAAAAAGCCTTCGACAGTGTAAATAGAGATAAAGTTTGGTACATCATGGAAAAACAAGGCTATCCACGACATCTAATAAAGATGGTCAAAAGCCTATATGAAAATACTAAAATAGTAATAAGAATAGGAAACACAGTATCTGAAGAGATAATAACAAATAAAGGGGTAAAGCAAGGTTGTCCTATATCACCTACTTTATTTAATATCTATGTACAGGACATAAGTAAGTCTTTAAAACGGAAAGTTGACACTGGTATAAGAATGACCAAAGAAAAGATATTAACGATTTTATTCTATGCTGATGACGCAGTTATTATCCAGGAAACAGAAGACGAACTACAGAGAGTAGTACACCACCACCACAATACACCACCACCCAAATTTGCAAAAGCTATGACATTAATATATCAAAAGAAAAAACAAAAGTGATGGCATTCAGGGGGAAGGACACAGTAAGGTCAAAAATTGTCATTGAAAACAAAATTATAGAGCAAGTTCTCTCCTTTAATTATTTAGGGTGTAAAATAAGTTATGAAAAAGATAAAGATATTGACAATAAATTAACGAAATATCAAAAAATATGTGGAACGATACACAACACTTTAAAAAATAAGACAAGACCGGAAACAATAATTAAATTTTACAATACCATGGCAGTTCCTACATTACTCTACGGCTGCGAAAGCTGGGTATTAACACAAAAAACACTGACAACAATACAAAGTAGCGAAATGAAATTTCTGCGAAGAATAAAAGGATGCACAAGAGAAGACCGAATAAGAAATGAAGAAATAAGAAAAGAGTTACAAGTGACATCAATTAATACTAGAATGCAAGAATATAGACAAAGATGGGTAGAACATGTGGAAAGGATGAGTGATAGCAGACTTCCTAAAGCAGCTTTGTTTTACGCGCCGAGAGGAAGAAGAGACGTTGGAAGGCCACGAAAACGATGGAGAGAAACTGTGAGGACGGAACAGGCAGTAGCCTAATCCATGAAGTGAAGAAGAAGATAAAAAGTTCACGTCGAAAATGTACCTGTTGACACCATTTGCTTATTGTTCCGATAGGAACAGATTGTAAATTATGCAGAAAAAAAAATCTTCTGAAGGAAAAGGTGACCAGGAACATTCCTTCTAGTAACGAGTGAATATTGTTTATGGTAATTATTGTACGTAGTATTCAAGTGTTGGAGCATATTTCAAAGAAATATTCAATAAACTACAAACCATTCACGTCTGTGATTTATTGCCCCGGCAAAGACGCCACAATATGCACTCTCCAATCCACGGGGTTACAGACGAGCAGCACGACAAACTTTTGTTCAATCGTTCGTTATTTGATCACCGCTCGTCGTCCCCTCTGCGCCCCTCCACCCCCTCACGCAGATATTCTCGGGTGCCGCGCGACCGCATGGATGATTGATTAATTGGTTTATAATTTCTGGCGCCTCAACTGTTAAGGTCATTCGCCCAGTGAGTGTAATGCATGTCTTTATTACGGGAGGTGGCGCAGATCTCTCAATGGATAGTGAGTTCCGCCGCCGATCCACACTACTGTGCTTTTCCCTAACGAGGTATCTCCCATCAGCTTTGCACCTCCCCAATCGCGACAAGCTCTAAGCTCTCGTCTGGCCTCCCGGTATTTCTGGTAATGTAGTGCATGTAAGTGTATGTAAGGGGTGAGGGTAGAACAAAGAAGAGGGAGGAAATATTGCGCGTGGATCATAGCCCGTTTCTTAGAGTACTGCTCCGGCATGCTCATGGTGTTAAACGGAGGAGAAAGCACTGAAAACTACCGATCGGCCGCTAGAAGTCTTCTCCTGACAGCCTCTGATTTCGACCTAGATATACCGCTTATGTCGAAAAATCTGACGGGTCGCAAATAATAGGGTATTCCGGTCAGAGACACTGCAGTGACATCAGTTGTCACCTCTGTCGGTCCCTCCGCTCGCGCTGGGCGTCCTCGGGCGGCGCGTGGACGGCGGGCAGTGCGCGACCGCATGGCGAGGGGCCTCCCAGTTAACGCGGAGATCGCGCGGCTCTTACCGAAGCAGTAAAAAACACGCGATTTAAATTGACTGTCCATAAAGGCTTAAAATATGACTTTCTGCCCATCTCTTTTGTATTGTATTACATAACAATGCATTTAAAGCGTTGCAATAAAAGCATGTGACGCGGGAATCATAAAACGCTGATCTTTTTCCCCCGACGAATAAATCGCCATGTTCACTTGGGCCGCGCTAAAGAAAGCAGGTAAGGTCGACGGAAGAGACTAGATACTTGAAGATATAGCGCACGCATGAATTAAAGTAATTCCCGGGCAATATAATCGTAGTTGGTGCGGGCAGCGCTGCCTAAATGATACCGCCATTAAAATGTGAGACGCCCAACAAAACGATAGGCGAACGCTCGCGGCGCGACGCGGCGTCGGCGTCGGCGTCGGCGTCGCATGTGATAGCTGCGCCGCGGGGGCGAGCGGACGACCGGGAAAGGGGCGGGGGCGGGAAGAGACGGTGAGAGGGGAAGAGCGGGTGAGGGTGGAAGGGGGATCGGGGAGTTTGTGATGTGCGCGGTGCGGGCAATGAGCGGCTGAGGAGGCGAGCTGGCGAGCGGCGGAGGAGGGTTCCGAGGCGGGGAGTAGCGGGGTGAGAGGAGAAGGGGGCGTGGATAGGGTTGGAGATGGGGAGAGAGGTAGGAAGTGGGCGAGGGAGGGGCGACGGAGTGAAGAGTAAGAGGGTAGAGAAGAGAGGGGAGGTGTGAGCGGGCGAGGGGTGAGGGGGCGACGAGGAGAGGGACAGGGTAAAGGTGCTAGGAGAGGGGGGAGGTGAGGGGGTGAGTGATCGTGGGAGTGGACTGGGAGCGATGAGGTGACGGCTGAGCTGGCGCCGGAGTGATGCGAGAGGTGCTGCCCCCTATGGTTGCACAGATAGCTGCGAGGCGTATACATCGCATACGAATGGGACAAAATGTACATTATGTAGTACAAGATGTGCGCGCATTGGAAGAACTTATTTTCGAAGTGATGCGTCATCACTTCTGTTTATTATCTAGAGTTTCGTATGATGACGCTTCTCCAATATTCTACATTTATTGTGTTAAAAATGGTGCGTTAAACGGTATTCGAAAATCTTTGGTTCCTATCGTAAACTATTAGGCTGAAGTTCTATATTTTTCCGTGGGAAAAATGAGTTTCATGGAAATACGTATCTTAGGAAATAAAACCTTCATTTATATATCTGTTGCGGCGATCTAGTTTGCGTCACGAGATGTTGTGAGGGAAATCCAAAGCTTTTCAAACGTGTAAAGGTTTATCTCATATTTATTTTTATAGTGTAGTTTTTTTTTCGGAAATACATAGGAAACGCGTTTTTTCGGAAATACATAGAGTTGAGAAACATAATGTTTATATGGTATGCGCTGTTCGCGAGACACAGTAGAAGGGCAAACACTTCATATGAGAATAATTTAATAAATATTGAGCTTAACCGTGTTAAACATATCCAATTTCAATCAACAATAATTAAAATATTAATAATGACCTTTTTGAAATGGGTTACATTGTGAATGCTGTTTCTTTCAGAAAACGGCATTTTTAACGACGCCAATATAATTTACAAGATCAAATAATTTCGCTAACATTAATTTGTACATTTTAATATTTGCAAATAAATTGTAAACAGTAATATGCCGTATGTCAGAGGCAAATTGTAAATGACGAATAACAATCTTTACGCAAACTATCATTCATTTTTGTATTTATATTAATGTAGAAAATTCAAGTTGATTGTAATTTGTTTATATATATAATTTATATTTGTATATAACCTATCTCACATCTGTTGAACTTTTGTATGTGGAAAACGTGCAATATATTTCATATTGTAATCAGTAGGGACCGGATAATTATGTGACAACATATTTTTCTAACGTAAATTTTGTCAAGTCGAATCAACGATATCTTCACGTTTCATATCGGTTAGTACCAAAAAACATTGACTTTTTAGTACACATTTTTACGAATTTTACTCGAAAGTACGTATATTCACATATCACTGGATTTTCATTTTTTCTGCAATTTTTTATTTAATTCTTCGTTTCCTGTATGTTTTTGATAAGGAATCTCGCAGACAAACAATTCAGCTTTGCCAAACATTTTTTTTCCTCTGAAATGCCGCTATTACATCGCGTTGAAATGAGTCTGCCCGTAAATTGCAGATAAATTAATTATTAATTATTGCCTGGTTCTGGTTCCTGGTCCCTGGTTCTGGTCCCTGGTTCTGGTGTGTTGGTTTCAGCGCGAGTATCGCAGAGAACACAAAGGAAGTAAGTTTTGTGAAAATTATACGTTTAGTAGACGATAACGCGCACCCATTTTGCATCTTTCAGGGGTCTCCCTTGACCTTGATACCTTTTTTTAATTTTCTTTTAAATATATATTTATTAGTGAACGAATGCACATAGTTCAGTATTATTTATATTACATCATATGTATTTTATGACTTATATTTAACTTAAATGCTAATCTTACAACTAAATCTAACTACACATGAATAGGAAACTCACAGAACACCTAGTGATTCACTGAGTTCTGAAAATATGCTGAGGAATGAATCTAATGGATATCTATTTTTTATTCTTGTTGGAAGCTGGTAGGTGGTAGCTAGGTCGTAATGGGTGGCTTGGGTTATTGTGTTTATTTTGGAGAAGAAATTGTTAGATAGGAGCGCAATATGGTAAAGTATAGGAGGTAAATTAAATTCTTTATGCAGTTGAATGTTTGAGATGAACCAGGGTGCATGAGTGGCAAGTATGAGGAAATTATTTTGGATGATCTGTAATTTATTGATATTCGTTTTAGAGGCATTGATCCAGATAGGACATGCATAAAGCATTAGGGGTCTAATTATTGATTTATAGATGGTGATGGCATTGTTTAATGAGAGCTTACTATTGCGATTTAAAAGTGGCTTTAGTTGAATTAGTTTTATTTTGGCTTGCTGTGTTTTTACTGTTATGTGATTTTTCCAATTTAGTCTGGTATCAAGATTCAGCCCTAGGTATTTGACAGATTCATTGTGAGAGGTCCATGGAATTGGGTTATTGTTTATTCGTAGTGGCGTTGGGGTTGAAAATGTTCTTAGTGAGAATATTGTGGCGCATGATTTTGTAGGATTTAGTTTGATTTTCCATTTGACAGACCATTCATCAATTTTATTTAGATGTGTTTGAATTTGTTTACAAATTAGATAAGTTGAATGATTGGACATGAAAATTGCGGTGTCATCGGCGAATTGGGCGATGTGCGTATGTGATGTTATGGGAATGTCGGCTGTGTATTGTAGCGATACCGATTTCCTCATACCAGGAAAAAACAACAAACAAACTCGATCGCCCTGAGTTCTACTGGGAGAGTAAACAGATGGCGACATGCGCGCAACCCCGCTTATCGTGACAGCTATTTGCGCCCCCGGCCCATTAACGAAGTTGTTATGAGAGCTGGCATCGAAAGATTAACGGAGAGAGAGGCGCGCGGACGCAAGAACATCTGCTAAATTTCTAGAACGCCCACTTGCACTCGGGGAAACCCAGAGCGATAAATTCTTTCACCGGACAACGCCTCCCTTGCGCAAGCATGGCCGATGTTCTAGAAGGAATAAGAATAACACTGTGCACTCGCAGCTGGCACAGAGAGCGGAAACTTCCTTCACTACTCCCGTCACGATTGGTTGGAAATAGTACAATGCGCCATTACCTTTGGCCAATAGCGACGCGACTATTATAAGGAGCTGGAGCACACGAGAAAGAGGGTGGGGATAAAGTGGACTTGATACGATTTCGACTGATAGAATATCAGAAGGGCCAGAGCATCAGACGGGGCCGGAGCATTAGGCTGAGGGCAGTTCGGAGAGAAACTTCTACGGGGGGGAGCTATTCGGGCGAGTGCGCCTATGAAGGACTTATATAATTTTACTGCGAGCTTGAGCATTGGGCCGACTGCAGTAGACAAAGAAACTTCTCTGAAGTGGGAATTAGTTGTGAAGAGAGGCGAATGTTTCTCTAAAGGAGTTCTTGACTTTCCGAAGTTGTGTTCGACAATTATCACGGAAAGCAGAGGTACGCATAGTTGACTGCTACGCTCCTGAGATCGAGAGAATCCCAGCCGCTCCGAGTTCAACCAGACACTACCAGACGCCGTTACAACGCTGCCAGACTCCGCCGCCCCTTAGTGACGTCACGACCCGACCGCCCAGCTGTTGGCCCGGGAGGCCATCGACCTCCGCTGCATTCTTTTGAAGGCCGCCAGACGCCCCTCTCGACCGCGCCCGCCCTCCCCGGGCGCGCAAAGACCTTTTTCCAGGCAGTATCATTCAAGGGCATTCGTCCCTGTGTAAATTTTGTAATGCGGTGCCGCGCTATGGCACATTGACCTGTAACTTTTGTTTTTACCATTGTAATGTTAGTTATTAATTCTTGCTAGTTTTAAGCTTTATTCTAACCTTTCATCTTCTTTTCTTTTCACCTAATTTTTCTCATTTTTTACTAAATTTACAAATGTAACTTCCCTGGGGCATTAGATTTGATTGCCCAGGAATAAAAGCAATTTTTACCAGTGATCAAAGTGTTTGTTTCGCACTGCCATTGTATCTGTTTAACGATTCCTTCCATCACCGACTGAGCTATAACCGGGCCGCTAACCGGGCGTTCTCTAACGAGACGACCGGGGGTGTTACAATTGGCTTTCCCACCGTGGGGCTCGATGGCCTAATAATTGAGGTTTTCCACGCCCAATTTTAAAGTTAAATTCAACTAAATTTTTGTTATAAATGGATGGAAGGACATTGTTACGAAAGAAACAATTTGTGAACTGGTGATAAGTTGCTTTATTATTGTATTTTGTTTGTGAGTGCTATTGTGTTGTGCCTCGTGTGTTGTGACTACCGAGTGCGCGATTCACGCGAAACAGCCAAAATGCTGGACAAATCAGGTATCGATGTGGCAGGAAATGGTAGTTCAGGGGAACAATCATCGATCGAAACCATCTTCAAGGATTTCCTGCAAACCCTCATAAAATATTCTTCAGAGATTACCAAAAAACAATCAGAAATTTTAGAAAGTAACAAAAAATTTTCAGGAAATTACAAAAAACTCTCGGAACAAACTTCGGAGATTAACGAGAAATATTCGCAAAGACTTGACCGGCTGGGCAGCTGCTTAGCTGACCACATTGCAAAAGTCAAAAGATTGGAGGCAAAATCTAATTATGAGATTGGAACATTGCAGAACCGTCTCGAGGGTAGATGCGGGGAGATTAAAAATAGTGTAGAAAACCTGGGCAAAGAACTAGAAAGTTCGAGGGCTGAAGTGAAATCGCATTTTGGGAATATTCAGTCAGAAATTAGTCAGAAGCTCCAAGCAGGTGATAGCAAAATTGAAGCGTGCTGCGAGCCAGTTATCGGAAGTATTACCGAGGTTAGGGCAGAAATGAGCGGAGAATTGACTAGAATTGAACCCAAATTTAGCACAGAAGTCAGCCAGATTCATGATAAATTCGAGAAATCAGGTATCATCGACGGGGGAAATATCAGAAAAAGGGAAGAAAATCTAAAGATGGAAATTGTGCAAAATTTAAAACGGTTAGTGAAAGAGGGAATAAAGAAGGAAACGGAAAATAACCCGACGGTACATCTGCTAGGCGTATTAGATCTAAGATTCCCGTGGATTCCTTCGCAGAATCTGTGTTTCTGGGGCAAACAGAAAGAAAATCCAAAACCACCCTGGCCTCACCAAACGGTTTTCATTTTTTCTAAGTTTATCAATTTTCTAAAATTTTGTTAGATTTAATTAAAAATAGCATTCTATTCCTAACTTACAATGGTAAATAAGATTTTGTTAGAATAACGGGTAACAGTATTCATTTCTGGTATCGCTATTTTTTTAAAATTTTTACTTAAACAAAAAAAATTCTCATTTCTCGAAATTCAAATTTCTCGAACTCCAATTTTTTTTATTCGGAGGGGAAGGCTAATGTAGCGATACCGATTTCCTCATACCAGGAAAATAAAACAAACTCGATCGCCCTGAGTTCTACTGGGAGAATAAACAGATGGCGACACGCGCGCAACCTCGCTTATCGTGACAGCCATTTGCGCCCCCGGCCCATTAACGAAGTTGTTATGAGAGCTGGCGTCAAAAGATTAACGGAGAGAGAGGCGCGCGGGCGCCAGAACAGCTGCGAAATCTTTAGAACGATAATTCTTTCACCGGACAACGCGCCCCTCGCGCAGGCTTGGCCGATGTTCTAGAAGGAATAAGAAAAACATTGTACACTCACAGATGGCCCAGAGAGCGGAAATTTCCGTGGCTTCCCCGTCGCGATTGGTTGGAAATAGTGAAATGCGCCATCACCTTTGGCCAATAGCGACGCGACTATTATAAGGAGCTGGAGCACGCGAGAAAATAGGTGGGGGTAAAAGTTTACTTGCTACATTTCCGAATTACAAATTTTCAATACGCTGAGGGCAGTCGGGAGAGAAACTTCTCTGGGGGGGGGTAACTATTCGTCGGGGAGAGACCAGTGTGTCTCTGAAAGACTTGTATAATTTGTCGGAAGGAGCCTGAGTATTAGGCTGAGGGCAGTTGGGGAGAGAAACTTCTCCGGGGGGGTAACTATTCGGGCCAGTGCGCCTATGAAGTACTTATATAATTTTACTGCGAGCTTGAGCATTGGGCCGACTGCAGTAGACAGAGAAAACTGCTCTGAAGTGGGAATTAGTTGTGAAGAGAAGTGAATGTTTCTCTAAAGGAATTCCAGACTGTCCGAAGTTGTGTTTTGAGAATTATCATGGAAAGCAGAGGTACGCATAGTTGACTGCTACGCTCCTGAGATCGAGAGAATCCCGGCCGCTCCGAGTTCAACCAGACACTACCAGACGCCGTTACAACGCTGCCAGACTCCGCCGCCCCTTGGTGACGTCACGACTCGACCGCCCAGCTGTTGGCCCGGGAGGCCATCGGCCTCCGCCGCATTCTTTTGAAGGCCGCCAGACGCCCCTCTCGACCGCGCCCGCCCTCCCCGGGCGCGCAAAGACCTTTTTCCAGGCAGTATCATTCAAGGGCATTCGTCCCTGTGTAATTTTGTAATGCGGTGCCGCGCTATGGCACACTGACTTGTAACATTTTGTTTTTACCATTGTAATGTTAGTTATAATTCTTCCTAGTTTTTAAGCTTTACTCTGAATTCTAACATTTCATCTTCTTTTCTTTTCACCTAATTTTCTCATTTTTTTTACTAAATTTACAAATGTAACTTCCCTGGGGCATTAGATTTGATTGCCCAGGAATAAAAGTAATTTTTACCAGTGATCAAAGTGTTTGTTTCGCACTGCCATTGTATCTGTTTAACGATTCCTTCCATCACCGACTGAGCTATAACCGGGCCGCTAACCGGGCGTTCTCTAACGAGACGACCGGGGGTGTTACAGTATATGTTGAAAAGCGTGGGGGACTGTGGTGAGCCTTTAGGTAATCCAGCTGTAATTCTGCGGGGGTTGGATGTGTGATTATTAACTGTGACTGAAAATGTTCTATCTTGGAGAAAGCTATTAATAATATTAATTAAATAGTTAGGGGTACCTATTTCTTTAAGTTTGAATATCAATTCAGGATACCACACTTTGTCAAAAGCTTTCGAAATGTCTAAAAAGGTAACTATTGTATGGTGTTTTTTTTAAATGCCGTGTGTATGTGCTCCGTGATTCTTAATAATTAATGAGAAGTTGAAACTTTATTAGTGAAGCCAAATTGGTGCATTGGGATTGTTTGAGTTTTATTCAGATGGGAATTTAGTCTTTTAAGGATTAATTTTTCTAGGATTTTTGATAAAGTGGAAAGAAGGCTAATGGGTCTGTAGTTGTCAGTGCTGGAGAGATTTTTGAATGGCTTGGGGATGGGTATTACATTTGAATTTTTCCAAATAACGGGGAAGTAGACAGTTCTAATTATTGAATTTTAAATATTGGTGATATAGGCTATTGTGGGATTAGGTAAGTTTTTTAAGATTTTGTTACTTATTTTTTCGCGTCCAGGGGCTTTTTTTAACAGCACATTCTTAATTACATTAATGACTTCATTTGGGGATATGTAGTTGATTTTGTGTGGTACGTTATAGTTGGGGGCTGATGCTATTTCGAGTATGTTTGAATGCAGTGGGTGAGTTGGGGTGGTATTGGGTGTGAATGATTTAGCAAAGTGATCGGTTAGTGTTTTAGCCTTCTCATAAGAAGCGAATTTCCTGCCCGTTGGAGTTGTTAGTGGGGGTATTATTGCTTTCTTTTTCAAGATATTTTTAGTGAATTGCCACAACGTGTTGTTATTTGTGTTGAGGGACTGGATTAAGTTATTGTAAGTTGTTTGTTTATGTTCCCTTAGTGATTTTTTTACGATGTTGGACAGTAAATTTAACTCTTTCTTAAGCTGTGGGTTTCTCATGATGCTCCAAAGTCTTCTTGTTTTGTTTCTAGTGTTAATAATTGTGAGAAAGTTTTTCGGAAGTTTTTTATTGAAATGTTTAGTGTTGGGGGGCTGAGCATTATTATTAAGAATGTTGATTGTGTTAATTATCATATTCTTTAAGAGGGCTATAGCTTGTTCTATTTCTACGGGAGTTTTTAATATTTTAAAGTGGGGTGATTGTTTTTGAATTATGTTTTTAAATTTTTTCCAGTGGATGTTTTGTGTGTTAAGTGTGAGAGTTTGAGTGTGAGGGGGCGTAATTTGCTGAGTTGAGATGATGGTTGGCAGGTGATCTGAGTCTTGTTCAAAGAAGGGAGCTGAGTGAAAAGTGGTTTGAGTGTTAGAAATTGCAATATCTAATATATCTGGGTGTTTATTGTGATCTGTGGGGTAGTGAGTGGGTTCTGCTGGGATAATTAACTGAAGTTTGAGGTCCGTAATTATTTTGCTGAGTTGGTGTCCTGCAGTGTTGGTATTTCTACATCCCCAAATAGTGTTTTTAGCATTAAGATCCCCAATCAGAAGAGTGGGCGAATTCATCTGGAAAAGCGCTGAAATATTCGAATCAGAAATTTTTGTTTTTGGAGGCTTGTATGCCGCTATTAGGGTTATTAATCTATTGTTTAAAGGGAATTTAATGGCTATAGTTTCGAGACCTGGAGTGTGTGGAAGATTGATTTTAATAAATGGTATGGATTTTTCTATTAGTATTAGTACACCACCTCCGTTTGCATTTGATCTGTCGGTTCTGACTTCACTATAACCTGTTATGTTAAATGTAACATCTGATTTTAAATGAGTTTCCGTTATGCAAGCTAGATTTATTTTGTTATCATTTAGAAAATATGTTAGTTCTAATTTTTTATTGTTGATGCCATTCGCGTTCCAGTTGAGCAGATTTAAATTATTTTTATGGTACTGTTGCATTATTGTTGTTAAAATAGGCTGAGAGAGATGCTTGTAAATTGCTGACTATTGTTGGGATGATATTATTAATAATATTGACTAAGAAGTAGGTAATTGAGTTAATAATGGAATAAGTGAAGGAGTTATTATTAGAATTATTTATAAGAGGAGGTTGTGTGGATAGGTTATTGTTAGGTTGGTTGTTTTGATTTGTATTTTTGGGAGGGTTTGGAGCAAATGTGAAATTTGGAATATTGCTAGATGTGGGGAGAAATGGGAAGTTTTGTGAGGTGAGTCTTGAAGGGGGGTTGTTTCTTAATCTATTTTTAATATTGCCTGATTTGGGGTTATTTGAGGGGGTGTCTATTTGCTTTTTATAGTATGGGCATTCTATTGACCTTAAATCAGCTCTGTGAGATCCATTGCAATTTTTATAGATTGCAGGTAAGTCTTTTTTGGGCAATTAACAGAATAATGATCTTGTGCACAGAAAATGCACGCGATTGAATTGTTACAGTTATTCTTTGTGTGTCCCAAGTCTAAGCACCGCATACACTGAACTGGATCTTTTGGCCTTCTTCTTCTATCTGGCTTAACACTAATGTTACAGATCTGATTAATTTGTAGCACTTGTTCGATATTTTGACTACCGTTGAATTCTGCTGCAATAACTGGAATGGGCACGTTATTTTTATTAAGTCATGTTACACTGATGATGGACGGGAATTTTTGCTGAAGGTCTTCGGTTATTTCCTCTAGTGTAATTGTTGAGTGAATGTTTTTCAAGACGACAGAAAATTTTTTATTGGCTGGATTTTTGTAGGAGTGAAATTGTCTTTTAGTTTCAATGAGGTATTTGATGGCTGTTCTGAAGTCTGCTATTGATTTAAACATTATTTTAATTCTGTTTCCGTTAAAATCTGTTGTAAATTGGCTGGTTAATTTGTTTTTAATCTCTTTGTTGAATTCCGAAATATTGTAGATATTATTTAGAAAAATGGGAGGGATTCTTAGATTTTCGTCTTCTTGGGGCGGAGTGACATTGGCAAACTCAAATCTTTTGTCTTGATCTGATAGTTTTTCTAGCACAGCATATCTGTTTCCCACTGGTATTATACTGAGTTGAATCTGAATTGGTTGATTTCTTATTTGGGGGGAGGTCTATTTTTCCTGAGTTATGGGTTCTTTTTGCACTGTTAGTAATTGTTAGCGACTCACTGTTGTTGTCGGAAAAGGCTGCTTCGCCGCTAGCTGCGTCTTTTGCTGAGCAGAGGTTTCCGATCTGGAGGTTTCCGGCCCGGAGGTTTCCGGTCCGGAGGTTTCCGGCCCCGTCGAGCTGTTGCGAGCTGCAATCGGCACCTTGAACAGTTGCCAACTGCCCATACTGCATGTTTGAGGCAAGCTGTGGGTTTTGGGAGCTCGGGATGGCTCCGAATACGAGATGTTGTTGTTGAATTTCTGGACTGCTGGAGGTACTGTCCATGGCATACTCGCTGCCGTAGAGAGTTGCCATGGCTCCTGCAATGCTGTGACCTAGAACACAGCTGGAACACAGCTGGCTGAAGGGGGCTCACCGTTAATAATAACTGATAAGCGACTGTTGGTTTATGGCGCACTGTATGTTAGCTGATTGTACTACAGAACTTCACTACACAACGAGTACTTCACTGTTATACACTTAGTGAACTTTCTGGGTAACTGCACTGACTAGTCTGGAGCGAGCGATGTTGTCGCCACGGCTGTGCGGTCGCTAATGACCTTGATACCGTTCACCAGAAACTATTCGTCCAGATCAGGAAGCAGCGTTAACATTGTTCTTTCGACAATTGTCACACGCTAACCTCCGCCATTGTTTGTAAATTATCTCTTTGGGCCGAAAATTTGAAGTAGCACTGAAGCTATTCGATTAAACCTTATGGGGTAGCGGTAACGATGAATGAGAATTTAGCGAAGGCAAGTACGGCTATTTCCGTACATTTTTATTTTCGAAATCCATTTTGGCAATTTAAAAACGTGTCGTGTTCAGTGAGAAAGATTTCCGTTCGTCTCTCCAATATTTTTGAAAAAACTGTCTAAAGGAAAATTGGCCGATCATTTTGAACTTCATTTTTGTTGCCTTTCTTGAGAAGCGGCTTAATCTTACCTGTTTTGAAAATATGTGGAAAAGTTCCTGTACATAAGGATGCATTAAATATGTATCTTTAACAATCCGGAAATTCATCTAAACCAGCCGAAAATTTATTTTTTAGTTAACCGATTATTTTGAGATCCTATAGGAAGAAGTTTCGGGAACGAACATCGTGTATAAAGTTTTTTTGGGGTGAAAAGTGTAAGTCTCTTTTGTTAACTTGTGAAGTGTTGCCCACATGCAACCATCAAACTATTGCAAAACTATTACCAATACATTGGAATTTTTGTGACCTGATGGAGTTAAATACAGAAACGGTCTTCCTTCTGGTGCAAATGCAGCGCCGTGCATGTGTTAGGCGGCAGAAACTCTGCAGGCGTGGCAACCTGTACTCTGCATGCGTTTAGTTACAGAACTGATTAGATCTCAGGTTGATAAAGATGACGCATCGATTTCTAATACAAAAAAAGGATAAACGAGATGGGGCCTCTGGATTGATTTTATGAGCTACGATGCTGAAAATGTTGTTTTTTTACATACTAGTTATACGTTAATTCTGATGCTGCAGCGCCCATATGCATATCAAATCAATTGCTCTATGGTGAAAAGATGAAAAATTATATTGCTCCATTTTTCAGTAAGCACTACAATTAAATCTTGAAACGTCTTCCTTGGAACTTTCTGACAGCCTTGAAATTGCCCAATCAGCAGTCGCTTCTTTAATGCAGTTTCATTAAGAACTGTTCATTTATCATTCGAAGATGAGTAGGCTATCTAGTATAGAAAAAGAGGTCTTCAGTTGGGGAGAAAACCCTGGATTCGAAACAATTTGCGCAGTGAGAGCAATGCAAGGAGGGGACAATTCCGCTCCACTGAATGGGAGACCCTCTTACAAGATATTAGGAAAGGTTTCATTGCTGAAAATTTGAAAGATATTTGTTTCTTATAGATATTTGAAACATAATTTAAATTAACAAAATTTGAAACATATTTGTTATATTATCGTGGTAAGTAATAGGATTTGGAAGTGTATAAAGTTTAATTTTGGTCTTTATGTTATGAAACAGAATAATATACGCTAACATAGGAGTATTTTAATAAAAAAGAATTGATTTAATGATTCATATTTCGTACATTTAGTACATATTTCTGTATATTATAATACATATGTACATATTTTCTCAATTTTTAGTACATAATTAACCATTAATCAACAACAGAACAGGCTCTCAATTTCTGAAAAAGAATCTTAAATTATCATTAAGTCTTACTTGGCTTGTTCTTCTAAAGAGAATCAGTATTTCAAGTCTCTGTTTTATGGTTTCCTGTCATACCGTGAAAGTCCGACCATTTTGTTTGAATTTATGGGCAAGACAGAAATAATGTCATATCAAACTATAGTTTTCGAAACATTGAATGCGTGAACTTCATAAGAAAATTATACTTACTTAACATAAATATAACTGGAATATTTATACGCGTCTAAAAAAGTGTTATCCTTACACTATTTTCCTACTTTCGTACTAATTCATATTCAAGTTTCACTCATACGGTTCTGGCCAGGTGGTTTCAAGCTGCATTCAATGATCCAACTATCATTCCGGAGTCTTTTACTGAAGGAGTTACATTATGATAAGCAAGTCTAGCGATTCTAAGACTCCGAGTAACTATCGTCCTATCACATGTCTCCCCACAGTATATAAATTTTACATCTGTGATAGCCAGTATGCTTCGCAACCATCTAAAGGCCAATAATCTTCTGGCACCAGAGCAATGTGGGTGCTCAGGGCAGAAAGGGTGCTCAAGGTTTCAAAGAATTGTTGATAGTAGACAGTGTTGTAGTCAATGAAGTTCAAAAGAGACATCGCAACATTTCTGTAGGATGGATTGATTACGAGGGTTGTCTTTTATGTTACGGGATTTGACAACCCTGGTGTTGCAATCTGGCAACTGACAGCTCTATCGTAAAGTTGGATGTTTTGAGGTTATACGTACTCAGAACGTTTTGACATACGAGTGCTATTTGTGTTGTTTACAGTAACTTAAAAGATTCATCTTGGCTCAAAAATGGAATTAAATCGTGAACATTTTCGTGCGATTATTTTTTACAACTTTCGACGTAGATTAACTCAGCAACAGTGCATGGATGAACATAATTCAATTTTTGCCGATGAAGCTCCATCAAGGACCAGTGTTTATCGATGGTATGGTGAATTCAATCTTGGTCGTAGTTCACTCCAAGAAGAATTTCGCGAAGGTCGTCCAAAATCAATTGTTGTTCCGAAAACCATTGATGCTGTGCGTGAACTGATATTGCAAGATCGTCATGTGACCTATCGCGAGATTGAGACAACCTTAGGCATTAGTGGGACCAGCATGCATTCAATATTGCATGAACATTTGACTGTCAAAAAAATTTGTTCGCGTTGGATCACACACTGTCAATCGCTCAAAAAAAAAAGACTCGTGTCGATTGATCGAAAGAAATGCTCAAAAAATACGATCGCGGTATTTTGAAACACGTCTATGACATTGTGACAGGTGATGAATCGTGAATTTACGCGCATGAGCCCGAAAGTAAACAGCAGTCGACTGTATGGGTGTTTCAAGATGAGCAAAATCCAACAAAAGTTGTTCGCGCATGAAGCACTTCCAAACAGATGGACGCCTGTTTTTTTCGGAAAAACTGAACATGTCGCAACCGTACCGCTAGAACAACGCAGAACAGTTAATTCTGAGTGGAACACAACGATTTTTTTGCCAGCTGTCTTTCAAGAAATCAGGAAAACCAACCGCCGAAGACGGATCACTCTTCACCACGACAAAGCGAGCTCTCACACATCGGCTCAAACAACTGCATTTTTGAGCACCCAAAACATCGATTTGATTAGTCATCCGCCGTATAGTCCTGACTTGGCACCGAATGACTTCTTTTTATTTCCGTACGTAAAAAACAAACTGAGAGGTCAACGTTTTTCGACACCTGAAGAAGCGGTTGCTGCATTCAGAATGCATGTTTTGGAGATACCTCAATAAGAGTGGCAAAAGTGCTTCGACAATTGGTTCAAACGCATGCAAAAGTGTATAGATCTTCATGGGGAATATTTTGAAAAACAATAAAGTGATTTTCGATGATTAATATTTGTTTTTGTTCTCTAATCCTGAAAAGGCAACCTTCGTATACCGAGGCCTTCGACTCGATACCTCATTCGTGGCTTTTGTATGTCCTTCGCTTCTACAAAGTAAATTACCAGTATGTGAACTTAATCCAACACTGCATCGCAACTTGGCGTACAAAGATAAAAGTCTCATTCGCTGGAGGCAGCTATACCACCAAGGAACTGAGGATCAAACGAGGAATTTTTCAGCGAGATAGTCTTAGTCCCTTATGGTTCTCGTTAGCTCTAAACCCTCTCAGCATAATGTTAAGAGATTCAGGGATGGGATATGAAATCACCAAAAATCCCCATATCCTCATTAATCATCAGTTCTACATGGACGATCTTAAGTTGTACGCCAGAGATAAGAACCAGCTTCCTCGTTGCTTGAACTTGTTAAGTCCTTTAACGACTCTATTTGTATGGAGTTTGGCATTAATAAATGCGCTGCAGTGCACGTGAAAAGAGGGAAAATACTTGATCCTGGTAAACCCATCCTGATGTGGGGCACAAATATCCAAGGACTTGGACAAGAGGATACCTATAAATATTTAGGCCTGCACCAACTTTTGAGCAAAAGTGAATAACAGATGAGGTGTGATATTAAAAATAAAGTTGTTCAAAGAGTCTCAAAAATCTGTAAAACTCTTTTAAATGGAAAGAACTTCATATCAGCTATCAACACTTGGGCAGTACCTGTCGCTGTCTATTCATTTGGTGTTCTTCACTGGACAACAACTACACTGCAGGAGCTTAATCGAAATGTTAGGTCCACTCTTACCAAGTATCGAATGCACCATCCCAACAGTTCAGTGGCAAGACTAAACTTACCTCGGAACGAAGGAGGAAGATGATTTTGAGTACTTGTGTGCGATTACTTCAATGCTGTCCGGGTGACGCCGCGTCGTTGGCAGATAGGCCGACGTCAAGCCTGCAACAGGACAGGCGAAACGTCGGCCTATCTGCCAACGATGCGGCGTCACCCGGACAGCATTGAAGTAATGGACTCGAGCCGCGGAAGCCTACGTGTATACTTGTGTGCGACGCAAATCAACAATCTTCGCAATACTTCCTTCAGAAAACGACGGTCATGCATGAAGCAATTTGTGACACGGACAAGAATTTTACTTTCCTGAACCTGAATCAAGCGGACTCAGAAAGACCATGTATCACGAAAGAAGATAGACTGAGTGAGTGGACCCAGAAACGTTTGCACGGCAGGTATCCTGCTGAACTCAAAGGAAACGCAGTGAATATGGGATCGTCAGTCTCCTGGCTAACAAAATCTGGCCTCTTTGCTGAGACAGAAGGCTTCGTCATTTCTATTCAGGACGAAGTAACCTCCACTCGCAATTACCAAAGGTATGTAATTGGGGATATGAGTGTAAAGGACCGCTGCCGCCTTTGCAATCAGCCCGGCGAAACCCTCCTACACATCATGGGCGTCGTGTCATGGAAGTCGTGTGGGTTGCGCGCGGCGCTGCATTTCAATGCATACGCTTCTGAGGCAGGGAACTGAAGCCGGCGTGCTACGTCGAGACGGGAGGTGCGGCAAACTCGCTTGTATGCTCATGTAGGCTACTGGTGCATCACACCGAATATGATATCTGATTATCAGGCCAGCGGTGGTGGTAACCAGGGAACATTCCTTCTAGTAAAGGTCAATATTGTTTATTGTAATTATTGTACATAGTATTCATACGTTGGAGCATATTTCAAATAAATATTCAATATATTACAAACCGTTCACGTCTGTAATTTATTGCCCCAGCAAAGACCAAAGGAGCTTAGGTCCGGGGTCCGTTTATATTACCTTCTGGGTCGGCTGACGGAACTGCGTCATCTCGCTGTTTCTGCCGACGCGTTTCCACAGGAAGCCTGTCTACGGGGTTTACAAGTTTGCCCCAAGTGGTCTACGGGGTTCACAAGTGGCCACCAACGACACGGCACCCCTTCCCTTCCGCTCCCTAGGTTTGCCATTGTTCAGCCCCGCGTCTCTTCCCGCCAGCGCTGTCTATGAGCATGAAATGCACGTGGCTAATATTTTGTCACGTTTGTACAAGGTGACTGATAAGACGCCACACTTGGTGAGGACTCTCGAAGAAAATATTTTATAATAATGTTATGATTGTGGTCGCGCGATCTCCTAAGCCTTCAAATTTTCCGTTTTTTGCGTTTAATAAAGGAGGAGACTTTGGGAATATGCTCGCACGTATCTGCGATGGTTCCTACCGCGCCTTCACCCGCGCCGTCCTGTGGGTTCCACCCAGCTCGCGGCACCACAGCCTTTCATTGGCAGCGCCCTAAGCTACGGGCGCGTGCATCAACAAACGCCGCACCGCATGATGCATCTGCCCGGGGAGAAGTTTAATTATTTACCGGTTTCATGTTTTGATACAAATATTTGATTATACTTCTCTCGGCACCCATATATCATTTCTGCGAAATCCACTATATTGACAGTGACAAATATTAAAGGCAGAGGCTCTTTCTCTCCCTCGGCACTCTCCCTTTTATTCAGCTCATTAAGCTATTCTGTACTGTGAAGCTTCTTAAATGATTCTCCGCCATTACTCATGCAAGGCGGCGAGCGGCGCGGGGTCGGCGCGGGGGGCCGCGCGGGGGTGGGGTGATGGCGGGGCGAGGGCGGGGAAGGGCGGGGCAGGGCGGACCGAGGACGGGGAGAGGGCGGGGAGAGGGCGAGGAGAGGGCGGGCGAGGGCGGGGAAAGGGCGGGGCGAGGGTGGGGCGAGGGCGGAGCGGAGGCGGGAGAGGGCGCGGTGGCGAGGCTGGGCGCGCTCGCGCCGGCGACAGCTCGTGGCCGTACGCCATTCAAGATTTTACCATCAATATGGAGCTCGTTTCAGGCAATAATTTATTATCGATAGCATTTCCATGGGCCGCGCCCGGGCCCCGGCCTCGCCACCCGCGTAATTAGGCTCCATATTGTCCGGGCGACGCGGCGCGGCGTGATGGGCGGCGCCCGGGGCCCGGCCGCTCGCCACTACCCGCCACCCACTGCCCGCACCCGAACTCCTTCCCCGGCGCCCATCCCGCAGATCCCAATGCGCTCATCGCGTTCCGAGTTTAATACCACCTATGAGTCTTAAAATGTCGCCCATGGAGATTTCTTTCCTTTCTTTGGGCCGTTCAACCCCCCGGCTGTGTTAAGAATTAATAAAAGCTTGTAATAAATAAATATTGATTCCATCTCAGTAGATAAAAATATTTCGGAAATCGAAACTTATAATCAAAACATTTCATTTTGGATTTCATGGGCATTTTTATTTATCCGATGATGAGCATGAAACCTTAAGACTGAACATGAAACCTATACACACTTTAATGGCTGCATTCGGACAACTTTCTGACTGATTCAACGCACAATGCGTTACAACTCTATACTATGACTTTCTTTTACCTTCGCATTCTCTTGAACAATGTGTATCTCGTCGAGGGGTAATGAAATTTCAACGTGGGGCCGGGTGACGCATGAATAGAAGCCATGTATGTACATCTTCCCACGCTCAGTTAGTTGGGAGAGAAGGAATTCCCCTACGGCCTACGACTTGGGAGACACGCGACCCTAAAGGTGCGTTTACACGAAGAGACAAAGTCTCCTAACTTCATGACGTCACGGAGATAAACTCTCACTGACGGCTTTACACGGTTATATATCTCCCGAAACGCGAGTCTCCTACCACACGGGAGAGTTGGTTCCTGAGATATCTCCGGAAAAGTATCTCCTTGCTGTTTACACTTGATACAAATGTCTCTCGATGTTTTCCGGCGCAGCCATCTTGAATAAGTAGCAGCGAGAAGTTTGAGGTTAGAATGTGATAACTGTTTCAGCTGCCTGTGGCACTTTCACAATTTTGAAGAAGCGGAGGAAAAGAAAGAGACAAGTGTGAGTAATTTTGTTTTCTTGAGAAAAGAAGGACTGAGTTTATAAAACTTGGATGGCGGAATTGCAAGAAGAGGATTTTTAAAAAAAAATATTTATTTTCTACCTGTTCAATTGCATTACATTTTTTCAGAGACAATAAAATGAAACAAGTTTTAATATACGGACTATTAAAAATATTTTTTGGAAAACGTGGTTAGAGTCCAGGATGAGGAAAATAGTTTTGACCTAATGTAAAGGTTTGAAATATGGGTGAAGTTGATAATTTGTTTTAGAAACTTTTAGTGAAGTTAAGTATAAACGATTTGAAAGAATCAATTTTATGTTCTCCGTAAATTTGTGTTATGATATTACCTAGGAAAGATGTAAAATGTTGCGAAGGAGATTATTTTGAATTATTTTAAATTTGTTAATTTTGGTGGAAGAGGCATTACAACTAGGGCAGGCATATAAAAGAGAAGACCTAATTATGGTTTTATATAACAAATTTTTACAATTGATCCGTAATTTGAAGTTTTAATTTATTAAAGGATGTAATAAATAATAATATTATAAACGATAATGTAGTCATGTACAAAAACTTCGTAACTTCAGAAGAATTTGAATTTTTTATTACGAAGTATCTCACGCAATCAAAAAGCAAGAAAAGTGGAAAAGAATTTATTTCGGAAAGAGACTTGGTTTGACGGTACGGCGGTTTTTGGCCACAGGAGATACATACAGTTCTTTGTCATTTGTATTTATAATTCCCCAGTATATAATTTCCCACAACGAACAGAAATCCACCGACCACGTTGGAACGCAACACAGACACAGACAGACGCAGAATGGCCAATCGAGCACGTGAACACCATAATATTCGTATACCAAGAGAGCAAAAAGTCTTCCAACTCTCTTTGAATACTATTTATCTCCCAGGAGATACGATTCCTCATCGATTCCAGAGTCTTTACACTGCTCTCTTGCGGAGACTTCGAAAATCTCTTGTGACGTCATGTCTCCGGAGAGAAGATCGCTCTCCTGAGAGTTTACACGTGTCTCCTAACCAGTTCAAGAAAGTTAGAAGAGAAAACTCTCTCCATGTATACGGGCCTTAAGTTCGAATTCTACGCTGACAGCTGAAGTCACAAGGATAGACACGCGTATCGTAATCGCACATCGTAATTTCGCATTTCTGGTATTAGGTGGTATCAGAAGAGCAACAAAATTTATTTTTGGGTACTACTGGACAACAAAAAAAGCGATAGATTCCCATGTAATTATTATTTATTTATCTTTTTAATTTCTTCGTTTTCTGGTACTTGTGGTGCTTACTTGATGTCAACTTTGCCAATAGTTTAGCAGGGTCAAATGAGCGACAATTTTTTGCGTAACAAATTCAATTAAATTAAATTAAAAAAGAGACAAATTATGAGTTTAATTCCAATTCCTTTTCAACTTTGCTATGCTAATTTTGCGGACCTCGTTAGGAGGAGGTTCTGGAATTCCAAATCCGACGCGGTACTGGAACTGAGGTCCGCAAATAGACAACATTGCGAATGCGCTTACCAAGTTCACTAATACTGATTGGCTCGCTTGCTCGCTGCCCTTTTTCGCTTTACTCATCCCGCTCCATCTCCGCTATCGCTACTACTGAACATTCTTGAGCCACCAAGTCACCAAGTTAGTTTACGAGTCTTGTTCGAAGGATGACCAGCTAAAAATCGGAAACACAATTTTTCAAGATAAATTCAGTTTTATACTTCAGTTGTAGAGGATACGAGAACTTCCCCAATTATAACACCAGTAGTGTGATTTGTTAAGTAAAATAAACTAGTGATGCTACAGTCTTTCTCGAAGCAGTTCGTTTCCTTATTTCTTTGCTGTGGACTATATTTTCCGTTTCACTCCACCCGCTTCCCACCTCAAGATAATGTTTTCACATTTTTTCAATTTTTCGTATCCCTAATGATAGAACCGAAACATGCCTTTAAGAATACTATAAAAATATATAATATCGTCACACATGTACATACATTTTCCTTGAAACATTTAAGAAACTAACGTTTCAGTGTATCTGAAAACGCAGAACTGCGAGCTTAGTTTCTCAGAATACTTTTCAATTTTCGAGGAACTTTATGAGTAGAGACCGGATACGAATTACATATTTTTTGTCTTTCTACTTTCCGATCTAAAAATTTTAATTTTAGCGAATCGTCGTCGTCCTGACACAATATCAACATTTTGCGCTACATATTTTAACATCTTCTTTGGTCCTATCTTCCATATACGGAAGTTAGGTGACCCATAACGGGTTTTCTTGGGATAAATTATTCAGGGTGGTTTCCCGTTGCCTTCCCTGATATTTTAACATATTTAGTACTATATTACATATTTTACATATTTTGCTATTTTCACAAAATATTTTTTTTTATTCCATTAATCTATCCATCAATCCATTTATTCCCTCATTACTGCGTGCTGCCTACTCGAGGTTCGCTACATGAAGACGCGGTAGGATGTTCTCACAGACCTGCTCGTCTGCATCATTTATCTCAGTGGCGGGAAGTGCACGTCAGTGACTGAGATCAGTTTCACCTTCAGGTGTGAAAAGCATCACGCTGCGTCTCGTCTCATGAACTTAAACCTTAATTCCCGAGAAACTTAGCTGATTGTTGACATGTAACTTCGCTGAGAATGCTACACGCTGCAGTGATAATTTGCTGGTTGTAGATATCGCCAGCTAATAGGATGGTTTCAATTGCGTCTAGTCTGGCTGCCAAACGACCGTACTGAAAAGGAATAGATGAAGGTTTTACAACGCAAGGGAAAGTTGTATGGTACAAAGCATGGATAAATTTGTACTGTTCAAATTATTTTTAAAACGTTTGTATCACTTTTAAACTTTATATCGACATTTTTATAAATGTAATTTCGAATTATGTAAATGTTCGTTTTATAATTGTGTATTTTAATATTACATATTTTATCCTATTTTACATATTCATTACATATTCTTAGTGTTTTCATTACACATTTATATACATATTTTGACGTTTCATAATACATATTTTTACGGTTTCTATTTATGAAACATTAATTAAACAAACGCCATAATGTATACAAGTCGTTGTTAATGTAAATATTAAAGTCATGAGAGAAATGTAAAAAAAAATGTGTAAGTTTTGAAAATTAAAAAAAGAATAAAACAATACGGCTTATTATCTTGCATAGGACAATTAGAAACATCCCTACCAAAAATTTGAAAAAAATTGAAACCGTTTTTGAATAATTCTGTTTTTTAGTATTTTTTGTGATGCACATATTTCACGCAATATTATACAAAAACGACTACAATTTTCAAAGAAATGTGCAGGACGTCAATGAAAGAACTAATTAGGGAAAACAAATTCCATTTGAGGAAAAATCTCTATCTTCAATACTGTAGTTGTGAGGAGACGCCGAGAAAATTTCAAACTTTTGTAACCTTCAAAAATCAAAGTTAACAGTAAACGTCAGTTCCTATTCTACCCAAAGAACATAATTTAATCTATTATTACAACAAATCCGAAGAAAAAACTGGAACCATTTGTGAGATAATATAAAAGATTGTTTTGGGACGTCATTTAAAGTATCCCCAAATTTTAAACAATATTTTTCGATCTCGTAAAGATTTGAGACTGGCCAGATCGACCAATGAATATTCACTTTTGATAAAATTCTGGGAATACTTGTTGTTTCGGCCCTAGTATTGTTTACAGATGGGCAGACAGACGTTCAGACGTTTCGAAACACAACAACACTTTTTCGGTATCAGAGCGCCCGAAAAAATGCATTTCGTTGAAATCGCAAAATCGATTTTCTGCATCCTTATATAACTTTCCCTATACTACACATATTACTCATTACTTAGGTACGTATACGAGAATGTAAAACAAATGTGATGCGGAAAATTGCGAACGAATTATCTGACAAATCTCAGTCGGGCCACAGGAGAACCGCCTGCTTGCCTGCCTCGCTCTCAGCCCGCCTCCCTTAAGGCTAAATGCACCGAAAAATACTTGTAGGAAAATTCAATAGATCGCAGCACTATCACAGGCGAATTTACTTCATAGATAACGTCTGAACCAATGGTCCGATTTTCGATCTGTAAACGGCATTTGACGCCTTTTTAATATACAATTGACGCTACGATGCCCTTTTTCCAAAAATTTAGCAAAAATTCGAATTTGAAATTAGTTCTCGAACTTCCGAGAAAAAATTCAAAAATGTGGGCTTATAGCGCGATGGCGATATGCTTGCTGAATCCAACGCCGTGACAATCACGCAAATCGAACGAATAGGAGCGTCGTAAAGTGAAATTTACGAAAACACCTCGCCCCCTTCCCCTTCTGCGCCATTGCGTCACCCGCCCGTTTGTTGTTGGCCCTCTGTCAGCGCGGCGGCGCGGCCAGGCCCGACGGAGGAGGCGAGACGTGCGGGACACGCAAGCCACACACTCGGTTTATGCGTTCGTCACTTTGCATCTCAATCTATTTTTCCACGGATATCAAACTAGAGATTTTAGACTATCTTTTTCACATATTTCTGTCTTCCTTCGAATACCATCTTAAAATTGTTTGAGGCATTACTCAAAATATCGATTCCGATTTGGAACAATTTTTTTAAAAAAAAGGAACTAATTGTGTAAATATCAGCATTATTTCATCTCCTCACATCTTATTTTAGATATTTTACTTCTAAAGTCTTCTGTTATCACACAACCTTGCTCTAAGATCTTCCGTTGTCGAATACCGAAAAAATGAGCGGAGCACGAGCTCTTTTATCCTACAACTCGATTTTTGATCTCAAAACGACGTTTACCTGCTTTAAAGGGTTCATTTGGTGAATCTCTAAATAATATACAATATAATAACAAATTCATTTATTATTTACAAAAGTACATGTATACAAAAAATACCCCCACCTCCCGAAAAATAATCGGCTGGATCCGCTCCTGCTGTGACACTTCTCCTAACTCCGTAAGCGGAAGGCAATAACATAGACCCACGTAAGTCATCGGAAGCGACCGCAGATCCAGCACACTTCTGGCGTCTCCCACGGTAACGATTCAGGGAGAGACGCGAAACGATGAGAGGGAGACGAAATTTCATGCCGCGAGGTACAATTACTGGTAACATTGGGGAAAGTTTTATCTCGTTAACTAAAAGTAAATTATAATTTTGACTTTCTTGGTACTTTTTAAGCATGTAGCCGCAGTTATCTACAGTGTAATTATTATAATAATAATAATTATTATTATTATTTCTATTTACATTTATTCAAAAGTACCGAAAGCAAGGGTAGACCTGTGAGATCGGAGTCGGTAGGACAGACATGCAATACTTTCACAATCTCTGTTGTACAGATTAACAGGCAGATACAAGAGAGAGAACACAAAACTTTTGTGACTGACCAACGAAATTCTAAAAGTTTGTACATCTTATGTTTGTAACATGATAAAAGTAAATTATGAAAAATGAGTGGTTGTCTCTGCGACTTACTGCACTGACGTCTTCTGCAGTTTTCGAATTTTGTTTTTGATGGATCACTCACCGTCTCTTGTTTTCCATTTTCCAAGTCATGAGATTAGAAGGCAACAATCTCCTTTTCGTTTTTCGAGATGACGGCAGAGATTTTTTTTGTTGGTGGTTTTGTAAGCGATTCTGATGCCAAAGCAACGTTGGAATTCTGATTTTCGTAGTTATTATTGGAGGATCTAAAATATTATTGAAAAAAATGTTTACAAACACTCAATTTATTAGCCATTTTGTACATGAATTTTAGTGGAGTATACTCCTCTATAAATCGAAGTTTTTAGTACCTGAGATAGTACAATCTAAAAGTCACTTTCACACTTTGCGATCTCAACAAATTACTTCTGACGTTGAAAACCTGAAAAGTGTTCCCACTAGTGTAACGATTTTTGACGCCGTATCTTTCGCAAGTCGGCAATTTGACAATCTCTCTTGAATAGTGAGGGAAATTCAATTACATTGCACAAATAAATATGGTTCCAAAACTTTAATAAACGACATATATAAATATTACTGTCATCTGTCGTACATAAGAGGTTGAACTAAAGAATTCGCGAAGACCTACAGTGTAAGTATTCGGCATATTGACGTGTTTTGCAATTTGCCGCCTATGCGAGCAGTCGAGGAAATAGTATATCTGCTTTGACAACATTGTATGAGGTTCAAAATCACTTCATCTGATATAGAATGTTTCTTGTTCTGAGAAGACATGAACTCAATGAGTGACATGTTGTTTGCTTCTTGTTCGTAACACAAGTGTATAGCGTATTCATTTTAATTTGGTTTCTGACTTTTGGTGAGACGGTATAGCTTATGTTCGTAGTGAAGGCCAAACAATACACAGTTAAGCTGGGGAAATTATAGTCTAGTTATTAAGAAATGTGACGAAGAAAATAATTCGGGCGTTCTTCATCACACGCTGCATAACAGCAATTTTCGGGTAGTAAACTATACTGAAGTGTCTTTTCGAACTGTGATATTAATTAAAAAAGGATTTGAAGCAGGCGGGGCAGCCTTGAGTACTCCCGTAAGAAAAGGCCATATTGTGAAGATAAAAAAATTCCACATTGATGGTATTGCTTATTTGTTTTCCTTATTTTCGTATGATGTTTTCATTTTTGTCTATGGATACTTGGCGTAATATATTTGGGACAGCTAGCAGTTGCAGATTAGGCGGGGGGAGGGAGGGCAGATTCCAAGAACACAGAGCGCATTCCTCAGCCTCGCAATCAAGCCAGCTCCCGACTATAAGAATGATGTGGCTCGTGAATGAACGCAGTAGACACGTGGACGTGGAGACACGAGGAAGTGTAGAGCGGAGAAGGGCACCAAGTAAGCGAGCCAATCTGTGAACTTGGTGTGAGCATTCACCATGTTGTCTGTTTGCGAACCACTGTCCCAGTGCAATATCGGACTTGGAAATCCCTGGCCCCCTCCCCCACGGCCACTTTACCCGAGTCCAGGCTCGTTCGTGCCCTAGTCCTTTGCGGCAGGTGGCGATGAAAGACCAACCGCCCGATGCATTCGACAATCGACAGAGTGAATCAGACCCTCAGAGAAAATTCAAGATTTTCTCCGTGAAATATAAAGAAGTTCCACAAAATCTTGGAAACACAGACATCGAAGTGAAGATTCGATGGATTATAGTACGATATAAGCAACGGAGTCCTTTTATTTCTTTCTTTTCAAACATTATATTTCTCTGCAAAGAAAGCAAATGACCAGACGAAAGTCAGAAAACTCTAAGGGGATTCCAGCCCAGACCAAGACAAGATAAAGAAAAGTTTATTCAAGAAAAAAAGCGAAGAAGTGGAAGAAAATAACAACAAATAGAGATCTTAAGGTATTTTCCAGGTCATCCGAAATATGACCACGGAGTTTAAACCAACAATGGCGAATGTTAAGAACGAGAACGACAAAATAAATACAACAAAAGAAGAGATCACGAAAAGATGGGAAGAATACGAAGAAGTTATATGATAAGGACTTACAATTAGATTACAATTATAAATATAGATGATTACGAATAAGAACCTGAGATGGAAGAAATGAATTGGGCGACAAAACAACTGAAAAATGGGAAGTCCCCGGCTGTAGATAATATTCCAATCGAACTATTCAAAGATACAGGAGAAGAAATCTTGGCGAAACTGACACAATTATGCAATGTGATCTGGAAAAGAGAAGAGTGACCAACAGATCTGCAAGGCACTATACTTTTTCTATTACAGAAGAAAGGAGACAGTCGAGATTGTTCAAAAGGGAAAAAAAACACACACAATTGCATGAATACCGAGTGATTTAGTCAATCGGCAAAAAGTCATCCTTCGGAAAAGGAAAAAAAATAAGATTTTAAAAATGTTGTTGATGTAAGCATATACTTTCTTAAGATTTTCAAAAACAATTCACATTGAAAGAAACCTCATTTTCTATCTCCTTTGGAAAGTTGTGTAGATTACATTACGTCAGGTAAGCGTTAGTGTAAAGCATATTCTAAGATCATACTCACAGAAAAAGATTTCCTTCGTTTTTAAACTCGTTTGAATGTTCCATATTATTTATATCATTGTGTCTGATATGTCACGAAAGAGTCACGTCTAACTGGTTTTGCATGCTGCAATTTCTACAGATAACTTTTTCTAGAAAATCCACATTTTATAAAACAAAGAAAATGGAAGGGAAAACACGCTCCAAATGTAAGCAAACATCTAGGAGTTATCCAATTGCATCATTACCCTTTATTCACTTGCGTAGTCTGTATGAAATGACTCACCGGAATTATTTATTCCCTTCAAAATTATACAAATATAACATATTTATTTTATATCAAAATAACTTACCAAGTAAGCTGGGATAAGTCATGATTCATACTATTTTATTTCAATGCTTGTTACGGCGTCGGAGTCAGGATACAGCTCGCCAGACTGCTATTTTACCACCTTTTTTAAATTTGGAAGTCGTAGGCTTCCGCAGCCATGGGCATACCAGCCATGGTATGCATGGGCATACCAGCCCTGAGGAACACCACGACAAAATGGTCGAAACGTCGGCAAGGCAGCCTTCGACGCGACGTCACCCGGACAGCCAAGATCATGCATTTTTTAAAATCTGTCCGAAAGTACGAAAACATTTTTAAAATTAGCTTCGGCTATTTTACTTGGGAAAAGAGATTCACCAGATGAACTCTTTAAAGCAGATAAACGTCGTTTTAAGATCAAAAATCGAGTTGTAGGATAAAAGAGCTCGTGCTCCGCTCATTTTTTCGGTATTTGACAACGGAATATCTTAGAGCAAGGTTGTGTGATAACAGAAGACTTTAGAAGTAAAATATATCTAAAATAAGATGTGAGGAGATGAAATAATTCTGATATATACACAATTAGTTCCTTTTTTTAAAAAAAATAGTTCCAATTCGGAATCGATATTTTGAGTAATGCCTCAAACAATTTTAAGATGGTATTCGAAGGAAGACAGAAATATGTGAAAAAGATAGTTTAAAATCTCTAGTTTGATATCCGTGGAAAAATAGATTGAGATGCAAAGTGACGAACGCATAAACCGAGTGTGTGGCTTGCGTGTCCCGCACGTCTCGCCTCCTCCGTCGGGCCTGGCCGCGCCGCCGCGCTGACAGAGGGCCAACAATAAACGGGCGGGTGACGCAATGGCGCAGAAGGGGAAGGGGGGGGGGCGAGGCGTTTTCGTAAATTTCACTTTACGACGCTCCTATTTGTTCGATTTGCGTGATTGTCACGGCGTTGGATTCAGCAAGCATGTCGCCATCGCGCTATAAGCCCACATTTTTGAATTTTTTTCTCGGAAGTTCGAGAACTAATTTCAAATTCGAATTTTTGCTAAATTTTTGGAAAAAGGGCATCGTAGCGTCAATTGTATATTAAAAAGGCGTCAAATGCCGTTTACAGATCGAAAATCGGACCATTGGTTCAGACGTTATCTATGAAGTAAATTTTACTTATTTTGGTGCTGCCACGTGGTGGCCACAAATTGTACTACTGTCGGTACATTTAGCCTTAAGGGAATGCTTCCATGCCCCTCCGAGCCAGCGCCACCACGCGCGGCGGCGGCGCGGCATGGGGGAGGGGGGTATTGTATTTTTCCAAATTTCACTTTACGACGCACCTATTCAGCCGATTTGGACGATTGACAGGGCATTGGATTCAGGAAGCAATTCGCCATCGCTCTATAAGTCCACATTATTAAAAATCTTCCCAAAACTATTAAAAAAACACAAAAACTTCCAAAATTTATTTTTCAATTTTTTTCAAAGAGACTTTGTAGCGTAAATTTTATATTAAATACTAATTCTATGTCGTTTACTGGTTGGAAATCGGACCACGTGTTCAGACGTTATTAGTATTGTAATTTTGGCTTATTTTGGTGCTGCTGCATGGTGGCGACAAATTGAACTAGTGTCGGGACATTTGGCCTTAAGTCTTCATAATTTTTTGTGGTAATTTTCTAACAATATTATTTATGGTTTATATTTGTACTTCATTTCTAATTTGTTTATTTGAAACTTACCAGTGAACTCCTTTTATTGACATCATACAATTTTGTTATGCACAATTTGAATATGTCTTGCTGGACCTCCCCAGTCTTGGCGATTTTAAGTTAATGATGGTTTAATTATTGTTATTTCTCATTCTATGAAGGATACAGTGGCTATTTATCAGGGGATAAAATTTAGCTATTTTTACAAAATGCTTTATTGGCCATGTATTGTTGTGATATTCCCAGGTGAGTTTCTGATCGTGGGGTATTTAGATATCGCACTGATTAATGTTTATTATTTCACTTTAATTTTTTTTAATTTTCAGTGGATTGGGCAATTTAGGTCTTTTTAACATATATATTTTGGGTTGATTTTGTGGGGTTTATTTTTATTCGCCATCTGAACACCAAAGTACAAAATCATCTGAGGATTTTTGTAGTATTTATCTTGATTGTGTGATATCTTTATCATGAAGACTACGGTGTCATTAGCTTGGCATGCTACATTTGTAGTTTCCATAACGCCACCGTCTGCAACCTAAAGTTTAATAGGGAGGTAGCGTGAACCCTTCCGACACGCATGCGTAATATTTACTTTTTGCCTTACATTGTAAGGTATTCATCGCCCGACAGTGGTGGCGAGAGGTAGCCAGAGCTCTGCTGTGCGACCCTGTCAGATCTGTTTCGATAAACCCGTTACTTCATAGTTCGCCCCTGCAATAACGGAGTGGCGTTGAGCCACGCGTCGCATCGCGAATACACTAAATTATTACTTAGTGAAGTGAATCACACTAGTATTACTGATAAATAATTCATCGAAACAATTCCGGGGAAGTCTGACTCAGTGCAAATTTGTGTAGTGAATGGCATGCAGCTATGACCGTCCAAGTGAAGTCGTAAGTGCTGCCTTGCTTGTTCTTAACAACAATGAGAACCAGTCAACTACAATGGAAAGTTTCATCCCTGATAAGCCAAACCAATTCAACGCAGACGAAATGGAGGTGACGCTGGAGAACATTAATCAACATAACACCCCCGGCGCCGATGGCAAGGAACCGATTCAACTCAGCCAACTCCCAACCGTTCAACTACCAGAAAAAGGCTCTTCAGATTCCAGAAAACGGTCAGTGACAATGATATACAGCGTGAACCTAAAAACTTCAGTTTCAGTGATCAAAACACAAAATATAACTCACTATTAATTAATGTGCGGCTGAAAAACAGGTTCGGACCTCTAAGTGAACTTGATACCCAAACAACCGAACCTGTCATTACTAGGAATGTCATTGACATGTCACTCATGTCAATGACATTCTTAGTAATCTAAGTGAAACCCCCCAATAAAATACCTCCAATCATAGTAGCAGACATCACCAATTGTCAGAGCAAGCTGTTTTAATTATATATATTTATTCACAAAGACGCATATCTTATTTAGGCTACTGCACGCCTGCGGGCGATTTCCAAGTATTATATTTCTAACCAAGCTTTCAGATACACCACAGTGTGGCAACGCATCGCCTCTTGGAAATCGGCTGACGCAACGATGCAACCAACTCTCGCCTCCCAGCTGCTGTCTTTGTGTTACGAGAAATTTCCAGAAGCGTCATATGACGCAACACAGAAACCGTTGCTCGCAAGACGCTGGCCCCAACCGCCAGCAGTCAGTCAGTACTGCTCTGTCGGTCGAGATGGACGGATGTGCTCTGCGCCGCTCTCCTCGCGACGTGTTTGGTCAGTCTCCGCCTGATATCTAAGCCGAGCAAACGCGCTGCGCTGCTCCTTATATGACTCCACTACGCCACATCGCCTGGGCTCCACGCTGCGCATGGTGGTGCTTTCAATAATTACATATATTCAACTGGTCCTGTTTTCACGTGCCCTGCTGAATTTCTACACTTAACGTGCCGTGCTGTGCACGTGTTCGCCTGCTGCGGGCATAATACAAGGCGCCATGCTCAACACTTGGGACTGTTACGTTGGTAATGTAATGTACTGTGCACGCGCTACATTTATGTGCCCGTTGAATCTTCTACGCATCTAATGCCGCGCGCTATGCGCATCTTCTGTCTACTGCGGACATGAAGCTGTGTTCGACAATACCTTTCACGAACGCATGTACGTGATTCATCCTGCTACGTGTCTACTGAAACACGTTGCCTAATCTCATGGGCGTGGGTTCGCAACCCGCCCGTGTCTACACAGCAACCTTCTCATCGTTCTGCAGCAAGAACACGTCCTGCTAATTGGTTCATTATGTGTTATTCTCACGCCACGTGCATTTAGTTATTACTTACAAACTAATGCATTATCCCACGTGTGCTAATTGTTCATTATGCATTAATTTCATGTCAAATATGTAACTTGGTTCATAGGTTAAGTTGTATCTTTATCATAGGTTAAGTTGTATCTTTAATTTATAATATACGCTTATATATTCTGTACTCTATCGTCTCATGGTAACAAGTACCCTATCACCTCCCCATCCTTGCAGTCCCAGACCTGCAATGATGGTCATAACCTGTTGTTTTTCTCATTACAGGTGTCTGGGTGGTCCTTCGAATCAATTAATTTAATTGGAGCTATGGTAGGAATGTTTGGGAGGGGTCGAAGCCTCATTATTTCACAACTAGTCCACTCGCTCGACCCACCCCAACCACCAATATTAGTGCATTCACCAAAGAACTTAAATCTAAAGTCACCACAAACTTCATTGCAGATTTAAAAAAAAGTGCAAACTCACCCACGGACTTGCGAAACTTAATCAAGTATTTAATTAACACACTTCGAAGTTTTCATTCCTTCAGAGACCCATTAAATAAAAATATATCTTTGTGTTCAAGAACGTCAATCAACCCATTACTGACCAAGAAATATATGAAGACCTAAAACGACGCTCTTCTTCCCTAGTAAAAATCACCAGAATTCATAAAGAAAACAGACCTATTCCAGTAGTTGCAACTGCTTTTTCCAGGACAAGATTCAATGGACAATATTCTAGTCATTAAGCAAATTTGTAACCATAGAGTAAACGCGGAAGCAAGGAAAAAACCCCAAGGTCCCATACAGTGCCGGTGGTGTCTAGAGTTTGGCCATACAAAGAATAAGTGCAACCACTCAATTAGCTGCGCTTTTTTTCGGGTAATCACTACTCGGTACCTTGTCCTAATCGTAATCAAGTATCAAAGTGTAGTAACTGCCAAGGCAGTCACGAGGCCGATAATCGAGACTCCAGATGCACTTACCTAAAAGAACACATTAAAAAAAGAAAAACTGGCAACCAAAACAACCTTTAAAACAGAAATCAACGATCTTCCCACCAACCCACTCCACTACAATCTAACACCCATTTCCCTCTTCTTCCCCAAACACCAACTCTCAACAACTTCACCCATATTAGTAGTACCACATTCCAGGCCCACCAAATCCTCTCAACAATTCAAATTCAACCAACCTTCCCCAATAATCACACCACAAATATCCCATTATAAATACAATAATTAAAGCGATTACTTCCTATATAACCAATGCCATAAACACCCTTATATCCACCATAATCAACTCAATTCAAAATTCATTTTCCGCCTACATTAACGGAAATAATGGCAACAAAACACCTTTTAGTCTCGCCAATTGGAATGCTCACTGCTTAACCAATAAAAAAAAAACAGAACTAATAAACTTCTTAAATTCACACCGTGTCGATGTAATTTGAATCACAGAAACTCACTTAAAGGAAAAATATAAATTTTATAGCCCAAACTACTCAATTTACAGAGTCGACAGAAATCTAAACAAAGGAGGAGGGGGAGTGCGTATTGCCATTAAAATAATATACATTACCCAATAATTTTCTCTTGTACTCGTAATTTAGAAACGGTTACCATTAAATTAGAAATTAAAAATGAAATATCGACAATAATTGCAACATACAATCCTCCGAATCAAATTAGAACTCGATAACTGTAGTAAGCTCTTAAAACTAAATAACACCTTACTTCTGAATTACTAACGCTAAAGTTAAACTACACACTACAACATTATTCGAACTAGACTCGGGTCACAATCCGGTCTTAAAAACCACACATCAAATACCCCCACCGCTCGCTCGAGTACCGATCCAAATACGTTAAAAGTTGATTGAAAAAAATTCCAAATTTTAACTAGCTCAACAATATCTAAACTTAAAATTCACTCCAACCCACTAGAAATAGAGCAATCAATACACAAACTAACCACCACAATACACACCACAATTAAAGAGACGGAGCTAAAATCAAAGAATACAAAGATAAAAAATTTAAACTTACCTCAGAAATAGTAAATCTAATACAAATCAAAAACAAAACCCGCAGACTATGGCCACAACTAAGATCACCAAAGCTAAAATTAGAACTTAACATACTAATAAATATAGTGCGTAAGTCAATCAAAAACTTCAACAATCAGAACTTCAAAACAGTAATCCAATCACTAAACACTAATAACTAATCCATTTTGCAATTTACAAACAAAATATTAAGAAAAAAGTATAACATCCCCCCACTAGACACCCCCACAGAAAAAAATGTTCACACCTGCTCAGAAAGCCGAAGAGCTAGGTAATTACTTTGCATCCACATTCACCCTGAATAAAAGAAAATCGCAGCCTAGTCATCTCACAATCAACAAAACGGTAAACGAACAGACTTATGGCCTGCATCATAAAATACACTACACATCACCTAAAGAAATAAATAAAATCACCATTTCACTATCTGTCAAGAAAGCTTATGAACAAGATAAAATTAACAATTTAATTTTGAAAAACCTTCCCCAAACAGCCATTGCATATTGTCCAATATCTTCAATTCATGCCACAGACTAAGTTTTTTTCACAAGTATGGAAACATGCAATTATTCTCCCAATACAAAAACCAAACAAGAAAGTATCTCTAACCAACAGTTACCGACCAATCAGCCTGCTTCCCACTCTATCTAAATTATTAGAAAAATTAATATTAAAAATATTCAAAACACATTCGAATTCAAAACACGTCGAATTTACAACACAAAGGCCATACCCATGAAACAAATGGGATTCACAAAAAAGTGTTTGCACATCATAATCAGAATCACTGACAACATCCATACGGAAGTTGAAAAACACTATCGTACAATAGCAATCTTTCTCGACATTTCTTAAGCCTTCGATAGAATATGGCACAAAGCTCTAAACTATAAAATGAAAGAAATGGGCACTCCACATTATCTTACACAAATCATTTCCATCTTCCTCGACAATAAAACTTTTGCCGTTACTGTTGATAACCATCTCTAATCCAAAAGTGGTCGAAGTAGGCCTTCCACAGGCTCCCCGTTATCTCCCGCTTCTTACAACTTGTACGTAGCCGACCTACCGAAACATAATACAATAAAAACCGCCCAATTTGCAGATGACACGGCTATTTATTTATCAGGTCCTCAATAAAAATCTCAATAAAAATCTATCTTCAATTATATCTACACCAAATTGACAGCTGGGAAGAAAAAAATAAAATTAAAATAAAACCGTCAAAAACAGCAGCAAAAATATTTTCCTTACGACAATACTTCCCCCCACCCGCCTTAAAGTTGAATCAAGAACCAGTAAAATGGCATCCTCATAATAAACCCATAAAATATCTAGGTCTTTTCTTAGTCACCCGAATCAATTGGAAAAACCATATCGACAATAAAGTTATTCAAGCAAAAATTAAATTGCACCAACTAAAACCAATAATAAATAAATCATCTAAACTACCATATAATACTGCCTTATTGCTGTATAAAACTATCATACTTCTATTATATGCATGCCCAGTTTGGATCAGCGCAGCCAAATCTAATACAAAAAATACTCCAAGTAATCCAAAATCAGATCCTCCGCGCCATCACAAATGCCCCATGGTACATCTCCAATGCTCAACTCCATAAAGAATTTCAGCTATAACCGATAACCAACCATATCATTTTTGTATCCACCCACTTCTTCCAGAACATCCAAAATATACCCAACCTAATCCCGCTAAGACCCTACCAAAATCCAATACACAGAACCCGCATCAAAAATAAATATCCTCTTCATACATTCCTAAATAAATACTCAGATCTCGAACCAAAATAGAGATATTATATAAAGATACCTCTATTACTCTAATAGTAATGTATGTTGCATTTTAAGATTATTTTTAGGTAATTATAAGTAGATATAAGCAATTATGACAAATGTAGAGTGTATTAAACACTGATCTTTGTATTGTCCTATCCAAATGAAAATAAATAAATAAAAAAAATATTCCTAAGGAGAAAGTATTGTAATCGTTCCGAAAAAGTAGGTAAATTTCGTTTTTATATGTAGTAAATTACTTCTTCAAACTCATTGTGAAGTCAAAATTCAGGTTTTATGAGTCCAAACCGTCGATTGATTGCAAAATATCAGCTTGCCGGTCTGAATTTGATCAACGCTAAGCCGTTCGGACAACGTTCTCCAAATTTGACATTCTCGGACTGATCTGAACAAAATCAAGGTCATTCAGGTTTGAAACATATTGTTGATTTTTGGAGGTACTTTATTACATGAAGCTTGAAGGACATTTTCAATTTCCCCCTAAAAATGGGTCCTCATTTTTTGAAAACTTGCTTCTCGACCAATCAAAAAATGCATAAATAAAATGGGCAGGTCACATTTCCGGTGAACTGTCAGTGTTCCAAAAATTTCAAAAATTTAAAATTATTTTGGGCTCTTCCTACAACTACAGTAATGAAGATAAATTATTTCTGAACGAAATCTCTTCATCAAAAGTAAATCTTGAAATAAAGCCCTCTGAAGAGACGGTCTTGGGATGTGATACCAGTGGGATAAAATATTGCAATTCGTTGAAATGTATTTTCAGCCTTTAGTGGCATACATAAAAGTTGAGAAAATAAAGTCAGTTTCATTTTACTGTTTGCATACGTGCAGGTACTTTCAGAACATAAAGTTTCTGGAAGCATAATTGAGTTGTGTAGCCTACATAATTTCCTTTTTTATATCTCGCCTTCGTTTCTACCAAGAAATTAAACAGTTAAGGGATAAATGGGTGCATGTGCATTACTTCCATGCCTGATCACTGCCGCTTGCACCAAGTATATGTTTAAGAAATAATATTACACCCTTGTCACCATTTGTAGCCGACCTCACCTTCTGGCGACACAAAATAACTATTATGAATGCATTCATTCGATGCAGAATATATGTAAACTCTCTAATGTTGAGGTTCAACTTATTACACTTCAGCTTTCCACTACACTTATTGTGTATCATTAACTCTCAAGACTCCCGTACTATTGTGACGTCATAGGTACTCACAGAGGACACGAGCTTTTATTTGTACAGTTATTTATTTACAAGTAACACAAATATGTACACTTTACGCACTAGTTCCTACTATTCCCTGATCGTCGGAGCAATCCAAATCCGATTGATGATCGGTTTAATTAATGGAACTCGCCTTTTCTAAATTTGCGCACAGCTTCCGTGACCGGATGTCACACTCGGACACAAAGTCCTTACAGGCACATCAACCAATGACTTGCCTTGATCGCAGGGGCGATCTTAACCGACCGATGATCGATGCGAGTCGTGGATCTTAACCACTCGTCACCTTGGAGCACGCACACAGCATCATTCCCACGTGATCGCAGTCACATATGGAACACAAAAGCATCAAAGGCGCGTCAATACGTGACTTGCCTTTGCAGTGCTTTGAGCCCAGCTCGACGCTGCACTGCCCTGGCGCAAGTTTTGTGCAACAGCACGAGGTTCTCACACTTTCTCCGGAACCCACCCACTGGCTCTGTATTCTCCCTTATATAGCTGTCCCTCACGTGACATACTACATCACGACACCTCCGCAGTTCGCTTATGCTTGCCTCGCGGCTCCGACGTTTTGGTCTCCGTTCCCCAAGATCGGAGAACTCCAGAGCGCCTCGTGTTTTCCTTTGCCACGCGCTCGTTTTATAGAAAGCCTTTCTCGCCCTCCTGTGGCGAGGTGTTTTCCTGGTGCTAAATCCCTTTCTGCCCGTTCCTAAATAGCTACCATGAGGTTCGATCGTTTAGAACGTTACACTATCTAAAAAAATAATAAAATATAAACTTTGTGGAAGGTAGCCTTCCAGTGTTTTGAATAGAGAACCCTCAACAGCATAAAGTGCATATGCGCACTGTTCAGGCGACGAAATAGTCGAAGAAAAGTTGGGAGAGCATTTTAATAGAAACTGCAACGAAACATCACCTCTTCTATCGGTAGTTTTTTGTCAGACAAGAGTGTTCTGGAAAAGGGACGACACACAATTGACAAAGATTGTTACTTGGAGAAAGAATTAACGGGTATTGAAGAAGTTGTCACAGTTACCTCTGTCCAAACGAAATTAAACTTTTCTTTACGAATTCCGTGGCTTTTGCTTCGTGTTTCTACTGCATCCAGTGCCTGGCACACCTTGGATCAAGCCTTGAAGACGTTCAAAACGCTTTTACTCAGCTTTCGGCATTAGCTTGTGGTGGCAATGCGAACAGGCGTCTTATGTAGAAAATCGGTGATTCCTAGTATTTCGACAAAGCCGATTTTACGCGGGGCTGCCCAGGAGCTGGTGCGATCTTTCGGTGACGCTCCGAACTAATAGAAAGCAGTTGACAATCGACTTCAAGGAACTTTGTACAAAGAAATGAATGTTTGATCAACAGAGAAGAAATTCGCGAGGCTTTTGGGGGAAAATTAAGACGGATTAATTAACCTCGGAGGCGCCAAGTTTGAAATGTATAATCCTTTCCTCTGAAACGCCTTCAAAGAACATCAAACGCTCTGTTAAAAGAACAAGGCGCCAAATTTGAAGTAATTTGGCCGGCAATGTGCCAACACACACGAAATTCGCGATAGGGAAGACTGGGGGCAAAGTGCTCACTCCATTTATTTCCGTAAATGTCAGCAATGTGAATTTGTTATTGATTACGTAAATGTCTCATCAGTTGACGAGAGGCTATATTATGTAGCCAAAGAATCATTCCAAAGGTTGACGTAAACGAATTTATTAACGTTTTCTATTTTCATTGTGAGAATTACGATTGAAAATGGTGCTCACTTAGCGCCTGTCTGTCCTAAATTTCGCATTATGTCTATTGAAAGTAGAGCTAGTCTAGAAAACCCAGGCTATATGTATCTACTATTTTCTACTTGTTACTCCAATAGAAATGTGTTGAGATCCTAAAGCTGTGGCACTGGCCTATGTGGCTGAGGACATCAATTGATGTTACTACAGTTCTTCTGCCTAGGATTCGAGTCCGACGGTGGCAGTATTTTCGATATTAGGTAGATAGCTAAAACTAGGTTGCTGAGCCTTTGTCGGGAGAAGGATTCTAGCGGTCGGCTGCTCTGATCGGTAGTTTTCTGTTTCCTCCAATCAAAACAAGGCTAATGCTCTAACAAGTGGGTCATGGGACACGCGCGATCTTTTCTTCCTCTTCCTCGTCATATTCTCACCATTTATTTCCGCACACCTGACATGCATATCAACCACCCCTGTAAGGAGACTAGTCGGGAGCTTAGAGCTTGCTCCAGCTGAGGCAGTACCCTATTAGTGGGACATACCTGATTGAGGAAAATTCCGCAAGTAGACAAGTGGAGGTCGGCGGCGGATCTCGCCGTCTAGCGGAGCTATATCACCATACAACTTCCGCGATGAAACATACGACACTTTTGGGACGAATGATCTTAGCAGTTGACGCTTTCGGAATCTCCAACGGATCAATTTATCCGATAAGATCACGCGAGCGTAGCTGCAGTAGATACAGTGCGGGGCGAACAACTCCTTTACAACGTGGTAACTCAGTCATTAAAAATAAACTTTAAAAGTGAATAGTATCTTTGAAGACCGCTGATGAGAATCGTTTACAATTAAAATGGTTTTATCAATATAGACAATATAATGTGTTAGTTCTGTATGTAAATAAAGGAGAAGTCATTGGCGTCTATTGAAATGTTTCTGGGCAAGGCAACGTTAGAAGCAGAGTTGGGAGCTTTCAATTTTGCTGGTAAATATCACCTCCACCTCCCGCGTCGAAACAAGCGCTACAATTACGGGACAAATGTCTTTGGCAGTTGACACGCCTGGAAACGCTAATCAATAAGTCTGAAGCGCGGGGCGTCACGGGAAGAAACTCTGAGCTTCCCTGTTTGTCTGCGCCAGGCCCAAGCATCCGTTGCAAGCGCTCGCGATGAGCAGAGCGGAGCGGAGAGGGGCGCCTGGCTCGACAGGGATATGCTAACGACGTCACTATCACGCCTCGCGAGCGCGAAAAAAAGGCCTTCACCGACGCGTCGCGACGCCGCCCCAGCCGCCCCCGTCCCCGCCGCCGCCGAAAAAGCAAAAAGGGCCGCGCGCGTTCCCTCTCACCCGCGAAAGAGAGCAGCATGAGGCGGCAACATGAAAATTTATGAACATACAAAGAAGGATAACCAATCTTTCCATTCTGTCAGGCCGTAAATACGGATCCGCTCGCCATATATTTCCGCGGCGCAGCGGAGAATCGGCGCTGGCGGTCGTCGAACACGCGTCCTTGCGAGTCGGCCCGGCGCGGCGCGGAGCCAGCCGTCGACCGGTCGGTCGGTCGGCCCTTATCACGCGCGGCACGGTGCGGCGCGGCGGGGGCCTGCCACGGGCAATTTGACAATGATTAATAATGAGGGGCGGCGGCGAGGGGCTCGCATCTGGAGATCTCGCCCGCCAACAGATGTCAATTAAGGCCCACGACACAACAATGTGGAGCAGAGGTATGTGGGGTATGAATCAAAGGCGGGCAGGCGCGGAGGAGGGAGCAAGAGGGAGGCGGCGGCGGCGAAGCGGGGCCGGCTGGCTGGCGGACGAGCCGTCGCCGTCGCCGCCGGCCGCTCCTTTTGCTCGCGTTGGCCATGCTCTACCTCACGCCGGATTCGGAACAGACGCGTCTATGCCGTCGCGATGACAGCTATATGCGCGGGTACAGTCGCGGAGGAAAGCTAATGACGGAGCGGCGCCGCGGGAGGATGTGCTGAGTAACGCGGCGCGGCGATCGCCGCCAGCCCCACCCGACGACGCTGTAGCGGTGCTAGCCATCCCTCTTCCAGCTATACACAACACGCATCTAATCCTTATTCTGCCAGTTCACAAGCAGGAGGTCCTACGGTTCGAGTCCGACAGTGGTGGATTTTAGACTGCAGCTATGTCGCTATTCCTAATTCAGCCACTAAGTTAACAGGAATTCTAGCGACAGGCTGCTTGCTGTAACCGACGATTTTCTGTGGTTTCTCCGATTAACACCAGGAAAATGCCCAAGAACTACCCTTAGAAACCGTCCAAGCCCTCGCGATTTTTCCTTCCCCTTTTTGTCTTTCTTTTGTGTAATCGTACATATTAATATTTCAATAAAAGAATATGTTGTTTAGGAAGAGGAAGGATCATGTTTTTTATTATTGAATTTAATTACATCTGTAGTTTTAATATTATATAAATTTCTTCTTTACCAGTTTATCAATTTATTTGATATTTCTTTCAGGCTCAAATAATTCTTTATTAAAAATACTTTATGGAATTGAGAGAAATAGTCTTTATTTAATTTCCAGTTAATACTGTAAACGGCAAAAAGTATTTCGAGATGAAACAATTGCATCAGGAATAGCCTCTTTTCTGTTTTATTAAGCTGAAATGCACTTTCATATTTAATGTAGAAGAATAATTTGGATTTCAGATACGCAATTTTACCGGTATCTCGTTGCCCGCCAGTTCTGTTCTTTCGCATTACGATTCGTTCTAATTTTGAATTGTCTTTATTAAAATCAAAATTTGTGATGTGAGTTTTATTTAACGATGTCCAAGCGAAAGTGCACAGATTCGTATCTCGAATTTATCTTTCGCTGCATGGTGCATTGGAGAATGTAGTTGTATACATAGTGTATACATACGTAGTTAATAGATAGAATGGTGTAATTTCGTTCTTGAATTTTTACACTGTATCCGAAGTTGCCTGGCAATTTTTTGTCACATAACTGTGTGGCGTTTTTGCCGGGGCAATAATACACAGACGTGAATGGTTTGTAATTTGTTGAGTTTTATTCGAAATATGCTCCAACACCTGAATACTATTTACAATAATTACCATAAACAAGATTGACCCGTTACTAGAAGGAATGTTTCTAGCCGCTGGCCAATGTAACCACAACCGCTGGCCTGATAATTTGATATCTTGTTCGGTGTGATACACCAGTTGACCTACGTGCGCATATAAGCGGGTATGCCGCACCTTCCGTCTCGACGTAGCACGCCGGCTTCAGTTCCCTGCCTCAGTAGCCTATGCATTGAAATGCCGCGCAGCGCACAACCCACACGACTTCCTACTGACGCGCCCAAGAATCAGAAGCAGGAGTTTAGGTCCGGGGTCCGTTTATATTACCTTCTGGGCCGGCTGACGGAACTGCGTCATCTCGCTGTTTCCGCCGACGCGTTTCCACAGCCAGCATGTCTACGGGGTTCATAAGTTTGCCCCAGGTGGTAAAAGGGGTTCACGAGTGGCCATCCATGACACTGCACCCCTTCCCTTCCGCTCCCTAGGTGTGCCATTGTTCAGCCCGGCGTCCCTTCCCGCAAGCGCTGTTGCAAATACTTCTTCGTGTATTTAATGAGCATGAAATGCATGTGGCTAATATTTTGTCACGTTTGTACAAGGCGACTGATATGACGCCCCAACTGTTAGGAACAGAAATTACTTCCATCTATATTCTAAAATGTAAATAATTTTATTTACATCTCTGTCATGCTCCTCTTCACGTCAATCTCTTCCACCTTGCCCTTCTCACCCACGCCCGGACCACCCCCTACCCACACCGCTTCTCCGCCATTCCCTGATATCTTAATGCCTTGTACGCTGCGTTAAACTAACTTTTTTTAAAATAAATTTCATAGTAACGCTTTGAAACGCGCAGTGACGAGGGCGTGCGAGGCGACTTGAGCGACGCGACCGGGAAGACGTCGAAGTGCCAAGGGAAGGTGGCTGATGGAGAGAAGGGGACGGGGAAGCGGAAGACAGCCACGGGGGAGGATGCATGTCGAAAGAGCCAGAGAAATTTCAACTGTCTTGGATAGAGCGCGTTGTGCCCCTGTAACCACGACGGCCAAGCCAACGACACGTGCAGCGGGCACGGTCTCTCACACCAAGATGTCGCGACGACTCTCAAACGTCGGCACGCTCCACCCAACATCGCCGCGACGTCCGCCGCCCCGCCCAACAAATAGTTGACTCATTTCAGCCACATGCTTGTGTCGCCGGCTAACGATTCCATCACTGGCGAGGAATCGACCGCTTCCTTCGCCGCAAGCCGAGCCGAGGCGGGGCGAGGCGGGGCGGCCGCCGACGGCGTTCCCACGGGCCTCGCCGGCCCATTTGGCAGGATGCCGACGCCCGTGACGACGTCGTTGGCGGCGCCGGGATGCTTGGCGCAAGCTTTCAACAGGGACGGCGCTCGCTTGTCGCGGGGCCCGTCGCTCCGGTCCTGCCCACTGCCGCCGCTGGCCTGCAGGTGCACGTACTCTCTCCCAATGAGCTCCATCTGCACGCGAAGCGCAGGCGCCAGACTGTTTGTCTTGGATCTCTGCGAGTTGCCGAATGATCAGGACAAAATATTTGTCAAGTATTATTATTATTATTATTATTATTATTATTATTATTATTATTATTATAAGAAAATAATCGCTTTACAGAAATAGAAACTATTTGCAACACGTTTTCTTTTTTTAATTTTTAGAACTTTCGTACTGTTAACATTTTGCTCGCCTCGTACATTTGTACCCTAAGAGATGATTTCCTTCTTCTCAAAACCCATTCTTCATGCCACCGACCTGTCGCTCTTGGTGAAGTCTAAGAGTTTAGTGGAAACGTTCTCCTTCTCGAGACGGTGCATGTCACACGCCCCCGACTGCGCCCTTTCGCACGACGTGGTGCCTCTTCGCCCCGCCCCACCCCGCCCCTGCCTTCCCCACCTACCCTCGCCGGCCGCCCGACTAGCCCATCCCCGCTCTACCAGCCCTGCCCCGTTGATCCTCTCCCCGCCACGTCCCTCCTCGTCCCTGCCCCCGCACCTGCCCCACCGCCTCCCGCGCTCACGCCGCGCAAAGACCTACCCTACTTCTTGTCGCTCTTTCTTTACTTTGTCTTTGCTTTGATCCCAAATCATGGTGCTTTTTACCAATTTTCCTGTTTCAGTGTTCACTTAAAAAAATGTATCTGCTCTGTTGATAATTAATTATGTGAATTCGAAGATATATGTGTTCAAATCTTGCCCTGTGTTGTGTAACTTACTCAAAGAACGTTAGAGCATAAGTGAAAAACTAAAAACAACAACAAAAACGCAATGCAAAATATGCAATACATAATCTAAATATCGGGTTCTAGAGAAAATCAGAATATTTACACTTAAACAAGTAAAATGAAAAAATGCATTATTTTGTAAAAATATCCCTTTCACCTTAAAAAACACAAATAGGACATTATCTTCTAGAAAATTTATCTTTTGGAGATACGAGTTTTCATTGTGTGTTACGACTAATGAACAGGAAAAACTGAAATTTATGAGGCTAGGACACTTCATTATGCACGATGTTTACCTGTGTAGCAGCATAACTTGTGTTTGGATTATCTGCTTGGTGGGGCGCGTGCCAATTTGTTTATAGCATTATATACATTTTCGAGGGTTAAATATGTTTGATAAACTTCTGAGTAAATCCGTATTCAGCGGCATCACATATGCAGAATTTCGGGTCAATGCGTCTACGTACAAAACCGCACATTCCTCAAGCAAATACAATAGAACGCATACTCACGGACGTCGAAACGAATTTTCCTTGTTTATTGACCAAGGGGGGGCGAGAATAAACGAGAAATGGAGGTAGAAAGGCTGACATGCGAAGGCAAGGAGGCCATTGAAACTGGCGAGGGGTCGTGTCGCCAGCCTGGGCCAACCGCTCCGCGCTGAGGAGAGATATCCGCGCTTTTATTGCCGCATATTCTGCCGCGCCACCGCTCGCAATTTATGAGAAGAGCGCCATCTCGTAAAGTCATATCAGACGACCGCTCGTCGGCTCGCCTAGGCCCGGCCCGGTCCGGCCCGGTCCGGCCCCGCCCAGCGTGGCCCGCGAGGCCCCGCATCGAGATGCACAGCCCAGATGCGGCGCCGGGACCCGAACCCCGAACTCGATCCCGGATCCGTGGTCGCGACCCGCGAAGCTGCGATTGCCGGGCGGACGCAGTCAGCAGCCACGTCCCTTGGTGCGGGGGCCCTGGGCAGTGGAGATACAACGCACGTATTGCGCCAAGTAACGGACGTGCTTTTCAAACAAAGTTTACTCACATTGGCATCATTTGTTATTGTTGGAGTAATTGAAAAAATGCTAACTAAAGGACTTTTTAGACGAAGAAACAGTGTCTTTCCAAATGCGCAGATCCCAAGGAGAGGGTCGATCGACAAAACATTATATTGTTGCCAAAATTAGTGTTTTAAATTTAAATAGTACTTTAAATGTAAATGAAAATATGTTGTGAATGGATAAAAAATTATTTAAATTATATTAAAATATATTATATTAAAATTAATTTCTTATCGTATTACAGGGCTTAAATTAGCCCTTCAAATATTGGGAATAAAACCGTTTTCATAATTTTATTTGTGGTGTCTATAGTTATATAGTAACAAACAGTTGCATGGTTTTCTTTGCTAAAATATTAATTAAAATTTGTGGTGATGCAACATCATATACTTTCTCGCATTATTTCTAACTGTTGCAATTTTCGAAAATTCGGAGAGTTCAACGAAAATTAGTTTTTCCTGTTCTTTTAAATGCCAGTTTTTCTATCAGCGAAGAAAAAGAAAACATTTGGAGCCGTTTTTGAGAAAATGTTATTTTAAATAAATTGTATTAACTACTGCTAAAATTACGCGAAAACAGCTCGATTTTTCACAGAATTCTACGTGGTCTGTTTTAAAGATCTACGTTTTTAGAACTTATATCTTCTTCTCCAATAGTGTAGTTTTGGAGTGTTAACTTTTTGAATTCATTTTTCAATTGGTTTCTTAATCTAATATATACATTTTAGTTGCCGTCTGGCGTAGTATACATTCTATCCTACTATATTACTGCTATATGACTATTATCTATACTACTGCTACTATTTACAATAAGTGCACTGTTGGTTATTATTTGTAATATGTCTGCTATGGGATGTTATTCACATTACGTAAGCCTAGTCGAATGGCTCTTCCAATCAGAATCTACTTTTAAGTGGCTTATGTCCGGAATTGATCCTCTTGCATATTTTCATATACTTTTTCACCTCACCTATCACTTAGGCTGCCACTAATTTCTTGCATTCACTTCACTGACACTGCGGGGGACACACTTTCTAGACGGGGGCTCCAGCTTATCGTCTGGTGTTGCTGCAGATATTGTCTGTTGTTCCGCAGCTAGCTTCCTCTGGCAAGGGGAGGGGAGCAGGAGGGCGCCTCTGCGGACTCTGTCCCGTGCTATCTGTTTGTACTCACGCGGGGCAAGGTGTTCAATGCCGATGTGTATGTGGTAGCAAGCTGCACTGACATCAATGCCCTCAATGATTATTCTTTCTCTTAAGGCGTTTAGCTTGTGGCCGTCTGCAACTTTCTTTAGTGCGACGTCACTACCCGCACACTATTCTCTCAGTGCCCCTACCACAAGTGGGACCACTTCGGCGCTGTGGAAATCGACGATAATGAGGTGAGCCTGGGTGGTTCGTATTTTTGTCGCTTTTCTTCTAACTTGCTGTTAAGTCTGCCCTCTCGAGCGTCAGCAACTGCGACGTCCACCACGGGTGCCATTCTGCCCCGCGCGAGTACGAGATCAGGGCGATTGCTGCCCACCACTTACTGATTCTCCCGGAGTACCTGCCACCCCGATGCAATGGCTGCTTCTTTGTAAATGGCCCCGATGTTATATCGGGCGTTCTATAGTGGTGACAGGTAGCGGCACTGCGTGGTAACGTGGCCAAAGTTCTCGGATGCTTGCGGCCCGTTGCTCCTCGTACATTTCATTCTACAGCTTTTGGTCACCTTACCGGGGCAGTAGTTGAGAGCTGGGGAGGAGTTGATCCTGGCCGAAAACACGAACTTGTAGGTGGGAATTTTCATGTTCCGGCCATACTGCAGGAAGTAAGTAGTTTCCTTCCCCAATCCCTTGAGAGCGCTTGCATATTTGCCTTGGTCGGGCTGTTCCTGCCAGCGCTGGGATTGCGCCCTGTGTGAAGCGTCACGTAGGCGCCTCACCAGCGATGACCGGTCCTTGGCACCCAGTGTCACTCTGTCCTCCCTCAATTTCCCTCCTCCGTGTTGATCCCCAGTCAGCAGGTGACTGCGTCGCTGCAGGCGGTGGTGGGGTCCCCGAGGACGTCACCATCCCCGGGGTGCTGCTGCAGCCCGGTCGAGTCGCCAAGGTGCAGGTGTGGGACGCCACACTGGCGGCTCCGCACCGCTCTCGCTCCTACGGTTGGTGTCAGCTCCGGGGAGGTGGCTCGGGCAGCAGAGGGGATGGTGGGGGCCGCTCCTTCTCGCGGCTCCGCTGTTCTGCGCCCAGCTTTCGTACGCAGGGGGGGGGAGATGTGGGGGTAGGTGATGTCAGGAGTGTGGTTGTTGTCTATCTCTGTGAATCCCCATTCTATTTTTCAACGTTTGGATGCCTGTCGTGCCCGCGACCAGAATGTAGGGGGCCCGTAGCTGCGCATTATTTAGGTAGCGTAGGTGGGAGGGTATGCCTGGCTCCCTCTCAAGGCAGTACACCGCTTCCTCGACTACGTCTTGTAGCGCTGCTTCCCTGGTGTTGGTACCCCGGCAAGACAATATTTTGAACGCCGATTCGACTGCCCAGAAGTCTGCCACCGCGCTCAAGCATTTAACCCCGATTGCTCCATTCTCCCTGTGGCCGTAGATAAATGAGGTTGAGGCGCGTTCAAGAAGGGAGATAATCTCCTTCACGTTTGCCCTCCATATCCATTACAACCAGCTTATTTTTGGCATACCTTCCCACCCTCAGTGGGAAGATCATTGTGTGCAGAACGAACTGGCAGAAGGCGTCCAGCTTCTGACAGTCGTGTAGACATGAATCTGCTATAAGATTTCCTGTTCTCTGAGCCGAGTCCAGTATGTAATCATAGAGTTCCTTACGCTATCCCAGGACACAGTTTCATCAAACAATTTTGAGTCATTTTTTAAAGAAGTTTAAAAATGTTTTGAGACTTCATATAAAGTACCTCAAAATCAAAACAACTACAACAACAACAACAAAATATCAGTTTCAAACTCGCAAGGCCTCGAATTCCAATTACTCGATTGAGGGAAACGAATTTTGGAGAAAATTAGCTGAGCGCTTTTGTCGATCAGAGACAGACAGAGACACAGAGACAGAGAGACAGACAGAGACAGTCAGAGACAGACAGAGACAGACAGACAGAGACAGACAGACAGAGACAGAGACAGACAGACAGAGACAGACAGACAGAGACAGACAGACAGAGACAGACAGACAGAGACAGACAGACAGAGACAGACAGACAGAGACAGACAGACAGACAGAGACAGACAGACAGAGACAGACAGACAGAGACAGACAGACAGACAGACAGAGAAAGAGACAGAGACAGTTTTTCTTGGTAAAAATATAGCAAGAAAATAACATTTCTCTAAAGTAAAATAAATGTTTTTTGTAACATGTCTGTCACATAGTTTTTACTTTTTCGACACTTACCATACATTTGTAGCATTCTGACAGTTAGATGGGCTTGGCGTGATTCCGCTTGTGATGAATGAGGCACGTGAAGCGGAAGTACCTATATTAGAAATCGAAATTCTGTGGATCCGGAGGCTACAAGTATTTCTTGGTTAGTCATTTCCAGCAGAGAGAACTTGAGCAGCAGCAGCAGCTTCACATATTCTGGGTATTTACGTCCTGCATTCTAAGATGTACAGATTGCAACTGTACTGCCAGTAGAGGAAACATTTGTTGAAAATGCTTATGGTCACGGGCTACATCCTCCACTTACTCTCGGCCGCCAGTTGTGCGCGCGGCTGTCCGGCTGGCGTCGCGAGGCGGGGCGGAGTATTGTGCGCTCCCTACGGGCGGTCACCCACGTCCCCCACTCCCGCCCCGCCCTCGCTCAGGACATTATGGACGCGATAGGCGCATCGAAGTACATCACGTCCGTTATTTATCTGTATCGTATATTTCGTAATTATTAACCGCGTATGGAACCGCGGCCCAGGGATCTCGTCGCGCCCACGTCAACGCGCGGCGGTGGGCGGGCGGGCGGGGGGGGGGGGGCGCGTGCTTTCAGACAGCGTGTGGCTCGGCGCGCGCCCGCAAATGTCAGTGGTTACGCGGCCGAAGGAGCGGTGGCGCTCGAGTGCGCTGTATGTCACCAAACAAAGACCCGCCCCCCTCCCGCCCCGCCCTGCCCGTGTCCGAGCGAACTGCGGACAGACACGAGTTGGCTTCACTCTTTGAGTCTGCAACACATGTCGCTGTAGCCAAATACTGTAGAGACAATACAGGACACTTTGAACCTTTCTCATACTATTAATGGGTGACAACTGCTCACTAGCAAACCTAGTGACGAAGAGTTGTGTGGTTTCTAATAAACCTATTGCAGTATAAACAGTATTATTAATAATATTGTTTATCGTCATCATTAATTTTATTTTTTATTTTATATTTGTATAATAAATTTTATACTTTTGGAATGCAAGGAGTAGATAGATACCTGGTGGGGAAAATACCCCGCAAGCTGACGTATAGGACACCGCCGAATCCCACGATGAACACCATTTCTGGCGATAAAACATTCACTACAAAACGGCAGCAACGCCATCGCGGTTGACGTGCTGGAAACATCAATCAGTCAGTTAGGGTGGGGAGAGCAAATGCAAGCGCGGCCGGTCGCTCGCTGGGTGGAATGCGCAGAGGCGCCACTTCCGCCACAACTTGACCTAGTGCCCCGCCTTCCGCCTCGTCACCGAGTGTGTGCGGACGAACCAAGTTGCAGGTAGGACTCTCCCTCAATTTCCCACCACATGCGCCTTTTAAGAACTGGTTCTAGCGTCCATTCCTTCCACTTCTTCCGCAAGTTGCCTCCATGGCCTCACGCGCTCGCCGCGGGGCGCGGGGCGGGGCAGGCCGGTAAGCGCGCGTCATGAGAGGCGACGTGGCGAGCCAGACGCACGCGCGAGAGCGCTGACCCGGCGGGCGTGCACGGCCCGCCGCAGGGAGCCGCTCATGCGATGGCGCCGGGCGTGCGGCGGGGTGGACCACCATTTCGAAGCCAGTATTGATGTGATGTCTATGTTTGAAATACAATGAGAAAACAGAATATTGCTTTGTGTGACATGAAATGATTGAAAAATTCCCCTGTGCATACAATGCGCAAAGGAAAGGTACAGCTCTTGATTGCTTATAACACACCGTGGGTGATCCTACTGGAAAACGATTTACCTCTGGTTGTTCAAAAAAGGATTGAAACGAAGAAGTTAGCAGATAATGACATATTTGATTTATCATGTGCACTTGCAATCTGCAACACACCTTACCTTTGTCACTAACTCGAAAGAGACGCGTCCTCTCTATGAAAAGAGAAGAGAATTGTTTCTTGTACCTTCCGACACTTACGGACGTTATGTTACCAGTCACCCGAAACGCAGAAAGTCGGGTTCTAGTGTGAGGCTATATTAACTTTTAAACAATAATTTACATAGTGGGGAATTTTCGCACGGGTCCAGGTTATAAATCCAAATATTCATTTTTTTAAAGAAAAATAAAAAAACTGATAAGGAATGAAGCGTGCTATTAAATCCATAAAACTAATTAAATCACGAATTTGTAACTTTTTCACTGTAACAAGCTTGTTGGTGTTTTCGCTTGTTTTCCCCAACAAAAGTATTTTTTTTAAATATCTCTCATGTCAATATTTACATAAAAGGCAAGTCTTAAACATTATCGCATTAGTTAGTACAATTGTTCAAATAATTCCTTATAAAGAGTCTGGGAAAATATAAAGTTTTGGGTGAAAATATGAATTATCAGAAACGTTCATAAGACATTTTCTTTAAACCGGTTCCACATTCTTTCTTAATGAAATTTGTTTTTGAAAGAAATATCTTATAAACAAAATCAGGAACAAATTTTTGAAAATATGAGTAGACTTCCCGTAATTGTTCTTAAGTTGTATGCAAAAAATATATTTTTTCAATATCCCTCCATATTTTTCAATTTTTTTTTCAAGAATACAGAGCAAAGAACATTTATAAAATTGTCTCACATTCCGTTTTCAAGAAACCCCTACATTTTCGAAAGATGAAAAAGATATACCTTGCAAAGTTACAATATTGCTGATGGAGATTTTTTCGTTAATAGAATGTTTATAAATAGATCTTTAACATCATTATCAGGTGATGGTCATGTACATTGTTTTGCAATTTTTTACAGGGAAATATATTAAAAGACTTCAAAAACGATTTTAGTTTCTTTCTTTAATTTTTTCTTGAATAGATCAAATGACGATTAAAACGTAGTTAAGATCTCATTTACATATAAATCTGAATTTCCGAAAAATTCCAAAAGTTACAAATAATGTCGGATAATCTGTGCTGTTCTGACAGCACTAGTTATCTTAACTCCAGAGAAAGAAAATTGGAGAGGTGGGATTACGTCGCTGGCCCCTACTCCTACCGTGGACGAAGCGTCGTCGGCGTCTCTGGGCGCGAAAACATCGGCTGCCTTCAGAAAGCATGGGCCCGCACCCGCCGCTGACGCACAGCCCAACGCAGCCCCTCCGAGCTGCACTAAGGCAGACGGTGCGGAGCGGTGGGTGGAGGTGGTTGTACATGAAAGAGTAGTTTCTAAAACGACAAAGGTAAAACTATTCAGTTATACACATCACGTTGCGCAGATTTTCTTTGAACTCTAAGATTTAAATTTAGCAAGGAAAAATAATAATTTAACATTAACATAAAAATGATTGATTGAGTGAATCAGCGCGCGTCAGCAACGAAGGTCATTAGTCCTATAAGGATAGTACATGACTTTTTCTGGATGATATTTTCTCGCTGGATGTCGCTTTCCGGCACCGATCTACATGTATGCTCCCAGGAGTTCTAACTAGTGTTTACTGAAAATTTAAAGTGGCTTTCTTGCAAGCATATTTACATAGTCTATAAAAGAGAAGCAGATTTTTATATATATATATATATATATATATATATATATATATATATATATTGTGGCGTCGCCAATAACAGCATAATTATTACATCTAGAGATAGCTCCCAACGCGGCAAAAGTGGGTCAAGGGAAGCTGCCTTTGTCACGAAGACTCTCCTCTCACGACCGCGCTCAGCCCCCATCAGAGGCGGACACGTTTATTGCCCCTCATAAAACCCGGCCAAGCAGTCGGCCGAAACCCCATCGGACAATACCCGCCCACGCGCCCCTCTTTTTGCCGCGCACCCGAGGAAGGGACACGAAGTTCCAAAGGGTTGACACGGGTGTCGATTAGGAGAAAGACACTTTTATGACGCTTCGTGAACAAGACCCTCTTAGCCATCAGCCGACCCCCCTTCGAACAATACCCGCCCCCGCACCCTGCCACGCGCCTCGGGTAAGGCGCTCGGATCCCCACAGGGGCTATTTAGAAATTAACCATAGCAGGCCGCCGATTAGCCTTCGCCGACCGTTTATGGCCCACGAAAATACGCTACCGCGTGAACACGTGTCCAGACAGCTGCAAGAAGCTTCTGGGACCGTTTACAAAGGAGGTGAGAGAGAGGAGGGAAGCTGGAGTTAGAAAGAGAGCGATCTTTGGAAAATTACAAGAAAACTGCAACCTGATTGGTAAATTAGAATGCTAAAACGCAGTTACCCTCAGCCAATGGGAAGCTTCGCTATGAGGGAAGGGGTAAATTTACAGAGTTAGAAACATTTTGGGAGGGGAAGAGAGTTTTCTTTAACACGAGATACACGGAGGAAACTGACTTACGATCGGAGCGCGACGGGGGAAGGACACTCCCAGAGAGGAGATTTAATCACGAGCAGAACGCGCCTAGGAAAAGATGTTCGCAGAGTAGAACTTACGATCGGAACTTATGATCAGAACGCGACTTGGGAAAGATGTTCGCAGAGTAGAACTTACGATCGGAACTTAATGAGGATCGGAACGCGACTTGGGAAAGACGTTCCCAGAGTAGAAGTTTATTTTAATTGAACGCGACTAGTGGATTGCCGCGGAGGAAACTCGGGCGGGAGATCACTGGATCCCGCGCTACTTCCGCGTAGGCCTGTCGGCCTCCGCCGCCTTTTCACGCCGGGCCCATTCATAGCCCACATTGCATTACGGCCAGCGCCCGTGGACCCTCGACCGACTGAGCCTGCTCGAGTCGGCGACCTGGGACTGCCCGCCGCCAGCTGAGAAGGAACGCACCACGAGAGGTCGGCGACCTGGAACCGCCCGCCGCCCCTGTATCCGAGGGCGCCGCACGACCAGTCCGTGGATCCAACACAACCAGCGGTGAAAACTATGCCGCGAGACAACTCGCAGGACATTTAGGGCGAGAGATTAATAGTGGCCGCGCTCAGGCCCTGCAGATTGTAGATGGTAGATAGAAGCTTGCATGCATTAGTAGAATTAAGCCTTATTTTGTTAGCTTTAAGAGAATTAGTCGTTAGTGGTCAAAGTAATGAGCTCACAGGATAGACATAAGAGGAAACCTATGTCGCCCTTAGCGACCTGTAACTTCCCTGGCAGCTCATAGTGCCAGGAATAAACCTCAATTTATTATAAGATGACTCGGTGTATTAATTCATGACCTCCCAACACTTCCATCCAGCCACATTTCAGGAGCTGAACCTGGCGCCCTCCCCCGTGTGATTACATTCGGCTTGCCCAACGTGGGGCTTGCTGACATTACATTGCTGCAGTCATTACAATATATATATATATATATATATATATATATATATATATATATATATATATATATATATGTAGTGGCGTTATGTAGCAGCCGAGGTAGAAGAAGAGGCCGACTAGGAAGAACGGAAGAGGACGCAAGAAGACAGCGTAGACGGCAGAGGCGAATCCCGTCTCGTACGACGCAGAAGCTGGGACCGAGCGACGTCGGTGCAGAGGCCAGCGCATGACCATCAAGGCCAGAAAGCGGGAGTTCTCGAGGTAATGCTTAGAACTGCGGAAAGTAGGTCAAGTTCACGTCGGCAGGGAAAAAGACTAGTATAGGAAAGTGTTAGGAAATTGAGGACACGGGTGGCAACAAATTGTAGCATTGTAGGAGGAGACTTTTGATGCGCTATTGCCTGCCTAAAACATTCTATTTGGAACATTTATTATTCTGCTATTTTCAGACACAGTCAAGTTGTAAATGAGAGTAGTGCGCTCGCACACATTTTGTTCTTTGCATGTAATATTTTTTTGAAGCAAGACATTGTAAACTGAATTTGGTTTCATGTGCAAATGTAATTAGGATAGCATAAATTTAGATATAATTAATTTTCCAAGGGAATTCCCAGTGTAGATTAGAGTAATTATTTCAAAGAATCAGTTTTAGAGTTAATTATGTGTTCATTCATTTAATGTGCTGTAAAGGATTCTACTTGTGTTTTTGATTTTTCTTTGTAAAAGTGTGATTCTATTCTCGATTTTTTTGTCATTAAATTATGCCACAAAGTTTATGGGTAAATTATACGCTCGTTTATGTGCAATTTGTGTGATTTTATTGTGTCAAGGGTTCAAACCTTTCTCGCACCCTGAAGATCCTGCTCCCTAGATTTTTTTTTTAAAGCTCGCTTCACGAGCAAAATCTTGTCAACCCCCTCCACGGTTCATGCTGCCGTTGTGAAGGTACCAGTCTTGTGAAAGGTGGGTTGGTTAGAATATATATATATATATATATATATATATATATATATATATATTGTTATTATTAATATTATTGTATATATATTATAAATATAATATTTCGCATTGTGGTAGTGATTGATTACATTCGAAAAACTCAATGGCCATTTTCTTTACTTTTACAGGGAGAGGCCCAGCCTCTTGATGAAAGAAATTTGGAAGTATGTGAATGAGTGTTTAAGAAATAATTATGGAATTGGGTCTTGTATGGAGGAAAGGAAATCGATTGTGTACTACAGGCCAATGTGGATCTCCAAAATTAAGAGTATTTTCTACCAGATTATATGAAAAATAAAACATTGAAGACAAGTGTGAAATTGTGTCAAAAAAGTGACTATGTACAGAATATTTCAAATATTTGCAGTGCTCTATTATTCTGTAAATTTCTATTATTCAATGTCCCATTAGTCTGTCAAATTTCATCTGTTAACACAGTTTTACGTTTGGTACAATCTCACTATTTAGAAGGGGAAGTATAATTTTTTATTTAAAGGAAATAATTAATTTGAAGTAAGATTTTCTTAGTAGTAAGTCTTATTTTTGCTTCTTCTGTGATATAAGATAATTGTATGTTATGCAATGCACATCATGGAGTAAATAAAAATAAAATTTAAGGTCTACTTCAAATTATTATTGTCTTTAAAATAAGAAAGAATTCTTCACATTTTAATATTGTCGACAATCATTTTACACTTTCTGTTATAAATTATGCCTCCTTGAAATGCACCCACATTGTGAAGGTGCCATAGATAGCAAGCACGTAAGAATAAATCATCCCGATCAATCTGGGTGAATGTCTCACAACTGCAAGAAATTCTTTTCTAGTTTAATAAGGTGTTGTGAATGCAAATTACAAATAAATTAACAGATGAAGTGAATAGTTACGGTAAACAAAATAATGGGGGTACCTTCTGAGTATCTACATTACAAAAATGACTCGGAATAATACATTATCACTGCGAGATGATAATGTGCTTTACTTAAGTTAACATTTAGTTTTCCACAAGATAATACAACAATAAACTTGACAAACATACCATAATTATTAGTATTTTTGTTGTTCATTGAAAAACGAATGTAACATAACTTTTAAAACTTACGTTTTGTATTAATAAAGGCGTCCCACAATTTGTCAAAAACGAACATATTGCGGTGATTTATGTCTGTTTTGTCCCACAATTGACTCTTAACAAAAACACAAATGATAAATTTCTTAGCAATCCTTTTATTCGACACTTATAACACCTGAAGCGTGTCAGCTGTGAACAGCGCTGACCAGCGATACTAGCAGCGAAAACCTACCAAAGGGTTTTCGCCGCTCTTATCGCTGGTAGTAGCGCTGATCCCGTGAGCAGCGCACTGCCAACATGAAAACCTCCATTTGATTACATGGCGACGTTCTCGTTGCTTGGCACGTAGCGCTGCTCGTTTGTCGCAGCTTCAACATAAATGTGCCTTAGACCACGTTCGTACAGATCCGTTAAAATATTTCCAGTCTTCTTATTCTCGCCTTGGATTCTTCACTCCTTTCGGGGTTGACTCCCCAAGAAATGTAGCTTCCTCTGTTATTGCGTCGACCGTATACATTTACCAGGTGACGAACAGATAAGACTTGAATCCAGTTATAATCCAATAAATAATGAAATAGAAGATTGATAATAGAATATAAAATAATAAAAGCTGTAATAAAAGGAAACATTCTTCCATTAGATGCTATCTTATTTCCTTTCTTAAATGTTTGCAGAAATATACGAGATTTCAGTGGCGAATATCGTATGATTTCTGATCGTTTTACACTACTTCGTTTAATCCAGCATCACATTGTATTTCATTTTCTCTACATATACTCTACATATTGAAATACATATTGAAAATACATAATATATATTGAAATACATATCTACAATTTCTCTACATATTGAAAATTCGTCCTTATGTGTAAGGGAGCGTGTTGTTTACAAATTATTGATAGAGGAGTGTTCCATGTTGTATAATATCAAAAGAGAATCGCTTGATGAAAGGGCGATCTACATTTTTCTTGTTACTATTACGTCAAGACGTCAAGATATATGTTAAATACAATTGTAATATTCATTTCTGAAAGTTTCTAAATTGCTAATGAAGGAAATATTTGTTCACACTATTTTTATTAAATTTCTGAGTGTTTTATACGTAAAGAATAGTAGGTAAAAGACCTTGTCATCTCTCCCTGAGGCACTCACCTTTCCTGTATGGGGCGTGATTCACACAATCAACGCAAAATAATTGTTTTGGTGCTCTGCTTTTTTTATATACTCAGTGTTTGCTTGCGGTATGTTTGGTGTTTGCTCTGTAACTGGATAAAATTATTTATTAATAAGTAAAGAAACAAAGTAGGAAGAGAGTGTAACGGTGACGATTACGACATTATTAGCAATTTCTGTAGAAAAGAGTGATTTTTCATTGATATTCAAATTATAATCTTGCTTTTATTGTACTCGTACGTGTATGAACTCTTTGAATACATGTTATGGCAGACATCGTATTTTTTCTCTTTTTTAGGCAAGAAACGCAAACATTCGAAACAGTTTCCTTGACAGCATGCAATCTCACAAACTACCACCTTCCACATACGCAAAAGACAAACATTCAAGTAAAATATAAATCCGTGTTTCTCCTTTGCCTGCAAGTCCAAATCACAGGTTGTCGATCGAGAACCGAACACCGTCGTCGCAGCTATAAATGATCACATCGTCTGAGATGACCGTTTCGTAGAAATGCAGTCCTGACTTTCTGTTGTGTTTCCCTTGGAGTTAGGCGTGGGTACGCCTGCAACTCGGGCTCCCTCCAAACAAGGTTCAACTTTCCACAGAAGAACATTTTTGTACAAAGTGATAGAATTGAAGAAGACAGCTAAGCATAACTTTAACATCAACAAAGCTCATTTTCCTTAATGCAACATATTGTGTAGCACATACTGAACTGCAGGGAACCTATTCCTTCGAACCTTGATCTCACATAACGTCTGATATGAGCTAATTCGTGACGCACTGAGTATGAATTCAGTCGGTAGGACAATGTGAGAATAGGTGGAGTAACATAATTAAATAATTAAATTTTTCAGTCACAATTTAAACTTCTTTTTTTGTGTTGAAACGCATTGTCTCCTTTTAAGTTTTGCGCGTATTGAAAATTAGTAATATATTATAATGAATATTTTAACGTCTGTAATTATGTTTATTTTATTGTAAGTTTCTTGACTTTAATAATAACATAATAATAATAACAATAATAATAATAATAATAATAAGACTTTATAAAATGAAATAAATTGTATAAAAACTCATAGTCTGTTTTATTGAGGTCAAGAAACTTACAGTAAAACATATAGTCAATGGTAAAATAACTGCCAAAAATAGTTATTTAATTTTATATTAACATTATAACTAATGTTATTTAATTTTGAAACATTAGCCAAAAAGGGTTCGAGAACATTCATTTTCCTTTTTATCTGTGTAAATACTGAGAAGAAAACAATCAAATCTTACACATAAACACATCTTTCACAAATCTTACAAATAATCACAAATTTAAAATAAGACAATAAATTAAGGCAAAGGTATGTTGAAATTAGATACTTAAAGTATCAGTGTTTAAACTCCTGAAGAGAAATGGAAGCATGTCGGCGCCATCTTATGTAGTAATGAGAGGGACTGTCTAGAGAAATTGAAGAAAGGAAGTTGAAAAGTGGAGATTGATTAGTGATTACAAGCGCGACAACAGTTGACGCCATGAGTCCTGTTAGTGTAGTTCATGTTTCATCGCGGGAGGTGGCGGGCTTGCCGACATCGGTTGGCCCCCCGTGGTTGGCGACATCGGTGAAAACCTACTCATTGACTTGCGATTTTTCTCCAAACAGGTATCTCCCACCAGCGGGGCATCGCCCCAGCCGGGACAAGTTATAACACCCGCCGGGCCTCCCAGGATGTGAAATAGTATAGTGCATGTAAAAGCGTGAATGTGTAAGTAAGATATGAGTATAGGACAAGGAAAGATCGCCCGTAGTTCGTGGTCCATTTGTTAGGGTACTGATGTTGATCGGAGAATCCACGGAAAGCTACCGATCAGTGTAGCCGGTCGCCAGAATTCTCCTCTAGGAAGCGACTGAATTCGTCCTAGCTGTGTAGCTAGTGTCGAAAACCCTGCCACCGTCGAGAGACGAACCGTAGGACCTCCCGGCCAGATGCACTCCTATGACGTAAATTGATGCCCTGAGTCACTTAAGCCGGCGGAATGGCATTGGTATGTGACCGTTAATGACATGATTATCATAAATGCCGCACAACTGTCTAGTGAACATTTTAGCGTGCAAGCGTGGCCGCCCACTGCTCCGGCTAGCCGTGCCTACGCGGCCGGACAATAGAGTAGCGCGGGCCGTTGGCGTGGACGAAACCCCGCGCAGGCGGCGTGGCGCCGCGCCGCCGCGGAGGTGTTGGGTTCCCGGCCGCGCGTCGCGACAGCGCCACCCAACGAGAAGGTCCCGCGGAGGCCGGGGTGAACGCACGCGCTGCCGTATTTATGTTGGGATATTTCAACGCGTTTATGCGCGCCGCCTAGACCACCCGCTCGCGGCGGCGCCTATTTACGCGGTGCAGCGTGTCCCGCGGGAGGCGCTGGCGGAGGTGAGGAACGACGAGACGCGACGCGACGCGACGCGACGCGGCGCGACGCGGCGCGATGCGATGCGATGCGACGCTTCGCGTCGTCGCGCGATTGCGGAGGGCCCACACCTAACGACGACGGCGGAGGTGCTAAAATTGGAGTTTAATATTTTCTTACTTGGCGGGTTATGGCGTTAAGCGGGATTCTCAGGCGTAGTTCAAGGGCGAGAAAAGATTTAAAAGATGAAAAAAATTATGTGTTTTGTGAGATATGCAATTTGTTGTGTTTAAGAGCTGTGCTTTGGATGAAAACGTCCGTAAGAAGTGTAATTCAGAGGAGCGTAATTTCTACCACATTTTTTTCATTATGTAATATTTATGTAAAATACAATATTCACTATAGGAGGATGCATCCCACATATTTCTGAGGATGGAATGTATTTTTTTTGGAGACATCGTAGCCATTGAGGGGCAGTGAACACATTTTGGCATAGCTAAAATGTTGGCTCGTTTGAACGATCGATATTTTTCGGTGATTCTTACACTACAATGGTTACAAGTCATTTTCTATGCCCTAATTGGTGCGGTTGTAATGTCTATCTGTATGGTAACTGCTAACATGGTTTCTGGGTTGTCACTTGTATGATTTCGGGTTTCCCAATGTTCTCCGTGTTTCCAATATATTTAAGTATATATTTTTGAATAAAGTTCTCTGAATTTAGAGGTACCTCTAATAAACAAATGGAAAATGGATACACACGACGGGTACAATGTAGATAAGTGAAATTTATAAGTAGGTACTGTTATGCTTATCAAGGAGGAGTAGGATTATGCTTATCTGCAGTAGATATAGTTAATCGATTCTGGAACTTACATCAGCCTCTCCAGCCCAATTTTCTTTTAATTATGTGTACTTCAGATCAAGAATACAATTCATATAAGGAAAGTTAAGAGAGTAAAGATCAATATTATATGCTTGATTTCGGGAAAGGAGTTAAATAAATAATGAAGACCGTTTTACTTTCTTGATAATTTATTCTTGGGAATTAGGTTCGATCCTCTTGACTTAGAAGAAGCGCAAACTTCCAGTGGCTATGTCTTGCTGACGTGTCTTCGGTCCCATGTGAAGTGGACCTGAGCAAAGTGCCTGGCCCCCTGACAAGCGGCTAACGGGAGGTGGCGATGAAAGGAGCTGAGTCTTTGTGCGTAACGTAGCCCCCCCGCCACGTCGGTCTCTCGCCTCACAACCGAGCATGCAGCTCTCTTGGAACTGCCACCCGGACACCTGTGCAGGATGGGAGGGATGTTCAATTGTCGTTTCTTCGCGTAAACTCGTGTTACTGTTCCAAGACCTAAATTGCTTTTATGGTGATTGTGTCAGTATATGAACGCCTTGATCTTCATTAGAGTTCTGATCATCTTTTCCAGGGTCTTTCCAGCTCAATCTCAACATCGTGTTATATCGTTATTTTATCGATTTCATCATCCACTATGCGACCTCCTAGGAAGCTACGTAAGGCTGCGACCATCTCTCGGATCGGGAGTGGTGGCTCAGGTCATTAGCTGATGTCACTTCAGTGCCTCTGATCTAGTGATCCTACGTTCAAGTCCCGATGGTGGCAGGATTTTCGATCCTGGCTAAGACGCTAGGTCGAATTCACTCGTAGTCTGGAGTAGAATTCTAACGACCGGCTGCTCTGATCGGTATCTTTCCGTGAAGTCTTCGACCAACACCAGGCGAAATCCCAAACAGGGCCAGAACAAATGAGCCACGAACCATACGTGATCTTTCCTTCCTTCCTTGCCCTATCCTCACATATTACTTACACACACTTACAAGCATTACACTACCACACATCCTGGGAGACCCAACGGGTTCTTAGAGCTTGTTCCGGCGTGCCTCGCTGGATGGAGATACCTGGTCGGGGAAAACCCGCGCTAGCCGACAGGTAAGTCGGCGCTGGATCTCAACATCAAGCGGAGGAAGAACTCCGCTACATCCCGAGGGAAAATATGCACTACACGGGACTAACGACAGCATTTGACGCGCCCGAAATCACTAATCAATCTATCAAGCTAACATCCCTCGACCTCCAGCGTCGAAGATCCGCCGGGAGAGGAAGACCACCAACACCAGAGATATTTGCGGCTTAGAGAAGTGTCTGAAAGAAGGCACGGAAAGGGCAGACGCTATGTAATTACTGTCGAAAATCTTGCAACCGACGGGACTCAAATCCTAGGATCACCCGGTCAGAGGCACTGCAGTGACAGCGGTTGATACCCTGTCACCTAAGCCGGTGCGACATCCGGAGTACAGGATGAATGATCATACGGTTGGCCACATACGACTCGTCTCACAACAGATCTTTTAAAGCAGTTCTACTGCGAGATTTTGTTTAGGTTCATACATATTATTACAAATTTCTTACATATTTCGTTGCATTGTAATAAACTTTCATGTCGAAACTAAATCTCCGATTGATAATATATTGTTCCTTGGATCATATTTATGTTAAGCAAAGAAATGTAATATTGCGCTTTTATGATCTCTGGAACTTTGCTGTGAATTACTCTTGTGGTTTACTCCCGCTTCTCGAAAATCCAGTACTCCGAATCAATGATGAGCGGGTGTTTGCAAAGCAATAATCGCAGACACAGACTAGTCGTATTTCTTAATGTTCATGCGTAACTTAACCGAAATCTGACTTTTCTCACTTCCCATTGTCTTATCTCGATTCCTGCAACCCTTGAGAAACAAATTCCTTTTTGTTAGGGATGGAGAAAACCGAAACCTATTCTTAAAATCTCTCGGGCGTCTCATAAATAGCATTGAATGGAGTACTAGGTAGGGGTTTTATATTTCGTACATAACTAGTTTTATATGGTGCCAACTAGCGCTCTGTTCTGTAGATGAACTTTTGATGAACCACTGAGAACCAATTTTAAGGCCTTATTGGCTTCAAAAGTATAGAAACTTTTGTATCGAGCAATTTTCAACACTATTAGGAACTTGATTTTTAAACAATTTCTATTTTTTCCAACAGAATAAAAAATATATTACTATCATTCACGTATTGTTTCTTTGCAATGGTTCTGTAGAAACGCTGATATGTGTATTTTCCACTAATAGAACGTGTTCTTAGCACGTTGGATGGCTTTGGATTTATTTCAAACACACCTTATTCCTTGGTACATTTACACGCCGTTAAGTTGTCTTTAAGCGCAGTGAAAAAAAATGTTACGTTCGTCGAATGTTAATATGCTAATTTCAGATTGCAAGTACAGGCACGGTTGAGAAGTAGGATTGCACCTTTGAAAATTGCCAAATGATAGTTTCCCCCTTTTTGTTATTTATTATTATTTATTTATTTGATAGGTAATTATTACACACAAATTAGCTTACTTGATCCTATGTGGCTAGGCCGAAGGCCTTTAAGCCATTACAATACCTACATCCTTTCGCGTTCTAATCTTTCGAATTCTGGTATTCACCCCAAATGGTCTCTCCATCGCATCAAAGCCGCGGAAAAGAGATCATAAGGTACGGCTCAGGAAAAAACCCCTGAAGGGGGAAAAACCTGCCGTCAGAAGCCGAATACATACTAATATATCCGACGTTTATTTTAACTATTTATTTTCTGGCGTGGGCGTCCCGCCGTCTCCTTCCAGTGCTTGGCCTCCTCAGCACCTGAAATCAAACAGCGCCACAGAAGATCATCCGCCCCAGCGCCTCTGCCCTTATATTTTTGATTGTTATTTATTTCTAATCGTTCTACGTTGGCTTACAGTAATCGTCGCAACAACTCAGGTGCACTGTGTGCGTGAGGCATTCGATTCCGCCTTTCTGCTCTTAGAGCATCTGAAACATTCATCGCCACACAAACCGCATCTGATTCAGTCGGCGCAGCAGAGCTGCAGCATCCTGCTCGGTAATTCATGTTCATTGCACAATAGACGCGTAGTATATTTATCGTTAAGGCACTTTTCCTCGTTGCAATATAGTGGGCGTCTGTTTAAATATTTACCTATTCAATATTGTTCGCTTACTTTTCATATGTTCTCACAGAATGTAGTGTAGTCTAGTAATGGTGCAAACGTGAGTACTGTGAGTAGCTTAACCATAAGTTTATGTTACTCATATTAAACCAAGTCGTCACAGCACGGTTGTGGAAAGTCAAATACACCCTTCATAAATGCAAGACTATAATTTACTTTTTTATGGGTATTGACTAAAAAAATGAACCATAGTACGAATAGAAATGAAAATTCAAATGTATTATTCGAATGAAATTTTTTGAAGAGAAATAAAATACAAGTGCTGAAAATACTTGTTAATTTACATTGATTAAAAAAGGATGAGTTATACGATACGTGGATTGCACAGGTGTCAAATGACAACGCTCATGAGACCTATGTTTGAGAAAATAAAGGAACTTAACGTGTTTAACCCTTAGAAGAAACCGGTACAAATGAGCGTTTTAAGCCTAGTCGTTTTTTTGGATGCCTAATGGTAAAAGAAAAAGAAGTAGACCGAAAATAACATGGATACATGGTATATTGAACACAATGAAGGAGAAAAATTTAAACACAGAAGATTATAAAAATAAAATAAAATGGAGGAAAATTAATTAAAATAATATAACAAAAAAATATAAAGTACCTCAAATAGGGAAATGTATTGTAATACATTGTAAACCTATTGAATAAATAAAGAATTGTTTTTTCGAAAAAACGTGTGACAAGTGGCAATTGAATAATGCGTTCTCCATTGAGTGTTACACAATAACAAAGAAGATTGAAGAAAGTAATTCATTTAACGAACATCAATATGTATTTACCGAGACTCATTCCATTATATAAAAAGTAAAAAAAAGTAAAACCATCAATAAAGAATTAAAGAAAAAATGCTTTGTTCACAAAATTTCTTGTATATACGTCATGCGCTTTTTAAAGAATGGCAACTAAGACTACTGTATAAATTCAAGAAGATGCTTCTCTATTAATAGTAGTCAATAAGAAACGCTTACTACACAGGCAGATATTTCCATCTCAAATTTCGAAACAGGCATACTACTTTCTTCCAATCGCTTCTGACGTACCTCAGGGGAGTGCCTTAGAACCAATACTTTACTTAACACTTACATCGGACCTACCAACGCAACACACATTTAAGCAATGTTTACAGATGTTACGTTCCTTCTCCCGTTGCATAAACTGTAAATACCAGAAATATATAAACATCATTAATAAGTTATTAAAACGTTTGCCCATGAGAGTTAAGTGAACTACTTATCAATCAGCTTGGATACAAGATTAACCTGAAAATAACACTCAACTACGAAAGGTAAACAATTGTATAAAATACTAGAAAAATACTTCAGAGTTATTAGACAAGACTCCACCTCATCTCTGAAAACAAAATAATGTGTACAAAACTGTTATTAAACTTGTTCGGATCTACAGTATAGAATTTTTGGGCAAGCTTTTGCAAGCATTACACGCTTCGAAATTCTCCAAATATTACAAGCTCAACATCTGTGAACGGCAACCAATGTACAGGAATATTGGAAATGACGTTCACCATTGGGATTTACAAATACCAATAACAGAATCTTTAAAAATGAGAAGTCTATTACATCAGTAAAGACAACAAAGACAGCGAAATCATCTGACAATATGAATATTTTAGATACCAACTATACTACAAAGAGACTAAATGTCTTTAAGCTACTAAATTCAAAGCATAATTTTTATCTTCTTTATTAAAAGAACCGCTTCTTTCCATTTGTTTGTGCGCACAATGTACGAATTTTCAATGTTGAGTATAATAACAAATTCTAAACAGAATGTAGAAAAAAATCCAATTGATATCCACGATCCTTGGAGGGGATCATACCATATCACTTTGATAGTTCATTTGCCCGATCTACGATGATAGGAATAGATTCCATCAAGTTCACAAATGGTTGTGTTTTAAATAAATTTTGAATTGTGTTCCAGTTCTAACTTGGACTACCTGTTCTACTAGAAGTTATTTGTATTTTTTATTGAGCTGTGAATATACATAGCAATTTGTAATAGGACAATCCTGTAAGCAAATTATTAATCAAATTGAATTGAACTGAATTTAGGGACGTGGTGACTGAATCCATCAGTAGCCAGAAGAGCGTGGGCTCTTCGTTGCTCCGGTGGAATCGGATTGGCGCGGGTGCGGGGTGCGGGGCGATAGGCAGCTGGCTGGCTTGTGTTGTTCTGTTTGCCGCTGTGTTGACAAGCGACGGGCCGCTCGGCCGGGCCACTCCCTCGCTCTATCTCTAATTGTCCAACAGGAATTTCATCACCTAATTGATTTGTGATAACATATACAAGACAAAAGACCGGGCCAAAATTGTAGTATCCGTCGTGTGATGGGCGGCTGCGTGCTGCGGGTCGCGCCGGTTGAAGGCGGCCGCTGACAGGCCTCCTTCCCTCCGGGTCCCCCGACCGCGTCGCCGGCGCCCACTCCGTGCCACTGCCACCGGCCAATGCACATTATAGACTAGTGTTTTCGATAACCATCAGAATCCTTTAATGCAAACGAACTGATTACAGAAGAAAATATTTTTTTCTACAGAACTTACTGAGAATTTTAGGTATTCTCCGAGAAAAACAACGTTCAGTAGAAGAATCGAATAAGTGGTAATAAGTAATTAAGAACGTATGTTGAGAATAAATCACATGTCTGTTCAGTACTCAGAGAGATCTACACGAGAACCTTGTCGATTCAGACAGAAAGCACCGGTTTTATCCGAATGTCGACGACGTGCTTGGGTCATGTGAACCTTGTTCACCGCAGACTCTCCCAAAGACCTCCTTCAGGCTGTCCGCCGCTGGTTTACCAGTATCCAACCCCTTCGCTCCGCCAGGCGCCGCTCACGTAAAGCTTGTTTTGCCGCCTTGCCCTTGGTCGGGAGCTGTAGAGGCGGCGCCGCGCCCTGGCCTTTTGCGACTGTCGCTTCGCCTTCCCCTCTCCCCTCTCTCCACTGCCAAATCCCCACTCTCCACTTCCCACTCCCTATTTCCCAATCCCCAAACTCCACCACCCTATCCCCCACACCAGATGCCGGCGACGATTGTGGCGGTCGCCGGCTCTGTCACCACCTAGCACCATTTTCCCAGACGCCCCCACGTGACGGACGAAGGTCGCAAACACGTATCCGAAATATCGAGGGATTTTATGAGCAGTGAGAGTGTAGAGAATTGAATGTCAAATGCATTCATTGTATAGACGATTTCGAACTCTATACTCCGATTTAAACTTTGCTTTAATTCGTGGTCACGAGTTGGAAGAAGGGAACATTGTTATCCAATTGGGAGCTTCAATAGAAAAAATTTAAGTCGGAACGAAGATTCCGATTAGATGATAGTGTTCCCCTCTCCTTCCAGCTCGTGACCTTGATGTGCAGCTATGTTTCAATTGGAGGGCATATAAATATATGTGTGCGTGTGTGTTAGAGTACCCATGTGGTTGCGTCCTTGCATGTGAGCTCCGTCATTGACAGCAGAAATTCCCCGTCGAGTCGCAGAGCTGCGTGTGTGGTTGGTACGGCACATGAACAGACAGTACGCACGTTCCAGGTGATCGAATTTTGTATGAGCCTTTAAAACTAGCTCTTGTGGAGGATTGAACACAACCACCTGTATACAATGCTTCCGTGAGTAACCACTCCGTTAGTGCCTAGGTGCAGAGGAGAGGGGGCGGATTCGTCCGGGTTGTCCGCAGTGGTTCGGCAGTCACTCCCACGCATGGGTAAGGGAACAGAGACTTATCCCGTTACAGTGGCTGAAGTATTCTATTGGGAGTCTCATTTTAGTGTTCATCCTGACGCCAGTCGGTGAGGCTGTGCGTCCAGAATGGGAGCGAACATGTGGTGGAGTTTTGGCCTATCCGACAATCTAGTGCCAAAGTTGGGCACCTCGACCAATCGTAACCTAGTGGTAAAGACATCAGAGCACGATATATCGGCAGTTGAAACGTCTGAATCGTCAGAAAATGACAGATACGTCATCGACTTTCCGCCGATCGCTTCTTCTTATGAGTAGTATCATTCTCAAGAACCACAAATAACAATTCTGAAAGAGTACCGTCTTTCAGAAGCACTAGTTACATAATAGACTTCTTTAAACACTCAGTAGTCATCACTGCTAATGTCTTTAACAAATAATACATATTTGCGTCGATGTTGTCTCCATCACCTCACGAAGAATTCTGCTTGTTTATGCAGGTTCTTCTAACATGATACCCCGTTGCTAGGTGGAGCCAAATTACAATAACAAACCGGCAAGTTACACTGCACAATTAACACCCAGACCTTTCTGAACCAAGGGGTGCGAAGCGAGGCGGGCTCAAGGACCGATGTTTTCCGAACAGCGCGCCGCGTGAGGGCGCGAGCCCGCGAATATTAAAAATGAGCCTCTCCCCGATCGACGGCAGCGGTGGCGGCCGCGTCGCTTGCGGGACGTCCTCTAAACAAACACACGAGGTGAACGACCTGTCCCGATCGAGAAATATCGATTACTCTCGCATGAGCTTCAATATAACAATAGAGAGCTTTGAAGTTGCGTTTTGTTAAAACAAAACCGTGGCCGCCTCGCGCGGGAGGGGAGGTTGTCGGGTAGAGAGGGTTGGAGGGGAGGGGGGAGTGAGGCCCGACCGAGCGAACGCCGCCGCGGCTAGCCCGGCCTGGCGACTCAATGGGGCGTAACGTGACATTACAGAAGAAAAAGGGTAGGAAGCGGGAGGCGAAAAATAAGAGTACAATGAAGTGGCAAGTAATGGGCGCCATGCTAGCGCGTCGGGCGCTGGAAGGTCGGCGGCGCCGCGCAGCGATGTGACGCGTTGTGCGTGAGACGGCATTCTTTCGCCCCCTTCTTCACCCCTTCCTCCATCCCGCTCCGTCCAGCAACGTCCAATTCCGACCCGCTCAGTTCCGCCGGTTTTTATTTCTACCGTCGAGTTCTCGTAATCGACTCAATTGATGTGTCATCTCATTCAGTTAAAAAAAAGAAGGTTTTATTTAAATTGACTCTCAAAAGAAACGGAAACATTAGAAAAAATGGCGAACCATTCAATATTCTGGAGAACGGAATGTGTGATCGTAGGTGCAAGGGAACGCGAGGTATAGGAAAATGAACGCTGATGGTTGATGTTTTCCCCTGTCCCCAATGACATGTCTGGCACACTGACTTTTAAACATTGATTTAATGGGGTGAAAACAGCAATGGCGCTACGTTTATTTGAAAGGAAGGAAATTCTAGAAGTATTAAAGACGACGCGAGCGGCTTCATCAAGCAAGTCTTGCCACAGCTTCCTAGCGTTACAGATACTAACGTGACGAATGGGAAATATAATTAGATAGTAGTGCTGGGAAATCAAAGGTACCAGTAGGAAAATGGTGGTTCGTGGTGGCAATGATTGTTGACTTCCAATATCGATTATAGAAGAATAGATAAGAAGCGAGAGAGGAAAAGAAGATGGCTAAAAAATGGCGACGTATTTAAGTATCAATTGTGGGGAAGAAAGCGGCAAAGGAGATGGAAGTGCAGATAATAATCTTAACAATGGAAAACAACGACAAAGGATGCCGCACCTAAACATGTAATATAAGAAGAGATAAGAAAATGGTACGAAATCAATGCATTTTTTTTGAAGAAGACTCTCAATAGTTTGATTATTAAGATGTAACATTTATATTGATCTGTGAATGTCAAGTGTTCGTGATGCTACAGCGTCATGGTTGTGTGGTGGTCAAAAAGGGATGAAGATTTTGATTTTAAATTTTGTTGCGTTTTGAAGAAATGAAGCAGCAGTGAAATTTCCCTGCGATGAAATCTGGGGAAGTTATGAATCTGAGTGCTTACACAGCGTAAAGGACATTCTCGTATACGAGAGTCACACATCGACGTTGTATATCAACGTTGCATACTGCGCCGCATAAGGGTATGTTTATGTTGGAGCAGCGATAAACGATGAGAGCGAAGAGAGAGTTGTTGCGAAATCGCAGCGCTGATGTGTTCATGTCGGAGCAACGCGAAACAGCTCCGCTCCCAATTTGCCACAGACATCTACAGGACATTCGGCCAAACTAACTCGTCCCTTCCATACCAACCTTGTGTAAATCACCCACCATACTTCCTTCGTAACCTTAGGGACTTTTGGTTACGATTTAAGTTGCCGCAGTAGGGGTCAACCTGAACTTCATTCCCCTACGCAATGGAAGCATTACTGCCTACGAGGTCCATCGGTCTTTTTTTCGCTGGATATTGGCATGATTGATAAAGGGAGATATGTCAACCTCACTCAATTCCCCCTGCAACATGCGACAAACAGCTGTGTGGAGCCCGCAAGTGAGTTGATTCTAGCGTGTACTTATTTCCAAGTTTTTATTCTGCAAGCGAATTTAATTGTGGTTTGCTTTGGAAATGTATTGTTATTTTATATTTTGCTTTGCATTTCCATCGATGCGTCGTGATTTGACGGAAAATCCTTGAACGAATGTGCTAAGAAGGAGAATTGTAGAAAGTGAGAGAAGTAAAAAATATTCACGAAGAGAAGAAAGAATTGCTCAGTTTGATATCCTGGCTGAGGCGATGATTATAGAGGTAAGCTGCCTTGTCTAAAATAATTATAAAGTTGGTTTGCTTCGAACATGTCATAAGGATAAATAATCACTATAAACATCAATACTTAATTTTCTCTTGAAAATTATTTTAGATAACGTGAATTTTGCAAATATTTATTATACCAATACAAAAATGATTATACAATCTAACTTTATGCAAATTAGTGTTTACTGAAAATTAAAAGTGTCTTACTTGTAAGCATATTTTCATTGATTATAAAAGAGAAGCAGATTTGTATATATTATAAATATAATATTTTGTGTTGTGGTTAGTGATTGATTACATTTGCAAAACTCAATGGCCACTTCCTTTACTTTTACAGGAAGAAGCCTAGCCTCTTGATGAAAGAAATTTGGAAGTATGTGAATGAGTGTTTAAGAAATAATTATGGAATTGGGTCTTGTATGGAGGAAAGGAAATCTATTGTGTACTATAGGCCTATGTGGATCTCCAAAATTAAGAATATTTTCTTCCAAATTATATGAAAAATAAAAGCAGTGAAGACAAGTGTGAAATTGTGCCAAAAAAGTGACTGTGTACAAAATTAAGAATAATTTAAAATTTAGAATATTTTCTTCCAAATTATATGAAAAATAAAAACAGTGAAGACAAGTGTGAAATTGTGCCAAAAAAGTGACTATGTACAGAATATTTCAAATATGTACACTACTCTATTATTCTGTCAATTTCTATAATTCAAAGTCCCATTAGTCTGTCAATTTTCATCTTTTAACACAGTTTTCAGTTTGGTACATTCTCAGTATTTAGAAGCGGAAGTATCATCTTTTATTTAAAGAAAATAATTAATTTGAAGTAAGATTTTTGTCTTATTTTTGTTTCTTCTGTGATATAAATAATTGTATGTTATGCAATATACATTATGGAGTAAATAAAAAGAAAATTTAAAAAGTCTACTTCAAATTATTATTATCTTTAAAAATAAGAAAGAAATCTTCACATTTTAATACTGTCTAAGACAATAATTTTGGTGTTAATTTTATCAATTTTAATTGAATTCTCAGTATATGTGTCCTATTGTGGTGATATGTTGGTGTTTAATTTAACTGAATATAGTCTCAATACTACACATACAAAAAAAAACAAACATCAAATGTTCAAAATCATTTCCAAAAGATTAATTTTTTAGTTGTCCTCAGTTAATGTTGACTGAACAACATAACACTCTCTCCCAATTGTTTTTTTACTTTTTTCTTGAAATTTGATCCAAGTTTACATGGAAGACGTCTGAAATGATAGTGTGTTTTTCAAAAACCATTGTAAATTAATAATTTTGAATTCTTAAGTAGAAACTGAACTGAATTTCAAAGAAAACAGATTATCAGGGAAGTGATAAAGGTAATGGGTAATCTAGTTTCTTAGATCTAGTAAAGTAAAAATGTTTCTGAAATCATAAACAGTAATAAACCGGAAGGCTGAGGGGTCTATAGGGTGTAACATCTGAATATGTTGCCAAATAGTGGCATTGGACTTTCTGATCCCAATCACTTCAATTTTGATTTAATTACAAACATATAATTCAAATGTTGTTCAAAGAAATGTGATATTATTTGTACTATCAAAATCAATAATGTAAATAATTATCCTTCAATAAATTTTCTAGTTAAAAAAATCTGTTTCTGGCATCTCATTTTTTCTTCTATTGTTCTTCAGCTTATTCACTGATAAAACATCCACAATTGTTTAATAACATTTAAAAAATAAATTTATTTTACAATTTCTGATATAAATTATGCCTCCTTGGACTGCACCCACATTGTGAAGGTGCCATGGATAGCAAGCACATAAGAATAAATCATCCCAATCAATCTGGGTGAATGTCTCAAAACTACAAGAAATTCTTTTCTAGTTTAATAAGGTGTTGTGAATGCAAATTACAAATCCATTAACAGATGAAGTGAATAGTTACGGTAAACAAAATAATGGGGGTACCTTCAGAGTATCTACATTACAAAAATGACTCGGAATAATACATTATCACTGCGAGATGATAATGTGCTTTACTTAAGTTAACATTTAGTTTTCCACAAGATAATACAACAATAAACTTGACAAACATACCATAATTATTAGTATTTTTGTTGTTCATTGAAAAACGAATGTAACATAACTTTTAAAACTTACGTTTTGTATTAATAAAGGCGTCCCACAATTTGTCAAAAACGAACATATTGCGGTGATTTATGTCTGTTTTGTCCCACAATTGACTCTTAACAAAAACACAAATGATAAATTTCTTAGCAATCCTTTTATTCGACACTTATAACACCTGAAGCGTGTCAGCTGTGAACAGCGCTGACCAGCGATACTAGCAGCGAAAACCTACCAAAGGGTTTTCGCCGCTCTTATCGCTGGTAGTAGCGCTGATCTCGTGAGCAGCGCACTGCCAACATGAAAACCTCCATTTGATTACATGGCGACGTTCTTGTTGCTTCGCTCGCAGCTCTGCTCTCGCAGCTCGTTTATCGCAGCTCTAACATAAACGTACCCTAAGATGTTGGCGCGTCTTATATGTTGATGTGACGCCACCTCGGTTGCAATGACATGGATGAATCGCTGCGCAGCCTTTTCTGTTTCAGCCAATGAACTTCACACAGCAGTTTGCGTCATAGTTTTAGCGAGAATTTTAAATGAAGCCAGATACCAAAATAATTAACAACTTGTTCGTTCGTTACTTAGCTGGAACGTTGCATGGCCGAATAGGCCTTTGTGATCGTTGCTCACCATACTCTGAGCTCAATAATAATCCAGTTCCGAAGTTGACATAGAACGCCATAAATTCTTGTTTGTCAATTCGTATGTCGCGAGTTTGTCGTTCTTGCAATAAGTAAATGAACGAAGTAAGCGTCGGTGTGTATGACTGCCTAACTTATGTGCAAGATACATGTTACTAGTAATATGAGTCTCGAATGGGTTGTGCTCCACCAACGAACAGTATACGAGAACGAGAGTGCCTGGCCTCCTGATCTAGGCGACAATCGCGCACTTTCGACCTAGTGACTGGATGAAGTGCAGGAGGGCGCTCGTCCGGTTCATCTGTCGTCGCCTGAGACGTCACGAAAGAAGTTCGTTAGGAATTGGGCCTTTAGAAGTGGCCGAAATTGCGCTCACACTCTTACTTCTAAACAAAATGCGAGCACCATTTCAAAAAATACAATTTGTTCAGTGAGTGATAGTTCAAGAAGAAGAATGCAGACTGAGATGCAAGCATCAAGCATCGCAAGCAACTTAAGAGATGCCATACGTTAAGCTAGTGGTAAGCAGTTAATATTTGCTATTCTTTTCACATTTTCTTAATGAATTCAGCATTTGCCCTTTTGTCAATGTCCTTTTTATCATCAACACGTGGGTGTCTTAGTTCATAATTGAGCCATCCCGCCTCATATTTTCCCGGATCCAGACCTGCCCACATCTGAGTTGCTTATGTCAGTGCATATAACCCCACCGTAAATTTAGCGTTCTTGCAGCTTCGGCAGGACAATTTACATGGCACTCTGGGGTAGCCAGGTGAATTCAGAGTTCACCATGCGGTCACAGCTCGAGTGTAGCACTTTTGAATCTGGAGGTATGCGCGAATTTTAATGTTATGATAGAGCTAAATCGGAGAAACCTCGCTTACCCAGAAATATCAGGCCTAATTGCATGTCTTATATTCCCAGATGGAGCTAAATTATCTCTCTTCACTTCTATGTCCCTACTAATGAAGCAGTGTTCCGCGATAGGAACGCCAGACGTGGTGGAGGTCCGGTCAAGCCGCGCCGGCACGAGTTACTTGCTGGGCAGCCCGGCAGCCCGGCAGCGCTGGGCAGCCCGGCGCTCCGGCGAGCGAGGGCTTCCCCTCACTCCGCTGCATATCCAGAAACTTGTGTTCACGCGAAGGGTAAATCCACCTCATTCCATGACATGTTTCTCAGATTTGTCCTATCAAACCATCGAAATTTGAGTTATGGTTATATTCTTTACTATTTATTACGTTTTCGCATTTTCTTCGTTTTTGATTCTGCCTTGTAAAGAAAAGTTTGGCAAAGGACAAGAACATATTTGAATGGCGAATTCTTTTCTTGTTTTTGTTTCGTGCTATTAAATCATGCGCTTATTTATTGTATGTCGCAATAATGTGAAACTAACAAGTCTCTTAAAGTTAAGAATTTTTGCTTACGGACGGAGAGCTCTTTTAACATGAATATCTGTACACTTTAGTAAACACAAAATGAAGGTACCTTAGATTGAAAATATTTCATTTGACTCCCATTTGACAATTTGAAATCTGGTTGAAGTATAACTATGTTTTAATGGATCATTTCGTTGCTTTAGTAGTTGGAACGGGAATTAATATAGCTAAATGTTGGACAATAACTAGCTTCTCCAAAAGAGTGTTATGGGCCGCATATCCAACAAGGTTTCGCCTCTTCGGGCATTTTGTACTTACTTTTAGTTTTAAATCTCGTTCCAGCTGTTCTGGAGGCAGTGCGCGTGAACTTAGTAAGCTTGTTACTTTGCCCGCCACATGGACATGTTTGATATACGGATGTGCGATTTGCTTACCACAGATCTCCCGAGTCCATATTCGTCAAACTGGACATCTCGACACGTCCTAGCCTGACGAGACTGTAGTGCATATACACTACATATAGAATACGATGACGAAAGTGCAATTTGTTGCCATTGATGACAACAGGTGTGCTGCTAACTTTGTATTCCCATAACAGCACATTGTGTTACTGAACAGCTGTAGTTCAAAAACTTCGAATAAAGAGGACGAGAATTTAACGTTAGCAGCATGCTCCACCTTCACAGTTTGGAAATACTTGTCGTAATCTGGAACGATATGTTTTACAAGAAAGCTAATACACTTTACCTCTACGTGATTACCTCTAACGAATTTCTCTGATAATGGGAACCACTGCAAGTTGTTCTTCTAACCAATGGAGTCCGTCTTCTTTTGTAATTGCATTTTTTTCTTTTTCTCAGAACAGTTTTCATACTTGTGATCTTGGGGTAGTGTTGCAATCCTAACAATATATCAAAAATTTTCGTTTTATTTTTTACACATTTTGTACTATATTACATATTTTACGTGATTTTTGGATATGTTACCTAGTTTTTAAACAAAATACCAAATATACTGAAATTATTTCTCCTCAAATGTTTGTTTAATTTTCAAAAAGTTTTTATTGAGAAATCAGGATTGCCATCTCATGATCCGCGGTGTTTCACGCGGAAGCGCAGGTGGATGAAGGTGATCCATTTGGGTTAATCACCATCAACTTAGCCCTACACCTGTGTGGAAAGTAACGTTACGTGATTTTTAACTTAAATCGCAAGTTTTTAGAAATATTGGTTGTAGGAAATGTTTAGCACTTCGACGAGAATGCTTGGGTCATTCTTTTGTAGTCATGAAGTTTTCTACGTTCATTGCTCCCGTTGTTGCCAAAGATAAATTGTTCACCTAAAAGCATTTAAGGTCAGTAATAATCTTTATTTTTAAAATTGTTTTAATAAATATATTACTAATTTTTTCATCTTGTAAATATTTACTTTTTGTTTAAAAATATTCTATAAGAGTAGAGCAGAATAAGTGTACAAACGTTTTTTAGTGAACTTTGACTTCACATATTGTATCTTACATATTTCTTCCATATTCTTACCGTTTTCTTTACATATTTATGTATATTGTAAAATGCGTTAGGTTGCAACGCGTATTTTAATATATCATTTAGCATAACGTTGTAGAGCACCAAAGCAAGGGAGTCAGGAAAGTGACACTATTCGCTACCTGCGCGTTTGAATTCGTGGACCGCAGGGGACTGTCGGTGACAGCAGAGGCCAGGAGCCCTATTGTTTGCAACAGGGGTGGGCTGCAGGCGATGGCACTGTCTCACTGGGAAATACCCATGCCGACACTCCCAGCACGTCAGTTCACCGCTGCCATTTCCGAGAATATCTGGTGACGCCGAGATTTCAACAGAACTTTGCGAAGACGAACGGTCGCCGATAACACCGCGATTGGGCAGAGGACACCGCGTGATGCGCGCCTGCCCAATCGCCGAAAACGAAGCGGGGGAGGGCCACGTGACCCCGCGAACCAAGGAAGGTCGCCGCCGCTCAAAAGCTCGGTCATTCTTATGAAGGAAGCGAGGGCGAGTTCTTTCGAAAGCAGGAGACGGGAGCGATCAGGTCATTCTGATGGAGGCGTGAGCGAGCAGTTCACTTCTGATGTAGGAGGGGAAAATGAGAGGTTCAGATTCGGATGGGGAAGGCAAGAGCCAAGAAAGGTTCTTTTGTCACTAGGGGACGCCGCTGAACGCGCTTAAGGTCATTGCCGCGCACCGCGAGACACCAGGCCGCAGCCGCGCCTTCGCCGCCGACGCCCGAAAGCATCACCGCGACTTCGCGGACCGCTCCAGTGTCGCTCGGGCCAGAACTTACACCGGCTCTAAAGAGTAGGCTTGACGGGCAATAACTGTATGAGCGCCCAAACTCGAGCCCAGGACTCATAATGGGCCGAGGCCCTACCACTGCTGCCGTGAGCCACGCCGTTTTTATAACTTTCCCCCCGCCAGTAGCCCTTGCGAGGCGGGAGTTTATTTTCTTGTTGGGGTACAATATACGCCGCAGCTCTACGGCTTATGCGGCAAAGAAGGGGGCAGTGCTTACTTACTAACTTATTTCTAACTTAACCTATGGATGAAGCCGGCACTTTGGCCGGCAACCTAAGATTTGCACAAAACCGTATTGGTATTTTGTTTCATGTTATATTTGGTTTAGTTTTCTTGGATTTTTTTTATTCACTCGCACATTCACACTGGGTTCTATACACTTGACATACGCACTTTCACACGACACTATATACACCCTAAAACACTATTTACACTGCACTGTGCGCAATGGCGCCGACTTTGCTCCAAGCGTCCGTGGCGGCTAGGCACAATGTGCCCTGGCAATTGTAAAGGGCGGAGCCTCACTTGTCCCGCTGGGAGCCTCACGCCCCTGCTCGCAGAGCTCTGCGAGAAGCTGGGTGGTAGCACCCGGTACGTGGAGGCCACTTGTTTGGGCCCTTTTGGAGCAAAATACGTCCGGTGGACCTCAAGTTCACCGCCGGCCGGTTTCGCGCAAGAGCCGCGGAGCTTTCGGGTCCAGCGCCCGCGTGAGCGCCGTGTGTGCCCTCCGGCGGATCTCCTCTGGCAGCTGACGACTTACGCCCAAGGCCCTGTAGGTTACACTGTTCCTATGGTGGCGGTTAGGAGGAGGAGGAGGGAGATGCGGCCGCGTGGTGGTCCGTACCGCTCGGTTCTCGGCCGCCCAAATCGGGCGTAAGGTCGAGACCGGCGCTGCCGCAAAGGTTTCGCAAGCATAGGTCCATAAACTGCGTATGCATGGGGTGAAAAGGAGACGCTTCTGCGAGAGAGAGATAGGTCCGGGGAGCTAAGGAGGGGACGTAAGAGGGAGGTCCTCGCAAGAATATTGTGGCGAAGGTTGGCGTGCTTGTGCCAATAGAGGCCACTATCTAGAGTCACGCCAAGGTACCTCACGCATGGGGAGCAAGGGAGATGCGCGCTCGCAAGCAACACCGTTTCCTCGGGGTCTGCCCTCTGACGGGTGAAGTTAACGGCCACGCATTTTTCAAGGTTTAGGGTCAGCCGTTTCTGGCGGAGCCAGGTGGGAAAGGCGGCGAGGCACTCATTCAGGTATCTCACTGCTTGCCTGCTGTTCGCCGATTTCGTGTAATACGCAAGGTCATTCGCGGACATTAAGAGCCCGCAACGCTGAATTCCCGTTCTCCTTTCTGCTAGCAGAGGCGCATCATTGACGTACAAGCCGAAGAGGGTGGGGGAGAGAGAGCACGCTCCCCTGTGGAACTCCCGCTTCGGCGCGTCTTAGGGACGATTGTACGCCGTTAACTCGCACTCTGAACGTTCTCTCTGTGAGAAAACTACCGATCAACCTGGTGTAGCAGTCGCTTATCCCTGACTCTATGAGACATAAGAGTGCCCCCTCATGCCACACCGTGTCGAAGGCCGACCGCATGTCCTGGAAGACGGTAGGCAGATTCTGCCGCCTCTTGAGAGAGAGGTCGATCTCGGTGCAGAGGCGCGTCAGCTGCTGCGCGGAGCTATGGCCCGCTCTGAACCCGAATAGTTCGTCTCGGAGGAGACCTAGACGCCGTATTTCCTGCTGCAAGCGCACCAGTATAAGGCGTTCTAGAGTCTTTCCTAGGAGCGAGAGTAGACTAATGGGTAACTACTAGGTAGGAAGAGGCTCTTACCGCACTTGGGTGTTAAGTAGATGCTCGCTGTTTTCCACGGACATGGGATATATCCTTGTGCTAGGTAGGCATTGAAAAGTGCCAGGAGAAATTCAACCCTTTTGTCACCAACGGATCTCTAGTGGGCGACGGTAATACCGTCAGAGCCGCAAGATTTTTTTGGGTTGAGGCGGCGGAGCACTCCGCGGAGATCTCCGTCCGACCCGCGACGGGCTGATGTATTCGGTGTGACTGCCAGGAGGCACCGTAGGTGCTCCGCACTCATGTGGGCATCGCTGGCTCCGGCGTCGTTGGGTCGGAACTGCCGCTCGAGCGAGTCAGCAAAGACTGCGCTTTTTGCAACGGCGTCCCACACATACACCGTTGCCGGAGGAGGTTGACCAGGGAGCCTTGGGATGTCCGCGTTGGATTGAATGAGGTGATTTACTCTTGGTTGCCGCCCAAGCGCTTTGGATAAGCCCCACAGGCGTTAATCGTGGAGATTGCACTCTTCTATTGTGCTTTTCCACCGAGCGTTTCTCTCGTCTCTCAGAGACGCACGGAATTCTCGGCTCAGCGCTCTCGCCCGCTCCTCGTCTGCGGGATGACCAAATCGGCGATGAAGCTTTACTGCTCTGCGGAGCGCTTGCAGTGTCCGTCTTTGCTCCTCTGTGAGCTCGGGACGAGAATCAGGCACGCGCGTCACTTTCGTGACCTTTTTGTAAACGGACATAACCGTGTCAGTAAACAAGTTCACCGCAGATTCTATATCCATGTTTGTCACCAGTGGTCTCTGCTCGAGCAAATCGCTCACTTGAGCTTGATAACCGACCCTGTTTACGAACGCATGTGCCTTCCAACCGCACACGCCGCCCCCTCCCTCCTCTGCCCGGCAGCCTGGACAGCGCCACCCATCCCTCCCGGCGTTTGCCCTTTCTCTTTGGCCATTGGCCTTTCTCTTTAATGCCATTGTCTGATAATCCATCTCTTTGACACCGCACCGACGGCCTTTGCCACCCTCGTAGGCGCGACGCGGCGTCCTTCAAACAACTTGTCGGCGTGTGCGGTTTATGACCCGCATTTGCACCTTCCGCGAATTGCGACCACCCCCAGCCAGCGGCTCGGCCCCAACGCACCGCCGGCCTGCGCGAATTCTTTCAAACACTGGTTTGGTAATGCGGCTTACCGCAGCTCATTTGCGCGTTCCGCGAAGTGCAGCTACCCCCAGCCAGCGGCTCGGCCGTAAGTACACCGCGCGGCCCCGCCCGCGGTCTTAGAGGCTTCGGCAGCCCTTCCCACGGCGGCCCAGAGCACCTCCCCCCCCCCGCCAAGTCTCGTGGTGGCCACCCCCGCTCCAGAGAGAGGCGGGTTGCTATATATTCGTGCGCACAACCGCGCCCCGAGGAGATAGATTGTGATGGCAGACTCATAGTTCGACATGTGAGGGCGAGGCACGTGAGGACGGAACTTGTGACGGGAGCAGAGCGGACGTGGCATGATACAGCATTCAGGGCGGCAGGCTGCCCGCATCGCCGATGGTCGAGGCTAGAGCCGCCCATTTCGGCATGTCTTTGTCCACATCTCATGGATTGGACCACGACAGCGCGCACTGCCTGATCGTCGTGTCCGGAGAGGCTGCAGCGTTCACTTAGAGGCGCACTGTGCGTGCTCAGCGACCTCCGCGCAGCGAGTGCCATGCCCCGGCGATAACGGCTTCATTAGCAGGTACCTGTTTTCTGCCTCCGAAGTGCCGAGCCAAGCCGCTCAATCTTAGAACATTAATTTGCATCAAGAATCACTCATGGATTTTTGTGTCATTTCCATTACATCATTTAATTATACGATCTGTAACCTACTCTTTAAGTTTTAGATTTAGTTCTTATTAGTATTCACCGCTCGGGTCCGGCACGCCTTTGTATGTTGTAGATTTTAGATTTATAATTCTTTTGTTCCTTCATGTCAGTTCTTAGATTGTAAGTTTTATTCATTAATTCCAAGAGGCACTATTGATTAAATTAATATTTAGCTATCCGCGTTCTCATTCATTTCGGCCGATCCCTCATTTCCTCGTACGAGGTGGTCCACCAGCCCTTTTCTATTAGTAGCCCTCTGGATACATCGCGTGAGCTACCGGAGGCCAATATGTGTGTGTGCTGTGCCTATCTATAGTCAACAGTACGGTCCACGCTGTTGGCTGATCATCGTGCGTGGCGCCGTGTGAGAGGTGGGTACCCGGTGAGTACCGCGTCTGCACGCGCTCGTACGACACGGACGCACGGTGCGCACACACACCCAGTCAGTGACGCGCGTTGTTCGCTTTCTTTGCTGGCGTGCTGCGACAAGAGATGCCACCACACATGTTATCGGATTGTGATCGGAGTCCAGTTCGGGTAGTGCCGACGCTACATCGCCATCAACCCCCTTCCCGATCGCAAAATCGATAATACCCGGTCGCTTGCGCGTTCCGCGCTGGGCTGTCGGGAAATATGTGGGACGTTTCGGTGCGCATACACATACGCCCCGTCTCGTCGCTGCTAGAGTGACTAGATTGGTGCCGTTTTGTTGGAACCTAAGCATCCCCATGACCGGTGTCTTGCATTGAAATCACCAAGTAGCAGAACCTTGGTGTCGAGCGCGAGAATTGCTTCAATCTCAGAGGCGTTGAGAGTTTGATCTCGGCAGTAGACAGACACGAAAAGGAGTCGTTTGTTTCCCACCCAGATGTGCGCTCCAGCAGCTTCGAGTGATGTCAGCATTAGGGTCGAGAGGTTTGCCTGGAGCTGAGGGATGTCGCGGCGAATGTTCAATGAGACTCCGCCTCCCAATCTGCCTTCGCGGTCGCTCCGGTATGTTGCGAATCCTTGAATTCGGAAGTTGCAGATTCAGGTGGGAGGTTGAAGTTACCCCGTTTTGGGCAGTGTGCCGTGCCCATGTACTCCGGCTTGTTCTGCTCCGTAGGGTGGCCATTTCCCTTGCAGAGCTTGCAGCGGTAGTCATGGGCGCAATTGGCCGAGTGGTGACCCCATCTGCAGCAGCGAGCGCAAAAGAGGTGTCGTGCCCTCTTTTCGCGCTCTACAATCACGTCGAAGCTATCCAACTGACGGACCGAATAGATTTTGCGCGAGGCAGGTGTGTCGCGTTGGGTGACCATGAATGACCCCGTGCGCAGTTTACTGCGCTGCCATTCATTTATTGGAGACTCACCTTCACCTGCGGGTCCGGTGACCGCAGATTCTTTTACACGCCAGTGTTGCCTGACGACCAGAGGGTCGTAACCGAGCTCTCTCAGCTCTTGCGCCACTTCTCCCTCGGTGAACCCTCTCGGGAGTCCCATGATTGCCACTCGGAGGATCTTTTCATGCTCTTCACGCGATGACGGGTGCGAGCCACGCCGCCGACGCCCGGATCAGGCGTTTCTAAAGCCACCCAACGTCCTGACGCCATGTCCGTAAAGTTAGCATACCCACTTATCACAAAACTGAAAAACAGTATCCCAGAATTTTGTTCTAATTTTGAACTAATTTATACCCACATTTAAAAATTTTGAAACGATGCACAACATCAAAATATTCAACACTAAAGGTGGGTACGCAAACTTAACGTTAAGATACCATATCCACACAAGAAAAACGCATTGAACTAAAACAACTGAATATACCAGAATTTTGCTCTAATTTTGAACTAATTTATACCCAAATTTAAAAATTTTGAAACGATGCACAACATCAAAATATTCAACACTAAAATGTGGGTACGCTAACTTAACGTAAGTTAATGCAGTTAACTAGAAAAATGCATTCAACAAAAATCTATATACACCAATATCGTGTTCTAATTAAGAACTATTTGTTACGGAAATTTAAACATTTTGAACAGATGCAGAACATCTAAATATAATTCAACATTTCAAATTCAACATATAATATTGAACATTTTTGATATCTCTTTAAACGACGTTTTTTTATAAACGCCTCTAGATGGCATAGATTACGTCCGAATGTGGCAAATAATGGCTGGATCTATACGATATTCTGAATGAGGATAAAGTACAAAAAATTGAAATATTGTGGATAGTTTTTGAGATATGGGCAGTTATTTTTTTGTCTAAAAAGATGTAAAGATTTAATGACCCGTGACCTGTCAAATTGTGCGAATTTCAACATGCGCCGGATTTTTCCCGAAAGCAGACTCCTAGCGCGAAATATAATGGAGAATACACTGGTGATAATAATTTTCCCATCAGATGATCAGTTTTTCCAAAATTCACGAAATCATTCGAAACGAAGGTGATTTGTATGAAATATTTAATGTAAACGCTTTGATGTTGAACATGTTCCTTAGTACTTAGAGATTTCGCATCATGTTCAAAACGAAGAATATTGTACATATAATTTCGTGTGCAAATCTGACGGCTGTATCTATAGTAGTTCAGGATCTACGGCGCGTCAAATTTGACGATTTTTTAAACTTTTTTGATATCTCTTAAATGAGGCGTTTTTGATAAACCCCTCTTGAGAGCAGTTTTCGCCCGAATGTGAGCGTAAGGGCCCATTCCCACGGCGCGGCCGCAGCGCGCTTCGCAGCAGCGCGGCGCGTAGCAGAGCATTGGTTTGAATGGAGGCCTTCCCACGTGCAGCGGGTGGCGGCTGCTGCGGCAGCCGACGCCGAACTCCAGCTACGCGAAGCGGAGGAGGGGCCACGCGCCACCTCTAGCAGAATACAACTTTAAATGGGAGCGTTCCAACTGCGCCACGGCCGCCGCGTTCTACCTGCTCGGGTCCCTTTGTTCGTCGTCGCCGGAGGGTCGGCGAAACTTACCCCTCCAGACCCCACCCCCTTCCACGGCGGGCGGCGGTGCGGCCGTGACTCCGGCGGTGGCTGCGTCGGAAGGGCTCTGCTCCTTGAAGGAAGCGCGCTGCGGCCGCGCCGTGGGAAGGGGCCCTAAGGCCCGCTTCACCCGGCGCCGCAGAAGCGCTCGAACCCGCCGCAGAAGACCCTCGGGCGACGACGAAGAAAGGGACCGAAGCAGGTACCTGCTGCGGCCCCTTTGTCCGTCGTCGCCGGAGGGTGTTCTGCGGCCGGTTCGAGCGCTTCTGCGGCGCCGTGTGAAGCGGGCCTAAGCGGGCGCGTCCGATGATTTTGGGCCCCTTCCCACGGCGCGGCCGCAGCGCGCTTCGCAGCAGCGCGGCGCGTAGCAGAGCATTGGTTTGAATGGAGGCCTTCCCACGTGCAGTGGGTGGCGGCTGCTGCGGCAGCTGACGCCGAACTCCAGCTACGCGAAGCGGAGGGGGCACGCGCCACGGCTAGCAGAACACAGCTTTAAATGGGAGCGTTCCAACTGCGCCAGGGCCGCGGCGTTCTACCTGCTCCGGCCCCTTTGTTCGTCGTGGCCGGAGGGTCGGCGAAACCTACCCCTCCAGACCCACCCCCTTTCATGGCGGGCAGCGGTGCGGCCGTGGCTCCGGCGGTGGCTGCGTCAGAAAGTCTCTGCTCCTTGAAGGAAGCGCGCCGCGGTCGCGCCGTGGGAAGGCGGCCTTTGGGTTTCGTGGCAGGCGGCGGTTGTTGACAGGCACGGTTTCCCAGCTGCTGTGATCTCGCTGCCTTTGTTACGGGGGATGGGGACTGGGCCCGCGTTGGCTGCCGGGGCAACAGGGCACGGCTCTCCGCCGCGTGCGGGGGTGCGGTCAGCGACCTGGTGGTGGGAGAGAGTTCGCCACCCTGGGACCCTGGGCTCCTTCTGGGGTGAAGGCGCCGGCGGCTGCAGCAGCGACGGCGGCGGCTGTGGCAGCGGCGAAGGCGGCGACGGCGACGACTCAGGCGGGCAGGCAGGCTCGGCACGGCGGGCGGGTCGAAGGGCGGCAAGGGAATGGCAAGGGGCGAGTCTGGGTTTTACAACACAACGCCCCCAAGTCTTTCTGTGAACTGCATGGGTGGCATTTAGTGCGCGGGCGGCCTTCGCATCGGAAAATCGTTCAACACAGAATGTCAGCAGCGAGCCATTTTTTGGAAAATTTTGAAATTGTCCCAAGGGCTTGATGTAAATTACTTCCCGAAATCAAATAACCGGTTTTAAATTAAAGAGGCAGAGACATAAGCTAGATGGATTGGGGAGTGTGAATTTTGGAGAAAATCTTCTGAAGGGTTTAACCGCTAGCGTTGTTCACAGACAGACGCACCGACATACGATTTGCCGCAATCGATTTTTCGCTATGAAGGACCCACAAAACATGTATTCTGGCTACACTACTCTGTTAAGAGGATTTCCTCCCGCGGCTAAATTTAGCAACTGGATTTTTCAAATTTTTGGTTACCAAATTTTTGGTTACAGTAATAACAGATTTCTGCCGAAAATTCGACGTTTTTTCGAGTAGCATAACATACTCTCTACTGCGTAAGTGGTAACGAGAAAGTAACTGGTGTTACCACCGAATGGCACAGACTTTCCCGCATTAGTTTTATATTTCCTTTGCTCTCGGCTAGCTACTCGGAATTAACACATAACCTCGCCAGCTGCCATGTTAATTTTTCAAAAAAACAAATGAATAAACCAATATGGCGTTCATGTCGTCTGATAGAGTACATTTAGCACTCTCCCTTCCAAAAGTTTAAAGAACAAATTTGGAGCCGGTTATTGAAAACTAAGGCATTTCAACGAACATGAGACCTGGATTATTTTCTTTCGCGTTTTTTACGCTACCTAGGTCCAAATTGAATCAAAACATTTTGTGCAGTTTTTAAGAAGCAACTGATTGTAGAAAATAAACGCTGCCTATGCTTGAAGCAAAATTTCGCAAAACATACTCATATTTTCGTAAAATAAGACATGATATTATTTAAAGCTTTATTTTTGATAAACATATGTCATTAAAAAATGTTAACCTTACAATTATAATTGTAGGATAGGCTGTAAAAATTAAATTTTAAGAATTTTCAAAAATCAGAATTTTCAATTAACGTGAGATCTACAACATTCTCTTAAGCATTATATACTTTATTGGAGATTTGCACCATTCTCTCAATCATTATATATTATATCGGAGGTCAAATTTTAAACAAAATTGTTGGCGCCGTCTTTCAGAATCAGTAAAACTTTATACAGAAAACTTTAACAGAAAATACAATAATGTTTGCAAATTAATTTTAGATTCTCAGCCGAAGGCCCGTTTCTTCCATACAGTCAGTTAGCCAATAAATTGGTAATTAAACACTGCCAACTTTGCCCCAAAAGTCGAAGAGGTGCAGCGTATGTATCCCTCACGACAATAAACGATCGGCTCAAAAGGGCTACTAGCGAATGTAAGTTAAAAATTATATATTTAGATGATCTGCATCGGTTCAAAATGTTTTAAGTTCGGTCTCAAATAGTTCTTATTTAGAACACGATATTGGTGTATATAGATTTTTGTTTCATGCGTTTGTCTTGTGTGAGTATGCTAACTTAACGTTAAGTTAGCGTACCCACTTTTAGTGTTAAATATTTCGATGTTGAGCATCGGTAGAAAATTTTTAAAATTGGGTACAAATTAGTTAAAAATTAGAACAAAATTCTGCGATACTGTTTTTCAATTTTGTGATAAGAGGGTATGCTAACTTTACGGTCATCTGACCGCCTTTGTGAAGGGGCGAGGAGGAGGCAACCCAGCCGAGGATCCGCGGCGGGAAGCCAGGACTGCGCTGTCGCCTGACCGCGCTGCATCAGATGGCCAGGGGAAAGGACCGCTGCTTGCATTACCGGGGTCATGGACGCCGGGGAGGGTGCCGGCCTGCCTAAAAGGGAGAGCATTGGCCTGAATAGGCCGTAAAGTAAGTTAGGTTAAGTTAGTTTTAAGAAAGACCTGTTTATAACGCGAGGCGAATCGAATGGAATGAATATTAAATCCACTTTACTAAAAGCAGCCATGCGTTTTAGTGTATTTGTATCATGCATGTATCATAGAAGAGTCTACTGACTGAGCAGCCGGGGCAACGCTGGATAGGGTAACCAGTTAATCATGTGTCGGGGTGCCCCCGTGGGCCGGGAGGTTACAATATACTAGCGGACGCGGCAATGCTTCGCTTTTGGAGTATATTACAATTCACATGCTACTGGTCACATAATTGTTTTATCCCAAACTCTGCAAACATTCGAATAGATGAAAGACTTTCTCGGGAGTATTTGTTTATCCTATGTCCTGGTTTAAATACGGTTGACAAGTATCCTATTGTTAAACCGTCTTCCCTCCAGTTTGGGCATGCGTTCCCATATCTTGGAGAAATTTAATTTGTTCTAGATATCGTTCAAGTAATAATTCCGGCTGGTATTACTCAATCGCAGGGGCAGAATATGGAGGATAGAAGCGCTTAATTCTTGACTGTGCGGCGAATTACGTAGAGCTATTGGGCGATTGACCCATGAATCATCAACAACGCCCCTACTATTACCACTATTTAATTCAATCACTCTTTAAAAACTGTCGATACTAATAAGAAGAATGTGTGAAGTGAAATCGGTGAGTAGTTTTTGCGTCTATGTGCGACTGACATACATTTATTTAACTATATTTTGCCTTTTTTGCCATTTCATACTGTATATTTTTCCGGACTGTAATAATCAGTCCCAGGTCGAAGGCGGGGGGGACGGTCAGCCAGCGCGGCTCCCTTTCAATGTGTCGTCCGCGTCGGGTGGCGGTGGTCGACTGCGCGTTTATACAAATTGATGTCCGTTGCGCCTTGTCGCCGGCCACGATCCTCCCTCGCGATAAGAACAAAGCGCCACGACAGATCCCTTTGTCCTAGCTCGATGCTCGTTACACGAAGGGAATATGATTTTGTTGGAAGGCAACGCCTCGCCGGCACGGAACATTGTATGCAGATTGAACCTTCAAAATGTAGAACTCAAGATTTCAATGGCTTGTAGGCCGTGGATGTGCGCAAAGGGAAATATCCCGAAAGTGGCGTGAAATTAAACATTATTTCGATATGATAATTTTAAAATATCAGCATTTAATTGCATGAAAGCATAGTGGAAGACGCTCTTTGTACGTAACTCTATAAATAGGAATATTTTTATAACTCTTGGATATAAACATTTCGCAAGAATTTATGAAGTATGGTGGGCACATCTGAACACGTAATTCTGTGATCTACTCCTATTTTTTGTGATGGAAATGGAAACCTCGTTTGCTTGTTTCACTACAAATATGATAGATTTGATAGTAAATTGATTGTAAGATAAATTGAAAAGTAAAATGGAGAAATCAAGTATAAACATATTTAAGGAAATGAAATGTTTAATTACGAGAGGCGACGGGCCCCTTTATTCAAAGGGGCCGAGCCCCTTGGTCCCACTGTGATCAGGACGAAGCTTATTCACATTCGAAACATCGATTGAAGCAGTTAGTGTTTGAAGGAATCCGCAATTAAATTCTTCTAAGTAAATTTCTCATTAACAATAGTGATGAAAGTTTTTTAACTTGCAATTCGTACGACGATGTATTAAAAATACATTAGTTTCAAGAACTACTCACGTCTTGTATACAAATAGCAGCAAAGTGTTATGTAATAACGTATTTGTCGCAATGTAAATGTTTGTGGACGGGGGCGACGGCCGTGGTGAGGGCGATGCCTCGTCCGCCGAGGGAGGGGACGGAGGCGCAGGCGGCTAGAAAACAGTGCGCGTCCAGATGAGAAGAACGAAAATTACTGTAATAAGAGGAGACTCTAAGAGCCGTGGCGAACGCGCGCCAAAGCAGACGGCGAAGCGAGGCGAGGCAGAGCGGCGCCGAGTGGGACGGGGAGGGGCGGGGTGGGCGGGGGCCCGGACGAAAGGAGCCGAGGGAGGCGGCGAAAGAAGGGCTCGACGAAGCACCGAGGTAGCGGCGGACGCGCGAAGCAAAATTTAGATCTAATCTGGAATCGTTAGGGGAGGAAATGACGTGTGAAAATGAAAAAAGCGCTGCCGGGAAAAGCAGCCCCATGCAATACGCGGCCATATGACGTAGGGAGGCGATTTCCATTTCGATGTTTTCAAAACATACATGTTTTTATAAACCCATGAGTGTATTTAACATCTATTTATTTGTAACGTATTGATGTGTTCGATGTGTATCGATGTTCTAATTTTGAGCATCGATGTGTAGAAAAAATTGTTGTTTAGAAACATTTAGTTGCGAGGCTAGAGTCGTAAAGTGTACTCTTTTGCTTAACCACTTGACTTAACACCTAAATAGTGATGAAACATTTAGGGAGAAGGGAAGCTCTAAGTTTTGAAAGACTGTACATGAAGACTAGATCCTCCTGCATCGTTAGAAGAGTTCGCAATCTCATCGTTCTGAGAATTGCTATTTAATTCTGAAAACTGCATTGGAGGATAATATAGATGTGAAACATGTGACTCTGTTAGCCACCTTTGGGTATTTGAGTTACGCTTGATTAAAACTGTAATAAATGCAAGCGTTGTGACAATAAGCAGTTCTTTTCTCATACTGCTAACTGAAGGCGACCTCGGATATTACTTTCAGCATGCCCCATGTTTTAGCTCAGAGAATTCCTTTTGGCTTAAGATAGTTTCAAATGAAACAGGAATCGTACTGCTTTACTTCCATTTCAAAGGGTGGATTTTCTGCAAAACTCCTAACACTTTCACCAGGTTCGAACATTGAACCTGGAAACATTGTATTGATATCTTCTTTACTGTCCGAGTTACCCCCGGTCGCAGATTCAGAGGCATGCGTTTCGCCTGTCAGATTTCAGGCTTCTTCAGGGCAAGTACATCGCGCATGGATGGACGCGTCATGGACTCTAGCTGCGGAAGATTACATTTAACATTGTTTTGATAGTACTACTTACTAACCGTTACATCAGTCGATGTCAAAAGTACAACCTCGAAATAATATTTTACGTATTATAAAAATATACATAAAAAACTGACAAAAAATTAAATCATTTAAGTCCTAATTCCTATTACATATCACAGCTAGCAGACCCAGACTAATTCAGTCATGTGCTGTACTTGTGTGTCTCGTACTGTTTTCGAGATATCTTGTGAATATTACTTATGATGGGATCTTTAATAGATCGAATGGGTGCATGCGTGCTTTGATGGGTGAGTGGCTCGCTTACTGACCTGTGAACACCCACTGTTCGCCATTCGATCCCGGCTGAGACACTTGAATTTTCGAAGGGCGGAAAATTCCACAGTGGCTATGTCATTCTTGTGACATGTCCAAGTCTCGGCGGTAACTACTAACCTCTAGCGGTCGTCATTTCCATTCAATGTTGAATCCAATCATTGCCCAATCCTATCATTCGAAGCAGGCCTGGCCAGATGTCCATCATGCCTATACTAAAGAACCGTGGCAGGTGCCCGTCAAAATTATACTCCTCCTTCAATTTCCCGTCCTAACGAGATCTCACGTTGTTACAATCAGAGGGCACACGTGTACTTCGCGTGACGGAAAAATTGAGAATGAAGCCCAGGCGTTTAATGGGACACCTACGGAGCTCGCCTTCTCGAAAAATACTCCTAGTTGCGTGCCGGATCAGGGTTAAAGAAAAAAATTGGAACTGTTTTGAAAAAATATGTTAATATTTTTTAACTGCCTGTGTTTCGCGTCGTATTACACGAAAACCACTCATACTTCCGAAAAATGATCTTGATGAAACGTGATCTGATGATGAAACGTGATCTTCTTTAAAGATTCCCATTTACGAAAAGAATTCATTAAGGAAAAAATCGGTTTCAAAGGAAGCCAGGGTCGATTACACGGGCGCGGTGCCATTTTCCAATGGTTCTGACCCCGAAAAATAACCAATACGATAAAGAAAACGTATAGGCGGATTACATTGATTTGTCTTTGGCAAGTAATCTTCGATCTTCGTGGATGCCCGAGTCTCGGCAGTGACCACGAATCATGAACCACTTGTTCTTTCACTATTGTACCCTTTCCTATCACACGTAGCAGGCCTGGCAAGTTGCCCAACATCCCTTTACTGCGGGCCAAATGTCTTTGATTGTTCAGCGAGTTCTCGGAAATCATTACTGCAATAATACAGCTGAAGAAATAAAGAGGGAAGTAGGAAAATAATGAAAAGTTAATAAATCTTTTCAATATATACAGATTAAAAAGAAGCTGAGTAGTCGCCTTATTCATGAATTTTATTTTATGCCTTATACCGATAAAACATGCAGTAAATAGAAAATCTAATAAAAACTAATATCTCCAAACGTATGCGATCAAGGACAGTGGTTTTTCACATAACCTATAGAACAAAGTAGTGTGTATTCCGATTTCTATTAAAATTTAGGAAGATAATTCTCTCTACAAGCTTTGCATTCTAACGCAGGTTCACGAATTCTGATTTGTTGGCTGAAACTTAGATGAGTTGAGACGTACAAATTATTACAGGAAACAGGATATTACTCTATGTTTTCCCTTTGATAGGATTATTGATAAAGAATAGCGCTTTACTCTGTTTGTTGTTATTTATTGCAACTATCCATAAACGATCTTTCATTATATTAATGTAATGAGAATAGTAAGAAAGTACATAGACATCTCTGTAAATTTAACGTCTTTAATTAGTAGTAGTTGAAATTTGAAATCCGACCTTCAAAAAACATGAATAATTGTGTTACATATAACGGGTTCATACAGTAAATTCAAAAAGACCTTGTATTAGCTCTTCTGTTTCAGTAATTTCATGTTGACAAAAAAAGTTATGAATTATTTAAGTGGACAACGGAAGTTCACACACAGGTTGTTAAGAATTAAGAACAAGAATCTAGTTTTTGCTTTATTACTCAGACACTTCCATGTCGTCGTCATCAGGTGCTTTTTGCGTAAGATGTACAAACGGATTTCTTCTCTGAAGCTGATCTCATTTCTTTTTCAAGGTTCTATTGCCTTGCGAGATGTAAATGTGTGACGTACTTTCAGACTTCGTTGAATATTATTACCAGGTTAATACGACACTTACACAAAACTGTAGAAATAAATTCATACTTTCGTGAATGTATGTTGCACTTTATTTCAAAGTACTTTCAGACAATGTTGGAGAAGTGTTCACCAGCTACACTTTTCTGAATGCGATATGCATCTGCCGTTTAGTTCTATACCGTGGTGTGCGATCTTCTGCGTTTTACCCTAGCAAATTTAAGCACGACAAGAAAGGCGTTCGACAACGCCTGTCCGGAATATGCTTCCAAGAATTTAAATATTGTCTTGATGGTTGAAAATAGCTAAAGAACGACGCGCGCGGAGAAATAAGCGAAAGGGAAGGCACCAATCATGGCCCACATTTTAGTCCCCGACGCCTGCATTATGGGCCGTGATTGAAGCCCTGGCGGGCGCTTAGTCGCCGCCGCCGCCGTTGCCATCGGCGCGCGCATCGCTGCTTCACGGCGCGCTTACCGCGGGAGATGTAGCGTGTCGAAACCCCCATATGGCGGCGGCGAACGGCGGCGAGCGGCGGCGAGCGCGCACGGGTGTCTTCCGGGCCCCCTTCGCAAGCCCGCCGCGGCCCGCCCCGCCCCGCCCCGCCCCGCCCCGCCCCGCCCAGCCTCGCCCCGCCCCACCCCCCGCGGGATCTGATGTTCTTGGATGCATTTTGTGTATTTGCTGTAAAGAATTTGCTATTTTTTGCGGTTTGTTAGTTGTCGCTTGTAAACTACTTTAATGCCCCTGACGCACTCAAACACTACAAACAAATTCGTAGTCGCAAGAGTGAGAGAGCGAGCGAGGGGATAGAGCGAGGGGGAGAGCGATGGGGAGAGCGATGGGGAGAGCGATGGGGAGAGCGATGGGGAGAGCGATGGGGAGAGCGATGGGGAGAGCGAGGGGGAGAGCGAGGGGGAGAGCGAGGGGGAGAGCGAGGGATGAGAATGCGAGAGAGAGAGAGAGAGAGAGAGAGGGAGAGAGCGAGAGATCGCGAGGGAGAGCGAGAGAGAGAGATCGTCAGAGATAGAGAGAGCGTGAGAGATAGAGAGAGCGAGAGAGATAGAGAGAGAGAGGGAGAGAGAGAGAGAGAGAGAGAGAGAGAGAGAGAGAGAGAGAGAGAGAGAGAGAGAAAAGTACCAAATTGAACCCCATAGATTTCTTTAGTCCATTAATGTTAAGAAACGTGTTCATACTGCGACCGCCACCCCCTTATACGTTTTGGTAAACTCAAAGACCCGGACTGGCCCGTGGGGTGTAGTGCATCAATCACCAAACAGTCCCCTGATGGAGTACAGGTGATTGTGAAAAAAATGTTGTTTTGCAAGAATTCAGAAATGTGTTACTTTACTGAATTTCAAAGAATTATCTATACCTTTGCATTAGGTTTTCATAAAACCGAACAATAAAGCAGAGAAATGTAGACGCTAATATGTAAAGCGTTTCCTAACGCTTTTTACCTCAATACTGGTACCGCACTAACATAATTGTACTCACATAAATCTATCAACTATACATGATTCTTAAGATTGAAAGTCTTAGTTTCTTCATAAAGTAATAAGATTGGAAGCAATAACACTGTTCTGCAAATGATGCTCCTCGTCAACTTGCTTGAACGTGAAGTAAACGGGGACCCACGCTGGAAACTCTGCGTGCTGCCTAACGCCTCTGATTCCACGCAGAATCGTCGCCAAAGTGGACTAAAAACGCTTTAGTCCTCCCAGTAACGTATTTGGTTTTGCTTCAAACTCCCATATAAAAAAGCTCTTAGTGAGCCCTTTCTAAAGATCTTTCATACGCCTTGCTCCGAATGCCAGTTCGCCAGTTTATATTACGTACAGCAATACTTCTTGCGAGTGTACACCGCTGCGCAGCAAAAAGAAACGAGAGCGGGGAAGGCACTACGCGGTGCGAGGTTCTTTCTACCCCTCCGTTCGCCAGCGCTGCGAGTAGAAGGCGATCATGGAGTAGAGAAAGTATTAAATTCAATTAACAAATCAAGGTTATGTTTATTAATATCTCTTAAATTACAAAAGCTATAATTCAATATTATCCATCATCTTACATGCTCATCTTCGTTTTAGTAAAAAAAATCTCACAACTACAACTATTCAGGAGATATGTGAAGGGAATACATTTAGTGAGGTACCCCGGTTATATACAGAGTGTCCCTAAATGTCCGTAAAAGCTTCCATTATGTTAAGCTCTGTGGAAAACAAATAAGAAGCTTACGTACATATAAGTCATAAATTCGAATATTATATAATACTACGTAAACAGTTTTCACAGAATAAATGTTGAATGTTAAAACTTCAAATGTATAAATGTTGAATGTTAAAACTTCAAACTTCAAATTAAAAACAAAGTGGTATTTAACTTTTACACAATATCAGTATATCAGTGTTAGATAAGTAGTCGTAGTCTGGTTGAATTAAATAATTGGGATTCAATCATTTTTCAATATGTGGGTGAGTGGAATTTTTTGAATATGCAGGTATTTTCGACTTAATTTGATGCGTTCTTTAACATATTACGAGCTTTTATGAACGTTTAGAGACATCTGTATATACACCGAGTATCTCACCGGGATGGTGAGAGCGAGGGGAGGGTGAGAGGGAGGGGAGGGTAAGAGGGACGGGAGGGTGAGAGAGAGGGGGTGATAGAGGGGTGGGAGAGAGGGGTGAGAGAGGAGGTGGGTGAGACGGAGAGGAGGGTGAGAGGGAGGGGAGGGTGAGACGGAGAGGAGGGTGAGAGGGAGGGGAGGGTGAGAGGGAGAGGAGGGTGACAGAGAGGTGGGAGAGGAGGAGGGTGAGAGGAGGAGATAGAGATGGAAAGAGCGGAGGGAGAGAAGGCAGTGGCGATGGAGTGAGACGACGATGGGGGGAGAAGTGGGGGAGAATAGGGGGTGGAAGCAATGCTGAAGACGGAGAAAATAACGGTTGGAAGGCGGTTGTGGAGGCGGAGTTGGTGATGGAGGTGCAGACTATGACGGAAGCGGAGATGTGGTTGGTAAGATGAGGTAGGAGGATGGTCGTGAGAGGAGGCAACGGTGAATGTAGAGTTAGAGGATTTGGCATTACTGGATGTTGAGTTGGTGGCTGAAGAGGAGCCTGAGTTGGAAGCGGATGCGCAACTTCATTGACGGAAACATTCAAGCTACAGAGGGCTCGTTGTGTATGAGAGGCCAGTGACGCTTTTTATGTATGGAACTGATTGCATTGCGTGCTGAATAGCACTGTTCTGAAGAGAATTCAAAACGAATGATTTTATTCACAAGATGATAAATGAATTCTAGAAATCCTATAGCAAATATTAATGTAATGGCTACTTTGCCTCGGACAAGGCGCAACGGCTGCGCGGCGCGCCGCAGCACGGTCCATGTGCTGCTTCCTCGCCTCCCGCCCAGCCCTCCCCGGCCGGGGCCTCCCACATTCCTGCGGGGCCGTACGTCACAGCGGGAGCCGCGCCTGTCGCAGTTCCACGTGTCCCCGCCTCTCCTGCCGCGCGCCCGTTATAAATACCGACCATTTGTTCGGCGACCGTGCGAGTACTAGGAGAACGCCGGGCGCGAGCCGGATGTGGGAAATAGTGTAGCGGGAGCGAGCGATACTGTTGGTACGCCTGCTCCAACGCCTGCGGGGAAAATGTAAATTAAACTCCACCGCACCTTAGTATGACAAACGAGAGTATGTGAAATAACCTCTCCTTTGTGGAAATCCCCTAGATTTCAGCAAAAAAGTATCTTCTTTCCTGGCGGTTATGGATGGAGTACAAGATTTCAGACAAAATGTCGGTGCTTGTGCGATTGAAAATTTTCTCCTACGTGGTTCAGCCACGAGAATATTATGCCCTCAGAACCTGCACGAACATTCTCCACTTTCATTGCTTCAAGTGTAAATCATCGCTTATATAGTGAAATAACTTTACACTAGAATCCAACTGCGAATGGTAGGCTCTGCAGTGAGCTGTGCGTTCCATCATGGGTTAGCATTCTTATTTTTCTAAACGCTTATTAAAAAACAGAAAGGCTTAAATACAAATGATTAAATAATTGTACAGTCTATCAGCTCTTTGGCAGATTTTGCGGCACTTTCTCTTATTTTTCGTCTGAAATCTGTTTGATGAAGCCCTGGGTGTAAATACTAATACAGCAGTGGAATTTTTTTATCGATAGGGTGTTGTAAATCTTAAAAAAAACATAATTCCTTAGTCGGATAAAAGCATTCCCCAGTCAGGTGCGGTCAGTACAGTTAAAATTGACGCTAATTTTTATAGAGTAAAGGTTGACAAGTTTCTATTTGGTGTAATTCCGAAACTATTGAATATTGCGTTTATCATGACGTCAGCTGTACCTCTTTCTTTGCAATCGCGAAGCATGCTCTTTTCCTGACACGCAGAATTCTAGGTTACGTATGGATATTTCTCACCCAGGTGTTCTGCTTAAGTTTCTTCACAGTCGCACTTAAGTGAAACGGTCTTCCTCCTCAAAAAATACTCATATTTCTGCGGTGCCCATTTTGCTGATCATTATGCTTAAATAGGAATGGATAATGAAACCGAGTTCACTGGATCACTAGAGACACACATCAGTGTCGTTAAGAAATTCATTGGATATATTAATCATTTTTGCGGAATCACAGTCTGTATTTCGAAAAGCAGCAAGTCGCACGACCGTAGTACATTAGCTGTTGACACTTTCTTGCAGCTACATCCCTGTGCCAAAAGATGGTTATCCTTTAGGACCACCTCTCTTCTCCTCATTCAACTCTCTTGAAGAGAACTGCCCTAGTGTCCGTTGCGACGGAGACGCACGCACATGTAAGCGGCTCCTGGCGCCGCTTGGGCGCCCGCCAACTCAGCGCAGCCCCGCCACGCGCCGCCACGCGCCACCACGCGCCGCTACGCCCACCGCACCGCGTCGCGTGTGCGCCCGCGATTAAATGGCGCTCCGCGCTACTTGACGGCAGCGCAGGCGAAGGGGGCGGCGCTGGCAAGATAGAGCAATCTACGGCGAAGACAATGATGGCGAATGTTCCATGGAAGGGTGCAATAGATGATGTAGCGCTTTCTGTTTGTATAATTAAAAGATGATGTGATGTTGACGACGATGTTCCCGATATCTTTGGTGAAAGTTTTTCACTGCGCACTTTTCGTTAGAATTTTAAGCTAACAGCACCCAATGAGATTAACACACACAGCATTTTCTGTCATCAGTTTGCTTCGGCTTTTTTGTCAATGCCTCAAGATTATGCGACTCCGGTTGCCATCATTTGTGCTTGGAAAGAAGAGCGGCCAGCGCTTGTCCTTCGCTAGGAGAGCGCGCTGAACTTGATGCTTTCTTTTCATTTTTTTACTTTTCATAGGGATTGAGTTGCTTCTAGTTGAGTAATCAAAGACCTACAGAATAGTGGAGAAGAGGAAAGAGAAAAAGAAAAAGAGGGCGAGGAAGATTAAGAATAATAATAAGTGAACCTGGCGAGAAAATATAATTAGAGAGAGGACAACCCAAATAACAAAGCGTCTGTGCGTACCGCGCGAAATTGTCCATGGAACTCTTTTTCTTCTCCGCAGCTTCCACCTGCGGCGCCCGCCTATCCCATCCGTCGCTCGGGCTAGTGGTGCACCAACGATAACAGAACTTCGATGATACTCATCATGCATGATCAGACTTAAAACAGATGATAATAATACATCCTCCAAAAAACATCGAAGTTTTTAAACATGAAGTTTTAATGCTGGTTGAAAAACGTAACAAAATATGTGCAGAAAAATATTTAATTTGTCAGTGGTCGGGTTTATTTAATTATGGTAAAGATTTAATTGAAAATAAAGTCAAAAGTAATAATAACAATAGACAAAGAAGCTCAAAGCCTGAGCACCTAGGGTCTTCTCAAAAGGGTCAGTCTTCAGTTAGCCCAAGAAAGGTACGGAGAGAAGCGGGGTGGCCCCACGCCTACGGCAAAGGCGTTGACCTCTCCATGTGCGAAATTCGCGGAAATATATAAGAACTATCAGGGCATCTGGGTCATCTCTCCGGGAAGAGATAGTCTGGTTGATGAAGGAAGTACAAACACCATTGGTTTCGTTCAATTACAAAAATTAATCATTTCATATTAGTTGAATGTGGCGTCGCCGGCGCTGTAAACTGTCAAATTAGTTTTTACGGTCTACGGTGTTTACGGGCATTGGACATACCAACTCGTTATGCTGATAATGTTATATTCCCGTTCAAATCTTCCCAACACTCCCAAACTTCCCATCACCTTGCATGTTACCTCGTTCGGGATACGGACTGGTAATATTGCAATTTCAAAATTGTAATTGCCATAATAATCATGCAGGTATGGATGATGCGAATAGTCAGAATTTAGTACAGCTACAGTTTGCTACAGTTTGGACGCTTTGTTTACTAATATTCACAAAAATGCCCATAAAAGATCACTTGCAAGTTGTTCTTCAGCATTACCCTCTAATCCTAATATAAGATCATTTTCAATTAGTTGCGAAAATTCTGTCAAAGATCTATGTCGTCAGGATGGCCGAGATCGTGAAGGCAGTAGTGCCGTTGCGATCTCGGACTGAAACATCAAGGATTGGAGTCCCGCCTCGGGCATGGTTGTATTTGTGTTCGTCCTTTCACCCATCACAATATCACATCATAATGTTAACCATATGGTTTACCTATAGTGACCGGTAATGACCTAGCTGTTGATGCTACCTTAAAAAAATCTTCTACAAGTACATTTGATTCTTCCTCCGTATTTGCAAGCTTAAGAACGTAAATGAGAAGTCGAAAACGCATGTGCTTTCGTTCTCTAACTTTTCTCACAGTTCTGGTTTTCTCCGTATTCACTTGGCGTTCGTCAAATTGAATATGCTCCAAGGCAATACTGTACTTGGTGTTTACAAATTTATTATTAAAAATGGGGTAATACGGGCGAAATAATTCACTTATGTTCAAAGCAGCATCTCTATCCACAGTTCTGCCGCGTGTTTCGTATGTTTCAGAACAATCAAAGTTGTCATCCTAGTAGAAGAAAAGTATGGCGTTGTGGAGCGAAAATGGCCTCTGGGTACTGAGTGATGTGGTCGAACACGCGCCATTAAAGTTGCCGCCAGAAGTTAGTACCGGCGCCGCTCAAGAGAGGGCGCCGATCATCAACCCTACAGCTCCGTCACGCTCGGGCAAGCCTCGGAGCAGAAGGGTTCACCCTTATCGCGGAGCTGGCCGGCGGACCTTCACCCCGAGCGGGGTATAAGAGCGCTGCCCGGGCGGGCAGTAGCCAGTCAAGAAGCGAGCGCCAGTGAGTTAACAGTGAAGTGTACAGTGCGACGTCGAGTGAATACGAACTAGGACTGCCCCAACGGAGAAACTGTAAACAACGCTACGCATACGGAACATCTATTGGAATATTGGTTGACTTGGCTTATGTTAGTGGATTTTCTATTGGTTTGTGGAATAAACAGAATTTTAAGAAATTTTGTTGTTCTTTGTTGTTTTGGTCACGACACTGAGGTTTAATTAACGCCACCTACATAGATCTATTTAGGTAGCGTTGGTTTAATTCTCCGTCTTCCACTAAGATCATAGCGCTAAAACGCACAAAAACACATTTTTGGAAATTTCTTACAATCTTCTAACCTTATCCAAAAACAGAGTCCCAACCAGGAGATTGAGTCGCGCCGAATGGCATCTCGTATGTTTCGATTGGTGCACGGGAAGTGGTCTAGTAGTAAGAGACGGATCGGTACATACACACAGTTGCATTTACTCAAATACTGTATTAAATACTGTATTTTAACTTTTATAAAATTGCGATTAAGGGAATTTTTCATCCTTCGACAACCTTAAGCATCGAAGTCGTAAAAATATTGAAAACAAAACATCATTGTTAAAAACATCGACTTTAATTCGCCAATGTTTAAACAAACGATGTTTTGAAAACATCGACATCGAAGTCGCCTCCTTACTTCGAGCGTGCGATGATGTAGTTGGCCGCGCAGTTACGGCGGCCGCTAGCAGCGCGGCCCTGCGAGGGGCAGTGCGGAGGCCCGGCTGAATAAATCAGCGCTTCCTCGCGCAGGCGGCACGCCCCCTCCCTCTCCCCACCCCGCCCCTACTCACCTCCGCGAGCGGCGATTGTCTCCGCGGGATAAAGACGCTGCTCGCAGCGCCGCCACGACGCGACGCGACGCCAGATCAAGATACTCCCTCGCTCTCGCGCGCATGAATCAAACGTCACTGCTCCTCCCGCTCCACGCAGCGCCGTCATATTTCTGGTATTCTAGGCTCGCGTGACTCGTATATTTTTTTTCGTAACTATGTGTCGTAAGGGCCGAGTGGTTAATATTTCTGAAGATACTGTGAGATTGGTGAGATTTCGAAACAATTTTTCTCAACGATTCACTTTGGTTTTACAAGGGCTGTAGAGTTTTTTTTAGTTCATTTCAGATTTGCATTGTGCAGTTTCTCAGTTTAATGGGTAATAACTGCTACGACAAAATCATAAACGATATTTCTAACGTTTTTTAGTACAGTTCGACACTTCATGTAGTGTAATGTGTTTACTATCAATTATCTAATCCATAAATTTTCGTATAATTCATGAGAACAATCGACTGAACTTAAATGACCAAGAAATGCAATTAAATTGAAGATCGTGGTTCACAAGTGTGAAGGAACTACTTCAATCACAAATATTTTAGCTGTAAATATTAATAATTCTTTCGGGAAAAAAATGCAATTTCGAAATAGCTCTAGAGCCCGGCCTGTTCTATGCTGCGATCTGTAGCGAGCAGTGAAAGCTTCCCTTCCATCGCGGGCGGGTCGCATGCCAGATGGCAACGGGCCACCCATTAGCATCTTCGAAGTATTTTTTGTAATAATTAGCTTGAAATAAAAATGTACAAGTATATTCAAAAAGTGAATATCATTTTGGATGTGATTATATCTATATTTGGTAATTATGAATGAATGGAGTAAAGGCCCCCTAGAAAAATAAATGGAGCTCCCCTGGATTCGCCTGACTTCTCCGCACGTGTGAAAATCCAGGTCATCGAGACCCCGGGGTAGGGCAGGGTAGTATTCGCCAATCTGGTAGGTTTTAGAGCAGTAAAAACCATTTAGGAGAGCAACAGTAGCGCCTAAACCGTACACCGATTTTTCATCAAATTTAATATTCCCCAATTTATCTATTTGGTTTAGCCGCGGCTCATCAAATTTGATTTGGATGCAACCATTTTGAGGGATACTTAACCTGAAGCAACTAACACAATAAACTGAACTTAGTTTTCAAGAAGCTCAGTTTCTTTTGAATTTTTTAAAATTAAAGACGTATTTTTTAGAGATATTAGGGCATGTACGAGTAAACCGTCCAACCGCCGGGCGAGTGAATATTTGTTAAGCTGACCTCAGAAAGCTACGTTTTTATTTAATATGTCAGCTGTAGCAAATACTTTACAAGATGGGACGATTCTCAAAATCATTTGTGAGTCAACGAACTGACCCCCAAGTAGAGTAAAACGTCGCAGACATAAAACATGCGAACGAGGGCGAAATTTTCGCACGGGTTCAGTTAGTGTAATGTTTTTCGATCTTAGGTTATTAGGAAGATTTCTCAACCTTAGTTTCCATTGGGTTATTGTTAAAATTTCTCTACATAATGTTCATGGGATGTACACAAATTCGTCGTTTTATAATATTTAAATAAGTGTGTGATATAATCAAACCATGACAAAAAATGTGTTTGTTTTAAAAAATTTAACACGAAACGTGTTTTGGGGAAATTTATCCTGAGATCAGTTGATTTTACAGCAAAAGGAATATTATGGATACAAATTTTTAAAGAAATGGCTAGATATAACCATATCAAAAATTAAAAAGAAAAATAGAATAATATAGAGAAAATACTTAGAACTCAGGTAAGGTGGAAACATTAATGAACCTAAAATTGAAGGAAAAAACACGTAATAACATACAATATTATGTTGATGCCATCTAAAAATAAATGAGTTGGTTAAATTAAGGCAAGGAAGGAGGGAAGAAGGAAATGAAGTGAAGTCTAGAGAGAGTGAACTAATCAGTAAAAAAAAAACAAATTATAATATTTTTTTGTAAATATATACTATGTGTTATATATTATTGTAAAAACATATTATATTACAACAATTTTATAATCTGTTAGTTTTCTGTAACTTATTACAGATCATTCGCTTCTATCTAACTTCGAACAGATATCGGCGTATTCGTACGCGAGTTCATTTTTGTACTAGGAAGTAACATAGATTCGTATTTCAAACATCAGACTCGTATTTCAAAAAGTTAAAAAGATATGCTTGTCTACTTTGCCGTGACTGAATCTCTCGGTAAGAAACGAGAGCTAACGTGATCCAAAAGTAAAGTTCACGTTATAACACTGACGTCCTCAACAAACACTCTATTCGAAAAGAGGAAGCGCTATCAAATGCATCTCGAATGTTTCCTCGTGCATTGCCTAATTAGACGATGCCCCAAACCCGGCCGCATCGAGATTCGATTCCGGGACGCCGTCCGCAGAACGTGTTCGGGGCGTGGGGCCGGCACCACTTCTTTACGATATAGTGTAATTCCCCCGCCAGGCACTTGGCGTCTCTAGTCACATCACGATGATTAAGACGTCACAATGCGGTAACTGTTCAAGGCGAAACTTCGAAAGTGGAGATAATCGAAACGGCGACCCCGGCTGAAATTACCTGTAATGCTCCGCCCAGGCAGGCGCAGGATGAGCGAGCTCGGAGCTGGTGGGCGGGCGGGCGGGTGGGCACGAGGCGCAATTAGGGGCCGCCGCCCACAGCTGGCCGCGCCGCCCGCGGCGCGCGCTGTTTGCATGGTGGCCACGTATCGCACGGCCCTCGCCCGTGGGCGGCGGTGCGCGGCCGAAGGATCATAGCTGCTTGATTAGTGATTACGGGCACGTCAGCTGCTAAGGTCATTAGTTCAGTAAACGTAGTGTGTGTGTGTGTGTGTGTGTGTGTGTGTGTGTTATATCAAGGAAAGCGATCATTCCCCGCTGCGAGCCAAGATCCGCCGTCGATATACACAAGCCCTTTGCGGGGTTTTCTCTAACCAGGAATATCCCACCAGCAGGGCACCGCCCCAGTCGGGACTACCTCTAAGCTCCCGCTTGGTCTCTCGGCATGTGCGGTGTATGCAAGAGAAAGAGTGTGTACGTAAGGGGTAAGTATACGACTAGGAGGGGAAAGAAAGAGAGATCGCGCGAGATCTGTGATCCGTTTTTTGCATCCGGCATTTGCCAGATGTTGATCGGAGACACCACGGAAAATATGTGCAATGGATATTTATTTTTTATGCGAGTGGATGGATGAGTTTTTTGCAAAGTTTGAATGAAGATAAGGTGGTTTGGATATGGTGTATATTAGGGAAGAAGTTGTGTTATAGGTAGGTGATGTGGTGCATGATGGGATCGAGGTTGAATTCATTGTGTAATTGATGATTAGATATGAACCAGGGTGCATTAGTAATTATACGGAGGAATTGGATCTGTACTATTTGAATTTGTTGATGTTAGTTTTTGCAGCATTTATCCATACTGGGCAGGCGTAGAGAAGAGTACGTCTGATTATTGTTTTGTATGAAGTTATTGCTGTTTTATATGGGAGGTAATTATTTCTAATTATTAGAGTTTTTAATTGATGCAGTTTGTTTTTAGTTTGTATTATTTTGACGTCTATATGCTGTTTTCAGTTCATTTTGGTGTCTATGTGCAGTCCAAGATATTTTATGGGCTTATTTGGTGGGTACCATGGGATGGGCTTATTATTTAATGTTAGTGGGGTTGGTGAAGTGTATGGTCTTATATAGAATATTTTTGCTGCAGTTTTGTTTGGGTTTAATTATATTTTTAATTTGGATGACCAACTGTCAATTTGGTTTAGATACAACTGTATGTGGTTTTTAATATTGATTAGAGAGTGGCTGGAACAGAAGAGAATTGTGTCATCTGCAAACTGTGCTGTTTTTACTGTTTCATCTATGTGGATATCTGCTACATAGAGGTAAAACAGTATGGGTGACAGGGGGGATCCTTGGGGTAATCCTGCTTTGATTAACCTGGGATTTGAGTGATAGTTGTTGATTGTTACTGCAGGATTGTAACTGCTTGGATAAGAAGTTTTGGATTACTGAGGTGATGTGGTGTGGAGTGCCTATTTTCTTTAATTTATATATTGCCTGTTATGTCGAGTTATGAGAATGCCTTTGTTATGTCGAGTGATATGAGTATTGAGTGATGTTTTTTCTGAAATCTTGTGTTGAGATGTTCTGTGATTCTGAGGAGTTGGTGTGGTGTGGACATATGATCAGTGAATCCAAACTGCTCTCTTGGGATTGCTGTTGTTAATTATAGGTGCTTTTTAAGTTGTAGGAGTATTATTTTTTCGAAAATTTTAGACAGAGATGGTAGAAAGCTTATCGGGCGATAGCCATCGGTTGTTGGATGAATTTTTATTTGGTTTCGGAACCGGAAGAATAATGGCATGCTCCTAAGTGGATGGAAAATAATTTGTTCTGAAGCATGAATTGTATATATTTATTAAGTATGCAATTGCGGGGGCTGGTAAGTGTTTTAGTATTGAATTGTTGATATTATCATGATCTGGTGCTTTCTTTTCGTGAGAGAGTAAATGATTTGTTTTATTTCTTTAGGCTTGTGTAATGAATTTGGTGATATGGGCCGTAGTTTGAGAGGTTTATTTACTGTATTATTGTGTTGTGTTCCGGGTGCGGTTTAAATAGGTTGAGTGTGAAAGTCAACTCAAAATAATTGGCTGTTTCCTCAGTCTTGTCGGTGGGGGTGAATAACTTGCCTGATGGGTGGAATTATTGTTTTCTTCTTTAGTATTTTTTTGTTGAATTTCCATATAGAATTGTTTTGTGCTGTTAAAGATTGTATCTTGTTCTGGAATTAGAGATCTATAGGATTTTTTTATTGATTTCTAACTATATTAGTTAATATATTTAATTCTGCTTTTATTTGTGGGTTTGGTTTCATAGTCTTCTGGTCCTGTTTTTTATGCATATTATGGTTTTGATTTCTGCAGGTAGAGCAGAATGATTAATTTTGTTATGTGTTTGTGTATTTGTTGGCACTTTTCTGTTATTGCTGTATGTATTATGGTGTTTAGTAATATTACGGCGTTGTCTATTTCTACAGAATTATTTAAAATATTAATTTTTGGTATTAAGTTGCTGGTTATATTTTGGAATTTAATCCAGTTTAATTTAAGTGAGTTTATTTTGGGGATTTGTAATCACGGGGGTGGGCAGAGGTGGATTTACGCATAGGCAAAGTAGGCACGTGCCTACGGCGGCCAATTTTCAAGGGCGGCAAATTTTCTTGATATTTTCTAAAACAAATTTAGGTTCTCTAAAACCTATAACAGCATAAGTCATATTTTTATTTTAAAAATATCATATTAATATTTAATACAAGCTATTTATTTGTCTACTTCATTAGAGTATACCTTATGATTTCAGAAGTATATGAATCTGAAACTAAGGCCCGTTGACGAAAGAAAACATGTTGCAATTCTAGTTGTTATGTTTTAGTTTCCTTTTAATGTTAACGTTTCAGGGTTGAAACGTTAATAATGTTAAACGTTACTTGCTATGATGATACAGTTTATATCCAAAATTAGCTAATCCAAAAAAAATTATTTAATTTATGAAAACAATGTGCAAAATATAATGTTACTTTTAAAGTTAAAACGTTTAAATTAATGAGGAATTGTTACTGAAACGTTACAATTAGAAATGTAACATTAATTTTAAACAGGGGGCGGCAAATTTGATGTGCCTACAGGCGGCATAAATATTAATCCGCCCCTGGGGGTGGGATTTGTCGAGTAAATATTGTAAAGTTTCTCGGAGGTAAATTAAAACACACGTAAGTAATATTTAACAAAGACGTTTATTTGTAAACAATTATACACTAAAATACTTGATTTATTTGCAGATAGGTTACACAGTCCTTGTGTTTTTCACTTGATTGTTTCCTTACACTGTTCACTTCTTCTGATTATTTATTTACACTATTCACTTCTTCTACACTATCGCACAGAACGATGCTCTGTCTAGGTCCACTGCACTGACCATAATTCACTGCGCAGGCCGCAATTCACTGCGCAGACCACACTTCTCTGCGCAGACCACACTTCAGTGAACAGACCCAGGTCCCCTGCACTGCTGTTGACCGCGATGCACACTTCACAGCTCAGCTTCCGACTTCAGGCTGCTGTTCACCTACTGCACCTCTGTTCACCGCACTGCATACTTAGCAGCTCAGCTTCCACTTCAGAATGACTTAGACTGCATACTCACTGACTAAATACGCACACTAACTGCTTATTCACTGACTACATACACTGACTGACTCGCGGCTGCTTATTGCCTGACTGCTACTGCATACTCACACCGAGGGACTGACCTAGACTGCTGACTGCTACTACTGTCAGGGGACGCCGGCAACGGCGAATTTATACCTGGCAGCGCCCGCTTCGAGCCATCGGGAACGTGCGCCACACCACTACGCGACTCGCGAATAACCCGGAACCGTCCAGTTCGGAGGGGGGGGGGGGGCGCTGGCAGATGACCCAATCCGCGTAGCGAGTTCCGGCAGATGATACAATATTCGTTACAGTATATTTACCAGAATATGGTCAGAGTCGAGTTCTTGATACGGAATTGAGTAAAAATTGATATTGATGTCAGTCAAACCGATGTCAAGGATGTCTGGTTGCTTACGTACGTCTCTTGGATATTATGTTGGTTCAGGTGGCGATAGTATGTTGATAGTGGTATTGTTTAAAATTTGTTATAGTGTTTTTCCTGTTTGGTTGCAAGGGCGACATCCCCAGTTTGTGCGTTTAGCATTTAGATTGCCTAGTTTTAATGTTTTTTGTTTGGGGTGCATAGATTAAGTATATTTTGGGGTTGTATTTTTATTGATGGAGGTTTATAGGCAGTTATTACATTCCATGATTCATTGTTCATTGTTAGGGTTGTTGCTACTGTTTCAATTCCTGTGATGTTTGGTATATTAATTTCATGATGGATTATATTATTCCTGACTGCTATAAGTACACCCCCTCCTTTATGTTCGGTCTTGTCATTTCTATTAATTTTGTATTTGGTAATGTAAAATTTATTACTATTGTTTAGGTGCGTCTCTGTTATGGACGCAATGTCTGTGTTATATGTGCGTAAATTTTGAATAAGTTCTATTTTTTGGATATGATCCCGTTTGCATTCCAATTTGTTGATGATGCATTTTGATCTTCTTGGTTTTGTGGAGTGCGGTTTCTCTGTGATCTCATATTGTTAACGAATCCTGATTGGTTTACAGGGTTGTTGTTCCTAGTGAAGTTCGGATTGGCTGGGTAGAGGGTAATGATGGAAATTGTTCTTATTGGTTGCCAAGGGATGATGGTGGCGTTCTTTGGTATGGATTTCTTATGTTATTGGGTCGGGTGATTTTCTTTTCAAAAATTTCGTTATAGTATAAACTTCTCATTTCTTACATCTGCATGGTGATTGCCTTTGCACGGGGTTGCTTTACTTCCAGGGCAAGATACAGTATAGAGATTGACAGAACATATTGCACATTAATTTTGTGATTGCAATTGTTTTTCGAGTGTCCAAAGTCCAAACATCTATAGCACTGTAGTGGACCTTTTGGTCTTTTTCTTTTTTCGGTGGTGACTTTGAGGTTGCAGATTTGATTAATGTAGAGTATTGTTTCCAGCGGTTCATTGCCATTGACCTCGGCTGCTATTACAGGAATGTAATGGCTGTCCTTCTGAAGACGGGTAATTTTAACAATGGATGGGTGTCTTTGTTTGAAATCTTTCATGATTTCATTGTCAGTTATAAAGAGGTGGACATTTTTCAATACTACCGAACAGTTTTGTTTACAGGGTCTTTGTATGTGTGGAACCTTCTATTTGTGTTGATTAAGTATTTTATGATTTTACGGAAATCTTCAGCTGAGCCGGGATTTATTTTCACTTTGTTGTTTTTTTGTTCAGCTACGAAGTTTTCTGATACGTTAATTTTAATTTTATTAACGAATGAGTTGATGTTAGTTATCTCGGCAATAAAAACTGAGGATATTTTATTGGTTGTAGTAGACTGTGAAGATTGATCATACTGTTACGAATATTGCATCACCTGCCGAATTCGCTGCGCGTGGACTGCGTCATCTGCCGGCGCCCTTTCCTTCCCCCCGAACTAGACGGTTCCGGACTATCCGCGAGCCGCGGGGAAACGCCGAGAATGTGCCGGGTGCCTAGAGACAAGCGCCGGGCAGGTATAAATGCGCCGCTGCCGGCGGCCGCGAGTCAGTGAGTAGAAGTCAGTAGTGAGCAGTAAGACGTCAGTGAGTAGCCGAGAAGCAGTCAGTCCGTCAGTGTGTCCGAAGTGGAAGCTGTGCTGTGAAGTGTGCCTTATAAATGAAGAAATGTGAAAATAGGGAAATAAATATAAAAGATCTTCCTATATTTATTTTTCCAACTAATAGTGTCTTAAATTCTGAATATAGTTTGTTAATTAATATATTTCATATTATTAATCTTCGATTTGGAATTAGTCAGTAATAAGATGGAATAATTATTAGTCCTAAGAGAGTACTTAATCAATTTATTGGAATGTTAAAAATGTTTGATGTGGGGTCAAATGATGAAAATAAGTTAGTTATCATTTTCAATTATTTGATTGAATTTCTAATTTTGATTGTTTAATATTTAAAGTTGGTTGGATTAGGAAATAATTTATTGTTATGATAATAATTAAAGTAATAATGAAGAAAATTATTAAAGAGAGTCATATTATTGGAGCTATTTGTGGTGAAGACTGGTGCAGTGGTTGAACAGCAGTCAGCAGTCTGAAGTCTGCAGTGGAAGCTGAGCTGTGAAGTGAGCATCGCGGTAAACAGCAGTGCAGTGGACCCTGGTGTGCGCAGTGAATTGCGGTCTGCGCAGGGGAATCGTGGTCTGCGCAGGGAATTGGGGTCAAGTGCAGTGGACCGTGGGCAGTGCATCGTACTGACTGATACTGTAGAAGAGGAGAACAGTGTAAATAAATAGTGTGTAAGAAGTGTACTGTGTAAATAAATCATCAAGAGAACGGAGTCGTGTGTAAAGAAAAATAATTAAGTGTAATATATCTAATAATTATGTGTAATAATAAGTGTAATACATTATTTCCTTTATTGCGATCAGAAAAAGGAGCACGTTAATAACTGAACCCTGAGGAAGCCCATTCATCTTTTCCTACGAGTTGACATTTTATCAAACATGCGTACCCGCAGATATTTATGTTGCATAAAATTTTTCAAAAAAGCCAGTAAGTTGCCTTTAATATTCATTGAGATAATATTACGTTGTAGTCGGGGTTTAAAAATCATTTCGTAAGCTTTCTCAATATCAAGCGAAACAACAATTGCATGCTGGTTAATTGCTAGTGCATCCCAAATTTCTGTTTCGATGCTTATTAGATGGTCATTGGTTGATCTATGTTGTCGAAATCAAATTTGGAAAGAGGATTGTAAGTTTCTTGTTTCTAGGAGACATCTTAGATGGTTGCCAACCATTTTTCTAGTTGTGGCGTCTTTGCCGGGGCAAATAATTACAGACGTGAACGGCTTGTAAATATTTAGTATTTATTAGAATAAAAATACTCCGACACCATAATACTATATACAATATTTACAAATAGGTTTGACCGTTACAAGAAGGAACCTTCCCTGGTTACCACCACCGCTGGCCCGATAATTAATTACCATATCCGGTGTGATGCACCAGTACCTTACGCGAGCATACCTGCGAGTATGCCGCACCTACCGTCACGACGTAGCACGCCGGCTTCGGTTCCCCGCCTCGGTAGCCTATGCATTACAATGCAACGCCGCGCACAACCCACACGACGCCCTACCGACGCGCCCAAACCTGAAGAATCAGAAGAACAGAAGGGAGCTCTTAAGTCGGGGTCCGTTTATATACCTTCTGGGCAGGCTGACGGAACTGCGTCACCCGCAGTGTCCGCCAACGCGTTTCCGCCGGCTCCGGGGTTTCCACGTTGCCACCCACGACACGGCACCCCTTCCCTTTCGCTTCCCAGCCTTTGTGCAGCCCAGCGTCTCTTCCGCCAGCGCTGTCCACGTGGCTGATATTTGGTACTTTTGTACTGGCGACAGATATGACGCCACATAGTACTTTGCAAAGATGTACGTCAATGATATTGGTCTAAAGTTACTGGTTTTAGATGGATTTTTACCTGGTTTCGGTGCAGCAAGTACAAGAGCTTCTATCCATTGTTCAGGGAAGGATTGGGAGGTCTAGATGCCAATATAAATTTTTAAGAGGTATTCAATGGCACATTTAGGAAGATTCTTCAAGAAAATATTATGAATATTATCAGGCCCTGGTGCAGGGTTTTTGTTATTTTTTTAAATATGAAGGAGCTTATCCATCAGGAATTGACAGTTAAATGAATCATTGTTGTTACTTAGGAGAGTTTGGATGTTTGTTTGAGAGGTTAGGTATATAGACGGAATTAATTTATGAAAGGATGGTTAATAGTTATTATTTCTGGAATTGTTGGCGAATGACTCTGCCAGAGCATTGCAGATGCCTTGAGAACCCCTGTATTTTATTCCGTATTCATCTTCTAATATTTGAGGTAAGCTAGTTGAATAAGAGTCGCTAATTGATTTTATTTTATGTCACATAGTTGCAGACGGAGTTTAGCCCTTAATAGAAGATATAAAATCTTTAAAAGATTGTAGCATAGTATTTTTAAGAGTTAAGTGGGCTTTATCACTAGCTTTCTTATACAATATGCCCAGTTCTATTGATTTATATTTCTTATATTTTCTAAACGCTTTCTTATTTTCTTTGATGGCTAGCGTGCAATTTTCATTCCACCATGGGACTTGACGGTTCCGGATCACAATTCCCGAAGTTTCAGGGACTGCTGGTTGAGCAGCTGAATCAATTAAGTGTGTAAAGGCTTGAATGATTTGGTTAGTCCGATCTGGTGCCCACACATTTATATCGGGAAGTTTGTTGATGCTATTATCGACATATGATTGAAATAAGGTTCAGTTAGCTTCGGTACTAATCCACTTCTGATGAGTGCGGGTAATTAAGTATGGTTGAAAATCAGAGAGACGAATAAAAATGAATAATGATCGCTGTCATAAGGATCATTATACGAAGAAATTCCAAAGTCGTTGGATGAAAATGTCAAATCAATAACACTACTTTTTGCATATCTATAGAAAAATAGGTATCATTGCCCTTATTATGAAGCATAATATTATAATTTTTATCAAACCATTTCTCAATGATTCTGCGCCTTCGATCTGTTCTAGAAGATCCCCACAGTACAATGTGTCTATTAAAATCTCCCATGATGATAAGTGATTTTGGGAATTGCTTAACAATGTCATCAAGTTCAGTGATATGTATATCTTGGCTATTACGTAAATATAAGTTACAAATTGTGACAGTGAAGTTAATTTTAATTCTAATTGAAGTTGCTTACATTTGCGTTTGAAGAGGAACATTATGTAAGAAAAATTCTGGTTTAGTATAAATTGCAACGTCATCACTGGCAATGTTGGAATTATTTCTATTACAAAATGTAGATCTGTATCCAAACAATGAGCCACAATTTTGAAATTTAAAGTTTGTTTCTTGAAAACAGATTATTTTTGGTTTGAATTTGTTAATGAGAAGCTTGATGAATGGTTTTCTTGCAAAAAAACAACAAAAAACAATACAATTCCATTGAATAATGTTCATTGTAAATAGCTGAATTAGTTTATTTTATATTAACTTCAGCTAGAATGGCAATATTGGAGAAGGTTAGATCAGTGCTCTTCTGAATCTTCTCTAGCATAAGGTTTTTCATTGATATCTGCTTTTTCAAGTTTTTTGATAATTCTTGAGCATCTACTTTACACATCCCGGTTCGGTAAGTATTGGTGAATCGCTCTTAACATTGCTGTTAAAGCTGTAAAATCATCTGTGAATTCTCTGGCAATTGTTACAGTACAGTTATTACCCTTCGTTCTGTTAATGAAACTTTGGAATTGATGTATATTTAGTGGGTAGTGGACATTAGGAGATTGTAAGATGGTTTAATATTGGACCACGACTGATCGTCAACATTTTCAGAAGACATTTTAGCTTTTTCTTAGTTTTGGAAGATTGCTTCTGTATTGTTTCTTTAGTTTCAGTAGTTTTCTCTTCCACGTCCGAGATTTCCGAATTACAGTCTAAGAGTTCATTCTCGTTATCTGATTGATTGCTAACCATTTCTGTATTCGAGATTACAGTAGATAACGGTCTCTTTAATCTGACGGGGTTGCAGGCAAGGTCAACTTCCATTGAGTTTCCTTTCGAGGCAACAAGGTTTCAAGGTTCGAGGCAGGAAGTTGTCAAGGGCAAGGTTAAGGCTAGAATTTTCATTCAGCTTATCGCTTTCGGGAAGTATTGTAATTGCACTGGTTCAAATACTTTGTGAGGAACATTAGAATTAACAATAATCTCATTAGTTGATTCTGTGATTTCTACTGCCGTAGGGAGAGGTAGGGTATTAGATGATTGGGAATTTCATGGATTTGGGCAGATGGCCCTGATTTTTACATAAAAAACAAATAGGAACATCAGAGGTTACATATATCCAGTGGGGGACATCATCTATAAACACTTGAAATGATTCAGGTAATTTATGTTCATCATCAGGTGAAATAAATGTTTCAAGGCGAAAGCTGAGGGCGTGGCTCAAGTTGGGGTTATTAAATCCAGCACGAAGGAAAGTTAACAGTACTACAGTTCTAACACCGAAAGTTAATAGTTTTTGTTCTATCACTTGATGAGGGATTCTTGGACAAACATTTGAGAGAATAATTCTTTTGTTCCTAGAAATAAATGATCTTATTGGAAAAACTTGATTAGACACAACGAGGCTTTCATGATTGAAGACTAGATCATCTGCGACTTCCTTACTGGATAGATAAACACACAGTCTGTTGTTCGATATTTTCGAAGCAAACTTGATATGAGAGGGGTTAACTTTGGTAGATAACTTTTCAATAAATTCTACAATTGGCGCACTATTTGCCGAATCTATGATGATAGCATTTTCTTTCTTGGGAAAGAGAGATTGCATAGTAACTTTAGCATAATTAATTGTAGCCATACTGCTCTGGTTTCCTGAAGATTGGTGAACTTGAGAGGGATCCATGATGGTCACAAAAAAAAGAAACTTTTCACTTAGTTAAGCAATATTGCTTCACTTAAGAATAACTCCATTTCTACCGCGCTTTACATGTGACTGACTGGTAAGCCCCGAGTCAGTGAACGCACGCACAACGTGATTTTGCCCGGAGCGGGCGAAGCGTCTGACTACCACGGCAGTCAGGGCGCGACTGGCAAGTCTATATTCTCATTTCTGTAGTTGAAGTTTTGGGCTACGAAGCCTATGGGAACATCGTAACCATCTGTGAGTGGTGCACTGGCCAAATCTGATGTAAAACCTTTAACATAGTCACTGTCACTTGCTCTTGCACTGTGTTTTTTGTTATCTCTGTTGGAAGCGTCCTTGCCTACTGACCGTCTTCTTTGGTTGACGCTGGTTTCTACCTCATGCCGGCTGCCTAAGGTTACGAGCGTTGTACCTTGCGGTGGGTCTTGATAACATGAAGTTTCTGATGTAGAAGATTCCATGGCTGAATCCTCGTCCGTGGCACTTTCACTGTGTGTGGTAGGTAAATTGATGCAGTTGCTTTGCGGAATACCGCTGGAATTGTGTAGCACGTAAAGAGCATTGCTAACTACGTTGGCTGTTGATTCATTCACATGGAATGCCATTGATGAAAGTTATTCGATGCACTGGATGAACACTATATATCACATATTGCACTTATTACAAGAAGCACTTGAAATATAAACTGGTTTGTCGGTATCGGGCGGGCCCGTACCGACGATAGCCTTCCGACTTTTACGAGCGCTCTGCGATGTGAACGGTTCGGTGGTCGGGACTCGAAATGTGGTCAACCGTAATGATATAATTTCACTTGAAATAATGAGGAATTTATTGATTACTTATTCTAGAACACTGCCAGCCAGTTCAGTCTGTAAATGACAGGATTAACATAGGATCAGGTAGGTGATATTTATTATGATCAATGCTGCTGATAGTTAAAGGGCTGCGATTCTGTCGGATAGTGGCACGGGATCTGAGGTACTATTTGCAACATGGCAATCTGCTGGTGATTTCAGAAACGCTTTGGCTGCGATGCTTCGCATTGGTTTCATGTGAGATTTATGGAAACAAAATACAAAGCTTCATTTTCCATATTTAGGAGAGCGTACAAGTTTGAAGATAAATCATTTGTTCATTAAAAGGAATTCACGTCTGTTCCGGTTCTTCAGAGTGATTGAAAGGATTCGAAACGGGAAGATGCCACCCTGTCACGCCATGGAAACCACTTTAGATTCAGTCGCTTGTCAAATATACACCTCGCGTATACGTTAGAGGCCCTCGCGAGCACTTTTACGCCACTGATGATGAAGTTATGTATTTAAAATACAGAACTTTAATCTCTTGTTACCTGATCGAAGCGATTTGCGTCAAACACATCGAACTATTACAGTCGCGCATGATTATTGAAACAATTATCAATCAATTATTTATTATAATAATAATTAATCGGTTAATGACACAAATAATTAGCAAGTACTTTTTAATAATTATCGCAGAAACATGAACCGTTTGTTACATGTTTCGCTCTCCTCCCAGTCGAGCTGCGAGTACAACGTACGTGCGACTCTCAATGGGTCTCCGCGTCGAAGTGTTGGTGGCGCGAGCGATGTGGGGTGGGGCGGGGCGGAGCGAGTGCTGAGTGCGTGCGGCGGAGCACGAAATTATTTCTTAATGAAGTAATTTCCATAAATATGTTGTGTGGGGCGAGGGGCGGCGCCGGGCGGCGGGCAAGGCGAGGATATTCGCCGGCTGCTCGCCCGCAGAGGAAGAAGCCTGGCGCTGCAAGCGCAACGGACGAACGCACTGCTCTTGTGCCCGATCTGCTTTGTAAGAGGGAGAACGAAAACTGGAATACTCTCAACTGGTCTGTCATTCAGAAGGAGTTATATGTGGCGGTCACAATGAAGCCGATTTTGGCCGAAATTTCGGCCGGTCGACGTCGACAATACCAAACCGAACGGATCTTCGTTCTACAACCGATGCTTACAGAATCGTCTGACACTATGACCAACATGTGTTTGAACGAATCCGGAACTTCGGACAAAAAAAAGGAAATATTGGCCAATATCGACTCCATTGTGAGCAGAGCTTCAGGGTTTGGTCCGCGATCAGGCGCGAAAGGCCCATTTATTTCTCCACTCTATGCCGTCGGGATTGTTTTTATTCATAGAACATTTAATTTTTGGGGTAAAAATAATTAAAACCGTATGTGTTCTATCAGGGCGAATCTGTGAAGCTTTTCTCAAGCTCCAGATTTCTTCGCTCACTCTTATCCTACATTAAATTGAATTATCAATAAAGGTTGCAAGGAGAGTATTTCTCAAAATTTGATAACAAGTAATACTCGACGCCAGTAATAAAAACTATATGAAACCGATAGTTACAAATATTGGCTCTTAATCTTTATAAAGAATTCGATTTACTACTGCGAGAACACGGAGAAAGATTATTTGATAGTGATCACGAAATGTCTTTTTTCCCCACTAACAACTCTCAGAGCTTTAGAAAACGTGTATTGATAGTGAAGATACTTTTATAATAACAGCATTCATGTTTTTAATAACTACATTTATTAGCTTATACTTACAAGCTACATTATTTAAGCCTTATGTATATAACAACTAATCGAAGAACTGAAATAGGTCCATGTACATCGATTCTGTGTTTGGTTAAAACTTAATAAATATCTTTATTGCAAGTTTCACTCATTTTATTGTATTTCTTGCCGACGTTCGTGTCGATGTCGCAGTTCTGGCCTGTTAAATCCGATCTCTTCGACAGGGCTTCTTGTTCGTAAACTAACGAGACCAATTTTCTCACTTCCTTATTGAATGGCTTAGTTTGGACGAATAATTAAAGTCCATTTGATACTGTTCTACTTACTTAGAAGTTTGGCCGAAGTGTCCGATTTATCAGAAATCTTAGGACCCAGTTTAAGCTGGTCTGCGCTCTAGTGAGTTTATTCGATTCTAATCTGGCATGTTCGCCAGAATGCAAATTTGGGCTAAGGTAGGCGACGACGAACCTGAACTTATCTTAAAGTGAGATAATTGCGAAGATTATTTGATGGATACAGTGGGAAGTTACAGAATTTGGACTACATTGTCAATATTACTTAAATTGGATCGCACCCTTATTTCTATGGAGGAAAGCATTTGGACGTCATAAAGTGCTTCTAATGGTTGGTAGCATTGTCGTTAAATTATCTGTAAACTCTCAGTGGATAACAGTCATCTTGACGGTGATCAAAGTTATCAGCGTTACCCTGTGTTACAATTTTTCTTATGTCTATCATAAGCGACTGTCTATTAGTAATCGCAATTTTTACCCTACGTGTTACAAATATACTTCATTAGTTTCGAAATACGCATAGCAATACTAATGGTTCTTTTTATGTATTTGTGCGGCATTATGTTTCTACATCTGAACAAGTTGATGAATCTGGACCACCAAGAATTTCCTTAATTGAACCGGTATAATGGGATTAAAAGATTTAAGATGATGGACAAGTTACTCTCACTTCCTACATTGCCTAAGAAATCAGGCACAGATGTGTCTGAGAAATAATGATCAAAAATAACGAAAATTATTATTCAGTAATTTTTTCTCAGATGTTTATTCCAATAAAATACTAGAATTACCAAATAGACAAATTTAAACAATTTTTTTCTTAATGATTTGTATCAGTCCTCTGTATGCTTATTTACGACTTTTCCAGTCGCCGCAGATAGTCAAAAAAATAATGCGAGGTGCACGTATGGGCGTATCCGCATACATCCGCATACAATTAATAACAGAAATGCAAGAGTAAGATATGTAAAGGCTAATGGAGCTCGACTTCTCGTTTTACAACACGGTGTCGTTACTCGCGCTTTGATTTCCTAACTGGAATGAATGTCGCAATAATGGCCAGGCTAATTTGTTCTCTTGTTCGTGAATGGTTCGCATAAACTACTTATGTGTCCTACAAGAACGAGAAGTGCCGGAAAACCCACTACTGATGCGGTTGAAGGTATCGGAATGTGTAAAAACGGCTGGTAAAACAATTATATAATGAAAATTAGTTCTTCTATGATGAAATAAAAAATATTCAACGAAGAAAATATGTCTGGTTTTACGCAACGTTTCCGCACTAGGCGCGACTATAACGTATTTTGCCGATACCTATTTTTACGTCATAATCTGCAATCTTCCACTTTTTAGTCTTAAATCTGTTAGATGCAGATCTGGAGAATAATTCGCTATTAAGCAGCACCAGTTTCTTTTTGCTGCGGAAATCCACACTGGGCAGACATATAGGAGGAGTGGTCTAATGAAGGTTTTGTAGATGGCTATGGCTGTTGGGAAAGGGAGGTGGGAAGATCGATTAATGATGGGTTTTAATTGATGTAGCTTATTTTTTGCTTGTTGTATTTTACTATTGATGTGTTGGCTTCACTTCAGTTTAGTGTCTATATTAAGCCCGAGATATTTTACAGTACTATGAGGGTAGCCAATTAATGACTTCATTATTTATTGTGAGCGGTGCTGGAGGTGTATAGGGACTTCAAGCGCTTATTTTGATAGCTCACAGCAAAGGAAGAATTGCGCTCAAAGAAATCATTTGCGCAGTGCGCAGGGTTCCGGAATTGCCGGTAAAAGTGTGCGATAAAATGTTCAAATCGTTAGTTGTCCCATCTATGAACTATGGGGCAGAAATCTGGGGAGTGGATAGGATAGATTGACAAGAAAGCATCGAAACATATTATTTCAAATTAATTCTAGGAGTTTCTAGATGCCCAGCAAATATCGGAGTCTTAAGAGAGGTCGGTAGTATAGGAATTTGGAGAGATTTTAAAATGAAACCTATTAAACTTTGAATTAAATTAGCAGATGAACAGGCTGATACACGTACACATAGGTGCTTTAGAGTGCAATTGCAGGGAAGCGACCATCGCTACTGGGCGTTAAAAATTAAACGGCTACTTGACCGCGCAGGGTTGGGAGACGTCTCCGGAAATGGTGGGAGATAGGGGAACCCGTGAGATAGAACGGCAGATTTCCCATAGACTTGCGGATATTAACAGGCAAGAGTTCTGGGCAACAACCGCTGAAAAACGTTCGCTAGTAGCTCAAATCCATGCGAGTCCGTTATGGGGTTGCGAAAGTTACGTACATACTTTCGGAAAGGACGCAAGAGGGGGATACGCTTGGTTCAGGGTTGGGGGTGGATGCAGCGTAGACTAAAGGATGCAAGTGGTAATGGCATCTGTGTGCTTTGCGGTGATATGGAAGACTGGATCCACATCCTCTTAATTTGCTGTGCAACCGAAACATGGAGAAGAAAATGGATGGGAATGGGAAATTACTAATTCCCAAACAGGAACGTAATGCTCGCCCAAAACATTTTAGGTAATAAAAGGTCTAAATTTATGAAAGAATTAGGAACATTTTAGGAAAGGTTCGGAGCATTAGAGAAACTGAAATTAGGGAGTGGGAAAACAGCACTGGTTAGCTTGAGCGGAGCCTAGACTGGAAAGAAATAAACAAGTAATTAAGCTAACAATAAGTAAGTTAATCAGTAATTTTAAGTTAAGTTAGTAAACAGTTAAGAAATAAGTCATAAGTCGTAGTCAATTGGTAAGTAACAGGTCAATATAATAAATAAAATAAAGCTGGCATAGTAATAAGCACATTAGGGGGTGAAGGGAAGGGGGGATCGAAAATGTAAGGGCAGAGGCGTTTGTGCGGACGATCTTCTGTGGCGCTGTTTGATTTCAGGTGCTGAGGAGGCCAAGCACTGGAAAAAGACGGCGGGACGCCCGCGCCAGAAAATAAATAGTTAAAATAAACGTCGGATAGATTAGTATGTACTTCTGACGGCAGGTTTTTCCCCCTTCAGGGCTTTTTCCTGAGCCGTACCTTATGGTCTCTTTTCCGCGCTGATGCGATGGAGAGACCATTTGGGGTGAATACCAGAATTTGAAAGATTAGAATGCGAAAGGATGTAGGTATTGTAATGGCTTAAAGACCTTCGGCCTAGCCGCATAGGATCAAGTAAGCTAATTTGTTTGTAATAATTACCTATTAAAAATAAATATTTTGATAGCTGTTTTTGTAGGATTAAGTTTGATTTTTAAATATGTAGCCCTACTGTCTACACGATTGAGATACAATTGAAGAGTTTCTGATATCTACCAGTAAATCTCCGGCTAGAAAAATTACCGTGTCATCCGCGAATTCGGTCGTTTGAATGTTGTCTAATTTTGGAAGATCAGAAACATATAGATTAAAAAGTGAAAGGGATAGTGGTGAACCCTGTGGTAAGCCTGCACTTATTGATCTGGGATTTTAATGACGACTGTTGACGGAGACTGAAAACGATCTATTCTTAAGGTAGGTGGATATTTGAGTAAGATAATGTGGGGTACCTGTCTTTGTTAGTTTGTTGTTCATTGCTTCATGCCATATTCTATCATAGGCCTGGGTGATGTCAATAGAAATCCCAATATTTACTGTCATAACGCAACAGTCGTTGATTGATGTTTCCGGGTAGTCAACTGCTGGAGTCATTAGTCCCGTAAGTGTTGCGAATATTTTATCCCGGGAAGTGGCGGTGATTCCCTCCCAGCTGGATGGTTTTCCCCGGCGCCTGCCTACTCGATGGTTTGTGGGGAATATTCTCTACCATCAGTCTCCCCCAGCGGTGCACCGCCGGCCGGGACAAGCTCCTGACATGCAACAAGCAACTCCCGACATGTGTGGTAATGTAGAGAATGTGAGTGTACATGTGAGTGAAAGAGGGAAGGATAGAAAAAGGAGGTGGAAGGAAAGTCCGCGCGCGGTTCGTGGCTCGTTTCTTAGGGTACTGCTTCGGCATTCGCCTGGTATTGATCGGAGAAACCACGGAAAACTGTAGATCAGATAGCAAACTCTAGAGTTCTCATCCACACAGCAGAATAATTCGACTTAGATATACATATAGAGTGATAAAAACTGTCTGAATCGGCACTCGAACCGTAAGACCTTCTGGTCCGAGTCCCTACACACACCACGGCAAGCCGTCTCTGATCTGAACTCAACCGGTTCAAAACTGCGATTTTTGGGGTTGACTTTGTGATGTAACCCGTGAATGTTGTGGTAACGATCTCAACAGGTGAAAAACAAAAGAAGCTGTGGTAAATGATGAGGAAGAGAAATAGAATCGGAGGAAGAGAAGGGTAAAATGGTAGATGAAGGGAAACGGAATGGACGGCCACTGGAACAGTGCACGTAGAAAGGAATGGCGAAAGATTTGTTTTGGTTTAATTAAAAGAACAGTAAAAACCTCTCTGCGATGGATGAGGAGATCTGCGAATGTAACGTGTGCTTCAGAATCTCTTCTCACTTTTTTAGTGAAACTATTCGAAAACTTAATAGGGGTGGGGGTCACTGACACAGTGTTGCTACAGGATTATTTATTCTTTTTATAAGTATAAATGTTAATCTAATACATTTATATATCATTGTTAAAATAAATATGTTTCGTATAGTTTCGCATAGTTAGTATAAGCTCTAGTTGTGAAGAAACAACTGTGTGTCAGACAACTTTTACGTAGTATTTAAACTAGTGTGTCGATTTTCATGGTTTAATGTCATCTAGGAACATGATGTAAAGTAACGTACATGTGTCATACTCGTACATGGAATTCTTGTAGTAGTGAGTTGCTGACATTGAAACCTGATGTTTATGATTCATACGACGAGTGTTGTAATTATAAATATCTGTATTGCATGGAAATATATTCTCACCCTTATCTAACTCAGTTTTAACAAAAACACGCAATTAATGCAAATTTGTAAAGGCAAGGAGTAGGTAATATTTCAATTTCAATTAATAGAGGCTTTGTAGGAATCACAGGTATGGCATTTGCTTATTATTCGTTCAATCTATTTTTCTAAAATCAAATTCAATTAATCTAAAAGTCTGTATACGATGTGCTTGCTCAGAATATTCTGCCACATCACAAGAAGGAAGAACACAATTCACAATTTACATTCAACGAGCCACATGATGGCTGACAAGATTAAAGAATTTTGAATGAGTAACACAATTTAGTGTTCATTTCACTTATATGGATAATCTATTTGAGGTTTGACTAATTTGAGAGAACCAGAAATTTTATCCCTTTAACAGCAGCCAATTAAATGTTGTTCATTTTAAATGGCTCGTTCTATCGTCTGTTTGAAATTCAAAAGGCATTGAAACAAATTTTTTCTTCACTTTCTATAAATTTGTTATTGCGAAACCAATTCTAATATCTGAAATCGTTCAATTCTTTTGCAAAAACTTTGATTACATCTGCAAACAGAACTGTTCTCCCGTTTTTAATGAACGAGGACGTATCATTTACATATGAAAGAGGATCTGCCGTGAGATAGAACCCTGCGGGATCCCATGCTTAATTGGAAACATGAATAAAAAATGTTCTTCCCTCTCAGTACGGTGTTTCTTCTCATTTCGACTGATGTTTAAGGCACAATAATATCCAATCTAGGGCAACATCACGAATTTCATGTAAAGGCAATTTTGAAATTAAAATGTTATGGACAATGACATGAGAAGCTTTTTAAACATCTACAAATATTCCAATAAGTGCTTAAAGGTGATCCAGTGATGAATCAACATCTTTAAGAGAAAAAATGACCCCAAACCTTGAATATGATGTTATAAATCCATGTCGAGTGTCTGAAAAGGATTCGTTTTTCCTGAGACAAGTTTCGTACGTACGAAGAAGTATCTCTAATTTTAAAGAGAAGTGACAAGAGAGGAATTGAGCAGTAATTTTGGAATTTCATTTTTGATGTATTATTGAAATTGTGGCTTCATTTGGGTCGTTTAACCCAGAGAGGGTGGATTCATAATCCGCGCTGAGAATTCGACATGTGTGTTTGTGGAAGTGGCAGCCCGAAGCAGGTCGAAGGCGGCACAGATCCGTGCGTGGGGATGGGGCACGCACCGACAGACTCCAAATCAATCACGCTCGCTGCCGCGCCCAGAGATTAGTAACGATTTGTCCGGCCCGCGCTGCAGGCGGCCGCTTGCTCGGCGCAGCGCCCACCGCCGGACGACGGCCACGAGCTTCGTGAAGACTCCGGATCGGGGATTCACAAAACCCAAAGAGGCTAATGTAAATAGTTATTAGATAAATTTCAAGTTACCGCGCTCTCAACGCTTTACAAGCCGAATCGGCTGAAGCACAAATATACGCCCTAAATTAAATAAATTCTCTCCTCTCTGGGATTCCTAAACTTTTTCTATCAGTGATTACTTTTCAAAGAATGATTTTCTTACGTTATTCTCTATAATACAGCATACATACTCATAATCAAATAAGCGGCATACTCATATGCAACAATCTAATAAGCAGCATACTCATCCACATAGGCTAAATGCATCAAAGATAATAATTATTTCGTAGATCAATATTTTGGTCAAATCAAATTTTTCGATAATCAAAAATTCTTCATCATCTCAATAGCTGTCGTTCTATTGTTCTTTGTTAATCATCAATGGTTTCAAAATGTTCTACGATTTCTAAGCGATCATCACATTTCTCAGGTGTGTTGCAGGGAGTATTTAGCAGTAGCGTAACTAGGTTCTCGGATAACCCCGTGCAGAAAGTCTAAATGTGGACCCTACCCGCAATAAACGTGAGATTACGTTTTAAATACAATGGTAGAAGAATTCAAGAATATGGTAGGTGCAATGGAGAAAAAAAGCACAGAGTGCAATTTACTTTATTATTTGCCGATATCTATCCGCGGGGGCTGTTATTAAGGGCTTCTTCTCTTAGAGGTCGGCGCGGTGCGATTTTGTTACTTGATAATTGACTAAAATGCAGCTTTTTGTTACTTGATAATTGACTAAATTGCTAAATGCCTATCTCCTCAACAAGTCGAGGTATTTTGGTTTTTCTTTTTATATATTAATTACAAATGTATGTTCTAGAGAATGAAGTAGAATGGTAAACATAATGTGAAAACTAAAGAATCAGGATTTGACTATTTCAGGTAAAAATAAAAGTTTAAAAGTATATTCTGAACCTTTGAATGAGACGTTTAGTGACTATTTGTAGAAGTAGTATTAGTATTACTATTAGAAGTAGAATTAGTATTAGGAGTAGTAGTATTAGTAGTATCAGTAATATTAGTAGTGGTATTATTATTATTATTATTATTATTATTATTATTAGTAGTAGTAGTAGTAGTAGTAGTAGTAGTAGTAGTAGTAGTAGTAGTAGTAGTAGTACTACTACTACTACTACTACTACTACTACTATACTACTACTATTACTAGTAGTATTACTAGTAATACTTACTAGTAATACTACTACTATTACTAGTAGTAGTACTGGTATTACCAGTAGTAGTACCAGTACCACTACTATTACTAGTACTAGTAGTAATGCTAGTTCTACTACTAGAAGTAGTAGTAGTGGAAGTAGTAGTAACAGTAGTAGTAGATTAGATTAGATTTATTTAGTCAAAATAACAATAAAAACTGTACGTGACGTATGGGTGAGAAGATTATCTGCGTTCGTTTTCTTGAGTTTCAGAATCTCTTCCCATTTTAACTATAAATAGTTGAAAGATAAGTAAAAGTTTAACATAAATAAATAAAAATAAATTTTAAAAGTCGCAAGATTAGCAATATATGCAAACATAGACATGTTCGTTTCCGTGTTCTAGAAAACGCATTTGCATCGGTAAACGAATTGCGAGTATAATTTTTCTGCATTGCAAACAAAATAGTAACTCGCCCTTACTTCTACTCTTACCATTACAAGCAAAAGGAGAGTTCAACAAAACGTGAAGCAATAGTGAAGCTATATATAGTAGCTTCGTTATTAATATTAATAGTAATAGTAGTGGTGGTGGTGGTGGTAGTAGCGATGTTCTTTGCGGCTTACGCCGCTTCTCGCATCCCAGTCGCCACGTCTTTCGATCTTTCTAATCTTCCTTTTGAAGATTTCCTTCGTTCATTACCTGTTCTATCTCATTTTTTCACGTTTTTCTTGGTCTGCCTCGCTTCCAGTTTCTTTGATGAAGCCATTTAAAAATGTTCTTAAGCCGTCATCCTCTGGATACGACCATACCATCTCAATCTTTAAGCGTAATTTACAACCATTATATCAATATAAATACTCATTTGATTTTTTTGTCAACATTGGGTACTTTATCCGGTAATGAAAGGCCACAACAGCGTCTTCAAAAGTTCATTTCCATTGATTTTAATGTTTGCTCTTCGCTCTGACTTAATATCCAAACTTTTGAATCGTATGTAGATATGCTTTCAACCAGCTATTTATACATTCTTATCTCTGTCGTGCTTGTTATTTTTTCGATACACAAAACATTACTTAACTGTCTTGTTACTACTCTCCTTGAGGGATCCTATGTTTTACTTTTTCCGCACATCCACCTTCCTTTGATAAACACACCAAGGTACTTATAAGCTGTTGTATTTTTAATATAGCTGCTCCCAATTATTAAGTTTGTTCCTTACAACTCCGCAACAACACACTCAGAATTCAATGGATTCATAATTAAACCCCAAGATGTATATTCTTCATTTAGATTCCTCAGTATATAATCTATATCTTTTTCATCCTCGGCAAGAATAACCTGCTCATCAGCGAAGTAAAGAGTAAAAAATTTATCATTGTCAATTTTTATTTATCATTTATCTCCGCATTCCGACATCTCCAATTTTCAAAAGCAGCATTTAAATATATTTTGGAGAGAGTAGGAGCGATTCAGCATCTTTATCTCAGGCCTTTAGATATTTTAAATGGATTCGTTACCTTTCTTCCAACTTTGACACATCTTGCCATATCATTGTACAGGTTTTGAATTGCTGTTAATAATTGTATATTTATGTTTTGATGTCTGAGAACTTCCCATAATTTTTCTAACGGAACATTGTCATAGGCTTTGGTGAAATCTATGAAGACCATATGTGTTTCTAGATTATGTGCTAGCCTTTTACCTATCATTTGACGACGGCAAAATATTCCATCAATGCATGACCTTCTGCCCGAAAAACATTTTATTCTTCAATATCTTTAATTTCGTTTTCCAATCTAGTCTTTATAATTTTTCAGATATTTTAGAAACAGAATTTGTCACGCTAATTGGTTTATAATTTTGGCATTCTTTACGATCTCTTTTTTTATATATATTTGTAATATATGCTTTCTACCATTCTGTAGTGACATCTTAACCACTTATCATATAGTTGAAAATAATGGATAATTGCTTGAATAATACATCTGGGCTACTTTTTATTAATTCTATTGGCATACCATCTAGTCCATGTGATCTTCCATTTTTCATCAATCTTACAGCTTCGTGGACTTCTTTTTTACTGATTTCATTAATATTTTCGTAACTGTCTACAGAATTTTGTGTTATATTCAAGAATTCGGTCCAATTTTTTCTGAACACCTTTTTATAATATTCTTACCATTCTTTAGACTATAATTTGAAAATGATATTTTTCGTTCCAGTTGTTATTCATTGTTATGAGTGCTTCTTTTGAAAACCAGAGTTTACGATAGGGGAACGCTAAGGCACTCACTTCAATGGAAGTGCACTGACCCAGGAGCATCACGAAAATGTCCTTAAAAATGAAATTAATTCAATGGACTGAATATATTTGAGTATGTATTTAATAAAATAGTCTGGACAACGCTAAAAATAATACGTCAGTGAATCTGTCTGAAACCAATGCTGTTTTCAACAATAATAAGTAAACTATCTAAATTATTAACTATTATTAATCTAAATTATTATGATAATTATGTAAAGTTTCTGTTAATTAATATTATTTCAAGGGATGATGAAATATGTAATAGTATTTATGATTAGTATGTTGTGTCATTGATATTAATTTGTGGTTTCTTCAAGAGTAGATTCACAACATTTAATTTGAACGTTTGCAAATGAAGTGAATTAAATGTTAATATTTCGTTGTTATTATATTACTTGTAGAAATTGTCACCTGACCGAAGTTCCTCTATATAGAACGAATGAATGTATACATGTATTAATAATTAATCTCTAGTTTTACATATGAAACCAATACCTAGGTGATCGTTCACAAACTCACCAGCTATAGTCCACTCTTTCTACAGATACAGCCACTATGGTTACGATGTTCCTTCATTCTTTCGCCTGATGTGGCCGGACAACCTTAGTATGTTCTTGGGTACCATACAAGCGTACTCACACGCCTCTATCAGCGTTGTCCAGTTTTATCAGAAAGAACACTGTTCGCACCCAAGTAGTGCCAGCTGTGATGTGGAGGCTTGTAATGCACGGGTTCTGGAGGCAGCAACCCAAACCCTGTGACAGGCACTTCGGAAACGGCGTTGTGCAGGGAACATGTTGCACATATCACACTCCTATGTCACACGCAGTCCAGGGCAGATAGGTCAAGTTAGAATGATGACGGGTGGGAGCGCACACAATATCATTCATGCCCATGTACCGGCTTAGGTGGTTCAGGGCATCAATTACACTGCGGTGCCTCTGATCAGGACGTCCTAGAGTTCGAGTTCCAACGGTAACAGAATTTAGAACACTAGCTACACAGCTAGGTCCAGTTCAACCGCTGTCTGGAGGAGAACTCTAGCGGCCGGCTGCTCTGATCGGAGTAGCGGCCGGCAACTCGGATCGGAAGTTTTCCGGAGTAGTACAGTAACAAACGCGCCACGTACTGCGCATGATCTTTCCCTCCTTTTCATTGTCCTTTCTTCTCCCCTTTCTTACTGTGACCTATCGGAATGTCACACGAGTGTAATACAACGTAATGCACCTAGAATATTAAAATCCAAGAACACGTGTGGCATAGCAAGAAACTATAAACATTTAGGCGCCATGCTGGATGCTAGACGAGAAATATATTGTCGAGACACGGCAAGGCCTGGGGTCATTAACATGGGATTCATTATGGGAGGGCATTCAACATTTAGCTTTTACATAAAGAAACGAGTTCTCACTTTCACGGAAGCAGCCACGCAGTTCACATTGTATGAACATTATGAAATTGTAATTTTGCGATAATACATTTATGGTGGGGGTAAATGTTTGCTAGGTGAATCCATAATAGTGTAGGCCAATCAGTATTGTTAATTTGAGTTTTAAGTGGGTAAATGTTTGCATTGTTTTAATAATAGTTTTTAATAATAGTTTGCATTTAAAATATTTAGAGTTATTTTTCGTGGGGCTATATGAGGCTAGTTCCGTATTGGGAATCATAAATGATTAATCCTAAGGAAGTGCTGGTCGCGAATAGAGGTTTCACCCGAAGCTTAGTGAGGGAAAGCCGCGACGTGATAATATTAGAGTAGATGTAGGGATTTTCCGAATAGCGGACTGTATAATTAGCAACAGTTGGGTGACATTCAAAGTTTACACGGACATTAGGTTCATAAATTACACCACAGGAGGACCCAGGCCATCCCCTTTTGGATAAGATTAACCGAGAAGACATTCCGTAAGCTTACGAACTTTATCAAAGCCGTTCGGTTGAATAATGTTTAAAGTCCATAGAATCATGAAATAATAACGAGCTCGAGACATTCTACTAAAATATTGAAATAAATGTTATTTGTTGTTTGAAAAGAAAAGGCTGATATTTCATGAATTGCTATCAATTCAGTAAGTAGTAAATTCCATAGAAGTTCCAGGAATCGTGATTTCTCTACAGAGTCACACGTTCACGTGCAACAGGTAAGATTATGTATGTTGTACATCGAATCATGCAAGATCTTAATAAAAACGGAGATAGTCAAACTATGAGTAATTAGAGCAGTTGACTTACGAACATAGCAGGGCAGATTAAATTAAAAGAATCATAAAAATGTTACAATTCGTTACCAAGCTTGGGATATGATAAAATAGGTTTAGTTATAGATAGTTGATGCATTAGAAAGGTTCATTTTGGTTATAAATTGGCATGTCTAACGCGGGGCTGATTCATTTGGTTGTTTACCGCAAATCCCGCAAGCCAACGTGTTGGTCGGCATCGTATCTCGCCATCCAGTGGGGGAAGATCACTGCTAACTCCGGAAAAAATGCACTACACTTACGGAACTAATGACCTTATCAGTCGACAGGGCCGGAAACATTAATCAGTCAATCTATCATGCCCAAGAAGGATTCGAAGCCACAACCTATCTGCTCCTTTTGTATTTGCAGTCGGCAGTTAGTAGTGAAGTTGATCTCTTCTTTGATTGCGGTCGTCTGGAGTACGAATAGAAATTGTGTTGTGAGAGAATGCAAGGTAGAAAAGACGAAATCATCCTTGAGAAAATGGGCGAAAGTAGCGCCGTCGAAATGCCACGTCGCTCCCCCACCCGCTCCTTTCCCACATTCTTCACCTCCTAACCTCCCCCGTCTCTTCCCAACGCATAACCAAACACTTCAGAAGATGACCTACTAGTGCAGATGCACTTGTCACACAACTAATACAAGAACTTAATTAGTGCAGATTCAACATGCTACTGTGGATAGGCGCTGATAGACAACAGACGAATTTGCTGGGAATGAATCTTACGTAACACTGTTTTAAGGGAGGGCGATTTATATTTTAAGCACATTTTCGTGCGGTTCTAAGCGTTGAGATCACTCACGTCTCTGTATAGTATAAGAGAAATACACATTCATGAAATGTTCTATTAGCTTTGTCTGAGAACATAGTTTCAAACAGTCATTGGCAGCTTCAATTTTAGTAACAATAAATTCACAATCGCATTTATCTGTCTTCTAAGCAAAGTAAAGTTCAAAATACAGAAACAAAACATCAACCAATAGTTGAGTCGGAATTTAAAGGTAATGAAATGTTATATATTAGATGATATGTATATATAAAATTAAACAAAGAAATTGGAAATAGAGTTGCCTTAATCATTATACTTTTCACATTTGATTCCTTTTCACAATCGTGCTCCATGTTTTTCTAGCTCAGTCCCGATTATTATCCAATGCTCGTTCTTGGCTTGGATTTCTTGATTTGGTGATTTGATTGATTGATTTAGTGATTACTGCATATTTTCGTTGGTTGCGGTGATCCTCCCCCGTTAGATGGCGAGATCCGGCAACGACCTACGTACACGTCGACTTTCAGTGGTTTTCCCCAACCAAATGCCTGATACCAGCGAGGCACTGCCTCAGCCTGGACATGCTCTAAGCTCCCGACTGGTCTCTCGACATGTGTAGTAGTGCAGTGTGTAAGTGTAAGTAAGAAGAATAGGGCAAAGAAAAGTAAGAAAAGATCGCGCGCGGTCCATAGCGCGATTGTTAGGGTGCTGCTCCAGCATTCACCTGGTGTTGATCGGAGACACCACAGAAAACTACCGATCAGAAGACCATCGGCTGGAATTCTCTCCAGATACCGGCTGAATTCGATCTGTCGAAAATCCTACCATCGTCAGAACTCGAATAGTAGGACTTCCCGTTGAGAAGCGCTGGAGTTCTTGGGCTGAAATGGTCTCATTATCAACAGTTCGTTTGGGTGCTTCCTGGGTCGGAGCGCCGTCCGTTGCTCTGCTGACTGCGCCGCCGGCGTCAGCGTCGCCCGCGGTGCCGGCGCCTTTGAGCCGCGGCGTCGCGTCCTCTTTAATCCACAAAGGCGCTTCGATGTGGACTCGCCCCACCGCTCCTCACCCCTCGCCACCCCCTGCCTTTTCAGCCTCGAGCCGTGCCGTGCCGTCCCACCCCGCCCCACCCGCTCCTCCGCGCTCCTCCCCGACGAGACAAGGCGGCACGGCACAGCACGCACAGTCCGTGAGCGACCCGCGCGGCTCCACATCAGATAAGCGCCGGAATTATGTCCATTAGTTCATCTTTGAAATGTCCGTTGCAAATAATACGTCATTGTCCGCGTTGTATGCGCAGGCGTTGGGCGCGCATCGCCCCCGCGCCCAAGACGTACCGCCCCCCGCCCCGCCCCGCCCCGCCCCACCCCGCCGCAAACGCAACTACGTCTCAACAAAGAAGCGATCCAGTTGCTGGGTTTGCCCTCTATAGATACAATGTTATTTGTTTCGTAATATTTCATGTACATAGAATGAGTAAGTTGTGCGTGTACATAGGATGTTCGAATGACCGATGATAAGAGCTACCTCGTTAGTGAGTGAGAGAAGAGGATTTTGTACGGAGTAGGGATTATAAGTGAGCTTATCCATAAGTTGATTCGTGCTGGTTTAGATCTTTCAGAACGGTACATAATATTTTTATGGGTGACACTTGGTGCTTTATACATGACGCATATGTGCTGCGACTGTGAAATTTCTTCTGAGGGCTTCAATCGAGTCATAACCTCGGCTGATTTCGTTACCGGAACGAAGGCAACCGTCTGAGGATGAGTTTTGTTCAGAGCACTTAAAAAAGCTTAAAAAAGAAACTAAGTGAAATAAAATATTAAATGAAAGTAAGGAAAAATTCAAATAATACCAACATATGTTGACAGAATTCATGCAACTATTTGTGAATGGCATGAAAGTGAATAGGAAACACTTGAGGAAGGCTCAAGAGGCGTAGGTAGGCTGACTGCAAAAGTGGTCGTTGTGGGCGACCTCAACCCGGTGAGAGCATGGGTAGGATTTCAAGTCAGTGTCATGTGTAAATTTGAAAAGCTTTTATCTGAAGGTCGAAATTACTAAGACGTACAAAAAATTTCGAAAGGAATTTGTTCTGCAGTACTCGAAAGGCTTGATCTTTGAAGTAACGAAACGTTTGAGTGTGAGTGTGACTACTTATATAAATCATATCATATCTTCTGGACAACTGATCATCCACTTCTGATTCATTTCCGGAATTTGCTTCTCACTGAAGCGGTCGTGTTCGTATTCTGCGTGTTAACTTAGTTTCTTGAAGGGCGAAACTGATATTGGTAATTGAGCTCATGATTTTTAGTTTTAAACACAATAATTCTTTTGCCACGTTAAGAATTCATCTTTTATCTGAATTTTATCCTCTTCCTTGTGATTGGCAAGCGCCTTGATTAGTAAGTACAACTCCGAAGCAGCAACCTAATTTTCCCTTCTTCTTGTCTTCGAGAATCAGTTGTACGGTATCTACGAATGCAAATACGGAGGTGTTTCTGGAAATTCGGCAGTTTTTCTGCACCGTATTCATATAATACCAAACCCTTGCAATCCGTTTCTTCGTAACTAGACGTTTCGTGTCAAACTGCAACCGAGACATAATTCATGGTTATGTTCCTTCTTAACAAGGCAGGATACGTTCCCCATGATCTGTTCCGGCGCATGAATTTTTGTGGCTGCTCGTTGCTCGGACAGCATGCAATGTGTGGTGAGTTACGAGGCGTCATTGTTGTGCATAAATTCGCGGGCTTACAAGACTGTGGGCTTGCGAAATGGCCTGACATGCGCAGAAGCCCTAAACTTTATGAAGGAACACAATAAATGTGGTTAGCACGTTATCAAAGTATGTGCTTCGTATAAACGAATTATAAGTATAAATGCATATTATCATTCATTCTGCACCTAAGGTCCCTACCTGTGTCTGCACGTAAGGTTCCTACCTACTTTTATTGAGGTTACCTGTTAAAAAATATTTGCAGGCAACAATGAAACAAAATTTTACTTTTGGGTAATAGAGTAAAAACATTGAAAGGTAGAAACATGTAGAAAGTTGCCAACTTTCTTTCAACAGGTTTAATGAATATTCTGATACAAATGCTTACCAAATTGAAACAAAAGAATGGACTTATTTTTGTAATGTGCGAATCCAAACAGTAAACTGAGTGGAACAAACTAATCTCCTTATAGAAATGTTTCAATACGAATCACGAAATTTATTAACATATTAAAAAAATATTTTTCAATGTAGTATTTAATAGATAACTTTTGGCGGGAGTTTGTATCATGAGTGAAAGTACGCATTGCCCTTATATAAACAGGGTTATGATAGTGCGTAGTCCATAGATATTTTCTTTGTGTGTTCATTGATTGGCGTAGTTATCTTCTCACTTCCCCGTGTATCTCAATCCAGAATTCACTACATCATACTCTGGGCAGCAATATGAAAAAAATTAGGAAAGTGTTTCGGTGAACGCAGAGGCAGCGTCGGATGAACAGGTCGCATCTGTCACCCATCCATTCATCCCAACTCCTCTCCCCTCCCGGCTCGTAACAGCTGAGATGGTCCTACGAGGTAGATTCGTAAGCTTACGCAGCCGGAGACATTTGGTACGCTGAGAAGAAGGCTTTGTGGTACACCAATGAATTAAAGAAATAAAACTATGTCTGTCTATCCGGGAGGCGGGTTTACGATATTCTTAAGACAGCTTGGTAAACAAAGAGGGTTTACAAACTATCCTGAAAGAAAAAGAGTTTAAAAAATATTTTTCAGACGCTTCGGAGTTGGGAGGCCCTGGCGGTGGGGGAAGTTCCCGAAAATTTGCGACGGTTTGACCACAGGCATAACGACCTAAAACTAATAAAAATGTTGCCTAAACACTTTTGTTTCACACGCACACACACATTAGGACTGGGTTAGGGCAATGGCAGGCAGGGAGTTCATTTATTCGAAGCTCCCTCTTACTTTGTTACGTTTGTTTTAATTTAGAATTTGGATATTTTTTATTTTGAATTTGTAACATTCCATTGTTTAATGTTATGTTTGTGTTTAAAGATCCTTTATTTGCAATTTTTATTCTTATTGAAGAGTTTATCTGCGGTGCGAGTAGTTTATTATCAGGATACTTTGAAATTATTTTAATGTTTTCCGCTGAGCGTCTTAGATTAAATTTTTAACACAATCCGCCTTTAAAAAGTTTTCCAAACATTTTGCAAATACTCCGTTAGTATAAGTGTTTAAGTTCTTTTGAGTTCCTTTCTAATTTGCCTATTTGGCACGTACCATGGGGCATTAGTTTTGCGTCTTTATTTTGAACTATTTGAATTTTCCCTACGTTACTTTTGGCGGCACCCATCCCAGACCGGGCAAACATAAGTAAGGAAAGGACTAACGATTGATTTGAGTAATGACATTCCACAGGTTCCAAGTCAATCAGTCCACAGGACAATGTTTCATTAACACAAAGTCCAGAGCAAAAATATCCGCACCATAATGTTCACTGCCCAATATTCATGAACGGAATGTCCACAGCAAAAATGTCAAAATTATTGTGTACAAAATTAGTAATTCCAGGTTCTGTTCGATTGAAATGAAATTTCTTCATCAATAATAACATTCATATTTTATTTTTACCATTCTTGTTAGTAACATAAATTTAAATTAATTTTTAAAGTAATTTGAGAATGGTTTCTGGACATTACGTGAATAATTGGACATTTTTACAAAATATTGGAAACAAACAAAATAAAACACAACAAATCATGATACAACTCCAAAGCGGATACATTAATGTTGGACATCCCATAAATAAAGTGAAGGTGAATTGAATCGAAGGTGAATAATCGAAGGTGAAGGTGAATTGAAAAAATAGTAAGCAGATTCCAGAATTACAAGGTCAACAATAATGTCAAACAATATCTACGTGCTCTTTTATACCATATGATGCATGTTGATCCTGCGTAAATGAAAAGTGAAATGAAATTACCGGTTTTTACATGAAATACTTTAAAAAATCAATACAGTTGCTGTCGATTTTTGTCAATGAAACGCCGTTTTCCGTATCATTCCTTGGAGCGTTAATCACAGTGTACATTTTATGCTACTGGACATTCCTGCTTGGACAAAACACAATGGGCCCATTATAAAGTGTTCATTTATTCTAATGAACATATCCGAGAGTGGACATTTTGGTAGTGGACGTTTACTTGTGGACCAATTGAATGCTAACCATTCCACATTGTACGCTTAGTCTACAGTCGTAGCGCCGTCGCGACGCTTCGGCTTGCGGTGACATCAACGCGCGGCGGACGACGAGCGCGGGGCCGGAGTGTGCGCGGCGGGTGGGTGGTGCATGAGGGCCGTGCACGAAGTGCGGCCCGCGCCACTCCTTTGTTTCGGGCGCGTCGGGTTGCTTCTTTTACGCGCGCGCGCCCGCCGCCTATTTATTTAATAAGTGTTTGTTTCTATTATTAAGCAGGCCGGCGCAGGGGTTGGGGGATCTCATTAATTTTGGTTGCTTGATGCAGCAGCCACAGTAGTACGAGATGAAACCGCTCCGTCGACTGCTCGGCCTCCTCTCGCTCTCCGCGCTCTTTTTCTCTTCTCGTCTTCTTCTGCTGCTGCTTCTCTGCCGCCGCGGCCCCCGGCTGCCGGTCCCGGCCTGGGGCTCCCGCACGACCTCGCGTCGCTGCCTCAACCAAGTCAGCTGTAAATCAATCCGCCATCTTGGCTCTTCGTCGTTTTGTTTGTATCTACGGCCTCGCTGAGTCGTCTTGCTGTCCAGTGAGCTGCGGGCATCATCTCCACTTGCGTTGCCCCTTCTCCGTCACCGCCGCCGCTTCGCCGCCGGCGCAGCCGTTCTCGTCCTGCCCCCGCCCCCACCCCCGTGGGCCACTGCGAGTTTTTCGTCTGACCTTTGAGGCAGTCTCCGGCCGGAGAAGATTTCTCTTTGAAATGAAGAACATTAGGCGAGTAAAAAGATAAGACGGAACCCAACGCAGAGAACGGACTGCGGTCGGAGACTGCGACAAGAAGGATGTCTAGAGTGTCATTTGTACGCAGAGCTTCAATGCTGGGCGGAGACGTATTTTGGAACAAATTCAAAATTAATGCTCTAACTGTATCTTTAAAACGAATCGAATCTCTGAACCGTTGTTGTGCTGTGTAACGTATAATACGGCCCCATTCATCCCAGGGTCGACTTTCAGGTGTTTTCTTCCCGTCCTGTGGAGGCGTGTCGGGCGCCGCGGCCCGTCGCTCGCAGGCGCTGGCTCTGCCAACCACACGCCCGTGACACGCCGCCAGGCCCCTGTCCGCTTCCTCCACGCTAGTGATGCGTCGTCAACAAAACAGCGATGTTTAAAATTAAAACTTTGATGTTAAAATATATTGAGATGAATCATGTCATCTTTATGACTTGAATTTTCATAAATGTGTGTATAAGTGGTAATTGAATATTATAGCGATTTCGAAAAAGTGATTGTTTAGACAACAAAACGACGATGTGCAGTAGGCGATCGTATAAAAAGGGATTACTGCAAGAAGCAAAGAGGAGATCGCAATGTCGCATTGTCGTGGAGGTCGGTCGTGCAGATAGAGATCGTAGGAAGTTGCCATAAGGGACTGTCACGCATCACGTAAAATGAGCTTTTTCAATCATTTTCTGGTCGATGTACTAATTGACATGAACGCAAGGAAGAGTAGGAAAATTCGGACGTTCTAAGTAGAAATTAGCTTGGGCAAAGAAATCGTAAATTTAAAAACACCCTCAAAGAGGGTATAACAAGAAGCTGTATGGTGTAAAGAAGATACTCAAGTTTTCTCGATATCAATTCATTTCCAAGCATGCTGTGCGGACTTCAGTAAGGGAAGTGAAAATTTTCAAAATAAAAGGACTTTTTAAGTTTTGTTCATGAACAGATTGTAGTAAGTTTTAAATTAATTAATATAATAGAATCAGTTAGTAAATAACCATTATATGGGTTTTGAATTTAGTAATAACGCACAGATCTGTTCACGAAATTGATAAATGATTATTGTATGTAACTATGGAGTGAATGTGATAGTTTATTTTTCATTGTACAATAGTTTAAGTAAATGTTTCTACATGTGTGTGTAGATATCAACTTGAAAACATTAATCGAATGTGACGTTGCCAGAAGAATATATTTCAAATAATAATAAATAGCGTATGGAATTATTACGATAGAGTAATGGCTATAAACTTGGTTTTATTATTTTAATAATAATTAAAATATTTCTTCATCGGTCGCAATTTCCCCCAAGTAAAGATTCTACTTGCCGAGAACCCGTAATGAGCGTTGAGTTTTCAGGCTCACTAAATAATTACGCTTTTCCACTCTTGAAATTCAAACCAATAGTGTTTAACTATACATACAAAATGCCCTAACCAGGGCTGTGTATCTTAAAAAAGTTTATCGATTTTTCTAACTATTTTTTTTACCGTTTCTCCCTACTGGTCAGTTGTGTCAACTGTGTCTTATCTATCTTAGGAGGCGGTATACATCCATAGCTATGTCGATGCCCAATAAACAGCGTATAAACTATAACATAACATGTTTGATTTTATAATACCTTTCACTTCTTATCAATATTTGGCGCATTTTGGAACATTTTGGACATAATTCATGACATAGTCCTATTATATGCCACTCGAGCATCGGAAATTCTCAAATAAATTCCCTCTCCGATTCGGGGATTCATTGACAATTTCTAAGCACTCATGATATTACCTATCGTAAAAAAACCTTGAGATATAGGAGCATTGTGAGTACGAGTATAATAAGACATTTTTGGTTTATATAAAGAAAAACCTGAACTAGCAAAAGTAGATAGAAATTAGGAGAAATAGAAAGAAGGCAAGGGAAGAAAGAATATTGTATTTTAAAAACTATCGATGTTTTTGAAACTTGAAGTTTTAAAGATGGTTTAGAAACCTATAACATTAAATTTGGTGGCAACAAATTTTAATTTGACAGCGAGCGTGTATATTAATTTATAATTAAAATATAACTGGAAACTAAGATATAAAATGCCTCTCCATTTGAGAAATACGATGAAACACGAAGGAAATATCAGAACATCAGGATTATTTCTGGCGAGCAATTGTTTGCTCAGTGACGATAGTATAAACTGCGTTCGCCTGGTTCCAACAGTCTAGCAGTGACAACTATCAGTTCTTATTTCATATTTTATCTTTCACAAAATTGTGATTATGGTATTTTTTCATTAACGAACAAAACGCTGAAAATGTAAACTATTCGACCACAAAATATCGATATTCAAAAGAGTTCGTCATCAATACATCTATGTTTAAAACATCAATGGTTTTACAGAAACATTGATGTCTTTTAAATACGTCGCTTGCTCAAGGCCGCTTGGTTCGATGGTGCTTGCTTAAAATTGACTTTAGATCTTATTTTCGAAGTTTCGTTGTTTTCTTCCTGGACACTCTGTTTATCATTGGTGATGCCTAATACTGAAAAATGCTTGTATTTACTAATGCAATTGCTTGTACTAATGCAAATGGTTTTGTTTCTGTAGGGCAGTAATATCGAAACAAAAATAACTTGGGTGTTATGTTATATCGAACCATAACATCTTTTGTTGTTCGATAGAATGCAAGGCTCGAATGCTGACAATCGTATATTTTAAAAAGAAACTTTTCGTTTTTGCAATATTTTTGTTTTAGTAATTTAAATTTATCTAGTCTGTTAATGCTTTGTTTTCTATCTTAAGTTAAGAATTTGCTTGTTGAACTGAATTATGGGCTAAGTGTTTATACACTTCTTTGTAGTCTAGATTTTTAATTTTTTGAACCAATGCACACACGTCACTTTAGTGAAATCAGAAATACAAACATTATTATTGCCTTAATATTGATCAAATCACTGCAAGCTTCAGTGTCAGGAAACATGATGTTCTGGAAAAGACTCACAAAATTTTCCAGAACATGAAAGATCTATTCTGGAACTAAACGGGAATTGATAACTACTAGAGGATGGATATAATATGCAAATACATATTTGCTTGTGCATTTACATATTTAGACCTTTTTACATGTTTTGTCATATTTTCTGGAAAACCTGCCTGATGGAGCAAATGTGCGTTATTTATACGATATTAATAGATGAATACGATATTATTGTATAAATAATGAAACGTAGGGCTCTTATCACTTTTACTATTTTAAGCATTTTTCAATACATATTTCTATGCATATTTCGGCCTTTTTAAGTTGCATATATTCCACTCTATTATCATCACACTCCTCTTCCGAAACGGCAGTCTTACTGCTTTAGGAAGTTCCATCCACATCAGGGTTGTCAGACACAATAGGATGAATAATGGAATGCGGAGCTATAAATTTGGTACAATATGATAAGATTGAAATGAACAAAATTATGGTACATTTGCTTTTGTATGATTTTAAAAAAATTTAAATTTTAATTTTAATTTTTAATTTAAATTTTAATTTTAATGGCAAATATCAATCTCAAATATATTATTAGAAGAAAAAAGTATCTTATTTCTTTGAAGTTTGAAATAACACAAATTTAATTTACTTCGAGTTCAAGAACCCATATCCAATTTTCCTTTTAGTATAATATCAGTAATATTTCATTTATTTTTTTATTATTTAAAAATGTTTCAATTTCGAAGTGGCTCCAGTGGTATTATGGTACATTAATGTTTTGGGTGTACTTTATGGTACGATATGGCAACTCTGGCGCGGCCAGGGCAACGGGACGTGGCCTTTGGCTCCGCTAGCGCCCCCTCGCGGCCGGTAGGAGGTATCTTATCTGCGCAGCAACTGCAGGGAGCCGCAGATTGGTTGACGCCCCACAAACGACCAGACGTCTTATTCCTCTCCGCGTCTCCGCCTCCCCGAGTTATTACTGTCACCACTGCAGATCTACAAGGCGTAGAAAAACTGACAGAAAGAGATGATCCTATTTAAATGCTACTTGGCGTCTTTTTGCCTTTTGTCGCCAACGTCTCCCGGCAGCTACTACGCCGAAGATGAAGCGATCTAGATTTTGTTCTTATTTACTCTCCCTCCAGACGCTGTGATGTTTCTCGAAACGGCGAAAAGTGCATCCAGATTACACGCTCTGGCTGGCTGATATTCAGGCTCTTGATAAAACACGGTGAAACTTAATTAGATGACAATAGAGCGCGCTCAGGGTGTCTGTTTCGTATTTACAGCGGGTTGCAATTCTCTTTGTGTTGATTGGCGAAGGAAACCCTGCCAGGCCAATAATTCAAAGTTCGCGCAGCATCATGGAGCGCGCTGCCGCCCACCGCCACTGCCGTTGCCATTACTGTTTCCGCCAGCGCCCACCGGCTGTCGCCTATAGACAACACCGCCCACCCACCGTCACCCACACCAGCGCACCCGTTTGGCATCGATCGTAGCCCATCGCAAGGGTAGCTGCCATCCCACCACAGCCCACTTGGTGTTGTCATCTGCCATTGGTGACTTGTTAGGGGTTCACTTGTCGAACGTTCCCCCGCCTTCATTCCCGCACTTACAGCCGCTTTCCCTTGCCACTACCTCGCTCTTCGCCGATGACTGGAGGAGAATTCTAGTGACCGGATGTTCTTATCGGTAGTTTTTCGTGGTTCCTCCGATCATCAGATGAATGCCGGAGCACTACCCTAAAAAGGGGACACGGACAGCGCGCTATCTTTCCTTCCTCTTCCTTAACCTATCCTCACGCCTTTCTTACACACACACAATTACAAGCAGTGCACTACCACAGATGCCGGGATACCAGTTGAGGGCTTAAGAGTTTGTCTAGGCTGGGGCAGTGTTCCGCTGGTAATAGATACCTAACTAGGAAAAACCCCGTTGCCAACGTGCAGGTCGGTGCCTATCTCGCTCTTCAGCGAAGGAAGATCACTGCTGATTCACGCGAAACAAATGCACTACACTCACGGCACTAATGACACTAGCAGATCACGCCGAAAACAGTTATCTTTCAACAAACATGGCTTACCATCACCCACCATCCCCCCTTTCCATCTTCTACGCGCAATCATCCATTCACCATTGCTCTCCACATTGCCTGAAAGCAAGTGTCTGCGTGCACCTCAGTCTGCCACCGTTAACTATTGCATACTTGCCATCACCCGCTAAACCTTGTCCATTGCCATCCTCAGCTGACGCCTACTGTCCTGTGGCAAAGCACCCCGGTACCTGCCCCCTCGTCCTTATTCGCCATGCCATCGCCACTTGCTCAGATCTCGAGCGCCCGCCCGCTCACCATTCGTGGTCGTCGTTTTCTGCCACCGCAGGTTCGCGCTGCGCCGCTCGCTTTCGCTTCTCCAGCTGCGCGTGGCCGCCAACCGATGTATCAGCGTGTTTTAGTGCAATTTAATCACAGTCGTCGCTGCCATTCATTCGCTCTTCCTTATTCACAGCCCGGCTGCCGCTCTCCCGCTCTGAAAGGCGCAGCCATTGCTGCGCTGCGGATGGAGACGGCAGAGGGCTCGCTGATGAAAATGCGGAAATTGATGCAAATTGTACACGAGAGTATTGATGTTGATGATACTAGTGTTGGGTTTGAAAACGGTCATTTTTGAGGCTGATGATAAAGGAACGGCGGTTATATGAATTTGATGGCGATGTTCTTTGGATGAGTGCTTACAATCACGGCTAAAGCACTGGCTAGGGAAGGGCGGCAGTGGGAGTACTAGTGTCTGAGCGCCTTATCTTATACAGGATAAACGATGAGCGCAGTCGCCGTCGGCGCTGCCTGCTTGCCGGGCTACACGCCCGGTGGCCACCCCGCCCCGCCTCTCCCGGCCCGTTGCCACGCTCTCGCGCCACGCCGAGTGAGTTCGCACATTCCGCTCATGTGACAGGTTTCTAGTGGTAGCGCTCTCCGAGCACTATGTTGAAAGTCAGCTTCTCCAACGAAGATAAATTTATCCACTCCACTGTAAATATTTCTATAAGGCTGAGTATGAAATATTGAATTACCCAGGAACAAAGGCACTTCTACATTAATGATAGGATTGTACTCCTGGTAGCGGCCATGAAATTTAATGAAGTAATGGCGCGCTTGACACTTGTAAAAATGTCCATCGCTCGGCGGTTGGGCGGGACCCGATATTCGGAGAGCCGTGTGGACAGAGGCAGTGGGAGGAGCGGTGGCGACGACACTGGGATGACAAGGCGGTGAGAACAGAAGCCGTGTTGTGGCTGTGACGATAGTTCAGTTGGTCCATGGATTCCGAAAGTGCGTGTGTTGAAATGATAAAGAGCCGTGTTACACGTGTCGTAATTTCTCACCCCTTCTTAAGATCCAAGATAGACTTGCTGTTTCTTGATGTGTGCTCTTGTGTAACTGGATGACACCGCGTCGAAGGGTCTGACGTCGACGTTTTTACCAACTTGACTTGGTCTTCCTAAGGGCTGGTCTGTGCCGGAATGGTCAGCGCTGGAGTAAAGCCGAGTGTGATTGGGCGAACTAGCCAAACCTTCCAAAGGGACCGATCGTCAGCCGCGGGATGGGGTGGAATCGAATGGCACGGCATAGTGAGGTTCGCCATCGGACGTCAAGGATCGATCCGGAATCGGACGGACGGAATGGCGCAGTCCGTGATCGGACGGCAATGGACAGTTGTTTGATGTTCATATTATTGAAGTAGTTTGGGGTTGATATTTGCCAAAAAGTCGTGAATTTTACATGCTTTAAATTTGAACAGTCGTGCAGGAAGATATGGTCAATCAAACGTTATATTGAATCTTGCTCTATAAATGAAATTGTGTTTGAAATATGGCTTATTGGAGTTGATAGAAGACTAAGGGCGAATACAACTATGTGCAGACCATCACAATTCCTCTAAGTTTTTAGTTAATCTAATCCTATGTTACCCGGTTTATAAATTCTGTAATATTATAATAATGATCTTCTCTATAAAGAAGACGCTGTAAGTGATCTTAGACAGTCTTTGGTGCATGAATAACTATTGTCATAATACATGGCTAAGTCGCAGGCCTAGATATCTCTACAAAGCCTAGACCTTGCATAGCAAGAGTATGATTCCGTAGTTCGTTTTTTTTTTTGAAAATTAATCTCTTATGCTCTTTTGCGTTGCGCAAACTGTCCATTTCTGTGAGCGTCTGTCAACTAGAAGACGCGCATTCCTTTGGGAAGTGACGGTTTTGTCAGATAGAAGAGACTAGATTTTAGATTGTCTTCAAGTACTTCAGATACAGTATATTGTAATGGATACATTATTGATTTATGAAATGAGAAAGCCATGTAGCTGCATGTTAGAAATAGAAAAAGAATAAGACACTAGCTACTTTTTAATTTATTCTGAAAACGAACATGATGTATTTTCATTAGAAGTAAAATACAAAAAATCGTTTATAACTGAAAGTTCGGTTTCGAATACACTGAGGAAGTTATGTGTTAATTTAGATGAAATATTTGTTCCGAAGTTCTGATAAACTGCTTAGTTTTTGATTACATCCGTACATAATGAGAGAAAGTAAATTTAACTGCACAGTAATTGTGAGAAACAATGTTTTTCTAATGTTCCCAAGTTTATGAGTAATTTTCTGGGTGGAAATATGGGATTTTGTTTGTCCGGGACCCGGTTTTATTTCATACAATCTGCATGAAGGAAATTTTCCCATCCTTGGTATTTGAGAACTGAGATATATTCGTAGTACCTTACTAACAGATGAGGTTTTGGAGGTGAGTGAGTTAAAGGAAATCCACGACTTGGTTTTGAGAGGGAGTGGTCAATCTCAAACTATTTTTCCTCCCCTCTCTCTCTCTCTCTCTTTCCCTTTCACTCTTTTTACTTTCTCATCCACGTAATGTAGAGAGAGTAATGTAATGCTGCATAAGACATTGATGCCAATATTTCCAGCCAGCTAAAATAAATTAAATAAAAAACAACCTGCTTGGTCAACCTCTCATTGTTTATCCTTTTTAGATGATCTAGCCAGTTTTTCACATTATATTCATATATTTTCATTTCTCAATTCGTCCATTAATGAACAGTCCTTAACATACCTTAGAAATTGCATTTCTTCTGCCATTATTCTCTTGATACTATTGCCATTATATATAGTAAACTCACTAATATGGGCCGACACGGAAAATGCCTTACTGAAGAACTGTAGCTAGAGCACCTAAGACTTCAGTTGCCTATCACTCAAATCAAGCAGGACAAGTTGCATTGTGAGTATATGATATATTTTCCTTTATAATATATCTGTATTGTGTCCTATACTTTAGTCCTTTGAGATATTAGTCCCAAAGCTCATTAGTTCCGTAAATACAATGCATGTTTTTTATCGCCAGGGGTGGTGTTGATCTGTTGGATGGCGAGATCCGTCGTCGACCTACACGGCTAGCGGGGACTAGCGGAGCTTTGCCCAATACGGAATCTCCCACCAGCGGGGCACCGTCCCAGCAGAGACAAGCTCTAAGCCTCTGAGTAATCTCTCTACTCGTGTGCATGCTGTAGTAATATAGTAAACGTAAGCGTCAGTATGTGTAAGAGGTGAGATAAGACCAAGGACAATTGCGCGCGGTCCGTGGCCCGTTTGTTAGGGTACTGTTCTGTCATTTTCTTCGTGTTGGTCGGGGAAACTACGAAAAACTACCGATCAGAGCAGCCGGAAGCAAGAATTCTTCTCCCGACAGTGCCTAATTCGATCTAGCTATGTAGAACTAGCTAGCGTCGGAACTCGAACCCTAGAACCTCCCGGTCAGAGGTACAGCAATGACATCAATTGGTGCCCTGAGCTACCTAAGTGTTTTTTTATACGAAGTACATTTAGTTTCAACGATCACGGAAAATAGAATGCAGACGGGTTTCAACATGACACGAATACCATCTCTTTGTAAACTGGCAAACAGTTGTTTCCGCTGGTCAAAGGATAAGCTTAGAGGACGGTTCGGAGGTGCACGGGCGTGGCCCTACCTTCCATCCACGCCTTGCGCCGCCCCGCCCCGCCCCGCCCCGCCCGATTGCTCCGCCGAGGGCTCACGGGCCCTGCGCCGCCGCCGTAATGAACATGAAGCAATTAAGTAATGGGGGTCCTCCCCGCGCTCGAACAATGGAGTATAAATTGCGTATCGCTGCGTCGCCAGGGAGAGCGGGTGCGCGTGTGTGCGTGCGCGTGCGCCCACTGGCGCAGTCCGGGCGGCTTTGCCAATTCATCCCGCAGATAATAAAGGGCAGGCTGTGCTAACGGAGCGCGGCGCGTATCGCACGCTATTAATCGGCCAGGCCTTTGCTCTGCGGGCGGCGGCGGCTGGCACTGGGCGGCCGGTGAGCGGTGGGCATTGGGCAGTGGCAATGGCAGTGGAGGAAGTGAACAGTCACAGTGTGGCACATTATCGGCTGCGGCAATGGCGTAACTCGAAAGATAGATGCTAGTTTCTTTAAAAACATATTTATTATTACTTTCGAATAAGCGCATAGATTGACGGGTAATGGGCAGCCTCTGGCCATATGAAACGTGGCAATAGCTTCTTTATTTATTCAACAAGGGAAAATTCTGCTTACGGTTTAGTCGCTAGCGTTATTCACAAGCATACGAATGGAAGGAATACAAACTAAATTTTGCCACAATTTCTCGGTATCAGCGACCTACAAAATGTGGATTTTGACGGCGTTTAACTTTCTGTCAGTATGGGTGTCTGTCTGTCTTTTTCTTTCTATCGATCTGTCCTTCCGTCGGCCTGTGCACATCATTAGCCCCTAAACTATTCGTAGGACTAGTCAACAAAGTGAATGACAATCTATTAATAATTTTCTCAACATTTCCTGAGCAATACAAAGTGAGTATCAAAATAATTCTGAAAACTGAAATTGACATTACCACACAAGAACTATACTATAACATTACTAAATTAATGAAATCCATCACATTGGATCTGATCCAACCACGAAAAATAATTGAAAATAATATTTCTCTATGACCTAATTCTGAGAGGACAATTGAGAATTTGAAGTTTGTACTGACTATATCTATTACATTTAATGACTTTCAGTAATATGGTACTTCTTGAAAGTGGAAAAACGCAATGAAAAATCTAAAAGTCAGCATTACTCACAAAAAATGTTAATGACCATAATCTTAAATTTCTTAATAAACAGCAGAAAAGAGTAAGTAATTATATCGACACTAAGGACAGGTCGCTGAAAATTAAGCCTCGACTTGTTAAGTAACAATACCCTTCTGTGATAACTGTTGTGTTCCACATCATATACAACACACAAGAGAAGAATGTTATAAATTATAATAATAGTAAAAAACTTTATTCAGGAAAAAAACTTTAAATAAATCCTTGACCCTCTTACGTATCAAATTAAAAAAGTTTTACATTTACAAAAAAGGAGATTTTTGATGAAATATAAATAAGTATGGTACATAACGTGTCAAACATTTATTATTTAGTCGTCACGGAGAGTGTACTACAAGAACAGTCTAATCATGAAATAAATTATGTATAATATGTTTTAAACATGTTCTGCATTTCTCAACAATTTGTATAGATTTTAAAACATTGTTAATTGCCACGTATTTGTTTATTGTTAAGTGACTGAACTGAAGAACATTGTAACCTAAAAATTGTATTAATGATTGATATAATTACCTATCAGTCAAGATGTAAACCTGCATAAATATATTTTCCACGTATGTTGTTAGTGTCAATCTACGGTATTTATATCTGTGGTAATTTTTAAACAAAAACGAGTTTTCGCGTAATTTCTGCATGAAATTAATGCAATTTATAAAAAAACATTCTCCTAAACAACTCCAAATGTTTCCTACAATATTTTTCCCCAGATAGAATATAGAACTTTTATAAGAGTGGCGCAGGTCTCATTGTAGTTGAACTCTGTTCATGCATCACATCACTGTTCTTGCATGTAAAGATGAATATTTTTTAAGTGAACACTTTCTGGAGTTGTGCACAAAATGACGTTCAATTTGCTGAGAAGGTACAAACTCGCTGCCAAACGATTTCGTCTCCGTGGCCAGCTGAAGCCCTGTTTCTGGCGCGTTTGATACATTGCTCGAACGCTACCTCGTTTTGATGGATTGCTCGGGAGAAACGAGCCGATGCATCGAGATGCGCGAGCGATAATTTTCAAATACTCTTGCCTTGCCCGGCCACTCGCGATGCCAAGGAAGGTGTACCGCAGGCGGCGCAATCGCTGCGCTCCCTTTGACCTCGTGACCCCTTGACCCCTTGGCTCCGGTGCGAGCCAGCTGCATGAGAGGCGTTGCTTCCAGCGAATTCCAACCCGGCGTGGCAGGTGAATCCGGGCGAGGTAGTTCAGAAACTGTCCAAGGCAACAAGAAATATACTTCATTACTGTGCAAAAACATTTTGGCTTACTAACTAAAATTTGCAATAAAAAATACTTCTATGCATTAGATAATTATTTTTTTGAAATTTTGGCTACAATTTCATTTAATACTTTTCTTCATTTCTTTCTGCCTGAAACTCTTTGTTCAGTATTCAACGTGCCTGGTTTACAGAATTTGGCGTTCATTTCTATATTTATTATTATTATCATTACCATCATAATCATTATCATTATTATATTTAATTTTATAGATAATTAATTATTATATTTAATTTTATGATATGATCCAGTTAAATTAAATTGTACACAGTCAGCTTCTTAAAGAGTATGTCGACTGATGGTGGATGCTTCTACAATAATTAACACATGGTCCTCCATTATCGCTACTCCTTCCGTATACTAGACTTGCGAATTACCTGAATGTTTGCAAAAATTGTTAATACATTTTGTGGGAAGAATCCCACAGTTCACATATCTATTGGTACGCTCTGTATTTTAAGATTCCACATTCGGCTGGTGGCTATTTCCAAACATCCTAGGACGAGTGTTTTAGACGTTTTTCTGCTTCTTTCGTTATGACGATTTAATTCCATGGCACAGCAAAATTTAAACTAGTTATCCAATTTCCGAATAATAATATCCAGTTTGTTTGCCGCTTGACATGACCTGTAATGATTTGTACGTGGTACAGTATAGTGGACAATCCTGTATAAGTCATAGGTTTTGAAGCCTGAGTTTGGAATTTTGAGGTTGTACAAATTTCGCAGTGGAGATAATTACATATCTTGTCGCGCATAATTAATCGATTTTAACGGGTGAGGAATGACGAAAATGTCATGTTTTCCTTCTCAATTTCTTTTAATGCAGATGAGTTAAGGGATAAGTCGGATTTACAGTACAATATTCACGTAATTAATGATTTCTCCACAATGACAAATATCATTGTTCTCAAGACCTTAGATTAGGCAAAGACAAATGTTATAGCGTTATGTAGAGAGCTGTGTCCTAATTTATTGTATAATCTCGAAGGGAATTTACTACATCTTGTAACAACGTGCTTATGTCTATTTCTCAAAGATAATTCTTGGGCTAGGCGTAATCTAATGGAAAGTATCACAGCGTCCTGTACCTCGCGATAAGAGGGAGATCACCGTGCTTGGGCGGATTCATACCGACCCAAGTGCCCGTTTGGTATGTGGCTACATGGTAGATGTGCATTCTTCACATATCTCTGCCATCTCTAACACTTGTGCTGGGTGTCACGAACAGGGCTGGGTTCATTTTTCTCACAATACTCGTGGTATACGAGTTTGGATTTGAGAGATATCGCGAATCTCTCCTACTCCTAGTTCATTAACGCATCATCTTCCTGAAGAACTCTAAGAATGTTATTTAGTTGTTTTCCAATAAAAATGCAATTTTTCCAATCACGTGTTTCGTGATCTTCAAATGCCGTCTGTGTTATGCTGTCTTAATTTAGTCTCCAGTTTAACTCGAATTTAAATATTTTGAAGTGAGTAAATTTTATCAATAACCCTTTCAACTCTACAATATTTCAATGCGTAGAGTATTGAATTTGTAGTACAATAGTACTAGATGAATTGACAACGATTACTTGATTGGTTTGATGAGAAAAATCAATTGAAAATAACGCGACATTCATATTGATATTGTATCGGAAAAAAATCGAATATTCTCATATACTAGCTCTTGTTCTCTTGAAACAATAGATCACACGTTAACTGTAATTAAAGACTGAATTCTTTTGATATGATCATTTGTGAGACTTTTTCTTGTAGATTAAATATTTCCTAGATCAAACGTCCAATGCGAAAAATGGTTATGCAGTACATAGAACAAGATTTTTCAATATTTTGTTGTTGTCTGGAGTTCCGACGAGACCTTGAAATACGAAACTGATATTGTATTTCGTATATTCACGTCGCATGTATGTTTCTCTAGGTCACGAAAGTATGTTTCCCTAGGACGTCCTTATAAGAAAATAAAATTTCATATGTGTAAATCCTGAAAGTAAGAGAATACACCATATATTACCCTATTTTCCCACATAATCACCGCAAGAATTTAGATATTTGCCACAACATGGGATCAACATTTATAACCATGTGTGTTGTGAAACACATGGTTACAAATGGTGGTCGCTGCCTAGGGTACGTACCAGTATTTGACAGCTAACTACAAGTCTGTGTCACTGTGATACATGTAATGTTGAGCTGCCAAGAATGTCATTTTTATATTAGTGTTAAGTCCAAAGACTTTTAATGCGCGTGTAAAAGAATAACAAAAACCTTTTTTACTTATTTTAAATGCAGGTCGCCAGTCTTACAAGTCCCGCTTGCACCTTTACGAGTGACATATTTGATTCAATTTAATTAGTTTCAATAGAGGGAAAGGAATTGTGGGATTTGGAAAATGTTTGCTATTTGAAAGTAAGGGCCGACGTAGAGTGAAGATAGAAGCATGACATTTTGTTGCAGTGATCACTACTCCATTTAGTAAACCATGCTATTAGCAGGTCCTCTCCATCAGCGGGGCACCTTCCCACCCGAGGCAAACTCTAAGCACCCGACTGGTCTCCCGATGTGTGTGGTGGTGTACCGCATGTAAGAGTGTGTAATTAAGGTGTAAGAATAGGAAGAGAAAGGGAAGATTGTGCGTGCTCCGTGCCCATTTCTTAGGGTAGTGAACTGGTATACACTTGTAGTTGATATAGAAACCATGGAAAACTGCTGATCAGAGGGGCCGACCGCTAGAAGTTTCTTCCAGACAGCGGTTAAGCGCGACCGAGCTCTCTAGGAAATGTCGAAAATCCCGCCACTGTCGGGGCTCGACCCTAGGCCCTCCCGTTAGAGGTACTTCAGTGTATTAAATTGATGCCCTGAGCCTTCTAAGCCGGTTTTTTGTAATAAAATTGAGTTTTGTGCTTTGAGGATACGCCGCATAATGTTTTAGAGGTGCTGTGGCCCCGAATTGCCTTTATGAAATCGGTTGTCAGTGTCTAAAACGCGCGTTTTATTCCGGATGCTGATGACGGTGGCCTCGGCCCCGCCCAGCGGCCTCATAACTCACGCGAGGCTTTGTAGGAGCAGCGGCGGCGCCAGCGCCGGAGCCAGCGCGCGCGTCTGGGGCTGTCGCTAGTGTTTGCTTTGCAAATGCGACGCGCAGGGTGACGTGCGGCTCTCTCCGTCTCCCCCCCCCCGCCCGCCTACGCCCCCACCCGCCCTAGGTCGCTCCTCCATTCGATTCGGATGGAGTAATATTTAATCTGGACGCGGGATCTTAAGCACAACGCCAGTCGCCTAAGTAGCCGTTCGCGTAATTCACGAAGAAATATTGCTCATTGTTTATCATCTGTGGGAGGCGGTGGGCGCGAGAGCGGGAGAGGGAGCGCGGAGGGGAGGCCTCAGACGGTTCGGAGAAACGGTTTTCGGAGTGTCTGAATGCTCTGCAAGACGATGTGATGCTGGGAGAGGTAGCCCAGAGAATCAAGTGATGTCACTGCAGTACCTATGACCGAGAAGTCCTTGGTCCATGCAGTTCCATGGCGATCTATGACCGAGAGGTCCCTGTCGGTGGCAGGATTTTCGACACTAAGTACATAGCTAGGTCGAATTCATTCATTGTCACGATGATAATTAAACTGACTGCTCTGATCGGATGTTTTCTGAGGTTTCTCCGATTAACACCAGACGAAAGCTGGACCGCTACCCTAACAAACGGAACGTGAATCGCGCGGGATCTTTCCTTCCTCTTTGTTGACTTTTCTTCGCTTCTTTTTTACAAACCCTTACACTACACTATCAGAAATGCCGGGAGGAAGCTTAGAACTTGTCCGGACTGAGGCGGTGCCCAGCTGGTGAGGGATACATGGTTAACGAAAACCTCACTAGCCAACGACTAGCCAACGCTAGCTCGACGCCGGATATCACTATCGAGCGAGATAAGATCACCGCCCGCCCTCGGGAGAAAACATGCACTATACTTACGGCACTAATAATATTAAACGTGTCTCAGTCACTAATAAATCAAATCATTCAATTAAATATTCAACGTGATTGAGTAGAAGAATACAAAGGAAACTTGAAAAAATAACATGTAATATTTTCTTAGCAAATGTTTTTAATAATTCAGATTAAATAAATATATCACATACAAAAAATGCGCGGGGCTAGAGTATATAGAGCTATTGTTTTTTATTAAAATCGTCTCGTGCGACGACCTGTCTGTCTAGCGAAAGAAAAGCACACGCAGGCCAAGTGCGCCACATACTGGGAATTCACTACGCCATTTTCGTTACTTGACTCCATACCGTTAGCTGGCAAAAGTCGGATTAATTCGACACTAAAATGCCAAATATAGACCAAATGCCAAATAAAACAACAAATCCATATCCATGTCCAAATTGTGGAGAAAATATTTCCACATCTCATTTATCAATGTTCTTTCACAAGTAGTTCAATGTCACAAGCAATCTTAGAAAATACTTAAAAATTGTTATTGACATCCATTATCTATTAAATTCTGTTTCTCGGTGTCATAAAATTATTAAATTTCTAAGTATTACAAGCTTGGAAATATATATTATTTCTTTTCGTATTGTACAAATCCACAGTGCTTGTATCATTAATAAAATGTAATATATCAATATAATGTAAATCAGATATTATTCGCTAATGGCCATGTAGTTCCATAGCGATCTAAAATGTTTTTTTAATAAATTCACACATACATAGAATAAGTAATAATAATGTGTTTACTTAATAATTTATTATTACATATAGATAAAATTACGACCCCACCTCATACATCATCCATACTGAGTAGATATAGTTAATATTTAATTATTTCGAATTGTATTGTTCGTAAAAAAACATTGTTCCTGTTTGTTAATTTTTGACGTGTTTTGTCTCAAGTATAAAGTTGCATGATTGGTAGAGGTCAGGAAAAAAGATGAATGTTGCTGAGCTGCCTTAAATACGCTGAAATGAATGTCGTCATCAGTTAAGGAGAAGTAAGCAACTCTTAAGTATAACTTGAGAATCGTTATCAGTATTGTCTTGGGCACAATTTGAATGCTAGTTGTGTGCATCAGATTCTGTTTTATTTTTTCTCTCTCATTTTTATTTCATTTTTAAAGATTATCTTATTTTAAATCCGTCAGGTCAGAAACAATTTGTGTACTGTTTGTTCACTTATTTATTATGCAGAGTGACTATTTATTCTCACGTCACTTTAGCACCTCCTGTAACTTTTGGTCTGTTGAAGTTATTGCAATTCAGTTTTCACGGAAGTGCCTGAGGGATTGAGGATAATTAATACATACATTTATTTCTATTAATTTCTATTTATTTCTATTTATTTTTATTTATTTCTATTTATTTTATTTTATCACCTTTTATTTTACAAGATATTTAAGTTTTTTTCAAATGGGACTATACATATTTTCCAGTCTGGCATAACAAGCGTAAAAAGACTAATCCAACGATATACATATTGTTATACGTTAGATAAGCATTTTTTGAATGATTTCGATTTTTTTGCGAGTGGGGTTAAACGGATATTTTGAATGTAACAGTCCGTCAGACAAGGTCACGCAGCGCTCCCCCTGCTACCTTGCACCCGGGAAAGGGAAGGGATCTTAGTAACTGAAGATGAGAAACATATTCCAAATATTCACAAAACTGTTGCAGTTTTTTCCTGAACTCTGCTTTGCATCTTTCCGCATTTTCATATTTTGAGTATTACGTAAGGATTGAAAATACGGATTGGTCATAAGTATTCCGCCACCACCCTCAAGTTTTCTTAAATCGCGAAAAACACCGTGAAAGTTTTTGTTTTCGGGTATTGTTGTGAGACCCAAAGACTTGACACACACAGTTTCACGGCGAATTTTCGCTTTTTTTAAAAAAAAAAACGACGAACTAGGTGGTGGTGACGCACTTGTGGCTTCAAGATTCGGATTCAGCACGTCGACATTCATAGATAAACATGTGTCAAGTCCTTGGGTCTGACAGCTATTTTTTGTGTTCCTGTGTTATTCTCATGTCACCTGGAAAACACATTAGATACACATTTTCAGCATTGAATGAAAGAAGACATTTAAAAGGAACAAACACTTGTTATTCGAATTATCTAATAATTTCATTTTATCCAAAATATAATTAACTAGATTTCACCGCAACAAAATAATAATGATAATAATTAATAATAATAATGATAATAATGAGAATAATTAATAATAATAATGATAATAATGATAATAATTAATAATACTTAATAATAATAATAGTAATAACAACAACTACTACTACAACAAAGGCTGCCCCGGATGGACGGTGGCGCGGACGGTTGCGGCAGCCGTCATATGATCCGAGGCGGTTGCGTGTTCGAGTCCTGCTTAGATAGGGTCGTATTTGTGATTGACCCTTCACCACTCATCATCATTCTATCAATTCACACTTCAAGGCGTAACAACCTTGACATACTGAGAGATGCAGCTGAAAAGCTGATCCTAGATTCAGGAGTGAACCTCTTCAGTGTTCAAATAGCGGTTGTAACTCTGTCTGCTTTTGTTAAATTCTCTACAAAACCGACAGCTTCTTCTGATCAGCGTGACACCGACGTTGCCTTCAAGATTTTTTTGTGAACTGTGGAATTTACTAAGGGGAATTAAAATTGGAATGGAAATTACTTAGGGGTTGTGCCGTGTCTGAATTATCGGTTCATTGACTGTGCTTCGGGGCATCTAATTTCTTGCTCTACTTATCTCAACAGGCACCAAAAACAAGTTAAACTCTTGTTGAGGTTTCTAAGCATCCCTCTTAAGCGTATCGATCTTCTCCTTCCTTTTCTTCTGCGTTGTGAATTCGAAATATTTAATACATTGTTATGATAGGTTAATATATATTATTGTTCCTTCAACTTTCCATCAGATATGTAAATTATTTATATTTAATCAATATTAAATTATTTATATTATATATTTTATTTTGCGTAGTTTGTGCATGTGGCTAGCTCTCGGTCAGCGTACTCGCTTTCCACTACGCAGGCCAAAGTTCGATTCCCGGTCGTGCATAGACTATAGTGCGTTTCGTTTGCAATGTCCCAGTATATGCTTCTGTGTGACGATGAGAAAATACACTTCTCATGTTGAGAAGACCGGAATATTGCGTGGGGATGTCTACGTGCTAACCCCATGTACCCTCTTAAGGCTTGGCCGCGAGGCAGGGACGTCGCCAGTACTCCTGGGCCCGTTCACGGCCAGTCGCTCTAAGTACTTACATGCAAACATAAAATTTATATCCAAACTTTTATAAATAATTTTGAATAATATATTTTAACCTCGCATATTATGAAGCATTATCTTAACTTGAAATAAGAAAGCATCATGCCCTTATGTACTTTGCTTTCTCCATACATACGTAATTATTTGCTAACTTTTTATTATTTTTTACTTTATGAATAAATTATATTAAAATATTTAATGTCTGCAGTTATAACTATGTAAACACAGAATTAAATTGTTAAAATCTTAAACAATTTTTATTTTCGAAAAATACTAATTTTCACTACAGTGTGCATGCATCGAATACATTGCTGAAATAGTTTCTGCTTTGAGATAATGCATTCAATTTCGTAATTTTAATGATTTTTGTTGTTTAGCAAAGGCAGTTCCATAAACTTTTTGCTTCAGATATAGGCTATGGTTATATGGAGTGATGATGGAGAGAGAGGAAATTCGTCTACAGATTTTGACTATTTTGTAATTTTCCTAAAAACACTAGAAGAATTGAATGTTTTAAACAGTGAGTATTTGCCTTCAGAGGTAAGTTGTCAGTTTTAATCAATAGATTGTTGGAATATAAGCTGTGAATCATATTTTTCGACAATATTATCATATTTGTATGCTGATGAATTGGGTCAAGTCTCATCTACGTAATTATGTAGTTTCAATATTTTCCAAATCGTAAATCGCTTGCAAAATCTCAAAATAATTTGAAAACCATTCTACAAACTCACGACTTTCTTTGCCGTAATAATATTATTCCCTTCCATAGTGCCTAGCATCTTTTTTACATTCGCTTTCTGCCGGAAGTTTAGAAGGTTGTGAACAAAGGGAATTAATTCTTAAATATTAAAAAAAAATTGTCATCGGACGTAATGTTGCGTGTAAAAATGAAGGGTAATGCAGAATGAAAAAACAACCCAAGTGTTTAGTGATAATAAATATTGTCAAATTTTCCCTAGGTACCTGAAAGCACCATGCATAATTCGTTCGTGCAGGAGTCTTATTCCAGCAATACTTCATTGAGTGCTTATTGTGTGCATCTGGGTGTCTGCAGCTCATTTTTCACCTAGCAGGTGCCTTCTTTGCCGACGTTATCCGCGCTTAAGCTTTCATCGCTGATATTGCCAAAGGGCATCGCCGCCAGATTAGCGCGCTCTCGTGCAATGTTTCTCGCTAGCTTTCGCCGCCGCTCCGGCGTGTCTCCGCGAAACCATTGTCGCTCCGCGCGCGCTTTTTACGACCTCATTGTGCGGGCCACGCGCGTTGGGCGATTCCCGAAATCTCCAGTCTTTCGCACTGCCTCGCGCCGCGCCGCGCCGCGCCGCGCCGAGCCGCGCCTTGCCGTGCCGTACAGCGCCGCAGCGTCCGCCAGCGGTCCGTCTTGCGCGGCATTGTTCCCGTGCGCCGCAACAGCTGAATGAGTCATACGTCTTGGCTGACGCCGGCTTCTTCCGCGCACGCGCCAACCGCCGCTTTGACGCCCCGCGACCGCCCCGTTTCATGCGCTGCGCCGCGCGGAAACGCTCACCCGAAAGAGAACGCTCGCCCAGAAGAGAAAGGAAGTTAAATAAAATGGTGTGTACGATCTTTGCTGGCCAGGTGACGCCGTGTCCAAGATTGAGGTGCCTAAGTTTCGACCATCTTGTCGTGGTCTTCCTCAGGGCTGAACAAAGGTCAGGACAAGATGAAGGAGGAAGCCAACAACAAGATGGTCGATACATCGGCACCACAGCCTTCGACGCAGCTTTACGCGGTCAAGCAAGACTATTTGCATGATTGGACGCGGAAGCCTAGAACTAAGCGTTGGATGGCGAGATCCGGCGCCGACCTACATGTTGGTTGCGGGTTCTTTCCTCAACTAGGTATCTCCCAAAAGTGGGAATCACCTCAGCCGTAACAAGATGTAAGCTACCGACTGGACGCTCATCATTTTCGGTACTATTGTGTATGTAAGTGTAAGAGGGGTGAGGGGTGAAGATAGGACAAAGAAGAGTGGCTCGTTTCTTAGGGTCCTGCGTCAGCATTCTCCTGGTGTTGACCGAAGAAATCACGGAAAACGGATCTCAGAAGTGGGCTGCTAGAATTCTCCTTCGGACAGCGGTTAAACTGGACCTAGTTATGTACCTATTATTGAAAATATAGCCAACTGTCACCGTCGGGATTCGAACCCTAGGACCTCCCAGTCAGGGGCACTCCAGTCACACTGTGGAGAGAAAATGATTCTAGTAGACGAGATTCGAGAGCCACTGTAAGGAGCTTGGAGTTTCTTGGAACCCATGTTCGTAACCTCATATTTTGACGTTCTTTGGGGTAAAAATGACTGCAATAAAGTATAAAACATGCTCATACAAAAGAGTACGCAGCACGCAATGCTTGGTGCAGATGCTCTCTTTCTGCACTAGAACTTGGCCATACTCGTTACAACAGATCTTCTGCAGCAGTTCCACTAGGAGGTTTTTTGATCGTCCCCCTGTATACCGAATGATCTCGCCCCCTAGGAGTTTTTGAAATTTCGTACACCTCAAGAAATTCATCACACCTCAAGTATCTCCGAGGTCGCGATGAAATTTGGGACTTAATCTGGTAAAACATCAAACCTCTGACATCGCTGCGGCCGCAAAAGGATGGTGCAAGAACGCGACTGACGACTGAGGTGAATCATTACACGTAACAGAAGTGCAACCGTTCCGCAAATTGCTCAGATTTCAAAGCTGGGCCATCAACAAGTATCAGCGGGCGAACCATTCAACGAGATATGATCGATATGGGGTTTCGGAGCCGAAGGCTCACTCGTGTACCGTTAATGACTACGACACAAAGCTTTACGCCTCGCCTGGGCCCGCCAACGCCTTCATTGGACTGTTTGATGACTGGAAACACATTGCCTGGTCTGACGAGTATCGTTTCACATTATTTCGAGCGAATGGACGTGTACGAGTATGGCGACAATCTCATGAATTCATGAACCCTGCATGTCAACCTGCTCAACTTGGTGGAGGCTCTGTGATGGTATGGGACGTGTGCAGTTGGAGTGATATGGGACCCCTGGGACTCTGACTGGTGACATGAACCTAAGCATCCGGTCAGATTACCTGCACACATTCATGTCCATTGTGCATCCCGACTGACTTAAGCAATTCCAGCAGGAAAATGCGACAGCTCACACCGCCAGAATTGCTATAGAGAGGCTCCAGAAACACTCTTCTGTTTTCAATCACTTTCACTAGCTTCCAAAATCCGCAGACATGAACATATGTAAGCATATATAGGATGCCGTGCAACGTGCTGTCCAGAAGAGATATCCACCCCCTCGTACTCTTACTAGTTTATGGACTGCACTACAGGATTCATGGTGTCAATTACCTTCACCACTACTTCAAACATTAGTCGAGTGCATGCCACATCGTGATGTGGAACTTCTGCGTGCTCATAGGGGCCCGACACTATATTAGGTAAGTGTACCAGTAGGTGTACGTCTTCAGTATATACAGTACTGCCCTCGGTGGCCCGTATATTAGTGTGCTTGCTTTCCACGGCGCAACCCTGAGTTCGATACCCGGTCGGGGAAAATGTAATAATGCTCTTTCCTTGCAATGTTCAAGTATCTGTTGCAGTGTGACGATGAGAAAAGCTCACTTCTCAAGTAGAGAATACCAGACTTACAGCGTAGGGATGGCTATGTGCTAATCCCACGTACCACTTAAACCTTGGCCGCAAGGCTGGTACACCGCGGCTAGACCTTAGCTCGAAAGAACTGTTGTGCCAAAGCATGTACATACATATACACTACAGTGATTACCATAGCAGTGAGATAATTTTACGAATTTTTAACTTGGCACCCAATCTCGGTTAGTATGACAAAATGTGCAGGAATTCACTTATAGTTTATTACATATATTAGTATTATAATATAATAATTAGTAATATATTTAACAAAATATATTTGCAATTTTGTACTTTATCCAATTTCTTAACATTTTTCTAGGCACGTTTGCGATCACTATCTTTTTTTCCGTTTCTCACTGACTCATTTACGACTAATATCAAGTTAAAAGCCCGACATTCATGCTAATGACATAAAATGACAATTTGGGTAAAAAAAACTCTCTAATTACTATATTTCCACCAAGAATGAGAAGAAAGACGTGTTTTCTTCTGCTTAGCATTCACGCGACTCGCTGCTGCTTGGTATTTTGCTTTAATATTTTGCTATTATCATCTCGTGCTGCGAACGCATTAACGGTTCCTGTTCGAGAAGGCTTTCCTGCTCGCCCCATCGCGTGAGCGGCGCCTAAAAGGTGCGGTTCATTCACCGAAGGTCGTTTGCGCACATGGCGGGCACGTATCAGGACGACATCAGGCGCCAAAACGGCAGTGGTACGAGAGCATCGTCTGATGGGCCGCGGAGGACGCGGCGCGGAGGGCATGACGGAGGGCATGGCGGAGAGGGCGTCACATGGGGGTGAGGCGCAGAGGGCGGTGGCGGAGGGCGGTGCGAAAAGGGCAGTGCGCGGAGGGCGGTGCGTGGACTCAGGCGCGGAGTGCAAGGAGGGGAGGGCAGGACGCGGACGGCAGCGCGCTGTGGGTGGGTGGGGAAAAAGCGGGGCGTGGAGGGAAATGCGCGGAGAGCGAGGCACGGGAGCCGGGGAGCGGAGGGATGGGTGCGACGGGCAGGGCGCGGTGGGCGCGGCGCGTAGGAGGAAGCATGGAGGGCGTGGCACGGGGGAGAGCTAAGGGCGGGGAGCTATGGGAGCTTACTGTCGAGGCTTTTTGCGAATCCTCTCGTCCGTAAAATGCATTGGGATTCCCTTTAGGCGCGCAAGGAAATGCGGTCGTCGGCAGATAAAATTATGGCCGCGACAACTTACGCCCATGAAGCGGAAGCATGAAGCTGACTCCCTCATTTACTCGTTACTTTAAGTACATTACAATCTAAAACGGCCATGGTGTATCGGCGCACTTGCAATCGGAGCCGATAGAGCAGATGGCGGCTCGCTGTTTGGTGTTTTTATGAAGTCGCTGGACGAGCAGGCTCTGAATAAAGCCATCACAGTGAAGAAACCAAAACTAAGTGAGCCGATCTACTTGGCGTAAGTTACCTTATAGCCTACCTTCCTCCCAAGCCTGCAGACGATTCGTAAATTTCAAATTGTTCAGTGACAGCGCCGGCAAACGCACAATCACTTCAAACCATAATGTCGTGTGTCATTCACCGCCAGGGCCCAGCGGTTAAAAGTTCGTTTGTCGTTAGCCGTTGCTGGCCTTAGCCTCTGCTTAGCCTCTGCATCAGTGAGGCGGCTCTAACTTCACCTAAGCCTGGTGGGGGTGCGGCCGGACCGAACCGCTAGCCGAGGCAAAGAAAACACGCCGGGAAGGGTGGCGAGCTTCTGGAGTTTTGGTCAATGAAGAAACAGGTGATTATATTAAATGTGGGTGTCAATGCATGCAAGGAACATATAATTAAGTGCACTTATATTGATATCACGATATTTAGGTTTGTCTGTAGCGCGGAATGCAGTGATACGCGACTAAAGACACGCTGTCTTTCCATCTACCAACGGTCATGTCGGCAAATAAAATGGGCTTGGGAGACATCTCTTAGCGTTCCCCGATCATGACAGCATCGGATCTTTCCGGAAACGTAGGAGTATGAAGAGATTCAAATGTTAATATTTTCGAGTATCCAAGATCTTCATCTAATCGGATTCGGTTTCAGTGGAAAAGGGTAACATTCATGAATAACTAACTTTATGATTATTATATGTATGATTATATTTCAAAAAATCAAAGCACGGCCCTGTATCTTCGAAATAAAAAAAGAGCGAAAAAGAAGAACCCAGGTAGCCTCGGACGACATCATAGAAACAGCGTCTGATTATTTTTCACGGTTCAGAAAATAAAAGAAGTATTGCATTTAAGTTGAGCCACTCTGATATTTATGCAAACCAAAATCTGTAAAATTTGATAAGTTTGAAAAAGGAAGAAGTACAATGCCAGCAATTGTTTGGAGGATCTTTGACGAATGATACCAGAAGATGCACGGCAGGTAGCCGCTAATGAAGAAATGCAAAGGCTACTACGACAATGATAAGCTAAAATTTGTGTACATAGATCATTAATAGATGAAAAATGACCTTTTAAGAAAATAATCAAACGATTGTAGTGAAGTTCTCTAGACTAATGATAAGAAAGGTAGTTTGAAAAAAAAATTGTATAAGGTAAAATTCGACGTGTTATAATATTATTAAAATAGCTTTCACAGGATACAGTTACCATGTGGTTTTTCTAACAATACGTTACAAACGATTGCAAATTAATTTTAATTACCGGAGGACGGGGCTGGTCGAGATTGAGCGATGTTTTAAGCAGGAGCTACAGGAGGGGTGGACGCGAACCGGGTGGGAGGCGTGTGCGAGGCGAGTGATTTTAAGCCCGAGCGGTGGGAGGGGGGTGCGGTCCGGGTGGGTGCTTGAGAGTGGGTTAGTTTGGAGAACGGGACGGGGCGAGGATAGTGGGGTGATTTTCGGCAGGAGTTGAGGGACGGGTAGGTGCGCACCGGGTGAGTGGTAAAGAATGGGTGAGAGGGAGGGCGGTGCGATTTTATGCAAGAGATGTGAGTGGGGCGAGGATGGGCGGGCACAGGGTGGGTGGCGGGAAATGGTTGAGATGGAGGACGGTGTGATTTTAGGCAGAAGCTGTGGGTGGAGCCGGGAGGGGCGGGCGCGTGCCGGGTGTGTGGGCGGGGACGGCAGGTGGGAGCGGGCCGGGGCGGACGGGCGCGGGTTATTTACGGCGGCCGCGGCTCATGAGGTGGGGCCGCCGCGGGAGTTAGTTAGTCATTACCCATTGTCTATGATAAATTCCGCGCCTCGGCATAAATAATCGCGGCAGGTCGCTGGCTGCCAGCCCCCCCCCCCCCCCACGCGCGCTCCGGCCACTGCCGCACCGCAGCCGGCACCCGCGGCGACGGCACCGGCGACGGCCCGGTGACAGCCGCGGAGGCGGACGTGACCCCGCCCTCCCTGCCCCACCCCCTGCGCGGTGACGCGACAAGGCGGCTCAGGGCGTCAACTGATAGCACTGCAGCGCCTATGACCAGAAGGTCATTGGTTTCGAGTACCGACGGTGGCAGAATTTTTGACCCTACATAGATAGCTAGATCGAATTCAACCGCTGTTTAGGAGAAACTTTTAGAGACCCGCTGCTCTGATCGGTAGTGTTCGTGGTTTCTCGGAACAACATCAGGCAAATGCCGCAGCAGGATCCAAAGAAGCGAGTCATGGTCCGCGCGCGATCTTTCCTTTTGCTTATTATGTCCTCGCCTTTTAGTTACTTGCACTTACATGCATTTTACTGACATCATGTCATCAAACAATCCAAATCCAGTTTTAATAATTAAGTTCATACCGAATTCAAAATTGTACCATTAAACCACTATATCTCATACCTCGCTATCATACCCTACATCAAATGCCAGCAGTAACCAAATTCAGACTCGCGAAAATCCCACTCCATACAACCAGAACTCAAAATAATCGTAAATTTCCTTTCCATATATTACAAATCAAATTCACAAACTTGGCGCGTACTAACGTAAGGACCCATAGTGCGACAGCTCACCAATGTATAGTATGATAAGATTAGAATAAGTTAGTAAGTTATAAAATTAGATATGTAAAGTTTAAATAACTGTCTACGATATACATTTAAAAAAACAATACAAAAAAAAAAACTTGAAGTTTGAGCATTAGGAATCTTTCGAACAATGTGTACGAATAGGTGACTTTATACACTTTCATAAAGTATTGTAGAATAATAAACATATAATTACATAATATAGGGGGATATTTATATAATATTTGTGCCGCGTAGCATATGCTCATTGTTTTGTTGTCGAAAGTGCACACATTCAATTACTTCTAAAATGGGTGGAGGGTTAAGTGGGGATTAATTATGTGTAAATTACGTTATGTTTAATGCGTTACACCTACCGAGGAGTTTATTGAAAAGAAGTATCAAAGTTAGTACTAATTGAAAGAGTGTCAAATTTAGAAGTTATGTTAGTTATCAGAAGCGTGTTAATGGATTTTTAAATCAGTTACTTTACGATGCGGTTTTTACGTAACGCACTATAGGTTTGTAACTTCACACGACAATTTTTGAGAAAACAGACTTTTTTGAACACCTTTACATGTTTACAATGTTTAAATATGCAGTCGAGTGCTAAAATATTTTTGATCACGTGGTCTGGAAGGGATGTGGAAGGCCTTTGGATGCGGTAGGGCAAATCAGTTTGAATCAGGAATTTAATTTTGATGATGTGATCATATTGGATATTTATTTTTAAACTTGTCTAAAATAAATCTGGCTTGTTGTTCATTGCCCTTAATAATATTCCAATTTGTACGGAAAACCATTGTGTTCATTTCAATCCGTCCATAACGCAATCGTGTCGCCTCCTTGCAGTCCGTTCTTCGAGTCGCAAGAAACGTTTGCCGTGAAATTGCATCTGTCTGTGCCATTGATGTCCTGTTAGCACGTGCTCTGTTGCGCACCCACGGAGGGGCGTTTGGGGCGGCCACCGCCAGGAGCATTTTCATGCAAATCCCCTGGCGGCGCGCGTCCCGCTTCGGTCCCGCGCTGCTAAATATGAAGGAGACCCATCCATTACGCGCCGCGCTTTGTTCCCTGTCGCACTGCGCCGCCCGTCACGTCACGCTCGCCCCCCCTCCCGCCACGGCCGCGCTTTTCGGAATTACACACACTCGGTATAACGAAGAGGAACAGAGGACACCGCGTTACGATTTATGACAAACTTACACCCATGTTCACGTAGTCCAAGGTGTGTGCTTTGAAGAAAGATTTTTAAACTGCTATGGAGTACACTCTGAGCAATAATTTACAAAATAAACTTAAAATAACAATTTCGTATTAATTTTTATAATAATAAATTACATAAGTAAAGCACTAAGGTGTTTCGTTTAGAAAGGATTTTGATATTTCTAATATAAAAAATTTCGGGACTTGTGGTGTAAATAAAATGTTGTGAATCCTAGATGTCTTACCACGTTCTCTTGTTAACTATTTTTATAGTTAGTGCACTAAACATTAATACTTTGTTGTAATTAATAAAATAAACGCATTTCTGATGTAATTTATTCATTGCGTTATTTTGAATTTACAATATAAGGGTGTCCTTATATATAAGGACATGGAGCTTCGTTTATATATAAACGAAGATGCTGCCATTACTCAGGCGAGCCATTTACCTGACTTACCCTGTCTTGTTGATCTTAGCAATTAGCCTGGCTCCTCTGAAAGGGGGGATTAGAACCATGCATAACTTTAGGCCATATCGTGCATATCACACTGAGTTGATTTTAAATTTATGAATTTACTAGAGAAAACTTTTCTTAAATCTAAATTTAACCTTCTTTTACATTGTGGGGGTTTTGATTTCGGGAGGGGGCGCGCTAGTGGCACGAAGGTATCGCCCAATATGAATGCGGCCTACGCCGTCTCCTTGAAGGCGTTAGCAGCGGCGGTCCAGCCCTCCAGCGTCGCTGAGAACTGCTTAAAAAGGTTAGAAATGAATGGTTTAAGGTAGTTTGAATTATTTTTAAATGAATTATGAAGCTCCTTGTTTCCGTGTCTCATCTGCCCAATCAAATAATTCTTCACTTGTTTTTTATTTCGCTTCTTTTCCTCTGCATCATCTCAATAATAAATAATTATTGCCAACTCCTAATAACCGGATAATTTTTTGAAGTGACTCTTCTTTGGATGCGGTAGGGCAAATCTGTGTGAATCAGGAAGAGTGGCATAGTTGAAATGAAACGCATAGTTCTAGCTATGCGCGTATTCGGCGGTAGCGGTGTTGGAGCCCCCTGGAGGAACATTGTCAATTGAGCGCTTTCATGTTGAGTTATTTGATGCAAATTCTGCCAATCGTCGCGTCGCCTCATGCATCTCGTCGCCGAAGCCCACGGGTCTGCCTGTTGTTTTCCCCCTCTGGAAATTATATTGCTCTTGGACGCTGTGAACGTTTGAGCCGGCCCTTGGCTTAGCGTACACTGTATCAACGTAGTATAAGGTAACTAGAATACGCATGGGTATCGTATCTACAAGTAAGTAAGATTATGTATTTAGATTACGTTATATGTATTAAAAATATTTTTCACCTGCCATTACTCGCGCTTATACAAATCGCGCACGTATTTCGTTACGCTATTGCTCGTTTGTGATTTGAATTTTTAATAGCCCTTTCTCACGAATCAATAATTCGTGCATGAATTTGATCAAATTATTGCATTTCATAATCCTAAACTAATAATAATTCAAATCTTTGAGGTGGGAAAACCGTAAAATCAACTTTAGTTAAGAACTAAGAAGTTTCATTCCTACCGCACAAGAGTCTTGTTTTGGCGTGCCCTGTTCATAATTATTCCTGTTGGATTAACAATAATGAAGTGTAGTAGTATCTTTGCCATACGCCATTGGTGTGTGCTGAGTTCGAGTTGGCCGTCCAACGCTAACGCCCCTCCGGAGTGGGTGGTGAGCAACGGACGTTTCAATAACAATAAAGAAGGCTCTGCACCGGCGGGAGGCTCCGGGCGGGCGGAGGGGCAGCGCGGAGTGCAGCGCTTTCTCATGGCAACGGCGGCAGATATAAATGATGCGCGCGCCGCTGGTGGACACTTCTAAAGCTGTTCTTTTGTTCGGGGCCTGCTGTTCTTTTTGGTGACGTATTGGCTTTCGGGCCGCGCCGCGCCGCTCGCTCGCTCGCTCGACCCGCTGCGTTGCACGGGCCCCGCGCTGCGGCGCCCACGGCTTCGTGTGCGGAGGCAACCGACGCGCAGAATTGTAGACGCAGCCATGCCAAACGTTCCAGGAACGAAATGTATAATTTTAAAAATTACAAAACTGCAACCATTTTCTTTCCTTAATATGCTCAGCACCGCAATGATCGTGAACTAGGAATATCTTCATGCTTTGGTACAGTTAGAAGTCAATAAAATTGAGTGCGCACAGATATAATAATTTTGAAGCAAAAACAAATATTTTTCAAAATTTTAAAAATTACTTTTCCTGCATAAAATAGATACTATTTGTATATATACATACAATTTTTTGAATCTTCCATAAAAAAGAATGAATATCTTAGTATCTTTTTAGTCTAGAATTTCGGCTCGATCCTCTACCCAGCTGCTACCTATCGGCACCTAAGAAAACACATTTTTCACATTTCATCAATTTTTCGGTTACGTAATAGTAGAATTGAAATATGTCTTGAAGCGTATTAGACAAGATTAAAACCTGCTCCTCTAAGCATTTGTGTAATTGAATTTGTATAATGTTTGAAAAAATCAAACTGGCGTTTGTGTCATGTTATGTAGTGAATTCAGTACCATCCGTTGAAAAATATTATTGAAAAAAATTGGAGTTGATTTTGAGAAAATCTTGTTTTAATATTTTATGTAAATATTGTCCATAGTCCACTCAAATTTGCCAGAAAACTACCAATATTCTCAAAAAAGTAATTACTTAGATCAATTGGGCATTTTCTGAGAGGTACAGGTTCAATTCCCAGCTGGTTCTGTCAATTCTCTGAAGTCAAATATCATTTAGACAATAACAATATTTATTATTAAAAAATATTTTATGAGAATACCTACGTGGTTTTAATAATTTGACTGTTCAAAAAGAATGTCAATTCTTGTTCCTAATATCTGAAACTTTCTTGGTACAAAAGAAAGACGCCACGGAAACAATAAATTTGTTTGTGAACCGATTCCCCTGCCTTTCCAACACCTGCACAGGAAGCAAATCCAGAAACACAAGACGCTTAAGCGGCTTACGCGCATTCATCGTTGCTTGCCGTCCTGTGTTGTAGCCAACCTTTGCCAAGATTACTGCGGAAATACGATACGCTCACGCAAGGTATCGTGAACAATCGCACTGTACGTGTGGTAATGTCATTCGCAAACAATGCAATACCACTCGATAGTGGTCACCTATAAGGCGAGGGCGCTAGGCAATCCGCGCCTTAACTGGATCGGAATCCTTCAATCTTCGTGTGCCATTGTAACGGCACTCTCTTTCTCGCACCCCCTTCAGCCTCTTTACGTTTCGGGGACAAGCTAGACCTAATCAACACACGTCACATTATAGACCAGTCGGCTGTATATTTTACCTGAAAAAACTCATATGGGATATTTTGTATATTGGGTTTGTTGCATGTAACCAGACTCTGGCTTTAGCTTTTGACCTCCCACACCCTGTGCTCACCTTAGAATTCCCGAAAAAAGGTTTTTTTCTGTTTTTTTCGTCTTTTTCTCTGCAACTCTTTCATATTAAGTTCTGCAGGAAAATGAATCAAGTCAATTGTCAAGAAGATAAAATTTCCTACAACTTTCGTATACGAGTATAACGTTTTTTTAACCAATTATCAAGCGAGCTACAGCTTTTCAAGAAATACTCTATTTTTTCATTTCTCTAAAATGTATGCAAAATACACATGTTTATAATACCGTTATATAACCGTCCTACTTATATTTCAACTTATCGAGTTGTATTAAATATAATTATTATTGCTTGAAATATTATTATTTATCTTACCGTGAATGTAAACTTTGCTTCACAAATGCACCGAAAGTATTAAAGAGTAAAAACCTAAATCGATATGTTGAGAAAAGTTTGAAAATATCCCAGGGGCTTCACGTGAAGTACGCCAAAAAATTAAAGAATTTACACAGGGTTGGGAGGTTGTCGCTGTTATGAAATGTTATGCCGTAGTTATGAAATTATTATGGGAGGGTTCAATCGTGCGTTACGGGTGCATTACAGGGGGGAGAGAAGGTTCAAAATACTCCAAATTTGCGTTACGTAATTTATGGACGGCCCCTATGTATTTCACCCACAATTGACTCAAAATCAGAGATACAAGGAACGGTGTACTAGAATAGGAAGTCACACGTTGGCAATGTTTGATGCCATGGAGACTACCGACCTGAGGAAACCTGTAAGAATCAAAAGCTAGTAGGAAATTGAACGTTCTTGAGTGAGAACGTAGAGATGGGCCAAGCTATTTTGGGGTAGGGAACACTTCTAGCAGTTGTTCTAGAGTTGTCTAATTAAGTAGAGCATTTGCAGTAAAAGACATTTTGTTGTATTGGCGGAGCATTACTTAGTGGTAGTACTGTGCGAAATTGAATGGATTGAAATATTGGGAAGGGTTATCATACCGGAAGTAACTGGATTTATTATATTTGAAAACAATGAATCATCTATATGGGGTTGGACGTGAATAAAAACTTATGTTGATTTCGAAGATCAGGATGACATACACATAGGTTTCTTTATCAATTTTGTGAATTTGGCTGGACGTTTTTTTATTATTTTTGTTTAAAATAATACTATGTAATTTAATTTTTGATTATGAATACATGTTATCTGTTATTTTGAATTTAAATGTTTGAATTTAATTATATTTTCAGCACGTTTCTTTATTCAAATCTAAGGTGTATATTATAGAATCATCAGTCCAAATATTGAATGAATTTTTTACTTCCCCCTCCTATTAAGTAGAATCATTATATTTTAATTAATGGAAATAGTGAAAACCATCTTCATATGTGCTGCCCTCGCCCACCGGATCTTGTTCTCGTGTTTGAGCAGTGTCTCCATCGAACCGTCCTCGTTTATTAATGCGGCGAATAAATCGACGTTATTTACATCGGACGCCGCGCCGTTGCGCTGCATTCTTTCACGCGAGGCGCTCACGGCAACGCGGCGGCGGCGCCAGGGCTTTGGCGGGGTGCCGCGAAATAAAAGCAGCTGCAGTTCTATAGTTGGTGACTGATTTTTAATGTATTATGATTTCATATTTTTCTTGAAAAGAGATTTCTTAAGGAAGTGTTTTCAGAGGTGACAGACATACCCGCAGTTTAACCAAAATTCCAAATAGGAAGTGAATATGTTGGCAGATACGGAAACCCACATCTTACACCTATCACATCTCACAGCTCACATTTACTTTCCATCGCCAACCGTAACCCTCGCCCTAATTGTAACCCTGCTCCTCTCCTCACTCCTCGCCTTCCCCACCGCGACCCACCGGCTGAGTTAGCTCAGAGCACGTCACATTATTGTTATTTCTTCGGCGTCGTTTGAACGGGAGATATTCTTTTTTTAAAGAATTCATTTTTTCTTGTTCGATAATACAATATCTTTCAAGGGGTTGAAGAAATTACAATAACTATTATAGCTTGTGAGGAAAAACTTACAGAAATAACCTCAGAACATTCTACTGTCACACGTAGTAAGTTTGCATTATTACAAATTGAATTAGTAGGAGATAAATGTACATTCCAAAGTAATAATATATTTTTACAATTTATGAATATTATAGTTCATTTTTAAAAAGAATTGATAAGATAATTGTGGAGTTGTAATAAATCTTTAGAAAAACGTTAACGAATACGTGGAAAAGGGTTAGCTGATTTGCCTAGATTGAGAAAGTTGTGAGCAGGATAAACAGAGACTAGAAAAAAAATTAGTGGTGACTAAATTAACTCAGGTTTTTAAAGGAAAAATGCTTAGTTTTTTAAAATTTGATTATTTCGAATAAACCAAGGAGCTTTTAATATAGTTCTTAAATACCTATAACTTCTAGTTGTTGAAAATTAGATTTTGCAGAACCACTCCGAATATGGCAAGCGTATGTTAAGGAAGGACGAATAATGTATTGAAATATAAGTAAGACTTTAGATAACTTGGGGTTTTGTCAAGAAAGGAATATAATTTTAAATTTTTTATATTAGTTTTATGGACTATAAATGGACTATAAACTTAGTTTTATGGACTATAATGCCTAATTGTAGGTCTTACCGCTTTATTCGAAGGAAGCCAAGGAATTACTATTATTACCATTAATAATTAGGAGATGAATGGTGGTAATTCGTCTTAAGGGAACATTTTTGCTTGCTATTGTTTTTGTGTTCTGTGGTCCCAGTTCCGATGGTGGCGGCTTTTGAACACAAAGCTAGATATTGTTGAAATGCTGATGTGGTGCAGTTGACATTCTTTGTAGTGATATTGACATAATAGCTTTATTTGTTCACATTTACAACGAATATGCAGAATTCAGTGAAATTTTAATTATTACTATAAACTCTTCTTAACACAAAGTTCAAGGCTTCAAAGTAGTCGGTGTTTGTGTTTTTAAAATCATGTTATCTGATTATGTATATTATTGTTAATCACTACCCATATTACCATTTTTCTTTGCTGTGACAAACATTTTATTCGTGTTACGCGAGTGCAGGCTAACGAGAATTTACTGTTTTCATTAGTACTCCGAACATTAGTACTCCGAACCTTCCTGTTACGTAAGCAATGTATAACGCGCAGTGATGTCTTAAAAAGTGCTGTGTTTACTTCTAGATCAGGTAAAACGTCAGGCTCATTTAGGATTGGCTCGTTTAACGTTCCTCATCTGATAATTCCGAGTTTCACATTGGTGGCGAACGTCATATTCGAGGACGAGGAAGCGCCTTGTGAAGAAAGTGTCCTTGACCGCTATAAATCCACCCTATGTCAGCCAAATCGAATCTGTCTTAACCCTAGTTTACAAAGGCACCCCATACCAAACATTATTACATAGGCAGTAGTCTGGCAGACTACTTTGGGTAAAAATAAAGAAAAACTCACTTTTACAATGAAAACTAAATTTAATGAATTGAATATGTATGATATGGAGTTACAAAATACATTTTAAAGGGTTTTATACATACGACTAAATAACTTGACTCTCACTTGCTTGGTGCTGTCCACACATGGCTTTTGAGAGGCATCTGCAGAAGTACCTCGTCACGCGATCTTTGTTTTGATCGCTAACGCTCCATTACGATTCCTAATGTTCAGAACAAAACTTAAACGATAAAAGACAAGAATTTTGTATTCATTATTTACAATATTAGTCAATAAAGCACAAAACGTATCACTGATGTAACTTCTAAGGCGTAGTCTATTGGACGACGCATGTTAAATTGGCGTACACAAGAAATTGGCACGCACCCAATGATCCATATATATTTCACTAGCTAGTCACTCAATGAAAGTACGAAGAGTTTCAGAAGCGGAGAGTGAGGGGAAGGGGATGGGGGAAGCTTTCCGTACAAGTTGTGCCTCCTGACAGATCACGCCTTTGAATAGATTTCAATATCTGTTTAAACAGCTGCTCGATTTCCCTTGTGGATCATTATGTTTAAGACAATAGTCATAGACTGATTGCCTATCCGACGAGACCTTAAGGACAAAACGCTGTCACTAATAGGGATGTTTTTACTACCTTTCATTACCTTCGTGTCCAGGTATTAACTACAGCACTAAGGCTGGAGTGGCGCAAAACAAGGTTGGAAATACTTCAGATATTGGATGAATTAGTGCACCAATGCACTGATAAACAGTAAAGGCAAACCCAAGCGTGGAGTATCAGCGTATTATTAGACTCAATTTCGCCTTCTATTCGGCTCTTCAGATCCAGGCAAACCGCATGGCTAATGGATTTTGGACTTTACGTGTGTTAGTGTCGCTAATGGAAGAACACCATCGGCATTGCGGCAAGAAAGAAACTTCCGGATAAGAGTACTACTTGAGAGCGCAGGCTTCCGCGACGGGAGTCAGTAGGTACGTGGCTGCCCGGGAGACGCCGCCCCCAAGGCTCAAGTGCCATCGTTCCGAAATGCATTTCGAAACGTCCCTCTACGAAATGCATTTCTCCCTGAGGAAGGTTGCAGAATGGTGGGCGAAACATTGCCACCTGTGCCTGGGACGTGGCGTCTCCTGTACAGCGAAGTAACTAAGAGCTCTACTAACTCCAGCAGCTAGCCGTAAAGCAGTTCTTATGAGTCATTATGTTGGGCCACCGCGTGTTTCCAGAGTTGTTATTCTTTGCGGAGTAAGTGTGGTAACGTATTTGGCATGCGCAATAGGACCTCGTGCGGCGTCCGCGGGCGGTATAAATCTATGAGGATGCAGCGGCGGCGGCGGCAACGTAGCATTGCACGAGCTGCGCAAAGGAGGGTCGTGTGAGTAATGTGAGCGCCGTAACTCATACTCGCTGCCATTATAAAAAAATTACCCCTCGCACCGCCTCCCTTACCCCCCACCTCTCATGTCCTCCTGCTCTCCCGCCCACCCACCTCACCTACCCATCGCCCGGCATTCGCCTCGACCTTTCCCTTCTGTCCGCCTACTGCCCACCGCCACGCCCCTACGCTTGCCACTTCCGCCCCCACCGGGTAAGGAACGGAGGCAGGCGCGGGAATGAAGAGTCGATGAAGACGCTGCGCTCCTTCGCCCCCTTGTAGGACCTTGTGGAACTTCAAACACTGTGGATTGATTGATTAATTAGTGTTTCCTGGCGCGCCAACGGCTAAGTTCATTAGTCCCATAAGTGATTAATCGCGGGAAGGGGCGCTGATCTCCCGCTGTATGGCGAGCCTACACATAGGCTAGCTGGGTTTGCTCCAACCAGATATCTCCCACCAGCAGGTCACCACCACAGCCGGATCATGCTCTAAGCCCCCGACGGGTCTCCTGGCGTGTATGGTTGTGTCGTGCATGTACGTCTGTGTAAGTAAGGGATGCGGATAGGGCACGGAAGAAGAAGGAAAGATCGCTCGCGGTTCGCTCCTGCACTCATCAGGTATTGTTAAAAAAGAAATTACGGAAAACTACTGATCCAAGCAGTCGGCTGCTAGAATTCTCCTCCAGATAGCGACTGAACTCGACCTATCTATGTAGTTAGTGTCGAAAATCCTGCCACCGTTGGGACTCGAACCTTATGGCCTCCTGGTCAGAGACCCTGCAGTGACATCAATTGATGCCCTGGATCATGTAAGTCGGTATATGTCCAAAAGAGTAATCACGCACGGTCGGTTTATTTACAATGTTTTGTGGTAGGCGTGCACATTGTGGCTCAAGTGTTTCCTTGCGGCGTGGCTTTCCGGGGGAAGCGGGCGTCGCCGTCGCCGCCAGGTGAGAAACACCCGGCCAGCGGCGGGGTGACGTGCACGCCCTTAATGGCCCCAGCGGCCATCTCGCACGCACCCAATGGCAAATGACGGCGATTTGGGTGCTGACGCCCAGCGCCCCACGCCCAGCGCTCCACGCCTCGGTCTCCAGGAGACCGAGCCGGGCCGTGCCGCGCTGCGCCGCGTCGGTTTCCCCTGTTCTGGGACTTTGAGATATGAAGCCCTTCCGACGTGCAATGCTAACACGCGTGTTTACTGCCCCTGCTGATTCAGGGCCACGGCAGCAACGGGGCTGCAGGAAACCTCTGTGTAGCAAAATTCACGAAAGTTGAGTATTTCGTTGAAGGAATCGGTGTTTTCACCACACCTGTGGCCGAAGAAGTGAAATACGCAGTAGAATTAATCACCATGCTCCAATTTCAGGGTAGAGTACGCTTGTTCATTTTGCCCTCAGACTTTTACACATAGACATTCTATGTGATTATTATTATTATTATTATTATTATTATTATTATTATTATTATTATTATTATTATTATTATTATTATTATTATTATTATTATTTTTTTGCTCGCGAATCGGCCAACTAGGACCACGCGTTCATACATTCTGCATTTACCGTGGCTCAGTATCATATATCGCGGTAGCAGGTGCATGTAACTTCAATTGGGGGGGATCAGTATTTTTACTGAATCCGATTTTTATCCCCCAGGGTTGTTAGCCCTGGGGGTATTATTATTATTATTATTATTATTATTATTATTATTATTAACCCGTTTAATCCCTATTAGGGCAAGGGCCTGTTGCACAGTTCAAGAAGGCTTCGCATAAAGTTGGTTCTCGAGATTAGATGAACTAATTAAACAATGCATGCAAATGAAAACATTTTTATCTAAGATGTCTAGCTTGCTCAACTGAATACGAACGAAGGCGAACCCGACTATTTTAATCTCGTAAACAATTGAAGGCCTGCATTTGCTATCGAAAAATAATTATTTTGTAACAGAGCGTTATTATGGTTAAAATAATACTGGAAACGTTGCTTGTTCGATTTAGTAAACACCTGGGTTGAGAAAATTATTTAAATGAATAATAAAAAATTCCATTAACCCCAACATTTAATTGGAGATAATAAAAAAAACCAAAAGGATTCTTGATGTCAGTAATAGACAATAATTCATTGAACAGACTTTTTAATACATCGTTATGTAAATTTTATTATGAAATAATTACTTACAATTTGGTTATTACTTCTACGTTAGATGTCTATACTTGGCTATTTATTATCATCATCTTATGCACCGACATTTTACTTTTGGTGTCAAGAAAATTTAAAATCAATCGTGTAATGCAAGTCTTTTTTGGAGATCCACATGTTCGGACGAATAAATATGAAAACGTGGGTGTGATATTGTTGGTGAGTTTTTGGATTATTTATGAAAAAAATACTATTATTTTATAAAGTGCATTTTGAAATTCGAGAGAAAATATTATAAGAAAACAGACAAAACATATGTGATATTTTTTTTAATTCTTTACTGTGTAACAATATCAATGTTGACCACAATGCAAAAGAAATGATAATGTGTACTTGCTGGCACAAACTGACTTTTACATATGAATCTGACATGACTAAAAAGGCTTGAAACATACATTTACTGTAATTTTAGGTAAATGTCACGTATCGAAATTTGGTACACATACGAGTATAACGAAATTGATTTTAATAAAATAGCAGACCTAATTCAATGCATCTCCTTTCACTGCCCTACGTTAAAACGTCATTAAAAAATCAAGTCTTTCTCGTGTCAATGTCATCTCTAGTGCTGTCTTCTCGTCTTTGCCACCGGCTGCAGGAGGAAGAGTTTGCGCAGTGGTGACTGTAGCAGTGGAAAGGAGCGATGGCGGCAGCAACGCAGGGGAATCGTGGAGTGGGGTCTCAGGGCGAGGAAGAGAAGGTGGGCAGCGTCGGGCGTAGAAAGACGGTGAATATCAAACGCGGGAGGGGGCGGCTGATTCACAGACCCAGGGTAAGGGGGATGTGCCTCAAAGTGAAAGCGAAAAGCGAAGAAAGGGATGAGCCAGAGCGTTGGCATGGGTATGGGGTCGGCGTGTGATGACGAGGGTTGGTGCTGTAGGGCGAGTGGCCTGCGGGTGCGGGTGCGCGTGTGGAGGGGGGGGAGAGCGGGCAAGAGCGGGCCCGCAGGCGGATCTGCCCGGGCGGCCGCTGGCGCGTCGGCGTCCGACAGGTCTCCGCTCGGCTTGTGACTTGAAAGGCCGTTCGTCAGGACGACAACTACATCGTGTTCGGTGCTTAATTGAAAAACGTGCCGCGTCGGCCGCCCGCCGCCTGGCTGTGCCTGGAGCCCCTGCGCGCACTGTGGGGCGAGGCCAGCACTTCTGCAGCTAAGTGCACTCCAACCTGTTGCTCTGAGTCGTGTTTTTTAAGTGTGATAAGTAGTTACTCCCTTTCCACTCAGTTTTATAAATATTTTTTGTATCATAACTCTATTTTGCAAAAATAACAAAAATACAAATAATGGCTATTTTATTCACTTATACGTTACAGCTTGCTCAGACAATACGTGGATGGTAGTCTTGAATTGAATTTTCTTCTGTAACATGAAATGTCACTTAACTCATTAACGCCCAAATTCGTTTTGTGCCCATTGTCGTGGTTTCGTGCGCGCTCACTTATTGTTTGATCACTCTGACAGCATGTTTTAGCAACTCTTAATGGTAACCAGTTGTTGTGTCACTAAATACGATAATTACTACTAGAGCATTCCAGGGCGCAAATCGCTAGCTACATTCATTAAAATAGTTAGATGGTAGAGCAGGCCTTATGGTAAGAGCCTCGCTACAAATAAAGATTTTTTTTTGCTCGGGAATCGGCCGACTAGGACCACGCATGTATGCATCCTGCATTTACCATGTCTCAGTATCATTATCGCTGTAGCTGGTGCATGTAACTTTTAATTAGGGACCAGCATTTTAGCTGAGTCCCATTTTTATTCCACAGGGTTGTTAGCCCTGGGAGTATGGAAGATGAAATGATGATGATGAGAGGTGAAAGGGGGACACACTCATTCAGACATACATAAATACACCCATGCCCGAGGCGGAATTCAAACCCGCGATATTCTGGTCCGAAACCTGTACGGCCCTACTGCCGTAGCGATCTCGGCTAAAAACATTATTATTATTATTATTATTATTATTATTATTATTATTATTATTATTATTATTCCTCTAATTCTCGACGTAATGAATTGGTTAATTATAATGTCTATTCCGGGCTGAAACTTCATATGAAGCAGATCTAGGGAGTGTTCTGTGGACTGTCGGTGCCTCTACAATACTTTGCGCGAGATGTAGGCTGTTCCCAATGAAGCTATGTTTTGCAATCCTCAGTGGCTGGAATGACCTAAGAATTTAGCTAGGTTCTTACACAGAGGTTGAGGAACAAATCCCAGAGCTCCGATCACTAATAAGACGACCTGTGCTTTCATGCCCCACATTCGGCTCATCACGGTGTACAAACTCTTCACTGCCTCCTTGGTTACGGCGTTTTGATCGCACGTCACACCAACACCTTCAAGAAGACAGTTTGTTTTCCAAATAACAAGATCCAGTACTCCAGATAACAATGTGGGGGTTGTTGCCGTTATCGATAAGTAACGGTCGAGGATAGGAGGAAGAGGAAGGAAAGTTTAAGCGTGGTCTGTGGCTCATTTGTTAGGGTATTGCTCCAGCATTCGCCTGGTGTTGTAGTTCAGTTACAGTGATCAAATCCCAGGACCTAACTCTCTATTATTTAATTTGCCGGTGAAAAACACGTTTGGACCTCTAAGTGAACTTGATAAGCGAGCAACCGAAAATAGATTCGCTCATATCAACGACCTTCCTAGTAATCACAGTGAAACCTCTAATAAAATACCACCAATCATAGTAGCAGACATCACCGATATTAATGCATTTATCAAAGAACTTAAATCTAAAGTCACCACAAACTTCATTGCAGATCAATAAAACAATAAAATAAAAATAGGTGCAAACTCGCCCACGGACTTTCGAAACATAATCAAGTATTTAAATAACACTCATCGAAGTTTTCGTTCCTTTAGAGACCCATTAAATAAAAATATATCTGTAGTGTTCAAGAACGTCAATCAACACATTATTGACCAAGAAATATACGAAGACCTAAAACAACGCTTATCTACGCCGATAAAAATCACCAGACTTCACAAAGAAAACAGACCTATCCCCGTAGTTGCAGCTGTTTTTCAAAGACAAGATTCAATAGATAATATTCTAGCCATTAAGCAAATTTTTAACCATAGAGTAAACGCGAACGCTAAGAAAAAACCTCAAGGTCTCATACAATGCCAGCGGTGTCTAGATTATGACCATACAAAGAATAAGTGCAACCACTCAATTAGCTGCGCTTTTTGTTCGGGTAATCACTACTCGGTAACTTGCCCTAATCGTAATCAAGTACTAAAGTGTAGTAACTGCCAAGGCAGTCACGAGGCCAATATTCAAGACTCCAGCTGCCCTTATCTAAAAAGAAAACATTGAAAAAAGATAAACTGGCAACCAAAACTAGCCCCAAAACAGATATATTCACAAACCGAAATATTTCCACCAACACACACCATTACAATCTATCGTCCATTTCTCTCTTCTTCCGCACCACTTCTGCAACACCAATTCTCAACAACTTCACCCATATTAATAATACATCATCCCACGCTCTCCCAAATCCTATCAACAATTGAAATTGAACCAACCTTCCCCAATAATCACACCACAAGTATCCCATTATTAATACAATAATTAATGCAATTACTTTCTATATAATCAATGACATAAACACCCTTATACCCACCATAATCAACTCAATTCAAAATTCATTTTCGCCTACATTAATGGAAATAATGGCAACTCAACGCCTTAAAGGTTTTACTCTCGCCAATTGGAATGCTTAAACAATAAAAAAACAGAACTAATAAACTTTTAAATTCACGCCGTGTCGATATAATTTGCATCACAGAAACGCACTTAAAGGGAAAAAATAAATTCTATATCCCAAACTACACAATTTACAGAATTGTCAGAAACTTAAACACAGGAGGAGGAGTACTAATAGCCATTAATAAACGTATACACTACCCAATAATTCTTGCTTGTACACGCAATATAGAAACTGTTGCCATTAAATTAGAAATGAAAAATGAATTATGGACTATAATTGCAGCATACAATCCTCCGAAACATAAACTAGACCTCGAAACTTTAGTAAACTGTTTCAACTATATAACACCATACTTCTCCATTATTAGCTCAATCGCATCACTCTCAAATTAATTTCACTTCCACGTCCCACATATTACCCACAGGATCGCTTAAGAAATCCCGATATTCTCGATATCGGAATTACTAACGCTAAAATTAAACTGCACGCTACTACATTATTCGAACTAGACTCTGATCACATACCGATCTTAATAACCACACATCAAATACCCCCGCACGCCCGAGTACCAAATCCATATACGTTAAAAGTTGATCGGAAAAAATTCCAAAATTTAACTAACTCAACAATACCTAAATTTAAAATTCACTCCAACCCATTATAAATAGAGCAATCAATCAACAAACTAACCACCATAATGTACACCACAAGTACGAGTAAAGAGAGCGAATTAAAATAAAGAATACAAACATAGATAAACATTATAAACTTCTGCCAGAAATAGTAAATCTAATACAAATCAAAAACAAATCCCGCGCACTATGGTCACAACTAAGAACACCAGGACTAAAACTAGAACTTGACATACTAATAAATAGTTGTGTGCAAACAAATAAAAAACTTCAATAATCAGCATTTAAAAACACTAATCCAATCACTAAACACTAGCAACAAATTCATTTGGCAATTTACAAACACAATTTTAAGAAAAAAATACCAACCCCCTACTAGACACCCCCAGAGAAAAAATGTACACAGCTATTCAGAAAGACGAAGAGCTAGTTAATTACTTTGCATCCACATTCACCCTGAATAACACAAAATCGCACCCAGTCATCCCATAATCAACAACATTTATGGCGAACATAAACGAACAGACTTATGGCTCGCATCATAAAATACACTACACATCACCCAAAGAAATAAATAAAATCACCATTTCACTACCTGTCAAGAAAGCCCCTGAACATGATAAAATTAACAATTTAATATTGAAAAATCTTCAATTCATACCTCTGACTTGGTACTTTCACAAGTACGGAAACATGCAATCATTCTTCCGATACAAAACCCAAACAAGAATGCATCCCTAACCTACAGTTACGGAGCAATCAGTCTGCTTCCCACGCTATCTAAATTATTCGAAAAAATAATATTAAAAAGATTCAAAACACATCTTCACAACACAAAGGCCATACCCATGAAACAAATGGGATTCACAAAAAAGTATCCACACATCATCATCAGAATCACTGAAAACATCCATACGGAAGTTGAAAAACACTATCATATAATAGCAATCATTCTCGACATTTCTCTAGCCTTCGATAGAATATGGCACAAAGCTCTAAACTATAAAATGAAAGAAATTGGCACTCCACACTATTTTACACAAATCATTTCCTACTTCCTTGACAATAGAACTTTTGACGTGACAGTTGATATCAATCACTCCAACCCAAAAGCGGTTGAAGCAGGCCTTCCCCGTTATCTCCTGCTCTTTACAACTTGTACGCAGCCGGCCTACCGAAACATAGATAAATACAATACAATAAAAACCGCCAAATGTGCAGATGACACGGCTATATATTCATCAGGTCCCACCATAAACGCAATAAAAATTTGTCTTCATTTATACCTACACCAAATTGACAGTTCGGCAGACAAAAATAAAATTAAAATAAACCCGTCAAAAACAGCAGTAAAAATATTTTCCTTAAGACCATACGTCCCCCATCCCCCTTTACAGTTGAATCAAGAACCTGTACAATGGCTTTCTCATAATAAACCCATAAAATATCTTGGCCTTTTCTTAGACATCCGACTCAATTGGAAAAGCCATATCGACAATAAAGTTATCTAAGCAAAAATAAAACTACACCAACTAAAACCAATAAAACTATCATACGACCACTACCATTATATGTAGTCCCAGTCTGGATCAGCGCAGCCAAATCTAATACATATAAACTCCAAGTAATCCAAAATCAGTTCTTCCGCACCATCACGAATGCCCCATGGTACATCTCCAATGCTGTTCGTCTGCCTGCCTGTCTACCTGTATGTATGTCTGTCCGTCTGCCTCTTCGTCAAAATTTCGCATTTTCAGAAACGCTCAAACTCCATTTTCTCAAAAACGGCTTCAGATTTTTCCAACAGATAGTGCGAATTGCTCTGTTCAAGATGACACAGAACTGCTTTGCTGCATTCATTTGTTTTTAAAAAAATTACACAAATATACATTTTTGAAAGATCTCTCTTGCCTTTAGTATGCACATTTCCAGCTATTTCTAAACACTATTGCATTTGTGACTGAAGTACTTGAAATGCCGTCATATGAAGTTTTTCGAAAACTTAATAGTTTTCTGTGAAAAGAGGTTCATATTTCGAATTTACAGTAGCGGTTAAATGACGTTTTCTTAAAAAGCTTTTTGCCTTTCTCAAAGAAAATTGCCATTTGGGACGAGGTATTGTTGTACTTTAATTTTCTAAAATCTACTATTAGAAATCCGAAAAATTAAGACGTTTTTTAAAAAAATATACTTTGGGCGGCGATAGATGGCAGCTGGCAAGAATATGTGGCAAGTCAGAATAGCTAACCGGGAGCACTGAAAAAAGTCTAATACGGGAAAGTCTGTGCCATTCTGTAGCACCACTAGTTACTTTTTGGGCTAATGTATTAATCAAATCTGTTGAAAGGTGTATTTCAATAAATATAACTCAAAAAGAAGAAAATACGAAAAATATTTATTGTGTAAAATATTGCAATGAAAACTACAGACATTCAAATTAAAGCTAGTACTAATAATGCTAAAAAGGTCCTGAAGATAATGACAGGAAATGCTTTAAATTCGGAAACATTAAACCTTAATAACTCATCTTGGAACAAACAAAAAAATTTATACCACAAGTCAACCTGGGAGAATGTTTCTTACCACAATTCGACTTAGACTCATTTGCATTGAAAAGTATTGTACAAAAGGGTTTCACGAACGAATATAACATGCAGTCACATGGATTCCAGTCGTACAGTACTTACTGCTATTGTCAAGGGATTTGAGATACGATGTCATTGCCTTGCTTACATTAAAGGCTAGCTTAGTGTTAAAGGGAAACCCATCATCTCAGAAGAATGGACTAAACGATATTCAAAGACAAAATCAGAAATTTCTTGAAAATGCAGTTGACGACTTGACACGTCTGTGAGATCACCTCGTTAGATACTACAGAATTATTCATTCACATCTGAAACATATTTTAATGTATCATAATCCAACAGGTTTGAGTTTCATTTCTTTTCTTTGATTGCATTTTGCAATCAGGAGAAATTATCTTGATTACAAAATAAGGAATGCATTTCTACAAAGAGCCCGGTTGGAAAAACCTATCATTCTCAGTTTTTTGAGAAGTTCTGATATGTTCAAAACTATCCCTTGGTATGAGATTTATTACCATATTGTCTAATTAAAATCGAGTTCCTTTGAAAATGACGGATGTCTCTTTGCATTTAAATCAACTTTCCGGTGTTACTTTTTTGGATGATTTCTTTGAAAAAAATTAACAAATATGTGCATAATTCTCTTATATATCCCGACAACAATAATGATGGCTCTTATTGTCGTTTGGGTAGCGATACGTTTCGACACATCGTCGTCGACATGGGTAGCGATACGTTTCGACGCGATGACTTCGACATCGGGGGGAAGGAGCGACTCCGAGGAGAAAATCACTCTCTCCATTGCTGACCTCTCACTTCGCGAGCCACTGGGGGCGTCGCAGCTGTAACGCCTTTATGCGCAGTGTTTCAATTGCGATCTTAGAAGAAGAAAAAATATCGAGGATGTGCAGGAATGTGCAATGGGAAAACGGTTGCACAAAACTTGCTCGCATTTCAAGCGGAGTCTGTACGTTTTTTGTCGGAATTGTTACAGGTTGCTTGAGTACTTTAAATATGTTGCATTAAATAATTTTATATTTGTATTTTTCCTTACTTTGACTCTTTGCAAAGCGATCCAACAAGAAAGACACTTGTACTCGTATATTGATCTTAACAAGTATGTTCACAAAAATGTATATCAGTATGTTTGAAACAATGGACGATGAAGTTGATTCGATTTCTTTACAAGTGAGTGGTATACTTCAGACCAACCGTTTTGGGGTTTCTGTGAAAACCTTTTTTTTATTTTTCAATACTTTGTCGATCTTTAGGGCCAAGTTCAAATCTTCGATACGGCTTGTTTTTTTTGCATTTCTTTCTAATTATGACAATATGTTTATTAGCCCTGAGGAAAGTGAAATAAATAAGTGAAACAACTCAAAATATGATAACATTATTTGGTCTAGAGGAATTCTACTGTAGAGAATGGAATTCTACTGTATTGCTAGTAGAATGTGAAAGACAAGCGGAACAAATTTTCATAGATCACATTTTTTTTTCATTTTTTGAAACATTTTAGTCTGTTTTCACCATTTTGCTACATTCCTCTCAAATATTTCAAAATTTTGTATTTTTTATCGATTTTTGCAGTTTTTATGCGTTTAGGTCGGTTGATGATTTCAGGGCCGAATAAAATTAATGCGCTCACGTTCAGATTATCAGAAGCGAAAAGAAAGCAATTTTCAATTATTATTTTTTTACTATATTATACGAAATATGTTTCTATATTCGTGAAATATAAGATATTTTTTCTAATTACGTATAACTAGTGGAACCCGGAAGACGTTCTACTCTCCATTTCCCTTCCCTTATCTCCCCTGTTTCTCTCTGTAACTCTCTGTCTCTCTCTGTCTCTCTCTGTCTCTCTGTCTCGATCTGTCTCTCTCTGTATCGATCTGTCTCTCTGTCTCTATCTGTCTCTCTCTGTATCGATCTGTCTCTCTGTCTCGATCTGTCTCTCTCTGAATAGATCTGTCTCTCTGTCTCTCTCTGTCTCTGTCTGTCTCTCTCTTTCTCTGTCTGTCTGTCTCTGTCTGTCTGTCTCTGTCTGTCTCTGTCTGTCTCTGTCTGTCTCTGTCTGTCTCTGTCTGTCTCTGTCTGTCTCTGTCTGTCTCTGTCTGTCTCTGTCTGTCTGTCTCTGTCTGTCTCTGTCTGTCTGTCTCTGTCTGTCTGTCTCTGTCTGTCTGTCTCTGTCTGTCTGTCTCTGTCTGTCTGTCTCTGTCTGTCTGTCTCTGTCTGTCTGTCTCTGTCTGTCTGTCTCTGTCTGTCTGTCTCTGTCTGTCTGTCTCTGTCTGTCTCTGTCTGTCTGTCTCTGTCTGTCTGTCTCTGTCTGTCTGTCTCTGTCTGTCTGTCTCTGTCTGTCTGTCTCTGTCTGTCTGTCTCTGTCTATCTGTCTCTGTCTGTCTCTGTCTGTCTGTCTGTCTCTGTCTGTCTGTCTGTCTGTCTCTGTCTGTCTGTCTGTCTGTCTCTGTTTGTCTGTCTGTCTCTGTCTGTCTGTCTGTCTCTGTCTGTCTGTCTGTCTCTGTCTGTCTGTCTCTGTCTGTCTGTCTCTGTCTGTCTGTCTCTGTCTGTCTGTCTCTGTCTGTCTGTCTCTGTCTGTCTCTGTCTGTCTGTCTCTGTCTGTCTGTCTCTGTCTGTCTGTCTCTGTCTGTCTGTCTCTGTCTGTCTGTCTCTGTCTGTCTGTCTCTGTCTGTCTGTCTCTGTCTGTCTGTCTCTGTCTGTCTGTCTCTGTCTGTCTGTCTCTGTCTGTCTGTCCCTGTCTGTCTGTCTCTGTCTGTCTGTCTCTGTCTGTCTGTCTCTGTCTGTCTGTCTCTGTCTGTCTGTCTCTGTCTGTCTGTCTCTGTCTGTCTCTGTCTGTCTCTGTCTGTCTCTGTCTGTCTCTGTCTGCCTGTCTCTGTCTTTGTCTGTCTCTGTCTGTGTGTCTCTGTCTGTCTTTTTTTTCTAACGACGGGGGAAATGCATTTACGCACTATCGACCCAGACTCACATATCCGGGCCGATTCGTGTGGGACTCATCCGTAGATAATACCCACTAAAACCCTACGTCCTTCGCCCCACCTTCGGAACCGCGTCAGGCTTCGTTAGGTGGGGTGGTGGGGCTATTCTAGCCCACCTCCTTTACGCCATTATTGGCTTCCACTTCTCGCACGCTCTTCAGTTCTGAGGCGTCGCATGACCCGGGCAGCGTACGTCGCAATTGCGGCCCATCTGTCTTCCGTGGTCATCATCAATGGGATGGTGTTCTCCGGTGTCAGGCGCTGTTGCAGGATTTCCTGCAGCTGGTCTCGTTCTCCTGAGAATCGCAGGCAGTTGTACATCACGTGCTCCACATCCTCCTCCTGTCCTGGGCAAGCTGGACACGTCGGGTCGTCATCGAGCTTAAAACGGTGCAGGTACGCTCTAAAGCATCCATGCCCCGTCAGCAACTGAGTCATGAAGAAGTCCACTTCTCCGTGAACCCTCGACGCCCACTCGCTGATCCGTGGGATAAGACGGTGGGTCCACCTGCCGTTCGGCGTTGCGTCCCAGCGGTTTTGCCACTGTCTCATTGTTTCCATCTTCTCTTCTTCCAGCGCAGCGAGGGCTTCTATTCGCGAGCCGTGTCTTCCCTTATAGTAGATCCGTCGGCGCTCGTCCGCCAGAATCTCTATAGGCGTCATTCCTGCTACTACGCATACGGCGTCATATGACACCGTGCGGTACGCACAGACCACTCTCAGAGCACTCCGACGGTAGACGGATATGGTCCTCCTGGCGTATGCTGCTGTTGCCAGGGTGCTGGCCCAAATGGGCGCTGCATACAGCAGGGTCGAGCTAACCACGGTCGCGAGGAGCTTCCGCCTGCTTTGCCTGGGGCCACCGGTGTTCGGCATAATGCGCGACAGGGCAGAGATCACACCATCCGCTTTCTGGCTAACGAGTCGAAGATGTTCATCGAAATGGAGACGCGCGTCGATCCATACGCCGAGGTACCGCAGGTGTGGCCCGGACTGGATCTCGTGTCTCCCCACTCTGAGGGTGATGGTCTCCCGTGTCTTCCTGCTGGTAATCAGCACTGCCTCAGTTTTGTGATCGGCCAGGACCAGCCCGACCAAAGACAGCCACCGGCGAATTATCGCGATGGAGCGGTTGGCCACGCGGGTAACGTCCTCCAGGTGCTTGCCCACTACGACGAGTGCCACGTCGTCAGCGAAGCCCGTGGTCTGCGCGCCACGTGGTAACTCCAATCTCAGTACCGCATCGTACATGATGTTCCAAAGTAAGGGACCCAGAACCGACCCCTGTGGAACACCAACCGTCACGCCATAGCTCCTCGGACCGTCATCTGTGTAGTACAACAGGACTCGATTTTTGAAGTAGTCGCTGATGATTGTCCTGATGTACACTGGGACTTCCAGGAGATGAAGGGCCTTTAGAATGCAGCTCCACCTCGCTGAGTTGAAGGCGTTTTTAATATCCAAGGTCACGACGGCGCAGTACTTCTTAGTGCCCCTACTCCAGCGTGCTCCTGATATGGCCTCTCTAGCAATGCTCACCACTTTACCAATTGCCTCCACTGTTGAGCGCGCCTTTCGGAAACCAAACTGATTATCGGAAAGGCCGCTGTTGCTTTCGACGAAGGTCACAAGTCTGCTGCAAACAATTCGCTCCAGGATTTTACCTGCTGTGTCCAACAGGCAAATCGGGCGGTAAGATGACGGATCGCATGGTGGTTTCTTGCCCTTAGGCAAGAGCACTAGCCGTTGTCGTTTCCAGCAGCGCGGGAAGGAACCTTCCCTCAGACATCTGTCTAGAACGCCCAAGAAGAGGTCTGGGCGAGCTTCGATGGCAACCTTCAGAGCCGAATTTGGTATTCCGTCCGGACCCGGAGCTATAGTGTCCCGGATCCGGCGGCAAGCATTCCGAAGTTCATCTGGGCTGACTGGGGGCACGTCCGTGGGTCGATGTATCGGAGCTGCGTTGTTCGTCTCCGTATGAATCGGGATGAGAGTGGCCACGATGTTCTGCAGTAGGTTTGGACAGGTCGGGGACATGTTGACCGCGCCATTCAGCTTGGTCATAACGATTTTGTACGGCCTGCCCCATGGGTCCTCATCAACCTCTCGACACAGCTCACGCCAGCAGAGACGTTTGCTCGCTTTGATGGCCTTTTTCAAGGCGTTGCGATCATTCCGGTATTGTTCCCGCAACCTCTCAGAGTCGGGCCGGCTCCTTGCTCTTTGGCACAGACGTCTGCTCTTGATGCATTTCCTGCGCAGTTGAGCAATTTCTTCGTTCCACCAGTAAACCGGTGGTCGGCGGTCGCTTGGTGAGCACCTCGACATTGAGGCATCGCATGCATTGACAACATGCGTCATGAGTTCCTCTGCCTGCTCTTCCGGTGGTCCTTCAGATATGGTCACATCTTCCATCATGGCGACGAGGGCCTCCGTGTCCAGTTTTTTCGTGCTCCACTTGCGACTGGGCTGGTGCAGTGTCCGACGTTTCTCGGGTTTACCCATCTCAATGAGAATAGCATGATGGTCACTATGCATGTATTGGTCGCTCACAACCCAGGTTAGACCCGAGCGAACAATGCACTCGCTCACGAATGTCAAATCAACTATGGAGCTAACGCCATTTCGGGAGAAGGTTGGGGAGTTCCCGGTATTTGCTAGGACGACGTCCAGTGAGGCTAGATGGTCTAGAAGGGCCTCTCCTCTTCGGTTCGTTACCCTGCTGCCCCACACTGTAGCCCATGCGTTGAAATCGCCAGCGATGATAAGGGGTCTCCGTCCTCGTGCATCGGCCACCAGACTGTTCAGCAACGCTTCGAATTCGGGTATTGGGAGACTAGGGGGTGCATATACGCTGTAAATGTATATGCCATCTGCCTTAACCCTGGTAAAGCCGGTCGATGGTACAGTTATGACCTCCCGGACCTGACGCAAACCGTAAGTCCATATCGCGGCTCGACTTGACCTGTCTGAAAACCAAGTAGGGCCCTCGATGTTCGTGTACTGCTCGCAAAGAATCGCCACATCGATCTTAATGTCTCTCACCGTTTGTTGCAGCAGGTCCTGTGCTGCCTCACAGTGGTTGAGTTTCAATTGGAGTAACCTCATTTTTTCTGCCGGTTCTTCGTCTGGAGTGCCCTCTGATAAACCGGGCACTTCGGGCCGCCAGAAGTGTGGCTGGATTCAAACTTCGCAGAGCATAACATGCAGTGCGGGTCCTTTTCGCAAGTCTTCGCCACATGACCCTCTTCGCCACACTTGCGGCAAAGCTTGGTTCGGTCAGGTCCCTTGCAGGAACTGGCACGGTGACCGAAGTCCCAGCATCGGTAGCATCTTAACGGCGTAGCCTTAATTCGAATATGGCTTATCACCCAGCCAATTCGAATTTTCCCGATCGATGCAGCCCTCCTCGCCAGAGCCGTTGGTAGGCAGACCACCGCCACCTGCGTACCTCTGAAGCTAGGCCGTAGTGCTTTCACCGCTGTCTGGTCAAGCTTTGTCTCCAGCTGCTTTTCCAGCGCGGCGCAGATCTCCTCCCTGGTTGCGAGCTCATCGAGGTCACGCAGCTACACAGTGGTTTCCTCCCTCAGTGCGGTAACTGTTGCGGCATCTCACAGTTTGTGTGATATGGAGCCCCTCAATTCATCTACCTTCCCGCCAGCCGACCTCTCCAGCTCCAGTAATAGGTCTCCAGCTCCAGTTCTCCTGATCCGCTTGACACAGGTACCGACACTTTGTAAGGAAGAGTCGCTCTTCATTCGGCGAAGAATATCCGCGTATGACGATTTCTGCCGGTCCACCTTGACGAGGAGAGCATCTGTGCGGGTGGGTCTAGGACGCGGACGCTTGAGTTTAGCACCCTGCGACGCCTCATTGGCCGGTTTTTTCCTCTTTTTCTTCCCCTTTGGAACAACTTCCCACGGGTTTTCCGGTAGTCGCACACTCCCGGGTTTCTCGCTGGTCACCTCAGGAGTTTCCGGTGCTCTGGCAGGATTCCTTTGACGCGACAACGCGCCCTCTTCCCTTCTGTAGGAGGGGGGGAAGGCGACTCATGCATCTTCCGCTTACCCGACTTATCCATCTTCTGTCGGGCATCCCGTCCGGGCGAGGTCTGCGTGTCCCCTGCCTCCGTGGGACATGTCTGCGGTGAAGTCTGCGTCTCCGCCTCAACTGTCTTCGAGCTAATTACAGATAGTGACTCCTCCATGTCCACCATCTCATCAAAGTCAGCTCGGATGGAACTCACCATGCGCTTTATCTCCCCGTGGACATTATTCCTTGGCAGGACAAAATGCAGGAGATCCCCGATCTTCTTCCCCAACTCCAGAAACTTCACTCTCCTATTCTCTTCCCAGACACTCTTGTGAGCTTGGCTCCCCCCAAAATCCATGGAGCAGGGGCCGACTATCGGGGCTTTCACCCGATCAGAATCGGTGGCGAGATTTGGCGTCAACGCTCGACTCGCTTGGGGTAGTAAGTTTTGAGGCTCACTCATACCCATCACTGGTTTATTTTCGGGGTGACCTTCCCTTAGCGTTTTATATGCTACCGCCAGCAGAAATGGAATTGGAAGGAAGGTGAGAAGGGAATTTTCGTAGGGATAGGGAGCAAGATCCCATAAGCTACTCAGTTCACCTATTGCATCTTGTGGGATGGGAGGAAAACTAGGTGGGAAAGTAGGGATATTTGGGGAAAGGACAGCGGACAGCTGCTCCTTTTAGTCGCGTTTTACGACAGGTGGAGGTCCCGTGGCGCTATTCTACAAAAAAACCCGGCAACCACACAGGGTCTCTGTCTGTCTGTCTCTGTCTGTCTGTCTCTGTCTGTCTGTCTCTGTCTGTCTGTCTCTGTCTGTCTGTCTCTGTCTGTCTGTCTCTGTCTGTCTGTCTGTCTCTGTCTGTCTGTCTCTGTCTCTGTCTGTCTCTGTCTGTCTGTCTCTGTCTCTGTCTCTGTCTGTCTCTGTCTGTCTGTCTCTGTCTGTCTGTCTGTCTCTGTCTGTCTGTCTCTGTCTGTCTGTCTCTGTCTGTCTCTGTCTGTCTGTCTCTGTCTGTCTCTGTCTGTCTGTCTCTGTCTGTCTCTGTCTGTCTGTCTCTGTCTGTCTGTCTCTGTCTTTCTGTCTCTGTCTGTCTATCTCTGTCTGTCTGTCTCTGTCTGTCTGTCTCTGTCTGTCTGTCTCTGTCTGTCTGTCTCTGTCTGTCTGTCTCTGTCTGTCTGTCTCTGTCTGTCTGTCTCTGTCTGTCTGTCACTGTCTGTCTGTCTCTGTCTGTCTGTCTCTGTCTGTCTCTGTCTGTCTGTCTCTGTCTGTCTGTCTCTGTCTGTCTGTCTGTCTCTGTCTGTCTGTCTCTGTCTGTCTGTCTCTGTCTGTCTCTGTCTGTCTGTCTGTCTCTGTCTGTCTGTCTCTGTCTGTCTGTCTCTGTCTGTCTGTCTCTGTCTGTCTGTCTCTGTCTGTCTGTCTCTGTCTGTCTGTCTCTGTCTGTCTGTCTCTGTCTGTCTGTCTCTGTCTGTCTGTCTCTGTCTGTCTGTCTCTGTCTGTCTCTGTCTGTCTGTCTCTGTCTGTCTGTCTCTGTCTGTCTGTCTCTGTCTGTCTGTCTCTGTCTGTCTGTCTCTGTCTGTCTGTCTCTGTCTGTCTGTCTCTGTCTGTCTGTCTCTGTCTGTCTGTCTCTGTCTGTCTGTCTCTGTCTGACTATCTCTGTCTGTGTGTCTGTCTCTGTCTGTCTGTCTCTGTCTGTCTGTCTCTGTCTGTCTGTCTCTGTCTGTCTGTCTCTGTCTGTCTGTCTCTGTCTGTCTGTCTCTGTCTGTCGATCTCTGTCTGTCTGTCTCTGTCTGTCTGTCTGTCTCTGTCTGTCTATCTCTGTCTGTGTGTCTGTCTCTGTCTGTCTCTGTCTCTCTGTCTCTCTCGCTGTCTGTCTGTCGCTGTCTGTCTGTCTGTCGCTGTCTGTCTGTCTGTCGCTGTCTGTCTGTCTGTCGCTGTCTCTGCCTGTCTGTCGCTCTCTCTGCCTGTCTGTCTCTTTCTCTCTTTGTCTATATCTATCTCTCCCTCTGTTGCGCCTGTCCTATCCTCCTCGGCCTCGCCCTGCATCACCCGCAATCGCCCAGCAACACTGAACCCCAGGTGGAGATCTGAGTGAATGGAAATTGAATTAAAATTAAGTGTAATATTGTGCTGCAGCCCATTTAAGTGCCACTTTTTCAAATACAAGTACCATTTTTAAGCGAACATTAGAAAATGTAATACTTTTTAAAATACTGTAAAATAATTACAAGACAGTAAATAAACATGGTTCCAAATTTTACTGTATATGGCAGAATTAATTATATGCTTTTATAGACTCAAACATATGTTAAAGAATAATATAATTAGGTCTTCGGTTAGTTAACGTGCTCGCTTTTCACAGCGCAACCCCGAGTTCGATTCTCGGTTAGTGCAAAAATTAATTGTGCGCTTTCCTTGCAATTTCTCAGTATCTGTTGCTGTGTGATGATGAGTTAGTAGCCTTCTTGGGTTGAGAAGATAAGAATACAGCATAGGGTTGGCTACGTGCTAACCACACGTACCACTTAACCCATTAACCAGGACCGGGACGCTGCTGGTAGGCCTTGGCTTGGGAAGAGCTGTTGTCCAAAGTACATTCATACAAGCACACATTATAATTAGATTATTTTCTGTTGAAAATATAATAAAAGCGCATTTTACTTGCAACAAACAGTTTCTTAAAAAGAATGTAAAACTCAAATACGTGTTCGAAATGAACAGTTTTAATAAAATTATATGCGAAAAAGACCACAACAGACATTGACGAATTCAGAAGCATTTTCTCACTAAGGCGCACGCCTGCCCTGTTGCCTTGAAATTTCTGGGGACATTTGTTTGGCTGCCATTGCGCAAAATCGGGAACACCTGGCGTTGCTACCTGCAGCCTGGCTGCAATTACACACGAGTGCATTTTGTTTGCCAGCATGTCTTCATTCCGTTTAATCTGTAGGATAAGCCAAACTCCAGATGCGCCTAATGCGTGGTCGCTCCTCGCGAATAACGCGCAGAGAGGGGGAGGAGGAGGAGAGGAGCGGCGTCTCCCGCAACGCCCCTGCTTTGTTTCTGCGCTCGCGCGGGCGCCTTCATTATAATTTTATTCTTCCGCTCCCGAGATAAGCCGCTCGCAACCGCAGCGCCCTCTGCACAGCCGCCGACGAGCGATACGATCGGCCGCTCGGGACAATTTACGTCTGTTGAAAATTGGTTTGGGTGGGGTTCAAACCCGGGACTACATATGAAACGCTGTCAGAAAAGCCTGTCTGCCAACACTCGACTCATGATATTTATGTCTTCAGAACAATCGACAGATGAAATACGAGAGTCGACTGAATACCGCATGCTTCTCCGCGCGACGCGCCGGCCGTGCACGCGGGCGGGGCGCGGGCGGGGCGCGGGCGGGGCGCGGGTGGGGCACGGGCGGGGCGCGGGCGGGGCACGGGCGGGGCGCGGGCGGGGCGCGGGCGGAGAATCGGCGTGAATCGTGGCACTCAACCACTCCTCACCTCGGAGCACGCACACAGCATCGCTCCCCCGTGTCCGCAGTCACCCAAGGACACAAAGTCCTCCGCAGGCTTCGTCAACTCGTGACTTGCCTCGCGAGCCTGGCTCGCATATGCACCGTCGTGGCGCCAAGTTTTGTGCACATGCACGAGGTTCTTCCACTGTCTCCAGAACCCACCCACTGGCTCTACACTCCGTTATATAGACGAGGCCCACGTGAATTACTACGTCACCCCCACCGCTGTTATAATGCTAACAATTAAAAAGGGTTTGGGTCTCCGTTTCTTAAGACCGGAAGACCCCAAAGCCTTGTGTCTCCCGTTTTCGCGTTCTTGCTTTACGGAAAAACCCTTCTCTCCTTCCTGTGGCGAGGAGTTTCCTCTTACTAATCCTCTACCAAGCGTCCCCAAATAGATGCCACGAGGCACGCTGGCTAATACGTTACAATATTCATTTTTCGGATATTACATCATTTTCAAATATTATATAAATTCATATATAAACATGGAATTATTGAAATTATATTGAAGATCATATACCAAAACGATATTTGAGAAACATGGAAAATCGTGAGGAAGAGCAACAAGAATTTAAGAAGAGATATCGTTTTGATAAGGATACGGTTGTAAACATTAGTGCCTCTGTTGCTCACTCACAACGTGGGCTTGAGGAATAGAAGATAACCATTACTACCAAATCCTAAAAATGCTAACACAGGCACACAGATTTTATGCAACTTCATCATTTCAACTGTAGATCATCGGGGCGTATTTTGTTGGTTATCCTACAAATTACATAAAAAGAACTAATCGACAGAATACAGAAATGTTGCACTTGTTTCACTACTAGATATCTATTGTTATATTTTTGTATTTCGCCGAATGTTTTTCTTTGATTTTTTAATCAGACATTTTCGATATTATCGTGAATGGTGAGTGCCCTTTAGTGTCGGACATATTTATGGTGCCGTGTGGTCAATAAAAAGTTTGTAATCCCTGTACAGTATTTGAGTAAAACTCTTGAGTGTGCGTTTGTGCAGATGTGCGGATGTGTGCGATTCCATCACTAGCGTCTAAACCACTTCCTTTGGATCAATCGAGACACATGAGGTGTCATTCGACGCGTCTCGGTCACCTGATGGGGAACTGATATTTTGTTTTCGTATCCGGTTAGTGGTTTCTAATAAATTTCCACAAAAACGTGTTTTTTTCGTGGTTTGGCGCCTCGATCTTAATGATAAAGCCTGGAATTAATTCAACTCTTACTAAATCGATTTATGTATGTGACATTGGTTGAACACCAGTGCCCAAACATATTTTTAGGAAATACGCTATTATTTTCTTTCACGGCGTTGGCAACACTGATGTTGACATCTCTAACTAAACAATTGAATTACTAAATAAATCGCTCTGCAGATTGAGTTGAATTTACATTCGAATTAACGTATTTTTAAGAATACATTTGCGAAAACCTACGAACAATATTGCCACGGACCTTATTAAACTTGAAGAATTTCAAGTGAATACGGAGAAAACAGGACTGTGAATAATGCTATGAGAATGAATGAACGTTATGTTCGACTTCTCACTTTTACGTTCTTACATAAATGTGAAAATACCGATTTTCAAATGAATGTGAACCGCAAATTATGTTTATTAAACTTAACCAACACTTTATTCACATAAACATACGAAATAGTCACCTTTTAATATTAGATTCGCATACAACGCTAGATTCGCATACAAAACTATTAATAAAGCAATTGCAGAAATATAGGTGAACACAAATTAGTCTGAGTTTATGAAGTTTCAAACTCTTCAAAAATTATGGGACAAAAATATGGAAGTGTTACGGAAATCCGGGGAAGAATCAAATGTAGTTGTAAAAGATGATGCGACAGAATTTTCTGAACTAATTGGGAATGATCTCCATTTTGGCATTTGTGCTAATGCAAATGTGCTACGTGCATTTTAGCAAAATGGCGTAACAAATGTAGTTGTACTAAAATTTAACTATTAGCATCATTAAAACCAACAAGTAATTGTTACGGCGATTATAATTTTGAAAATTCAATAAGATTAGTTCATATCCCGTATGGAGGTGCACAGGATAAAATACAAGGACATTGGGTATTGGGAACTTTTCAACGCGAGTATAACACTATCAGCTACTACGGCTAATTGGCAAGTCCAATTATGAAAGAATATATTGGAACTAATCTGAGCTTGAAAGAAATGAAATATTAAAGAAATTTCCAATACATGAAACTATTTTTAAAACAGTTTATAGCGACGGTGACGCTACATTTTACTAGCTACATATTAGCATCAGGAAAACTGTAATTTGCTGGTAAAAAACATTTTACGGTTTCTTTCATTAAGTTTGTGTCGTGGTACATACTTTCTACTTTTTATTAACAACTGTTATAATGATGTTATTAATGAAGTAATAGAGTAATTTAATGGTAATTCATACATATTTTCTTGTTATGTTTTTCAAATTTTTCTACGGTATTTTGTTTGGTTTCTAGCTAGCTTAGTGTGAAGCTAGCTGACCTTCGATTTTTTGGAAAATGGCGTAATTAATTTAAAATTATGATAATTAATGAGTTATTAATTAGTATTAAATGATAGCCTGTAATTTGTTGTGGTCTACTATGAGAGGCTAGCCAGTTTCAGAGAAGTCCTTTTCCAACATGTCTCCGAGTTTGGTTGTTTATCCATCTCTCTGGCAACCTATATCCCTTTACTTTGCCCCATTCTGTATAAATTCTGTACGCGTATATTACATACATTGACATGATATTTACAAATATCGTGATGCTGTTCATATAAATAGAAACGGGTTGTTTATCACAATTCTTAGATTTAAAACAATCAATAATTGCCATTTTACTTTTTCACATGTAATCATAAACCGCCAATAATTCTAAATTTCTCTTCTTGTTCTTAACAACAATGTATTGGCTTTCATTTATTAAAGACACCAACAGTAATTCAAATCCCTATACACTACTGATTTAATTTATTTGTAAAGTTCGCCAGTTTCAGGAACTCAACCCACTGTGACGGTAAATCAAACAACTCAACGTGGTATGTTATTAGGGTCGACTGGACATCACACAAAACCTCTTTCAAATAAACTTCTAGGTATTTGAAGGGCCATAACAAATGGATTTTCGATTCTTGGAAGGAAGATTCACATTTTACTGAAAAGTAATGGAATTGCGAGTAGAATCTGAAATTTTATTTGAGTAGATATTTTATTTTATAAGAATCTGGAATACTCGCGAACACGATTACCTTGGCAAAAAAATTCACACTCTTCGCCAGCACGGATCCGCGAACCTACTTAAAGATGCCGCACAAAGAAGGGCAAGAGCTGTTTAGATATGATTAATTTGCTTATATTGTGAGTTATCTTTTTCTTCTTCCTCAGGTATACTTTCTTGGATGTCCATGATTTCTTCGATCTTGTTGAGTGGTGTTGCAAGATTCTCTTCGGTAGTCGATTGTGATGCATCCTTTTCATGTGTTGAATCCAACAATTTCGGTAGTTTAAATTTCTCCTGAAGACTACATACCCCAAGTTTTTCACAAATGTTTTAATTCCTTTTCCAGAAGTCTATAACCTGCTACTGATCACAGAAATCTAATTTTAGCACTTTGTTATCCTGTGCTATTTTTCTTGATCAATGTCTGATACTCGCTTCCATACAGATATGTTCTTAATACTTTAAAATAATTTTTAACAAGCCGTGCGCAAAACGCGGTTTTTCGTGCTTGTTTTCCATGTGCGAAGCAGTTAATGTTTTCACAGTATGCGAAACATTGCGAAGCATATTCGAAACATCTGTTATGATTTGCAATTTTTTTTCGTCTTGACAACGCCTATGTTTTTATTTCTAAACGATAGTGTTACGACACTGTCATATATATGATTTACTTTTCAACAAGAAAGGTATTTCTAGTTATTTGATATTTAATTTATATTTCTTTACTTGACGCTATGCTTTTCGCTCGCAACAAGGGCGTGATGTGATTCCCACACCCGTCTCTTTGGCGCCCTCGCTGCGCTCTGCAGTCAAACGTAACTCGTGCGTGAATCACCTTTTTCGCGCGCTTCTTACGTTAACTACTATTAATCGATTTTTCCTTTCTGTCTTTTTTTAGGTTCCTTATGATCCTAATAACTGATCAGTCCTTACGATTTAGTCTTTCCATTGTGGATTATTTCTTCTATTGTCATGAACGACCAAATAAATTTTATAATTATGAGTAAAAATAGTAAAAACATTACATTTCATTATATGGAAGAATGGAGATTATGTTTGTGTGTGTTCAAGGGAAGACAAATAACTTACGCTCCCATCCCTTCTGAATCCGCCCGGCTGTTGGCTGAAATTCTTCCTTCGTGATGCATATTATATACTTTGCGCGTTCTACCATTCCTCATAATTTCTTGTTCTATCAGAATGGTTTCTTCCCGGTGTGGCCACCTGAACTCTATAGCCTTTATCCGCACCCCCATCCAGTGCAAGAACACCTTCAGGCTGCTATCCGGATCCTCCCGCAACGCAGTTATCTCTGTCGTGAAGCTTCACAGTTGAGCCTGGGTCGGGCCGCTCTCCCGGCTCAGTGCTATCAGCTATTCAGGCCAGCGCCGTATTCGAATTAAGCGCCACTAACAATTCTCCGGGACCCTCCTCTTTGACAGGAGTGTCGGACCATTGCCACGGCGAAGCCAAGTGCATATCTGGGGGCCACACTGTCTGAGGCCCGGTGGCTTGAGACCCCCAACCCGTCTTCTCGCTTCCTCTGCCTTGAAGCTATCGTCGCGACGTGGGTACAGCCGGAACCTAGGCAAATATGACCGGGGTATTCAAGCTCGCCATTTGAAGCTGGGTTTGAGATCCATCGCCAACTGCACAGAGGATACCGGCTAACGAACCCCTCGCCCAATCCCGCCCAAAGGTCGGTGGCGAGCCACCTACTCACCGCTTCCACTTTGAAGCTAACGACGTGTGTGCCGCCGAAAGACTAAGAATCGGGTGGACGTCTGCCACCTCCTCCTTCGTGCTGTGTATTAACGCCGCTGAGGAAGAAGTAACACATTGCCTGAAACCTTGGCTACGTGTTCCGAGGGTCTTCGACATTCCGTTGCACCGCGGGGTGCCCAATTGTGCTCGGCAGGGCATCCGCGACGCGCAATTGTCAGGCGCCCTTTAGAGCGTCGGTCAGGTCGCGTCGGATCGCACCGGGTCGGGCAGGGTCGGGCCGCGCCGGGCCTCCGCCTTGTACCAATTTTTTGTGCGCGGTCCACCCGGCCCTCCGCCTCGGCACAATGAACGCGTTGCATCCACGCCGCACTCGCCTTGCAAGCTATGTTTCGTTGTTGGATGTAAATTTAAACAGCTATAACTCACACGCGACCTAGGGCACTTGGAATTTTCCTCCCGCCCCTCGCATCGCCTTACGCACCAACGAAACGTGGGGACGTTGCCTCGTCGCGTTACGTTTCGGTACTGCGGGCATTCCTCCTACATCACCTACTTTAGCAAAGCTCTCGTATGGTAGAATTGATTGTAATTTGAATATCATCTCTATCTTCAATAATAATAATAATAATAATAGAGTAAAAAAGAGTCGAATAAATTGCAATTTTTGCACATTTTCACGGACCCCAAAAGATGTATTTCCGTTGAAATCTCGAAATCCACTTACCGCAGCAGCACATAACTTCCATATTACTCCGTGTATACGTATACGTATACGAGAAAGTAAAAGTACAATAACTGCAACCATACTAAATGTAACTAGTGATACTCCCGAATGGTAGAGACTTTCTAGAACTACTTAGTTTCCTTATCTATTCAGTAAGTTCTATCTTCTCGGTTTTGCCCCACTTCGGTTTCAGTTGCCATCTATTGGGGTCTAAAAGACATTTTTCACGTTGTCTCAATTTTTCGAATCTCTCATAGTAGAAATGTATTGGTTTTCCTGATTTCTTCAACGACAGCTGGCAAACAAATCGTTGTGTACCACTCAGAATCGACTGTTCTGCGTTGTTCTAGTGGTACGGTTGCGACATGCCCAATTTTTCCGAAAAAACAGGCGACCATCTGTTTGGGAGTGCTTCGTGCGCTTGTTGGATTTTGCTCATCTTGAAACACCCATACAGTCGACTGCTGTTTACTTTCGGGCTCATACGCGTAAATCCACGATTCATCACCTGTCACGATGTCATAGACGTGTTTCGATGCACCGCGATCGTAATTTTTGAGAATTTCTTTCGACCAATCGACACGTGCCTTTTTTTGAGCGATTAACAAATTGTGTGGGATCCAACGCGAACAAATTTTTTTGACAATCAAATGTTCATTCAATATTGAATGTATGCTGGTCCCACTAATGCCTAAGGTTGTCTCAATCTCGCAATAGGTCACATGACGATCTTGCAATATCAGTTCACGCACAGCATCAATGGTTTTCGGAACAACAACTGATTTTGGACGACCTTCGCGAAATTCGTCTTGGAGTGAACTACGAACTCGATTGAATTCACCATACCATCGATAAACACTGGTCCTTGATGGAGCTTCATCGCTAAAAATTGAATTACGTTCATCCATGCACTGTTGCTGAGTTAATCCACGTCGAAAGTTGTAAAAAATAATCGCACTAAAATGTTCACGATTTAATTCCATTTTTGAGCCAAGATGAATCTTTTAAGTTACTGTAAACAACACAAATAGCACTCGTATGTCAAAACGTTCTGAGTACGTATAACCTCAAAACATCCAACTTTACGATAGAGCTGTCAGTTGCCAGATTGCAACACCAGGGTTACGAAATCCCGAAACATAAAAGCAACCTTCGTATAGAACGCTAGATTTCACGGTTTTCCTGAGATTGCTCCATTTTTAATCGCAAAATACGCAAAAACTACTCGTTTTATCAAAAAGATTGAACACGATATTTTGCAAAAGCTAAGTTTGTAAAACAGATTTTCTCTGTGAAAAAAATATCTATCTCCAATTTTGATGTTTAAAATTTTATTTCCAATTTTCGAAAAATTGGGTATATGAACGAAAATGAGAACTGCACTATTCTCTTAAAGGTTCTTTGAACTATTGAACAACAAAATTTAATCCAAAAATTTGGAGCTTTTTTTGAAAAATTTGAGAATGTCCCTGGGGCTTAATGTAAAGTACCCCTAAAATTAAAATTTCGGTTTCAAATTCGAGGGTCCGCGACATCAGCTAGAACGAAAATGTATTTTTTCACATATTGCTAATCTCACGTTTTTTGAAATTTATTTTTATTTATTTATTTTAAACTTGTACTTATCTTTTAACTATTTATAGTTAAAATGTTGGAAAGGGATTCTGTAACTCAAGAAAACTTGCGCAAATGATCTTCTCCCCCATACGTCACATACAGTTTTTTTGACTAAATAAATCTAAATTTAATCAAAATCTAACCTAACGATTGGGTAATATAAATTTTGGAGAAAATCGGCTGAACGATGTATGGTCTAGCATTGTGCATAGAAGGAGGGACGGGCGGACAGACATACGTTTTGTCATCAATCGATTTTTCTGTATAAAGGACCCACAAAACATGTGTTCTGGCTATACCACGTGTTAGAGGAATTTTTTCTATATTTAGCAACTGGATTTTTCGTTACCAGGGCCTAGTAATAAGAGTTTCTGTAAGGAAAATTCGCCGTTTTCCAGCAACGATTACAATTCTCTTTTTACGTTAGTAAGTGCGATGAAGTAAAAACTAATTCTAATTACAGGAAGAGGTAGGAAGTGTTCGAGAATATGTTTAGGAAGGCGTTAAAAGTGTATCGTTTTTTATTCATGTTAGAATATAGTCTGTTGAGGCGAGGTTGTAGTGGATTCCGTGTGGGTATGGAGTTGAAGTTTTAGGAGAAGTTATTGGAGAGATGGACTATGTGTTTAGTGATGAATGTTATATTCAGTTGTTTGTGTATTTGTTTGTTGGATATAAATCAAGGAGCATGAGAGGCTAATCGAAGAAATCTATTTTGTATTACATGCAGGTATGGTTGTATCTGATGCATTAGAGCAGAAGGCACCAGAGTTGTTCACAGATGGACGGGCAGAAAGACAGGCGAATGAATGGACGGACGGAGAGATAGGCAGAACTTAAACAAAAATACTTTTGGGTTTCTTGGGACTCCAAAACAGTATTTCCGTTGAAATTTCGAAATCGATTTATCTGTACAAAGTATATTACACCATATTTACGTACGTGTACGAGAAAGGAATATAATATTAATAATAATAATAATAATAATAATAATAATAATAATAATAATAATAATAATAATAATAATAAGAAGAAGAAGAAGAACAACAACAACAACAACAACAACAAAACCATCTCGGGAATACATGACCTTGACGTTGGTGGTGGAGCTTGAGTACCCCAATGACCCTGAGAGCTATGCCGGCGGTAGCGTAGCTACTGGTACGGTTTCCCTTGCCTGACAGGTGGAGGGGGAGGGGTGAAACGAAGTTCTCCAGAAGAGCATCTCAACAACACCAGAAGAGGAGATACAGGAGAGGCAGCCCACAGAAGACGTGGAGTTGGCCTGAAAGTGACCCATATCCTCGAGGGTTAATAAGGGTAGGTCATACCCGGAGTAAAAGGGCAAAGTCTTCAACAGCCAAAGTTAGGCGGAAGAAGCAACCCTTCATATGGAGTTAATACACATGATGGCAGGTGAAAAGACCATGAGATAGCAGCCTTATCAGACCACACCCATGTCTAAATGCAGAGAGTATTGGAAATTTGACTTGGGCCAGAGCCACTGCCTGGGGAGCGCCAGGGCACAGATGGAACTAGCACTGTCCGAAATTACTACAGCCGATGAAAGAAGTAAGCAAGATCTGTGAACTGCACCTAAGCACAGTGTTTCTCAGAGTTCAATTGGTACCACTGTGGCAGGCCTGTCATGACGGAGAGCAATGGACTAATGATATGAACGAACAAATCATCAGTTTGTACTTTCGCATTTCCCCTTTGTGATACATTCCGTATAGGATACAGACAGGAATTTCATAGATGTTTCATTCAACAGTATCCATATTAATCCCAACTCACATAGTAGAATATCGCAGATAGAAGAGCGCTGAGAAGTAAATGCGGCAAATATGTCTCACGTTTCAGAGAAAATGAGTTTAAAGCAGAAGTAAAAGTACTGTTAGAAACACAAGAGAACATTGAACAACAACTCCCATACCACAATTTCATATCCCACCACAAGGCTCGGAAGATACTCTGTTCAATGAGCTTCCAGAACAAGATATACCTAGAGATCACCTACGTGAAGAGCTTGAATCACTATATCGACTGGCAATTATCGAATATGAGGTGATGAATCCTCATCTAAGACTGAGTATCCCAAAACAGAATAGTTCAAAGAAACTGACCATCCTAGACAAAGTAGCAAATGAAACAAAAATGGTTAAATATCATGACCTATGACCATCTCGACTGTACAATCTATTGTATGGCAGTTGCAATAGTGACGATGAATGGCGGGAAAATTTCTGTAATCCAATCAACTCGGGGTTCCCAGCAATAGCAAAAAGAACCCCCTTGGAAAATCTGGATCCGAAAACGGATCGAACGCCTTAGATCATATATTGCTACATTAGAAGTTTTCCAGAGATGTGCTAGAATCAAATATCTGAGAAATAAAATAGCATATATTAAGAGGAACAATCGCATCTACAAACATCACAATATCGACAATACAAGTCTTCTTGATTTTCTCGATACCGTAACACAGCAACTGAGTGCCTATAGCCAACGTATACGCAGATATACAAAAAGCCTAAGGAGGAAAACAGACAACAAAGAATTTCTCACGAATCAAAATAACTTATACAAAAGACTAGGGAAAAGAAACCCAGAAATGAACATTCTGCCAGACAAAGCTGCTGTAGAAGAAATTTGGAGTGAAATATGGTCGACTGAAAATCACTTTAATATGAACGCAACGTGGTTAGAACAGATTAGAGATGCTGCGAGGCAGATCACTCAAATGACAACTTCTCAAATCACCCAACATATCCTTCAGAAAGTTATACAGAGACTGTTCAGACCGAGCATTAGAAATGCCCGAGGTTAGATGGTTTGCATAGCTATATCTCGGAACGAATTTAAATCCTCATGACAGCATTATCGCAGGATGACAGCAAATCGGCATTGTCGTTGTTTCTGCAGCGACTATGATCAGGAGGACCTACATCCCGACGTAAGTGGACTTTCGAAACGCGTTAGAGCTACCGCTGTCTGGAGGAGAATGTTAGAGACCGGCTGCTCTCGTCGATAGTTTTCGGTGAATTTCAGGCGAATACCGGAGCAGTACCATAATAAACGGGGCGCGGACAACGCGTTTTTTCTCTTTTTTCTGTTCGTTGCAGACACGAAATTACTACATTACTACACATGTCAGGATCTTAGATATTGTCCCTGGTGGGCTGTACCTCTGATGGGGAGATACCGGGGAAGAAAGGGCAATGGATCTCACCATCCAGCCGGTGTGGAATAACCGCCAACGTTCGGGATAAAACGTCCACTACACTAACGGGGCCAATGACCATATAAGTTTAAGTGCCCGGAAACAAAGAAATCAGTCACTCGATATGTCACCTCGATTATGTAAAAACACTCCAAAATAAGATAAAAGTGTCATCAGACAAATATATTGTAGTCATAAAACCGATATTTCTTGCTTTGAAATTCTTTCTGATCTAATTAGAATTTTGTCACTCATTAACCTCTTTCAGATTGACGTTCAATCTTGCCTTTTGCTCGAGATGATTCATGCACAATTACCATGCGATTTTATTCCACCTCGCATTCATCTATTCATTTTCTTTTTTACTTGAATAAACTCTCGAGTTTTCTTCTACCACCACTGTCATCGTCAACACGACCGTAATAATGTGTTTTATGTACGTCCGTCGGTACGTCCTACTGACAGAGCTACAACCTCCATTATCGACAGCGTTGACTCCACCAGTAAAAACTACATCTCCACCCACGCAGCCGCCTATCCCTTTGCGGCGCTCTGGAGTCGTTGGAAGGTCATTTTGAATCGTGCTAGATGTTTCGATGCTCTGATTCTTAAAATATCGATACTTGGGTTTTCTATGCTTTCAGTCTCGTTACCTGTTCAAAGGATTTGATCATATAGCGTCTCAATACAAAAACTGCGTCTGATGAACCAGATTAAATTCGCCATTTTCCGGCGCACTCTCAAAATAATTTCTCTTCTTACAACGTAAGGACGAAGAAGTAAAAACTGTAATTGTTCTACACAGACTCTCGAATTGACGGGCCCTGGTAACGAAAAGTGATTAAATCTTGTTCATATGTATAGTGAATTACTTCCTCCAACATGTTATAATCCATGTTTTGTGGTTCCTTGCCACTCACATTAAAAAATAGTACATTACATTGTTTAAATGTTTATTATTTAGAAGAAATTTCAATAACCAGAAAATCTCATCAAATATTGTACTTTTGTAATTCTAAATGTTTGTTTGAAATTTTTGAAAATACTGAGAGTTTGCCGAAAGTGGGATGAGTACCATTTTCTTTATCGTTAAATAAAAGAAAACATTTAACGCAAAAAAATCAGTTTTGAAGAAAATCATTGTTTAATTTTTTAAAATTGTTGTTAACATGTTTCACCCAAAAATACACTAACACTGCACATATTTTCAGAAAATTGAACTTGACTTAATTTTAAGAAGAATGTTTATGAACACTTATAATTTAGGAAAAAATATACGCAATTTCTTTCAGCGTCTTTTACTCTATAGGAAGGAAAAATTTAAAGAAAAGATTTTGAGCAATTTTTGAGATAATTTTGAAAATGTTGTTGAGGTCTCTCCCAAAAAATCAAAATATTAATTTCAAATTTATACGGATATTAGATACGGAATATCAATTTGGTGAAAACCTGTTTATGGTTTACCCATTAGCGTTGTTCACAGACAGACGGTTGGACAGTCGTTTTGCCGTTATTCAATTTTTTGTATTAAGAACCTATCAGATTTGAATTTTGTCAAGAGAACGTGTTAGAGGAAATAATTTACTTCATATAGAAAAAGTATTTTTTCACTTTTTTGTTACCAGGGCCCGATGATAAGTTTTTCTGTCGAAAAATCGTCGTTTTCTCCATCAGCATTACAATTCTTTTCCTACATGGATTGTGAGTAAGCAGTATGCGTGAATGTAAAATACGTTCATTAAAATGATGTATCTTTTTTAAACAAGTAAGTAAATAGTTTTAATGTAATTTTGGAAATTTTTGAATTTACAATTACCCACACTTCTCTTAAAGGCATCTGATAGAGGCTCTCGCCTCTTAAAGGCATCTGCGTAAGGCGAATGATAGTCCAAATATCACCTCCTGCCACGTCTTTTTTGTCGCGTACTCCACGCTTTCCTATTCAATCTCCTTATTATCTTCGCGAAAGACCTAGGGCTCTGGGGCAATCTTAATGTGCTGTGCCGCCTTCGCCAGTCTGCTGCCTTCAATGCCCGCCGCCAGCTACGCTGTTGCTCTCGGTCCATGGATCTCCCACACGGTGGCTTCATAGAGGTACAATGCGGGCAAACATTTTTTAGACAGTCTCTAGAAAAAATAGTTTTATCAGGGCATGCGTAGGGCTAAGCGTTCAATTCTTAACACTAGTTTTAAAAGTAACAACATGTTCAAGTGTTCAGGCAAATCTGTGAATGCAACAAAAGAAACAAAATACGTGTGTCCGCATCAGGTTCTGCGGACTTTAACGTTCATTCAGTGATTTGCGTATTTGAATCAAAATACAATGAAAGTCACTTACGTTAAAGAAACAGTGTATGACACGTTGTAAAGTGATTTTATTTTGCTTTCGCGTTTCTCTGGCAACTATGTAACTTCAACCCAACTTTTAATGTAGACTCGACAGTGGTTGATTGTAAATTAAGGAAACGGAGAGGTAGGAATGCGCGCAGCAAGTGGCCCTTTGTTTACGGTAACGCAAACTCCCTCTTACGGAAGATGACTGTTTCCGCCCGCCACGCTCACTCCCGATGTAATGCCTTTCGCTGCAGGTGTTGTGCTTCATTCCGTTCCGAGCCACGGTAGGAGAAGGTTCTCTCTCGTGCTCCGCTAGTTATCGCAGTAGCCAGTTATCATCGCCACACCCCAGCAGACAGTCGACAGACTGTCGCCGAGCGCGGCGAACGGTCGCCACTGCTGCTTACTCAACTGAGTGTATAAAGTGTTCGTGCTGGTGTACGTATACAAAAAATACTGTTCTTAACCAGATATAAAAAGTTGAAAGACTAATGGCATATGCCATTAACCCCGACACAGGGCTAACTTTATCGGAAGCCCTGCGCACCATCCACAATGGCGACAACGGCGTCGTTACACCAGCGACAACAACTCCAGCTAGCAGCGAGGCCATGGACACAAGCCTCGCTGGGACCCCTATTCCAACCATCGCCGAGGCCAGCAACAATCCGGCCTACCACAGCCAGATATACGGGTCGGCATCTCTCCCAACATCACAACCTGCACTCGGACAAAAAATGTCAGTCAGTGTTAGTGAAAGTGACTCCGAGAACAAAAAAATGAATCGGTCCAGTTACATTACGAGTGAAAATTCAAATAAACCCTCAGAGCTCCTTTACAACGTCCCCATAATGAACAGATTTACAGAGCTCGGTGAACAAAGTGATGAACGCGAGAACAATAGGTTTCAATACATGAACGAACAAATTAATGACCACACCAATCCAAACATTAAGATACCACCTATATTTATAGCCCATATTCAGAACGTCGCTGAATTCAACAAAGAAATGAAGAACTCAATAACCAACCAATTTACATCAATTATGGTTAATAACAAGCTCAAAGTGCTCTTTAAAAACATATCGGACTTTAGACAGGCAATCAAATACCTTATCAGCACAAACAGAAAATTTCACACTTATAAAGACCCTGCAAATAAAAATTTTCCAATAGTCTTCAAGAATCTCCATCCATCCATTACGCAAGAAGAAATTTACCAATATCTCAAGGCAAAGTGCCCTTCGCTAATCAGTGTAACTCGGTTATACAAAGACAACATCCCCATCCCGGTAGTGGCAGCCGAGTTCGACGGCAGTCAAAATATAGACTATATATTACAAACTAACCAGATCTGTAACTTGATAGTCAAACCTGAAAAAAGGCGCAAAGCCAAAGGCCCCATTCAATGTCTTAGATGTCTTGATTTCGGGCACACTAGAAATAATTGTAACCACAAAATCAACTGTGCAATATGTTCCGGTAACCATTATACAGTAACGTGTCCTGAAAGTAAATCAAACCCTACCTGTATTCTCTGTAAAGGAAACCACCGTGCAGACGTTAGAAATTAAAATTGTACGTACTATAAGGATATTGTCGAAAAGAAAACCACCACTACCTTTAATACAAGAAACTCATTCCAAAGAGCAACTCAATCATCTTTTATCAACCAAAAAGAACAATTTCCATCTCTACCCCCAACCCAGCCTTTACGCAACTTCTCTAGAAACAATCACCCTGTAATCCAACCAGGAACCGAAAACAATATGAGACCACAGCAAATCCGTACCCAACAAAACCAACAAGATAATAATAACAATCCCCTTTTAAATACAATAATTAATTCTATATCGTCCTGTATTATTAACTTCATAAACTCCCTCATACCTTCAATAATCAATACAATTCAAAGTGCAGTAACAGCATTTTTTAATAATAATAATGTCAATACAAGCCCATAGTAATTTATCACTCACAAATTGGAACGCAAATGGGATCTCATCCAAAAAAATAGAACGAACTCAATACCTGCACACATATAATATAGACATTGCTTGCATAACAGAGACACACCTAAAAAATAGCAACAAATTATACATTCCAGATTATAAAATTTATAGAAACGACAGGACCGAACAAAAAGGAGGTGGTGTTCTCATTGCAGTCAGGAATAATATAACCCATCATCAAATTTATACACCAAACAACGCAAAAATTGAAACAGTGGCAATAACCCTAACACTAAACAATGAACCATGGAATATAATAACAGCACACAAACCTCCATCAATAAAAATTCAACCCCAAAATATTCTCAATTTATTCACCCCAAACATAAAAACACTAATTCTAGGAGACCTAAACGCTAAACACACAAACTGGGGATGTCGTACATGCAACCAAGCAGGAAAAATACTATCACAAATCACAAACAATACCACTATCAACATACTATCGCCTCCAAAACCTACATACTACCCAAGAGACGTTACAAAGCAACCAGACATCCTTGACATCGGACTGACTGACAGCAACATAAATTTTTATTCAACACCGTATCATGAACTCGACTCCGACCATCTACCGGTTAATATACTCACTCGACAAATCCCACCCCCGCGATCCCCAACCCCCAAAATAAACACACTCAAATTAAACTGGATTAAATTCCAAAACATAACCAGCAATTTAATACCAAAAATCAAAATTTTAAACAATTCCTTAGAAATAGACAACGCCGTAACATTATTAAACACCATAATACACACAGCTATATCAGAATCGCAGCCCTCAAATACTCAACCACATAATAAAATTAATCATTCTTCCCTACCGGTAGAAATCACAAACTTAATACGCGTCAAAAACAGGACCAGAAGGCTATGGAATCAAACCAAAAACCCACATATAAAGACAGAACTAAATATATTAACTAACATAGTTAAGAAATCAATAAAACATCATATGAACCTCAAATTCCAGAACAAGATAAGTTCCTTAACTGTACAAAATAACTCTATATGGAAATTCACCAAACAAATACTAAAAAAGAAAACAATAATTCTTCCCATCAACTCACCAAGAGGCAAGTTATTCACCCCAACCGACAAGGCTGAGGAAATCGCCAATTACTTTGAGTCAACTTTCACACTTAACCAATCTAAACCGCACCCGGATCACAACACAATAATACAGTCCATAAACCTCCCAAACTACGGTCCATATCACAATATACATTACACAAACCCTAAAGAAATAAAACAAATCATTAACTCTCTCCCGATAAAAAAAGCACCAGGTCATGATAAAATCAATAATTCAATACTAAAACATTTATCTCCCCCCGCAATAGCTTACTTAACTAATATATACAATTCATGCTTCAGAACAACTCATTTTCCATCCACATGGAAGCATGCCATCATCCTACCTGTTCCAAAGCCAAATAAAAATTCAGCAAACACCGACAGCTATCGCCCGATAAGTCTTCTACCATCCCTGTCAAAAATCTTCGAAAAAATAATACTCCTACGTCTTAAAAAGCACCTACAAATTACAAAAGCTATCCCAAAAGAACAGTTTGGATTCACAGATCATACATCCACACAACATCAACTCCTCAGAATCACAGAACATCTCAACACAGCATTTCAGAGAAAACATCACACAATACTCATATCACTCGACATAACTCAGGCATTTGACAGAGTCTGGCATCAGGCACTAATTTTTAAATTAAGGAAAATAGGCACTCCACATTACATCACCTCAGTAATTCAAAACTATTTAAGCAATAGAACCTTTGCAGTAACAATCAACAACAATCTATCCAACCCCAGGTTAATTAAAGCAGGATTACCTCAAGGTTCCCCCCTATCACCCACACTGTTTAATCTATATGTAGCAGACATCCCCAGTGATGAAACAGTAAAAATAGCACAGTTTGCTGATGACACACTTATCTTCTCCTCCAGCCACTCTCTAACCAATATCAAAAATCACACACAACTGTATCTTAACCAAATAGACAGTTGGTCATCCAAATTAAAAATAAAATTAAATCCAAACAAAACTGCAGCTAAAATATTCACTTTAAGACCATACACTCCACCAACCCCACTCACATTAAACAATGAGCCCATCCCTTGGTATCCTCCAAATAAACCCATAAAATATCTTGGACTGCACTTAGACACCAAAATGAACTGGAAACAGCATATAGACATCAAAATAACCCAAACCAAAAACAAATTGCATCAATTAAAATCAATAATAAACAGAAATAAATTCCTCCCATACAAAACAGCAATAACCTTATTCAAAACAATTATCAGACCTACCCTCCTCTACGCCTGCCCTGTATGGATCAATGCTGCAAAGACAAATATCAACAAAATTCAAATTGTTCAGAACCAATTCGTCCGTACAATAACTAATGCACCCTGGTTCATAACTAACCAACAATTTCATAATGAATTCAACCTCGATCTCATCATGCACCATATCACCTACCTATCCCATAATTTCTTCTCCAAATTACACCATATCCAAACTTTATCTTCATTCAAACTTTGCAAAAACCCCATCCTCCCCACTCGCATAAAAAATAAATACCCATTCCATATTTTTTGTAAATTGTTCTCAGACCTGGAATAGTTCTTATGAGGTGCCAATATGGTCCCCTCAACCTTTGTAGTAGTATTAAGTTAGGATAAGGATAGAATAAGTTAAACATAAGCCATCAATACATATGTAGAGTTATATATAAACTGATCTATGTACAAAACAATCAAATAAATAAAATGTTCAAAAAAAAAGGTGTTGTGCTTCGAACAGTGATTGCAGGCGATTACAAATGCTTCCAGTACAGGATGCAAAAATATTGAGTTCGCAGGGAAAATATTGAGTTCCCTGGAGCAGCGTGGTGGTGAGCGAGGTTTCTAGTACAGAGACCAAGTCCGATGAAGTATGAAAAGTCTAATTGAAAAAGTAGAGATGTAGAGCAGCATGAAGTTAATACAGCAAAGTCTGGGCTGACTGCTCGTTATCATCGCTAGAGGACCGTTATATGGAAAACAGGGAAGTTTATGAGGCCATTACGCCACCCCCGCCTGAACTCGACATGCCCTGGACGCAATAAACTGACTGTCTGAGGACATTTGCCCTTTTGAAATCACTGTCTCATAAGTTCCTAAACATCCCCGCTTCCACTATCTGGATCCATGTTAGCGTTGACACCGATTTTTGGGGGGCCCTATAATACATGACCTTAAGATAAGCACAGTGCCTGCTCGCGACCCTAATTTAGATAACTTTGAAAAGCGATATTTCTCTCGCGTACATGCTTGAGAGAAATATCCATTGCTTCTCTTACGCAATACTTCATACACCGGCTAGGAATGCGACATCAATGTCGATCTTTTCAATACATAGATGTTTTTTCGTAAAACCATTGACTTATTTAACATCGATTTTTGATGACGAAGATTTTTTAACGTCTATATTTTGTGTTCGATGACTTTTACGTAGTTAATATTTTATTTTTGAGTGAAAAGAGTATCACAATAATAAAAACTTGTAATAATTGTGAGATACCCTTAATTTGGACAGTCTTCAGCCCTAATTAATAAATAATTAATAGTAATAATTAATGAATAGTTATTGAAGGAAAAACAGTTTCAATGCATTTTTGCATTTCAAATCAGCAATCGCATGCTCCATTGAAAATGAATAATATGCAATTACCTGATGTTCAGGTTCACAAAATTTCTAGGTCTTTCTATTCAGTCAATCCTCAAATGGAATGAACATATAACAAAATTAAACACTAAATTAAGTTCATTGTGTTAACCATTCAGAATTCTATCAAATTCTGTCAGCCTTCATGCAGCTCGTTGCGTGTATTTTGCAAATGTACATCCCGCCTGAGATATGGTATAAAATTCTGGGGATACTCATCATGTAGTACTCAGACCTTTAGATTGCAAAAGAAAATTATTCGAATAATGAAAATATGCCATCCGCGTCGCCCATGCAAGCCTCTCTTCATTAAGCTTGGAATCTTACCACTGCCTTGCCTATATATTTACGAAAAAGTGACTTACTGAACGGCTTGAACATATTTACATGCAATATATATATATATATATATATATATATATATATATATATATATATATATATATATATATATATATTGTGACATACCTGGTGATGCCGGGTATTTCACTGCAATATATAACACTAAAGGAGGGTATCTTTTCCGTGAATGGGTCCCTGGATAAGTTGGTATAATATTGGGGAAGTTAATCAAAAGTGGAAATACAATCATGAACAAGATTTATTTGCAAATCAAATTTGTTAATTACATGATCTGACAATCTTTACACATTCTGCCTTGGTACCAAGATTTACTATAACAGGCATTTATTATACCTTCGGGGCCCCGACCAAATACCTTTGATGTTCGTTGAACAGCTCGCATCGACAGGGTTGCCGACCTCTACAGCGGCCGCGGGCCGTCGGCGGCTGATGGCGTGGCGGTCGTCCTGGGCTGGTGACTTTGCAACTCCTCCCCGACTCGGATCTTGATACCACGGCGTTGCACTTCTCTCGAATCACCTTCCGTCGATGGATTTAATTACTCAACCTGCACCTATAATGCGGGCTGGTTCTAGTTCCGTACCACACGGTTTCGGTAAGGCTTCCACTACGCTAACTAGCACGAACGTGATCGAATGTTCTATCAACGTGAATCTATTATTCTACTGATACTTTTAATGTCTATTTCACGTGTCTACTATGTTCCAGTCGCCTGTAGTTCATTAACAATACCACATGTTCCTTTTGTCCATGCACTGCCGGCGAGATTTTCGCCACACGTCCGACCTCTCCGCCGCTCCGCTAGCGTCCATCCTCTTCGCAACTTTCCTAACGACTCCCCCAGCCGGGAGCACGCCGGCCACGTCCTTCATCGACGGGCGGCACGGCCTGACTGTCCTAACGGCCGCTTACACGTGCTCGCTGCCCAGTTCCTAACCGACGTTCTCACGCTGGCCTCCCGGCGGTGGCACCGGTGGCGGTAGCAAACCGTCACTAGCTCCCCTCGCTGCTCGCAGCGCCCGGCGCACGCACCGCGCAGTCCAAAATATATATTGATTACTTACACTAATGTTTTTAATTAGTGTAAGGGAACACATTCTGTGTTTCAATATATATATATATATATATATTGTGACGTACCTGGTGATGCCGGGTATTTCACTGCAATATAACACTAAAGGAGGGTATCTTTTCCGTGAATGGGTCTCTGGATAAGTTGGTATAACATTGGGGAAGTTGATTAGAAATGGAAATACAATCATGAACAAGATTTATTTGCAAATCAAATTGGTTAATTACATGATCTGACAACATTTATACACTCTGCCTTGGTACCAAGATTAGGTGTAATATGCATTTATCATACCTTCGGGGCCCCGACCAAATACCTTCGATGCTCGAAATGCAGCTCGTGTCGGCGGGGGTCGCCGACCTCGGCAGCCGCTGCGTGCCGCCGGCGGCTGATGGCGGGGCGGTCGCCTCGGCTGGTAACCTGGCGAATTCTTCCTTATGCAGCTCCTGGCACCTCGGCGTCACACATGCTGGTCACGGTTCCGCACAACACAATTCCCGTATTGTCCTCGCCACGCTAATTATTACGAGCGCGATTAATTGTTCTATCGGCACTAATCTTTTATTCTACTGATACTTTCAATATCTCATTCACGTGTCTACTGCACTTCAGTTGCTGATAGTTCATAAACTATACCGCATGTTCTCTTTGTCCATGCACTACTGGCGAGCTTTTCGCCACACGTCCGAACTCTTCGCCGCTCCGCTAACGTCTGTCCTCTTCGCAATTCTCCTAACGACTGCCTGCACGTGCTCGCTGCCCAGTTTGTAACCGACATTCTCACGCTGGCCTCCCGGCGGTGGCACCGGTGGCGGTAGCGACCGTTGCTCGCTCCCGTCGTTGTTCGCAGCGCTTGGCGTACGTACCGCGCAGTCCAAAATATATATTGATTACTTACACTAATGTTTTAATTAGTGTAAGGGAACACATTCTGTGTTTCAATATATATATATATATATATATATATATATATATATATATATATATATAATATTTATAATTACAACACAGGTCGTAAAAATTACGTTCATCAAGTGTCAGTATCAACAGTTCACTATCAGAAATCCACATACAATACATTACGTGACTTTACAACGCACTGCCAGATGACATTAAACAATTGAAGACGGTTCACAAATTAAGTTAAAAGTAAAATATTTTCTGCTGCATAACTGTTTCTATACAACAGAGACTATACTGATTATCAAAAATAAAAATAATGTTTATTTTAACAAAACAGTGATATATAATAAATTAGTTTACATTTGTATTGTATACTTTTTTAAAAAATACTTAATATGCTTGTAACAAATAATGTACTTCAGCTTGCGGGTCAATGACCCCCATCTCGATCAGGTTTTTGTCCATTTTCTCTTATCCATTGAGCAAATACTGATATGGCCCCTTGTTTTGCTTTTGGATGTAAATGTAACTTCACTATGCGCACGTTTTGTTGAACTCTCCTTTTGCTTGTAATGGTAAGAGTAGAGGGTAGTAACCGATGCAAATATGTTTTCTATAACTCGGAAACGAAAATGAATATTTTTCAAATAATGCTGATCTTACGATTTTTAAAATTAATTTATATTTATTTATGTCAAACTTTTACTCATCTTTCAACTATTTATAGTTAAAATGACGGGAAGGGATTCAGGAACTCGAGAAAACGTGCACAGATAATCTTCTCCCCCCTACGTCACATACAGTTTTTTTTACTGTTTTTTGACTAAATAAACCTAAATATAAATCAAATTGAGCAAGGATAAAAAATAATTAAAATTTTAGAAGTTTGCTAATTGTCCTTATCGTTTTTTGACTTTATTTTGTCTGTAAAATTTAAATTAAAGTAAATAAAAGCGACCACTGTCGAATGACCGTCCAGAAGTCAATATTAACGGTAACTAAAAGTTATGGTTAAGGTTTTAAGAACATCTATATTTAAAAACATCGATGGTTTAGGGGAGATGTTTTATTAATATTCTGTATTTTAATTTTGAACATCGATGTTCAGAAACATCTTCTCCCAGCCACCGTGCACCGGCACCGTCCTGTTGCACGCGGCCGGCAGAGGCGGAGGCACAGAAACAGTCGGCGCGCGGGAGGCAGCGAAGGAAAAGGAATAAAAGAAGGGCCGTGCCCCTTTAGAAGAAGAATAAAAAGAGCGGACAACCAAAAAGTAGCGTCCAGCATAAAGAGAGACGGATGGCGCTCCTCAAGTGTCGTAACGCGCGTTATAAATCACGGCCGCTAGGTGGCAGTTAAAACGGCCTAATGCACTACAACACACAGGGCATTATTCATAAGGTGCAAGCGGTCAGGAAGGGCGCGCGGCGACAGCCGAAGGATGGGACCGGCAGAGATGGCTCAGTTGATGTCACTGCAGTCCCTCCGCCCGGGAGGTCCTAGGTTCGAGACCCGACGGTGGCAGGATTTTCGACACTGGCTTGTTAGCTAGGTCGAATTCAGATTGTCTGGAGGAGAATTCTCGTGAATAGTTGCCTATGGTTTCTCCGATCAACACCAGGCGAATGCCGGAGCAATACCCTATCAAACAGGCCATGGACAGCGCGTGATCTCACCTTCCTCTTCCTTGCCCTATCCTCACCCCTTACACACACACACTTGTACTAATATGCACTACACTACTACACATGCCGGGAGGCCCGTCAGGAGCTAAGAGCTGGTCCCGGCTGGGGCGCTGGGGCGGTGCCCCGCTGATAGCTGATACCCGGTTGGGGAAAACCCAGCTAGCCAACGGTAATCGGCGCCGGATCTCGCCATGCAGCGGGGAAAAGCTCACTGCCACCTCCCGAGCAAAAAAAATGCATTTTACTTACGGTACTGATAACTCTGGTAGTTGACGTGCCCGGAATCACTAAACAATCAATCAATCAACCTAAAGGCGGATGGGGTCATGGCGAAGGGTGTCCCGCACACATTTGCAGCTCGCGCCGCCTCGCCCACGGGCGACGGAAACTTGAGTGCGAAACAGCGTTAAGGACACAAGCGACGATGGTTTGGTTGCAGAGAATATGCATTGTGGGAATGTTAATAAAGTGTTGTTGACATTATTCAAAGATGAAATAATTGAAGACATCTTTGTTGTTTTAGATACATAAAGAGAGCAGGCTTTCGACGGCTGTGCCGTCATCATAATCATGAAAGATGATGATGATCAGAAAATACAAGCACACCTACGCGACGCATTGACTTGACAACGGTCGCATTGGGTAGTCAAAGCACTGGATTAACATACAGATTTTCTTCAGATTTGTTAATACAAAAGAACATGTAAACTCTGCATGTTCGAAAGTTCAGCTGCTCATAATACTGGAAATATTATTTGCTTTAAATATTTAGGATAAAGATTTGCTTATGCGCAGTAGTTGAAAACGTTCAAAAGAGTAGCGCGCAGACATCACTCACCTCGAACTCTTAGATTAACAGGAGGTAACTTCCTGGTAGAGTTCTATGCCACTATTTGTTTGTTTAAAATTTAAAAATTGCTTTTATTTCATGTAAAGTTGGGCAAAAATTATCTTATTTAAAAAAAATGAACTGATATTATCTGATCATGTTTTTGCTGAACACATTTTATTAAGAAAAACATTTTATCTTCATTATTTTAGTTGTAGGAAGACGCTGAAAAATATTTGAATTTTTGCAATTTTCCAAAAATAAGGGTTTTTACTAACCATTCTCTTAATCGCCTTTACGCTATCCAACAACAAAATGAAAACAAAAACATTGGTGCCATTTTTGGCACCAAAAAATTGGTGCCATTTTTTTTTGGAAAAGGGGCTTCATATAAAGTACTCCCAAAAATCCCAGGGGCTTCATATAAAGTACTTCCAAATTTAAAATATCTGCTTCAACTTCAAGGGGCCGCGACTTCTGCCAGATCGATTGGGGAATATCAGTTTTTATAAAAATCCTGCTTACAGTTTATCCGCTAGCGTTGTTGACAGACAGATAGATGGACGGATGGACGGACGGACCAACAGACGTTTTGCCATCAAACAATTTTTCTGTATCAAAGACCCAAAAACTATGGACTGACTTAACAGCGTGTTAATGGAATCAATTTACTTATATAGGGGCAAGACTTATCCCCTTTTTCGTTAGAAGAGTCATTGTTCTTTTTCGAAAATTCGCCGTTTTTACACAACATTACTATACTTTCTCTATACTGCGTAAACAGTAGCGAGAAAGTAATAAATACAAGAACTTTTGAAAGTAATAAACATTCTACCTCCTTGTAGCAAGGTCCATTTTTCTGTTGGATTTCAAGAAACCAGCTTCCACCAGAAGGCAGGAGCACCACATGCTACTCTTACGGGGCACTAATGACTAGGCTTGTACAACCCATGGTTCAAGACATTTCCTGGGCAATAACTGATAGTTTTCTGAGTACTTAAAACACAAGTTTCGGAGAATAGCGAGATTTGAAATTTTAAGTGTGCATTTTTCTTCTCGTGTACATTTGTTTTATACAAATGAGAGCATGTTTTCTCATGTCGCCTCTGACCATTTCCTTCTTAATTGAGTAAAATTAGGATGATTTGCAAAATAACTATTTCCCTAAACTGCAGTAACTGGTATCGTGAGAGTAATGTTTTGGAGTAGATGCCGTGCCCTCTCTCGTATGCATGAAGACGTTGATTGTTTTCTATTTTCAACCGTGATTATAAAAACAACGACATCAAGAAATATTATATTTTCTTTGTTCCTGAGAATAAATACTGTAAATATTCGGAACCAGTGAGGACGTAATTTTTTCCAGACCCATGGAACCAATTTTTTCATCCCAGAAAGGATTCCTTTCTGTTCGAAAATTTCTCCAAGACAATTGTTGATGCTTTTATTGTTCATATCCCACTTAAGTACTCTATTTCAATAACGGAATACAGCAATCAAAAGTAGCTAATCGTTTGATAAATGAAGAAAAACGTAGTCTGGCATTGGCTAAACAGTTTTTGGATCAGAAATCTCAACTCCGCGATTCTTCAACGTGCTTGAATTACTCTTATCTCCATGCCATGTTAATGAATTTTCTTTTATTGCAAGGGAAACATACTGCCGATTTCAGAACAATTGTTTTATAGCAAACGATCTCTTTATCATAAGGAATCATTCGGTAATGAAAGGGTCATGGATCTTGAGTTGATCTTTTAGGAAATTATGAATATTATGACTTTTTATTTTTCATTTCAGAAAAGCATTGTCATGAAAATATTTTTTTCGGCTTCAGTATTTATATTTTTTAATCATCTTTCTATTGGTTTTATTTGGACTTAACTTGGATTTAGTAACTTTGGACATAACAACGCCAAGGTGATCTTTTTAAAATTCTTTGCATACTTAAGTAGCTACAGTGTTTATATGAAGTCTTCGAAAAATTTGGGTATATATATACTACATTCTTAGTGTTGATTTCTCTCTTCTTAATACTTCAACTATTGCTTGGATTTACTTCATGCTGAATTGTGTGCCACCCATTCTTCGCAATCTGTTACCCCGTGGGCACTTTCCCTTTTCGCCCTCGCAGTTGCCTTCGTCGCTGCACACGAAAACGCTACGCGAAATACGAGGCGCGCCGTCTATAAAGTTGCCCCCGAGCAGCCCGTAATGAAAGTATTGTGCGGCGCATGTGGGTGTTGACGCATATGGAACGTTATGAGCCGCGAGCAAAAGCGCCCCTTCGAGTGCGTCACCGCTGCCCGCTCGGGGTCTCGCCACGCCTCTCGTAGACTTGTCCGCCCCGCCTCATTCCGCCGCTCCACGTCTCACAAAGCCTTACCTGCCCCGCCCCACATCTCCCCGCCTCGCATCGTCCAACATTTCCCCGCCTGGCCCTGGTACGCCCCGCTCCGCCTCCCTCCGCCTTATTCGTCCTAAGCCCGCCTCGCCTCTCACAGCCTTATCCACCACGTCCCGCCCCACACTGACTCACCCTTTCCTGCCTTTCCTCAGGCCTCGCCCTGATTCGTCTCACCTCGCTTCGTCTCGCCCCGCTCCGTCTCGCCCCGCTCCGCCTCGCCCCGCACCGTCTCGTCCCGCTCCGTCTCGCCCCGCTCCGTCTCGCCCCGCTCCGTCTCGCCCCGCTCCGTCTCATACCGCTCCGTGTCTGAAGTTCGTTCTCTTCATGCATTGTCTGTAAATTCTCAGAGGTATCGTTGTTGTTTCTGTAGCTTCTCCAACCGGGAGGTTTTAAGGTTCGATTCCCGACGGTGGCCGATTTTAGACTATGGCTTGGAAGCCAAGTCGAATGGAGCCTCTGCCTGGACGATAATTCTATCAATTGGCTGCTTCAAACGGTGGTTTTCAGTGAATTCAAAAATTCATATTATAACGCATTTTATGAATTGAAAAATTCAGAATATTGCTATTTACGCTGCTTATCACTGCCATTGCAGTTCAGTCATTACGATGGGCATGAATTCATGCTCCAATTTAATAAAATACTGACTTACATCTATTTTTTTATTTATATTGATACTGGCATATTTGATAACCTTGTTTTGGGTTTGATGGTTTTCAAAGAAATGCAAAAGCGCTTCAAAAATGTCTAACACTTATTTTAATTCATTCTTACGGTGATATCCCAAATTTCTGAGGGCATTATTTACAAGAAATATTTCTTCAAAACTTTTGTTTGTTGTTTTTTTATTAATTTATTTTCACAGACCAGCATAACTGCTTTACAGGGATTGTTTACATATAATAACAACTTAAAATACATGTATACAAATAAATAAGACAGCAGAAATACCTTTCAATCGACATTTAAACAAGGATAACATTCACAAATAATACAGTCATTCTTTATATAAATAGAAATAAGGGAAGCCCAACAGGTTCCTCATTATTGTTTGAAGTTTGACAAGTAAGTTTGTTGATTATTATTTGCATATTTTATTCTAATTCTGTAGGATTTAAGGGGGGTCAGCAAATTGTATTAGATATTTATCATATGGAAATCTGTTTTTGATTCGGGATGTTGTTGCTGATGAACCAAGGTTGTAGTGGTCAGTTGTTGGTATATTATGCAAAGATGTGAAAAAGGAGTGTGAGCGTTTGAGCAGTATATGGTGTATAGTTTCTGTTTTTAATTCTGAGTGTAATTGATTGTTTCTAATGAACCAGGGGGCATTTACAGCTATACGTAGGATCTTATTTTGAAATGTTTGTATTTTCTTGATATTAGTCGCCGATGTGTTGTACCATATTGGGCATGCATACATTATAATGGGAAGAATTATTGCTCTGTACAGGACTAGTGTACATTCTGTTTTAAGAACGGTTTTTATATTAATTAGTGGGTACAATTTATGTAGTCTTCTATTTGCTTGTGTGATTTTGTCATTTATATGGTTAGTCCATGTTAGTCTGGTGTCCATTAATATTCCCAGATATTTAATAGGTTTCTTTTTTGGTAACCAATCCAGTGTTTTATCAAGTAGTTTTAGGGGTTTGAGAGTAGTGTTTATTGGGCATAGAGTGAATATTTTTGCTAGACATTTGTTCGGGTTTAATTTTATCTTCCATTTGTCTGCCCATTGTGTTACTTTGTTCAGTTCATCTTGTAGATTTTTTGTGGCTGTTTTTAGACACTTGTTAGAGGTTAGTATTGCACTGTCATCAGCAAATAATGCTATTGTTGTGTTTTGTGTAGTTGGGAAATCTGCTGTGAATATATTGAACAAAGTTGCAGATAATGGGCTGCCTTGTGGTACTCCAGCTGTGATTTCTTTTTGTGTAGAGTAGGTTGAATTTATTCTTACTGAAAAAACTCTTTCTTTTATGAAGCTTTTTATTATTTTTACCAAGTAAAGGGGTAATCCGGATTCTTGTAATTTGAATATCAAACCCTCGTGCCAAACTCTGTCAAATGCTTGCGTTACATCTAAAAATACTGCCAGTGTATGCTTTTTTTGTTCAAAGTTTTTATAATTAATTCTGTAATTCTTAAAAGTTGATGTGTTGTCGAGTGCTTTTCTTTGAATCCAAATTGAAAAGGTGGTATGTATTGTATTTCATTAATATATTTCAGAAGTCTTTTTAGAATTAGTTTATCCATTACTTTGGCTACAATAGGGATTAGGCTTATAGGTCTATAGTTTTCTGTAGATGCTGGGTTTTTGCTTGGTTTTGGAATTGGTATTACTATAGAGTGTTTCCAATTTTTGGGATAGTACCCTGTTCTTAACATTGAATTGAATATTGCAGTTAGGTAGCTAATTGCTTTCTTATTTAGTTTTTGTAAAAGTATAGTTGGTATTTGGTCAATTCCAGCTGATTTTTTCTTAGGTAGGTGTTTGATCGTTTGGTATGTTTCATTTGGTGATATATATTTTACTGGGTGTGGAACTGTTGTTACTTCACAGTTATTGATATGGTTTAAATTGTTATTGTTTGTGGTTGTATTTGGAGTAAATGTTTCTTGGAAATGTTCTGCTAGTAATTCACATTTTTCCTTTGTTGTTGTAGCTGTTTTATCTAATTTCTTTAGTTCTGGTATGATTGTTGGTTCTTTCAATATTTGTTTTGTAACCTGCCATAAATTGCTGTCTTTAGGATTTATTTTTTTGATGTAGTTTTTATATTGTTGGATTCTGTGTTCGTCTAAAATTAGTTTTACTTGGTGTGTTAGTTTATTTAGTATTTTCTTTAAGTCAGGGCTTCTATATTGTTGCCATTGTCTGCGTATTTTGTGTTTCTTTTGAATTAATTTTTCAATGCCGATAGGTATTGTATGTTGTGTGTATTTTGGTTTATAATTTGGGTTTGTATTTGCTTCTTTTGCTGCTTTTTGTATGATTTTAGTGAAGGTATCTATGGCAATATCAATTTCTTCTTTGTTTTTCATGAATCGGTTTGTGGGAAGAGAATTATCAACGTTTGTTTGAAATTTTATCCAATCTATGTTTTTTGTGTCTAAGCCAAATGGCAACTCAGTTTTAATATAGTTCATATCAGAAGTGAGAATAACAGGACAGTGGTCAGAGTCTAATTCAGGTAACACATGAGCATAGAGGGTATGTTTTAAATTTTTAGAAATGGCAATGTCAAGGATATCTGGTTCAGCATTACAGTTTTTGGGGTAGTGAGTAGGGTTTGATGGAGCTATGATTTGAAAGTTTAATGTTGATGATGCTTTTAGTAATTTTCTCCCATTAGGTGTATTCACTTTACAGCCCCAATTGATATGTTTGCTGTTTAGATCTCCCATTAATATTGTAGGTTCTGTATTATGTAATATTAGCTTTAATTCATTTAGATCGATTTGTTTTTTAGGTGGTTTATATGCTGTTATGATATTTAAATATTCATTTTTTAAAGTTATTTTTACTGCAATCAGCTCTAGGTTGTTTGATTTTGAAATAGAAATTAATGAGTGGTCTAAATTCTTTTTAATTAGTATTGCTACTCCTCCTGCTGCATGTTGACATATTCTGTCTTCTCTGTAACAGTTATATCTAGGGATTTTGAACGGTTGTCCTGGTGCAAGGTGTGTTTCTGTTATGCATGCAATTGTTATTGAGTGGTTTTTCAGGAATTGGATAAGTGTATTTTTTTTATTTGATAAGCCATCCATTTGCATTCCAGTTAAGAAGTGTTATTGATTTTAAGTTGGACTGTTTATCCATTTCTTATTATGTTTGAGATTTGATTTGATACAATGTTTTGTAATTGTGGAATTAATGTAGCTGTTATTTGGTTAACTATTGTTGGTAACATCTGCATTATAATTTGTGTAATATTTGATTGTATGGTATTTTGTGTAACTGTTTGTGCATATGTGTGTGAAGTTGTGTTTTGACTGTTATTAAGAGCTAATTGTGGATGTAATGGATTTTGATTTATGTTTGTTTGTTGTGGGAATGTTAGTGAGTGAGTTTTGTTTTCATATTTTTGTTGTGATTGTAGAGCTTGGAATTGTGTATTGAATTGATTTGATTGTTGGATTCTCTTTCTTTTTGGGAAGTACTTGCATTGATTAGAACTAGCCATATGATTTTCTTTACATAGAGTACAAATTGGGGGTGGTGGATTTGTGGCTTGTAATAATTTTCAATCTTTTGTCCAATGGTGTTCTGCACAGTAGCCACAATTTGGGGGCATTGTGCAATAATTTTTTGTGTGTCCATAAGTAAAGCATTTTTTACATTGAGGGGGGCCTTGTGGTTTCCTTCTTATTTCTACTTTTACAATGCAGTGAAGTAATTTGTCAAGTTTGAATATTTCCTTTCCTTCAATGGAGTTAGTTAGTTCCAAGGCAACTACTTTGAATGGTACTTGTTCTCTGTTGGTTAATCTGGTTACTTTTTTTATTGGGTAGTTTAGACTTTCTAATTCGTTGTAAATTTCTTCTTCAGTGAATATTAGGGGTACATTTTTTATTACTACTGACAAGTTTTTTTCTGTTTGCACACAGTATGTATAGTATGGAACACTTTTCTCTTCACAATATTTTCTGACTTTTCGATATTCTGTAACGTTTTTCATTAGTATTTTTACTGAATTCCCTATGGTTTTGAGTATAAACCCATTTCCAATTAATTCTTTTAGGTCTTTTGTTAGAAGAGTTATATTTCCTGCGTTTCTGATACAAATTAAGGGTATTTTTATGTTTTCTAATTGTGGTTCATTATTATTTACATTTTCCTCTGATTCGTCTACTGATTCTAAGATTGAATATCTATTTATTGAAGTAGCGTCTTTACTTGCACTATTGTTCAACATTCTACGCTTTGCGTCACTATAGTTACTTACTTTTGTTAGTCCTCTTTTTTTGGTGAGTTGATGTTGTGCGCTTGTTGGTTGATGGGATTCACTGTTGATATCTGTAGGCCTATCTTCTGCGGTTTGGAGATTCTCCGTTGACTGTGCACGTTCCGCGTGTATTTGAGAAGTATGTGCAGTTGGGTCGGTCTGTGAATGATGAAGCTGTTGTTGTAGAATTTGGTTTTGGTGTTCTAATTTGTTAAGATGTTCTTGAAGAATATGATTTTGATGTAGGAGTTGTTGATATTGTTGTTGAAGATCTGCTATTTGGTTTTCTTGTGAGAATTGTGAATTAGTTTGTCTTGTGTATGTCACAATTTCTATCATTATTTAATAGTTCGATGGATCTGCTGATGTGTCCTCCTAGGGAATCCTATTCTGTTAACATTTTGAGCACTTTATCGTATTGTTTTGTTGCACTATTCACTGTGGTATTCACTATTTTTAGTTCTGTGATGACACACTATATAAACACAGTTGGTGATTTTGTCTCTGTGGCGGTGCGCTATTAACAATATAATTGTTTGTATTGTAGTTTTGCCGCAATGCGGCAAAACGATCGTTGACTACGCCTATTCACAAGCGTTATCGATCGCACTAGTTCTGATAAGACTTTGACTCAATCACTGATAACTGCACGAGCAACTCGGAGCTAGGTCACGTCCGTTCCGCTCGGTGGTTGAAAGCGAACTCAAAACTTTTAATTTGTCATAACGGATACAAATACAATTTCCATGTACGAGAAGCTTTACATAAAAACGAAACTGGGTATTCAAGAAACTTCAGTGTGTCAAAATTAACCAAATATGTGTATTGTGAATACAAATCTGTAAAATGAAAATCATCAATTATCGTATGTGTAGTGGACGTAATGTGTAGTGGAGGAGACCTACCGAGAAAAATATATGCGTGTTATTGGCTGCTTCATGACGTGGAGCCTCCCGTGGCCGGCTGTCGCTTACCCACACTGCTCTTCCCACTGCTCGGCGCACGCAACCCCGCCCCCACCTCGCCCCTCCACTTCGCCCTACCTCTGGCTCCGCCGCGTGCGCTACTCGCCTAAATCACGCGCCACATTGTCCGTCGAGCGGCGGGGCGGGGGTGGGGGCGGCCGTGCGCGTGTCAGCCCGAGAACAATCCGTTGCGCGGCGGCGGCGGCGCGCCGAAGGAGCAGATCGCCAATATTGGCAATAAAGAGCCAATAGGGGCCGGCGACATGAAATAACGTCGCGATCGCAGTCACGTTATGTTAATGTATGCTAATTGGGCCCTCATTAGAGACGACGGGGCCCATTGATGGCGCGGCCGCAGCGGCGGCGAGCGGGGCTGGGCCGGGGCGGACGGAAGGCATGCTCGCGCGCGCCGGCGCGGGCGCCGAGACCCAGCGGCAGAGCGGGCTCCCACTCCGCGATTACATTCTCAAAAGTTCTCCAAAGGAATACTCATCCCGCGTGACGCATTGAAATCAGCGCACATGTGCCAAGGATAATGGGAGGTTTCATCTGTTGAATGAGATTTCGGCTTTTTGCCAGCAATGGCGAATGAAAGGATGACGTGAAAAATAGAACATGAATTGTATGTGGGAATTAAACGCGCAGTCGAAAACGTAATGCGAATAAAACTACTTCTTGCAAAGTTTCCACCGGTTGTTTTTATATCAGGAAATCTTTGAATTGATCGTAATTGTTTCAACAGAGCGAAGGGATGTATTTGAATGATATATCGCTGGCTGATGTATTAAAGTGGATATTATGGTGATGTTTTTGAGGAGTGTTGTCAATAATATTATCCTCAGTTGGGGGACGGCCTCAAATACTCAATTCATGGGGGGAATTTTCCAGCAATTATTTTGTTTGCTATTTAAAGTGTTTTTTATACTGCCCATCTTTTCTATGAGTCTGCGTGTACGTATATTATTTTTTTCGGGCTTATGTCTTTTAACAAAAAATTGTTCTGATATAATTACAGCTTTTCAAGAGAGTTAAATATGTGAGGCTCAAGAGACACAATAACACTTCATTAGTCAGATAAATGATTTCATTCACCAACAGCTCTCCGGAACCTTTCTGCATTTTTATATATGTAGAACTGGCTATGATTGCATGAACGTTTTGGTACTGAGGACTTACACTTACATACACGCACAATCACACACACTTGTGTAATCACAAGTTTCACGGATGTCGTTTGAGTACATACATAAATTTTTATTTCTTGTAGAAAATGCAAATGAGGAATTCTACTCTTAAAATATGAACACTTCTATTCCAGAGCTAAAATAAATCCCTTCGCTCTGAGATTTATTTAAGCCTTGAACAGATTTTAAACAAAGACAGAAAAATGAAGGTTGATACTTCTAATACGCTTATATGTACGTTTATGTTTTTTAAATGAGAGGAAGCAATGTAGTACGTAAATAAACTACCTCCGTGCGGTCTTGTTTGTTAAACATGTAGTCTGAAGTCCGGGACAAGAGAAGCTTTACAAGAAGATGAAGGAGACCAGCAGATGAAGACAATTGTTGGGTGTAGTATATGGCAACGCGAACGTGGACTCTCCGAGTGACGAGAAAGTGAACCTGACGAGACAAGACAAGCGGAAGCAGAAGGGGAAGGGGGCAGAGGAGGAACGAGGGCCTCGGAATCGCTGGCGACCGGCGAGGGGAGGGACGCAACGGCGCATCAGAGCTGTGGGGGATTACAGTCGCATGCGAACTAACAGAACCGGAGCAACCACTCGCCTCGGCCCCCGCCGCCGCTCACCTTCGCATCTCGGCCTCACTCGGCTTTCTCTCCTCGTCGCTTTTTTTATTTTTATTTTTTTAATTTTTTTAATTTGGATAAGATCAGTGATTAATACACTCTATATTTGAAATAATTAACTTAAAATAATCTTACTAATAATCTTAAAGTACAACTTACATTACTACTAGGAGGGTAGAGGTATCTTTATATAATAGCTCTACTTTGGTTCGAGATCTGAGAATTTGTTTAGGAATGTATGAAAAGGATATTCACTCTTTATGCAGATTCTGAATATTGGATTTTGGCAGAGTCTTAGAGGGGTTAGGTTGGGTATATTTGGGATGTTCTGGAAGAAATGGGTGGATACAAACATGATATGTTTGATTATCGGTTCTAGCTGGAATTCTTTATGGGGTTGAGCATTGGAGATGTACCATGGGGCATTTGTGATGGTGCGGAGGAACTGATTTTAGATTACTTGCAGTTTTTTTGTATTAAATGTGGCTGCGCTGATCCAAACTGGGAATGCATATAATAGAAGTGGTCGTATGGTAGTTTTATACAGCAATAAGGCAGTATTGTATGGTAGTTTAGCTGATTTATTTATTATTAGTTTTAGTTGGTGTAGTTTTCTTTTTACTTAGATAACTTTATTGTTGATATGGCTTTTCCAATTGAGTCGGATGTCTAAGAAAAGACCAAGATATTTTATGGGTTTATTATGAAGATGCCATTGTACAGGTTCTTGATACAACTGTAAAGGGGGATGGGGGACGTATGGCCTTAAGGAAAATGTTTTTGTTTTTAACGGGTTTATTTTATTTATTTTGTCTGCCAAACTGTCAATTTGGTGTAGGTATAATTGAAGATCGATTTTTATTGCATTTATGGTGAGACCTGATGAATATATAGCCGTGTCATCTGCAAATTTGGAGGTTTTTATTTTACTGTGGATCGGTAGGTCGGCTACGTACAAGTTGTAAAGAGCGGGAGATAACGGGGAGCCATTTTCGACCGCTTTTCGATTAGAATGATGGTTGTCACCCGCAAAAGCAAAAGTTCTATTGTCGAGGAAGTAGGAAATAATTTGTGTAAGATAATGTGGAGTGCCTATTTCTTTCATTTTATAGTTTAGAGCTTGGTGCTATGTTCTTTCGAAGGCTTGAGAAATGACGAGAAAGGTTGTATGATTGTATGATTATAATATTGTATGATAGTGTTTTTGAACTTCCGTATGGATGTTTTAAGTGATTCTGAGTAGTTGGTGATGTGTGGACAATTTTTCTGTGAATCGCATTTGTTCCATGGGTATGGCCTTTGTGTTGTGAAGATGTGTTTTGAATCTTTTTAATATTATTTTTTCGAATAATTTAGATAGCTTGGAAAGCAGACTGTTGGTTAGGGATGCATTCTTGTTTGTTTTTTTATTGGAAGAATGATTGCATGTTTCCATAGTTGTAAGTAGAAAGTAACCAAGTCTGAGGCATGAATTCAAGATTTTTCAATATTAAATTGTTAATTTTATAATGTTCAAGGGCGTTGTTGACACGTAGTGATGTGATTATTTTATTTATTTCTTTAAGTGAAGTGTAGTGTATTTTATGATGCGAGCCATAAGTCTATTCGTTTACTGTTTTGTTGATTATGAGATGACTAGGGTGTGATTTTGTGTTATTCAGGGTGAATGTGGATTCAAAGTAATTAACTAGCTCTTCGGCATTCTGAGCAACTGTGTACATTTTGCCTGTGGGGGTGTCTAGTAGGATGTTGGTATTCTTTTTTCTTAAAATTTTGTTTGTAAATTGCCAAATGAATTTGTTGTTAGTGTTTAGTGATTGGATTAGTGTTTTTAAATGTGAATTATTGAAGTTTTTTATTTGTTTGCACACAACTATTTATTAGTATGTCAAGTTCTAGTTTTAGTCCTGGTGTTCTTAGTTGTGACCATAGTGCGCGGGATTTGTTTTTGATTTGTATTAGATTTACTATTTCTGGCAGAAGTTTATAATGTTTATCTATGTTTGTATTCTTTATTTTAATTCGCTCTCTTTACTCGTACTTGTGGTGTACATTATGGTGATTAGTTTGTTGATTGATTGCTATATTTATAATGGGTTGGAGTGAATTTTAAATTTAGGTATTGTTGAGTTAGTTAAATTTTGGAATTTTTTCCAATCAACTTTTAACGTATATGGATTTGGTACTCAGGCGTGCGGGGGTATTTGATGTGTGGTTATTATACCGGTATGTGATCAGAGTCTATTTCGAATAATGTAGTAGCGTGTAGTTTAATTTTAGCGTTAGTAGTCCCGATATCAGGAATATGAGGTTTTCATAAGCGGCCATTTGGGTAATATGTGGGACCTGGAGGTGAAATTAATTTGAGAGTAATGCGATTTAGTATTTGAAGTAATATTTCCCCATTAGCGTTGGTGTTTGAACAAACTCAGTTTGTATTTTTGGCATTTAGGTCTCCTAGAAGAATGTTGTTATATAGTTGGAACAATTTACTAAAATTTCGAGGTCTAGTTTATGATTCGGAGGATTGCATGGTGCAATTATAGTCCATAATTCATTTTTCATTTCTAATTTAATCCCTCACTATCATCACTAGCTAAGTCCAATTCAGGAGGAGCTAGGGCTGAATTCCAGCGGCTGACTGCTCTGGTCGGTACATTTCCGTGGTTTCTACGATCAACACAACGCGAATGCTGGAGTAGTACCCTCACTCGGAAGCGCAGATCTTTCCTTCCTTCTTATCCTATCCTCACTCCTTACACACACGCACACTTCCATGTAGGTAGTGATGATAATTCTGCCACTCTCGGGACTCAAACGTCAGGACACTGTCAGAGGCACTGCAACGATGTCACTTGGTGCCCTGAGCGTCCTAAGCCGTTTTCAGTTCGTTCAGACTGTTTGCGAAATACAATTGAAAGTATTTGAATTGTAATTCATTTCTCGGGAAGGATTTAGCTAATTATATGTCAAAAGAAGTGCTTCTGTGATTTTTAAACACCATGTTCCCCTACGTCACTAAACAACTGTTCCAAGAAATTCTGTGGACTAGTCTCTCATTCAAGACTCTCGTGGCGGATGATTTTGAAAGATTCTTAAGAAAATATAGCTTCGGAAAACACAACTTTAGCAACGCATACACAGGAACAAGAATACCCTTGAAGGATTCAAGCATTCGAATAAAGAAAAGGAAATGTTTCCGGTCTTAATATTCAGCCATGTGAACACTAAACGAGAAGTATTTTATCAGACAAAAAATTACGACCTTTTTTTAAATAGGTATCCAAAGTATTCAATATTTCATGTAATTAATTTATACGCAACGAAAATACGTCATTAAAATTAAGTACAAATATAAGATTATTAAAAGTAATGTTTGCGCTCTTATAAAATTATTTATAATCATTCCCTTGCATTTCTTCAGGGCATGGTTTTACCATTTTCGAACCATTGTACACATACATACATACATTCGTGAAGGAAATCGCAATACTGAGTTGATTATTGCTCAAAATATAATGGAGAACTCAAATATATAGGTTTCTGTCCCTTTTCTTGTGTGCTACAGGTTCTTCTTCATAAAATCTCTTTATTTTGCATAAATACTTTCGTAATATATTCTAATGATTTCTATTCCTTCACAGAATATTATTTATCTATTGCTAGGATGAACTAGGTAAGTGTCAACCAGATAAAGTATTTTACAAATGTAGTATTTTGTCGGTTGAGTGCTACGTTCCTCGCTTGTCTCACGAAGGAGCAACTACAATGGAGAACCCATATGTTTTCATTGAATCATTTTATTTCCTAAATTATTTTTTTCCAATCACCTCTTGGAATATATTTTGGTTACATGACAATTTCGTGGCTTCAAAAATAACTACACTTTATTCTTTAACGTCATGGTCTTCTCTCTTGATTCAACTCTTATATGCCTTAGTCCCCCACACTCAAAATCTCCAGCATTTCTGTTATCTCGTAACATAATTGTCCCAACGAATTGCGACCTATTACGCGTATCCTAAACTTAAATGGAATTAGATTGTGATTATGTCAGAGGGATGGCTAACCTGCTTTAGTTTGGACAGGGTGAGTAGTGATGGCTACCTTCCTTCAGTATGCCAAAGGCTGTGGTGGGGTAGAGAGGTGGGGTTAGGATAGCGACCCATATATACCGTATTGTATTTTACTCGCCCAGTCAACTGACTGGCACTGACAATTGACACAAACTATTTCAATTATTTAAATACAGCCGGCTTATATTGACATTGTTTCAAGATATTCCTTTAATTTATTTAAAAACAGAAATCGACTTCGCATCGCACAGCTATTTCCTTATATTCTTACTCTTCTCACAACTACAAAATTGACGGAACATATTTTTTCGTGAATGAAATACGTTCCTTAAAGACAGGTCTTGAAATAGGGTCGTAATCAATTTTTCGACAGCATGAGTAGTTTCATTTAATTTTGCGCGGAATATTGGCAATTTTTAATTTTTTAAAACTTTTTTTTCAAATTCTGCTCTAAATTTTTCCTTTAAATATTCTCCTTTTATGTATCCAGTGACGGCAGAAAATATGGGGCTGGTACCATGTCCCATTTTCGGAGAAACTCAGAATTTTCGAAAATTGCAAAAGTTACCACTTCAAAACTACCAAATTGAAGACAGCGATTTTTGTCTTCAACGATGTTAGATCTAAAAATTAGCTTTTTAAAAAAGGGCATGTACAATTTTGTTTCTCTTGGGAGCATATCGACCACCTTGTTTTCGAGCCACCAATTCGAACAGCAATAGAGGAACTGAAGAATCGTGTTGTCGATAGTGTGATGAAATGAACGTGATGGAAGTGAAGAAATGATACATCGTTTCCGGTGGAATTACACTATCGCATAGATGTGTTTGTGTCTTGAAAGGAAAACTTATTGATCATTTATGACAAAACAACAAAAACGTGAAGTGTTGAAGTTCTAACAAAGTATGTTCAATGTATTAATATTTACTTATGCTTATGCTGCTTATTGATATGATAATAATTTCGAAAAATATTGATAGTGAACAATACCAATGATGTGTCTTCGTATACCTCGTGCTTTGAGAGAGGTTGGACACTCCTAGAAGGCCATCGTACTCCCAACGAAGCGCTCTTGCAAGATCCCAATACTTGAAAATTCTTGGATTAATCAGCTACATCACTTCTGGTTTATTTGGTTAAATATTCCAATTATAAAAATCTTCCGGGAAATGTGACTACTAAAATCATTTTCCTTAAATGCTTCCAGGGCTTTGGGTTGTTTTCCCATGTAACCAGTCGCTCCACTGACACATTGCTATACCTAGAGATTTTATGCAAGGGCCCGGCCGTCGAAATTCAAAATCGCGTCTCTCGGTCTTCATTACGGCGATAATTAGCGTGGGAACAAACACGAAGAATCATTTTCGAGGATCCCGTTACAGAGGGCTTACGCGTGGATACGGGGGAGGGGGAGGGTGACGGGGCAGGGAGTCCATGACCCCCCTAGAAATTTCGAAAGGACACCGTAGCACTACATAATAAAATATTTCAGTACTATAAGTGGTTCAACATTAAATTGATTATATACATTCTTCTTCTTCTTCTCCCTTAAGCATTAGACAGGTTGGTCCGTTGCGCCTCCTTGATCTAACCATCTTCTCCTGGGTCTACCAACGCTTTTTCTTCCTTTAGGGATGTACTGAAGCACTTGCTTTGGAATACGGTCGTCTTCCATTCTTTCCAGGTGTTTTTTTCTTCGTTCTCTGTATTCCTTAATTTTTTTCATTTAAGTTGTAAATTCCTATATTTTTCCGGATGGTCTCGTTTTTTAATCTGTCCATTCTTGTAACTCCCAGGACTGATCTTAAAAATCTCATCTCGGCTGTTTGAAGTCTACTGTGTGTTCTGAAGTTCATAGCTTCCGTAAAGTCCGCAAGGCACTGCCATAACTTTATAAAACTTTAGCATTGTGTCTTTACGGACCTTTCCTTTGAGCGCTCTTTTGATGGTGCCACACATCATATTGAATCTTTCTATCTTCCTTACAATATCAACTTCGCCGAGATATGATACAACACATCCTAGATATCTAAAGGTATTAACCTGTTCAATAGTTTTGTTTTCTAATAGCAATTTACATCTTAAAGGTTGTGAGCCTTGGAATGCCATGGATTTGGTTTTATTTGTAGATATACTTAGATTATATTGCTTTGTTATTTTATATAGTTCATATAGTGCCCTTTGCAGATTATCTTCTTTACCTGCAACTAAAATCTGGTCGTCAGCAAACATAAAAGTTTTAATAGAATTTTTTCCTTTAAAATTGTCTTCTATATTAAGTTTTATAATCTGTTGTTTCTATTCTCTCACAGCATTGTCTAGATATAGATTAAAAAGTATAGGTGAAATACAACACCCTTGTCTGACCCCTTTATTAATATTTCCTTGGGCAATAATTCCAGATTTCCTCTTTTTTCCATAATTTTCCATAGTTTTCCTCTGTGTACACTATTGAATGCTTTACTGTAATCAATAAAGACTATGTAGGTCTTTAGGTTGTATTCTCTTCTTTTTTCTATTATTTGTTTTAATATAAAGATATTATACGAGCAGGATCTTCCTTTCCGGAAACCTGTTTGTTCTTCAAGTAATATACTGTCTACAATGTTTCTCAATCTATTTACTATTATCTTCCCATATATTTTATATCCCGTATTCAGAAGACTTATACCTCTATAATTTTCGCAGTCAGTTCTTGGTCCTCTTTTAAAAATGGGTATTACTACTGCTTTCTTCCATTCCATTGGTATTCTTTTTTATTGCCAGCATTGATTTAGGAAATATAGATGCCTATACTTGGTTTCTTCTGGTAGATATTTGAATAGTTCTATATTTAAATTGTCTGAGCCAGGAGCTTTTCGGTTTTCACAACTTTGTAAGGCTTCTTGAAGTTAATTAAATTATATTTTATCCATTTCTGATAAACATCTGTTCTTTTCCTCCTCTTCATCATTTACATCTTCTCCCTCTTCTTTTGTCCACAGATGTTTACAGAACTTCACCCATTCTTCTCTATCTAGAAGATCTAAATTTGCTGCGTCTATTTCTTCTCTGTTTAGGTGTTTCATAATTTTGTAAGCAGTATACTGGCGACAATGTACATCTCTTTCTATGTTAGATATGTATCTTTACCAACTTTCTTTGTGTGCAGCTTTTACTATTTTTTGTTTCTCTTCTTTGTATTTTATATTCCTCCAATGTCTCAGGAGTTTTCGTCGTGAGCCACAGTAGATATGACTCCTTCTTTCTTTGAACTGCACGTTTAAATCCTTCATTCCACATTTAAGTCCCTTTTTTGGCTTATATTTATTCCTTTTCCCTAAGGTTTCAAAAGCTACACTTTCTATCAGTTGGGTTAGCTTCTGCCATTCTAATTCAATATTCGTGCTGATGGGTTCCTTTAGCACATATAGTCTTATACGTGATTGAAATAAATTTTTGATGCTAGGATCTTCTAACAGGTTAGCTTTCCATACTGTTTCCTTTATGGTGATCATTTTGTGTGTTGTTCTTGCCCATTTAGTTTTAAGGATTACTTTCCCTCTTACTAGGAAATGATCTGAATATATCCATTCCTCTCATCACTCTCACGTCCTGAAATAGTTTTCCCATGTTTTCATTTGCAATTAAATAGTCAACTATTGATCAGTATCCTCTGTTCACCCAAGTAAATTTATGGATATCTTTATGTCTAAAGAACGTATTTTCTATTCGTAATGAATTAAAATTCACAAAATTACGTAACACTTTTCCATTTTGTTTAATTACTACTTCTCCGTTTGTTCCAATTATTTCCTTAATGGGCTGTTGACCTAACCTAGCATACATATCTCCTCCTACGACTATATAATCATTTATATTTGTGGAATCTAGTACACTTTGTAGGCTTTTATAAAATTTATCAGATTCTTCTTTCTACCCTCTTCTGGAGCATACACTGATATAATACTCATATATCCTCTACCTATTTTGAATCTACATGTTACATTTCTTTCATTTACCCAACTGTAAGAAGTTATATTTTTCCATTTCTCATTTATTAGAATAGTTGTTCCTGCTACTGCTCTATTTTCGATATGTACACCGCTATAAATTAATGTATAGTTTCCCAGATCACATGTTCCCCTCTGCTTCTTTTTAGTTTCAGATAACATAACCAAATCCAGTTTAGCACCCCTGCACAATATATATATATATATATATATATATATATATATATATATATATATATATATATATATATAGTGGCGTCACCAATCACATTAGAATAATTTTATTGTAGCGTCGCCAATAACAGCATAATTATTACATCTAGAGATAGCTCCCATCGCGGCAAAAGTAGGTCAAGGGACGCTGCCTTTGTCACGAAGACTCCTCCCACGAACGCACTCAGCCCCCATCAGAGGCGGACACGTTTATTACCCCTCGTAAAACCCGGCCGAGCCTAAGCCAAAACCCCATCGAACAATACCCGCCCCCGCGCCCATTTTTTTGCCGCGCGCCCGGGGAAGGAACAAGAAGTCCCAAAGGGTTGACACGGGTGTCGATTAGGAAAAAGACACGTTTATGACGCTTCGTGAACGAGACCCTTTTAGCCGTCAGCCGACCCCCCTTCGAACAATACCCGCCCCGCACCCGCCTGCCACGCGCCTCGGGTAAGGCGCCCGGATCCCCACAGGGGCTATTTAGAAATTAACCGTAGCAGGCTGCCGATTAGCCTCCGCCGACCATTTATGGCCCATGAAAATACGCTACCGCGTGAACACGTGTCCAGACAGCTGCAAGAAGCTTCTGGGACCGCTTACAAAGGAAGTGAGAGAGAGGAGGGAAGCCGGAGTTAGAAAGAGAGCGATCTTTGGAAAATTACAAGAAAACTGCAACCTGCTTGGTAAATTAGAATGCTGAAACGCAGTTACCCTCAGCCAATGGGAAGCTTCGCTATGAGGGAAGGGGTAAATTTACAGATTTAGAAACGTTTTGGGAGGGGGGAAGGGAGTTTTCTTTAACACGAGGTGCACAGAGGAAAGTGAATGAGGATCGGAACGCGACTGGGGAAAGACGTTCCCGGAGGAGAGAGAATCACGAGCAGAACGCGACTAGGGAAAGACGTTACCAGAGTAGAAGTTTATTTTATTTGAACGCGACTAGTGGATTTGCCGCGGAGGAAACTCGGGCGGGAGATCACAGGATCCCACGCTACTTCCGCGTAGGCCCGTCTGCCTCCGCCGCCTTTCACGCCGGGCCCATTCATAAGCCCACATTGCATTACGGCCAGCGCCCGTGGCCCATCGACCGACTGAGCCTGCTCGATTCGGCGACCTGGGACTGCCCGCCGCCAGCTGAGGAGGGACGCACCACGAGAGGTCGGCGACCTGGGACCGCCCGCCGCCCCTGCATCCGAGGGCGCCGCACAACCAGCCCGTGGATCCAACACAGCCAGCGGTGAAAGCTATGACGCGAGACACCTCGCAGGACATTTAGGGCGAGAGATTCATAGTGGCCGCGCTCAGGCCCCGCAGATTGTAGATGGTAGATAGAAGCTTGCATGCATTAGTAGAATTAAGCCTTATTTTGTTAGCTTTAAGAGAATTAGTCGTTAGTGGTCAAAGTAATGAGCTCACAGGATAGACATAAGAGGAAACCTGTGTCGCCCTTAGCGAACTGTAACTTCCCTGGCAGCTCATAGTGCCAGGAATAAACCTCAATTTATTATAAGATGAGTCGATGTATTAATTCATGACCTCCCAACACTTCCATCCAGCCACATTTCAGGAGCTGAACCTGGCGCCCTCCCCCGTGTGATTACAATATATATATTGAAACGCGGAGCGTTTCTTTAATTACTTCGAAATGCAGGGCATTTTCTTTCATATACGCCTAGTTTGAATTGCGCGGCAACGGCGGCGAGTAACGGACGTGATCAGGGAACGGGTCAGGCGCGAGAAGGCGGCGAGACCGGGCGAGACGACGGCAGTAGCAGTGTGGAACAGAACTCGAAGGAACGCGGAGCGATGGTGGTGCGCGCGGTGAAAAGGGACAAAATGAAGTTAACTAATGTAAGGGAAGTTATCAAGAAGTGAGATAAGTGTGACAATGACTGATGATAAATAGTGCAAGCTTGTGGAAGTGGAATTGGCGTCAGGAACTGTGGTGAAAAAGCAAGAACTGCAGACTGCATGGCTGGTAACGGCAATGGGTAGTTGACACGTGCCTGCGTTATTGTGAAAGGGAAGCGAAGGAGAACTGGTGGGCTGTGCCGCAAGGAAGCATCGAGTTAAACTACAAAGTGTAGGTGGACAGTGATATTGAATTAGTGCCTACTCGAGTTGAAAGACATGCGCAATGGTCGGGGTTGAAGCGAAGGTGTCGTATAACCGCCGCGGAGAGCCGTGGCCACGGGCGTCCATGCAGTCAACCGTCCGACGGGCGCCGAGTCGCGCCGAAGGCCGCCGATCGCCGCAGCCGTTGGGGAACATCCGATAAGAAACGAACTATTTTTGGTATTCAAGGTATTGTGCAATCTGAGATCATGGGTATAGTTTTGGTACCAAAACAGGGAGTAATTAGACTGAAATTGATGAACTAAATGTGTGATTTTAGTAATAAATTGTTCGTTTGTTCAAAGAAAGTGATAATTGAGTTTTTCCAATGTTCTTGTCAAACCTTACGAGACCCATTCACGAACCAAGACACCTGTCCTTTCTAAAAATAAATGTAGTGAAAAGTACCGCAAACCAGGTACGTCACTATATATATATATATATATATATATATATATATATATATATATATATATATATATATATATATATATATATATATTGTAATGAACCGCATAGGCGCAATTATTCGTGTAATGCGCCGCTGTGAGTCACACTATAATAGAGGGTGGGGTTGCCAACACACGTTTCCAGACACACAATGCATGCGCTGAATTTAATTAGGGGGGCGCCAAGCGTATGCCTTACCTGTGATCTGGGAACCCGTTGAGACATCATCAGGGGTGGGCACCCTGGGTCGAAGGGTTGCATTTGCTTACTGGCTATAAAAAAATCACTTTTGTGTGTGATCACCCGACCAATATGACGGGGACGAGTTTATTGCTATAGAAAATTGTCTATTTTCCCTTCTAGTGCTTTACTCTGATTATTGACTAAAATGGGTGTGAACACGTACAGAAAATGGCGATGACAGAAATTATCCTACCTCACTCCAAAAGGATTACAACTCCAAATATCGGCCGGCGGCAGCCGTTAAAGTACCATGGATGTCTCCTCTAGTCGGCAGGAACACGATGCCTGGCTGATCTGGAGATCGTCCATGGTCGTTCGCGGAATTGAAGCGTCAGTTTTTTGATGCACGGGTCTCAAGTCGTCAAACGACGCCTGGACCGCGTATTATCATTGGCAGCCGAATAATTGTACTGCACACCCTCTCGTGTAATTAATGGGTGTTACTCCTTCTGTCCTAGCCCCCGGCATCCGGAATAAATTCCGATACTGGAATAATGGCTGGTAGGACCTGGAGACTAGCGATCGTTTTCGTGTGGCTGTAGTCGCTGTTGAACACGAAGAACTCCCTTTAATAGTCGACCGCTCGCTCCAACAGTCTTTCTCCAATTCTCAATTTTCGCCGTTCGCTCACCCGATTCCCGTCCCCACCCCTCCCGCAAAATGCCCGTCCTATCGCGCGCCTAGCCCGAAGCTTTCCATATTCTAGTCTTCTACGTGATTGAACCATGGTACGGTGCGGGTAACTTTGGATTGCGAGCAACGCACCACGGGCTGTCGGCGCCGCTAGCTACGCCTCAGGCCTTGGATCTGCGGCCACAAGCAGCGCGTCAGAGCGCTCCGACATTTAACGGCCACTGAGAGACCGTGATTCGAGGTGATACAACGGAGAATGATGACTCCGATCCACAAGGTTACGATAAGTACTCCCTCGAACGATGATTTTGTTATAACACCGCCCGAATGGGTTTAATCGGACGTAAATGACATGCTGAAAAGACGGAACTTGGTTGAAAGTTTTTGAAAATTCGGAGTGTGAATTAGATACTTGGAGAAAATTCGTGCCAAAAGGAGGAGATTGAAGGAATTGAACTTTATTAATTGCTCGTGGTTGGAAGGAATACAACTTAATCACTTTCTAACGGAAGTGGCTTATGAAGGAACAGACTCGGGATTATGAATAAAACTAAGCGGGTGTAAAACAATATTTAGTTCGGAGATTTTAGAATCATGCCAGAGAGCACAAAATTTTGATTTTTTTTCTGAAATTGTTTTCCGTATTTTATGGTGGCGAGAGATTGCACTGATTTAAGAGTTTTCATGTTTAATGTATTTGATTATTTTGGAGGGGACTATTGTGTAATTTTACATCAAATCTTAATCTTAAATTATGTGAAACGGTAAATCTTTTCCCATCTACCGATGTTATTCATATTACTATTTGTGACTTTGAAAATAACATAACACACTGTGCTTGATGCTTTCCCCCTTTTTTATTATTGTCAAAGTGTTACAAAGTTTGTATAATTGTATGTGAATTTGTTAATGATTTTAAGAGAGACGATACATTTCGTTATAGTGATTTTGTTATTGTAAAAAAATAAATTTTTGTTTTGGGTTTGGTTGAGAATAAATGTGAGTTTGGGAATTTTCTGGGTGCATACTTCTATTATTCACACAGTCCAAAAAATGTGATTTTTTCTTTTCTTTTTTTAGGATTGAGGACCTTACTTTTTCCTCTCTCTCTCTCTCTCTCTCTCTCTCTCTATATATATATATATATATATATATATATATATATATATATATATATTGAAACGCGGAGCGTTTCTACAATTAATTAGAAACACAGAACATGTTATTCTAATAACGACCATTTTGAACCGCGCGGCAATAGCGGCGAGCAGCGACTCGGGACAAGGGAACGAATCAGGTGCGAAGGCGGCGAGAGACGACGCGAGACAACGGCAGTTGGCAGTGTGAGATAGAGCTCGAGAGAGGTCGGAACGCTAGTGGTGCGCGCGGTAAAGAGGACAAAATCAAGTTGACTAGTGTAAGGAAAACTATCAGGAAGTTAGTGAAACGTGATAGTGGCAGATGTTGAACAGTGCAAGCTAATGATCGTGTTCATAGTGTCAGAAACAGTGAAGAAAAGGGTCAAAACTATAAATCGCGTAGCTGGTACCTGCACGGGTAGTGGCCACGTGCTCACATTGTGGTAATTAGGAAAGTGGAGGAGAATCAACGAACTGTGTTACAATAGAGCAGCGAGATATACTGCAAGGACCAGACGAACAGCAATCTAGAGGCAGTGCATACTCCAGTGGAACGACACGTGCAGCGGTGGGCGTCAAAGCAGAAGGATTTGCGCAACCGCCGCCGTGGGCCGGCGACGTGGGAGCCCGCCCTGCCGACCGCCCGAAAGAGCGCCGAGCCGCACCGAAGGTCACCGATGGTCGCAGCCGTTAGAAATCATCAGAGAACAAACAACATATTCTCGGTGCCCGAGGAATTGTAAAATCTAAAATCGTAAACTGAGTTTTGGTACCAAAACAGGGAATAATTGTATTTAAGGCAATGTACGAAATGTGTGATTCTAGAAATAAATCGTGTTTTTGTTCAGATAAATTTATAACTTTGTTTTGCCAATGTGTTGCCGAATCCTTAAGACACCCATTCACGAGACAAGACACCCGTCCTTTCCAAATTTAATGCAGTGAAAAGTACCGGAACCAGGTACGTCACAATATATATATATATAATTTTCTGTGAAATACACCTTCTAATGTTATACTTCCATTGTGTTACATCGCTGTTTACTCATTTTAATGTTTTAAATTGACTATGTGTGTTCTACGAAAGATAATTGATTATCACTATGTTTATGGCATGCGTGCAATTAAAAGTTCACAGCAGCCAATCAGAACTAAAAGAACTAATCGAATAACGATCGAATTTAATTATGAATCTATAACACAGACGTCACGGTATTTCCAGACGGCCATAAAAGGAACAAAAATGTACATCACAGATTTCGTACATCAAAAACATATAATCAATGAACGAATGAAAAAAAATATAAAGAATAATTATTTCTACTTCTTAGAAAATCATGTTCATATTTTAGTACACAATGTTCAAATAGGAACTATTTTTCTCCTCATACTTGGCATTAATGAACCCAAAAGTCGCTTTGTATTGCACAGATACGTTTACTTTATCATGAGCCCAGAGAACATGGTGGTTTTGGCAAAACCTCTTTATTTTTTACGAAATCAAGTATATTGTTTATAATTTGAAATATCGATATTCTGCTTCACATGCCACGTCTTCAACATAAAGAAGTATGACCATAAGTATGTTGGTTTGACATTAGCTTTCTAATGGAGCACCATAAAATATTTAACATGAATAAACGTGTTACGTGTAAAACATTTGGTCTTAGCATATTACAAATATAAAAAAAATGTAATCGTCAGTTGTAGTTACTCTTGCGGAAAAGTAAACTAGCAAAACGTCTGAGTCAGAACTGAATCGTCTTTCTCCTTTAAAACATTAACACATATTGTTCTCTCGTACACTTATTGTACGTATCGTACTAGGTAATGATTTCATGGCTTTGTCAGCTTCTTCAAATATTTCAACCGGAATACTTTCATATTTCCCATTTTCAAACGTAATTATTAAATACAATTATTCTCTAAGGCACTAAGGTCAACATAAATATACACTGCAAGACCTACTAAAACAGGGATTTTTCAAATCCAATATGACGTCATCAGATACTACTCTAATGGTAAAGATATAATTGAATTTCTCATAATTAAAATTATTCTTTAATGGAAACGAAAATGTATAGAACGTAACACGTAGATAAAGGATATAAATGCACTCATGGTATATTAGAAAACCCGCTCCTATCATCGCTCGTTTTCTTGAACGAATCATTCGTGCAATTATACCCCTCCTCTTTATTACATTCGTTGCGTTAAATACTATTATACTCTTAATGTACAATATTAATGTTTTTAAATGAAATGTACCCCTAGTGAATGTAATTTCAACAATATTCGGAACTCGAAAACGGTGAAAATGATGGTAAGGTTGGTTGAAGTGGAGAATGCCGAAGAGGTAACGAGGGTGCATTGATAAATACTGTGCATTAGGGGTAAGAGGCAGAGGCAAAGGACGGAGTGGGTCAGAGGTGTGGATTTGAAGAAGTTGAAGAGTACGAAGAGGATGCGTTGGAATGGAAGGGCCCCCAGCTAAAAGCGGGAGAGAGAAGGGACATTGTCCCGGATATCACCACCAGATAGTGCTGCCCGCCACTCGGGTCGTCTCTCGCCGCCCCGACGCCCACCGTTGTCTCCGCTCCGCAGCGCCTCTTCAGCGCGTCCTGCCATTTCCCGTCTCCCGTCCACGCCTCCCCCGCTCCCCGCCGCCGCCACCACGCCGTGCCGTTCATTAGCCAAAAAGTGTTCCTTCACCCCACTCACGGAGAAGAATGAGAGAAATATTTTCGTGGCCGAGGAATCTGCATTTTATCATCGTCCGCACCAAAACCGGATGCAAAGCAGGAGTTACAGGCCCCGGGGAACCTGGAAGGTTTGGCTGTGGCCGGTAGCAAACTCCACTTCTGCAACCGGTTAACGTCAAAACCCTGGGTAATTTAAGGAGCTTGGTTTCGGCTGGATCTCCGGCAGCCGCCGCCACCGCTGCCGCGCAACTCAGTTTGTTTTATTTTAATTAAAGTTAGATTTACAACGTGTTAACCGGGAAGTTAATTGTGGGGCCACCTAACGAGGCGCAGGTGCTCCGGCAGGCGCCTTGTGCGTGCGTGCGGGGGTCGTGGGGAGGGGGGCAGGGCGGGGCGGTGGCGGGAAGGGCTGTTGCGGGGGCGCCTCCCACCGCGCCCGCGGGCCACCCCCGTGCTTCAGTACGCACACTGGCAACATCGGATGGAGGTTCCGGTTCGAGAAAATCCATGTCCTGACACAATCCATGACTATGACTCGTTCCCAAGTTTCGAAAAAAAATCTTAAGTCTGCAATGGCCATTAATTCCAAGTGTTCTGTCTAAATCTCTATTCCGCACGTTTCTTACTATTTGCAGAATACAGTACCTACAATACTTAAATTTACTGACGGTTATTAATTAATGAAACATTTCAGAATCACTGGTCGCACTCTTCCAATTATCATCCTAAAAAACACCCCTCAATATTCACTTAATATTTAACGTAAAGACAAAATGAAGAAGTTAAGAATGAACTACCGCGGAATTTTTTGAAATATAAAAAGTTTACTTATTATAAATGTATTGTATCTTGACTTATGTAATATATGACATATACAATATATGTCATTCTATCTCAACAGATAAACACATTACATACATGAGTAAATGCGTATGTTACAAAAATTTCCTGAAGATAAAATATGTTTAGACAGTATTGTTATTTCGATAAAATAAGAAGTGTCAGTGATAATTAGGTAACTCGGAAATATTTATTTTATTATCGGGAATGTTTGGGAAAAATGAAAATTATCTGATTCATTGCTGTATTAATCAATACTATAGTCAAAGGAACAACTTAATGCAATATGTTATATTTTAAAATGAGAAAATCCACGAAAATACTCGTTAGTTGGAAGATATCTATTAATGAATGCGTTACAGTAACCCCACAACATTCGCGAGAGTTAGGTTTACATAAAAAGTTAAATCCGAGAATGTTGAGTGACGGACAAGGTGTGCAAATTACACAATTTTTCAAATTTATTTCAAAGTTGAAAATGATTAAACGCAGTAATCATTTTTGTTTGTTTCACCGAACTCTCCATTGCCTTAAAATATCCAAATAAGGATGATTTATAGCTTACATTTTATATTTAATTTTTCTTTTCATGTTCGGGTCGCATTTGAATGCCCTTTGCACCAAGTTTCTTGAAGTTTTAGAAAGTTACTAATAGTTATATCATTGAAGAAGGAGTAGTGGCTTCTATTATACATTCTTCAACACCACTTTAGAGGTTTTCTTCGCTAATGACTTCCGGAAATTCCTCTTCAGTGTGGTCATTATCATGAAAGTTGCAAAGTTTCTGATCTTTTTTTTTCTGTTTATGTCGTCAAACCGCTCGCCTCTAATTTAATGCATTTGAATTGAATTATTTGCAGTGGCGGCTCGTGCCTATTTGCACGTTCGCATGTGCTTACCCAAATTAATTCGGTGCATTTTTCTTAAACATCTCTAAGCAAGAGGGGAATTTAAGTTCTCTCAGAGAGTTTCTGAAATATGGAATTTCAAAGCACGAGCCGTTCGAAAGGAGCGACTCGCCGTCCGCCGCCAGAGCCGTTCGTGGAAGCCGCCCGGCGCCGTAGGCTGCCGTGGGGCAGGAGGGGAAAGAGGAAACAAGTGTCTTTATGAACAGCAGGAGAGCCGATTGGGCCGAGTGTGCGATCGCCGCTGCGTCTGCGCAATGGCGATGTCAGCGAATGTCTTGACATTTCTCGAGGAGATAACACTTAGCACAAGTTTGTAGGAGAAATACGAGTGACATTGAGCGAAGGAAGTGTGGTATATCTCTCCACTGAAAAGAGCTCTCATCCCTTCCAATGAAATAATTCTTCGCTAGTGCGTGAAACGCGAAAGCATTGCAGTGCTGTGATGTATTCATTAATATTGTGTTAATTTCATATTATTCGCACATTCTCTTATATTTTGAAGTGAATTGCAATTACAAATCCATTCCGAATTAATGAAAACCCAATGCGTTTTGTAAACGTATGTAGTTGGCTGCTTTTTTAATGCGTGGAAAACCGAGGTTAGAGTGTACGTTTTTTTGTCAAGCGTGAAGAAAAACTTTGCTGAAAAGAAACAGCTTTGAACTGACTTCGTGTTTCGTCACACAGTGCAGACGGCAAATTATTTAGATTGTCTTGAGTTTTCGGTAACTTGTACTTGTAGCCTAAAATTTGTACGTCGGGCTTATGGAAAATACTTTATAGCAAAAGTGCGAGTAAAATAGGTTTTGAATCAACGTGTACAATAGAACTCTTAACACCCCTGGAAAAACTGTTCCGGAACGTGCTGATTAGTTACGCGATAATCTGACTCTACTAATAAATATTTCGGAGGGGTCCTTGCCAAGTAAAGTCGAAGCAGGTGCTGTGAAAAGAAATGCGGGCAACCCTCAATGCTGATACTGATGATGCCGTTCACCATACTATCAGACTTTTTAAGATGCTCTGTATATATATATATATATATATATATATATATATATATGTATATATATATATATATATAGATATATATATGCATGCATGAAATGCATGCCTTTCTATAAGAGTGTGTATTGAGAAGCAGAAGGGGAGAGGAAGAAAGAGAGAAGAGGGACGTTGCACACCCTAATGGCATGACCATGACCCGCCTCTGATTATTTCACAACTGAATATTCTTTTATTCTCAACTGAAATTTCAACTTGACATCTTTTAAAATGGGATGCTTTGAATTCCGGTGTTAACCGATGTAGGTTTCCAAAGGACGCAGGTAAAGAAAATTAAATTTGGTCGCTTTGAAGAAAAATGGAAGACGATCAAATGATGCACTCCGAAATGTTGAAGTCGCGAAGGTTAAAACAGGTAATATTTCTCTGAGAGAGAATGTTCGAAACTCGCAAATAGAAAATTCATGGATGTTGATAAATCGTTTAGTCCTCTCTTTGGGTCGTGCGGTAATTCAACACTGCGACTTTCGCGATAACAAACTAATGAGAGAGAAGGGCCTGCAAACTGTGCATGTTGTTCAAACGATGAATAGGAAACAATCCGTCTTGAAGAACGGTTTCAGTTATAAAATAATATAATGGACACATTGATGTAACAACATTTCTTTGAACACTCCTGGGAGTGCGAGTTCCTATTCCGACGATGAGGGTAGTGATGACGAGTGACTCACAGTGCGATATCGCTGTCACCTCTCCTTGTCGCCTCTGCGCTTCCTTATCGCAGAGAGGCGAAATCTTAGTTGCTGCAGGGTGGGGGAAGCCTCAGAGACTTCACCAAAAGTAAGTCCACCATGATGTGTTTTTTCAAGCGGTACAGCTATAATTTATTAATTGCAATTATAAATATATAATTGAACTTCTAATTTCTAGAAGGCTCCTAGTTTATAAATATACGTGCGTAATATCTTATTTTCATCTCGTTTTAACTTATTGCTCACGTGTTTTAAGAGTAAACTCGAATTCCAATTTTATGAACATTGTACTACCAACACGAAGTTAGTATTCAGAGGTATTGTTGTTACATAAATGCTCCATGAAGTAACAGATGAAAACATTCTGATATGTGACTATAATCACTTTCAGTGGTATCCCTCTACGCTATCTGTCAATGCATTCTGCTGCAAAAGCCATCGTTTCTAGTAAGGCAGATGTTCAAATTTCCGATGTGTCGAAACTAAGTATGTAATCACGCTCAGCGACATAGCTACGAGAGCGGTCCGAATGAGAAGAATGGCCTGTAGGGGAGGTCGGAGAGGGGCGTGGAGTGGCGGAGGTGTTGACCTCTGACGGAAGCGCTTCTCGTGACGAGGCCTTCGAGCCGCGGCGCGCGCTGCGGCCGGCCGAGAGCTTAAGGCGCCGTGAAAGTCGTGACCGTCACGTTGGCCCCAATACCGATGGGCTTTTTCGCGAGTTATTTTGGGAGGACGTGCAGGCCATCTCGTCTCGCGGGAACCGATTGCACGGTGATGCGACGCGAGGACCGCATTCCACGCGCGTCTCCTTACAGACGCTGCCTCGCACACAGGGCCAAAATTAAAAGTGGCAAATGGTGCTCAAAAAGGGGCAAATAGCGGAAAGTTTTGGTATGCTTTTGATACATTGTGAGAATATTTTTGGGGGTCGCTGAACACGAATATCAGGTTAGCCAACAATGATTCTGTGTGAAAAAACACATGCAAGAAAAATGTGTAAAAATCACATAAGATTTCAGTTTTCACAAAGTAATTCAAAACCATTCATTTTTCGTAGAAAATGTCCCTATGTGTAATAAAAGAAGATCAAATTACATACACTTAGAGTCATTATGTTTCTCTCCGATTTATTTTTAGGCGCGAGAGCACTTTGGTGTATAAGAAAAAAAGTTAAAACGAGAATTATTCCACTTAATATGAAAATAACTCAAAACCGTCCTTTTTTTGGAAATGTTGAAATTATATTTGTTATTGTAGATGTTAGAATTAGACTTTTTTCGCCATTTCGGTTTTGAACTTCTGGTGTGTAATTTTTTTTGACGTGAACACAATTGTTGGATTTTCCCGTGAACTGTTGCAGTGTTCAATGAAAAGGAGCAAGAAAAATGTTGCTCAGGGCATCAACTGTGTCACCGCAGTGCTTCTGACCGGGAGGTCGTTGTGTTCGAGCCTCGACGGTGAAAGGATTTTCGACACTAGCTAGCGAGTTTCTTGCGGCAAGCTGCTCTAATCGGTCGTTTTCCGTGGTTTCTCGAATCAACACAAGGCAAACGCCGAGCAGTACCCTAACAAACGGGCACGGAGATCGTTTCTTCCTCTTCGTTGTCCCATCCTACCACTTACACACACAATTATACTTACATGCACTATCGCGAGATCAGTCGAGAGCTTAGAGCTTCTTCCGGCTGGGGCGATGCCCTTCTGGTGGGAGATACGTCGTTAGCTAAGAGTCCGCAAACCGACGGCTAGGTCGGCGCCGGATCTCCATATCCAACGGAGAATGATCACCGCCACCTCCCGTAATAAAAATGCACTCCGCTTGTGTACTTTAGAACCTTAGCAGATGTCGCGCCCGGAATCATTAATCAATCAATGAATCAATCTTCATTACAGAACATGTTCAGACATCAAATGTGAGAATTGGTGGCGGTGAACGTTGTGGGCGTGTTGGAGATCGCTAGGGCGCACTGTGCGCTGTGTGGTGTGGTGGGGTGAGGTGGGGTTGGATGAGGCGGCGAGCGATGGCTGGCGGCGATAAGCGCGTCGCGCCCAGCACCGCTGAGATTCGCATCCCTGGGAGAGCGCAGGCGCTCGCCGCGCCTCGCCGCGCCTCGCCGCGCTTCGCCTCTCGTCGGGGCAGACCGACCCGACCGGCAATCGAATGACTCGCGTGTGGGGCTGGCGCGGCTAGCCTCTTCCCGGCGCTCGCCGGAATACTGCTCTTGGTTCCCAGAAAGAACGCGTGTTCCGGAGTAGGGATGCGACATCGACGTTTTTTAGTAGTGATGTTTTGGGGCCAATGATTCTGCGATTTCGATGTTTTGTTCGTGAATGAAAAAATGTCATTAATGCTATTGGATTTTGTAAACGTTTATCTGTGGAAACGTAACTAATGGTACCACTCTTCTAACCATGTGATTGCTCTTCCAACCAAGGGAACGCGAATTGTACTGCTTTCCTTGAGCAGACTACGTGTCCTTTGCACGAGATCATCCTGATTCTCTGATATTTTCTTCGTATTCGCACATGGAAAGGCATTTTTAAAACTTCATTTTCATTAACATTTTAATTATAAATTAATATGCACGGCCATTGTCAAATCAAATTTGTTGCGCAAGAATTTAATGAATTTAATTTAGATGTTGCTAAACCAACGTTAAAACATCGATGTTTAAGAGCATCGATAGATTTTGGTTGTTGTTTGCTGGCAATATAAAATCTATACAATATAATGTGCAACGACTATTTTCTTAATACTTTAACTTTTCTCTTGTTAAAATTCATACACTTTGTTTTCAATTCATCATATAGCTCTAGTCATTGTGAAGTATAATGAAATTACTGCTCGTGTGTAATTTCGTCTTATTTCTTTGATTTACTATTACTTCTGTTTGTGTTCAAGTAATACCGATCCGGTCATTGCTGTCACCATTTCGCTAAACGACCACATTCATTTTTGTCGTGTTAGAAAGTGCGCAGGGGAAAATAATATCAACCTTCAGTTTTAAAACACACGTTCCGCAATAATAAATTTAAAAGTGCGTGGTAAGATCTGCTTTGAACGTACGTTTCCTGCCTATCTAGTTCATTGAAGCCTTTTCTCGTTTGCTATTCTGCCGGACGAGGCTCGCCTCTGGTGTGAAGGCGCTGTGCCTCCGCATTACGGAATGCTTTTGGTGCTTTACTATATCGTGCTCTACTCTATGCGACCGCTCGCAGACTTGCGGTCGTGCCGCATCCCTCTGTCCACCACGGATGCGAAATCGATGACGATGCTTTCAAAACGTTGATGTTTATTCTAACACACCCACCTTGCACTCAACTGGTACCTTCACCACACAGCCGCATGAACAGTAAGCGGGTTGATAAGATATTATGCTCGTGAAGCGAGCTTAAAATCTCGGGAGCAGGATCTTCAGGGTACGAGAAAGGTTTGAACCCTTGACACAATAAAAATCACACAAATTGCACATAAACGAGCGTATAATTTACCCAAAACTCTGTGGCATAAGTTAATGACAAAGAAAAAAATCAAGAATAGAATCACACTTTACAAAAATAATCAAAAAACACAAATAGAAACCTTTACAGCCCATTAAATGAATGAACACTTAATTTTCTTCAAAACTAATTCTCTGAAACAATTTCTCTAACCTACACTGGGAATTCCCTTTGAAAATTAATTATGTCTAAATTTAAGCTATCCTAGTTACATTTGCACATGAAACCAAATTCAGTTTACAATCTCTTGCTTTTTTTAAAAAAATATTACATGCAAAGAACAAAATGTGGGCAAGTGCATTACTCTCAATTATAATTTAACTGTAACTGCTAACAGCAGAATAATAAATGCTCCAAATCGAATGTTTAAGGCAGGCAATAATGCATCAAAAATCTCCTCCTGCAATGCTACAATTCGTTATCACCCGTGTCCTCGATTTCCTGCACTTTCCTATACTAGTCTTTTTCCCTGCCGACGCGGACTTGACCTACTTTTCGATGGATTTGAGTGTTACCTCGAAAACTGCCGTTTCCTGCCTGGAAGGTCACACGCTGGCTTCTGCACCGAGGTTGCTGGATTCCAGCGTCTGCGTCGTACGCCGTCTTCTTGCGCCCTCTTCCGTTCTTGTGGTCGGCCTCTTCTTCTCCCTCGGCTTCTTCTTCTCCTTTCGCTTTTCCTAATCGGCCTCTTCTTCTCCCTCGGCTGCTACAGGCGCCTCTGACTACGCCCTCGTTGTGGAAAAATGTCTCTTGCACTTCCGTGAATACGCCGCAAGTTCCTCGCTCGTTGCTACTTTTACTTTGTTAAATAATAACTTTCAATGTTTTTTTCACAACGGTTAACTTTACTTCCCGTGATGCTAATTGAGGAAACACTTTCCTAAATGTTCAAATCTCGCGGACGACTAACTAGCACGTCTGTTCGACGCCGAAAACTCCTATCTAGCAGTCGTTGCGGCGGCAAACAATATCTAAGCTGCCGTTGACGAGCGGTGATGCAAATGCTGCTTACCCGACGAACGGCGACAATCAGAAGAGCTGCTTACTCGACGCGTGGTGGCAAGAAAAGAGCTGCTTACTCGACGCGTGTTGGCAAGAAAAGAGGGCTTCCGCTTGCGCGTCAGCCTATTTATTGTGATATGCCTGGGGAAATTCTCCGTGGCGGGGGCATTTCTCCTCTTTCAACCCTTCACCAGGAAAAACGTTGCTTGCTAGTTCGTCTTTGATTAGTACGGGCAACGGATACCAGGCTGCGCGTTTAGGTACTCTGATTTACGCCTGCTCTCCTCGCTGCCTGTGGGTGTTCATGCAGACGAAACGGTGGTGTTATGGGGTTGTATAATCCCATAACGCCACATTATATAAAAACATCCATGTATTTAAGCCGTCTTATGTGACTCACGGCATCAGCTAATGCCACCTCTGATCGGGAGGTCCTAGGATTTGGGACTCGATGATGGCGGGATTTCCGACACAACCTTGGTAGCGAATTCAACCACTGTTTGGAGGAGAATTATGTCGTCCTGCTGCTAAATCTGTAGTTATCCGTGGTTAGTCCGATCAATAACATACGAATGCCGGGACAATATCCTTACAGCAAGGGCACAGACAGCGCGCTATCTTTACTTCCTCTTCCTTGCCCTATTCCCACCTCTTATTTACACACAAACGTTCATGCGCTACACTACCATACATGTTTAGAGCTTAGACCTTATGAAGATCCAATAAACTAGAGAGATGCGAAGGGGCCCCAATAGTGGGAGATACTTTGTAGGTTAAATTCCATAGCCAACGTGTATGTCTGTGCCGGATCTCGCCATCCAGTATGGGAATATCACCGCCACATCCCACGATAAAAATGCACTACACTTATGGCTGAAGACCTTAGGAAACAATCAACCAATTTTTAGACATACCGTCTGTGTGGTGACCTCCCGTGCGGACGCTTCCCGTTCCAGCGGTCGTCCCTCTTTCCTCCGCCCACAGGCCATTGCGAGTGAACGCCGGCCAGCCGGAGCCTGCTCGACGACCTCCGTGGCTGATCATTGTCTTATTTATTTCTAGTTCGTTGATAATCTGATTTGTAGGCTTTGTAGTCAGAAATATAAAATGTCCTTAGCAAAGAACAAGCGATGCTTTGAACTGCGCCCGTTGACTCATCTGCCTTAACAACCAACAGCCCTTGAAGTTATTATACCTGGTGTTACAGCAACTATGATGTAGTATATGTAGGGAAACTGTTTTTTCATACCAAGAATATTAAAAATGTAGAATGTTCCATAGCACAACACAATAGTACATGGCGGGCGGCGTCTTTCTTAGAGACTTGCTGCCGCACAATGTCACCTGAGCCATAGGAAATGACGTACTTAGTATGATAATTCGGATGATACTGTGTTTTTGGGCTTCTAACTAAAACTTATACCTCTCACATGGCCGGAAGCTGCTTTTTTTAATTTCTACCCGCATTGGAAATTAGTGATATAGACGATTCAGAAAGAGGGTAAGGGTGAAATGTAGAGCTCAAGTCGAGGCTCTGTGTAGCAGGATAGCGGCAGATGCGTTGAGGGAAAATGATAATAACAGACAGGAGGCGATGATAGCTGATACGGGGGGAAGGGGAAACAACATGGAGCATGGGTAAATTACCCAATAAAGCGGGGTAGACGGACTCAAAGGAGCGAGGAGAGGAGGGATGCAAGAGCGAAGCGAAAGCGGGGCGAGACGGGACGGGTCGGGCAGGACGGGACTGGGAGAGGCGCGCGGCAGAGCGGGGCGGAGCGAGAAGAAGCGGGGTGCTGGAGGGAAGCTGGCCTGAACGGGGCGAGGCGGAGAGCGCCGTGGGGAGAACAGCACCGAACTCGTGATCGCACAGGCTGCGCGCGTGACTGCGCGCCGTGTCGTCCGCATCGTTACGACTCCTAGAATCGTCCACCACATAACCGATCGATTGATGGATTGGCCGCATTAGAAATCATCCTCTGCGTGTTGAAAAAATGGCAGCGGTTGTTCTCCGCGGCGGATGCGGCGGCAGCGGGGCGGGAAAAACGCCGGCTGGTCGGTGGCGGCGGAGGCATCGAAACTGGCGACGCGCGCGGCACTGACCGGCGGCTGCCCCAGGCACTAGGCGGGAGAGAGTGGAGAACCCTAACTCCGGTAATCCAATAAAATCCAGTCAGGAGAACCGTGGAACTAAACAGTCTGAAATGGCCCCCGTGTTAATTCCAATTCTCTGTAAAATTAAGAAATTCAATGCAACTTTGGATGAGAAACATAATAATACGAGTAATAATATTCAAAATAATTGTTATTATTGTCGTTATTATTATTGCTATTATTATTACTATTATTATTATTAAGATACGATTGGCTGATTTCCAAGTACTTATCACAAGCCTACTGATTTACAATACATCTATATTTACAATACAAAAACAATTTAAAAAGCAACACAAAAAATACTACTTTTACTACTAAATCAGAAGTTGTTACAATGGTCTTGTATTCAAGAGCTGGTTGTTTAGACCATTTGAACACTAATTGTTAACCTTAATAATAATTTTAAAATGTTCATATATTACATTAATACAGTTCTTAATGATTAGTATAAAGAGGATTTACTACCCATCGGATTGATCTCTTGGGTACGTACCTATATTCATATATGCACCCATTTACGCGCTCTTTAGCTTCATAGGCACGTTATTACTCTTTTTCTTTTCTTTGGGAGGTTCAGGTCACTAACCGACGTGTAGGTCGGCGCCGGATCTATCCATCCAAGGGAGGAAGATCACCGCCATTTCTCCATGAAAACAGAAAACAACACTACCATACGGGAAATAATGACCTTAGCAGATAATGCGCCTGGAATCACTAATCAATTAAACTCACATTTGTTCAAAGAGTTTGCCTTGCACAAGTAAAACGTGAGAAATTCCACCGCTCATCTTCTTTTGTGAAGATGCTTGTGAAGGGCAGCTAGTAAGTCTCGGATCTCGCGGTTTGCTAGCGACGCGTTCTCCACTGACTCGTTGACGCCCGGATGAAATACGACACTTCGCGCCGTCCCTCTTTCGCCGCCAGCGCCGTATTTCTGCGTGTCGCGCCGCGTCGCGTCGTGTTGCATTTGTAGCGGGACGTGGCCGCTCTAACAAGGCATTGCCGCGCGTCGCCGGAGCGGAGCGTCCGCTGTGGCCAACGCACGCGAGGGACACGCGCCCTCGTCACTCCCCAGACGAGGAGTTCGATTATCCGTCACCGCATTCAGTTCTCTTCATGTCCGACCGGCTTCGATGGTGGCTCAGGGCATCAGTTGATGTCACTGCAGTTCATCTGACGGGGAGGTCATAGGCTTCGAGTCCCGACGCTGGCAGGATTTTCGACAAGACCGGCCGGGCGGCTGCTCTATTCGGTAGTTTTCCGTGGTTTCGCTTGTCAGCGCCAGGCGAATGTCTGAACAGTACCGGCCACGTACTGCACGGGATCTTTCCTTCCTCTTCCTTGTCGTATCCTCACCCCTTAATTCTACACACTTGCACTCACATGCACTGCACGACCACACTTGTCCTGGGACCGGTAGGATACATTGAGCTTGTCTCGGGTAGGACGGTTCCCCGCTCATGCGAAATACGTGTTGGGGAAAAACCGCAAGGCCACATGGGACGGCGCTGGATCTCGTCATACAGTAGGGGAAGAACACCGCTACCTCCGTGATAAAACACCTTTGGCCAGTAGCGAGGCGTGATCATTTTTCCTGGATATGCCCCAAACCAGATTAATATATTAAGTCTCCTGCCGTCATTAACAAAGAGATGTTATTTGGTCCGGTACTTATACCCGGTGGATACTAGAAGAACGTGAGTCTATGGTTACCGGATTTTTCTATGTTACTATAACTTAAGGGATAAAAATAGTTCTTTACAAATTGGTGCCAATCCATTGTTGGGGATTGTAACAAAGTATCTATGAGAATGTTGTCTTGAAAATCCATATTTCCTACAGTAAGCAGTAACACTGTTACTGCTATTGAGCTATTGATCTATCAGCTATTGATCTAAACTAAATGCGATAAACTAATATTAATTTTTCACTAGTCAGTTACAAGGAAGGGGAAATCTTAAATCCTTGAGTTGGCTCGTTTCACTATTATATACAATCTTGTCGCAGAATAATATAGATTAAACACAATATTTCAGTGTGTTCATCACTTTTGCAAGAACTCAACTTCGCTCTTATTCTCTAGCCGTGCATGCAGACGTAGCACGCACAGGGGTGCGGGGTGGCGAACGGTCAAGCTGCACTTTTGGACACCATACCGGCGCGGCCCGGGCGGAGGACGAGCGGAGGCGCACTCTGGGGCCAACTCAGTGGTCCACATTCATGTTGTTCAAACATTTATTTCATTGTCTGCAAAAGAATTAAAAAATGATAGAACCAAATGGGTGGGCAACTGGTTTATTACAATTACCAATTGATTTATTTTGCCCTCACTCACAGGAGTCATTAAGGCATTTTACATTTTATTATAATAGACTATTTATTTTAGTCTATGAGGAAAATACCAAAAATGGATTTTTCAAACCATGTACATGACATTTCCCTTCAAAATATGAATTAAACGAATTGCTTGTGAACAGAACTGATTGTCATAAACCATACCCCGCCGATCAGATGGCCGAGATCGCTAAGGCAGTAGTGCCGGAGTGGTTTCGGACCAGAAGATCGCGGGTTCAAGTCCCGCCTCGGGCATGGATGTATTTGTGTATGTCTGTATGTGTTGTCCTTTCACCCCATTATCATCGTATCATCATTTTATCTTCCATACCCCCAGGCTAACAACCGTGGGGGATAAAAATCGGATCCAGCTAAAATGCTGGTCCCCCCAAAGAATTGTTGCAAGCACCTGCCACCGCGATAATAAATAAAAACTGAGCCACGGTAAAAGCAGGATGCTTGCATGCGTGGTCCTAGTCGGCCGATTAACGAAAAAAAAAAAACCATACCCCAAGCGGCCCACTATTTCCTGACACCTCTTTCAGCGCCTGTGATGTGGTGTGTGTGTGTGTGAGTGAGTGAGTGAGTGTGTCTGTCTTGGCGTGCGAGCTCGCCAGTGGCCACGACGGATCTCGAGGATGCCGAAGGGCTGCTTAGCCTTCGGGCTACTAAGAAGCCCGTATTTACAGAATATCTGCGCTCCACAATGCGCATGCGTTGAAGGTTCCGAAAGGCCACATCCTTCGTTCTCTCTCGTGTAAGTTTGTAATTGAGCGGCAAGTACAATATGCCCAACCTACAAGCGAACTATGCGTTTGTTCATTCGAAAATTATCAATAAATACATTATAAAATGATAACTTTTTAAACAAAATTAAAAGCAGCTTTTAGTTTTCTTAGAATATTAGGTTAGGCTCCGTTATGCAGCCTAATAGGAAGCTAGGCCACTGTCTTTGGACCTTGATTGAACCTAGATTCTAGACATTTAAATGATGTTTTGCACTTTTTTATATAAATGACTAGTAGGTGTGTGAGTGGTTAGAGAATGCAACTTATTTGTTAAATAATTATTGTTTTAAATTTTGAGAATATGCAAATTAAAAAAAAAATACCTTCATGAACATGAACAGCAGAAATTGACTTAAAACTTTTAAAACGGACGTATATTTAGCACATGCACCGAATCGTTGAAAGTGATCGAGAATTTACACAAAGCCGAACATCCTCGTTGCAACCTTCACTGCGCGCAACATATGCAGTAACATCTGTCTTAAAACATGTAGCTACACAACACACAAACATCTGTTGAAAGCAGTCGCACCGCAAATTACTGCTCTCTTTGTCTCGGGCAGCCGGATGGGGTGCGGCTACAATGAGACATTGAGTCGAGAAAACGGATTCAACGCCACTTTTGTTAACGAACTGAAACCTCATATGAAATCAATGACGATAAAAAAACGAAAAAAAAAAATCATGAAAAAGTATCCTGTCAAAACATCTTACCTGACAAAGTGACGATTTGTATGTTCTGATATTTTTAATTATACTTCATGAATGGTAAGTATCATCACTAGAGTATCTTAATCAACAGTTTTGGAGGAGGCAACTATGCAAACTACGCAATGTACTTTTTTTTTAAATTTATATTTTGAGGATATGAGGTTTCGCCACGTTGACAACATAGAGTAGTGCATAACATTTGATTAACGAATGCAATCTTCTTTTCTATTTTAGATTTAGATTTATTTGCAGAAATATTTTGAATAAATATGAATAATTAACGAATCGGTAAAATTCGGGGAAAATTGCGAACTTTGTAAAAGTTTATTTTGCCTTTGATATACTTCAAATAGCTTCGCCAGTGAGTAGGGAATTTTAATCAGTAACATCTCAAATTTGAAGCTCTTTCAGAAACCATTGTAGATTTTGTAAACTTGTCGTATGAGAGAAGTAGTTGTACCAGCAGTGCAAGTATTAACAAGCTAATACTGTATTTGTTAAAGAATGTGATAATAGCTTATTTTTCAGTTGTCATAACTATCGTCAAAATGTTTAAGAGAACAGCAAAATTGAATGTATCGATCTCGTACCAATCTGGCTGCTCTTATCGAAGGTTTTCCGGGGTTTCTTCGATCAACATCAGGTGAATGCGGGAGTATAACCCCAACGAACGGACCGTGCGCGATCTATCCTTTCTCTGCCTTCTCCTATCCTTGCTACTTACACATACACACACACACATACACACACCACTACCTCAGACGTCGAGAGATCTGTCGGGAGCTAAGAGTTTGTTCCGGCTGAGGCGATGTCCCGATGGTGGGAAATAAAACCCCGCCAGCCGACATGTAGGATGGCGCCGAAACTCGACATCGCCTCTGCCACCTTCCGTGATCAAATCATATACTAATTTTAAGGAATTAATGCCGTTAACAGTTGACGCCTCCCGAACACACGAAATAATAAATCATTCAATTTTCTTTGCAAGGTGTTGAAAACCAAGACCAGCAGAATTTTTGCGCCTTCCGAGGTCCCTGCGGGGAGCAGCGAGGGAAAGCAGAGCTTCTTGATCCCGCCGGGCGACGCTAGTGCGCCGCGAGCGCCGCATGTGCAGATCCGGTCGCAACAAAGCCCTCAGCGTCGCGCCACACCGTCTTCTTCCGCGGGCGGGGTTGGGCGCCAACTGAGCCGCTTTCTCCGAGCCGAGCGGGGCGTGGCGGGGCAGAAGCGCGGGCGGGACGAGCGGGGAGGGGAGGGGTGTGGGTGGGCGGCCGCGAGTAGGGCATTGTTCCCGCTGGCCGCGGTCGGGGCGTGCCGCCTCCGCACTTACTCGTGCAATTAACGGCGCTTGGGTCTTGGGGCCGCTCCCAGGCAGGCGTCGAACCAGCGGCCTCCGCCTTCTCCGTGCTTCCAATTGCGCATTGTGCATTGTCTCCGGGCGGCGTGATGTACGGGCCGTCCGGCATCCGCGGCGGAGGCGGTGGCGGTGGCGGTGGCGCTTTGGGAGAGTCCCCGCTGAATGAAGAGCATCGCCGCGGCCGCGGGCCCGCCCCGCCCCCGTCAGTGCTCGCTCGACCTGAGCGGGGCAGAGAGATTGTCCGGTGAAGATTATGAAGGGAATGGAAGTAATGAAACTTCTGAGTCGTCTATTGCGGACGATTTCTGGACGCGGAATGGGATGGCAGAGGGGTGCAGCAGGAAAGAACAGATTGGAAAGTTGTTGCAGAGTTGTCTTCACGTGTTTGAGCGTACCGTAGAGACGTGCACTTTATAACGATGGAATGGTAGGTGTTATCAGTAGATGTGACAGTCCCCAAAGCCTCTAAAACTGCAGAGAGAAATGAGAGCAATAACTAGTACAGAAGTAATGTGAGGATACGAATAGCAGAGTGTCTTCCTATTAAGAACATATTGACTATGTTGGCAAAATAATATTATTGTTAAAATGCAAAATTACCTTGTGTCAGGAGAACGAGGAGAAGTGAGTTAGGAGGAAGTGACAATGAAACAGTGCAGGTAGTACATTTAGAAAATTATGTGACAACGGAAAAAAATATTTTTTTAAATTTGATGTAGAAAAACTATAGTGTAGGGTAATAGGTCGGAGCTGAATTTTATTTAAAGAATTTAAGAATGACTGAAAACATACCTTGCAGTGTAGGCAGACGCGTATGACTGCTGGCGAGACCCGCGTGAACTGTAGGAAGACTGAGCCAAACTCTAACACTGTCCTCTCCTGTCACACGCATTTCACACGGATCGAAATGCTCTCACGAGCGCCACCGGGACTACTGTCTTCAAGAATAGCGGGTGGTGTGTAGGTAAGTGTAAATGGGTAGTGTAGGTAATTGTAACGCTGGCTCGGGTATCCTATACGTGATGACTGCCACATACATTTGAATAGATATCCGACAAAATCGCTATATTGACAGCATTGTGAAGGAGAATATCCCTCCACATTTGCCTCGACGGTTAATTGGAATTGTTCAGCTGGTTCATGTACGATTCACTCCACGTAGTTATCATCTAATAAAATCTGAATTTCACTTTGACGTCGAAGAACCTGCGCCGCTCTCTCTGCGAATATAAAGGAAAAGAGCGCAACAGTTATTTGATTAGTGAAAATGTTTATCTTGACAGGTGGAGTAATGTGTTGACAATGGATGTACGGAACTCCTATAAACTTGCCCCCCTCCCCCAAAAAATTGAGAAATTTCGATTTTAACATAAAGTTCTATCGTTTGACTATGGTTGTTTGGAAAAAATTTACCAGCTTCTGTGCAAATTAAAGCAAAAACAATTTTTTGATGCCAACTTCACAGTTTTTACAAAAATACAAGAGTTTGCCATAAATATTAAAAATTAATAAAACTTGTTCTGTGCTTTTGATTGTCCATTGATCACCATTAATTACTCAGTAATTACCTTGTTCTCGGTAGCAAATAATGCCCAAAAATACATTACATTGAGCCCAAAAATGGAGAACTTGGCCCTCAAAAATTGAAAATGAATATTATTAAGTGAATTAATTTGTCCGTCATTTGACAACGTGATCTACCTTTCACGAAATTCCTATATACCTTATAGAAAATTCTTAATAGCTCCAGTTCAATAATTACGTCATCACATCAATACGTTCAATACTGCCAATAATTACTACGTCCCTTATTGAAGTATTGATGATTCTGATTTATTATTAATGAATTTCAAGAATGTTTTTTGAGAATTTTTTTTTTAATTTCAAGGGCTCATACAGGTTTCCCGCCAACCAAGACCATTTCATTCACGACATTCAATTGATATTTTCGCCCTGGATTTGTTGAAAAAACGCATCTAAATATTCACAACGCGCACAACACGGCCGTGTCAAAATCTGTATAGTTAAATAACTTCTAAAGGAAGCGTTTTGGGGACTTAAAACTTGAAATTTTGAGGCCATATGACTTAAAAATAACGTTTCTCACCCGCTAATCTACAGGATAAGGTATTATTGGACCTTCTATTAGAGTTTTGCTGATACGGCCCTTATCGATATTATCCAATGCCAACTACATTATTCGGCGCTGGATACGATCTTTGTTGATGACGTCACGCTTGGAAGGCTTAGATTTCTCCATCCTTTTCTCTACGCTTTCTGTGTGCACCGTTGTTTGCGCGGACTGATGAGGGTTATCATTAATTCAAGATTATGCAAATAAACCTAAATGCACTCTTAGCTACAATTAGAAGTATTCATAGTTGCTTGATACCGATGAAGATTGCTTTTTAGTGTGAATAGGTGCATCCGTTCATTTATCGAATATTAGTATTGACGTTCTTGTTTCTGTGAAATGTTTGTGATATAACCTACAGTACTATCCACTTGGTATTGTACCACATCATACCTACTAATCACTAAACGAATAAATTTACTCTTATTCAAAATCTTTTTGTCAATTTTTATCGCTTACCCCTCAAATTTCAAACTCTGCTAATTTAAGTCAATTTACATTCGTGGACAGGGGAGTTAAAAAACGAGTATTGTTTTTCTGAAAACATAACTTAAAAATGAAATTTAATGAAAGCATATGTGTATATTTCTTTCACAATACAGTTAATGTTATCTGGTGCGGTTGATTTTAAAGACCTAACATAAGTCATTTAAGAGAAACTATAGTTTTACGAATGAATATTCGATCTCATTTATTTGAAAGTGGGTGCATTTCACTTTGATAAAAGGGAAATTCCCTGCAAGACCTTATGCTATGTTCAAAAGTAACGAAAGGAACTACAGTGTACTATCGGACGACCGAGGCTCAAGGAAGGAACCATCCCCACGAAATTGCCAGGGTGTACTGCATGTGAATCCAAAAGAGAAGGCAGAAGGATCAATAAAATTTGAAGAGGACATTATCAGAGAGCTTAGAAACTAAATCAAACTATGATGGAGAGAGAGAGCTCTTACATCTTTTGATGTTCTTTCTTAAAAAGAAGAAGGAAACAATATTGGCAAAGAATGCACGACTGTGTACTGTGAAAAGTGAAGTCTATCTTGTTTCTGTTTTACCTGTGACAATATTTTCTTTATTAGCAGTGATTCGGTTAAATTTTCAAGTCAGATTGTTCAGTCATGATATTGAATTGAAAAAACTGTCAAATAATACTTTCCTTAGAGTAATTATTTATTTCAACAAATTAATTTATATCCTAGACAAGTTGAAGCATTTGCAAGAAAACTAGGAGGACTACTCTCGAAGTACTTTTGGTGCTGTAAATGCTCTTTTGAGCAGGTTAGTAAAATATCTGGATGTTACATGCAAGCAAGCTAATTTATAAATTAAACATATAGATTTATTAATCATTGAAAATAAATGGAAATACAGTTGGTACATTGTATGATAGTCCAGACGCTGATACTTCATGTCATATTTTATTGTTTATATTATATAAAGTCCTCTCCTATATCATTTCAATAGAATAGATGAGTTTTGCGCACACGTAATCGATATTCATAAATGAGGTCTCTAAATAAAAATAACTTCACGGAGACGTGACGATTTGCTCTTTCACTTTGAAAATGTGAAAGAGTTATTGAAAAATGAATCTAAATATTCATGTCCAATGCATCATGCAATACTCGGGCAGCATTATTAAAATTATTTAGTTGAATAACTCCTAGGCGAAGCGTTCTAGGGCTTTAAAATCAGGAAGTTTGAAGCCGAAGGCCACAAAGAAATATTTCTCGTACCGTAATCTACAGAACGACAACTTCTTGGACATTCTATTACATTTGCTGGCACTTTCCGGCGCTTCTCGATACAACCCCACCTGTTCAGAGACTTAAAGAATCTGCAACGTATATGAAAAGAAACTAATTACTTGATATTCTAGGCGATTAAATTGCACGGGTTTACCTCTCAGTTCGGTAATAAAGTTAAATAATATTCCAAAGAGTAGGGTTATGCTTGCACGATTCTGTATTTTGATGGACAATTTTACTCTGCTTTCTTAAGAGAAAAAAATACTTTGTGACTATCTAGGAAAGCGGAAAGTTAGCTGTCAAGGAATATTGTATAATTACTTTAAATGTTTTTAAGGAAGCGTTAAGAATTGTTTCAAGAACATATCTATTATACTGAATAATCCTTTATTTAGAACTTGTTTGAAATATCAATTTCATTGTTCTTTATTTTTATTTTAAGTTCTATAAGTACATTGGAAGTCACCTTTTTAATTTTTTAAACCAATAAACACGTTTTGTTAACAACTTACATTCTTAATAAGGAAAATAAAAGCTAGGGAAGAGGGTGAAATTTAACATGCGAGAGTCTAGCATAGAGATATTCTTCATAATTCCACAGTAGGAATTCTACAAATCATTTTTACAGACTTATCAATACAGAACTAGGTGCATCAGTTGTTCTGTTACGTATTATTTAACGTAAACTTGTTTTAACACAATGTTCAGCATCTCGTCCAATAGAAACGGTGTATAAATAATACAACCTCCGTAAAGTTAGCATAACAAATTTGTCGAAATGACTTCAAAATAATACAAAACTTTGTCACTTATTTGTTGCTAATTTATTATGAGAAAAGAAAACGTGTCGCTCTGAAACTAGTAATTTATGAAATGCAATTTTTTCCAACTGAATAAAGTACTCCATAAATTTCACGAAAATTAAAAAAATTGTAGGGAAAAACAAATTAGTAGTGCTCTAACAACACTTACGTATTGTCACATTATTTCTAAATGTGCAATGAACGAAAATTAAGAGAATTCAACAAAAGAAAAAATAAAGAGAAAATTTCGAACGTTTTTTGAGAATATGTGATTTTTATAAATTGCATTAATTTTAAATAGATTTTAGGCGAAAACGGCTCGTATTTTCAAAGAATTGGAAATGGTCTATTTTAAAGAGTTTAGTTTGTTCTGTCAGACAGACATACGGAAAGACAGACAGACGGACACACAGTCGGACAAACAGACAGACGAACAGACAAAAAGACGGACTGGCGATTTGCCGTCAATCAATTTTTCGGCATCAAGCACCACATAACATGGATTCTAACTACACACCGTGTTAGAGGAAGTAATTTACTGTATATAGGTACAAGATTTATCCCCTATTTCATTACTAGGATCCGGCAATAAACATTTTTTTATAAAAAATTCGTCATTTTTTCAAAAGATTACAGTACATTCTTTTTTTACACAGTAAGGGCGAGAAAATAAAAATTCTTCCAATTCTCAAAATGCTGTAAGGTGTAATAGTATATATAATATTGCGGAACATAATATTGTCTAGCCACAAATAATTTGTACCTTTTGAAAGTAATATCTTCTTTGTACAGATGGAGACATCTTGACTCCGTATTTGTCATCGCCCTGATACCATTAACGTAACCCCCTCTCCTGCCTCTACGCTCTGCCCTTGCCCCATCCCACTCTCCTAATCGACCACCTCCTCTCTCAAGTCGCGCCGTGGTCTCGTCCTTGTTCGTACCCTCCCCAAGACTCTCGCTCCCGACCTCATCCCCCATCCAAGCCCTCCCACTCTTCCCGACCCTCTCCCCATCCAACCTCTCCCTCTCTTCCCGCCCCCTCTCACTGCGCGCGCCGCCCCGGCCCCGCTGTTTGTCGCTGGCTCACGCGACGCCCCGCGACTACTAGAAATAAAGGAGCAATTTGCCGCTAGAATCTTGATTTATTCTCTGACGCCAAGCATAAATATCCCGCAGCGGCCGCTGCCTGCCTGTGCACAGGGCAGCGCGTGGAGAATTTAATGCGCTTTGTGCTTCAAATAGAGATTTCAAGTACAGCTCCACCGGACTAGAGGTCGCCAGGCGAATTAGTGGGTTTGAAAGATTTCTGATTTTGAACTAAAATAACTGTAAGATTCTCTTAATTGCAGATACTGCGTCTCTTAATTCACTGATAATGATTTATTATAACGCTTTTATTCCATTGAACGTATTAATCTATCAGTACGATCATGAGAAAGAAGACAGACAAAAATCTATATAAGTACGTAATTTGATTGCTGTTCCTCATATCGTATCATATCACTTTGACATCAGTTTGTTGAGTCGGGTCAGACATTTTGTGATGCTTTGACAATTCCTGGGGAATAGGAACAATAAAAAACAATGTGGAAATACTGGAGAGAGAGAGAGAGAGAGGGAGGGAGAGAGAGAGGGAGAGAGAGGGAGAGAGAGGGAGAGAGAGAGGGAGAGAGAGGGAGAGAGAGGGAGAGAGAGGGGGAGAGAGAGGGAGAGAGAGAGGGAGAGAGAGAGGGAGAGAGAGGGAGAGAGAGAGGGAGAGAGAGAGGGAGAGAGAGGGAGAGAGAGGGAGAGAGAGGGAGAGAGAGGGAGAGAGGGAGAGATGGAGAGAGAGGGAGAGAGAGGGAGGAAGAGGGAGAGAGAGGGAGGAAGAGGGAGAGAGAGGGAGAGAGAGGGAGGAAGAGGGAGAGAGAGGGAGAGAGGGAGAGAGAGATAGAGAGAGGGAGAGAGAGAGTCCGTAATTAAATTTTTGTGGAAAATTTATTGAAAAAATGTAACTAAAAGAGCAACGAAATTGACGAAGGAAATTTAGTTAGTCAATCTTGTGAATATTGGTATTCTGGTGAACTTTCGTTGGCATTTACAAGGAAATAATTATATGAGGCATTACCAACAATATTGTTTATTACTCTCCGCCTAGGGAGTACAGGACCTTGTCGTTGGTGGCGGAGCTTGAGTACCTCCATGACCCCGAGAGCTATGCCGGCGGTAGCGTAGCTACTGGTAGGGCCTCCCTTGCCGGACAGGTCTAGGGATAGGGGTGAGACGAAAAAGTACTCCAGAAGAGGACCTCAACGCCAAGAAGTGGAATTCGAGAAGAAATTGCTAGAAGAACCATGCATGAACATCGTTAGCGTGGAAAAGATGGTGAAGACGTCCTGGGTAGATGCAACTCAAAAGCCGTGGAAAGCATCTAGGGCGAGCAACCCGAAAAACTGCCCTGCAAGTTTGGAGGCAGTGAGATGGCATACCCATCACCAAACTAACCTGCATATGGGCTAGAAACCCTATCAGGCGAAAAAATCAATTTCTCACAGACCGCAACAATTACAACCGGACGCTCCACATACGACAAGGCAACGGAAAGGACATGATTACGGCTTAGCGGAACATTTACAAATAATGACTTGGAATGTTAGATCGTTGAAAGGAAAAGAGCAACGCCTAATTAATATAATGAAAGAAAAAGAAGTGGATATAGCCATGTTAACAGAAACAAAAAAGAAAGCTAAAGGCTCAATGGATTTAGATGATTATGCCCTTATATACAGTGGTGTTGATATCAATGAAAGAGCAACATCAGGAGTTGCAATCCTAATAAGCAGAAGATGGAAAAACCGAGTTCACTCATACTGTTGGATATCAGACAGAATTATCACACTGCGGACTAAAGTAGATAGAGGGTATATATATTTCATCTGTGTATACGCACCAGAAGAGGGGAAAACCTTGGCTACAGAGGAATTTTACAACTCCCTAAAAAAAACTCTCGACGAAATAAATAAAAATGATTATATTGTCATACGTGGAGACCTCAATGTCAGAATTGAAAATGCATCTATGGATAAGATAATTGGCCCCAATAACGAAGATACTCTGAAAAAAAATGGACGCAGACTAAGATATTTTGCATGTTTTAACAATATGAAAATAATGAACACTTTCTATAAGCATAAACGTATTCATAAGATGACATGGGCAGCACGTGGTTAAATTAGTACTATTGACTACATCATGGCAAACGATAAAATAAGCAAACTCTTTACAGATATAAGAGCTTATAGAAGCTACGATATAGATAGTGATCACTTCGCATTTCTTGGAAAGCTAAAATTATTGAAGAGATGGATTAAAATCAAAAACAGCCAAACCTGTCCTACCCAAAAAACCTGGAAAGTATATCTACTAAATAAAGAATCTGTCAAACGGATGTACCAACAACGTCTGAACCAACATAATAAAACAATTGAAATTAATAATGATGTGGAAGAAGAGTGGAGGAATTTGAAAACTATAATTGAAGTAACAGCATATGAAACACTAGACTCTACTTCAAAGAGAACGAAGAAAGGGCTTAAAATATGGAATGAAGAATTCGAAGAAGCTGTTAACGAGAAAAAGAAACTATATCTGAGATATCTATCTAATAAATCCTCACAAACTAAGAAGAAATACACCATAATTTCCAACCACGTCAGGTACCTAACAAGAAAATTCCAACAGGATTCATGGGATAAATATATAGCTGATATCGAAAATGACATACATGGACGGCAGAAAACAGCATATAAAATTATGAGACACCTTAACAGACAAGAGAAGGACAAAGCAGATATACAAATAATTAAGCCAGATGAATGGCTTTCTTTCTACAAGAACTTATGGACAAATAAGAATGCGAGGGATAAGAATAAGAAGGAAGACAAAAATGAAAACCTCATTGAAGACAGCGTAGATCAGATAGAAAGGGAAGAACTGGAAGAGGCACTAAGTAAAATGAGAAATAGAAAAGCTAGTGGCAGTGATGGCATAAAGGCAGAAATGCTTAAATGTGCAACTGAAGAATTTAAAATAAGGCTTCTCCACTTCTTCAACCTATGCTGGAATAGAAGAAAAATATCAACCGAATGGAAACTCGCCGTAGTGCTACCTATTTTCAAAAAGGGAGACCGATCAATATGTGACAACTACAGAGGTATAAGTCTTCTAAATGTTGCTTATAAGATGTATTCAAAAAATTGTGACCACTAGACTAAGACAAATTGCAGAAACAATGTTGATGGAAGAACAAAGTGGCTTTCGTCAAGGAAGGTCCTGCACAGACAATATCTTCATCTTAAAACAAATTTTAGAGAAACACAGAGAATATAACAAGGAAACCCACATCTTGTTTGTAGATTACAAGAAAGCTTTTGACACTGTAGCCAGGCATACCCTCTTTGAAATATTAAGAAAGAAAGGAATCCCCGAACATCTTATCCTTGTAATTGAAAATATGTATAATAAATCTGAAATATGTATTACTTGGAAACCAGATCGAAAAGTGGAAGTGGACCAAGGCCTACGACAAGGATGTAGTCTTTCACCGCTACTGTTTGATATCTACATAGATGAAGCTCTTCGTGAGTGGAAGAGCAGATTAAAATTTTATAGCCTAGACCTAACTACATCAAAATTATGGACAATACTTTTTGCAGATGACCAAGCAATAATAGCAGAAGGAGAAGATATATTACAAAAAGCAACGTATGAACTGCAGCGGATAATGGCAGAATATAATCTTGAAATATCAGACACCAAAACGAAAGTGATGGCATTCCAAGGTCGATACCCGATACGCTCAAAAATTGTAGTAAATAATAAAACAGTAGAGCAGATACAACACTTCACATTCTTGGGAGCAGACATATCATTCTATGGCGAAATCGACATAAATAAGAAAATAGAAAGATTCAATAAAATGAATGGAACTATAAGAAGAACACAGTTCAAAAGTGAGAAGAGACACTCTCATTAAATTTTACAAATTTATGTCAATACCAACCTGTGTACCAACTACGGGAGTGAAGTGTGACAATGACAATGACAAATAAAGATACATCAAGACTGCAGGCAGCGGAAGTGAGATTCCTTAGAGCGGTAGCGGGATATATTTGGACAGACAAAGAAACACACAAATCCGAAACGAGCTAAATGTAGAAAGTCTTATAGAGAAAGTCACCAACTACAGACTCTCATGGCAAGATCACATGTTGCGAATTAACAACGACAGAATTCCTAAACAAGTGGCAAATTATAAGCCGAGAGGAAAAAGGAATGTAGGACGTCCAAGAATGCGCTGGAGAGACCAAAATTAAGCGGCGTAACATGCATTATGCCTAAATACTTGAAGATAAGAAGAAGAAGAAGAAGAAGAAGAAGAAGAAGAAGAAGAAGAAGAAGAAGATTGTTTATTACTATAGCAGCTTTCGATGGCTTAGCCATCATCATCATCATCATCATCAGTTTTCTGCTGTATGGAAGCCACAAAACGACTAGTCGTTTCCATACAGCATAAAATACACTGATTTTTCAAATACCGACTACATTCTCAGTATTCTGTTAATTCATTTAATTCCTGTATGAACTCACTTCGTTTTATCCAATCTTTTATCTTTTCGAAATATGTTTTCACATTCCCTGATTTTGAAATTCCTATCATTAGGTGTACTTAAGCTTTTCTTCTTTAATCTTTTCTTCTATTGACATTTCTTAACTCGTAGTTTTATTTTCAAATCGTTCACAGCTGACCACATATTAATATCCTTTCACTCCTATTCCTAAATCGGATATTAAAAACAGTTTAAAAAATATGCCAAGCAGTTGAAGGTTCGGTGGAGGAGTGACGCGCGGGCGGGTATCGAGTGAGCGAGGTTTAGTGCTTTCGTTGAAAGGTGAGAATGCAGAGGATGCGCGAGGGGTCTTTACGAGCGGAAGCCAGAGAGCGCCCCGCCCCCTGCCTCTTCCGGCGCGGGGGCGGGGATAGGGGCCCGAGAAGCGGCGCCAGTGGCCCCGGCCGTAAACCCAGACGGCGCTAAGCAAAGCCACTCAGACCTCGGCTAGCGGAAGTTTCTCTCAAAGAGAGAGAGAGAGAGAGAGAGAGAGAGAGAGAGAGAGAGAGAGAGAGAGTGAGAGAGAGAGAGAGAGAGAGAGAGAGAGAGAGAGAGAGAGAGAGAGAGAGAGAGAGAGAGAGAGACTCACACTTTAAATGAAGGGGAAGAGTCGGTGGGGTTGCACAGAGGTCTGCTTGATTGAAGGAATTTGGCTCCGTTCACGTTTCCTGGATTCTGTTTATACATACAATGATGGAAGAAAGTAACGTTTACAGACATGGACGTTTCTTTACGGGTATGCATCCTTTTTGGTATTACATAGTTAACATTAGATCATTCTTTACAGATCTTTAGTAAGAATGCACATAGTACGTATAATAACAGTGTTATGAATAGAAATCAATTATGATCAAAATGAAACATATTTGGAGGCATCTGTTTTATTTTCACTAATGATAAGATTTTCATACATTATATAGTCATTAAATGCGAGCTACGTGAAATGAAAGTATTTTACTTGACTCGGAGCATGTCAGAACTGCTTGGAAGCGCTTTCGTGGAAGCGTTGACTCAACGTAGCGTTTTACATGTGAGTGATCGGATGACCGGCACGTAGATTTCTGCTAAGGCACTTTCAGTTTCTGTTACAATGCGACCACATAATTGTTCAGCGAATACTTCCTACGAACACGAAGAATATATTTTTAACATTAACTAAACTAAAGAGCCGTTCGTGTTTTCTATTATTCCAAACTTTTGAGAATTGAAGGATTAGTTTCATGGTTTCAACTTCACTTTAGCCTACTATTCAGAAGGGAATTCTTTTATAAAAGGCAATTTTGGCCAACAAATGTTAGGATTTGTCCTCGATATTAAAAAATAATATAATTGTCAAGTTTTAACTTTTTTGCTCTCTTGGTTCGCCCGGGATGGCAAGAGTAGGGAGGGAAAAGCGCTATACCGGTAGGCCAGCATCTGCCTTATTGCATGATATTTCCTTCGGAGAAAATGCGATACTCCATATATGTGTTTTCAGGACGAAGTTTATTTTTTGTACGTCTACCTTTCTAATTACAGTAAGACTTCATAGACGCAGTAGGTAGTTAGTAAGACTTCATAGACTTTCAGTAAGACTTCATAGACGTACAAACAGAAATCCATCTTCGAACCATAATAAAAGAGACTGTGCATATCAGAACAAATCTGTGTGCACTACAACATTTTTCAGGATTTTTTTATCACCTTTGACATTTCTGATATGAATATTACAGTGACTACAAAAACTGATTTTTGAAATTCGTGTTCTATATTTTCTTTCAAATAAACAAGTGCAGCATACGACTTTTCTGCATCTCTAGGGAAAATCATTTCCCTTTCCCACCTGCAAATTTTTCGAATTTACTCTTGCTTGGGAAACAGCTAGGGGATTTTGTGAAACAATCTTGCAGAAACGATTCAGCGCATTCACCCAAAAATGTAAAGGAGAGGTTACTGCCGCGTAAAGAAGTGGTCACAGGTTCTCATTCTCCACAAAACTTCTCCGAATTCAGTGGCATCTTGCGATGTTTATTTTTTTAATTACAATGTCTACACTTACACATGGCTTCCAAGTTATCTGCCAAAGACTACTACACATTGCTATTGAAGCGGAAGGCACCAAGTACCTTCAGATTCACTTTGTACTTTTCAACTGGAGTATTCTGGCATGTTTAGATTTTAGATTTAGTCTATTTTCCGTTCTAAATCTTAAACTGTTTAGAAACAAAAATGTTGGCCTCTCCTTTATTATGCTGACTTCTTCAAGCATTATAACTCAGTTACTTGACTAAGAAAATGAAGCGCCTAGGTATGTTGTGAGTACAGTATCCAATCGAAAACACGGCGCAAAATTTGGTAAATATCGTCTTTCGTGGATGTATTGTAATCAGTATTTTGAGAATTTGGATAATCCGCACATATCATCATGAGAGAATCGCCCGTTCTCACATATCTTTGCAGTGTTTTTAAGTGACTGGATTCAATTCCTCGCACAAGCTCATAAGTCACTCGATTTGACCATTGCTACATGCCATACGTATGTATTCGGGAATTTGTTTGGAATTTCTGTGTTGTTATGAAAGTAACTAACATACCTAACTTTGACAATTGTTTTTCTTTTTTTGCCCATGCCAAGTAAAAATCAGTAAGTTGATCAAAATTCATACTTTAACATTTTGCACAAGACATAACTAGAGCCCATAAATTCAGATATTTATTTTACTTGTGATGGGCATGCAAAAAGCATTTATTTTGGCAAAAATAGGAATGCAAACAGACAATTAAACAATAAAATATCATTTATGAATTTTACAGAAATTATTGAAATGAATTCATATTAATTAGACTATTTTATTTTTTTATTATGAGTACTGAGAATGGCCTTCGTCATATACAGGGAGTTGCGTCCTCACAAAGGGATCGGAGGCCATAGTGAAAAATAGGATGGAACTCCGTGTGAATCAGCAAAAGCTGTCGGTAACAATGAAAGATCCAATCTTGACTACATTCATGTCGCTTTCGCTATTTTAAAGCCTTTCTGGCCCAGGGGCCCAAGTCCAAAACTTCAACTGATGTCACTGCAGTGCCTGTGAAGGGGAGTCCTAGAGTTTGAGCGCCAACGCTAGGCAGGATTTTTGACACTAGTTTCATCGCTAGGTCGAATTCAGCTGCTGCTCTCCCGAGGAGAATTCTAGCGGCTGGCTGCTCTGATCGGTAGTTTCTCGTGGTTTCTCCAATCAACGCCAGACAAATACCGGAGCAGTACCCCAATAAATGGGCTTCGGACCACTGCTTCTTGTAAGACATCTTGTAAGATCTCATTATCTAGCGGGGGAAGATCGCTGCAACTTCCTGAGAAAAAAATATGCACTACACGTATGGTACTAATAATATTAACAGTTATCGCGCTTGGAAACATGAAATAATCCATCAATCCAAAACTACTTTGCTTGATCTAGGTTCATCCCGAAGCCGATGATTAGAAAATGTTCCGTCTGCCCGGCACGCCACCACGGGACCGGCGGAAGCCCCTCGAAGCACTTCTCGACTTTCCTTCTTTCCTTCCCCTCTATTACGATAAAGGCCCCAAGTACAGCGCGATGAGTTACTTTCCTTCGCTTCTCGAAAAACTAGCAACATTTCTTGCCGGCCGAGCACGCAGCGGCTCCACGCAGTCCACGACTGATCGCGCGCAGAGCTCCCGTCCAGGCGGGGACGGCGCGGCGCGGCGCGGCGCGGGGGCTGCGCTCGTGCAGAGGGCGGGTAATGAGCGAGGGCCGTCTGCGGCGCCGGCCGTCGCGACGCCGCGCGTCGTCTCGGCTTGCGTCGCCGCAGCCGACGGCCTCATTACGGCGCTCGACGCCGACGCTCGATAAATCTGGTGCATACGCTCCCCCCAGGGCGCTGTCCGTCGTCCCGCCCCGCCTCAACTTTTACTCTGCATTTAATGACCCTTCACACTTAGTTGAATGGCGAGAATGTCAAATATAAAAAAGCTCATCTCTCAAAACATGTTGACAATACGACAGGTTTTCTATTATTATTATTATTATTATTATTATTATTATTATTATTATTATTATTATTATTATTATTATTATTGTAATCTAATATGCTCTGAGTTAGAGCCAGTCAATATTAACTTGTAATACTTACAAATCTATCTTGCCATGGAATAAGACTTCGCCTTTTTATACAAATGACCGTAGTAATATGCATAAAAAAATGTGCAATTAGCGAAATTGAAAAGGGATTTCACAGAAACAAACCACTTCAAACGCTTTGCGCAACAACTTGGTATTATATTTTGCAGTTGTATGTTATACTGAGTGCTAGTGTTTCTGTGGGAAGAAGTTGAAGTCCCCTGAGCTAGTGACTCCATTCCTTCGTACGGCTTTATTAATGAGGCGTGGCCGTCACCCCGAAAACAATTAATAAGCATCGTCGCCTCTTTGCTCTGCGGCGACGGCGCTACAAAGCCTGCCTCCGTCAGATCGCCCTTTCCCATGTGAGGCTCTTTATAGGACCTTTCGTAAGCCCGAATTTGCATTCTCACCACTCATGAGACATAGAAGCTTATAATTACTGCACCCGTGGTCAACATTTCGTGTGCGAAAAAGTGTAGTTTGAATGCATCCCATTCTTTTTTCCTTCTTAGTGTAAGGATTGATTTCAACGTTCACCGTGGACTCCTTAGTATTATTGATTATAATTGGTCCACTTCTGTTTGTTTGCCAGAAATATTTGCACATTATTCTACAGCATACGCAACGTAGAAAACCATACTTAAAAGTTTGTGGAAGCAGAACTTTAAACTTTGTATTCCAAGCATATTCTTGCCCCGCTAACTGAATATATCCAATTCAGAAAATTCTGTCATGTTCACCTATGTTCAAGGTTTTCTTGGACTGGTGCTAGAACATACACTAAATTATCAAAAGTATCCGAACACGTCCAAAATGGTGTTCCGCTGTGGTCATATTTTTAATGGAGGGGGCTTGCACCCCTTGTTGTTCTGTGTGGCACTATCACGGCACACCCCTACGTTTATGTTTCTTGCTTTCCACTTTTAAAGAGCAATTCGGGGATGTCGACTGCATATTTCAACACGATCGAGCACCTGTTCATACTGCATGGCCTGTGGCGGAGTGGTTACCCAACAATTACATCCCTGTAGTGGATTTGCCTACACTGAGTCCTGACTTGAACCCTATGTGACACTTTTATGATGTTTTGGAACGCGGACTTCGTGCGAGGCCTCACCAACCTATTTCGACGTCTCTCCTCAGTGCTGCACTCGGTGAAGAAGAGGCTGCCATTCCCCAAGAAACCTTCCAGCACCTGATTGAAAGTATGCTTGCGAGAGTGGTAGCTGTCATCAAGGCTAAGCGTGGACCAATAACCTATTGAATTCCAGCATTACTGGACACGAATTGGTAAGTCATTTTTAGCCACATGTCTGGATACTTTGGATCACATAGTGTATATTTGCTCTGTGTTTTGACCTGTGTTTTTATCAGATTAGACCTGTGTTTTGACCTGTGTTTCGATCTCGACTTGTGATTAGACCTGTATTTCCACATGTGTTTCCACCTGTGATTCGACCTATGTTTCTATCTGTGTTTAGACTTGTGTTTTGTCCTGTGTTTCCACTTATGATTCCACCTGTGATTATACCTGCAATTCGAACTGTGTTTCGACTTGTGTTTTGACCTGTGTTTCCACGTGTGTTTTTGACTGTATTTCGACGTGTTTCAACCTTTGTTTCGACCTGTGTTTCCACCTGTGTTTCGACGTGTGTTACCCTATTTTTGATGCGTGTTTCTATCTGTTTTCACCTACATTTCAACCGTTGTTTTCAGCTTCTCCATCATTGTGCCCACCTATGTTTTGTCCAGTGTTTCAACCATCCTGTTGTGGTCTTCTACTAGACAAGAGCTACGACCAAACCCATCCCCGATATATTATTATTATTATTATTATTATTATTATTATTATTATTATTATTTATGTACAACACGATTAAGATGTTATGAGTCGGCTGAATATAAAATCTACTCCAGGTTGCAAGCAGCTACCTAAAGTGCAGATCTAATGACTGTCAGTGCCTCTACAACACTTTGTGCAAAATGTAGGCTGTTCCAAATAAAGAAATATCTTGCTCTTCCCACTGTTTTGAATGACCTGGGAGTTGAGCTAAGTTCTTACACAAACTCTGCGGAACAAATTCCAGAGCTCCGATGACTATCGTTACGCTCTGTGCTTTTACACCGCACATGCGGCTGATCTCGATTTCCAAACACTTGTATTTAAGACATTGCCTGATCCTGAGCAGATATGAGAACTGCTTCCGATTCTGGCTTCATTCCTTCCCTTTTAAGTCACATAAATTATTGATCTTTATTAATCTTCACCTGGCCCATTCTCTCTAGATATTGTTCATGGAGCGTTTTGTCTCGTTTTTATCTGTCTCTCATTTCATGTTAAATAGCATCAGAAGTTTAGTGTTGCTATTCTCCGTGTCTTGCATATTTTTCTTTGCAATACTTCTTGCTATGCTAACAATGCCTCTGTTTCTCATTATTCGGTCAGATTTCATGACCTGCCTAATTAGAGGGTCATCTTCATGACTGTCTACATACTTTCTCATCCCGACTATTGTGTCAGGAAACTGTAATTTGTCTGGCATCTTTCTCCTTCCTTACGTGACACATAAAAGTGTATGTACATTAGCTCGAGGGTGCTCGACATGACGCATTGTTTTCAGTTTTCTGGTTTTTCGATCCATGATTGGAATATTTTGTTCAGTCCAGTCAACGAGTCTGAAACTGTACTCAACTACAGGCAACGCCAAACTACCAATTGCAGATATTTTATTTCTGGAGTTCAGGGCGGACTGCAGGATGAGTCTCACTCTTCTGTAATACTCCCTAAGAATTCTCTCTTTCATTGTGTCGTTCGAGATGGTTTCACATTCTTCAATGCCCAGATATTTGTAAGTTTTACCTGGCTCAAGATCTTGAATCAGAGTGTGCATATCAAATTCAGTGCTTTCTAACGTTGTTACTTTTCCTCTCTTTAAATTGATATTGGCGTACTTGTCAAGACCAAACTTGCAGATGTCATTGCTAAAGTCATTCTCGACAGACATAATTTGGAAGGGAATCGCTTCAATCTTAGCAAATACTTAGCAAAGATCATCCACGTAAAACAAATGTGATACTAGTCTTTCATCACCATGGAGCTTGAAACCAAACACAGCTTGCAACAACTGTATAGATAGTGGGATGAAACTAGTGCAAAACATCAGAGGGGATAGCGAAACTCCTTTTCGCAAAAATTCCCCAGTTGATCTGAATACTTCTTGTTTCTACTGCTTCCTTTCCGCGGTAACCTGGTACTCCACGATTTCATACTAACCTTGCAAAACCCAATAAGTCTAGGTGAAATCGGTCTCCAGGGTCTTCAAAATCCATCTCGCCCGCTATCTCAACTGCGAACTCACGCTGTATATCTCCCTCCATCCCCCAGCACTAATCGACTTCGCAAATCTGAAGATTGACAATTAGATCTCCAGCGAAGTCATATTCATACAATGTATTTATACTGCGAGGATCACATCAGTGTTGTGTACTCTGCTGGAGTTTCAAAACTTTGGGATTGTGGCTGTTCATTTGGCGTGTTGTAAAGGCGTGTATAATCGTGTTAATATTGTTTTTCTCGTGATTTTTATTTTATGCATTTGAATGAATGAATATATATTCTACTCTCCGGGTTGTCACAATGGCGCTTTTGTATCACCGCTGGGTATAGCGTACGCAGGAGCGCATAGTGGGAGGCGCGTACGCGGACATGCTACCTGGCGGTCCTCCTGACAACTAACTGACGACGAGACGAGACATGTCGATTTAATGGAGGATTACTCCCGCGCAATTAATAGAGGATTAATTACTCCAAGCGTAAAGCGCTCAACGCCCCCCAAGGAGCTTGGAGACCAGTGCGTCTCTGTAGAGCAAATTAAAAAAAACAACAACTTGGCTTTATAGTAAATAAGATACATACTTTCTATCAAACTAAATGTTATTCGGACTAAGAGTAATCTGATCTTCTTCTGACACAGTACTGTATCAGTTGCTTAATTTTTTCACCGCCTCACTTTGCTCATCATTCTTTCCCCTCTTTGTTTACTCTCAATGAGTTAGTTCACTCTGAAGTTTCGTACTAATGCAGCCTCTTGAGTCATAATAATTGTGTGTGTTTCAATTTTGTATGTGTTCAATTTTTGGAATGGTAAACAATGACTAATTTTCCTCCCAAAGTATTCATTTTATGTTTATACTCACATTGGAAAAATATTGTACGAGAAGTGTGCCGAATAGCATTATCTGACATTTAATTTTTTTAGACAATGGAACATTAAAAATAAGACTTTACATTATATTAAAATTACAATTAAATCACAGAAGTTATTACGCTTTTTTAGGTATAGTATAAAATAATACTACAATATACTATGATATGTTTGCAGGAACGAGAATTCTTTTCCCGATTTTGCCTTAGAATTTTGTCAGTTGATAATTGACGGGGTGGATGCAAAATACTGAAAACCCTCTGGCATTGAAAAGAAAAACTTAAATTTTCCAAAAGATAATTAAATTTTTGTTCAAACGTCGTACTGACGTGTTCATAGAATTATCCCAACACAGGAACGCAGCCGGAGGTTTATGTTAAAGGGAACACCAGAATTTGGCTAATTCGCGAATTACCAGGTTCACTAAATTCAAAATGAATTGATAAAGTCCCAAGTACGAACTGTTTCGAAGCATTTTTTGGACTTTCGCCGAAAAAGTGCCAAAGGTGTCTAGGGTAGGTGGAATACTTCACGGTGACAAGGAATTCCGGGTATGAATGGAAAAACAAGTATCAGAGTGGCGGGAATTTTCGAAGTCTAGTGAGGGACATGGCGTGTCAGTTATACATTTCTATTAATACTATACCTCCTAACCTAACCTAATCTCTCTGCATGTGTCATTTTGATACGGACTTCCGAGAGGGGATGATGAGGCTACGCCTTCAGATTTCACTTTTTACAAAAAAAAAGTACTTGCAACTCTTATTTTCCAACGTATTTTTATATAAATACTAACTATCGTAGATTCACTGTACCGAGCTATATGATCATGATTTAACAACGTTCATTTTTCGTGTTGTTCCGATATGAAAATACGTACAAAATGTCAGCAGATGAAGAGGTTTCCTGTAACTTGAGTCTCTGTAATACTGCAATTCATCACCAAGCAAATTTGGTCCTGACAGCCCCATCACACTTCACACGCAATAGTTGTCGGCGTCGCCAATAGGTAGCGAAACAGGCGATTGAAAACTCACGTACAAAATGTAAAAAAATGACAGGTACTTGAGAAATTTATGGTTCGAGAAGTAGGCAAATTCCTAATATTTATCTCTTCGACTTGTGTTGATTTGATTAAGAACTGAATATGACGGTTTCTACTATATCCGTGGAGTAAAACACTTATAGAACAAATTCCGTGGTGGTAGCAGATATCTTGTGGTAATCCACAATGGGAGAAGGAAATAATCTTCCAAAAAACGTATACGTTTTGTGAACGATTATTTACTTATCCCATCACTGATAGAACAATTACCTACAAAGTGTTATATTGAGTACAATAATACGATATAATACGTTGTACCTAACTTCTTTGTGATTGACGTTTGAGAGACACATGATAACGCCGACACTGATTTCCTAGTGGCATGCAATAGCAGCAGTGTTTCCTGTAACAAAACAGATTCTTGTTGCCTTCAAACCTGAATGAATAAATGAAGGTGATAAAGCGTCGAACCCCAGAACCGTTCTGCCACTCATTAATGAAGCACAAAATAAATATTTCACATCATTAAAATCATCTACCCAGTTTGGGTATCGGGCAGGAAAACATTAAAAGTAGAACACTTACCCGCGAAAAAGGATCTAAACAAACACGACAAACTAACCTAAAATCAATTATCTAGAATTATTTTTTTAGATCTGTATTGTAATGCAAATTGCCCACCGCCAACGAGTCGCTAGCATGCCGGGCTAGACGCTCAGCGTAAAACATAAACTCTGATAGAGAGTAAATGTAATCTCATGAGATAGTAAATTAACCGTTTTCGCCCCTCCCCCTCCTACACACATACACACACACATACACACACACACACACACACACACTAACTTACGGTTGGCATCAGGTCTCCGTCTGCTCCGTCAGATACTTTGTTTAATTTTTATGTGTCTCCCATCACAGTATATGATCATGTGGGAAGCACTTGTCTCCCCGGTTTTCTGTCTCCGCCTCTCGCCAACTTCATGTGCTGTCCTCAAACGCTGTAGGGCGGCCCGGCTCAAACCTGACACGCTTGGGCGAGAGAGTTTCTTTCGGCTTGTTCTCTTCTTTTGTCGTGCATTACGCATTAGGAATGTATGTTTGCGTTCCTTTTATCAGATACTTTGTTTAAGTTTGATGGTTCACACCACAGTCCATTATAAATACATATTGAAATCTCTTTACATTTTCCAATTAGAAGTAACGTAAACATATTAATTAAATTAGCGAATATTTCAGTATCTGAAAAGAATTAGCAGACACTTCTGATGGTTACATATCTTTAATACTTGCCATTTTATTTTATGATGGGCCTACTTTGTTCAGACAGTTTGCAACTTACATTGTCATTCACATTTAAACATTTCGTCATTTGTACTTGTTTTTAGACTTATTTAGGTATTAGGCGAATTACTGGCTGAAGTTATTTCAAAATGCTGATAATATCAATTTAATAAATATAAAATAAAAATAATTCCAACACAAAGTCATTTACTCATAGTACACTCGTATTTCATATACATAATTCATAATTATAATTGTATATACCATATTTTAATTTGTGTGCAACTTACCATATTGTCATTTTCTTTATTAGTGTTTCTATTCTCTTTTTCAGATAATTCTTATTATTCTCTATTTTTCAAAAATCAACTTAAGGAACATATCATAATGAACTTCATTAATTTCTGAAATCTTATTTTATATACGCATGCGTCCTGCTGAGTATTTAAATAACACGATTTTTATATCTGTAAGATGCTCTATGACCTAAAATATCTAGTATGAGAACTGCTCAACGAACACAAAACTCATTGAAAAGTACAAAAAGACAGGCCAAAAGATATTAAAATTGGAGAATTTTCTAACTTGAGCAGCACACAACTCCAAGTAAGCAAATTAACACACTTAATTTACTTATACTCTGAACTATTGATACGATGCTATAGGCATTAAGGGCGAAGATGATCAGAATGAAATGGCACATACATTATAGGCTAATAATTGAATCAAGTGTGTTTTGATTCTGTAATTTCTAAAATAGCAATTATTATTAAACTGAATATAGACTAATCATACACATTTAGAAAAATGTACACTTACTATTCAGGCACAGGTACTTCTAGTATATAAACACAAAGTTATTTGTTTACACGTCTCATGTACTCGTGTAATAAATGTTGCGTATCGTTTGCCCTGTTGAGGGTGAATGCTGAATTACATGTACGACTCGCAGGTCTGGAACACTAACAGTTGTACAGATTAAATACTATCGACTAATAACGCATGTTTGCAGCAAATAACGATCGCAGACGTTTTTATCGTTATCATATTGTTGTCATCGTGTATGCACTTGCTTTAGCATTGGCCACACAATGTCTTGGATTCCAGCTCTACCCTCCCACGCCGCGCCACGCCGCGCCACGCCGCGCCACGCCGCGCCACGCCGCTCCGCAAGGCCGCAGGTAGAGAGAGGAGAAGGCACGGCGGGAGATGATAAATAGATGAAGAAAGAGTCCCGTAAATATTCGGACGGGCTCTTTGTTTGCTACTCAAGACGGACTGAAGCAGCGTTTAAGCCACTTCAAGATTAATTACATGGCTTTTAAAGGTTCGGAGACTACGTGATGTGGAGCGCTTAATCCGTAATGTCCATCGCGCGTTCTCGGGCGTGTCACAATTACAGGATCTAATTAATCCCGTTTGCGGAAATATCAATAGGATGCGTGTGATTTGGAGAAGTAGGTAAATGGGGAACTGGACCACAAAGGATAACAGGTGAAACAATTCCCGGGATGGGCTGTTCCCCGAAATAAAGACGAGAGAGCAGCCGCGCCTGGTCGAAGCGGCTGGCGGGTGGGAGTCGGGAGAGGCCGCGTGACGGGACGAGAAATGGGGACACGACGACGCATGCGCGAGGGGGGAGGGGCGTCGTCTTCGTGAGAGCGCGCCGCGCCGCGCCGCCGTGACGACGCGCGGGGCGGAGCGGCGACGGCGGCATTTCGCCCACTTGACCTCCGCGGGTGGGTTCAATCCAATTTGACAGCGATTGTACTGCGCGCAACGCGGTGGGGAGAATCACTTAAAAGCGACTCCGACGGCGCAGTGGGAACACGGGACCCCCCTCTCTGGCTAGATAACGAGCATATATCATTGCCCGAGCCCCCGCATACCAGGCCCGGCCGCCCGACGCAGAGCCCGCGCCCCGCGCCCCGCGCCGGGCCAAGCGGTTGTATTTGCATTCTTTCCATAGCCGTATCAATCATTTCTGGGCGAGAGCTTTCGGGGCGTGGTGGGGTCCGCGACCGGTCCCCCGCGGGCGGCGCGGGGTGAGTGGGCGAGGACGCGGGCGGACGCGGAGGCAGTCGCTGTCGCCTGTGCGGTCGCGTACGCGACGAAGAAGGGGCGGGAGCACGGGGGGGGGGGGGTGTTCGGACGCGGGCGTCAGGGAAGTAGCGGGAAGTAGCAGGCGCGTAGACGGGGCCGGGCGGCGAGGACGAAACGCGGGAATGATGGCGGGAGCGGGCGAGAGAAGAAGGGGGAAAGGGGATGGAAAGGTAGCGGCGCATGGAAGACGATCGTGGGGGCGGTCGGGGTCGCGGGGTTTGGCGCAGACGCGTGCGCGTGTGCGGGACGCGTGGATATAGATGGCGACGGGGAGATGCGGGAGCGGGAGGCGTGCTCCTGCACGGGGTCAGGAGCACTCGCCGGAGGGGGGCGGGTGCGGGGCGGGGTCGAGAGTGACTCGCGGGCGGCGCCAGCGCGGTCGTGGGCAGCAGCCGCACGTCACATCGCTCGTCGCAGAATCTTTCCATTGCGCTCCTCTGCTGCACTCCCGACTTATGTGAGATGTAAGACTGATGGACTACATTTTTAATGTTTTTTGTGATATTGTTGTTGATGTGTGTTTCATCCTCAGAATACTGTTGACGATACACCAACGAAAGAGAATGTTTAACTCATATTGTCCTACTTTCTATTGCATAATCTACTCGTTACATTCCTTCAATTCACTTGCTTGGGCATGTAATTGAGTTATATTACCTCAATAAGAAAGGTAATTACGGTGCGGTCAACCGCGTTCTCGTATACGTGCGTATATACGGTGTATAAAGTTGTGTAATGCTGCGCAAAAACACGACGGATTTTCTGCAGAATAGTATTCATTGCCGGGCCTTGATAACAAAGAAGTGGATAAATTCAGTTTCTACTTTAAGGAAAAAAATCCTCTAACACGTGGTGTTGGCAGAATACATGCTTTAAGGGTCCTCGATACCGAAAAAAGTAATTGACGGCAAATCGTCCGTCTGTTCGTCCGACTGTGAACCCCTTTAGCGCCTAAACCATACGTAGGATTTTTTTCCAAATTGAAGAAACCCCTGTCGATCTGGTTCGAGTAGAAGTTATGAGATTTTGAAAAACATTCTTCAAAATTTCTGGGTACTTTTTAAAAATCAACATTTTCAATATTTTCTCAAAAACGGTTCCAATTTTTTTCTTTAAATTTTTTGAAAGAATATAGAAAAATACACTAATAAAGGTGGCAAAGGCTGGATTTTCAAGTTAAACTCTGTAGTTTCGAAAATTTAAAAAAAATCGATGTCTTCGTATAACTACAGAATTGAAGAAAGAGATTTTTCCTTCAATTAAAATTTGTTCTCCACTTTTAGATCATTCAATTAGGTGATGCAAATTTTTTGAAACGTTTAGTAATTTTTGCGCAATATTGCGTGTTTGTAGCACCACTAGTTCTCATATGAATTAAGATGCGCTATACTATTCGAGTCTTTTTACATTCGTATTCGGGGTTGATATAGGTAGAATATTCTTCGTTTAGTGAAGGGAAATAGATAACTTAATCTAGCAACTAAATATGCAAGCCTGTTTCAGTTTAAAATATGCAAATTTATTAGAGAAGCAATCTCGAAAATGAAAATGTGGTAGAAGAGAGGACGATGGCTGTTGCGGAGTTCATTGATATTGCTACAGCTGCTAATTTGCAATGGTTTGGTTGAGATAAATCTGGTCCACAATTTTTACGTGTGATGAAAAAGATATCTCTGACCGAGATGGAGTGTTGAGAGCTTTGAAGGTTGAGTTCTCTCTTCTCAGCGCTCGCCAGGGTATGATGCGTCACTGGCACCATGCATCACGTTTCGCACGTACTTCAATGCATTTTCTCAATTCAGAACGTTTCGCACATGCGGCATAGTATTTGTTTTAATCTTATTTTTCGTGTAATTGTCTTGACCTGATGAGAAAGATAACTTATGCAATAAGTTGTAAAATTATTCTCTTTACTCGCATATGCTATGTCAATTTGATCCTATTGACCGTTATCAGAATTGGCTGGTATTTAGTACTAAAAGTCATGTGTCTCGAATACTTGCAAATATTCTGAATAATTTTAGACATATTCGTAGGCTACTCGTGCATTGAAATATCCAATATGATCCTTTTCCATCCGTTTTTGCAAATTCGAAATGAAAATATATTTTAAATGTCTAACAATTGTCAGTTCGTACATTTCAAAGATAGAAAGTTACATGAAGAAGTACGCTTTACAATATTTGTTTATTTTTTGTTTCATTACAATATTCGTTTTAATGATCGTTCAATGGATAAATGAAATTGAAAGGATTCATGTAAATGCCGGAAAAATAGTTTAGTAATTCATCATTATCCACGTTCGCAGTTGTATTAAAATAAGAAAGTATGAATATATATTATAAAATATTTACAATAAATACAATAGTACTTATATTTGAAGTAATTGTAAGAGTAGAGAACAATACTCTGAACTCATGGGCAGAATTGTTTTGTGCGTTAAAAAATACACATACTTAAAATAGAAAATATTTCATATATACAGATCAACATTTCCGAAGGTTGGAAGGGGTCGTTGTCTATAGAAACGGTTGGTTACAAGAAAGCAACACTACGAATCTTCCCAACCATGCACCCGTGACTGCACAAAAAGACACAGACACCACATCCAATCGCAACTCAAAACAAATTTAGTGTTTTAGATTATGAAACAGATTTTCCTCGCCTTCTTGATCCTCACAACCCTTCTCTGTCACAGACAAATACGTGCACAAACCAACGCAAACACGCTAGGAAGCGCAAAACCAAAACATGTAAAGCTGCGCATCCTAGCCCACTTGAAAACAAAAGACATTCCTACTGAGCCTAAAAAACAAGTACTTATTTTAGCTGATAGCCATGGCCGCCATCTTTCCTCAATTCTCAGTAGGAAGTTACCCTCCAACTACTCAGTCTCATGTATTTTGAAACCGAGCGGGAGGTTTGCAGAGTGACTGCAGAGTTGGACACTTACACGAGGACTGACCAATCAGGAAGCAGTCATTATCATAGGAAACCAGAATGACATTAATTTGGCGGTAACTTTACACCTGAACAACATGTAAACAAATTACAACGTGCTACCCAAAATACTAACATTATAGTCTCGACTCTGCCCATCTGGTACAACAGACCAACACGATGGAGTGAAATTAAGCACTGAAACCAACAATTAAAACTGCAACTGAGATAAACAAATGTTACACTTTAAATTAATTTTCTCTCAGCAAAACACTTCACCCGGCATGGTCTCCACATGAACCTTGCTGGAAAAGTTGGCAACACGCTTGCACAACGCATCATCTACTCCAGTTCTATACAGTCTCCTGCCAAAACTCCATCCCTCTCACTTTCCTTACGTCGTCCACCCCCACACCCCCACCCTTATTTCAAACCCTCTTACCTCCTCCTCTGATCCTTCTCCCATTTCTCCCACTCCTACTACCAATTCACCAACACCTGATGTCTCAATACCACAACCTTCGACCACGCACTCGCGGTACACATGGAGTAAACATATAACAAGCAGCCAGATACAGTAGAAAAACATCCGTGTAGGTACTTGCAAAACATAAATATACTGCACCATCATGTTCAATCCCTTTCAAATAAAACAGAGTTTATCGAAGCAGTCCTACAGAGCGATTTGAATCAAATTAATGTCCTTTTCTTTACAGAACGTTGGTTATTTCATAATGAACTTAGCATTCTCCAAATTCCAAACTTTTACCTCGCAGACTATTATTGAACAGAAAAGGAATCACATAAAGGTTTTGCATATGGAGGTTCTTGCATTTACATTAGAAATAATATCGATTCTATCTCCTTGACGGAATTAAATGTGTTTTCTGTTTAAAATGTTTTTGAAATATCTGTGGTACATCTTCATACGCTAAAAATTATATTACTTTGCATCTACAGGCCTCTAACAAAGAGATCACTAGCTTATATTATGTATTATGTTTTTAAAAAACTGGAGAGAACACTAAACAAGGTCAGTTATCGCTACTTTGAATCCATTGTATGCGGACATTTAAAAATTGATTTTCTGGTCGAATCTTCCGAGAAAGAGCAGTTTCTAAATTTAATCCATTCCTTCAGTTTAGATACTACCTACACGGATCACACTTAATTCAAAGAAGGTTTCGATTAAATAATAATTAACAAAACGACTGCTCGATATGAAATTGAAACAAAAGATTTAGGATATAGTGATCTCGATGCACAAATTCTTACCATTATAAAATGCAAACACTAACACAATACATAATACACGTATGAGTAGATTATTTACTAACACAAAAATAAAATTATTTATTAGTTACTTGCTATAATAGCAATGGGGTGCGGTTTACAATAATGTTGATACAAAGGACAAATATAATTCTTTGTTTTCAACGCTTTTATTTCATTTTAACACTTGCTTTCCTCTTCAAACATAAAATTATATATTTTACGCAAAAGCAATTTTTGGATAACACAAGGGATTAGGACATCGCGTAAAAACAACGAATTCTTTCTTTAATTTCTAAGCATCATGACGTATCTCAAGGTTACCTCCTCTACTTTCCTAGTCGACCAAATCAACTAGAAACCTTGTAAAGAATGTTGTTTTAGAAGATAACGATAGAAATGTGAACGATCCGGCAATAGTGGCTAGTCTTTTCAACCAATACTTTTCGAGAATTGCTGCCGATCTCACTAAGGGTCTTTAGCCACAAAATTCAGACGTTTCCCCCTAAATTATCAAAATAATTGGTAGACTAAAAAATAAATATTTGACTGGTTTAGAAGTATTTCCGGATTGTTTGTTAAAGACTTTTGCGCCCGCCATTATACACTCGTTAACTCACTTATTTAATGTATCTTTGTGCACAGGAATTTTTCCAGATATTTTTAAAACAGCTAAGATTAAGCCGCTTTTCAAAAAAGTAATCAAAAATTAAATTCAAAATTATCGGCCAATTTCTCTTTAGTGTTTTTTTAATATTAGAGCGACATGTTTACGTTCGAATAGAAACTTTTCTTAGTAAACACAACGCGTTTTCAGATTGTCAGCATAGGTTTGGAAAATCAAAATCTACGGGAACAGTCATATTTTCTTTACTTAAAGATGTCGCCTCATCCATGGGTCAAAACGAAGCACCTATTGGAATACATAGATTTTTAAAAAGCTTTTGATGTCATTGATCTTGATATTTTACTTTCAAAATTATCTTCGTATGGAATTCGTGGTGTTGCTCTAGATTGGTTATGTTTGTACCTTTAACAATGATTTCAGAGAGTAGAAGTACCTTGGAATAATGGAACATTATGTACTCACCTTTCCTATTCTTTACCAGTTGCATGTGGAGTCCCGAAGGAATCGAGTTTAGGCACTATTATCGTCCTACTATACGTAATCGATATGCCCTCGACAATTAGAATCGGAAGAACAAGTCTCTTTGCTGATGATACGAATATTCTTTGCAAGAAAGAAACCGTGAATACTACCATATCAGATGTTTCAATTCGGTTCCGTTACAACAAGTATTAGTAAATGAAAAGAAATCGGTGTAAATGCAGTTTTCTATTTCAAATAAACAGCTCTGCACTCCACTGAAAATGAACATTGTGCAATTGACTGATGTTAATGTGACAACATTTTTAAATCTTTCAATTCAGTCAAACCTTAAATGGAACGTCCATATAAATGAATTAATAGTTGTGAATCAAGAACGTTTTCAACTCGTTATCCTTCAAATTTACTTGTGAAACAGTGGTGACCGCTTTTATTTGTGAACAAAGGTGACTGCATTCTCTTGTGAACAGTGGTGTATCAAGAACTATTGCAAATCAATACCGCTCATATATAGTGAAGTGAATAATGTTAACTGACCACGTCCCCTTCGGGGAACTAATGACACAATCAGCAGAAATACTAAATAACCAAGAAAACAGTGAAGCATTCGTTGACAACAGTAAGAACGGATCGACTTTAAAATACAGTGATCTAACGCAGAACCTTCAGCAACAGCATCAAGTGTTATTGCATGAACATCAACAATTGAAACAACACTTTCAATTAGTGCAACAGAAACAACATTTACAATTCCAAATACAGCCTTATCTGCGTGAAAAAGAAATCCCAGCTACCGTGTTAGAAGCTACGGCAACTAACGGCCAAGCATCTACAACGCAGGAAACGGCTTCAACCCTGAGCAGCTCATGGCAAACAGTCCCACTGCGTCGACAAAAAAAGACGAAATGATGACAATTCAATAGGACCCTCTAAGACGACTAACAGTGAAAATGACGCCGTATCATAAAAAACAGGCATGAGCATCTCTCTTGTGATGAAAATTTAGAAGTAACCTTGAAATCTGAGCATATCAATGATACAACAACCAAGGGCAGTATACAAGAACAAGACAAATATCGAACGCCGCCTATTTTCATACCAGGCGTTAGAGTTATATCTGATATGATCAAATCGATTAAAGAAGTCAATAAAGATGAAGACTTCTCATATAAACTAATCAAAACCTATCAAGATGAAGCCAAAATAACAATGAACCATGTCAAAATCGTACCTCAAACACCGGATGTTTATCGAAAGCTTGTTAAACATCTGAATCTCAAAAATATTGCTCATTATACATTTCAGTTAAAACAAGAAAGATACTTTCGGGTAGTGTTAAAAAATATGCACCCATCAGCAGACGAAATGGAACTTAAAGAAGCTATAGAAGCACAAGCCACAAGGTAAGACAGATTCATAATATCAAGCATCGGTTAACAAAAGCACCTCTATCAATGTTTTTTGTGGACTTAGAACCTCAAAGTAACAACAAAAAAATATGACGTCGAATACTTACTACATGCAAAAATAAGTTTTGAACCACCGTGTAAAAAATGAGAAATAATACAAACCTTCAGCAACAGCATCAAGTGTTATTGCATGAACATCAACAATTGAAACAACACTTTCAATTAGTGCAACAGAAACAACATTTACAATTCCAAATACAGCCTTATCTGCGTGAAAAAGAAATCCCAGCTACCGTGTTAGAAGCTACGGCAACTAACGGCCAAGCATCTACAACGCAGGAAACGGCTTCAACCCTGAGCAGCTCATGGCAAACAGTCCCACTGCGTCGACAAAAAAAGACGAAATGATGACAATTCAATAGGACCCTCTAAGACGACTAACAGTGAAAATGACGCCGTATCATAAAAAACAGGCATGAGCATCTCTCTTGTGATGAAAATTTAGAAGTAACCTTGAAATCTGAGCATATCAATGATACAACAACCAAGGGCAGTATACAAGAACAAGACAAATATCGAACGCCGCCTATTTTCATACCAGGCGTTAGAGTTATATCTGATATGATCAAATCGATTAAAGAAGTCAATAAAGATGAAGACTTCTCATATAAACTAATCAAAACCTATCAAGATGAAGCCAAAATAACAATGAACCATGTCAAAATCGTACCTCAAACACCGGATGTTTATCGAAAGCTTGTTAAACATCTGAATCTCAAAAATATTGCTCATTATACATTTCAGTTAAAACAAGAAAGATACTTTCGGGTAGTGTTAAAAAATATGCACCCATCAGCAGACGAAATGGAACTTAAAGAAGCTATAGAAGCACAAGCCACAAGGTAAGACAGATTCATAATATCAAGCATCGGTTAACAAAAGCACCTCTATCAATGTTTTTTGTGGACTTAGAACCTCAAAGTAACAACAAAAAAATATGACGTCGAATACTTACTACATGCAAAAATAAGTTTTGAACCACCGTGTAAAAAATGAGAAATAATACAATGCAAACGAGGTCAGTCCTACGAGCACAGTTTTCGTTACTGCACGCTTCCGTATAGGTGTCAAATGTGAAAAGAATCACGACAGTCGAACCTGTACTAAAACGAGAGACACTCCAGCTACATGTGCTCTTTGTAGCCGTGACCATCCAGCAAATTAAAAAGGCTGCGAAGTCTATCAAAAAATCCGTAACAGCAAGTATCCTAGTCAAAGACAATACAGTAGAAATTCTACCCAAATCATGACTGAAGGTAACAATTCAAGTTTACCAACAAGTAATCAAACCATAGGAACAGGTAGAAGCTCACATATGCACAAATGGCCCAACATTCGCAAATCAATAATCAAAATGTATCATATTGTAACGTATTAGCCAGCGTGCCTCGTGGCATCTATTTGGGGACGCTTGGTAGAGGATTAGTAAGAGGAAACTCCTCACCACAGGAAGGAGAGAAGGGTTTTTCCGTAAAGCAAGAACGCGGAAACGGGAGACACAAGGCTTTGGGGTCTTCCGGTCTTTAGAAACCCTTAATTGTTAGAACAGCGGTGGGGGGGGGGTGGCGTGACGTAGTAGGTCACGTGAGCCTCGACTATATAACGGAATGTACAGAGCCAGTGGGTGGGTTCTGGAGACAGTGGGAGAATCTCGTGCATGTGCACAAAACTTGGCGCCACGACGATGCATATGCGGGCCAGGCTCGCGAGGCACGTCACGAATTGACGAGCCTGTGGAGGACTTTGTGTCCTTGTGTGACTGCGGTCATGTGGGAGCGATGCTGTGCGCGTGCTCCGAAGTGAGGAGTGGTTGAGTACCACGATTCACGCCGATTCTCAATCGGGTAAGATCGCTCCTGCGATCAAGGCAAACCATCAGTTGGTACGCCAGTACGGACTTTGTGTCCCAGTGTGACATCCGGTCACGGAAGCTAGGCTTTGTGCGCGCTTCAGAAGTAGGAGTGGCGAATGCCACAATCGAAACCGATCATCAATCGGGTTTGGATCGCTCCCGCGATCAGGGGATAGTAGGACTATCAGAGCTAGGGTGTAAGAAGGAAATTAATTGTAAATATTTGTTGTGTTTTCTTTGTTAATAAATATATTTGTTATATGAAAGCTCTGTGACTGTGTTCGCTGTGAGTATCCATGACGTCACAGACGGATGGACATAATTGGTGGCAGCGGTAAACGAATCCCACGGGGGGAGGAGGATAGAGCACACCAACTATAGACATAATTGGTGGCAGCGGTAATCGAATCTCACGGGGGGAGGAGCTAAGTGCACATCAACTATAGACATAATTGGTGGTAACGGTAATCAACTACTACGGAGAAGAGCATAGTACCAATCAAATATAGGCATAATTGATGGTAACGTGGGTGGGCCAGTGCGTGGGGCGGGCGTGTCGACGGATAGACATAATTACGCTACAACCGCACGGGAGCCGAGAATCAGCGAGCCAGACGCCCAAGCCATCACTACAACGCCTGAAGGACAGGAAGGAAGGACGGAGAAGAAAGGTCACCCGGTCTCGAGGCCACCCGGCTTTGACACAATCACAAATTCAGCAAGGATCCGGCGTAAGTATAGTTATCTGCATTGTTAAGCTCAGTTCAGGTTTTAAATATGGCTTACTTACCGAGATTCGGGAAAGATTGTGTAGTGCACGTGGCACAGGAATTAGGACTCGAAGTCACAGGTGGGGAAACTTTAGCTGTGTTAAGAAAATTGATAGAGGATCATCCTGATTACGAGGAGGAATTTGTGAAAGGGATAGCTCAGGCCCATAAGGATCAAAAAGAACAAGAGAAGGCCGAACGCGAATTAGAAAAAGAACGAGAGAAGGCCGAACGCGAATTAGAAAAAGAACGAGAGAGGGAAAGAGCCGAACGGGATGCAGAACGCGCGTTTCAATTAGAAAAACTTAGGATAGAACGAGGTGAACAGGTGACTAGAGCTAGTCCGCAGCCTGAATCGAGTGGTAAAGTTCAGATCCGATTAAATCAGGTTATGAGTTGATTCAAAGGAGAAAACGATGATATAACGGCATTCTGAGTGTGCTGAAAGTCAGGCCGAACAGTTAGAAATTCCGGAAGAAGAGTGGGTGGCAAATCTTATGGCACTGCTCCCACATCAGATAAATGCGTCGCTTACCTTAGAAGGGCAAGGTAGGAGGATCGAATACGCCGAATTAAAGTATAGGCTATTGGAAATGTATAGGTTCAAGGCCGAGAAGTTTCGACAATTGTTCTCGAAACATGTAAAAGCCGCGAATATTACCTGGAATTTATACGCGAGGGAGTTGCAAAATTATTGTAAAGAATGGGTAGCTGGATTAGACATCCATACGTTTGAAGAATTAATGAATTTAATTGTAACGGATCAACTGAAACGCCGAGTGCCTATCGAAATCAAAGAGCATTTTATTGATGAGTGGGGGGAATTTAAGGTACCTCTGGAATTATCTCGTAAGCTAAATAATTATGAAAATAATAGGGCAGGCTGGAAACGGTCCACATTTAAACAGTACAGGAAACCGGAAGCCGCAGCGGAACATGTAGCGAGCGCGAGCAAGCCGATGTCAAAAGCACTTGAAATTCAGGGGAAATCAAGCGGTAAGAAAACCGATGTCAGGGCCGCTTATGAGAAGCCAGGCAAGCGGACATGTTACAGTTGTGGGTCGGGCGATCTCATGATGCGTGAGTGCCCGCAGCGCCGCGAGGCGGAAAGGATAAATCATGTGGTGGACAAAACGGCTATGGAATTGCTTTTACCGCACGTGATTGAGGGCAGAATTAACGGTATAGCCGGGAAATTTTGGACTCAGGGACTCAGGCGCGTCGTTTGATATTGTAAACGAGAAATTCATCAGCGACAAGAATTTGACGGGAGAAAGCGTGTGGATGTTGCAGCCACTGGATGCCTCAGCACGCAATCTCCCAGTAGCAGAAGTCGAGATAGAAGGACCCTTCGGAAAGGTCGTCACGACAGCTGCTGTCGTACCTCGCGAATGTGACGGAGGATATTACTTATTAAGTAATCGGACAGCCGCGTTATTGGAAGAAGTAATATTTGTTAAATGAAAGCTCCGTGTCTGTGTTCGCTGTGAGTATCCATGACGTCACAATATGAAAATAATCTCATATCCATTATACAAGAATCATTTTTAAAAGAATGAGTCCATCTTAGCAAAGCAAGCTGAACAAATCACCATCCTAATTAATATTATGACTGCAATAATGAAGAAACTATGCGTAATTTACTGCGAATTGTCTCCTGGAATGCCAACGGAATACTTCAACATCGAAGAGAGTTAGAAGTGTTTCTATATCAAGAAAATATTGACATACTCCTAGTGTCAGAATCACATTATACAGAAAGAAGCTATCTGCGTATACCTAACTACGACGTATATTGCACAAATCATCCAGATGGGACAGCTAATGGAGGCACAGCAGTAATAATTAAAACAAAAATCAGACATAATATGTACAAAGATAATGCTAAAGACTGTCTTCAAGCCACCTCTGTACAAGTATACGATAAGTTCGGTCCGCTCGTTATTTCAGCTATATACTCCCCTCCAAAACACAAGATAACCACTGATCAGTATATCAAGTTTTTTAGAACGATCGGCCCGAGGTTCATTGCTGGAGGAGACTACAATGCGAAAAATCAACTCTGGGGATCAAGACTGGTAACTACAAGAGGACGCGCTTTAGAAGGAACCATTTCAGCACTAAAATTCCAAACAATTTCATCAGGAAATCCCACATACTGGCCAACGGATGGTAAAAAGGTACCTGATGTCTTGGATATCTTCGTCACAAAGGGAATGGCGCAGACCTATCACACAATAGAGCCGTCTTTTGATCTGTCATCTGATCATTCTCCAGAAATACTGACTTCAGTTCTCCTGAAATCAAAAAGAAAGAAAACATATATCTTACAAACAGAAAAACGAACTGGGAAGAATACAGCAACTGGCTTAACTATTACACCACTGCCAAGGTCCGTCTAAAATGTCCAAAAGATATCGACGATGCTGTTGAATACTTAATACAACACATTCAACATTCAACCGTATATGCAACACCAGAAAGGAGAGTGTTTGAAAAAAAATAAATGCCCATCAGAAATACTGAAAATGATTAAAGAGAAAAGACAGATGAAGATGACCTGGCAACGCACTCGTCACCCGGACGACAAACGAATTCTCAACAGAACTTCCCGCCTCTTAACAAGAAAATTAAAAGAATTTCACTCGGAGGACATGAAGGAAAGAATAGACAAGCTTGCACCTTCAAATGATACACATTAGTCCTTATGGAAAATTACTAAAAAATTAAAACAAAACCTGTTCCCCCCTTCGTAAAACCGATGGAAGCTGGGCTAGAACAGAAAACGATAAGGCAGAAGAATTTGCGAAATATTTTGCAAAAACATTTCAGCCATACCCCTCAGCACTACTCACAGAAGAAAAAGAAATTATAGAATTCCCAGAATGTCCCCATCAAATGCCACCACCAATTAAATTCTTCTCAACAAAAGAAGTCACAACAGGGCTGAAACTACTGCCAAATCATAAGGCTCCTGGACACGATCGTATTACAGGGGAAATGCTTAAAAAACTGCAAAGAAACTCATTGCCCTTGTAACATCCACTTTCAATGGAATAATACGCATCGGATACTATCCTTCGCGGTGGAAAGTGGCACAATTAATTGTAATTGCAAAACCAGGAAAAAATCTAATAGATGTTTCCTTGTACAGACCAATAAGTTTATTGCATTCATTGTCTAAGGTATTCGAAAAACTATTACTAATTCGCATACGAGTATATCCTTTACTTAGAGAAAATGACGCAATTCCAGACCATCAGTTCGGTTTTAGAAAACGGCATTCTACAATAGAACAAATTCATAGAATAGTCGACACCATCAACGGAGCTCTAGCAAATAAAATGTATTGTTCCGCTTTCATTCTAGATATTGCGCAAGCGTTCGACAAAGTGTGGCATCAAGGCTTGTTATATAAAATCAAGAAATGCCTGCCGCATTCATACTATAATATAATTCGATCCTTTATTTCAGATCAATTTTTTCAAATAAAATCCAGAGATGAAATAACACCGTTTCATCCAATATTATCAGAAGTACCACAGGGGAGCATCATTGGACCAGTCTTGTATACGCTGTACACCGCTTACTTACCTCAGGGCCCAGATGTCACCACTGCAACATATGCAGATGACACAGCCCTGCTAGCTACGCACGAAAACCAAGAAACGACAACAAGAACATTGAAAGATCACCTGGAGCTTATAAACAAATGGTGTAAATTCTGGAGAATAAGAGTGAATGAAAAAAAGTCCAAATGTATTACATTTACCCTCAGACGAACAAGAAATACAAGAATAGAAATAAACGGAAAACTAATTGAAAACGTAGACACCGTCAAATATCTCGGACTAAATCTTGACAAAAAGCTAACCTGGAAGAAACATATTTCGATTAGAAGAAAGGAAACCGAACTGAAAAGTAGACATATGATATGGCTAATAGGAAGAAAATCTTGTTTAAGTCTAGAAAACAAAATTTTACTTTACAAAACAATACTCAAACCCATCTGGTCTTATGGAATTGAACTCTGGGGAACAGCATCACATTCAAATATAGAAATAATCCAAAGATTTCAATCCAAATGTCTCAGACTATTAAGCAATGCTCCCTGGTTTATATCAAACGCCACTATTCATAAAGATCTCAGTATCACCACCGTTAAAGAGGAAATCACTCTCAAATCTCACAAATACCAACACAGACTCGAAAATCATATTAATCATCTGGCCATAAACATCTTAGATAACAGCACAATGACAAGAAGATTGAAAAGAGTACATCCTCTTGATCTGGACCACAGATATAAATAATACTTTTTTTAATAATTGTTACTGTAGGTATCATTCTTTTTGTCACAATTCTTGCACAATTGTATGTTTATTTGTTTTAGTCTTATTCTTATTTCAATGTGATGTTTTTTCTTGTCTTTTTTCCTCTCTGAATTGTACAATCTAAGTTAAAAACAATTTTTAGAAAGAACCAGATTATGATGATTTCTTTACATGTCAATAATGTATGTACAATTGCATTTGCCGAATGTTCGAGTAGAACAAATTGCAAATAAAGCAGATGTTAAAAAAATATATAAATGAATTTAATACTAAATTAAGTTCTTTATGCTATGCTTTCAGAATTCTTTCGAATTCAGTCAGCCTCCATACTGCTCGTCGTGTATATTTTGCAAATGTTCATTCCGGCTTGAGATATGGCATAATATTCGGGGAAATACACATTATAACTCCCAGTCTTTGACACTACAAAATGAATTGTACGAATAATAAGCAAATCCCATCCACGTGATTCTAGTAAGCCTCTCTTTATCAATGTAGGTATCTTACCATTACCTTGTCTCTTGACATATGAATCAGTGGCTGATCAAAAATGACTTACTTAAGGATAGGAATGTATTTTCAGCAAACGCCGTTGTCTATAACTACAACACTTGACGTAGTAATCATATTCAACAGGTGACAGTAAAAACAGCTCACTACAAACAATTCACATACAATACATGTACATTATTTTACAACACCTTGCCAGATGATATTAAACGATTGAATTCGATGCAAAAGTTTATGTCTCAAGTAAAATATTTTCTCCTGCACAATTATCTTTATACAATTTGAGACTATCTCGATCATCCAAAAGGAAAGTAATATTAATTTTAACAATGTCATTTAATGTAATATGTACCATTTGGATTGTACAATTGTGAAGAACCTGTAGCAAGTATTGTACTTCTGTTTCTGGGTAAATGACCCCCAACTCGATCAGGTTTTTGTCTTGTTTCCCTGATCCTTATGCAAATGCTGAGATGATCCCTTGTTTTGCTTTTGGACATAAATGTAACTTCAAATTAACTTCTCCCCATAGCACGTCACACACAGATTTTAACTGTTTTTTACGCAAATAAATAAATAAATACATTGCTATCACCATAATGGAAATTGAATGAAAATATTAAAACAATTGAAATTCACTGTGATAACATCACACTTAGCTGAAAGAAAGAAAGCTTTCGCGGACGGAGTCAGTACTTGCCTGTCTGGGAAACGTCGGGTCCTAGTCACAAATGCTGAGGCATTTGGCACATTCATTGCTATTTAGAAAAATATCATATTTTAATTTTTCAAAAGTTTTAATGAAATGACTTTTTATCAAATAAGGTGTGACACCTCATACGACACATAAACATATCATAGATAACTAATTAGGTCGCTGGTGAGGTAAATACATTCTAATAATTAAATATGGTAAATTAAAAGTGTTGTCTGTATCCAAAATTTATTTTGCTAATGATCGTTTCGATCGCGAAGCGATCATCCTCAGGGCTACAATTAGAATTACCGAAATAAAATTGTATTAATACATGAATTATAAAAAAAGATAAGTTAATACAAAATGTTATTTACAAATTATAGATATTGTATACCAGATGCGTAAGCAAACTGGGTCGAACATACCTTGCAGCTTCTGGGCCGAAAACAAAGTTCGGCGGTATTTTGAGAAAGTGTCTTGCTGAAGAACAGAGCGTCGCAACGCGTCGCGTCGGCAGCGGGTGGGGGCGGGAAGAGGGGTGGGGTGCAGGAGAAGGGTCGTAAGACGCGGGAGTGCTGGTGGAGGTCTGAGGAGGGGTCGGGCGAGCGAAGGCGAGTGGATTTAGGGGGGGGGGGGGTCACGGGGTACACTTTGTGCAAATTTTAGTAGAGGTGAAGAGTGTTCAGGGTCTTGTTGGTTAAGACAAGTCATGTTCTGTTTTTTGAGGATGTTGTGTATATGTAGTTTTTTTTCTGCATAATTTACAATCTGTTCCTATCGGAACAATAAGCAAATGGTGTCAACAGATACATTTCAGACGTGAACTTTTTATTACATTGAAAAATTTTATTTACAAAATCGGTATGGCAAATCTAAAATACTCTCTCTCTCTCTCTCTCTCTCTCTCTCTCTCTCTCTCTCTCTCTCTCTCTCTCTCTCTCTCTCTCTCTCCTCAGTCTATAGATATGCTCACTGTTATCTAGAAGGCTTGTTGAGAGGTGATTTGGGTGGTTGTACAATCTTCTCTGGTATGCTTGGCTTCTCGTGGCGATAACTTCCTCCAGCGGGACGATGTCGAGGTCTCTGTATATCGTCTTGTTTGTCACGTACCATGGTGCGTTGCATAGTTTTCTTAGTGCTTTAGCTTCGAATCTTTTTAGAATTTCTAGATTCGATTTACTGGAAGAGCCCCACAATTCAATACCATAGGTCCATGTTGGTTTGATTATAGTTTTATAAATATGTATTTTGTTATGCAAGGACAGTTTTGAATGTCTGTTTATTAGCCATGACAATTTGAGGACTTTAAGCTGCGCTTCTTTTCTCTAAGTTTTGATGTGGGTTTTCCAAGTCAGGCGTCTATCCAAATGCAGTCCAAGGTATTTGATTGTATCAGCTTCGTGGAGTTCTGTGTTGTTTAGTTTTACTTTTGGGCGGTTTTCTTTTCTTAGTGAAAATGTTATGTTTTGATTTTGTTTCATTAACGGTGACTCGCCAACGATGACTCCAATCTTCGATTTTGTTTAGATGTTCTTGAAGATAATGTGATGCGCAGGAGGGATCTTTATTTGCAGAAAGAATAGCTGTGTCATCTGCAAAGGTTGCTATTGTAGTTCTTTCTGTAGTTGGTAGGTCTGAAGTTGATATAAGGTATAAAAAAGGTCCAAGAATACTTCCTTGTGGCACTCCTGCAGAAATAGGTTGGAATTCCGATAGAGCGTCCTGGTATTTCACTTGAAATAGGCGATCGCAAATATATGATTTGAGAAGTAAATAGTAGGAGTGCGGGAGAAGTTTTTATTTTAAATAGACTTCCTTCATACCATACCTTGTCGAATGCTTGTTGTTGTTCTAGGAATGCCGCAGAACAATATAGCTTTTTTCCAGGCTTTGAGAAATTGTGTTTACAATACGATGGGTCTGTTCTATTGTTGAGTGTCCTTCTCGAAAGCCGAATTGAAAGTCAGGAATCACTTCTTTAATTATAGGCTTGAGGCGCTGTAAGAGAAGTTTTTTAAATACTTTTGATAGGACTGGTAGCAGGCTAATAGGTCGGTACGATGTCACTTCCGTGGCAGTTTTTCCTGGTTTCACGATCGCAATTATTCGAGCGTATTTCCATTGACAATGATAATGGCTACTTCAAAGTATCGCGTTGAATATGCTTGTTACGAGTTCATATCCTTTACTTGGCAACATCTTGCCGGTAATAAGGTCAAACCCTGGACTCTTTGCAGGATGCGTGTGTTTTTTGATTGTTTGTTCGACTTCTCGTGAGTTGAAATGCTTTATGGGCAGAGATAACTGTAAAGGTACGTCCAAATATTCTAGCACTTTATTTTCAATAGTACTTACATTTCCTGCTGAATTGAAAACTGAAGCAAAGTGTTTTGCTAAGCATTCGACCTTTTCTTCTGCGCTTCTTGCCCACGTGCCATCTTCTTTTCGAATTGGTGAGATATGCTGTTGGGGTCGCTTCAGTTTTCTAGTTGCTTTCCAAAGCGAATAATTAGTTTCAGCAGTAGGCGATAGTGCTTGAATGTAATTAGAGAATGATTTGTTTTCATATTCCTTAATTTGACGTGTTAATTGTCTGGCTGCTGTGTTATATTTTCTTTTGTCATCTGGTTGTCGTGTCGTCATGAATATTCGTCGGAGTCGACGTTTTTCTACCACTTTTTGTCTTATTTCTGCGAGATACGTTGACGATTTATTTATTGTTTCTCTTGGTGTTGCGGCCCAGGCAGCGTCTTGTAATGTGTGAGATAGGTGCTGTATTGCGTCTTCGATGTTTTCTTCAGTTGTTTGCAGTGCGTTTGCAGATAGTTTATTGTTCACGTAATCGCGTACTTGTTCCAGTTTGTCTTGTTACTTGTTAGTTTTAGAGGATAGTTTCTTTCAGATATATTTGAACTGATGGTCATTTCTACTGGGGTGTGGTCTGAAGAAAGGTCGTAGCAAGATTTTACTTCTACTGTACCAAGATGCACACCTTTTGCTAAGTAGAAGTCCAGGACGCCCAGGAAGCTTATTGACGTCAGTGGGCCAGTACGTAGGTTCACCAGTCGATATAGTAGAAACATTAAGTCTGTTTGTTCCTTTAAGAAGGTTTTTTCCTCGTAGTGTGTTGAGTCGTGAGCTACAATGCTGATTTTTTGCATTGAAGTCGCCTCCAGCTATGAATCTTGATCCTAGTGTATTTATAAAGTCTTCAAATATTTGTTCTGTTATTCTATGTTTGGGCGGGCAGTATACAGATGTTATCGTCAGTAAAGCTTGACCTTCTGTCTCCATTACAGATGTTGCTTGTATTTCTTCAGTTTTATATTCGTTCATTTCGTAATGTTTGATTGCATTTCGAATTATTATAGCAGTTCTTCCATGCGCTGTACCGTCCGGGTGCCTGGTATTATATCTATCATATCCCGGTATCTTTAAGTAGGATTTTTCAGTGAAGTGAGTTTCGGATATTAGCATATATTTTTCTATATTTCTCTATTTTCTATATTTCTCTATCTATCTATATATATTTTTCTTTGAGAATAGTTACGAGCTCTCTTCGATGTTGGATTAAACCGTTTGCGTTCCACAGAATAATTTAATTCTTGGTGCCATTTAATGCATCTTGGATATTAATGACGTCAGTAGGTTGAGCAAAGCCCCAATTTGTTCAGATTGTTGTTTAAGGATGCTTTCGAACTTTTGGAATGAGGTTTCTATTATTTTGCAGAGATCTGTTTGGTTTTGATTGTAGGGTACAGGTGCAGGTATCGAAGCACTACACGAAATGTTCTTTCTTTGGTTGATAAGTGTGGTATTTGGCCTCGGATTCGTCAAGTGCTTAATTATTGCTCTGTAAGCTTCGATGGTTTTCGGTAACACTTTTACAACCTCGCTGTACATTTTGTATGTAAAATGCTCGTCTTTTATTTGTAGTTTTAGAAATTCTAATAATTTCGTTACATTAGTAACACTTTGCACGAATATTGGTGGTATGTTATGATGTATGGGGGGCTTTTTAGAAGTTTCAACTTCTGATTTGTCTTCTAATACTGCATATTGATTTTTATGCGTAAACACTGGCGCACTAACATTCGAGGGAATTGGTATGGGCTAGTCACTGTAGACGTGTTTTTTCTTTTTCGAGGTTGTTGCCACTCTAGGATACTCACGGTTTTATTTGAGGTTGTTTCAGACGACCCCGGACCTTGTAGTTGTTGAGTCCATTGCTGTGGTTGTGTTCCATGAAGTTCCCAGGGCTGGCCCTGGTGATGTGCTGTATAGAAAGAATCCTGTTTGATCTCTCATAAGTAGGTGTTGTTGATTTATCTGTATCAATTGTGAATCCTGATTCATTAAATATTGATGTTGCTTTAATTTTTGCTGCGCATTTTGTTGTATTTGTAAGTTAATTGGATCACTGTTTTGCCCCACGGGGCCACTTGTACCTTGACCATTCATTGGTGTTGAATTTATATCACTGAATTCACTGTGATGATTTAATGCTTCCACTGCTCTAGCGATGTGCTGCCCCGTATCGAGCCGCTTGAAAACATTGTCACTATCACTGTACACTGAACTCGTAGAGTCGTACTCTGCTAACCTTATCTCACTGAAGTCGCCCGTGAAGGAGAGCGCTTGGCGCACGTCCGCTCGCTACCGTGTTCAGGCGAGAACGTGTATATGTAGTGATTCTAATTTTATTCGGTTCCAGTACCTGTTTTCAATTTCTCGAATTCGGAAATTTATGTTTATGAAATGTGTCAATCAAATATGTTTGTTTAAATTTAAATGATCCGCAAACTGTGACACTGTGGTAGTGTTGTTTTTCCATGTTTGTTCGTGTTACACTTCCCCAATCTCACACTTCGCAGATCACTTAAATTTAAACAAATACACACCAGGCAAGACGTTTAATTTTCCATATTTAAATATCATAGATAAGAAATTTGTGTTAAATGAAATTAATATATTTGAGATATATAGCTGCAATTTTAGCGCAAATGGCTAATTGGCTCTATCATTATTGTATTTCCCCATTTTGTTTATGTACCTACAGAAAAATATTCCTTAAAATCGGACTACCATTTGTTATTGGGTGGTCTGTGAAGTGGTCTTCCGTTATTAAACGAGTAGGAGCCATCATTAAAAAGTCGCCTTCATTGTGGCTCGTCGGCTCGGTCGAGGTTTACGGCGGGAGACAGCTTGAAGTGTCGCCCTGTCAGTGTGGTCAGTGGCGGATGCAATCGGCGAGCGACAGACGGCGCACAGCGCCCGCCGTCTTCCATATATCCCATCCCCCCTCAAGGCGCTCAGCAAAGACGGCTGCTCATCACCCGGCCGCCTCGCTGCCTGCAGATCACGTGTCGGCTCCGCGTGCGGACAGGGACACGGGCGCGTTAACGACATCGCTGCAGCACTGCATCGGTGCAGCCACCTCCATGCTTTTTCGCGCTGACTTGATGCAGATATCTTTATTATTACACCGCCTTCGGTGATTGATTGATCAGTATTTCCGGGTGTGTCAACTGCCAAGGTCATTAGACCCGTAAGTGCAGTGTGTGATTTTTATCGCGGGAAATGGCGATGATCTCTCGCTCGATTGAGAGATTCGGCGCCGACATACCTGTCGAATTAAGGGATTTTCTCAAAATATCTCCCACTAACCGAACACCGCCGCAGCCGCGGCAAGTTTGCGACATGCATAGAGTAGTGCGTGGTGGTAGTGTAGGGTGTGTATGAGAAAGGAGGGGATAGGACAAGGAAGGGAAAGGAAAGATCGCTCGCGTCCCTGGCTCGTTTCTTAGGGTAGTGCTCCGGCATTCACCCGATGTTGATCGGAGAAACCACGGAAAAGTGGTGATCAGAGTAGTCGGCCTATAGAAATCTTTAGTGAGAGTCCTTGGAATTACTTACGAGTAAAATTGTTCATTCCATATTTTCTGTGTTTGTGTTTTTCTTATTACATTTGGTCTACTTGGTCAATGCATATTTCATACACAGGGAGAGCTTGCAGTTACCGAAGAACGTCTCGCGGTGACTCCGCTTGTTGGTGGAATGAAACAAGAAATACGAATGTATGTCAAAAAGGTTTGTCAAACCGATAGGGCTAACTCTAATGCTAACACTACATTTAAACACATGGTTTCATTTTTTAAAGGTCTTAATGTTCCTTTCTGAGCGAGGTGAAGGCTCATGCTAAAATTAATCTTTAGTACTACCTTATATCTAACTTATATGGCCTTACGTGCCAGAGGTTATCATCGGCTGCCGGGCTCCCGGGCGGCTGCGTCTCACCTCACCCCTTTGCCCATCAGCAAGGCGATGGGGCGGCAGGCGACGTTCTACCGGTGGTCACGATCCCGGTTACGGGAGCGTCGTTCGTCGGTCGGCTGCGTCTCGCCTCACCCCTTTGCCCGTCAGCAAGGCGGTCGGAGCGACGGGCAGCTCGGCCTTCCCGATGGCTTCGGCGTCGTTGGGGCGTGGTGACGACAACGGGCGCCAAGAGCGCTGATCCAGACATCGGCGGCACGGTACGCGGCTGCGTTAATCGTGTCTCGGCCCGTCGTCACTCTGGGCTCGCGGTCGGCCATTTACAGTCATGGCCCACTGAGTTCTTTCAGAGTCAGCGTCCTCAGAGGCGCAACGCATTCGGGCGGCGGCGATGCGGCAATGCATCCGCTGGCGTCCTCCCATGAGTCAAAGCAACTCACCCTCGCCCCCACTTCAGCAAGGCCCACCTCCTTGTTGTCTCCCTGATCGGAGTCGGAATGGCAGAGCTAGCGTCTTTAGTTGCCTCCTCGGCTTCGCGGGTCACGTGGCCCTCCCACGCTTCATTTCCCGCGATTGGTGGGAGTGAGTCACGCGGTCTCTTCCGCCGAATCGCGGCGTCCTTGACGGATGCCTGAGTCTCAGGGGAAGTAGAAAACTGTACGTTTCCTGGCATCTTTCGCAGCAACATTATATTCAATATAATTTTATAAAACACGCGTCGCCACCTGATGCGCGCGACCGTCTCATTACAAAATATAACATTTTACGATTTTGTATGTTATATTGATGACTAATATTTTACAAAGTAATAGAAATGAATATTAGGTACTGTTTACGAAGTATTGAATAATTACTGCGCTCAAAATTATTTATAGAAAGTAGTCTGCATCCCTGTATTGGATCGCTGTTGTTTCTTGGCGGAGAGGATCCGTATGTGTCCTGGCAATCGCTTTCCTTCGTTCTCCCATGCAGTGGCTATCTCCGAGTGGCGATCATGCAGTGCGTCTGGTCCCCAGCGCCGCCCCGTGCTTTATGAAACAGCCACACGTCGCGCCGCGTCGCTTCGGCGCAAACGCCGACTGCGCGGCACATGGCCCTCATTCTTCAGCGCCGGCAAACACCAGTCGACCGACCAGCGCGCCGCCGTGCCGCGCCGCACCGCGCCGTCACCACTGTCACCGCGACCGCAGCCACTTAAGGTGGTGCAAAAAGCACTGGGGATCTAGGTAGTGATGGCAAATTTTATCCAAACATCGATACCTCGGTATTTCTATACATTTCCAAAAGGTTTTCGAGGTCGATGGAAACATCGAGAAAACACATCGATGTTGGAAACATCGATGTTTTAAACAAGATAAAACATGTCTATTTTCCCATTCTATTTCCATTTTATTTATTGTATTTAAATAAGTAATATTTTATTGTTGGATCATGAATGAATTAACTGATAAAAATATTCTAAATAATCTTCATCGACTGTAAAGAAGGAATCTCTATTACTGCTCTTCATATCTGCATAAGAAACATAATATCTATTTTGTTAAAATTATAATAAAGTGAGGCATCCTGAGCAAGCTCCCAATAATAGCTATAAAGAAATCTTTCCATCTGTGCATCGATAACAGTGGTAGATATCAGTGTCTGTTGGTTTTGAGCAATACACATAAAAAAAATTCTTGAAATTTTATTTATGTCATGAGATTTTTTAATACATCGATTCTGAAAAAAAATATGTTGATTTATGAAAATGTCGAACACAAAACATCAACATTTTGCAAAATTGTCATCAAGCTGAGTGTTGGTTGCCAAGGCGGAAATGGCATCCTGAAAGTACTCTTCCGTGAGCGCATAACTTAATGGATATTGTCACCAATTTTAACAGCGGGAAACGTGGGTAAATTGGCGTGGCCCACGTTGGTAAATTGGATAGCAGTGGCATGGGCCTGTGGCGGAGACTTACGGTGCCGGAGATGGCCAGCAAATGACTAATATTTTAATGAAGAATATGATTATGCGTTAAATTGGATCAAGTAAATATCTTAAAAATTAGATGACAGAAAATCAGTTATGGCTAATGTTTATGATTATCGCCATCTTTTGCATCTCTCCAATGATGCCCATAGCTATCATTTTTCCACACTCTGTACTGCTAACAATAATCAAATTCCGAAGCCAATATCAGAAAAGTATCTACTTTTTAAAATGACACCAAATGTTAACATAGTTTAACTTTTATAAACATTTGTATGGTTTGCTCTTAAAGGACGTGTATGCCATGAAACGATTATTTACAGTTCAGATGTGAATAACCGTACACAAACTGCTTAATTAAAATGACCATTTAGTTGGATAATTTGTATTGTAGAGCAGACCTTCTTTTATATTTTCGTCATTCTGATCAACACATCAGTTATATCAACTGTCACGTCAGTCATCTCCGCTTTCACATTGTTACTGCCTATTATCGTGTAGACTTCTGTCTCCGAACCATTTTCATCATAACTGCCGACATTTCTGTTTCCGTCACCATCACCGGCACAGATCGTATCACAGCCAGCATCGTCATTGAAAGTTGCGGCTCTATCCCTGAGCCTCCTTTGTGGGTAGTCGAGAGCGCCGTCTGCTCCTCCTGCCCAGCGAGGCAGTCCGCAGCCGGCGCGCATCCTTGCGGGGAAAATAGAGAAGGGAATCGGAGCGATCTAAGAGCGGGACATCATTTTAAAGGTCTGTACGGGAATCTAGTTAGCGACGCCAACATATCTACATACGGAGAGGCCGGCCGCGCGCGCCACTTATCCCGGACGGCATCGCCGGATTGTCCGCCCGCTCCGGCGCGCAGCCGGCATTAACATCGCGGCTGCGCGGGCGGTGGCGTCGCGCATCCATAACCGCCGCCGCCGCCGCCCCCGCGCGCGGTGCGGTAGCCGCTCCCCGAGCGGCCGACGCAATGAGCCGCTCGCAGCTCCCAGCGCGTAGCTCGCGCACCGCTTCGCCATGCCACGGCTCTGCATTCTCCGACTACTAATGCGACATGTTATCGAATTGTTTCTACGAAATCATCGATGGAATGAACGATACTTTTTAAGCCGAGTTTTTCAGCATCAATGTTGTGTGCGATGGTTTTACGCGGTTGATATATTTTGAACCAATGGTTTTGAGTCGATGTTTTTTAACGATATTTTAATTTTCAGCATTTGTGTTTAGAAACATTCATGCTTTGTTCTCGATGTCGGATCCCGCCTACAACTAGACTCCGAGAGATGTTACTTTCGATCTGCGAATTTGAACGGCTTATTTAGAGAGTGATGTATCTTTATTTCCGTTTGTTTTGTAGTTTTACCTTTCAATATATTAATAAGACGCTGCTCCACTATGATACCAAATATGATATTGAAAAATGAAAATATATTCGACATCAAACTGTTTCCGAAAGTCGTTGAATCTTATTTTGAACTACAAGACGGAATGCAAGTACTTTCCATCCCTGACAAAGGTATTTTATTGATAATGTCTTTTCATCGACCGTAGAATACCGACAATATTCTGGGGAAATATTAAATACATTTTAATAGTAACTAGCAACTTACTCTGCAAATGACTAACGTTCTTGCCCTGAAGACATGTTTTTGGCTTATTTTTTGATCTCGGAGAACACTAAACAGAAGATGCGTAATGTAATGAACATGGGCTATTTGTCACATTATTTTTAAACACGGGCTCTCCGAAGGCTCATGAACAGCGTGCTAGGTTGCTGAGAAGCGGTTCTGGGTTCGACTCCCTATCAGGGCAAAAATTAAGCTAAAGTTTCTAACATAAATCGTCTGAGTTTCTATAGCTGCGACGAAAGAAAAAGCTCAGGTAGACCAAGGTAGCTAGGTAAGGTGATAAGAATAAGCCATGCTCGGCATTCGTCTCCCCTATCCCCAGGAGTGGGTAATACATAACATGAAATATATGAGGGGTAGAAAACATGGCTCCGGCCTGGGAACACCGCCAGCTTGCAAACGTCGGATTAATTTGACCTTAAATGCCAAATACATATATTTTGAGTCAACATATTTTCTGGTTCTAAGCGGTAAAAATTATATTTAATACATCGTCGACTAAATTTTCAATTACCGTCACTGAAAATAATGGAAAGTAAAGAGAGAAAACCATTAAATAAAATGGGATGTCTATTATATGAAGAAATCGATCCTCTCTTGTCCATACTTTGAATATTTTAAATAAGTATTTAGCTGGTATAAATATAAGTTCAACGATTGTTATTAACTTTATGGGATACCGCTGTAAATCTGAATGCCTTTGCGGCCCCGCACATAAGGGCACTCTTGCTGCTGATATCGGCACCGCCTTGGCCCAACGGAGAGCTAGCTCTGGCAACAAATCGCCATCTCAAACACCTCGCGCCAAATGTAGCCAGAGCACCTTTCCCTGCGGCGCCGCCGATACTGGCCGCATTGTATGCTAACTTTGACGGAAATGTTACATTATGTTGTTTTTACACGACGGTGCTTGATATAATCGCGCGCCGTCTAGATTAAATGGCAGGTAGGGAGCTCGTCAGCTCACCCGGGCGAGGAATTCATCTTGCCGCTCGCCATCCTTATGGGAGGTGGATAGGAGGAGGGGAAGAAGAGGAAAAGTAGAAGTGTGGGAGAGGAAGAGGAAGGAAAGTGGGATGGAAGGGGACGGGAAAGGGGAAGCGAGAGGGAGATCGGGAGGAAAAGGATGGGGAATGGCAGGGGAGGGGCGGGAGATGAAAGGAATGAGGAGAGGGAGGGAGTAAATGGAGATGGGTGAGAGTGCGAGAGAGGAGTGGGTGTTGAGGGGTGGGGAAGAGAGGGGGAGTGGGAGAGGTGGGGAGGGGTGGGGGAGTGGAGTGGGGAGGCGAATAGAGAAGGGGTATGAGAGGGTGGGGAGGTGATGGGGTGTGAGAAGGGAATAGAAGGGGAGGGAAGGAATGAGGAGGGGGAGGGTAAGGAAGGAGGGTGGGAGTGGGAGACGGGGACGAGTGGCGGCGTCGCTGCCTCCCGGCGCGTCGCAACGCGTCGCTCCTCCGACTGGGGATTTATGGCTGCTCTGGCGCGGCGGTCAGGGCGCGCGTTTGTTGCCAGCCGCGCTTATCAGCCGGCGGCGGAGGAGAGGCCGAGGGCCGAGACGGTGAGCGAGGAGTATTTCTTCTCCGGCAATAGCATCAAACACAGAGACTGTGTAGGCGAAAGTAGAGGCGGTGTGGCAATACAATGATGTAGGATGAGCAGGAGGTAGTGGTAGACGCTTTCAACACTAGTAACAACAGTAAAAGATAAAGCCTCGTGGATTTTGGGGTGAACAATTGAGTTTTTCTTATGGCCCTTCTATTTTTATTATTGAACGATGTGATGGCAAAACTATTGAGGATCTAGAAGTCAAAGAAAAATAGCGTAGACTTCATTGATTTTGCTAAACTAGGTTTACGAATGAATTTGTCATCAAATTTTGTCTAATTTTGAACTTAGTGTGTGTTGGTTGCCAAGACGTCACATGCTACAGACTGGCTGCTCTAAACGATAGTTTTCTAATTTTCTCCGGTTTCTCTGATTCTTCTCAGGCGAATGCCAGTGCTGTAACCTGACAATTGGGCCATGATCCTCGCGCGATAGCTTCTTCCTCTTCCTATCCTCAGACCTTACGCACTCACACACTCTCACATACACACACAACACACACACAACACACACAACACACACACACAACACACAACACACACACACAACACACACACACACACTTCCATGCACTACCGCTCATGTCTGGAGACCAATAGGGAGCTTAGAGCGTGTTCCGGATGGGCTGTGCCGCGTTGAAGGGAGATTGGTCGAAAAAAAAACCCGCAAGCCGACCGATAGTTCGGGGCCGGATCTTACCATCCAGCAGGAGAAGATCATTTCCCACGGCAAACATGCACTACAGTGATGGGACTAATGACCTCAGCAGTTGACGCACCCGAATCACTAATCAATCAATCGTCGCCATCGGAGCTCCTTCAAGCGCGACCGTTGCTACTGTGAGAGAACCATCCGCGGCAAAGCAGTAGCTGCAGCGCGCGAGCGGCTTCCAGGGCTGTGGGAGGAGGCAGCGAGGGGCTTTGACTGCGGCGGCAGCTGCCTCGGGAAAGGAGCGGCAGACAAATGACGCGACAGTGCGATTCCGACGGCTACTTAGGCGGCGGCGACCTGGGCACGCGGGCCCTCGCTGGCCTCAAAGAAGCGGACTTTGTTTTTTCTACACAGTTCATTTTGGGGTATTGAAGTACAATGGCTTCAACGACGCAACACGTGGGCAAAATGTAGTTTCGGGAGACTGTTTAATTTCAGTAATTCAAGTCCATATGAAAAGAAAAAATTAAGCAGTGCAAAATGTCGCACACACACTTTTCATACTAACAATAATCCAACTTTCTCTAGCAATGAAACTCGAAATGAACTTTGTAGTGTACGCAGTCGGCGCATAGGCGAAAGGAAGGACGGCGCGCGGTCTGTGACCCGTTGTTTAATGTACTTCTTTGCAAGTTATGCCTTTTTATGTTCTTTTAAATTAAAAAGAGTATTTAATCTTTGTTGATGTTTACATAGTTCAGTATTATTTACTTCTTCATATGTATTTTATTGACATAATTATTCTTATTCTAACTTAACATTTAATTATACTAACTACAAATAGATGTACGGAACTCATAGAGTACCTACTATTTAAGTTTTTGTGTGAAAAAATATTTAGGATATAATGTTAAGGTGTATAATATTATTACGATCTGGGTGTGGTAGGGTATTATTAGGAGTGAATGTTTGCTCAAAATGATTGGCTAGTGCTTCTGCTTTGTCGATAGGTGAGACCTTTTTTCCTGATTGAGTGCTTAATAGTGGGATGTGCGTTTTCCTTTTTAAAATCTTTTTAGTAAATTGCCAGAGTGTATTATTTGTTGTATTAAAGTTTTATATATAGTTTGAATAATTGTATTCAGTTATAGCTTTTTTAGTTCATGCATTTAACAAATTAAATCCTTTTTTAATTGTGGTAATCTAGGGATACACCAAAAGGATCTAATTCACTGCTAGTGGGTTTCTATTTGGTGGGAGCACGAATCCGAATCACTGTCGTTGTGGCCTCTTTTTCCGAAGTTAGAGTTTATGCCGGGGCCATGATTGGTGAAGGACGCCTGATGATGTGCTTGAGTTCCGCCATTTGCTGCGCTGGGGTTACTTACCTTATTATTGCTGTTATCGTAGAACAAGATACCTTGCTGTAGGAATACGTTTTGTTCGGTTTGGTCGCTGTAGTACTGGCGATTCTGGCTTGTCGAATGTTACCCATAGCTGTGCATATCTTCGTTTTGGCCCGATGGGAAGTGGGAAGATGCGTCGATGGCGCTATCGAGATTGTAGGCCACCTCCATAGCGATGGTGTGGCGATAGTGTAGCTAGGCCACTGCTGGAAGATGTTTCTACGTTGCTAATTGTGTTTACGACGGCAATAGCACCACACACCACTACACATAACACTGAGCAAGCTGGTCTCACTGGATACGTAGATGCACATTGGGGAGGAAATCTCGATGATAGGCGTTAATTCACCGGCTACATATTTACCTGGAATGGAGGTACCTTGTCCAGGGAGTCCAGAAAACAACTGTCGCATTCTCCTCGACCGAGTGAGAGTACATGGCTCTGGGAGAAGCTGCTAAGGAGGCGGTCTATCTTGAGCGATTCTTGGAGGAAATGAACGTGAGAGGATTGACGGTCATAAGAAGTGCTTGGAAACGTTAAATATTAGATCACTGTTTTCAGGCTTCATAAACTGAAATGTATATATAACAATGTTTTATTTAAGGGAAAGTGTTAGGAATAAATATAACGTTGCTGTCATAGGTTGGTAGTATCTGCCACTTTCGTGGCTTTGTATTCTTTGGTAAGCATGCCAGTCGTATGCGTTGTGTGTGCAGTGTGTGACATCTTGAGTTAGAAGTGTAAGGCAGTGTATGTAAAGTAGTGATTAGTAAAGTTATCTGTTCTGGTATGATATGTCTTTGTCTCTAGCAGGACTCCAGATCCACTGACAAAATCTTAACACTTTTGCTGGTTGAAAATATTTTTGGAGGTTTGTGTTGTAGTGTAATATAACGGAGCAGTTAGAAATAATGTGAGAAAGAATGTACTTTCGTAGCACCGCTAGTTTCATGTGTCGATGCAAATTTATATTACCTGGAGCAGTATGTAATAAAGAATTCTTACCGTAAATTATTAGACAACGAAAGAATTATTAGACAACGAAACAGTTAAAGATTTTAGTATTTCTTACACAACACACGCCATGTTGGATACTCGGCTTCACATACGATACCACCCGCACTTCCACCTCCATTCAAAACTAATACAACCAATTTCGATGTGCTATGGAATAGTAGAATTACAGTTTATAGGCGTTTTGTGTGAGGACCTAACGTGACCTTAGAACCGGTGGTACGAAGCATTTCATTGCGTTGGCATTGCCAGGAAGCTTCTCTACGTACTACATACGTTTCTGTACATAAGTAGTACAGAGAATACAAGGCTTACGATGTCTATGAAGCAGGGCGGAATTTCATTGCGCTTTCGTTCGTTGGAGAAGGATTGTAAAGGTTGTATCCGCTGGCTCCTTTTAGTCCTACCGACGTCGGTTGTAACTATCAAGAAAACTGCGAAAAAGGAACTTTCTCAACGATGCGCTTGATGTCTTCACATACATACTTTGTTACCTTTCATATGAACTATATTGTCACCGTATTTTTGTTTTTGTCTCTTACCCTTAGTTTTAAACTGATCTGGCTGGCAGAAAAAGCATTGTAAAGTTGCGGAAAATACGAGTATGAATGAATGTACAACTATTAGAAAAATTACAGTAGATGGATTGATTATTTTCTGGTGCTTCATCTTCTAGTATCATTAGTACCATGATTGAAGTGCAGGTTGTAACGTAAATGTGATGAGACGGCTCATTATCACAGACCGGAAGATCCTAGCGGAATTTTCGACACTAACCTATATAAGATAGGTCGAATTGAGCCGCTGACTGAAGGAGAACTAGCAAACGACTGTTCTGATCGACAGTTTTCCATGTTTTTACAAATCAGTAACCACGGAGTGCCAAAGCAGTACCCTATGAAACTGGATAAATCCGTGCGTGATATTTCCTTCATCTGCCTTGTCCTATTCTCTCCCTTTATGAACACTTACATGCACTACAATGAAATTCGTGCTGGGAGACCAGATGGGAGGTCACAGTTTGTCTAGGCTGGGGCAATGCCATGCTAGGGGTGGAACCCAGATGGGAACACAGCGAAATCCGCCCGCAAGCTGCCATGTAGGTCGGCACTGGATCTCACCATCCGGCCGAGATGGAGTACTGCCACCTACTGGGATAAAACATTCTCTGCACGTTAGTGTAGACGTGACCAATGACCATAGCTGTTGACGTGCCTGGAAACATTAATCAGTGAATTAATCAGAAAGTGGTGATGTTCTTCTCCCATTCGAATTCCGGCGTCGAACAATATGGCAACTTGACGGAGTTTCTCCTCCAGGTGTTTCCGGACTAGCCACGACAAACTCGGGATCCAACTGGTCTCCTGACATGTCTGGTAGTGTAAGAGAGTGCATATGTATCGTGGAGGATGAGGAAGAAAATATCGTGTGCGGTCCGTGGCCCGTTTGTTAAGGTACTACTACAGCATTTGCATGGTATTGATCGGAGAAGCGACGGAAAAATAACGATCAGAAGTCTTGCCACTAGGCTATCTGCAAATTCTAAGAAATTATTTTCATCTCGCGGGTTTCTCTGAGTTGCAAGTCTGCGTAATGCCTCTGTCGGTTGAACTCTTTAACATACTGCAGTTATTTCGAATACACTAAACACTCCGTCATTGTTAAGGTACAAAGGAAACCTTTCTTCCTCAAGCGAAGAAAATTAACGGATGTAGATGGTCTCCCACTCATGTTCCCTGAAACACCGGCAAACGCCGGCCCACTGGTTTTCGTTATCTGCCCCTCTCTCCCTGCCCCCTTTGCTCGCACCTCTTCTCCGAGACTGCCCTCGTGAGCGGAAACGGAGCTCCGACGTCATTTCTCTGTTAGTTGGCAAATGCTCATCTAGAAGGCTCAGATTTAATTCTCGGTTGAGGCAACTTGTATTTTGAACAATTTAGTTCTCATTTACTACAAGATCATAGTGGCAAGGTATCAGCACGGGAATCAATAACTAAGTGGAACATACCTACAGTCAATTTCGACGTCGCCATACACGTGACTCAGTGGTGACAATTAATATAATAGATAAGATATTTGTGGGAGAACAAATAAACAGTGTTATTAAGTAAACATTGTTTTAATGCGCACATTCTTAATATTTGCACGTTCTTTAATACATTTCTCAGCACAATTATAACTCAATACCTTCAATTTAATAAAAACATACGACAGACGTTTGGAGTTGTCAGTGACGTGTAGAGGAATAAATGAATTCCTTTTCGACTAAACATTTTTTTCGAATTTTATTGCACCGTAAACTTCGTTCTCATACTTTTGATTTTCGATAAGGCATGTTACGGCCACATAGCTGTATATTTTACAAATTTTATGTTTCCCTACGTATTTTATGTTTATTGCGTTAGTGAGGCCATACACGTGTGAGAAAACCATGTAGAATCTTTCATTCTAAAACGTACGCCAACATAATTAAACGATACCACTTTCATGAGGTCAAATCTTACCTGCCGCTAGTATAATTTCATGACCAATAAATGCAATGTCTCAAATGGATTTAATGGAATATAACATATAGCTGGCGGATATGCGTTTGCAGTGCGTCTCACCGGGAAGATCTTAGAATTGAAGCCCCAACGATGGCTGATTTTGGAAATTAGCCGTACAATTTTAGCTGCTGTCTTTTGATCGATAGTTTTCCTTGATTTCTCCGAAAAATTCCATGCAAATATTATATACTAACAGACATTAAATTAACACTATCATGTTGTAATACCCTCTTCATCCTCAGTGGAATGCTCTGTGTTGCCTCCAACTCCGTGAAACACAGGACTTATGTTTAAGGAAATGTAAAATTTGTTAACACTGATAAGAACGATAAAGAGTAGCTACAAATTATCAATTATCGTGTATAAATCTTTGCATATACTTATTTTTCTTAAAGAACAAATCCACAACATTAAATAAAATTTAAAAAAAATAGATTTGTCGGATACTCTAGCACACATGGAATATTGCAATATGATGTTTTAAAGCGTGTACCCATATTGTGAACTGTATACTAGTATTGTGTTTGGATGTCATAAAACGGCAGGCTTGGCGGCAGGTGGCGGACGACGCGAAACCCACTAGTCCACTTTAGCGACACGTAGATGGCCTGTGCTTCCCCTCCCCCTCCCTCTCTGCTCCAACTGCCACCTCTGACACATGCAGGACGACCACGACACAGCCAAGAATACCGCCACCGATGCCTTCACCATCGCTGTCTCTATTACAGCAGCAATTGCCACTGCCACCTCCACTGTTAACATCGTCTCCTTCGCCACAACCACAACCAAGACTTCACTATCACCGTTTCTACAATATCAGCCATTGCCAGTGCTCACTCCACTGTTGATATAGTTTCCATTGCCACAGCCACAACTAACACCTCGACATTGCCATTTATGCTATCTCAGCCATCGCCTGGGTCTCCTCCACTGTTAACATCGTCTCCATCCACACAACCACAACCAATTTCACTATCAGCATTTCTACAACCGCAGTCATCGCATATGCTCTCTCATCTATTGACATAGTCTCCTTTACTGCAGCCACTACCAAAAAATTGATGTTCCCTTTTCCATTTCTACAGCTATCGCCTCTGCCACCTCCACTGTTGGCATCATCTCCATCGCTACAACCGCAACCAAGGCCTCGCCATTGTCATTTCTACTATCTCAGCCGTCGCGACTGCCGCCTCCACTGTTGACGCCGACTCCATTGCCACCACCTCTGTGCGTCTCCGCTTGCGGGGAGCGGGGCGCGGGGCGCGGTCGATGGATGGGCGGCTCAGACCGCGGCGGGGCGCGCATTAATCCCTCTCCAGGGCCCGCGCGCCGCCGCATCCTTCATCCCTCGAGCCGCCGCCGCCGCCGCCGTCGCAGCCCAGCGGTAGCGCGGGCGCTGGTGCGAGCACCCCACGGCGCCCCCTCCGCTCCGTCCGTGAGAGGTATCGCCACTATACGAGGCTCCATTCAAGAACCACACAAGAGAATCGGTTTGATTGATTACTTCGTGTTTCCGGGTGATTCAACTGCTAAGGCCACTAGCCCCGTAAGTGTAGTGCAGATTTCCCCCTCTTGAGGTGGCGGTGATCTACGCCGCTGAAAGGTGAGATTCACGCTGACTTACACATCAGCTGGCTGGGTTTTCCCAAACCACGTATCTCCCACACCGCGGCACCCCACTTCCACCCCCAGCCGGGCCAAGGGCTAAGCTTCCAACTGGTGTGTTTGTAGTGCATGTGTAGTTTGTTTGTAGTACATCGGGACATACATATGTGTTGGTAGTGCTTGTAAGTGTTAGCATGTGTAAAGGGTGAAGATAGGACAAGGAAGAAAAAGGAAAAATCACGCACGTCCGCGGCCCTTTTGTTAGGGTACTGCTCCGGAATTCGCCTCGTGTTGATTGAAGAAACCAGGGAAAACTATCGATCAAAGCAGCCGGCCTCTAGAATTCTCCAGACACCGGCTAAATTCGACCTAGCTATTTAGCTAGTGTCAAAAATCTTGCCCCCATCGGAACTCGAGTTAGTACCTTCTAATCTGAGGTACTGCAGTAACATCAGGCAATAACCATTGCTCCTTATTGTAACAACCGTTTTTAAGCACGGGTTAAAATTTGTATACTTTATAAACAATCGAATTGAATTGAATTGAATAAATGTGTTGAAACTTGTGCTAAACAGAAACTTTGTTGATCATTTGACTCAAAAAATAATATGTTTTGCGTGATTACGTAGTGTGAAATGAGGTACGAATGTTGTATTATTGTAGTATATTTTTCTAAAAATCGCGTTAAAAGTGTTAAAGTTTCCTGATGAATATTTTGTCTAATTGACTGAAATTTATTGAATTTCCAAAATGTAATACTAATTTCGTCAATGTCTAGTTAAGAATTAAATTACCAATGTGAATAAGTAAGATGTTCAGTTATTTTAATGTGTGTGATAGCCCTTACTCTACAATATTATAATTTAATCTCCGAAGTAACTTATAATTAAACATACAAAAAAAAACATGTTAAAGACAAAAACAAACGTTTACTTCTGGAAGACACATCTAGAATATGGTTTCCAAAACTTAGCTACATAGCGAATCTGAAATGTTGGAACGGTTTTCAGTAAAATAACTCGAGGATCATACTTACTTTATATTTTTTTGAAAATTGAATAAGAAAGACCTATCCTAAAACATTTCGCATTTTATAACAACTTGAGACGCCAGAAGATATTAACTTAAATACAACGTGAAGTATGTAGTAATAGGAATTTATTATTGTTAGTCAATCATTACGGAACGTTGTTTCTAATTCGAATCTTATGCATGCTTTAACAAATACCCGATTTACGAACAAGAATATAGAGCAGCCAAGAGAGTTGCAGGTTCTTTGACCGTACGCATATCTTTATATGTTATCTTTATGGCCACATTTGATGGAGGCAGTTTTTCATACCCCACAGTCGACAGTTTCGTACACTGTTAGGTTATTGTGCCTGCATAGAGATCTAACTACATTCCATGAACCTTTGTTCATAACTGTCATTTGAAAACGTCATCTGAATTTCCTACAGATTTACTTCACGATTTCGAACGCTGGATTCTGGAATTACTGATCCTCCTGCAGAGGCTAGTGTTGTAAGCATCGTGATGTACACATGTCGATTAATAGGTAACGTCCGGATTTCTGATTTCTGTTCTTTTGACAAACACAATTCGTCGTACTTGTAGCATCTCCTAACTCCCTACGCCTTAACGTCAAAACAACAGAACAATGTTTCCTAAACATGACACGAAGAGTAATAAAGAGATGGTGCCTCTTCGCGATTTGCTCTGCACGATCCCATTAACAAGACTTTATGCGTCGACTGTTCGCCAAGCAGTCATTCCCGGCGAGTCTCATGGTCAGACGCCTTTTCCACCGCTTGTCTCCGTCGTCGTGTACCTTATTGACAGGGATTTCAACGGTTATAAAAAGGCGCTGCTTTTGTCGAAATAATGCGGCAACGGCGGCGAGTGCCACTCCGTGCTGTGCCGCGGCGGCGGCGTGAGGCCGCGCCAGCATTTTCCGCATGGTTACTTCATGAATTAGTATGATATAGCGCGCTCGATCAGGAGTGGCGGCGGCGGCGGCGGTGGCGAAGGCAGCGGCGGCGCCGGTGGTGGCTGCGGAGCTTTATAGGCGACAGCCGGAATGTATTCGAGGTGGTCGGCAGCTTTGAGAACAGTCTTCCGCTTCCCGTGTGTGGAACCCTACAACTTATTCACGTTTTGCATTGAATGTATGATTCCTTTGCCGCGCTTCCTTTCATCATTCCAGCTCAGGGAGGCATCCCGCGGCCAGCGAACGACACGAGGGACGCCGGCGGTGGTGGGGTCCGCTTGCAGCCACGTCCGCTTCCACCGCCCCAACCACGAAGCCGCACCGGCTGCAATTACCTTTGCTCTCACTACCACCGATTCCCTTCACTCACCTCACCCCGACACTCCTATTGTCTCTTCGCCGACGCCTCCATCTTCCCTTTTATTGTTTTACCTATTGCTTCTTCCACCGTCTTCACATCGTGTTGCGAGCCGCGATCGTTGCCAGCTTCCAGCGTTTCTGCTGTTGGCATACCGCTATTATCTTAACCTCTCCCATCACCAATGTTGGTGGTTGTTTTTTGCGTCGTCGTCAACGTCCTCACCGCGGCCGCCGCCGTCGCCATCGCCGACTGAGCGCGGCGGAGACCTCCGTCGCGATCTCACTCCCAGATAGCGGCCGGAGACTTTAATGCGTAGATAGACAAGTAACCTGCTTTTATATACGCGCTGCTTCGTTCGCCGGCCTCCTGCGTTTCTGTTTATATTTCCCGAGGCAAAACGCATCATTAAGTGGCGATGTTAACAACGCCCGGGATAGCGACGCAGGCATAATATCGGAAATGTTTACTGAGTCCTAGGAAGGGCTCGCGGGTCGCGCCGAGGTGGCGGCAGCAGCATCGCAACGCGCCTCGCGGGGTAGGCCTCGCCGCCCCGTCGCGCCGTCGCCGTCGCGTCCCGGAATTTACGGGCCGCGCGCCGTATTTTACGAGTGTCTGTCTCCCAACTTTTAGGAAATTTGATATGGAGCGCCCCCGTCGGCTTGACGAGCTCCGCACCAATCTTTATGCTTTCCAGGGCGCGGTCAGAGGATTAGCGTTAAAAGTCTGGAGGAGACAGCGGCGGCGGTTGGCAGCGGCGGAACGCGTTCCCACAGCAGTGTTGCCACCTGCCCCACTGGCCGTGACAGCCCGCACTGTCGTGGCCGTTCTTCACTGGGATCTGGCAAGAAATCTGGTTATTTTCGTGAAGACTGGCACTCACACACAAAATGTATATACATATTGGGGATGGCTTTTGAAGCAAAAACTGGGGGTTAGAATGTGGGTTTTAACTAACGAACTTTAAGTGTTATGTTTGTTTTAGTGAGATATATTTCGTAATAGATTATTATATATTTTATATAAGGTTAGTTCGTTATGAAACATGTTCAAGTATAAAACCAACTAATTTTACCTATGTATACTTAATAAAGATATTCTACAAACTATATACGCTGCTCACATTCTAAAGGCTTAAAGTCTTTATTGACCAGTGGCCTTATCTCTTAAGTTAATTACCGAAATCGGATCTAGTATTTATAAAACCAGTGAAGCGTGGGGAGAGACTCCGTCAGTATTGTAGGGAAACTACACCACGTTTCAATTATTGTTCACAAAAGAGTATCTGCCAACATAAATTTAATTTTCCATATTTCATATTTTCCTACACTGATCACAGTTCACCATACATTTTTCTTACCCGTCCTCGGTAATTTTGAATTTATATAGTTACCATGGATTTTTATTGGATAATATTTAAGGTTGGCTGGATCAACGAGAATTACGAAAACAAGTCTGCACAGTTCTTCCCCCTCTTATTGAAGCACGGACACGACGGCATAGCATTCTAGGTCGCGCTCTTTGTTCCTGAACCAGCTGCTCGCGAACCCAGGCCAGGCTGACCTTGAGGGTGCGACAGGGTGCAGGCGAGGCCCAGGTGCAAAACACGATTGGCCGAATTCCATCAATTGTGAGGGAAGACCCCTTATTTTGGCCTTTGACGGATAGATGAATCACCCTCGAGTTTTGTATAACGTATACGTATACGCGTATATGTATACGTATAATTTGCGCTAGATCACCAGAAGTTAAAACATACTCTCGTAATATGTTTGCTTCTCTCACGTCCAAGAAATTATCTTTGGTCGTTTTTTTTCAAGCACGTAATATTGAAAATATATGAACAAAATCACTGTATTGTCTTCAAGTTGCTAAGTTGCTAAATTGAGGATGATAGAGGTAGATCTAGAATTTTCTTGTTTTCTCTAAACAAACGTATTAGTTTCAATGATTAATTTTGTTAATATTTGAATTTTAAATAACGTTACCATTAGAGGCATACTCGTACGTAAGTGTATGCCTATTTGTTTTTTTTTTATTTTCTTCCATTTCAACTCTTGTTAACAGAAATATAGGTTTCAATTTAAATAATAAGTGTACTGGAGGTATCTTCATCCGACTACAAATAAGTTGGTGACTGAATAGGTCGAAGGTGAGTGCGTATCCATTTGAGTGGACATTCATTAACGCGCACATCAATCATTCACTTGAAAGGTGAGGCGTTATGTGGAGAACACATTAGCAGCCGCGCAGTAGGGCACGACCGATGCTCAAGAAGATCTCGGGGTCAGATAATACAATTACCCTCTGCACTAGAGGGGACTTTCCGACTCTATGATAGGAGCATCTTTGCCCCAAGAAGATCAGTCACGGCCATTAATCAGTTGCAGGGCTGTGCTGCAACGGGGAACATATCGCTTGCTATAAATTCGCTGTGGTAATTAGTTTGTTTTGTCTTGTCTTCAGTTTCATAAAAAATACTTCAGTCACGAGTATCTGATGTTCGTGCATTCAGATGGTGTATCTTGAGTACATATCTAAAAATATTTTGAATTTCTTTCAACTTTATAAAAAATATGGATTTTGTAATATTATTGGACAATTTCTCATTTCTTTTTTTTGCCTAACTCCAAAACTTGCCACAGTGCAAGTTGACTTTTCTGAACAAGATATTTTTCACCTTCACATTTCCCCCCTCCATTATCACCAATCCTGCCAGTACTGTTGTATCAGTTACCATTACATTTCAGTTTCACTGCGTCAAATTCTTCGATTGTGCAGGTACATTGATTTCGAATTGTTTCGCGTCTCCCCCACGTGTACATAGGCCTCAATGACGGCATCTAATTTAATCTCTATTAGACCAACAAACACCATCATTATTTGCCCTTGACATTCTCCATAATCGTCGCTGCTGACACTTATTACTATCACACTATCCATGTTCTTGTTTTCTTAGATTCTCCATTGATGAAGCGTATAAACTTAAAAGAGATAATTAAGAATAATTTTACCCAGACCATTGACTCCCATGATGTGAATGACGAAGGTGTTGAGAAAGCGTGTATTTTAACGAAGAGAACGTGAACGAATAGGTGTAAGAAATCACTGACTACCAGAAACAAATTCCCCAAGTGCGAAATTAAGATTACCTATTTTCATTTGCATTCATCTGGAACCGCTGCTGGTACTGAGACCTCCGCCTTGGGAGCAGTGGCGTTGCGGACAAAAATTACAAGTAAGCACCAAGGCAGGAATTACTGTTTGAAATGGTGATCCTTCAATGTGGTTGTCTCGAAGTTAAGAACTTGAATATCACAGCAATTTTTATGTTGAATTTTTCAACTGATACATCATTAAAACTTTGAAGTACAATGCGACTGAATATGTTAACTAAATAATTTTTATACCTGCATTTTACTAGAATACGTAAGTGAAATGACGAATTTTAGTGTAGTGAAACGTTCTGACGAGAGAAAGACAAGCCTGCCACGGCGGTTGAAGCGATGGGCTTTTGATCCATAAGAGGCCTTTTGACCCTCGCTTGGGTTTATGTTTGTACCATTCATACAGGCAGGACTCTGGCCCAGCATGTTCTGCCTCCTGTTTTAGCGGTCTCAGAACTACAGATGAATCTTATGTGACAGGCTTAAAGCACAAGGGATATAAGTGCGCTAAATGTGGTATTGAGAAAATCAAATACAAAGTTCAGTGACTATAGAAAAAGCTATGGAAGGCATTTTCTTCCCACCGCTAGAACGCGGCAACTGTTTGAGCTATTGGAATAATATTTGTACACGAAATAAAATGTGACCACGAGTTTTCACTTTACACTTCTACTCCTAACTCAAAATTTGCTAAACATACACTTATACATGGACTGTTCATGTACAGAAATATTTTCCCAGTTCTATTCTCCAATGAGCCGCGCACACGGTGCCTACCAAGGCGTCGCGGCGCCGGCGTCCACCCGGCGGGGCGTCGATCGGCGGGGCTAATTGAAGGTGGCGGCGATGGCGGCGGCGGCGCGCGCCCGTCGAACAGTCGAAGCGCCATTTATCCTGCGAGTAACGGGGTCTCTCTGTGCCTCTCCGCGCCCGCGCGCGCTCGCGAGCGCCGATTTATCATGCGGCCGCGCGACCGACAGCCGCCAATTAGCAGCCCAAGGGAACGTCCGCCCACAGGTGCCCTGCAGCCATGGGCGACGCGTCGCGGCGCGACTCGACGCGACTCGACGCGACTCGACGCGACTCGACGCGTCGCGCGCGCTCGCTGCGAGGGACGTCGATTTAGTGACGAATGCACATTCCGATACGGAACGGCTTGATTGATTATGATGTGTTTCCACACGCGCGTCAATCTGTTGTGGTTATGTCCTGCGAATGTTGTGTTGTGATATCCCGATTGATTATTGACTGAGTGGTGTTTCCGGCCGCGTCAACTCCTATGGCCATCACTTGTAAGTGTAATGATGTGATATCCCGATTGATTGATTGATTGATTGATTGATGTTTCCGGTCAAGTGAAATGCTTTGGTCATGAACAGCGAGTGTAGTGATGTGATAGCCTGATTGAGTGATTGTTGATTGATCGGTGTTTCCGGTCGCGTCAATTGCTCTTTCTTTACTCATGGTTTGTGGAGTGATACTTGGAGTGCATGTCATGGCACAGGAGAGGGCAGTGTACCTTTCTGTTAGATGGTGAAATCAGTTTCTTCCTACACGAAAAAAAAGGACTGTTGCAGTGTACCTGATGCATGATACTGTAACAAGGGAATGCATGATAATATAGGCCCAACAAGGTTCACGGTTACTGTTTCGTGACGGAGATTGTTGGGACGAAAAGTTTCATTGAGAAGGGTGCCTTTTGCACACCACTGAATGCAGATTGTTAGTAATGCACGGCTAGGAGTTGCCGAGCCCAAGCAACCGTTATGGAGGAGCAGGCTACCTACTCGGCGTAAGCGAGCACCACATGTTGGACGTCCAGCCTACCGTCATGGCGTATCCGGGCGATACTGATAAGAAGAGTAGGCCTGCGGAGTCGGCGCATAGAGCAATACAGGTAGCAGGATCCAGCCGTCCATGTTGCCTTATTTAAGCATCCTTTATAGGTGTAACAAGTTACTGATTGTTAACAGATTTAGGAATGAATGTCGATAAGAATGGGCTATGCGTAATACTTGCTATTAATAATATATTCATAATTTATTTTCAATCCAACAACAATCTATATTTACCTACACCACCATACAACGAAAAATTGGAAATATCATACAAATTACGCATTTTGTGATAATTTAATTTCAAAATACATTACACGAAATGCATCAAAAGAATTTAAATGTACAGTCTGATTGCTATTAGGGGAGGTATACATACATCAATAATACTTGCATTGTTGTGAAATAAAAAAAGTTATATATAATGAATATACTAAGATAGCATGTACCTAGAAATAAAATATTTGAATTTAACATTAAAACATTTATTTATTGAAGTAAAATATGAAAACTATAACATAATTCCTCTGATTGTAATAATATACAATAATATAATTAATAATGCTTCACAAATTATAACAATTTAATGTTCACATGTTTTATTTAGCCAAGGAAAACAATAAAACATTAAATTATACAAAATACATGTGTATGCATCAGTTTGACACCTAGCATAGCATTTAGATAGATTTCTGGAAAATTCATATGTAGAGAAGCCAAGTAGTGTATAAAACAATCAAGCCACGTATATCGCACCGTCCCATAGTGTTATAATACAATAAAAATTGAATTTTTTGTTATACTCATTATTTCATCTGAAAATCTAGGCACAATAATTCCAGAATTGTGCAACTCTTTTTAGTTGTGTCTACAGTGATTTTCTGAAATATGAAGTAGAGAACCCGGTTAAAGCATTTCTACTTCCAATTATTGGCATAATGGATGTACATAACATAGATAAAACAATATTCTTTGAGTAATGTTGGCAAGCATTATTGTCATTGAAACTGATAGCATATTTGAAAAGTTAAGTAAAATATATATATATATATATATATATATATATATATATTCTAACCGTCTTTCCCACACCACACACCTTGTACCTTCTTTGCACACTCAGCATGCACTGTAAGCAAGTCGTTAAGATATTATGCTCGTGAAGCGAGCTTAGAATCTCAGGAAGCAGGATCTTTGGGGTACGAGAAAGGTCTGAACCCTTGACACAATAAAAGTCACACAAATCACACATAAACGAGCATATAATTCACTCAAAATTCTGTGGCATGAATTGATAACAACGAAAAACAAATCACACGTAGAATTACACTTTCAAAAATGATTAAATAAACACAAATAAGCAACTTTTACAGCCTATTCAACAAATGAACACTTAATTTTGTTCAGAACTAATTTTCTGAAGCAATTTCTTTGACCAGTACTGGGAATTCCCTTTGAAAATTCACTACGTCTAAATTTAAATTATTCTAATTACAATTGCATGTGAAACTAAACCTAATTTACAATCTCTTGCCTTTTCAAAATTTTACATACAATAATTAACCTGTGGGCAAGCGCACTACTCTCAATTTATCTTTAAATTATAAGTGCTGGTAACAGAATAATGGCTGCTACAATAGAATGGTTAAAGGCAAGCAATTACGCATTAAATCTCCCACTCCCAAGCTACAAATTATTAACATCCGTGTCCTCAATTTTTAACACTTCTGAAACTGTTCTCTTTCCCTGCCGACGTGAACTTGACCTAATTTCGTAGATCTACAGGTTACCTCGAAACTGTCCGTCTTTCAACCTTGAAACAGCGTGCTGCGTTCCGCACCGCGTTGCTCGATTCCGAAGTTCTGGGTTGCCTTCGATGTCCTCTTGCGTCCTCTCCTCGGTCGTCGTCTTCTCCCGGTCGACCCGCGTATTCTTCCGTTTCCACTAATCGGTTTCTTCTCCTCCCACGGCTGCTACCGCCTTCGATTACGCCCAATTTGCAGAAAATGTCCCTTGCACTTCCCTAACTGCCAGTGCAAGTACTTCGCTCGTTCCTAACTTTTATTCTGTTAATCAAGAACTTTCAGAGCTTTCCTGAGAACGGGCACACTTTTACTTCCTGCATTAGTTAATAGAAGAATATTTCTTAATTCCTGACTACTGCACGGATGACTAGCTAGACGTTTCTCAACGCCGTACACTCCTATTCTAAACAGTCGTTGCGGCAATTTCTAACTAATCTAACGCTCTGATAAAATCTGCACACTTGCCAAGCGGTGCCTTACATGAAGAACTGCTGACCCGACGCGTGCTAGCAGAAGAGATGTTGACTCCAGGCGAGATGGCGACAAAAGAGAGCTCCCGCTTCCGCGTTTGCGTATTTATTGGCGTTCGCCTGGGGAAATTCGACGTGGTGGGGATTATTTCTCCTACTTGTGCCTTCCACCAGCAAAAACGTGGCTTGATAGTTCGCGGCGACTAGTGCGAGCAACGGATACCAGGCTGCGCGTTTTGCTACTATTGTTTTCGGCCGCTCTTCTCGCTGCTTGTAAACGTTTATGCCGGCGAAACTGTGGTGTTATGGGGTTGTATAATCCCATCTCGCCACAATATATATATATATATATATATATATATATATATATATATATATATATATATATATATATATATATATATTGTGACGTACCTTCAATTCGCGGTACTATTCACTACATTTATTTTTAGAAGGGACAGGTGTCTTGGTTCGTGAATGGGCCTCTTAGGCGAAAGCATTGGAAAAACTCAATTATCAGTTTTTTAAACAAATAAACAATTTATTACCAAACCACAAATTTAGTACATCAATTCCAGTCTAATCACTTCCCGTTTTGGTACCAAAACTAGACCTATGAGCTCAGATAGACCTAGACACAATACCTTGAATGCCATATACCGTTCGTTTCTTCTCGGATGCTCCCCGGCGGTGGCGGCGATCGCCGGCCTTCGGCGCGACTCGGCGCCCGTCGGACGGTTGACCTTCACTCGGAGGCCCGTGGCTCCAGCTCTTCGCGACGGTTACGCTACAACACCTTTGCTCCGACCCCGACCGTTGTGACTGTATTTCACATCGGGTATGCGATAACCCAATATCACTGTCCATCTATCTTTTGTTCGTTATCTCAGTTCTCCCTTGCTGCACAACCTCTCAGGTCTACTTTATTTACCCTTTCACAATCACATATGCACGTGGCAACTATCCATTGCCGTTACCGGCCACGCGGTCTGCAGCTTTTACTTTATCACCAGCACATATTCCGCTTCCTCAAGCTTACATTATTGATTACCGGTCACTATCACAGTTGGTGCACTCCTTAATGATGTATATTCCGTTATTTAACTTACCTTTGTTCCCTTTTCACTGAGCTCATCAACACCGCTCCGCTCTCCTTCGAGTTCCCTTCCACACTAACCTTCGTCGTCTCGCCCGGTCTCGCCGCCTCCCGCGGAATTAAAAAATTATGTACTTGACAAAAATGCACCGCGTTTCAATATATATATATATATATATATATATATATATATATATTGTGGCGTTATGGGATTGTGCGACCCCATAACACCACGGTTTCGTATGTATGAACACCCACAGGCAGCGAGGAGAGCAGGCGCAAAGCAAAGGTTCGTAAACGCGCAGCCTGGTATCCGTTGCCCGCACTAATCAAAGGCGAACTAGCAAGCAACGTTTTTCCTTGTGACGGGTTGAGAGAGGAGAAGCAGCCCCCACCACGGAGAATTTCCCCAGGCGTCGCACCATAAATACGCAGACCTGCAAGCGGAAGCTCTTTTTTGATTGTCGCCGTTCGTCGGGTAAGCAGCATTTCGATCACCGCTCGTTAACGTCAGCTTAGATATTGTTTGCCGCCGCAACGACTGCTAGGTAGGAGTTTTCGGCGTCGAACACACGTGCTAGTTAGTCGTCCGCGAGATAGTGAAGATTTAGTAAAGTGTTCTTCTATTAACAATACGGGAAGTAAAAAGTTACCCGTTGTGAGAAAAGCATTGAAAGTTCTTGTTTAACGAAGTAAAAGTAGCAACGAGCGAGGAACTTGCACGAGTATTCAGGGAAGTGACATTTTTCACAACGTGGGCGTAGTCAGAGGCGCCGGTAGCAGTCGAGGGAGAAGAAGAGGCCGACTAGAAAGGACGGAAGAGGACGCGAGAAGACAGGAGAAGAAGAGTCCGACTAGGAAGAACGGAAGAGGACGCAAGGAGACAGCGTAGACGGCAGAGGCGAATCCCGTCTCGTACAACGCAGAAGCTGGGACCGAGCGATGTCGGTGCAGAAGCCAGCGCACGACCATCAAGGCCAGGAAGCGGGCAGTTTTCGAGGTAACTCTAGGAACTGCGGAAAGTAGGTCAAGTTCACGTCGGCAGGGAAAAGACTAGTATAGGAAAGTGTTAGGAAATTGAGGACACGGGTGGCAACAATTTGCAGCATTGTAGTGGGATATTTTTGAGGCGCTATTGCCTGCCTTAAAACATTGTATTTGGAACATTTATTACTCTGCTATTAGCAGTCACAGTTAAATTATAAATGAGAGTAGTGCACTTGCCCACATTTTGTTCTTTGCATGTAATATTTTTTGAAGCAAGAGATTGTAAATAGAAATTTGGTTTCATGTGCAATGTAATTAGGATAGCATAAATTTAGATATAATTAATTTTCCAAGGGAATTCCCAGTGTAGATTAGAGTAATTATTTCAGAGAATCAATTTTGAAGTAAATTATGTGTTCATTCATTTAATGTGCTGTAAAGGATTCTATTTGTGTTTTGATTTTTCTTTGTAAAAGTGTGATTCTATTATTGATTTTTTGTCATTAACTTATGCCACAAAGTTTATGGGTGAATTATACGCTCGTTTATGTGCATTTTGTGTGATTTTATTGTGTCAAGGGTTCAAACCTTTCTCGTACCCTGAAGATCCTGCTTCCTAGATTTAAAGCTCGCTTCACGAGCAAATATCTTGTGAACCCCCTTCACGGTTCATGCTGCTGTTGTGAAGGTACCAGTCGTGTGGAAGGTGGGTTTGTTAGAATATATATATATATATATATATATATATATATATATATATATATATATATATACATATATAAATCTTGAAATTAATGTTTGGGCATGTAGTGTGACAGGAAAAATTATATTAAGTGATAAATTCAAATCTAGATTTGAGACTTCACCAAAAAGTATAAAAATATTTGTGGTTTAAGAGCAGAAAATGCAGAATTTCACCTCACATTTGTAGCGATACCGATTTCCTCATGCCAGGAAAATTAAATTAAACAAACAGACTCGGCCACCCTGAGGGCAGTTGGGAAATGAACATACGGCGTTGCACGTGCAACCTCGCTTATCGGACAGCTATTTGCGCCCCCGGCCCATTAAGAAGGTCGTTACAAGGGTCAGTCGTCGAAAGATTCACTGAGAAGCACGTGTTCGCATGACCAGCTGCAGAAATTTCTAGAACGCTCTTGAAACCGACATCCAGGGAATCCCAGAGCGATAAATTCTTTCACGGACAACGCCTGTCTTGTGCAAGCATGTTCTAGAAGGAATAAGAAAATTCTGGACGCTCACAGTGACGCAAAGAGTTGAAACTTCCTTCACTACTCACGTCACGATTGGCTGAAATAACATAATGCGCCATTTCTTTTGGCCAATAGCGACGCAACTATCATAAGGAGCTGGAACATACGAGAAAATTGGGTGGGGGCAAAAGTTAACCTAATACAATTTCGAGTGAGAGAATGGCAGAAAGTGCAGAGCATCAGACGGGGCCAGATCATTTAGACGGAGGGGGCAGTCGGGAGAGAATCTTCTCTGGGGGGTAACTATTCGTCAGAGAGAGACCAGTGTGCCTCTGAAAAACTTATAATTATTCGTCGGAAGGAGCCTGAGTTCTAGGCTGAGGGCAGTTGGGAGAAAAACTTATCTGGGGTGGGAATTATTCGGGCGAATGTGCCTATGTGGGACTTATGTTATTTTGCTGCGAGTTTTGAGCATTGTGCCGGCTGCAGTAGACAGAGAAAATTCTCTGGGGTGGGAATTCGTCGTGACGAGAGGCGAACGTTTCTCCGAAGGATCGCTGAACTGTCCGAAGTTGTGTTCGACAAATATTATAATGAGAATCAGAGGTACGCGTAGTTAATTACTACGTTCCTGAGATTGAGACCGCCCGGCCGCTCCAAGTCTACCAGTTACTACCAGTTCTTTACCAGTCACTACCAGTTCTCTACCAGTTACTGCCAGTTCTCCCAGACGCAGTTCAACGCCAGACGCCACGCGCCACCACCCCTGTGGTGACGTCACGACCCGACCGCCAGCTGACGTGCGTGCCTGAGTGGGTGCAAGGGCATCGCCCCGGCCGCGCCCTCTGTGAAGGTTGCCGCCGCCCTCTCGGCCACAACGCGCCCGTCTCGGGCCCACAAAAAACTTTACCAAGGCAATATAATTCAGGGTATTCATCCCTGCGTAAATTCTGTAATGTGGTGTCGCGCTATGACACATTGACCTGTAATATTTGTTACCATTGTAATGTTAATTATAAGTCTTCCTAATTTTTAAGCTTTACTCTGGGTACTAACTTTTCATCTTCTTATCTGTCCACCTAATTTTCAGATTTCTTATTCTATTTACAAGTGTAACTTCCCTGGGGCATTTTAAATTATTTTGCCCAGGAATAAAAGTGATTTTTACCAGTGATCAAAGTGTTTCTTTCATGTTACCAGTATCTGTTTAACGATTCCTTCCATCACCGACTGAGCTATTAACCGGACCGCTTACCGGGCGTTCTCTCCTGAGACGACTGGGGGTGTTACACATTGGCTTAGTTTTCATTTTAGAAGTATGTTTCAATTATGACTTGTGAGGTAGAAAGAATGTTCAATAACATTCACTTCTGACAAAGTACCTTCCTTCAAATTTATGATCATGATCTTGATATGGAATAGGCATTTGGAATTCATAATATCCAAGATTATCTGCATCAATAAACCAATATCCATCACCAGAGTAACCATCCATCACCAGAGACATAGGGTCGATTGCGAAAGCGATGTCTGAGCCGCTGCCTGAAAGCCATGGTCTGCAAGCCATCGCTCAAGCCACGGCGGGTTTTGGGCTGCGAAAGCGATGTCTCACCGTTGCGCTGCCGCGCGTCGTCTCAGACCACCGTCCGAACGAAATTTATTTGGCAACGTCGCGTTCTCGACGACGCAAGGCGCTAGTGTTTTGTTTCTCGGGAGCACGTGCGAATGTTTACATCATAACAGCGTGGCTCGGTCCATTTGTTTGTGATCGGTTGAGCAGTGCAGTTGTGCTTCGTGCTGTTTTTATCCACAAAGAAAATAGCAAGGTAAGACCAATAGAAATATTTCTTAAGAGCAATGTATCTTTATTCTAATTCAATGCGTATATTTGCGAATTCTTATTACAACAACAATTCATAATACAATTAAATCGTGTAATTTGTGTAGATGACGCGTTTCGAGTCTTCCGAACGTCTGCTCATGGCAGAAATTTGTACTCGATATCCGGTGATTGTGGATTCGGGCTACAGTGCAACTGTGTTGAAGCAGAAGGAGGCTGCATGGAAGAGGATAGTGGACGAATTTAATAATTCGAATCCTGGGAAAGCTCCATACGGACAGCAGTCGTTGAAAGGTAAGCATTTTGTTGGCGTATTTTCAACTTAGGCATTGTACATAATTTTCGTTCAAATATATTTTGGTAATTCTATCAATGTAAGAAATTTGTAATACAACTTTGTGTACCTTTAAATTTCTAGCTACAGTAATCATATCTTGACCACACCTTAATGCAACATTTCTGTGTAGGATTGTGGAGAAGGCTCAAAGATGATGCCAAAGCCGCTGTGGACAATTATAATAAGTTGTCCCAGAAGACAGGTGGCGGACCCAGTAAACCTGCCTTTAAGAACAAGGCTGTAGAGATTACAGCAGCATTACTGGGGAATACCTACGATCCTTTGGATGACCCATTGGATGATGATGTGCTACCATTTCAGGCAAGTTTTACACAATTTATAGGTTATTTTTGCTTCTCACAAATATTTAAAACATTTGGTTAATTTTATAGGAAGGTCCTAGTGATGCAGCAGAAAGAAGAAATGAAAGATGGGAAGATGTAGAAGTAGTAGAAGAAATACCCATCGTGGAAACACCACAAAAAAAGGCAAAGAAGAGGTAAAATGCTAGATATGCCCATATACGTGTGCAAAATTAAGCTAGTTAACAAGTGAACTTCATATTATTTCCAATGGATCCTTCAGTTGCAAGTGATGTACCCTATTAAGATAAAGTTACATTGACCAAGAAGTTATGAATATGAATCTATTACAGTATAAATTTTCATTCTAATAGTGCAAGAGCTTCAATTTCTGTATATATTTACTTTTGGTATAATTATGTAGTACTTCAGAAACTGTTTAGGGTTAGAGCTCCACTCTACTAGTCATTTCTCTGCATTAGTTTTCCAATTCCGGGCTCTCTGTTCGATTTTACACTATTAAAACGTGAACAATCTAGTTTTGATACATAGGTATGAATAAATATTGGCAAAATTGATGCAAAATATTTTTTCAAAACATTCCAATTAGATTCAGTACTAAAATTGTATTGACTGGGTGGCCACTTTCTGGATAACTGGGGAAAATCAGGTAATTTGTAGAAGAATCTTTAGAGTTCTGGGAAAAGTTTGAGAGTAGTTATTCCTTAAAACCATTAGTACGTGATGATGGAGATGCCAACAAATGTTATTTTTTTACAGAGTTTTTATTTTATGATGATGTTATTGTTAATTTGTACTTTGTTACATCTAATCAGAGAGCTGACCAATTGGCATCACCATAGAGTAATGATATATACCTCCTTAGTCTACGGTATGATACTTATAATATTTTCTTTAACTAGTTTGAAATTCCATATCTTATCAGGAACAGAAAAGGATAAGTCAGGAAATGGGGTGGTCACCCTTATTCATGGTTTGTTCAGAAGGAACACAAGTGGCATGTTTTAATTAATTTAGAATTATAATTGATTGTAGGGAACATTGAAAGCAACAAAAATAATTAAATGAAATTATACCGAATGGAGTACAGTGAAGTTGATCTGATTAGGAAACAATTATGCAATCCTATACATTTCTCAAACAATGGAAAGTGTAATTGTAAGATAAGGGTCATCCATCTCATTACAATGGGTTAATGTTTTTATATATGGAAAAGTATCCATGAATTTCAATTAGTAATCTTTATGTAGAATTAAAAATAGCAGTTTGACAAGGTTAAATGAAAGCAAGATATTATTGAGACCTGAAGTACATGTGTTCTTCTGCAGGAAACAAGAGGACTTTGACAGCAGAATGTTAAAGATGGCAGAAGAGCAACACGAAATGAGACAGAAGGAACATGCAGCAGAGATGGAGGAACGTGCAGCGAAGAAGGAGATACATGCAGCAATGCTGAAGGAACAGAACGAGAGGTTGGCTATTTTGCAGCTCCATAGGGAGGCTGCACACTGCTATCTAGAATATCTGAAGGCCAAGACGAGAGAGACACGTGCCAATGTAGATTAAATTGGCTTATTGGTATTGTTTTCAGTTATTTAAATAAAAAGGATTTAAAATTAATTTTAACTATTCTAGTAATATTAATGTTAATCACATTTTTAGTAAGTAAGTAATATTAAGAAAGTTTAAAATAAATTTGTAAAATGATTAGATGTTAAGTCTATTTTTAACTAATATGATTATTGATATGGTGTTACTTTATTCTTCCTATTATTATTATTATTATTATTAATGTAAGTTTTGAATCGTGAGCCTGTGCCTGCATGTGAAGGCGTAATGGCTTAAGTGCCTTTGATGCTGCCAGAGATTCCCAATTTGCAGGTGCAGTGGGATTCTGTGTAGCTGTTTATTTCTTCTGCTGAAGAATCTGAGGGCCTACCGCTGGAGTATACCTCAAATTGCAGTCTGTCTGAAGGTTTTTGCCAGATACATTAGGAGGGTTTTTCCTTCAGGATCAGGAGGGGGCAAGATTGTGTGGTTGTTGCCACCAATCTGACCACCTTCTGGGGTGAATGCCAGATTGCTTTTGCAAAGTTGCAGAGACACTTTAGGTGAGTTGGAAACAAAGATTTGAAACAATTAGTCTAATTGTAACATCAATCGTATTCCCTAATGGCACCACATTTGTTAGACTTTACTGAAAAATTTAAATCTGGCAAGGAAGAGGGTCTGCAAACAAGATTGGCGAATTGCTTAAAACAATTCAGTAAAAAAATTTTCCATGACTAAATTTACAACAGTGTTCATATTAGCAACAGGTTTTCCCTTTCCTTTTTTCAGGGTCAATATAAAACAAATGCTAATATTATTACTTTTGTGGCCAGTTAAGGAAAGAACTGATTAATGTGTATTGGCAATTTTTCATTGGACCCACCCAATTGTTATAAGTTAATAACTACATCTTTACTATTTCTTCACTTTCCATTCTGGTACTAATTGTAGTTTTATTTTTCAGGATACTTGAAAAGCGAAGATGACTGTCAGAAATAAAACACTGATTAATTTAATAAAATAGTTTTATTATGAAAAATGATTTGCAATAATTGTTCTCCTCCATGCCACTCCCTGCTCCTCATCCCTGGCATTTTCTACAACATTTTCCTCTTCTTCTTCCTCCATAACATCATTAAATTCTTCCTCCCTTCTCCTTATAGCAACATTGTGCAATATAGCTGTTGCCACAATAATTTGTTGCACTGTCACTAATTTCACTCTGAGGGGAGTTTGGAGGCATGGAAACCGCCTTTTCCAGCTTCCAAAAACCCTCTCAATAATGTTTCTTGCTCGTTTGTGAGCCGCATTGTATCTACCTTCTGCCGCAGTCCTTTCACGAAGAACTGGGGTCAGAAGGTAGCGTGTACATGGGTACCCACTGTCGCCAATAAGGTGGGCATTGTACACGCCACTCTCTAGCACGTCTTTCAAGGTTGAATTCCGAAAGATTCTGCTGTCGTGAGTTGAGCCTGGCCATCTTGCGACAATATTTGTGATGTTCATCTCATTGTCGCAAACCACCTGAAAATTAATACATTTATTTTGAAGCATACTAACTAATTTGAAAAGAATTATAAAATGGCTGTTAAATTATCATACCTGGCAGTTAATGGAATAACAACATTTACGATTATAGAATCGTTCTGCTAACTCTCTAGCAGGGCAAACAATTTTTATATGTGTGCAATCAATAGCACCGATTACACCTGGAAAGTTGTCTCTGCAAGGGTAACAATTTGGGTTAATATCTTGTTTCAAACACAAATGTGAATTGTGTTATTACATTGCAAAGCACAAAGAACATGAAAAGTATCCAGCGACCTCGATGTTTTCTTATAAAGAACTTTAAATTTAAGCTCAATATAAAATGTATTTTTATTTGCTGACTTACAGTTAATATTTATAATGAAAATTGATGTATTGAATGACTTTTGTTAGTATTGGAAATTACTGAAAGCTACATTTTTTAATATGCATAATTTCTAATGATTTACATGAACAGTACATTACATCAAAGCCTTTGGAATAACTTCATTGCACACTACTAAATGTTTATTACATTTGCAATGTTGACAGGAAAATTGCAAAGAAACAGTATTAAGTGAAGCCATGGAAAAATCATTGTGATAAATATTCGTGGGTTTACTGACGTAATAAAATGTTTAAAAGTTTCATGATCCAACATACCTGGATAATTGGGCAAATCCTGCTTTTATTCGCACGTGTTCCCGCCTGGGTGGAAAGTACACATATCTAGTTTTCAAGACGAGGCAAATTGCCTCCGAAACAGATTTTATGAGGCGACACACCTTGCTCTCGTGTACGTTCACAAGATCGCCCAGGACAATGTTGAAGGCATTGGTGGCAAAAAATCTGTAATACACCATTGTTTTTCAGTTCGCAAAACAACTCAAATAAAAATATTATTAATACATAAATTAAACTATACTCACCTAAGTACAATTAGTAATTGCAGGTGTACAGGAAGTCCTGAACCGCGCCTGTCTTTCACGAGGTTTTCGTGCAATTCTCTTGTGAGATACATCACAGTTTCCTTCGAAAATCGAAATCTGCGACGAAATTCGTGATCGTTGTATTCCTCCAAAGGATTACTGCGATCCCGCAGCATATGCATGCGAGGATGCAGTAATCTTCGTCGGTTTACACGATCGCGAATTTCACGCATTCTCCTTAAATCATTCATAACGCAAGTGGGGCAGGTACAGCAAGCAAGGCAGACACAGACCGAATGGCGCGAACCTCGCTGACGCGTTGAGACATCGGCTTCAGACATACCCCCGCCGATGCTCCGTATATTGGAGCCATTGCTCGAACCATGGTTCCAATATGGCGGCGAGACAACGATTTGGCACGCGAAATCCGGTGTTTAGGCGACGGCTCTAAGAAGCAGCGGCTCAGACATCGCTTTCGCAATCGACCCATAAAGATCGTAAAAATAAACAATAGTTATAAATGGAACATAATACACGCTAAAATTTATACAATAATTAATAGATACTCGAAGACAAGTTAACTAAGGAGGACGCAAGAGATTTTTTGAATGACATGATTTAAATGGCGGAAAAGGATTAACTGTTTTTTCAAGTTGAAAAGATCAATAAGCAAGAGAAGAAAAAGGGAAGTATAGAATTTATCTGAGAGATGATGGATCCAGGATTTTAAAAGTAGAATAGAATCGAAAGGAAGGATAGAAAGGAAGAATAGAGTTCGTGTAGTATTTTTTTTATGAATCAGGCTGCTTTCAGTGCTTTCCTTAGATATTTATTTTGTATAACCTCTAATGTTTGAATATGAGATTTCGCAACATCACCCCAATTGGGGCATGCATATGTTAATGAAGGGCAAATTATATATTTAAATATAGACAATGCCCAATCTAATGAAAGGTGAAAAATGTTTGTTCAGAAGTGGGTATAATTTTAAAATCTTGACATTATTTTTATTTATTATTGATAAAACGTGTGATTTCCAAGTATTTTAGTATCAGTTGTAATACAAGAGGTAATTGGAGTCTTGCTAGGAATCCAGGGGAATGTTATATAGCTAATAACAAAAGGATAAGTAGGGGAGGTTCTTTTTAATGAATGTATTTTTGCTTGAGACTTTTGACATTTGATCTTAATTTGCCAATTATTGTACCAAGTAACAAGAATATTTAAATCATCTCGTAAGTTATTACGGCCTGTTGTTGCATGAGAAGCTTGTTGCATGTCTGCATGAGAAGTAAATAAAGATATGTCATCGGCAAAGAAGGCTATTTGTGAAAGTGTAGAATATCTGCAATGTAAATATTAAAATCGTTAGGTGTACCTCAGGTGTAGAGACACCTGAGGTACTCTAGCGTGGATATTGTATTCATATTGCAAATTGTTAACTGGAACTAAACGTTGACGCTGTAATAAAGAACTTGATAATATGTTAAATGACTAAAGATATTGTCTGGTATCAATTTTACCTAATTGATACCAGACAATATCTTTAGTCATTTATCATAATAAAAAGGTATCTACATCACCAACAATCCAATTAATTGATAATATGTTTTGTAAATATATAGGAAATCCGAATATTCTAATTTTTTTAAAGTAAACCTCCATGCCATACTTTGTCAAATGCTATTTCAACATCTAAAAATAGTGCAAATGCAAATTGTTTCTTTTGAAAACTTGTTGTTATAATATATGTGTTTCTTAATAAATTGTGAGTTGTGGAAGGATTGGATTTAAATCCAAATTGAGATTTTCGAAGTAAATTAGTTTGGTTGATAAATTGTTAAAATTGATTTATTGTGACTCTTGTTAAAATTGATTTATCAAAAATCTTGGTGGAATTTGGGAAATGTTTAAATACTATATTAGGAAGTCTATCAAAACCTGAATATTTATTATTTTTTAGTTTTGCTATAATTATTGTGAATATATTTATAGAATTATTGTCATTATATTTGAATTTTGTTATAATTTAATTTCTTCCGGGGATATAAATTTAATACGATCCTGAACCGGGTAAAATGAATTTTGAAGATTTTTTAACATGACTTGATGAAATGAATAATGGTGAATTGGATTGTTAGTAAACGTTCTAGAAAACTGGAATGCAAAAGGTTCCGCTTTTTCAGAATCGGAAACGGCAATATCATTTGAATCTCTTAAAGTGGTTATTTGAAGTTTGCTTTTTATTATAATTCGAATGGCAGACCAAAGTGATGAAGAATTCGGTTGGATTTTGGATAAATAGTTATTAAAGTTAGTATATCGATGTTCTTGTAACTTTTTTTGAACGGTATTGTTTAGACGATTTTAAGTGATTTATTGATGTATGATCAGGTGTAACTTCCCATTTGCCACGAGTTATGTGATTAAGAATTATTAAAATTAGTATTTCTTTTCGGCAAAATATTGAAAGACTATTTTAGGAAGGACAATAATCAATCGTTGATATTTTTAGTACTTTTTTGACATAGTTTATAATAATTAAAATTTCATTATCAATGTCAGATGAAGTAAGTAATGAGGAAGGACATTTTGTGAAGCATTGCATATAAGAATTAAGTATAGTCTAGTTAATCATTCCTTTTAAGAGGTAATTATTATTTTGATGTAATTTCATGAAACGTTATAAGAACTGAAATGTAGTCAGAGTTTAAAGCAGGAATACAATATTGCATAATCATGAAATTTATATTTTGGGAAAGTACTATATCAAGAAATATCAGGAAGAACCTTAGTATTATATGGATAATACGTTTGCTGGGAAGGAACATGAATTGACAAATTATTTAGAGTAGTTAGATTATATAAGAATTGATCTTGTGGAGAAATAGTATTATATCCTCAAACTTGATGTTTGGTATTTAAATCTCCGAGTAGAAGTGTTCTTGTATTGTTCTTTAATAGTAATTCAAGAGTCAATTTAGATAATTGTTTGGTAGGTGTTTGTACGCTGATAATATATTTATAGGGCGTACAGAAAAGAAAACAGTGAGAGATACTAATTCTTGATTAGAAGAGTAAGGAACATATATTTGTAAATATTTGATTTTTCTACAATAATCTATAATAATTACTACGCCTCTTCCAGGTGAGATAGACGTTCTATCTTCTCTATATATTTTATAATTTGTAATAATACATTTTTTGGAATGAATTAAATGTGTTTTTGTTGCACAAACAATATCTGTGTTTTGGCTATATAAGAATTGTTTAAATTCAGCTAGTTGACGTAGAAAACCGTTTGCATTCCAATTTAAAAATTTTACTTTAGTGGCATTCATTATTAAATATACGTGGAATAACTTCTTGAATTAATAGATGTATTTGGGGAAGTAAAGAGTTCAGTATTTGATTTGTTGTAACGGGAATGTAAGAATGGAAGTCTGAACTATTAGGGGGAGAAGAATAAAAGTGTTGTTAAGATGGCGTTGTGAGTGGGTAGTTATTGAAGGAAGATGAGGAAAATTGCTCATACTCATAGAAGGAGGAAGAGTTTTTAAAGGAATCATAGAGGACTTAAAGGAGGAATGATGTTTATTTCTTGAATAATTTTGATTTTGCGAAGGTATCGATGAAGGTAACTTTTGATTCGCATTTGTCACTATATTTGAATTAGAAATTAAAGATTGTTTCTTAGAGAAAATACATACTCGGTAGTTAGCAGTACGATTCTCATGACAATTACAACATTGAGGGGTAGAATTGTTTGTTTTTTTTATATTTTGAATAATGATGTGTTTTCAGTACATCTCACACCACGAGATTATAATTTAAGTTAGCTTGTGTATGACTGAAGTTTTGGCAATTTTTACACTGTATAGGAAAACTAGATTTAGAACAAAATTTAATTTTCACAATACTATTTAATAGTTTATCCAGTTTTATGATAAAGCCATTGTCTGATTGAAGTCATTGTCTATGAGTTCAAGGGCGCAGATTTCAAATGGATGTCAATATTTATAAAATATATTATATACAGATGTAATAGTATATGTTTTTGATAATTCATCTTTAATTTCTCCGTTTGAGTATGTAATGGAAATATCATATAACATTGCTGATAATGTTTGATGCATTGGATCACGACAAGAAAAATATCTAACTTAATTTGTATTGCAAAAGGTTCTCTAGTTGTGATGTATTGAATCAAAGAATACAGATGTATAATCACTTTTTTATTTAACGTCGCATCAACATCTAGGTCATTACACGGTATGGGAACTGAAGATGACATGATATGGTGATGATTGGGGGTGAAAGGACGAACACAAGTACAACCATGCCCGAGGCGGGACTCGAACCCGCGATCCTCGAACCCGCGATCCTCGAACCCGCGATCCTCGAACACGCGATCCTCGAACACGCGATCCTCGAACACGCGTTCGAGATCGCTGCGGACTACTGCCTTAACTATCTCGGCCATCCGGACCAGCATATAGTCACTTTTATACTTGGTAGTAAAATCTGATTGTGCGATTTGTTTTATCTCTGAAATAAATGCACCAAAATTACTTAGTATCTTGGCAATTTTTGATATATTAATTGGAGGAATGGAAGTTTTATATTGATTAGATTGGTTTTTATCTTGAGGAGAAGAGTTGACTCATCTTTCTTCTGGAAGTTCGTGAAATTGATTAGCAACAGGGACAGAATATGAAAATGATGAATCATCATCAGATCGTTTGCGTTTGGAAGTGTTGTGATCAATGGCTGTTGCATTTTCAGGTGGTAATGAAGCACTGGTGGAATAAGAATAAGCCGATTCACTTGTATTCACTACAAGTGCTTGACTTTGATAAATAAATTCCTGATGAGAGTGACGTTTTTGCGGTAAATCTTGAGTGTGTTGTTTGAGATACATAATTTCTTGTTCTAAAGCATAGATCCTTGCTTGAGACACCATAAAAATTTAATTATTATGGATTTTTGTATATATTTGAAGTTTCGGGATAATTTGGATTGTTTACCACATTGAATGTGTCGGTGATAATTTGCCCCGTGGGGCCACTTGAATTTTCCATTTTTACCGCTATAATCACTTCAATCTGTCTTATTTAAAGAATAAACAGTTGAGTTCAGTTTATAATGGTAGAACTTAAGTCTGTCAATGTTAACCCAGTACTCACACGGTAGAGAAGAATAGACTTCCACCGTGTGGGGCGGCAGCCCCGTGGAACGCGCCCGTGCTGCCGCTGTAGTGGAGTTGCTGCTTTGGATGTATAATGAGCTATGGTTGACACTGAACTGTTTCCCAGCGCGGCGGCCTTCGCAGGTCGAGAATGCAGCGCTCACTAACACTCGCTGAGCGTGAACAGCGAGCGGTCGGCACAACATTTAGCTACGGTGGTTCTGAGCGAACTCCGAGGACTTCTTGATATAAAGTGGTCTTTTACTATCGATGTTTAGTTCAAAATGAAATTCGAAATGAAACTTAAAGTTTAACGCAGCAGCAGTGTGGGCATAGTAAAAATTGTTTATTCCAATAAGATTTCAAAGCATGATTTTTTTTTTGACTTCGGCAACTTGATCAGTTTATATCCGGTAGGCATGAGTTGTGAGAGATACTATGAGTTAGACAAAACATGAGAAAATAAAAGAAAAAGTACACATACACATAATTCAATTTATACTTGTATGTGCGCATAAACGCATAATTAAATCACTGCATATTTTGATAAGAAGTATCATATTTGCAAAGTAACCTGTAAATCAGTTTATTCGTCTGTGAGTTCCGTGGACTTTCGAAGATACTATCTTTCCTGTGAGGCACTTTTCTCTAAGATAATAGCTCTCTCTCGTGAGTCATTCTATTATGTTTCGTTTAACAGCGGGATATTACGATCACCGTTATTACTTTCTGTTTTATTTTGATCAGCACCTTTCTGTTGTGTGACTTCTGTGTAGCATTCCTCTTTCTGTTGTGCTTATCGGAATTTTTTGATATTTTTCAACGTCTTGTTTTTTTACGAGACATTCCCAGTCAGACCGACAACATTAGGAATTTGAAAGAAACGTCTTGTTTGGTAGCAAAATAATTCGGTTTTCTTTGAAACTACTGTTGAAGCTACTAAATACTACTGAAGCATTTTAATGCAGTAAAACGTGGTCAATGCGACATCTCAAGAGAATCTCAGTGTGTTTTATAAAGTAGAGATTCAACAATACAATATTCACGATTATACCATTTAATACCGTAGAACTTATGGTTTATGCACACCTACAAGTAGACTTGTGGGACAGATTTCCACATTATGTACACATTGAGTTCCACATTGAAAAACTTGTATATAACTGTAAAACTGTTTATGAATAAAACTATTATATGAAAGTAAGTGCGTTTCATTGATAATATGATTTATGCAAAATCGAGAGCATTCGCGCGATGTGTATTTTGCTTGTAGGTACAATATATTATTAGGTAACGAAAGAAAGAGAATGAAAACGACTTGACGCATCCTTCTGAAGATTTATCCTTGGATTGATTGATTATTTCTTGTGTCCGGGATTTTCAACTGCTATGTTCTCATTGGCCCTGTAAATACAGTGCATTTTTTTCAGGTGAGGCTTTCTTCACCCCCTGAACGATAAGACCCGACACCGACTTACACATCAGCTAGCTTGTTTTTTTTCGGTATCTCCCACTACCACCGCCCCAACCGGGGCAAGCTCTTAGCTCCGACTAGTCTCGCGTCATGTGTAGTAGTGAAGTGAATGTGTTTGTGTTTGTGTGTGTAGGGGAAGGCCTGGAAAGAGGAAGGATAAATCACAGGCGGTCAGCGCTCCGTTTGTTAGGGTTTGCCCTGGTAACCAACTGGTGCTGATTGGAGAAACCAGGGCAATTACCAATCAGAGCAGCCAGTAACTAGAATTCTCCTTCACAGCGTCTGAACTCAACCTAGCTATCTAGGTAATGTCTAAATTCACTTTAATCTTATTTTCTCATAAGTATTCTGCTCTCCAAAGCATTTTATATCAATAATTGAACAGTGTGGCATGTCTTGAACCGAAACGTCAAAGAAGCGGTGCCGTCAGTAAAAAGATGATACCGAAATAATCTATTTTGGAGGTGTTTTGATTTGCTATATACCTACTTACGAATTTGAAAAGGGTCATGCATATCTAAATACAACAGTGCATCGATATATATAATCATATTAAATTATCGCAAAGTTATTTAAGTCAAAACCAACAACTGTGTATGTACGCACGAAAGCTACTTAATATGATGTATTAATTATAATTTTATCAATTTATTTACAGATCTGGAACAAAGTGTAGGCACTAAGTGTATACAGACATAATTTGTGAGATAAACGTAATTATTTTTGACGAAGAGGATAGAATGCATTCTGATGAAAAAGTAGTTAGATATAAGTGAGATAAAAATGCTATGATTGGGAGTCGAAGCCTAGTGTCTAGAGCGACAGCTTCGGCTACTTTTCTCCAGTACGAGCGACAAATGTCAACAAGGGTATTCCATTATAATAGCTCGCAATCGCCAGGGAACACTTCATCAGTGCACTACCCCGAGAGAGAGGGAAGAGATATGAAGAAACAGAGAAAGGGAGAACGTGTGATGGGAGGAAGAGAGAAGGGGAGGGAGTAAGATAGGGGAAGAGTGAGTGAGGGAGAGAGAGCGGGAGAGAGAAGAAGAAAAAAAAGAGAGAATCAGGTCAGAGGCCAGAGAGAGAGAGAAAGAGAGAGAGAAAGAGAGAGAAAGAGAGAGAGAAAGAGAGAGAGAAAGAGCGAGAGAAAGAGCGAGAGAAAGAGAGAGAGAAAGAGAGAGAGACAGAGAGAGAAAGAGAGAGAAAGAGAGAGAGAAAGAGAGAGAGAAAGAGAGAGAAAGAGAGAAAGAGAGAGAGAAAGAGAGAGAGAAAGAGAGAGAGAAAGAGAGAGAGAAAGAGAGAGAAAGAGAGAGACAGAGAGAGAAAGAGAGAGAAAGAGAGAGAAAGAGAGAGAGAAAGAGAGAGAAAGAGAGAGAGAGAAGAGAGAGAGGAAGAGAGAGAGGAAGAGAGAGAGAGTGTGTGGTCCGATATAGAGAGAGGTGTCTGAGCAGGATTTCCATAATTGTTGCTTCCAGAGGATTTGCCGCGACCAGCCGCTCTACTGCCTCTCCCCACCCCGTCATCTTTACTCCTCCCGGCCTCCTGGATCGCCTCGTCGTCTCCCGTCTCGTCCCGTTCCGTCGCGTCCACCTCGCCGTGGATTTGCATAATCGCTAGCGCTGCATTGCGAACGATTAGGCCGCGCCAATCAATAATATATCATTTATGAAGGAATTGCAAAAGACCTGTCGGGAGCCACATCAACAGAACATTTCAAGCGCAAGGTTAAAACCGAGAAGCGCCCACGCGTACGGGGAGATTGTGACCAAACTTGAAATGCTCGGGGCGTAATAAATGAAATAAGATCGCTATTTGTCCCGTGCTAGAGTACGTCCGTAGAGAATGGTAATGTTTCTAAAGGGTGTGCTTTATTTTTGCGGAGGAAATTTCCAAGCGACCGGTTATGGTTATTACGCATTTCACAGGCGGCTGCCTACCGCTCGCGGCGCCCGATCCAGGAATGCAGGCGGGGGCGAGGCGGGGCGGGTGGGGGTGGTGGAATGAGAGGGGTGGGAGCGGAGGCGAGTGAGTCAGTGTACGGAGGAGGATGGCGAAAGCGACAGCGCTAGAGAACTTGGCTAAGACGAGCAGGATAGTAGGAAGCAAGCGGAAATTGAAATGCTGTTCGGGAGAAGGTAGCGAAGATGTGAAGAGGATAATTGATTGACTGATTGATTATATTGTGTTTCCGGACGCCTCTGTGCAACAGTTATGGTCAATAGTTCCCTAGGTGTACTATTTGTTGTGTGGTGGTGTGTGCCGATCTCCACTTCGGTTTGCGGAGAATTGCATCATTCAGGTAACTCCTCCCAGTGGGGCACCGCTCCTGCCGTGACAGGCTGAAAGCTTCCGACTGGCCTCCCGCCATGCGTGGTAATTTAGTGCATGGAAGTGGAGAGGATAGGACATCGAATAGGCAGGAAAGATCGCGCGATGTTTGTTAGGGTATTGGTCCAACATTCTCCAAGTATTGATAAGAAAAAACAAATACAAATACCGATCTGAGCAGCCGGCTTCCTCCAGATTTTGGCCGTAGTTGACCCAGCTTATAGCTCGATCGAAAATCCACCATCGTCGGGACTCGATCCCTAGGACCTTCCGAACAGAGTCGCTGCAGAAATGCGGCAATGCTGGATCTGAGCTAAAGTGGTTCAGGGAGGTTGAAGATTGAGGAAAAAGTGCAGAGTGGGGATCAGAAACAGAAGGAAATTACCGTTCGGAAAGCTGGCAGTCGCAACGCTAGTGCAAAGTAAATGGCTGGAAAGATGTTAAAGAGATTAGAGCGAAGATGGAGAAACGTGAAGACGAACAGGACGATTTCCTGGAGGTAACGAGCTGCCGTGGAATTAAGGAAGACTGAAATATAATAAGACGATGGTGTACGAAGATGACGGTATACGAGAGATAGAAACTGAATCCAGGAAAGTGCAAGACATAGGACTGAAGTGGACTACACTTTATAACAGGGAGAAAAGAGATTGCTGAGTGACATGTAAATACCATGAAAAATCACTGTTTAGCGTCGGCAGTATTTTAGAAAATATTTAAAAGGGAGAACATTTTTTTAGAATTAAAGAAAACTGATTCATGATTGAATTAATGATAGTGGGTTATTTATAAAATTCTTCGAATTAATTTACATAAATAAACATTAGTATTACTTAAACAGGTTTAGAAAGCAGGGGTGTGGGATCACTCACGGTGTGACAAAATCGTATAAGTGACTGACGGATTATTTGTGTTTTCACGTCAACTGCTAAAGTCATTTATCCGTACGTATAGTGTATGTTTTTCCACCGGAGGTGGCGGTGAATTTCCCTCGCTCGCTGGTGAAATCCGGCGCTGACATATACATTGGCTTGCGAGGTTTTCCCCAACCATGTACCTCCCAACAGCGGGACTCTGCCCCCGCTTGGACAAGCTCTACACTCCCGATCGCTCTCTCAATATGTGTGGTAAGGCAATGCATGTAAGGGTGCGCAAGTCAGGATCGAGGATAGGACAAGGAAGAGGAAGGAAATATCGGGCACGGTCCATAGACTGTTTGCTACGGTACTGCTCCGGCATTCGCCGATCGAAGAAACCACAGAAAACTTCCGATCAGAGCAGCCGGTCGCTAGAACGCGTTCCAATCGCTTGTTCTGCTCAGAACATAATTCTCCTCCAGACAGCGTCTGAATTCGTCGTAGCTATGCATCTAATGTCGAAAATTCTGCCACCATCCAAACTCCGACCTTGGTTCTCCCGGTCAGAAGTACTGCAGTGACAGCAGTTAATGCCTTGAGTCACCTAAGATAGTCACAAGCCCTCGACGAAGGAAGGGCGGCGTAGTGACAGGTGAAGAGAAAGTTAGTGGGCGCGGCGGCGAGGAAGGTGCTTGCAGAGCGGCAACCTGTTCACTCCATAATAATGGTTTCTGCTTTAAAGAAACGCGCAGCTCCCGAGAGCACGCGCAGCGCCGCGGTCCGCTAACAAAGGAGAAACGCGGCGCGGAGGCTAACTCGCAATGCAACGGCCCCACTAATGCACAGAGGAAATGCAGCATTGTTTGTTGTCACGGCCCATTAGATGGGCATGCCTGCCCGCGCAGAGCGTCGCGATACTCGAGACGTGGCTGCATTCTGCGCACACGATGTCTTCTAGCAATCATCTTCCACGCGCTTACTACTCCTATCATGATGGCACTACTCTTTTGCGTGGGGAACCTCATCTATATACAAGTATTATAAATAAAATGGATGTTGGTTTGTCCGTGATCAATAAACGTTGACATCGTTTGATAGATCTCCATAAAACTTGGCAAATCTCAGTATTTTTTCATGGAAAAGGATTTTATGCCGATCACTTTGTTATAATTCCCTTCTAACGCTTCCAACCGGGTACTGTAGCACAAGATGGTGCTTTAGTTGAACGTAATATCCAATCCACATGGGCTTCATTGTTGCTGGTTGTTGCCGTGTGTTGCGGGGCGGGGTCGAGCAGGGCAGGACGAGTGGGTTGCAAGGGATGTAGACGGGACGAAAAGAAGGCTGAACTTGCAGACGACATCGATTGTGGCATGAGAGCACCAGGTCGTAGAAGCACTGAGGAAGCAGAAAGACGGCGGCGGGGGGGGGGGGGGTCAACTTCGATTTATTAAGAGAACCGGTTCTCAATAGCTTAGTTGCCATCTATAAATATACAAAACAAATTGAAGTATTAAACAATAATAGGCAAGAAGAATAACACAAATAATCCCACAATTTCCACCATGCCTTGCCTTGCTTTTGTCATGCTAGTTCATTCGCTGGACTGCAGACCGAATGCTCACTGTCTGCGATCCACTCACCAACGAACCCGTCACTTTCCTACCAGCCATCCAGCAAACCGCACAACTCACCGAAGACAAGTCACAAGCCCGTTTTCGTCGTTCACGCAGCCGGAGGCTTTTGTCGGCCGCTTAGAGCAGTCGTTAACTTTTCTCGGAGTATCCCCGCAGTTAGCACCTCGTGGGGGAGGCGAATAAACACGAGGACTTCTCGCGGCAAAAAGGCATTTCTATCACGCGCCGCATTACGGGGTCCCTTATCTCGGAACCATTTATTACGGCGACGCCTATTTGATTTAGCGGAGCGGCCGGCCGCGGTCGGAGTGGTTGTTTTGACTTTTGATATTCACGCCACGGCGCGGCCGGCCATGAATATTTGAATCCCCTGCTGCTGCCGCCGCCGACCCAGGCGCGTACTCCGCCCGTGCAATCTGCATCCGCCGCCGCCGCGCAGTGCATGCGACGAGGCACAATATGGACAAATTGTTTTTGTATTTTGCTGATATTGCTTTCAATGCGGAGCTCGATGTACACTCTTGGAAACATAAAATTTCGAGTCGAAAATGCCTTGGCCCGAGAGGTTGATGGCGCTGGACATCCCTGCTTGCCGACAGCGCTATCTAACGTTTATTTTCGAAACTACGTTCTGTGGATCGAACTATAATTAAATTTATTTTATTAGAGAGCGTATTAAATACTTTAATGACCGTTGAGAGCTAAATAGTAACAGTACAGAGAAAAAAAGACTTTCGTTATTCCTGCCAGTAAAACAGAACTGACATTAACTTCGGTAATCGTGATTTTGCTTTAAAGTTTCGTTAATATAAAATGTGTTGTTATAAGAGGTGTATTAGAAGGGCGAAAGAATGGCTCAGTGTCGAAGTGGTGTTCTAGAACTCGTGAAGTAGCGGGTTCGGTTCCCAGTCTACGTAGATATTTTATTCATTCTACAGTGAAATATAATCCACTAAATTACAACATGCTATATATGTCGTGTCAATGTTATGCATAATTTAAGCAAAATTCTCGATTGCGAATAAGGAATGCAAACAAGCAATTCTCAAAAAGCGGTAATACTCGTAAGAGACCAAAATAAAATAAGCTTCTATAATCTTATAGATAATAATCTTAAATTGCGAATAAAAAGAACATTAAAATATTGCGTATTATTTTCATTTTTACTCGAATAAAACCATGAAATGGAACTCCTAAAAGTTCGGAAAGACAATTCATTTAACAATATCACAAAATTATAGTGATATACTGACAAGAAAATGTGACTTGGGTTTGTATCTGTAAATAATTCATTAAATCCCGTTTGGACATCTCTTGTTTGCTTTGATATAACTTTTATTTCTACTATACTACTAAATATAAATATATTTAAAAAAAATTCAGTGCATAGACTCCCTTATGCTATTGATATATAATGTGAATAAAGATGATGGAACTGTTGATGTTCTGTAATTACAATAATTCTTAGTGTGACAAGGCTTTGGAATCCAATGTCTACACTGAAGTAAATAAAATGGTTTTGATGATAAATGTGGCTCATTGATTCTGATGATGCGATCTTTCTGAGATCCCTTGCCTTCATGTGGGACGCCTTAGTTATGTGGGTATTGAGATTTCGTAGCTGTGAAGTAAAAAAAATTCAAAATACAATTTGCCGAAAACGAATTTTGAAGGGAAAATATTCCTAGAGTTTGTCATGCTATTGAAGTTCATTACAATATCATACAAACATCTATTTCAGATGTAAGTAGATATCCATTATGTGTATTGAACGTTTTTTATGCACAAAAAATATAATACAGATTGTAAATAACAAAGAAAGTAACAAACAAATAATGGCAGAAAATAGCGATTTTTTTCATTTCAAAAACAATTTCTACCAAAAATTAACGCAAAATATGACTGCTTCTAGTTGAACATCAGACTGCCAATTAGCCATATTAGCGATGTCATTTTGCTTGCTACAATATTCTCGTTCATAAGACAGTGGAATAAACTCATTTCTTTTGTTGAGGGAGATTATCGATTTTCTCTCGTAAGCCTCACGGTACTACCGACTTGAAACTGACCTTCGCAGCACTTCCGTGTTTTCGACAGCAGGTCAAAAGGAGATAAAGGGCTCTGCAGCGTTGCCACTTGGTAAGAAAAGAAAAATTGCGGCTAAGCAAATGAACTACTCCGCATTCATTTTTCGACATTGCTCACCATATCCAAGCCACACGAAAGCGAGTTATCGCATTAGTAGAAGAGGGTCACCTCTCTGTTTCAGAGGCGGCGTGTCGGTATGGCGTTGGGGCAAGAACAGCGCAATACTGGCTTAAACGTTATCGAGAGACGGGAGAATCCGGGAGGAAACTAGGAACGGGGCTTTGGCGTATTTCAGATGCTGACCAAGATGAAGTTTTGATACAAGTAGCGGTGGAAAACCCATTCCAAACTTCTTCACAACTGCAACCAGATTTCCAGGATGCTCCAGAACAATACGCAACAGGCTTTCGGAGGCTGGTCTACGATCCAGAAATGCAGCTCGAAAACCGAAGCTGACAGAAGAACACCAGCTCTATCGGCTGGCATTTGCGGAGGAAAAAAAAACATCGAGACTGGGCTGATATCATTTTCTCTGATGAGAGTATATTCTCCTCCGCAAATGATGGTCCCGTTCGCGTTTTCAGGCCCCAAGGAAGCCGCTATGATTCTCGGTACGTAAAGCAAGTCCCCAGGTCAGGTCGTTTCTCAGAAGTCGTTTGGGGCTCGATGTCATCTCGTGGGATTGGAATGATCCATAGAATCCAAGACCACTTAAATGCTCCTCAGTACATCCACATACTGAGAGATATCATGATTCCATCAGTAAGGCAATTGCATCCATGGGGATAATTCAGTTCCAACAGAGCCAATCACCGATTTATAAGTCGGCTTTGGTTCAATCGTTTTTTGTGGAGAAACAAGATATTCAGGTTGTTGACTGGCCACCATGTGCACCAGATCTGAACCCTATTGAAAATGTTTGGGCAGAGACAAGACGCACCATGACCGAAAACTGGCCTGATCCGGAACCTAACAATGCCGATGCGCTCTGGCAAATAATCCATGAAGCCTGGGAGAAGGTCGGTCACAGTGAAAACCATGCGGCGAGACTTGTGGATTCTCTCCCACGTAGGATGAGAATGGTCGTAGAATCTGGGGGGGTTTGCATTGCTTATTAATGTATTCCTTACATTTTCTAGAATAAGATATTTATAAATAAACAATTAATGTAAAAAATAGAATAAAATTTTAACAAATATGTAATTTGGAGAATTAAAAACAAATATTCATAGAAAGATAAAGAACCCTTTTCAGAGTTATTTTGTTTTAGAATCAAAATAATACTTTATTGACACAATAGAGAGAGTACAGTAATACAGTTCATTTGACAAAAAAATCACGGATAAGAAAAAAACAACAACAAAAAAAAAAAAGAAACGGACACGCACTGGATTCGATCCTACTGCATAGAGTTCAGAAAGAAACGATTCTACCAATGAGCCTTACAAGAACTTTTGTGACTTAATTAGTTACACAAATATTATTGGGCAAATTTCGGAACGTTTGAAATGTCTCCAACATATTTCGATAATTACAAATAATGTTGAAAAATGCATGTCTTCTATCGAACGGAATTAAAACACGAATTTTTGAAATACATATATATTGCTTGCATGCAGGGAGTCCTACCAACTACGGGCAACCCTCATAACTTCTAAACGGTTCCCGATATCGGCTTACATTTTCACTCAACTATGCGGAATCATGCAGCAAGTAATATGGTGTAGAGATATTGTTTAAAATATTTTTAGTTTTTGACAAAGTTAATCATCTTTGATTTTTAAATAGAACCATGTATTTTTCTCACTAGCAATAGATAGATCTTAAAAAGAGGAATGCAATGCTGTAACATTGCTAATATTTTGATTGTGTTTTGTGCATAAAATTATAGTTTATGGACTGAGATTTTCAATTAAACGTGCACTTTGTTCTGTAGCTGCCGTCGCCACTGTCGCTTTTGGCGAACGTGACCTTCGCGGCGTCTCCCCTCTCCCCGTAAAAGTGCCCGCACCACGAAGGCAACCTTCCCAAAAGGAGACAGTTGAAAGGGTTGTATATTTACAGTTGAAATCTTATATATTTAATTTAAAATCACATGGCGGAAAGTATAATTTTCTTCTCAAAATACTATCAAAGCATTAACATGTGTTACATCATTGCATTCGTCTATTTATGATCTATCTATTGCTAGTGAGATAAATACTTGGTTCCATTTAAAAAAATAAAGATGATTAAATTTCTCGGAAACTAACAATATTTTGAACAATATTTCTAAGACACATTACTTGCCTCATGATTTCACATTGTTGGGCGAAAACTACATTTCGATATCGTGAACCGTTTAGAAGTTATGGGGATGGCCCGTAGTTGGTGAGACTCCCTGTTGAACAGATAACAAATAAAAAAGAATAATGTAGTTTGTGCATCCCCCGGCAAAAAAATAAGGTTTGTTTTAGTTTAAATTTTGAATATACTTTTGCCCCACAACAATTGAACTTATCCTAATGAACAAATTGGAAATGAATTCGAGTTGCTAGAATTCTTTCTTGATCCGTGATTGCTTCCTGATGTATCTTTTCTTGTCTTCCTATTGATGGTGATTTTTTTTATTTTACGAGCGCATTTTCATGGTCAGTTTTGGTGCTCTACGAGATAAAAATCATTCTATTTTTGTAAAAGTAAAAATAATAGAGCAATACATTAAAGTTCATTTTCTTCTTGATTTACCTATGCATCGCGCACGCGGGCGGTATTTGGATCGCTTTCTGAACACTTTTGCCTGAAAAATCTGTCAACTGAGTTTAGCCAGTGACAGTGCCCAGGTATTATTAGGGACATATATACTTATCACATAGTGCCTTTTTTCAAATTTCGTGTGTGGAGTGTGATTGCATTCAGTAGTTCAGGAGCGACTTGCAGAACAGTCTTAACACTTGTGGCGCGCCTTCTTAACACTGGCCAGCGCAAAGAAATTTAGGCATTTTTGTTCAATCCTATATTTCTCCAATATTTATACTCTAATTTCCTCAAATGTATGTTGTTGTTGTTGTTATTATTATTATGTGTTCATTTATCTAAGAAGTTGGCTTTGCATTATTACAGGATTCAAAGCATTTAGAAGAACACTGAAGATATCTCATGTTGCTTGACGATGTTATTTATAATACCTGCCTCCGTATTGGGTGCGGAAAACATATTCAGATTGTTTCCTTTCACGGAACTAATACGAATGACGAACGGATGCAGACAATGCCCGAGCGTTATCTCCGAATGCATCAAATATCAATTCTACTGAAATAAATGCAAAATTGTTCTAATATATCGAGAATCGGCGAATTGAGAGGTCTAGTTTCAAAACGCAACATTTTCACCAATGGTGAAATATTATATACTGCTTTCAATAGGGGTCCGTCTGCAATTACGCGTCGTTTTATAAAATGATTTGTAGCAAAACGCGTTTTTTGTTCACTCCAGAGGGCTCCTAAAGATCATGGAAAGATCGCGTTATGAATAATAATGTGTTAATATCAGAACGCGATCTTTCCATAATCTTCATTTCGTTGAACAGTACGATCTTTCCAATCTAGAACATGTATCATTCTGTAGAAATCAAACTGGCCTAAGCATTGATTAAGCTGATACTGAAAATGATTAGTGTTGTGAATGTCAGCAGTTACGGTCTGCTGATCTTCATATTTGATAAAAAATTTCACATGATATATTGAAATCGAAATGAAATAATTAACACTATTGTAAAAATACTTAATGAAAACAAGTTTTTTTTCACCAAAAATACGTTTTCACAAAAAATACAAAAATACTTAAATTAAATTTCAAAATTAGTCTTTATTAAATTTTTAGCTCAACTTTCTTCGTAATGACTAGACATTCCTTAATTATCTTATTCTATTGTTTTGACTTTCACTAGCCAAGGGAATTAATCTCAAACATATAGCATAAGAATGTTTTAAACAAATGATATGACATTTTTTTGTTTTTCTCAAAACAGACTGGAATGGAGAAGTCCCATTTTCAAACTAGACCCCTGAATTAAGTGTTATCGGCCAACATTTACTTTTTACATATTTTGATTGTTTCACGTAAGTTGGGGACTTTTGGCTTAGTTTTCAAATAAAATATTTATGTAATGTTTTGGTGTTATTGATCCTGCTCATGCTGGCTGAAAACTTTTAGAAATCTCCAAAATGTTACGGGCGGTCCAAACACCGCTGCGATAACTAAATCGTTATAAAAATGCTCGAGCGGTACAGGACAAACATATATTATTGTTATCTCCACACTACATAATGCACAATTTTTAATTTTTAATACAAAGGATCAATTTTCTAATTTCTTCACAATTGAAATATTCGCCTTCTTCGCGACAGCGAATTTTCACCGTTTTATGCATAAAATTGTCACGACAAATGTAAAATGTTATAATTTAGTGGATTTTATTGCACTGTAGAATGGATAAAATATCTATGTAGGGTGGGAACCGAACCCGCAACTTCACGAGTGCTAGAACAGCACTTTGATACTGAGCCATTCTTCTTTTGCTGAAAAACTTTTCAAATAATTATCTTAAACAAGCAGTATATGAAAAGTTAACATCTATACAAAAAAAAATGCTATCTTTTTTGATGTCTAGTCTGTTAAGAACAATGTATTTACGAGTTATAACAATGTACTCATATGTAAATCATAAAGCGCCTAAAAGTGTAGCAAAAAACTACAATGAAAAACACATATCAACGTGACAAGAGGAAACGATCAGACGAGCCTTCCTTCAGGTATCTCACTCAAGCAGAGGCGCAACCCTACCAAGCTACTTTAATAGTGTCAAAGCCCTCTATCAGGAGTCCTCCTGCACTACGAAACTATAGTTGGGACTGCATTTTATGGAAGGAAGATCATAATTTCTCTGGATAGTTAAATTATACTATAGAGAAAAATAACTCACGCGAAGAAAACTAAATTTACTAATTAATTCACCGTCACAAACAACAGTACATATTGCGCGGATCCAACGTATTCTAGTTATTAATAGTGAGCACTGTAAAAAAATTGGTTGTAAAATGAGAACTGATTGGACAATCAATGAAGATGGGAGACATTGTTTCAACTCACAGACAGAAAGAGAAGGAAGATGAAGCTAAATGGGTCAGGAGAATGTGAGGTCATGAGCTGTTGCACACGTTATCCGAGGTGTTCGTGGACGCAGGGAGACCATGTAAAAGAGTCACTTAAAGTAGTGGAACACGATTTAAGAAATGGAAGAGAAGTTTCCGTTTGTCCGCTCCTGTCGGAATCCGTACTACAGCGCACTGCTCGCGCAGGTTTTTGCGTGGAGTCGGCGACGCATTTGCATAGCAGCGTCGGCTCACTGCCGACTTGACTTTGTGTCCGCCTGCTTTGCCACAATTAGCGTCCCGTGCCGCCCCGAACCGTCCCTCCCCCGTTGTGGACCGTCCGTTCCGCCCCATCCGTCACGCTCCGTCCATCCCGTCCCGTCCCGTCCAGTTCGTTCCGTCCCGCCTCGTCCGTCCCGTTCTGCCCCATCCATCCCGCTCCGTCCATCCTGCCCCGTCCGTCCCCCCGACCATCCCACCCCGTCAGTCCCGCCCCGTCCATCCCGCTCCGTCCATCCCGACCCGTCCGTCTCCCCGTCCGTCCCACCCCGTCCGTCTCGCCCCGTCAGTCCCGCCCCTTCAGTCCCTCCCGTTCGTTCCACCCCTTCCGAACCGCCCCGGCCGTCCCACCACGTCACCCATTACGTCATTTCTTACCGTCCCGAACCCTTGGAGGTCTGGCGCTGGTGTTCTTTTGCGGCTGCTTCGGACGAGGGGTGCTATGACCCACTTCACGGAGACACGCCGACAACGATGAATTTTTGAGATGGTCTTCCCACAAAAAGAAACGAATATTTACTTAATAAGAAACACTTAACTTTATTTGGAAATACTGTAATATATTTATGAATTCTGCCTTTTCTTTATACTTGTGTGATGTAACAGCAAACGCTGCTCATTTATCGGATATCTCATTAAAACACTACTAAAAAAATTCTTGGTATTATTTCCGATTGCGTTAAGGCGCAGTTACAACACTCGGACTACAGCCGTTTTATATATATATATATATACATATATATATATATATATATATATACATATATATATATATATATATATATATATATATATATATATATAACTACTTCATGTGGTAACGAAGAGAAAAAGCCAAACAGCAGGTTGTAAAGAAAGGAGTGAGGACAGCTAGAGGCATAAAAATCGCGGGTGATCTGCGGCCTGCAAGGGCATAGCATTAATACCATTACAGAGATATATTATTTCATATGAGAAAAGCCATATTCGATTGAGACATAACATTGAATTTCTTATTTTCCAAGGTCAAGTTTGCACCAGGGTTACCTCACCATTTTACCCCCCTTTCGAAAAGTATATACAGGATGAGTCATGATACAGAATACCCATGATTCAGAATATTAAGAGAAAGAGCACACCAATGCCTATAATTATAATTAAATTCTCATACCTTTTTGTATTCAGAGGTACTTAGTTTCGGGATCCATTGCAGCCCGTATTTGATCGCGACATCACTTGAAAAGTGACAAGTCACAAGAAGCGAAGTGACTGTTCTAGTCTCTGGGGGTCATTTCATACTGCATTCCTGATCGTGGGAAACTGGAGGCATTGTCGGGACTTCGTCACACTCCTGTTCCATACATCAACGTTGTTATTCGCGCTCCGATTTTATCAATTCACAAATATGCGTTTTTATTTTTTGCGGGGGAACAAAGTAGATTTTTCTTCGGTGGTACTAAGCTATATGCGCTCCGATTTCACTGACCGACCACATGGTAGTGGAGGATTGGGAACATCACAAATTGCTTAGAAATTGCTGTGCAATTAAGGATACTTTACTTCGTTTTCTTCGTTATTGAAAATTTGTGTCATTGTGTAATTGAATTTCTGAGCAGTATTTGGTATCTGCTGTCCATCTTCATGCTAGAAAGCTTATCAAGCCACAGACGACCCTTGTCGAAGGAAGAAATGGAATAGGGTAACTGAATATGATGGCCAGAAAATAGAAAAGTAATATTCGATATTATTCTATTGCCTAAGATAGCAGGAAGGTCATAGAAGCTTTCGAATAGAATTTAAAACATAAAACATACCTTTTTCGAAAATAAAACTCAGTACTGATACTTTTATAGTAAGTGTAGAAGATATTCACCGTTAAGATGGTTTGCTAAAGATAGTTCCTTCAGAAATAGAACTGAAAGAATATGTTTAATAAGAAAGCAATATAGGGAAATAAAAGTAACAATAAGATGAAATGATCAACGAGTATGGAGTATCAACGTATATGAAATGATCAACGAGTATAAGAAAATGGAGTAACTTTCACTAACGATAACACTCCACAGTAGGCATAACACTTTCAAACTTGCATTATGCAACACCACTTCTTTGAGACTTGAGGGCAGAAAGTAGTCAAATGTGAATAAACACAGGGCAGCAGCTGCGTTTCTCTGGCCTGTTCTGACCGTGGGCGCTGTGTCATTTTTTAAATACATTCATGAAAGAATGTTCGCAATTTAGCACTATATTTTCTACATAATCAGTCCTACCAATAAACGTGGTGTAAAATTTATTCTGTGCTTAAGCCCAGAATAGCAGGAATAACCTGGAAATAACCTAGAAATGCGAAAACAGGCGAATAAGAACGAACTGTTTGTGCGTTTCGCTTCATTGTCATTTTCAATTCGACTGTACTTTCTGTTCCTGTGTTTCTCGAATATTTGGCAACCTAGTTTATTTCATTAATCATTAATTTGATCGTGTTTTCTTGGATTTTTGGCATTGGAAACTTCGAAGTGATTTTGTTGGCGTTTCTTATCAGAAATAGAAGTGTAAACAGCATTGATAAAATGTACGGACAGCCGAGGAAAAAAGTAACCGGGTACGTGTGAATCTTTTCGGCTGAATTTCGAAATAAAAATGAGTTTTCGTTGGACGGTATGCAGGAGTTAACCAAGTGTGTTGAAGAATGTCATTAACAGTAAGCAACAATATCCCTAATAGACCCATAGCGAGTCCATTATAAGTATTTTTAATCATTAAACGTGCATACGTAAAATAAATACCTCATAGAAAATTAAGGATATACATTGTTTTATTTAATAAAGTAAATAGTGTTATCCATGATAAATTAAATTAATAAAATGACATGACACACTGTTTTCATATTTTCAATGATACAACATTAACACAAAGACTGAAGATGAGAAATTTCATGGCAGATATTTGTTAGAATCTACTTCTTCTTCTATGAATAATTTATGATCCCACAAAAAATATGAAAAACAAGAATAATGACTGTTTAGAGATGTTATGTTGAAAAACTGCTTTCAATGCTCAGAAGATACTGCAGAAATTATTCAGAGTCGTTGCTTTCAAAAGTCCGAATTTTATCTGGAGGTAGAAGCAATTGGCCACTTATGCTACCAATACGAGCAGAAGTTCGATGAGCAGCAGCAGATTTGAGAGCACTGAAAGAGAACAATTAAAATAAAATGCATGATACATAAATGACCAACATTTTATGAATATTCTAATTTCAAATAAAAGTTATACTTGTATTGTCTGATAATAGATATATTTTCATTTTATAAATATGCTCCAGTGATACAGCTATTGAACATTTAAATCTTTAGGTAATAAATTCTTATTTATATTCAAGAATACAGAAAATTTATTTTCATTGAGTGTTCTGAGAAAACTTTGTATTTTAAAATTAATTTCCATAATGCTAATTTCTTACCTGTTTTAAGTCAGAACTTACTAGTTTTACTACAAAAAAGACAAGAACTTGTCTTGTATTCTACCTCTCTGCAACATCAGCAATCTCTAGCAAACTACAGTAACAGAAATTATCTTTAGGAATAATATAAGAATGGAATGAATTGGTTTTCAATGTAAATTTAATGTTATGCAAAATATAATTCTGCAGAACCTTCTCTTCAACTTCACTTAAAGCATTAATTGTATCCAACTACTTGTATATAATATTATTATTTTAACCAACATTTTATAACTAAAAGTTACATACCAAATTTACATAAAAACAGTGAAAACAAATGTCACAAATATTAAGTCTTCCCCAGGTATGGGACTAAAAGATTGGTTCATTATGAACTCAAATTAATAGATTTGAAGTTCTAAAAAACCTTTTAGGACAATACCTGTTAATAAAAAAAATTTGTCATAATGTTTTATTGTGAATTTGGTAGACAATAGTTATGAACTTGTCAGTATCAAAGTTGTTCATTAAAAAAGAAAAATTCATGTAAATGAGTATTTGAATTCATCAACTACTGTCTTAAAAACAATAATAATATAAAACAATAATCTTGATATTGAAGAATTTAAGCATGCCGTTTTAAGTTGATCCAGCCTTTAAGATATACTGTAGTAAGAAAAGGAAAAACTATTTTTTTTACATTCTTTCAAGTGAAACAATTTTAGTGATATATTTTTTATATCAAGTTTTGGAGGGTAATGAATGTTTCAGAAAATGAATAAATACAAAATATGTACTTGAGAAGATGAATCTTCTAATATGGGACAAGAAACTAATTTCATTCACTCACTATTATTTACACATATTTTCAGTTAGTTGTATGTTAACAAAAATGAAAAATAATAAATTTTTTTGTGAGAAAGGGAAAAGTCAACTTAACATGGGCTTGCTTTGAACAATTTAATTTTAATAATTCATGTAAGTGGGATTAAATCAAATAGTAATCAATTCAATATAAATTTGTTCACAATCAGTAATATTGTCCAATTATACAGCACAAAAATTAAATAATGTTCTATCCTTATATCAGAATTACGTTTCTAACGACGTATGAGTAAAATGAATTGAAACTGCAGTTTTAATTGGTAATAAAGTTTTTTTATAATAATATTTTATTTTGCAATTTGTTTGGATATAATCATTTGGCAAAATTACATACAATTTTAATAAAATGAGAGGAGTAAAGTCCATTGACCGTACTCCTAAAATACATTTTTCAGATGAACGCAAATTAAACATATTTGATAACTAAACTAAACTAACATACTAAACATACTAAAAATATACGATGATAAGCATATATAATAGTAAAACAGGAAATAATATAACAATTTAAAGTCGATATGTCGATAAAGTATGATATCGTTTAAGTCGTTTAATTGTGTCACTATTGTCTAGTAAGTTAATGGCAAGAATATTTTGATGGTTATGTAGTAGTAGTAAGTATTTTGGGCTGGTCTTGTTAATTTCTTCTTTTATTGTTGTCATTTGTAAGTCTTGGTGTATTGTGGCGTTCTTTACGTACCAAGGAGCATTTACAAATTTTCTTAAGCTTTTAGATTGGAAACGTAATATTTCAATAATTGAATTTTGAGCTGCTCCCCAAAGTTGTATTCCATATATCCAGTCTGATTTTAGTAATGATGTATACAGAAGAATTTTGTTTGCGATGCTTAAAAATGAGTTTTTTCCTAATAGCCAGTTTAATCTGATAATTTTGAGGTCAAATTCTTTTCTTTTATTCTTTATATGTGTTTTCCATGTAAGTCTTCTGTCCAGTGAGTAAAGTTGAATGGACTATTTTTTCTTCACTAACAATTATTGTTCGACAATCATATTAACATTCTCCAATCAAGTTAGAATAAACGTCTTCTTTTTTTATTATATTTATTTGTATTTTAACTTTGTTTACAATAATTGTATATGGCAAGATGCCAGCATATAATTTGAAGGTAAATAATATTACCCACAATTTAAAGGAATAACATAATGAACAATATTTGAATAAATACCATTCTGTTTAAAAAGAAATAAATTGAAAAGGGGGGAAATAATTATTTAAATTACGAAGGACGGGAAATGCTTTTAAGGAAACATTAACGTATTCAAGAATTTGGAATGTTGGATAATGGTCCTAAAGCAAAATTTTTATATGCATGTGAAATAAGTAAATTATAAAAGTTGTCTGTGAGATGAATACAGGATTTAAAAGACTAAATTTTAAGTTCTTTAGAATGTGTTTTTTGGGATTCTTATATTATTATTCGGAGTTAGAGATAAATTTTTAAAACTTTCACATTGCAAAATAAAAAAAGGGTTATAAATGCATTTCTGAAAGTGTTATATTCATAAACTTACTTAACACATAGTTTATTTATTTCACCGAATTCACATCATTTTCACATATTTGACAGATTTCATTTTCAAACTGTGCTTTTCCTGCAATCATTTATCTATCCTTATCCTCCACACGCGCTTTTGGTCATTAGTTTAATTTTTTTCAACGGACACCAGTATTCAAAATTATCGTATTTCCAAATCAATTTGTTCATCAATATGAGTTCACTAATTACCAATGCAATAACACAAGTCAGAGAAAAAATGCGAAATATTCTATTCAAACATGACGCGAAGTTCCCCTCCAAGTCCTTACAGAGGCATCAAAGAATAAAGTAAATACGCCAACGACTGTGTATGAAGCAACGTTGCCAACCATTGATTCCGTATTTAACAAGAACTAGTTAAGCTACGGTTTAGGGGCCATTATTCGTAAAAATTTAATCCATCCTCATTTCGAACTTACGCTGGAAGAAACTATGTATTCCCGGAGTAAGCGTGTTTTAAAGAAATTACGCCAAGCTTTTATTAATAGGGCTGAATATTATTAAATTCTATTATTACAATTATAGCAAATGTCACGTGAATAAAAAATTCGCAGACAACCTAATGGATTAATTCAGGTCCGAAAATACACTGAGAATTTAGTATAATAGGCATTTATTTTTTATTCTATTTGGGTACTGGTAGGTGGTGGCCAAGTCGTAATAGGTTCCTTGGGTTATTGAGTTTTTTTTTAAAGGATTGTTAGATAGAAGCTTAATGGAATGAACTGTGGGAGTAAATTCAATTTTTTTTTGCAGTTGAACATTTGAGAGGAATTGTGCTGCCTTTTGCCCGCAGTCCTGGGTAGAGAGGTCTCGGCGCGCTGCGGCGTACGGCAGGCCGGCGCTGGCTGGCGTGGGCCCCAGGGCGCCTTTTCAGTCACCCTGTAATCGAAAGTCCTCGTTGTCTTTGCCCGTCTTCGCCCGTCCACTCTCCTCCACATACCCCATCTGTTCCCTTTCACCCTCAATGGTCTCAGCTCAGAATTGCCCTTCTCCTCAGCGCTTCACACGATATCGCACTCTTATCAATATTCGCGCAAATCGTCCCCCAATTCCACTCCCTCCCAATCCCCAAAGCCTAGTTAACACTCCTGCTGCTCCCATATTTCCCATCATTAAGGTCAGTTTCTCCCTTATCCTTTTCCCCTCCTATGCTGCAAATCTAATCACTACCTGCTGTGAAATAATCTGTATATTACATTTATTCTTAATGGACTGATTACGTAACCAATGTATCATGCGAAAGGTAAATGTCGTAAATCTATATCGTTTATCTCACTCTTGGCCGTTCACGTTCATTGGAGGGTAATGGGTTTATGGTGTTTGTTAAATTACATTTTGAATATCTCATTTACCCTCACGCAACCTGTTCACTGAAGCCCTGAATTAATGATGCAAAAGTCCAGAAAACAACAACAATAATTGCTAAATTTTCTTTACGGATCACAAATATTCACACAAATTCACTAATTAATGCAATTCGGAAATACCGTTTTTTGGCATTCATAAATAATATAGAAATACTGTCACAGGAAAATTCGACTTCCTTCGGTGTTCGCACAACCTCTTACATTCTCCTCTCGAATCCCCATAAGCCCTTTGATCCTTTTCCGCCTCTCCCTTCTCCCCGAAATCAAAGCAGGCTCCCTTTTGTGTTCCTCTTTTCCCCCTCTGAAGTGACTTTCTTGTAAACATTTGGAGATGATTTTCGCGCGGTGTAAATTTTCGCAAATCATTACGAACACGATCATTAAGAATTAAATTTCCCGGTCGCTATCATTACTGCATATCGCTGTTGGCGTCGCGAAAGATCGAGCAAGGCTTGGAAGGAGAACTAGTAGAAAGAGCAAAGACTGAAAGAAAAAAGAACCACGAAAGCGCGCGCTGGATAGAGAGAAAGAGCGCGATTTTATCTTGGGAGGATCTCTCAACCTGCGCGATGTTCTGTTGTTTTGGAGGTCGAGGAGTAGGGCGGCACGAGGCATAGCGGGGAAGTGTGGAGCGGGGAGGCGCGGAGAGGAGCAGGGAGGTGCGGAGCCGCGGGGCTCTCGGGCGCGGCGTGGAACGGCGAGGCAGCGAGAAGCAGCCGAGCAACCAGCCGGCCAGCCCGACCGGCCGTCCGGCCACCGCCTCCACCGCCGCCACCGCGGCCGCCCGCCAGGAATGTTAGTTGTGCCTCCGACCGCCTAGGTGGAGCGCAGGTCTGCCCGGGGAAGGGGTAGGGCCCCGCAGCAGTCCGCGTCGCGAGCGCGCCACGGACGCAGCCGAGGCGAAGGAGGCGAAGCGGGCGAAGGAGGCAGCAGCAACCGCCGTTTGGGAGTGAGAGACCGCCGCCGCCGCCCCCACCGCCACCGCGACGCGCGCGCGCGCACTTCGCGCTCACCAGCCGCGTCGCACCGCGACGCCTCGCACAGCGCCGCTCTGCGCCCGCTACGCGCCGCCGCCGCCGCTCCGCTGCGCCAGCCACTGCGCCCGCCACTGTGACTGCAGCGCTCACCCGCACCCGCGGCCTTTTTATAGCGCGGGTTTTTTTATTTCCAAGTGAAGCGGAGAAAACAAATAAAAGAATACGCGGACGAAGAGTAAAAAACAAAAACAATAATTCGTACTTAGCAGTTATATGATTTCATAATCGTTGTGACGGGGAGTGTTTGCCACGTTTTTGCTCTCTCAGCCCCCTTAAGTTTATAGCAATGTGAATAACAGCATCATCGTTATTAAATGATCGTTGGTTTGAATGGTACCGTTTGACTTTTTGTGAGGTGAACTATGTTGTGGCAGTGAGTCGGCTTGTTCCGCACGGCTCTTCGCTCGCCCCCGGAGGCACTCGCGCGCAGGAGACGTCACGAGGTGGGTGTGTGTCGCCTGCGTGTGGAGGACGTGCGTTGCCCTCCTCGCCAGCCTCTCCGACATTTGAATATCTCTCTGCCGCAGCTGCCCACGCCGCGCTGCAGGCAGCGTCTGTGGATCCCATCGCGTCGCTTCGCGACGGCCGAAGAGCGGTGCTGCGCCCCTCCTCCGGCGCTCCGCCGCTGCTGCATATGAATGAAGTCGTGCGCTGCTCGCGCATGAGAGCGGAGCACGCATTCACCGCCGCCGCCAACGGCCTGCACAAGGTTTTGCAGACGCCCGCGCCGAGCCGAACCGCACCACACCGCGCCACACCACGTCACACCGCGCCACACTGCGCCACGCCACGCCACGCCACGCCACGCCGCACCACGCCACGGCGGCCAGCGAGGCCACGGACCGAGCTCAGCCCAGCCCAGCCCAGCTCAGCCCAGCCGGTCGCCTTCTTTCTGCCGGCAACAGCAGCCGGCCCCGCATAAATAAGCATTAGGCCGTCCACGGACAATGTAAGTACGATCACTCACGGCTAGACGCGCCCCGCCTGCCAGACCGGGCTTCCGCGCACCGCACCGACGTCGTCGTCGTCGTCGTCGCCGCCGCCGCCGCCGCCGCCGCCGCCGCCGCCGCCGCCGCCGCCGCCGCCGTCGCCGCCGTCAACGCCGCCGCCGACGCCGTGCAGCCTCAATGCGCCCTGCGCGGAGCGGCCGCCTAGACACGCTGTCACATTTCGTAAACCCGCGATGACCCTCCGTGGGCATGCGGGGGCGCGGGCGAGCGCTTACGTAACGGGTCACGTGACGCAGCGGGGGAGGCGCCCGAATCGGGAGACGAGAGGGCAGGCGGGGGAGAGTGGGGGTGCGGGGGCGGTGGTCGCCCCCTACACTTCCTCTACCGCACGGTCCGCCTCTCCCTCGCCGAAACGCGCAGGAGGCCCCCGCATTCCGCGTCCAACGGTAGCCATGTTCTTCATTAATTTGCGTCAGCTGTTATTATCTCCTCTGACAAGCCGGGCTTGAAATACGAGGAAGCCTGCTGCTTTCCCAAGAGCGCGCTCGCTGGCTCGCTAGCTGGCAGATGGGCGGGCAGACTGGAGACCCCCCTCCCTCCTTCCCGTCCCGCCACGACCCCTTGCTTGCCCGCTCGCGCTGCTTTATTGTATCGCGCGTATATTTTACTGCCGATCGAGAGCCGGCGCTTTCAAATCGCGGCTCGGCGCAGGCAACACAAGCCACGCGACCATCCGACATTTTGTGACCACGCCGCGATGTGGCCCAGGGGCTGGCAGGGGGAGGGGCAGGGGGAGGACGGTGGGCGGAAGTACGCCTAACGAGGCTGGGCCCGCCCCCACGCCCGCACGCCGCCGCCGTAATCAGTCTTCAATTACCAAGCCCGGCGGCCGCGACCGCTCCGATCGCCTCGCGCATGCGACAGCCCACGCGCGGACCTTGCAGGGCCACTGTCAATGGGGCGAAATCCGTGGGAAATCATTCTGACTTCGCGGAGTTTTGTTTGAAAAAAAAAAATCTAAAAGATTTGCTATCCAATAACTGACACACCATAAATATTCATCACGTGGTCATTTAAGTTAACAACATTCTGTTGATTTCACTTTTCACTTTATTGCGTTTCTCACTTGTGGATAACTCGTACAGTGACTGGAACATCTGTCATTTTTTAACATTAATATTTGTACCGCCGATAAATTACTCAGTGGTGTTTCCAATCATTGATAGCTTCTATTTGCTTTTCTGCAACCAACGTTTCTTTTCTAATGTAGGTATAGCATAAGTTCTGGTTTTCCTGGGACAATCACGGATTTTAAACCTTTGTCCCTGTTCCCCGAAAAATCATTTCAGATGCGCCAAACTGTCACGAATTTTTACAAAAACAAAAAAGGTTCGATATTTTCTGATAGCACTTGTGGTTATATTAAATCCATGACTTTTAATTTTCCAATAAACTGTTTGTTAAAAAGATTTGTTCGTTTGTTCCTTGCCGTTCCTTTTTGTTTGCGTGCTTAGTGCTGAGTGTTATGTTACTTTTCGAAATAATTCCGGGCAGTTTAATAACATTTTCATAGAAAAGCAACTAAATCCTCGAGAAAAAATGAGGTTTTAGTGAAAATTTAAAGGCGCAATTCCAATTTATAACATAAAGTACTGACTGTTACAAAAACAAAGACAATGCCCATGCGCTATTTAAAATATTTTATAATTTTAAAGAATTAAAAAAAAATTAGGTAGTGTTAGTTTCATGTTGTCAGTTCACTTGTATAATAATGCTGTGATTTGACACGCACCGCAAGGAGAAAAGCCATTTTTGCTTCATAAAGTATGCTGACTAACGGTATCTTGTTTCATGTCAGATCCCCAATCCCCACTCTTCAATCATAATTTTGTGTTTCGGTTTTTCTGTTTAAAAAGTGATATCCCTATCTAATAGTGTAACTTAATGTTCCTGCTTTCACTTTGAATCTTTCCACTTTTTGCTAGTAATTTACTATTTTTATAGGTACAATATTTCCCAAATTCCTTATACTGTTATCTAGAGTCTAATTTGGGCTGAAGCAATAAATATTTTCCTAATAAGGGACTTCAGATACAACTTTGTTACTCCAAAAGTATTCATTTGTTTTCTTCAGATATGCCTTTGTCATTTTATTCTCTCGTTATAAATAGCAGATGTCACCTATAATAATGTTATAATCATATTAAATCCATATATCAATGCGTACATCATAATTTTAAGTTTTGTTAATTTTAACCGTGTCGATCGAACACGGCGAAACATATCTTCGTGGGCGGAACATTTTTGCCTTCAGTATGAATGAAGAATATCGAGGTGTCTGCATGAAGAAATTCCGGGACAAAAATATGTGATGTAAATATTTGGATCATGAAAATGATGACACAGATGACAAAAGAAAGTTAGGATCACCAATATACAGAAAATAATATATGCAAAATTGTAAAATTACTTTAAGAAATTCGAATAATATTTCAGTTACAGATCCAATAACAGTTCAAACATCTTGTAATATTTAAAAGTAGAAATATCTGCATTTCAAGCAAGAAAACAAACTTACCTAGAACATATAGTAATGTTCATTTTGAAAAGGATCTGAGAGTTCTCATTACTGATTTCATCCGTTTAAGTGAAAGCAATTAAATTGGCTAAGTTAAAAAGATTCTGACTCTTTTCGGGCCTTTTTCAGGTTCGTCAAGTGATTTTAACTTGTTCACCTAAATAGTTTTTGGTTCTAATGACTTTTAAATTGACTATTTTTTTATGAAATGTTCCTCATTAGTTTTAAATTATGACCTTTTAAACTCTGGACACCAGAAACATTTTTTGAAAAATACTTCAATGTGGGTCGAAATGTTAAACTAGATAATGTAAATTACTGAAAAAAGTATTGTGTCTGTTCTAAAAAAAATTCAGAATATTTTCAACATAAATAACAAAATAACAGACACCGTATACCTTAAAATTATCACTGACTAAAACGGTGATTAAAATGAGTGATTTTATGATAACGACTGGGAAGTAATAAGAAAATCAAACGTTCTTTGAATGAGGAATTACTTTGAAGAAATAGCCGACAAACTGATTGTGAAAGAAGGACTAGATGGACAAACGTGAAAACCGTGAAAACCTCAAACGGAGAGAATGCAAAGAATGCCGAAGGATTGATTATAAGAGGCTGATTTATTGCAGGGATGGAAAATCAGTTAAATGAGTTTCAAATGTCGAGGGAAATTGAAGGAAAAGAATATGAAGAAAATTACGACATGAATAAATATTTCTAATTAATTAGAGTTAAATATTAACCTCATTATAAAACAATTCAAATAGGAATATACAGAGCAGGTTCATTTCTTGGCTACGTTTGCAGAGAAACGTCTACACAATTTTATGCATTAGTCATTTGCAAAGCTTACAAGGCCCTCGCCACAGACAAAACATAATTTATCGGCGTTAAGTTGTCCAGAACCGAGTCCTAATTAGCAACGTATCGCCGTACCTTACTAAAACAACTCGATAATTTGTTCACGACTTGTTGAGATACACGAAACAACGCAATACACGAGTACAACCCATAAGTTAAAAGAAACAAACTGAATACACAAGCACCAACTCTTGACTAAATCAAGAAGTTTTAATTTTTTACCACATCTTTTATCAAAATGCTGCAAAGGTATCTTATCGGACTTCATGTGTTGTATTTACTATGCATGATTGTCATCTATTTAGTCTCCAAACAATGTTTTTTCCATGTGATTCTTGTATTTGAATAATTCTTGGGAACATACGTAGTACGTATGGTGGATAAATGAATTAAGTTCCGTGGAGACAGCAGTTTCCGTACGTAAAATGTAATTGTACCGTTGTTTCGTTACGGCTCAGTGGATATCGTAACAACACTTTCCGGTGTATCGTGTCCAGCATATCCGTAGAGGGAGGAAACGACGTGAGGCACAAACATGGCTGGCGCAGCTAGGCCTGGGCCAGACCTGGACCTGCGCAGCGCCACAGCGCCGCGGCCAGGTCCAGACCCGCCCATATTAGCAGCTCCGCACAGAGTAATTTAAGAGGCACGCAGCGCGGTTTAAAATATGCAAAAATTTACTAGTTAGCATGGCGCAGAGGAAACGAATGGTCGTCATTTGCACATGCAACTGGTGCGGGCGGCGGGGCGGGGAGCGGAGCGGGGCGAGGCGCGGAGCGGAGCGGGGCGCGGAGCGGGGCGGAGCGCGGAGCTGGGCGCGGAGCGGGGCGGAGCGCGCAGCGGAAGGGCGGGGCGCGGAGCGGGACGACGCGCGGAGCGGAGCAAGGCGCGGAGCGGAGCGAAGCGGGGCGGGCCGTGGAGTGGAGTGGTGCGGGACGTGGCGGGAAGGGACGGGATGGGACGGGGTAGGACAGGACGGGACGGGACGGGACAGGACGGGACAGGACGGGACAAGACGGGACAAGACGGGACAGGACGGGACAAGACGGGACAAGACGGGAAAAGACGGGACAAGACAGGACAAGACAGGACGAGACGGGACGAGACGGGAAAAGACGGGAAAAGACGGGAAAAGACGGGAAAAGACGGGAAAAGACGGGAAAAGACGGGAAAAGACAGGACAAGACAGGACAAGACAGGACAAGACAGGACAAGACAGGACAAGACAGGACAAGACAGGACAAGACAGGACAAGACAGGACAAGACAGGACAAGACAGGACAAGACAGGACAAGACAGGACAAGACAGGACAAGACAGGACAAGACAGGACAAGACAGGACAAGACAGGACAAGACAGGACAAGACAGGACAAGACAAGACAGGACAAGACAGGACAAGACAAGACAGGACAAGACAGGACAAGACAAGACAGGACAAGACAGGACAAGACAAGACAGGACAAGACAAGACAGAACAAGACAAGACAGGACAAGACAAGACAAGACAGGACAAGACAAGACAAGACAGGACAAGACAAGACAAGACAGGACAAGACAAGACAAGACAGGACAAGACAAGACAAGACAGGACAAGACAAGACCGGACAAGACAAGACAGGACAAGACAGGACAAGACAGGACAAGACAGGACAAGACAGGACAAGACAGGACAAGACAAGACAGGACAAGACAGGACAAGACAAGACAGGACAAGACAGGACAAGACAAGACAGGACAAGACAAGACAAGACAGGACAAGACAGGACAAGACAAGACAGGACAAGACAAGACAAGACAGGACAAGACAAGACAAGACAGGACAAGACAAGACAGGACAAGACAAGACAGAACAAGACAAGACAGGACAAGACAAGACAAGACAGGACAAGACAAGACAGGACAAGACAAGACAGGACAAGACAAGACAGGACAAGACAAGACAGGACAAGACAAGACAAGACAGGACAAGACAAGACAGGACAAGACAAGACAAGACAGGACAAGACAAGACAGGACAGGACAAGACAGGACAAGACAAGACAGGACAAGACAAGACAGGACAAGACAAGACAAGACAGGACAAGACAGGACAAGACAGGACAAGACAAGACAAGACAAGACAGGACAAGACAAGACAGGACAAGACAAGACAGAACAAGACAAGACAGGACAGGACAAGACAAGACAGGACAAGACAAGACAAGACAAGACAGGACAAGACAAGACAAGACAAGACAGGACAAGACCAGACAGGACAAGACAAGACAGGACAAGACAAGACAGGACAAGACAAGACAGGACAAGACAAGACAGGACAAGACAAGACAGGACAAGACAAGACAGGACAAGACAAGACAGGACAAGACAAGACAGGACAAGACAAGACAAGACAGGACAAGACAAGACAGGACAGGACGAGACAAGACAGGACAAGACAGGACAAGACAAGACAGGACAGGACAAGACAAGACAGGACAAGACAGGACAAGACAAGTCAGGACAAGACAAGTCAGGACAAGACAAGACAGGACAAGACAAGACAGGACAAGACAGGACAAAACAAGACAGGACAAAACAAGACAGGACAAGACAAGACAGGACAAGACAGGACAAGACAGGACAAGACAGGACAAGACAGGACAGGACAAGACAGGACTGGACAAGACAGGACAGGACAAGACAAGACAGGACAAGACAAGACAGGACAAGACAGGACAAGACAAGACAGGACAAGACAGGACAAGACAAGACAGGACAAGACAAGACAGGACAAGACAAGACAGGACAAGACAAGACAGGACAAGACAAGACAGGACAAGACAAGACAAGACAGGACAAGACAAGACAGGACAAGACAAGACAGGACAAGACAGGACAAGACAGGACAGGACAAGACAGGACAGGACAAGACAGGACAAGACGGGACGGGACAAGACGGGACGGGACAAGAGTGGGTTGGGGTGGGGAGTGAGTGATGGGGCGGGCAGTTAGAGGCTAGCCTCCGGGTGCGCCGCGCCGCCGACGTTCCCAGGAGACATCCTCTCCGATTATTACGCTGTAGCCGCCCGCCAGGGACACCACTGTCTCCGCGCCACAGGAGAGGGGTGCCAACTCTCGCGGAAACTCCCGACTTGGTCGTCGTTTCTGCTCATTTACTATTCTTCCGCGTGTTGGTTGTTTACGTTGCCTATTGACTTGGTACGTCAGTTACGAAAGTAGTATCTAGGAATCTAGGAAATGGCAGTAATACAAAACATTGGCAATATTTTTCGAAAGTTGGGAACCTACCATGGGAATTTCAATAAAATAGACACGTTTATTACTCGTGTTTGAGCATACACTATGTGCTCAAAAGTATCCGGACACGTGGCTGAAAATGACTTACGAGTTCCTGGAGCCCTCTATCGGTAATGCTGGAATTAAATAGGGTGTTGGCCCACTCTTTGCCTTGATGACAGCTTCTACTCACGCAGGCATTCTTTCAATCACGTGCTGGAAGGTTTCTTGGGAATGGCAGCCCATTTTTCGCAGAGTGCTGCACTGAGGAGAGGTATCGATGTAAATTGGTGAGGCCTGGTACGAAGTCGGCGTTCCAAAACATCTCAAAGGTGTTCGATAGGATTCAAGTCAGGACTCAGTCCATTACAAGGATGTTATTGTCGTGTAACCACTCCGCCACAGGCCGTGCAATATGAACAGGTGCTCCATCGTGTTGAAAGATGCAATCGCCATCCCCGAATTGCTATTAAACAGTGGGAAACAAGAAGTGTTCAGAACATCAACGTAGGCCTGTGCCGTGATAGTGCAACACAAAACAACAAGGGGTGCAAGCCCCCTCCAAGAAAAACTCGACCACACCATAAAAGTATTTTGAACGTGTCCGGATACTTTTGATCGCATAGTGTATCAATAGACAAACCCAAAGTTTATTGTGATGAGAGAAATAAAAGTACTATATAATACTTAATTAACTCTATTCCAAAAACTATTTTGAAACTTAGTAACAGAAGGAAAAACTTACGCAAGACACGAAATAGCATGAAGAAAGTAGCAAGCTACTGAGCTATGTAAAATGTGATTTACAATATCTTTGGTTGCAAAAACATTTTTTCATTGTGTGCGAAAATGTTAACTTGTCGTAAACCTTATGTATTTTTCAAACATACTTTTTTCTTCCGACAATTTGTGGCAATCGTGTTGATGCATAACACTAGGTGTTAAGAGTAACTCACTTTTCGAATAGTTCAGACACATTCAAAGAAGTACCGATATTAAACAATCCGTGAATAGAGAAGCTTGAGCTGTATGTAGCAAAGTCGCAATGAAATATTTTTCTACTTTTAATATTCTGATAGATAACTGTTTATAACTGTGTTCTTGCCAATAATCGCTATATGAGGCCCCAGTTGTTTCTGATTTCTTTTTACCTGGTAAAATGATTTCATTCACGAGCTACTTGTTAGCCAAACCTTTGGGACCTAAATCGTAATGTAAAACCTAAATGTAATCGCAAAGCAATGGAGATTCCGATCAAAATAGCGCCTATTTATTTTTCGTTGTAGATTGCTTGATACTTCTAAGCAAAACGTAATTTCAGTTAAAGTTGATTCTCAAGTGGAGTTGTCACTCCCAGAATTGAATCATAATCTATCCTGTTTCAGTAGATGGTTGAAAACAAATTCCAGAATAATGATGTTACAAATTTTCTTCTACTTCCAAGCTCTTTTCAGAAGCGATTTTTTGTGCCCATATTACATATATATTTTTTATTCGTTCCTCAGCTACTTTTTGTACATGAAGTGTAACGACAAATTATTCTATCGCAGATACTTCATTTAAAAATCGATGAGGTACTTTCATTCGAAATGTTTTAAGAGGAAGTTGAACTTATAGTGACTTGTAAGTGACTTCCATTCGATGAAAGACAGATGCCCTGCATTTATTTTACCCCTTCGAAGAATACAAGCTCTTAAATTACATCTTATCTTAAGGATAAAAAGTGAAACTTATAGCGATCATTTTACAAAATCAAAACTTGGTCACAACAGTAATTATAATAATTTAAATGTAAGTGATTAGACTACCTTCAAATATAATATTCCGCACAAATCTGTATCTGTAGTATCTGTCAAACTTCCAAAACTAAATGTGTAGTATTTGCAACACCTGTATGTGTTGCAAACTCTCTTGGTCGAATGCAGGATTTTAGCGTTAAAACTGGTGTTCTTAGATATGTTTGGAAGATCTGCAATCAACGCTGTTAGCAAGAGAGGAAATCCTCCTGATTTCATGAAATTTTCAGTTACGATATTGTTGTGTACCTGCTTTGATTACTCTTTCATGTTTAAAAATATCCTTAATAGTTTCTTTAACAATTTCCCGATATCTTCTGAGCTACTCTGTATTTTCTTAGAATGTAGCGGGTCAGGAGGCACTTGAACGTGCTTCAAAGCCGGGTTGGTCTGGGCTGGGGAAAAGAGCGGAAGTACTTTCTGAAAAAGAATACTAATTATTTTTTAAGTATCGGAAACAAATATTTAAATAAATGTTCATACGAAAGCAGTTGGTGTTCGGTGACGCAAGTTATATTATACGTTACGATGTTTAAATATTATAATTAATTTATTATTATATAGGAAGGATCAGAGCACTAATAAATGCTGAATATCAGATAAAATGATAAACGGAGTTATCAGAAAAAATGAATGTTTTTCCATTATGTGAAAATATGAAAGGATCGACGTGAAATTGTTGGTGAAATGGAATAAAGTCAAAATTCAAAATATGTAATAAAATGTAGATCGGAATGAAGAGTGATGTGGGAAGAGCTAATAAGCAATGGAAAAAAAAACTACTAAGGAGTCACAATAAGTACAGAACATGAATTGGTGATTGGGAACTTTTGATAGACTCGAAAGATTGTGAAATATTTTGGAAGGACTTTGGCTTTGAAGAGTGTTGTATTCGTTCCACCCATAAGTCGTATTGCCATTCAATTCCACCTGATGAGGCAAGGAAGTGGAGCTGCGCCTTGGGAAAGTTGTTGGAGTGGTGCGCGAGGGGCCAGAGGTGTTCGCCCGCTGGGAAATTAGGCCTAGCCCAAGCGCTCGGCCCGGGCGGCACTCAACAGTCACTCCGCTTTTGCTCCGGAAAGAACTCTAGCAATGTAAATAAAATTAATAATTATTATTACATATATGATATTTATTACTAATTTCGAATATATACATAAATTGGCGAATGATTAATCAGTCTCTAGTCCTGTAAGAGGTGTCAATAGTTTCGTTAGGTGCCCATGAACTTGGGAAAAGGACAAAAAGAATGAATCGGTTTCGGCTCTGACTGTAAAATGAAATATTTGATTATGTTTCTCTTATTACGTCTCTCTTATCTTTCTCTTATTACATCTACATTCTCTTTCTTCGAGGGTCCCTGCTTACGACACAACTGACGTCATAGGACGGCTGACATGCGAGGAAGAAGGGAGGTTCAGTACTTGCGTGTGCACTTTTCAATTTGTGCAGCTCCTGTATCCCGTTTTACACACTCTTGGTGCATACAATTTTGCTGCTGCAGACCACTTTATTATTATTATTATTATTATTATTATTATTATTATTATTTATTATTATTACTCATCTCATTATTACGGCAAAAAATGCAATTGTTTCTGCTTGTGATGTTGGGAGAGGAGTAAACCGAACAATTACTGCCCAAATTCGAAGTCCATCTCAGGATTTCTCCACTGAGAAACTAGACCAAAATTACAATTCTGATTCGCGTTCTAAACCAAAAAGCAATTACTTTATTAATAATTAAACATTCAAACAATATTAGGAATTACATAGAACATACAGAAAAATTGGATTCAGAAAAGAATAAACAATAGGATTCTTAATGTTTGATGTAACAAAAACGAAATATAACATGGATATTGTTAAAAATAACGTTATGAAAATATGGCACTATCAGGAAAATTTAAACTATTCAGGAGGAAAAGAATCTGAGAAAAATTCTAGATTATTTTTACTTTTAACCCCCTCTCTAATATCATTATTTGCAATGCTTTGACAAGTATGGTAATGCCCATTTTGCAATTCCATATCTCATTATATTTTTGGAAAAAAATATGTATTATCTCACAATGGCCAACAGTGTCGATAATTCTCTTTCTTTTACTCTAATTTTTATAATTTCTCATTGATTTTTTTTGAAAAATATGCTTCATAGATGTAAGATCATTAAAAAAAAGTCAAATTGTGTTTCAAACTTTAAAACTTTCCAGTTATCTGGAATTTCCAATGGTGAAAAAATAACAAAGTAAATGATATAACAATATAATAGAAGGACTGTTTCTGAATGAGAGCGATAAAAATATTACACTGCAATTAAATAAAATAATTATGTTATTTGTTTTATAAACCTAACTGAGATTACCGAATATTGTTATTTAGTGTTTATAAACAGACTACAAGTGTGGGAAGGAAAAGAATTTTACAACTAAAAGTTTAGAACAATGAAACAGCCCTACCCTACCCCAAAATGTTGTTTTAATTGGACTTTTGATGCGGGGGAGGTGTCACGAGTCTGCACTTGCGCTGCCAATACGGGCGTTGGAACGCAGCGGAATACCTGGAGGCCACACGTCGTCAGGTGACATTTTCGTCCCCGCTCAACACTGACCTTTGCGGTGGAACACTTTGACGAAGATAACTGCCATGTTAATGACAAAGCTATTAATGGAAAATATGTTTAGAATTCTTCAAACAACATTTTTGTTTTATTTTCTTCGCTAGAAGGAATATCTTTTCCCTACGTGAACAGTATTGGAAAGCTAATTTGCTAACATTAAATCGAACATTTTGACGCTTGATTTGTCATCTATGACTTGAATTATACGGTGAGAATATTTGGGTATAGCGTAAGGAATATATCTGTCAAATTAGAAAGAATTGGTATTTGGGAGCTTTCTTGTCAAGAAAAAAAAATACATATATTTCATTTTTCTTCGTTTTCTCGATAAAACTGTAGTAAATATAATGTAAAGAAAAGATCAGTGAAAAATTTGTATTTTTGAAAATATTTTAGAAATTCTTATAAATAATGATACTTATTGCTCTACATTACTGAAGAGAGTAAAGAAAGATACAAGGAAAACCGCAACCTAGCAAAAAAATTATATTCGACAAGTTCAACAACAAGCATGGGATACTTTTATAAGCCAAATAGAAAGTGATATACACGGAAGACAGAATTTTGCTTATAAGATTCTTAAACAACTTAACAGAGAAGAAAATGATTCAGCGAGAATAGACATAATTGAAAAGAAAGACTGGATTAAGCACTATAGAAATTTATAGTATAAAGAAAATGAAGAACAACATGAAACATGTGAAGCGGTATGCAGTGAAGTCAATCCCAGAACAATAATTGAGATTCAAGAGGCTTTGAAAGAACTTAAAAAGAGGAAAGCAACTGGAACAGACAATCTAAACGCAGAATTATTAAAATATGGCGGGATGATGCTCCACTGGCGACTACAACACACTGTAAATTACTGTTGGCAAACTAATAACATACCAGAATCATGGAAAACTGCTAAAGTAATACCCATATTTAAAAAAGGAGATCGAAAAGATTGTAATAATTATAGAGGAATCAGTATCTTAAATGCAATGTACAAGCTGTACGCTAAAGTACTAAATAAAAGATTAAAATGTATCTCAGAAATTCTTATTGGGAAGAACAGAATGGTTTTAGAAAAGGGAGATTGACTATAGACAACATATTTATACTGCAACAAATAATAGAAAAAAGAAAGGAGTTCAACCAACAGACACACATAGCTTTCATAAATTTGGTAAAAGCCTTCGATAACGTAAATAGAGTGAATCTCTGGTCTATAATGAAAAATAATGGATGTCGTAAAAAGTTAGTAGAAGCAATTAAGAACTTGTATAAAGATTCTACTATTGTTATAAAAGTAGGAACAAATGAAAATGATAAAATATTGATAAACAGAGGAGTACGGCAAGGCTGCCCAATATCACAGACACATTTTAATATTTATATCGATGACATTATCCAAAATTGGAAGAAAATAATTTACAAAGGTATTAAGATATCAAAAGAAAATATTTTAAATATCTTACTCTACGAAGACGATGCTTGGATATTCCAGGAAAAAGATGATGATTTACAATATGCATTATTCCACTTAAATCATTTATGTAAAAAAACGATGTTGAAATATCGAAAGAAAAAACAAAGGTGATGGCATTTTGGGGAAAACATTTAATAAGATCAAAATTATTTTGGACAAAAAAACTTAGAGCAAATTTCCAATTTCAATTACTTAGGTTGTCAAGTCGATCAAGATACCAATAAAGATATCAACATTAAATTGGCAAAGTTTCAAAGGAATTGTGATATTATACATAACACACTAAAAAACAAGACAAGACACAAGAATAAAGTTTTATAAGACCATGGCTCTTCCAACTCTTCTATACGGAAGCGAAAGCTGGCAAAAGGAAGCGAATACGAAACAAAAAAAAATTAAGAAGAATCGAGGCCTCTGAAATGAAGTTTTTGAGGAGAACGCTAGACTGCACGAAAGAAGATCATATTCGTAATGAGAAGATAAGAGAATAATTAAATGCTGAAGAAATTGGATGCAAAGTAAATAAATATCGAGATAATTGGTAACAACACACGCGAAGTATGGATGACTTAAGACTACCTAAATTAGCTGTACTCTACCAACCGCTTGGAAGGAGCGACGTGGGAAGACCCAAAAAACGATGGAAGGAAAACTTGTGAAGACGGAACAGGCTCAAGCCTAATCCATGAAGTGCAGAAGAAGATTGCTGTATATAATATTGCTATATAATTTATTACATAAGTTGATAGAGATGAGATGATTATCTATGAGAGAGCAGGATTACCTCTCAAGTGACGAAACTTCGAGTGACTTTTAGCGTTCAAGTACAGATAATAACTCTTTATGATACAAGTGGTAATTGCGACATTTTATTTTGTGAGTAGAAAATATTGTGCAATCCGCCCGATAGACCGAGTGGCGCAATCCTACGAGCTAAATAAAGTCACTTTTACTATATGTACCATACACTATTATTTAGTCTTACTGACTTTCATTTTACTTTTATTCAAGTGTAGAAATCATTTAATGATACATTAAGTTTAGTATCTTATGCGGTCATACGAAATTGTTTTTCTTCGTTCGTTACATTCACCGATTTATCTAAACACTGAGCATTTTCTTACTTTTAGAGCTAGTGATAAAATGTGTACTTTTAGCGCGCTACGTATGGCCTGAAAGAACAGCATTTGCGAGCGTCTGTCTAAAAAGAATAATTATCATAGACTGTAATACTTGGTTGTGTTAATTTTGTTTCAATAATAAAATTTTAAAAAATGTGTTGTTAGGCAATCTCAGGTTTAATATTTTCCTGCGCCGCCGTAATGAGTGCCCGTGATAGTAACTCCACGACCAGAACGCCATCGGAAATAGTCAGTTTTCTCCCCAGTCGATGTAGAAGTACTTAAGGAAGGTATTATTAACCATTTGAAATCGCCTTTAACCTTCTGCGTAAGATATAATATTTATCTACCAATGGAACATTATGCGAGGTTCCCTCGGGGAAGTGTAGTACTACTCAAGAAAAATTCTTTTCTGGCAGCAAACTGACTGATTTCCCGTCGAATTCGATGTGAATTTTACCCTTATCCATAATCTTCTGAAGTTAAAGAGTAAAAGAGAGTGCCCTCATCTTAGTTTTGTCATGTGACTTCAAGTACATGAGAGCATGAGAATACCACTAGCCGTACTAGCAAGTCACTCATGTAACATGGCACACGTTCCATTCAGTGTTGGTGGCGTCGCCACGTGACGGGTGTTCCGATCCCTCTGATGGAGACATTCTATGAGAAGCACGTTCATTGAACGGAGAACTGAAATCGCATCACGTAGATTGGTGTGAGAATGCGAATTGAACCATTTCTTGTTCCTCAATACGTCATTATGGCTTGGGAAACCTTTATGTTATTTCAATACGTTTATTATCTTCAGAATTTTATAGTTTGTTGATTTTGACTTCAACATTTATTTATACGGTATGTTCTGTTTAAGAAAAACTTGTAAAATGTGCACGGAGCAGAGCAGAGAGAACGTTCCCCTCTGATCAGGGGCCCGTCAGATGTTCGTTGATGATTAGAATTAGAAATACCAAAGAACGGAAGTAACTTTAGATAGAGAGGAAGAAACTGACTACAAGAATGGGCGAATGTTGTGAAAATCACTAATTTTTTGAGATAAAGACAAAAGATACGGCGGTTGACATCCAGGCATATTTATTAACTGGTTAGTCACAATAATTCAGAGAAATAATGAATGTTTAATTTTTACTACGGCAATACTGAACATTTTCTAAAAATAGTATTAGTTCATTCAATAAAAAGTCCCAAATTAATAATTTTGTGAGTCTGACGTGAGTTTACTTTAAAAATTAGTTAACGATGTACAAAGTATGTTATTTATTACCATACTTTGTATAAGAAGAGATACCCTGGAGGAAAACCTGGGGAGGGGAAGTGAATGCCAAAAGGAGGGGTAGTTTGTAGGTGGATTCCTCAAACGAAGATCTCTGTAGCGAAGCTCGAAGCATGCCACTCCAATCAACAAGTGGAGTCACAGCTAAGCCCAAGGAGATGTGGAGGCTTAATCTGTAAATGTGTACATTCTGTGAAAACAAATATGTACTAAAGAAGTATGAAAAAAGGAAATCAGTAAAACTTTACCTTCAAAAATAGATATGATATTAAGCAATTTTTTGCCCCAAAATAATAAAAGAAAACAGGAAAAATGATTGTAAAAGGTCCCCAGCGATTCTACTGTGAAAAATATTACGAATTTGTATCACTTTTGTTGTAATTGTCTGTATACTAACTGTACAGCTTTGTGTTCTAACCAGCCTTAAGATGATGCCGTTCTCTTTGCTTATGGTAAGTTTCACTGTAATCACCTAATGTTCATTTGAGTTGTTGCCACGTAAACATGGCTGTGCCACTCTCTGCTTGCACCAAAAAAGAACAGGATTTCATTATTCTTTAAAGAAAGGCTTTCATTATCCAAGCTGAAAACCTCAGTATTAAAGAAAATGACTACGCTTCGATCCAATTTACACGCTTCCTTTTAGCGTACAATTCCCAGAATTTAAGTAAACGCGCGCATGAGCACAGTGGCTTCTGTAGAGATAGAACTGGTGTACTCACGGGCGCGTTCACTAAAATTACCGAAAACGTTCGTCAAAGGGAAGAGTGTAAATCGGATCTTAAAGGAGCTCATTCAACATGACGATACTCTGTGTTTTTAATTCGCCTTACCATTTCTCCTGTGTGTATTACAGGGAATATTTTCTTCCGCGATAGAGCATCGTTGTCAAATTTGCGATAGAATAATGTTGTATAATTAAAGTTTCTTGACATCCTAAGCAGTTGCGTAGCCAGGTTCATAGATGTTCCGATGCAGAAATGGGGCTCATATCTGCAATAAACGTGAAATTAAATCAAATTACTATAAATGTAAGGTGGGTGTGAAGAAAATAAGCATGGGGTTCAGTTAGTTCCATCCCTGGGACCGCGTTAAGGACCTTTCATTTGCAGGGACCGTTGTGGTGCTCCAGTTGCACTGGTCTAGTTACACCCTTGCTCCTAAGGATGAACGATAGATCCGAAGGATGGCCGAATTTGTAATTTATTATTATATATTTGGTTGCTCTCTATCATAAAACAACACTTAATGATCAAATTCATTTTATATATTTTTTGTAATCAAAGAGATCTTGATTATACCTAACGAATGCTGGTTCATATTCGGAAATAGAACGTCAATCAACGTCTTAATCATCATGGAACGCATCCAAAATTCGCGAGGGGGTTGATAACAACCCCGTTGAGAACGTTTGCTTTAGACCAAGAGATATGGTAGAATTTAGCACTTTTAAGTTTTAAAAATAGCATTTTGATAATTAGACTACAGCATTTTATAGAGTTATAAAAATTAAGATTTAGCATTTTGTAGCATTTGTTGAGAAAAGTATTAATAAGGAAAGAATCTTTGAAATGAAAATTTATTTTCGTCCCTTTTAGATATTATTATTGAAATCAGGAAATACGGGAAGCTAATTTAATATTTCTCCTTTTGTGAAATTCAACAAATAATAAAGCGCAAAAAGCACAGAAACGTAAAAAGCGTAAGAAGTAATGCGTGCGCCGTAGCCCTAGGGGATCCCCCTTCTTCCCGTGACCTTCTCCATAATAATAATAATAATAATAATAATAATAATAATAATAATAATAATAATAATATGCCTTTATTAATATGGCGAGGCTCGGGCCATCAGGCCCGCTCTTCCGCCTAACCACATGTCATAAATATACAGAGTAATGTAGTAAAAGTTATGTAGTAATAATAAAAGTATTAAAAAGTAATGTTATCTAAAAAATTTAAATGTAATATAATCTACAAGTGGTAAGTAGTTAGTGGAAAGCAAACGTTATTTAAAGCAACTTATAAATAGACATCAGAGGTTGCATGCATACAATGTTACAATAATAAGTTTGAAATAATTTTAAAATCAAGTCTGAGATTAAAAACACAATTTGAATTAAATAAGATTATGTGCTTTACATATCTGCGCGCTACGCGGCAGCCTGGTATTCACCCCGAGCGACTGTGATCTATTAATACAGAAAGACACCATCACCCGCCGCTCGATCCTGGAGGAAAACCCGCTAGTCGGGGAAAAACCCACCAGGCAGACTGCGTCCTAATACAATGGAAACTAAGCTAACATGAAGTAACGGGTCTTTGGGATGGTATCCTCCGCTGCGGTCCATGCTGCAAAGGGTCATTTTCTTGTTTAAATCCGCCTCTGCTCCTACGGATCAAGGTACAGTTCCAGCAGTATCAAACAGGTCGCAAGAAAATAACATTTTTTTTACAAAAGAAACATTAATGTTATTTCTAAAACATATTAATCTTAACACTCCTAAGGAATAGTTTTTATTTGACCCGTAATCTGCGGTGCTTTAAATTGCAAAATGATGTATTTTACTTTGTAAGAAAATCATGCAGGCGAATCTTAAAAGATGTTAATAAGGAGGAGTTTTTAATATTGGAAGGCAAATTATTCCATTCCCAGGCTACAGTAATTGCGAACGATTTATTGTAGTAGTTGGTTTTGCTTTTTGGAATACAGAGTAACTGGGATTTCTGAAATCTAGATGATTTAATATATACAAAATAATTTGTTAAGTATGTCGGGGAACCAATTTTTAGCATCTTCATTAAAAGACAAAGGCTGTGATACTAACGCCTATCCTTTAGTGTTAATATTTTGTGCTGTTTATAAACTCCAGAGATGTGATCGTATTTTTTTGTTATAAATGAAACGAATATAGGAATTTTGAGCCCTCTGTAGAGTTTGAGCGAGCGAATCTTTCAAATTGTTATATACAATCGAAAGTAGTCGAAATGAGGACACAGCAGGGTTTTTACCAACATTTCTTTCGTATAAGTAGGAAGACATTTATCGATATATCTAAGGGTTTGCAAAGAAGCATAAACTTTGCGACAGACATTTCGGATCTGATATTCCCAACTTAGATGATAATCAAGTATTAAGCCCAAATTTTTGACTTGCGTATGACGAGGTACTACAACATTGCCTAGAAGCACATCAGGAACATATGAACCTTCAAGTTTCTTATGCATTTGAGAAGAGCCAATTATGATGGTTTGTGATTTTATAGGATTTAAATTGAGTCCGTTTCTCATTGACCTTTTGACTATAGATGAGAGTTCATTATTTAATTTATTTACTAACATTTCTACTATGATGGTTTTCCGGAGATATAAATTTGCAGGTCATCCGCGTACATATGATGACTACATTCCGTAAGTTCGCTTGGTAGGTCATTCATGTAAATTAAGAAGAACAGTGGTCCTAACACGGATCCCTGAGGTACTCCTCGGAGGAGAGGTTTTGGATTGGAGTGCAGATCGTCAACTACTACAATTTGTTGCCTATTGTAGAGATAGCTTGCAATCCAAGAGATGGTGGAATCAGAAAAACTTAGATTTTTGCACTTCGCTATTAAGATGTCGTATTCTACAGAGTCGAATGCTTTACTAAAATCTAAAAGAGTTAATAGAGTTACGAGGCCATCATCTAGCGCTTTTCGTATGTCTTCAGTTACTTTCAATAAAGCGGTTTGTGTGCTCCTACCTCCTCTAAAACCGGATTGAAAGTTATCGAGCAGATCTGAGTCGGATAAGTGTTTTACAATCAGTTTTCTAACATTTTTTTCAAGAACTTAAGACACTGTCGGCAATATACTAATTGGGCGATAATTGCAAGACGCCGAGGTCAGTTCAGATTTTGGCAGGGGGCGAACATGTGCAAGCTTCCACGCTTGAGGAAAGGTTCCCGTTGTTAATGAGAAATTAATTAAATGCGTGAGCGCCGGAAGGGCAAATGGTAAAACAAATTTTAATTGTTTGGCTGTGATACCATCGGAGCCATTTGCATTTGATTTTAGTGAAAGAACCATTTTACTAACTTCTTGATGATCAACGTTATGGAAGTAAAATTTATCCCTGATAGCAGGTGAGTTGCTTGAAAGTCTCTGTAATGTATTACGCTTGACAGAAGGTGGTATTGGTTTTGAAACATTTACAAAGTAGTCATTAATATCATTCAAGGGCAAATCGATAGAAATATCAGAAGAATTTGCTTTCGTGATTCCGAGGTCTCTCAGTTTGTTCCAAACGTCTTTTGTGTTTGTATTTACTTTAAAGACATCATGATAATATCGAATTTTTGCGTTTCTAATTTTTTGTTTTACGGAATTTCGTAACTTTTTGTACTCTCTTTCGTTTTGAGAGGTTTTATTATACTTGAAGCGATGATAAGCTGAGTCGCGTTCCTGCATGAATTGCTTTAATGTATTTGTAAGCCATGGGGCCGCGGGACATTTTTCCATGGTTCCAAGGACGCGTTTTCCATGGTGCATGTTTATCGAAAAGGTCGGATATAATTTAGTTGAAGACTTCTACTTTACTATTAAGAGATGTTTTATTATAAACGTCATGCCAAGGAGGTTTGGCACTGTCTTCGAACATAGCCTCAGAATTAATATTTTTGTAGTCACGGTAGCGGGTCATTTTGTGCTTATATTGGGGGTATTTTATAGAGTACACCATCAATAGCAAATCATGCTTTGATACTCCCGAAACAGATATCTGACCGTACATTAATACTTTCGAAGGTCTGACACAATCTGATCTATCCACGTTTCAGCTGCTAATGATAAGTGAGGAGGGCCAAATTCTAATATTTGTAAATTGTATGAATTAAAAGTATCAATAAACTTTTCGGCCGAGTTTGTGAGCGGTACCTTCAGATCGCAATTGAAATCACCCATGATTATGATATCCTGATATTTACTTGCGAACTGCGAAAGGGGAATCTCTAATTCGGATAAAACTCCCGTTTTCGGGGGCCAGTAGACAACAGCAAGAAGTAAACGTTTCACTCCAATTTGGATTTCTGCAAACATATATTCCATGCCAGGTAAAGAGGATGTGGAGTGAGCGACTACTTTAACCTTAATGTCATTGCGAACAAACAATGCGACCCCTCCACCCGTCTTTTCTTTTAAATTGCTTTTAATTACCGACCTATCATTCCGAAGGAGTTTATAATTAGATACCGATACGAGTCCTGATTTTATTGTAGATTTTAGCCATGTTTCGCTTATTAATAAAAGGTCTGGTTTCGTTTCAGTTATAATATTTGAAATGTCACAGTAATGTTGCTTAAGTGATTGGGCATTTACGTGGAAAACAGACAAGCCACGAGGGAACTGAGACAAAGAAATTTGTAAATCCTGGGGGTTGCAGGGCTACTTCGAGCGGGTATGGGACTTTCCACGGGGCTGAGGTGAGCCAGTACCCTTTCCACTTCCGGATTAGCACTAAACACAGGTACAGAGTTCCTGGAACGCGTGTACTGAGGAAAAGGCGGTGTTAAGATTCGTTGCCACATTTATGAAAATATCTTCGGTGGAAAAAATCAAAAGCAATAAGCAGAAAGGAATCGGAGTTAAATAAGTTGCTTACAATCACACGTGGGGCACTAACTACTTAGAATTAGTCTAATTATTATAAGTTTCTTATAACTAATAAATATTCTAGGATAATAGTTAACTATAATTATAAAAATAAGGACACTAGTGAAACAAATAATATAATTAAATGTTGTAATATAAAATAATATAATTCTAATATTGGTAATAATAAATTAGAAGTAAAAGTATTAATAGAAAATATCATGATAATATTGATAATAGTAATAGTAATTCAATAGCACTATAAAAATTAGCAAGAGACGAAAAAAATTAAAAAAATATAATTAAAAATATTTTTGTTTTAAAAACGAAAAATAGTACATAGTCTTTATCCTAGTTATGTATACTATCCAGTTCTGCTATAGTTCTGACGCGAACTTTGGTATTTCTCACCTTTACGATGACGACACCATCTGTTGTCCAAACATTCTGTTGGCCGAAACGTTCTACAGCCTTTTTTAACACTTCCAGCCGCATCCTCGTCAGGTCCTCCCGAATTGTGATACCCGTTTTCTTCAGATTTCTTTTTGAGGAAAACATTTCCCGGCGCTTCCTATAACTGATGAATTTTACAATTATAGGTCGCGTACCACCAGTCGTTTTCCGGCCAACTCGATGACTGCGATCAATATCGCTTAGATCTAATTGAACACCTATCTTTTTAGCAACATTGATTGCAATGCAGTCGGTGTCCTCACCATCACGCTCGGGTTCCCCAAAGATCCTTAGGGAGTTTCGCCGCTGGTACTGCTCAAGTTCGTCAGTCCGCTCTTCCAGTAGAAGTTTGAAATCATCGATCTCCTTAGTTTTCTCTAATAGTTTCTCTTCGTAACGAGAAACTAACACCTCCAATTTCTTTTCCACTGCTCCAGAAACAACCTGTGCAATTTTGCTTATGAAAACATCCGATGTCAGGATGCTTTCAATAAGCGAAGCAGAGACAGTGTCATTCGCTTTAGCGTTGCGTGTGGCCATGATGTTGAAAAATTAGAGGTAAAACGAACTTACTTTTATGAAAATTACTTTTAGGAAAAAACTAAAAGTATTAACAATATATTAAAAAATTAGCAATATATTAAAATATTTTGGTTATACTTAACTTATACCAAGCAGACACGCGATGTGTGCGGCGCTCTTCACTTACGATCGTACTGCTGAACAAAACTCCCTGCTGCGCCGCTCACTGAACACTACCTGCGGTGATCCTCGGAGCTCTTAGGAAATACGTCCTCACAGCTCGGAGACCATGACACGACTGGAGGGTCCATACAGGTCCATACAGCGGACTGAAGGAGCTAAGACCCCTTGAGATAACCCTGAGGGCTCAGGCTTTCAGGATCAGTTTTTTTAATTGTTTTATTATTTTTTACTCTATTTAGTCAGAATTTACTTTGTTTTCTCAGTTTTGCTAAATTAAAATTATCAATAAACGCGGCCCCTCTCAAATTAAATATTTTCAAACATCGACTTGTCGATGACTAAAGGGAACACAAAGGAAGCCATAAAATGCGATTGAACAATTATATCGTAGATGCACGACCGTTTCGCACTTTGTTCGTGATTTTGCAGTTTGCGATCGATTTCGCATTTTTATCGCAGATTGAAAACCTTCAGAAATGTACTACACCGACGATCAAATCAAACGATCAAATAAAATTACTATTTTTCAGCGTTTGGTAACATTAAACATTTTTTTCAATTGTTAAAATTTACCATCTCTCACTATGACGATGATGGCGATGGTGAAGCCAGTAGATGAGGCTGAGAGAGGAGAGCTGGCTCCTCAGCTACATTCTTGCTGATTTAAACTGACCTCCACATCCTCAATCATCAAACTGCTGAACTTTTCTGTTGGTGGAACAGGGCGGAAAGTTTCAAACGCTATAACTACGCGGAACATTATATACTTGATTTATTAATATCTTTCAATTTGTTTGGCAATCAAGACTCAATTACATTATAAGCGACCTTAGCTATCACAGAGAAAACGGAAGCAGGTGACGCGTGATATTCCCTTGTCAGCTCCATTCGAAGTTTAAGTATCGTTCATTTTCCGCCATGGAACCCGAGGGTGATCGAATTTTCTGAATGCCCAGGCTGATTAGTACACATTTAGAGATTTTTAATAATCTCCTTTTCTTCGAAATTCAATGTTTCTTGAAGGGTCATAATACTTTAAGTTATTCATCCTATCTATCACGTTTCTTTCAGTTTTTGTAACGTGACTGGTTAACTAAGCGTTTGTGAATCAAGGCAAAATCATCCACCGCACTAGGAACCTCTCTGGTCTTTGAACTCGCACTCGCAGAACGTTGATTTGCCAGCCACTGTGTCAGCCAGGGTCCAGCTACAATTCTCAGATTGTGCTGAAAGTCCTGATGAAATTACCACCTAGACCAAAAGGGTTATCTAAAAGTTCTGCCAAGTTTAAGCCATTCCAGTTATGTTATATGGTGCAGAAATTTGGATAATTGCGCCTCAGAAAGAGAGCTGATGTTTGACATGTGGTCAGGAGAAATAGTGGGCGTGATTCCCGATTAATAAACCCTTTATTATTATTATTATTATTATTATTATTATTATTATTATTATTATTATTATTATTATTGTTGTTGTTGTTGTTGTTGTTGTTGTTGTTGTTTTGTTTTGTTATTGTTATTATTATATTAAGAGCAGAAATGAAGTTGCGGCTTCAACTAGCTGGTTATAAATTGTTATAACAAAACTGGAACCTGCTTGATGTTAAAATATAAGTGAATCTGTCAAAGACGACGTGGAGTAATATATATTTGTCTTATGTCTTTGATGTTCCTGTGAATAAACGGAGTTCTCATAAAAACTTTATATGGGCTCATTTTGCAGCAGAATAGCTTTTCGTGTCATCCTGTGATTTTCTGAAACAATGTTTTAGAGAAAATAATAAGACAACTCGACTTACCTACTTAAGATTTACGATTTTCGTAAATTTGCGTAACTTTCCCAAATTGCAATGCGCCCATTACTCAGCATCTGGAGGGGTCGGAAGTAAATTACACACACAAGTAGAAAATGATTTGGGAAATCTTGTAGTTTTCTACCAAAACGCTTACTTTCATCTTATTCACAGTAAAATTATAGAAGTCCAGAAAAAATAGTCAAAAACAAGTTCGACAGGCTTGAAAAAATAGAATGAGAACGGACGGCGTTTTGGGCACCGGAGCGTGGGCTCTACGGAAAGCGACGTCGGGCGGCGTTGTACGTCGTCGGCCGTCCTGCGCTGCCGCCCCCGCCTACCCCGCAGCGGGCGCCCGCTGCCTGTGATAAATGGCCACTCCTTATTAATTTCTGTTGTTACTCGATTAAGACAATGGCGTGGGTGATTGATTGCAACGTTCACACGTGCTGCGGGCTAATTAAAACATCACATTACGCGTTAAATCAAGCTTTAGAGTAGCGCAACATCTCTATGAGATCATAAATACTTGCGGAGATCTGCGCGCCGATAGAGCGCGGGCGTCGGGGGCCGGGAGCCGAGTGGTGAGACGGGGGAGGGGGCGGGGGCGCGGGCGACGTCGTAGGCGTGAGGCTCGGGAGCCGGCTGGAGGGGGCGGGGTCGATGGGGCGAGCGGCAGATGCTCTACTAGGGAAGAGAGACCGTTGAACCGAGCAAAGGTAGCTCCGGGCAACAATTGAAGTCACTGTAGCGCCTCCGACTTGGAGGACCCTAAGATTCTAGTTCCGACGGGGACTAGCTAGACAGCCAGGTTGTATTTAGCCGCTGTCTGGAGAGGAATTCTAGCCCTCACCGGTATTTTTACGTATCTTGGATCCACCTCAGCGAATGTCGGAGCAGTATCCTAAGAAACGGGCCAGGGACTGCGCGTGATCTCTTCCGTGTTCTCTTCCCTTACGTACACACACAACACTAAACTACCAACATATCTGGAGACCAGTTGGGAGCTTAGAGCTTGTCCTGGCTGAGGTAGTGCGCCGGTGGTGGGAGAAACGTGTTTGAGGGAAACCTCAATAAATGAAGGTAGGCGTCTGATCTTGCCAGCCAGCGTGGGAAGATTACCGCCATCTTCCAGGACAAAAACATACACTACACGTACGGGAGTAATGACCTTAGTAGTTGACGCGCCCGGAATCACTAATCACACATAAACGGGGCGTGTGTCTGTTCGTAAAAATATGAAGACTCGCTTTTCATGCGCTTCGAGCGAAAGCCTGTGGTCTTTCTTGTTACATTTACGTTTACATTTCACTTGTAGAAAACTTCGGAAATAAAACATGGTCACTGTCATTTCTAAAACAAAACATTATTTCATAATTCACTACCTAAGTATACAATATAGAACACTTCATAAAATCGTCGATCTTCGTCCATTCCACCGGAGATCCATAAAATAATACACGAGATATTCCATTGCTTAGTTTTGAATCCTAAAGGTATCTTTCAATTTCCTTATGTATTCGTATATGTTCACCTATATATTTAAAACTATTGTTATTAGTTATAAAATAATTAAATAATTATTTTATATTCTTTTACATTTCTGAATATTTCTTCGGAATTGAAATTTGTCAATGACAAAATATATTTAGTGTTCTTGTAATAACCGTATGTTGTAATAATATTGCCTCCCTGTAAAATAGCATCATGTTGGATAACAATTGATTATCAAACGTAAATAGTTGAGGTGAGAGGTTATCATATTTAAAAATATTTTAGTGAAACGACTCAAGATTTTTTTAAATTATTTCACTGGAGACATCTGACATGAGCCTCTAGGGGGAATTCCACCAACGAGAATCTCCTTCCAACAAAGAAGCTTACATTTTTTGTTGTAATTGTATTTTTGGTAAACATTACATTGTTAAGTTTACATATTAACTGTGAAATGTTTGATGGCCTTAATCTATCTTATACTAACTGTGGCGTCTTTGCCGGGGCAATGAATGACAGACGTGAACGGTTTGTAATTTATTGAGTATTTATTTGAACTATGCTCCAACACCTGAATACTATGTACAATAATTACAATAAACAATATTGACCCTTTACCAGAAGGAATGTTCCTGGTCACCACCACCGCTGGCCTGATAATTTGATATCTTATTCGGTGTGATGCACCAGTAGCCTACGTGAGCATACAAGCGAGTATGCCGCACCTCCCGTCTCGACGTAGCACGGCTAAACTCCGGCTTCGGTTCCCTGCCTCAGTAGCCTATGCATTGAAATGCCGCGCCACACGACTTCCTACTGACGCGCCCAAGAATCAGAAGCAGGAGTTTAGGTCCGGGATCCGTTTATATTACCTTTTGGGCTGGCTGAAGGAACTACGTCATCTCGCTGTTTCCGCCGACGCATTTCCACAGCCAGCCAGCCTGTCTACGGGGTTCACAAGCCCCAAGTGGTCTACGGGGTTCACAAGTGGCCAACGACGACACGGCACCCCTTCCCTTCCGCTCCCTGGATTTGCCATTGTTCAGCCCGGCGTCCCTTCCCGCAAGCGCTGTCACAACTATTTCCTCGTGCATTCCATGAGCATGAAATGCACGTGGTTAATATTTTGTCACGTTTACACAAGGCGACTGATATGACGCCACATAAATTACACTAATTTAAAATTATACATTACAATATATAAAAATAATATTAAAAATTATACTGGGAGAGGAAGCAGGAAGCACCTCAGATTAGTATTATTCCAAGTTTGCGAACATTTTATAAAATGAGTGGAGGGGATATCTGTTGTTAATTCTCGTTTGATAATTGGGGTGTTACCTAGTTTGTAGGTAAGGATGATGCTTGAATTCCAGGAAGGTCAGTGAAAAAATTGTGTGCGAAGTAGGTTATTTGGTTTTTTGTGTTTATATTTAAATCATTATGCAATTAATTGTTACTGATGAACCATGGTGCTTTTGTAATTAATCTTAAGAATTTATTTTGGTTAACTTGTATTTTGTTTAGGTTGGTATTAGCAGCATTGGTCCACATGGGACAAGCATAGACTAATGTCGGCCGGATTGTTTTGTAGAGTAATAGAGCATTAGATTTAGAGAGTTGACTGTGTTGGTTCAGTAAGGGTCGTAGTTGAATTAGTTTAGTTTTGGCTTGCTGAGTCTACCTCTATATGTTGCTTCCAGTTGAGTAGGGTATCGACGTTTAAGCCCAATTATTTTATTGTTTTATTAGTTGGTGTCCAATTGATGATGTCGTTATTTATAAAGAATGGAAGAGGGTGTGTGAGGTTTTAATGTGAATATTTTTGCTACAGATTTTGTTGAGTTCAACATTATTTTCCAGACATTTGCCCAATTTTAGTGGTTCTGAAACTGTGTTTGAAGGGTTGTTAAAGAGTTCCCTGAGATATACAGTGCAGTGTCATCGGCAAATTGAGCAGTGTTTATATGTGCTGAAGTAGGAATATCTGCTGTGTATACATTGAACATCGTGGGGGAAAGTGGAGAACCTTGAGGAAACCAGCAGAAATTTTCCTTGGAATGGAGCAGTGGCCTTCGACTGAAACTGAAACTATTCTATTTGTTATAGAGCTAAGGATAACAAATACTAGATATATGGGTGTACCTATTGAAATTAATTTAAAATAGAGAGCTGGATGCCATATTCTGTCGAATGCTTGCGAAATGTCTACGAATGCAGCGATGGTATGTTGCCTCCTTTGGAATGCAGAGTGAATATGTTCCATAAGCCTCAGTAGTTGGTGGGTGGTAGAGTATTGTGAAGTCAACTGGTGCTGTGGTATACTGCTTGTTTTCTTGATATCTTTGTTCAATCTGATGGGTATTAATTTCTCTAAGATTTTTGACATTATAGGTAGCAGGCTGATAGGTCTATAATTCTCTGCTTTTTAGTGATTCTTGTTTGGTTTTGGTATTGGGTGAATGACTGAATATTTCCTTGTCTGAGGAAAATATCCTGTTCCCAATACAGAGTTGCTATATTACTTGAAATGAAAAGCAATGGCATTCTCCGGTAGATTTATTAAAATGATTATGTTTATCCGATCGTGGTCTGGTGCTTTTTTATTTGGCATATCCTTTATAATTTTTCTTATTTCATTAGGGCATGTGAATTGTATTTGGTGGGGAACATCATTCAAGGGAGCGTAGGACATTGTCATAATTTCGCCGTGTTTGGAATAATTAGGGGAGTTAAGGGTGAAAGTGTCAACAAAGTAGGAGGCCAGTATTTCAGCTCTTTCCATTGGGGGGTATTTTTTACCATCACTAGTTGCTAATGGGGGAATACTTGTTCATTTTTTAAGAGTTTCTTAGTAAACTGCCATAGAGAGTTGTTTTTAGTATTTAAGCTATTAATATAGGAATTGTATTGTTCTTGCTTATATCTGTTTAGAACCATTTTACAAATATTATTCAACAGATTTAGTTCTTTTTTTAAAGAAGGCATTCTTAGGGAATTCCAAAGTCTTCTTGTTTTCTTTTTAATTCGGATTAAGTTAATTATATTTGTTGGGAGCGGTTTGTTATTTTGTTAACATCTAAGCTTTTTTCAGTATGATTGTTGTTAATATTACTAATTATTATATTGTTGAGGGTCATGATTGTTTAGTTAATTTCTTCGAGAGAGTTCAGGTTGTGAAATGGAGGTATGGATTTATTTATAGAACCTTTAAAGTTCTTCCAATTAATGTTATAAGTATTTAAGGTGTATGGGGCGGGGGGTTGGGGGAAGCTATTCTATGCGAGTTGATATTATTACTGGTAAGTGGTCTCTCTTCTTGTTCATGGTACGTTGTAGAAATGAATTGAGTTTTAATATGTGTGACTGCTATGTCAAGTATGTCTGGACTTTTGTTTGGATCATATGGGAAATAAGTGGGTTTAGTTGATGATAATATGTTGAGATCCAGGCTCATTTTTATGTTATATAAGTATTTACCAGCGGGATTCGAAGTGTTTAGAATGTTGATCACCTGCAATAATGAATGGATTTGGTAGATGTAATATTGTGGAGATGTTGCTATTTTTGATTTTTATATTCGGAGGTTTGTAAGCAGTTACTATTGTTATTGTCATGTTATTATTATACTTTACATTTATTGCTGCTGTTTCGAGTCCGAGCGTATGTGGAAGAGTAATCTGGTAATGTGGTATAATGCATTTCATTAGTATTAATACTCCTCCTCCTTTCGAGTTTTGTCCCTCTGCTTTGATTGTTTTTTATCCCTGAACAAAAAATGAGGATTCTTGGTTGAGATGCGTTTCTGTGATGCATGCCATATCAATTCCGTTAGCATGTAGGAAGTGTGGTAATTCGTCATTTTTGTTGGTAATGCCATTGGCATTCCAATTTAATATAATTATATCATTATGGTGATCCAGAATTGTTGCTAAATGAAATAACAATTGATTGTTGGATATTCTATATAATTGTTGGTATTAATGCATTTATAAAATTAATGATGTGATTGGTTATAAACTGAGTGATGTTTTGTATGAATGAGTTACCAATATTGAAATTGTTGTAGTTTCTGTTTGTCTGTTGGTTGTTATGTTTTGGTGATTTGTGTTTGTTGCGTCTTGTTGGTGGTTGATATTTGTTGCATGTGAAAAATTAGGTATGTTGGTTAGTTGTAGTATTGGATAGTTTGTTGTATTGAACTGCGGGAGAATAAGATTGTTTCGAAGTCTGTTATTTGGATTATTTCTTTTACTTTCTAAAATATTTCGATAATATGGACATTCTACTGATCTGAGGTCAGCCCTATGCTTCCCGAGACAATGTTTACATGTAGGAGTGGAGTTCTTATGTTCACAGTTTGATGATAGGTGATCACCTGCACAAAACACACACGAATTTGTATGATTGCAATTATTTTTACTCTGTCCAAAGTCTAAACACCGCCAACATTGTAGGGGTCCTCTGTTTTCTTTCTTCTTTCTGGATTCACAATGTTATAGTCTATTTGTGTTATTTGTAACACATCCTAGATGTTATGAGTTCTATCAAAGTCTACTGCCACTACTGGGATGGGGGAATTATTTTTATATAGTCGAGTAACGTTTGTAGCAGAATTGAATTTGTCATTGATTTCGGCTAATATTTCATTTTTTGAGATTGAAGGATGAATATTTTTGATCACTATTGATTATTTTTTACTAATTTTATCCGAATACGTGTGAAATTGTTTTTTGGTGGACAGGAAATATTTAATTGCTTTTCGGAAGTCGGTCACTGATTGGAGTCCAATCTTTTGATTTTTGAATTCTGTAGTAGAGTTGGATGAGACGTTAAATTTTATTTCATTAGCGAGGGAAACTTCAAAATTTTCAAAATTAGTGACAAAAATTGGTGGGATTTTATTTCCGTCACTTATATCACCTGGGTTCTCTTCGCTTAGCCAACTAAATCTATTTTATATTTCTACATTGTATTGACTTTGTAGGTTCGACCCTGCCAGAGGCTGGTTGTCTGTTGTTTCACATTCAAGGTCTGTTATCATTGTCCTGGTACGCTTTCCTTGGGACATTACCTTGTTATGATGCGGTTGGATTGAAGCATGTCTGTTGTGAATGCATTCGTTCCTCGGGCTGGCCTGATGATATTCGTGTAACGAATTTCGGGCTTCACTGACCATTCGCCCTGTGCTGGACAAATCTTGTTCATTCAACTACTAAAGCGCTAGTAGAGAATAATTATGACCTCTGAACACTATTTCGAGCACAAAGTTCCTTCAGAGTGATGTTGAGTTGCACTTTCACACTGAACGATTCTAGCTGCTGTTAGCGGAGCGACTGCACTGGCCCGCAGCTGAAGCGAGAATGGGGAAGCGTTAGATGCTCAGATTTTGTTGGGATTTGTTATCTCCCATTTATCATTCCAAATCATTATCATAGCTACTTTGCCTATTTTCAGGTGATAACGTCACGTAGCTGAAAACTCAAATCGTTTTAACGGATCAGTAATAGTCTCGCAATTATTTGCCGTCAGCGAATAATTCATCGGGAAATTCGAGAACTGCTTTTGCCGTGTCCTAGTATTCGTAACTCGTCGGGAAGCGACGGCTGTTTCGACCGATTGAGGTGACTCAGGGCATCAACTGATGTCACTGCAGTGTCTTTGAACGGGAGGACCTAAGGTACGACTCAGGGCAGTCGACACTGTTTGGATAATTAGGTCGAATTCATGCTCTATCCAGAGACTTCTAGCGGTCGAAGGCTCTGATCGGTAGTTTTCCGTGTTTCTCCGATCAACATTAGGCGAATGTCTGTGCAGTACTCGAACAAACGAAGGAAGCGAAGGACTTAGCGCGATATTTCTATACTCTTCCTTGACCTATTACACCACTTACACTTACATACACTACACTACCGCATATGACGGGAGACCAGTCGGTCTCTTAGAGCTTGTCCCGACTAGGGTGGTTGGAGACGGGAAGGCACAGCAAGTAGACGTGTAGATCAACGCCGAATTTCGACATCCAACGTGGGAAGAACAGCGCCCCCTCCCGTGATAAAAGCATCCCCTCCACGTTCGGGACAAATGACCTGATGTGGTGTCGCGCCCGGAAACCATAAAAATTCGATCAATGAGTCAACAATTGTTCGTCCGCTGGCATGGTGCGTATTTCACAGTGCGTGACCGCCGCGCCGCGCCGCGGAGGGGCAGCATGGAGCGGGGGGCGCGGGCGCGGGCACACCGGCCGCACTTTAAATTAATGTTCCTTCTCCCGCGCCGCCTTCGCCGCCGCCGCGCAGCCCCGCGATACGAGATACGGCGCCAGCCCGCCGCTCGCCGACCGCCGCTCGCCGCCCGCCGCTCGCTGCTCGCGGGGGGCGGGGGCGGGTGCGGGTGCGGGCACGGGCGCGGGCGCGGAATCGGAGATGGAAGAGGCGGCTGGGGCGACGAGCTTTGGAAGGCGAAGGCTACTCATCGCGAGAACGCGCGCACAACTACAAGAAGACTTCTACAAATGAGGAAAGATTCTTTTGCAGTGCAGAGGAGCTGGAAAAGCTTACTTGCCTTGTCCTCCTCCATCCTTACAGTACAGTCGCAAGCGACCTCGTGTTAACAATCGCACATCAAAGGGGTAAGGGATCAGGGACGGACCCTTTTCCTCTAGATTTGAGTAGTTATTGTTGCATCTATCATTTGTCATCTATATTCTCGCGGAAAATACCGCGAAGTACAGAAATTATTCAAATTGCCTTTGCTATTCGTCGAATACTGCTAATATTTTAACACTATCTTGCAGATAATTATTATAATATAGTACATGTAGAGTTAGTTCTGAAAAAAATACTTTTAATTATACTGCAATTAATTCTGTAATGCCCCTTTGACCCCCCCTTCATTGATGTTCACCGTGTACCGGAATGACATTGGTACGCGACTATTAAGCAGAGGGGGAACGAAGGGCAGCTTCCTTGGGGAGAGAGAACCTTGAGGAGAAGGGCGGTGCTGGGCGGCGATCTCGCCGCGCTCGCGGTGCTCCGTGGGCGGCGGTGGATCTCGAGTGGGGCGTCGCACGGTGGGGCCAAATGCCAAAAAGCTGGCCAAAAGTCCAAAAAAAAAGTTACTAGATAGGGATTTTGTCGTTGCTACTTCAATAGGTTGGTATTTGAGCCGTTGAATTCCGCAATTAGTAACGGTTTCTCTCTTATACTTGAGGTAAGAGATCAGTTCAAAGTTGGGCCTCGAGCGATCGATATCGGTCAGCTGTGAAACGTGTTTTCAGAACCTTTGTGTTTCGAAGGATAGAGAAGCGTGCAGTCGGCCGAATTCAATAAAACAAAATGGAATCTATTCCTGAGAGTAAGTAGAAACATAATATGTATACTTAATTTTTTTAAAAATAATTTGTTAATGTAATAATTAACGTTGATTGTTGGCGAAAAATGAAAATGCTATAATCAAAAATTTGTGTTTAAAATGAAAAATAACTATGTGCACCGTCGTGCGGGGCTAAAAACTTAACATGACATTATTTGAAATGTTATTCTCTGTGAGAATCACAAAAAAACAGCTGCCCGTAGCTGCCGTTTTAGTGCCTGTGACAAATTTTCGTAGCGCGTGCAATATGTAGAAATACAAACTTTTGATGATTTTGTTCACCATATTGGTCCGCCATTTTGTTTTTTTAGCATTTTTATTCAATATTTATTAATCAGCATGCTTATAAACCCAAATCAACTCATTTTTAATTATAAACACGATCATTTCGTGTTAAAAATGGAAAAAATTGATGATTTGGTCCGCCATATTAGTCCGCCATTTTGTTTTTTGGCATTTTCATTCAAGGTTATTAATTAGCATCCTTAAAAATTCAAACTAACTCTTCTTTACTTATAAACATAATAATGTTGTGTTAAAAATACAAACTTATGGTAATTTTGTCCGCCATATTGGTCCGCCATTTTGTTTTTTTATGCATTTTTATTTAATATTATTAATCAGCATGCTTATAAACCCGAATGAACTCGTTTTTAATTTTAAACACTATCATTTTGTGTTAAAAATGAAGAAAATGATGATTTTGTCCGCCATATTGGTCCGCCATTTTGTTTTTTTTGGCATTTTCATTCAAGATTATTAATCAGCATCCTTAAAAACCCGAATGAACTCATTTTTACTTATAAGTATGATCATTTTGTGTTAAAAATACAAAATTTTGATAATTTTATCCGCCATATTGGTCCGCCATTTTGTTTTTCGGAATTTTTATTACAGATTATTAATTAGAATGATCATAAACCTCTGAATACAAAGTTTCAGTCAAATCGTACAACGCTTTCGACTTTTGATCAGCTTTTTGGCATTTGGCCCCACCGTGCGTCGCCTTGCAAGCGGCGCCTTGATTGAAACTTCAGCTGCCTCTGCCGCCCCAGCCGCCCGCGACAATGGGCGGACGGAGCGAAATACACACAGCCGGAGTTGGCTGGACGTAATGAGAAACTCGGTGACGCTTCCTAAGCCGTTTACCTACTTCTCCAAAAAGGCATAGCTCCACTGCGTCCCGTCCTGATTTCCTCCTTAGTATGAGGATTGATTTCTACCTTTTCCGTGGTCTGCTTAGAATCACATTCATCGTTCCACTTCTGTTTTCGAGAATCATTTGCATGTCATTTTAGAGCACTTCCAACGTAGAAAACCTCCGCTAAAGTTTGTGGAAACAAAACACGAAATCGCCTAACACGTGCATCTTCATCCTCCACTGACATAACATACACAATTCCAAAGATTCTGCAATGTTCACTAGACTGGTGTGAGAACATCTATTTGCGCTTCTTATGTAAGCAAACTTAACTAAAATATTTATTCCTTCCGTAACATTGGATGAACAAAACGGAATGGAGTTGGGCTATATCTTCTCAGGAAACGAAAACTGAAAAGGAATTTGCTAAGAAGCAATGGTGAGGGGAAATAATGGCCGCGGGTTGCAATCGGACGATTCCCCATTCATTTTCTCCCGGTGCTGGACAAAGCACACGCGCTTCTTTTCCTCGTGGTTCTCTTGTTTTCTTTTGGCTCTCGTGATTCTGCTCTCGGATTCTGAGTCATCATTCTCACATTTTCATCTCCTTTCTCCTCCAGGAAGGTGTGTCTCAGCTGTGGAGGTGGAGGTCGTTTGAAAGAGATTCCTGGCAGTTAACCTCCTTACTCCCGATGCACACGCTTCCCTGTGACGAATGATGTAGATCAGGTCTTATGAATACTTCCCATAGACCTTGGAAAGATGTGACAGCGCAATATTGAACATGAAACTAACTCTATGAAACGAAAGCCGAGAATGCGGGAGGAGATCCTTTTTTGTTACATTTTTATTCACTTTTCAAACTTCATGGACATTTTGTAATGATTGAACGATGCGATTTCAAACTGTTTTTACAGAACATGTACTTCCGTCCGACTTTGAAGATTGGAATTGAATTACAGTTGTGTAAAAAATGTTTAAAAAACAAAGACATGTTTGTGAATTTCACTACAGAAATGTTGAGTGATAGTTACTGAAGTTACATAGTTACTGAACATTCTCTTTACAAATTAATATAATTAGTCAATACAAACAATACCTATACTACAAATACTTAATTACTTTAATAAATATACAAAAATTAATTTACTTTAACAAATTAATTGTATTTTTATTAATACAAAATTAATTTGCAATTTATACATTCTATGTTGAAGTACTGGGTCATGTATTAGAATGTCTGATGTTTCATGGAAACTAAAGCGTCGCGGACCTTGCTAATATAATTTCATTGAAAAACCGTGTTTCCGTTGTCTGAAAGGTGTTTTCATGTAATTGTCGGTTACGCCATGAAGTTAAGTATATTTAATTGACAGATTGCAGATAGGTGCCGTGGGCAGTGAGACAAGATGCGTGCTTGCTTTCCAGGCCATAGGTCGTGTCTGTCCTCTTTCTATTCGCGGACGAGTGCCCCGCACGCGACTGCAGCCACAGGAAAAGCGACGACTGACGGAAGTATGCTTGCGATCAATGGCCACACTTGCGCTATTTTGCTTCATGCAAGTTATTAATGTGATTTTTTCTGTACACATGTGTATTAAATCGACTGCTTGAGGTATTTCGCTCTTGGTACACTATTAATGAACTCATGATGCGCAATGTTTCCGTTGCTTGTTTTATGAGCCTTTAATGCGTTGAATAAAAACGCAGGCGAGGAGTTACCTGAGCGCGCGCCTCTTTGTGACGTCATAAACAGGAACTGGTCTGCTCGTCGACTTCCTCGCAGGGCGTGAGGTCGAGCCCCGGTCGTCCACGCGTCTCGCGTGCTACGCAGTCGCCTTATGTCAAGAGCAGGGAACAAGCCTGATCATATGACTGCGCAGTCTGCAAGTGGAGCTGTACAATAGGTATCGCAATTAAGAAAACTAGTGGGACCAAGATTTGAAATTGTGGTATGTTCCTACGAAAAGAGTTAAAGATCCCCTGGCCTTCGGGCGAAAAGATTAATACGCGTGGTTGGCAAATAGCATCATCAAAAGCTGACCAATTGAGTTTCTCTTTTGGAATCGATGATTGGAGTGAGAAATATTGTACTGTATCATGCTTGATTTTGTAACCTTGTAACCCTGTAACTCAGGAAGTAGTCGTGACTATCAACTTAATTTTCTATCTTATCAAAATTTTATTTTTATCATTCTCATCACATCTACTCTGAGAGAAAGAGAAAGGGAGAGGGGGAGAAAGCTATGTAATGTTGCGGGGAAAAGTGCCAATTTTTCAACAAAAAAGATTTTGAAGGCACCTGATACAAAAATAATGAACGTTTCTTCTCGTCCCCCTTTCTTCGCCTTTGATATTTTACTTTCTAAAAAATACGGTGTAGTCAGAATCTACTTTTTGTTGGTCATCAACACTTAAAAAGTTATTTTTCCATACTGTCTTTTTGTCTATCTGTCTCTGAACAGCACAGAGCCTAATCTGTAAGAAAAATTTTCAATAAAATGAACATTGCTAAATTTGAAACGGATCTTTTAATGTTTGGGAGTACTTGACGTTAAGTCCAATGGCATTTCAGAAATTATCTTAAAAGTGGTTCCCATTAGAAAAAAACGTTTGATCGCTTACATCAAAGTCGCTAATAAAGATGATGGAGGTTCTACTTTCAATAAAACCTTTGAATTTTGATTGCAAGTGAGTAACGTAAATCGATTGTGAATCATCCCAAATTTTATAAGCAGTCTATTTATGCCATTACATTATACCAAACTGTCATTGCAAAAAGAGGAATAATGAAGCTGTTTTTTTTCGGAATGAAATATTAGTGATTGGTTGTAAGAGATCGTGAAGACAAGATCCAAGTAATTCTTCTTGCCTCTTTGAAAAATTTAGATCTCTTTCATGATCTTTCAGTCGAGTTTGCGACAATGGCTGCGGTTGTAGTCGTGCCCGAGATGGTGCGAAATAAAGAACTGCATTGATCTTCGTGGTCTGTTGGTTTGTCACTAGGATTGTCTGTTTCATATATTATTGTCCATTCACTGGGTTAGAACCAGAATGCAGAACTGGGCGCATTGGAGATTCCGAATTTGGATACGAAACTATGTGTTTTGATTTTCTTGACATTACTGTTACTTTCGTTAAACAAAAGTAGGAATCTGTAATGTGATCTCTAGGTTCTACAAATGTAGTACAGCAAAAGCCATAGATGGCTGAGCATGCAATCAGCGTCTTAAACAGTGGGAGCAACATGAGCAATAATTCTGTGGTGACCAACACCCTCATTTACCTTTCATTCAAAATACAACTACTTTGTCTTTTTGACGATCGGAGAAATGAAATGTCTTTAAGACTTAGTGATAGACTCGCCACACGCAAAACAGAAAATATTTGATGAATTAACAGACTTCCTAGACATCGTTGGGTATGAGAAACACAAGAACACGCACAAACAGCATGATTCACGTTAGCGGATTTACACAACTTCGAGAATAGAAACTGTGTTTTCTCACTCTCGATTTACTGACGTAAGTGCCACTTTCCTTCACCTACCCCAAGTGTCTACCTCCCCCATCCGTCTCCACTCCCAACTCTAGACAATAATTCCTAGAATAACGGAAAGTTATAAGCGCCGCGACAACATAACGCAGCCGAGAGCAGATAAAAATGCGTTTCCAGAAGAAAGTATAGATGATCGCGAAAAATGGTTTTCACTATTGTCATTAGGGCACTAGCAATCACGTATTTTTGTCCTGAGGCAAATTTCATTGTCGCACTGTGTAATAAAGCATGGGCTTGATTTTCATTAAAACCTCTGGCATTCCCAAAACCGGTTAAGTTGATTTTTTAAGAAGCTTTGCATATTCAATATTGAAGCAAGATAATGTGTAGGCCGTCGTGTAGGTCAGCGGGGAAGGTCACCTTCACCTTTTGCGATAAAATAAGCACCACACTTATGGGACTGATGAGCATATCATTTGACGTGGTCGGAATTACCAATCAATCCTCAAGCTTCCATTGAATATTCATCAGAATTCATTTTTGCAGGGATGATATGTGAGCGCGAGCCACGGATGGATCAAACGCTGAGAATCGTGGCATGCCACGCAGCGTTTTGTCAGGGCTCAGCAATGGCGGGCGCCGAAACGCCGCTGCGCCACATGTGTGGGTGTGAGTGGTGATTGAATGCGTGCGTTACGCCGTGTTGAATATGACCGCGGGCGGTACATGTTGGAGCCTGACGCTAAGGGGCACAGGGTTGACGCAAGGAATGGATTAGGGATGGGGAACGCCGACAAAGGAGAGGAATGGTAAATAATAACAATAATAATAACAATAATAATAATAATAATGAACAAGAAGAAAAAGAAGAAGAATTAGAAGAAATAGAAGAACAATTAGAAGAAATAGAAGAACAATTAGAAGAAATAGAAGAAAAATTAGAAGAAATAGAAGAAGAATTAGAAGAATTAGAAGGAGAATTAGAAGTAGAAGACAAATACATCAAAGTTTAGAAACAAATAACAGTTTTACAAGAAAATATCCTATCATACATACAGAAAATCATACAAAACACGTGTTGTTATTTCTAGTGTCGCCACAGATCGTGAGCGCGACTTGAGAATGAAAATACATAAGAATTTGGTAGCTGCAACGACTTGGAATGTACACTGGACGTATGTATATTATTATTACATAAATTGATAGCTCTTGATCGTAGAAAAATATTTGAAAGTGAAGAATTGTTAGATATTTAATGAATTATTATATCATGAATGAAAGAATTAAAAAGATTCGATAATAACGTTCTCTTCTTTGTGTCCTCCATATTCTAACGTCGAAAATTTACGTTTTTTACTTTCTCTTACTCTGTAAACTTTCAGTTAATTTCTGCTTCCCAACCTTCAGTACATCCGCACTTCCATGTGCTCACATCATTTTAGACCCACATTGTCATAACGCGATGTTCTGTCTTGATTCATTTCTTTCCAAAGATCATGTACATGATAGATGTGCAATAGCTGTTCATGTATTGGGCGACACATTAGAAATTTCCATAAAATAATTCTTTACGTATTATTACCGATTGTGCCAAAGCTCATATGGGGAATGTTCAACTTCATGGGAATGATTCATATAAGAACGGAAAATCTGTCCAGCTCCCAAGGATAGCATGGCAACTAATGAAAGGCAAAATCACAAATGTTACGCAGCCCGTTGATTTGGCATCCGCCGAGAATTGCTATCACACACAATATTAATTTGTTAATATTGTTAGTAATAATATTAATAATAATTTATTTCCAAAAGAATTACATGACAGTGTACAAAAACCATCACCATAAAAACAATAAGAAAGAATACCACTTTTGTTCGACTACATTACATACATTACATCCAGTTTAACTTTTCAGTAAAAATACTGGTTTTATCAGATTTAAATTTAGATATATTTTTAAATATACTTTTTATCTTATTCAGTACACTTCAAACCCTCTCTAAGTACTTTTTGTACTTGTCAGAGACGGGTGTGTTACATTGTACGTTTGTTTTGTTTTTCGTTTTTTTCTTTTTCGTATTACCGTTGTTGATTACAGTTCACCCATCATCTGTACTGTTTGCTGGTTACTGTATGATGCGTGAATTGTTTCTATTGAAATTTAGATTTTTTCCAAGGAAACTCAACAGACAAGAAGAAATCAAAATCATAAAATTATCTAAAATAACAAATAAATTGTAAATAAATAAAAAGAGATGTCAGTTGGCAACAGGCTAAAAAGAAAATTAAGTTATTCTTACTTAAGATTTTGAAAATTTGCAGTGACAAATCAACAAGCAAAACGAAATGAAATTATTATCTAAATTAACAAATCAAGAAACAGAAAGAACTTATTAGCCAAATTGCAGCTGATATTAACATCAGTTGAATTGTCCAATTATAAATAGTTAGGAACAACTAATAATTGTCATAATTGCTAGTTGACAAATTACAATCAAATTATTATCTAAAATATAAAACAAAAATAAAATAGAATAATCAAATAAAAAAACAATAAAACAGAATGAGAGTAACACGAACATTATACGTTATTTTCAAATTATCATCTTGTGATGACAGCAGTTTACAGTATGAAGATTTGGTTGTACATAATTAACAACATAAAATCTTGAAATGACGAAACTCAACAAGCAAAAAGAAATCACAATCATCCAATTATTATCTAAACTAATAAATGAATTGTAAAACAAAAATGAAATAGAATAACCAAATTAAAACCAGAAAACTGAATTAGAGTATACATTTCTTACTCATTAGCATCTTGTGATGACGGTAGTTTACAGTGTCAGTGAAAATTTAGTTGTACATAATTCACAATATAAAATCTTGTAATGACAGTATAGCAGTTAATAACTGGCAAAAATGAGAGTTATGTTATACGTAATTCACATATTAAAAACTTGTAATGACCTATATACTCCTGAGCTTTCTATTTTTATGTCATGCCTAGTATCTTGTGCACCAATCTTTTAATTTTTTTCAATTCCCTTTAGATGTAACTTCTAATATTTCATCCGGCCTTTATCATGGCACCATTTTGAGAATGGTTGTGTTAAGCTCTCTCCAAATTTATTAAAAGTCTCTGGAAATATGAAATTGTGTTTTTTTAGTTTCATAGCTATGCCCATTGATTTTTCGTATTTTTCATTTAAACATTTTTTTCCAGAATTTGAAATTCATACAGTTTTTAACACTCATGATTCCATGCATTGCTGCACTTCTTTGCAGGGTTAGGTATGTTATGCGCATTTTTTCACTGAGGCTTTTAATACATTTATTTTGTAGGTTCTGTATAATATATACATACGATTTTGCTGCAGACCCCCACACTCAAATCCATACCTGATCAGAGACTCTATTAATGAGAAGTATATAAATTTGAAAATGTTATAGATACAAAATCTTTAATTCTCATTAGTTTCCAAACACATGTTCTTATTTTCTTGCTTAATTCCAAGATATGGTCCCTCCAGCTCAGACTTTGATCAAAAGTTACACTTAAATACTTCAATTTGCTTACAGAATTAATTACATTATTACATTGACAGTTCTTAAAGTCTTTGTGTATGCAGTCAGCTTTGAGAAAGATTATTTTAACTTGTGCTCTTGCAATTTTTGGATCTGTGATGTGTAGTATTCTAGTCCTTTTCTCATTTATTATTAAACCATGATCATGGCACCATTTTTGGAATATTCCAAATTTCTCCTGTAACTCCATTTCTGCCTTCTTTTGGTCTCTGTTTATAGATAATAGCATCTTGTCATCCGCATAAATATAATAGGAACCATCTTCTAGATACATTTTTAAGTCATTCACAACTATTAGATAAAGTATAAGGCCTAAGAAACGTCCTAATAATAATAATAATAATAATAATAATAATAATAATAATAATAATAATAATAATAATAATAATAATAATAATAATAATAATGTTCACCCAGATGAATGTGTCGGTTAATATGCATTAGTGGCGGTTCTTCGAAATTATTACCCGACTGCACGAACTCAAAATAAAGGTCACGTGGTTGTCATGAACATTCGTATCCATGCAGCGCTCCAATATGTCTCGGAAGTAACCTAAGCTAGGTGTTACCTCTTCTTATCTCGAAAATAGATAATTTCGAGTAAATCCCTGATTGTGTTGTCGGATGCCTGCCAACAGACTCGCTTTTCTTTGACGCGCATTCAGTTATCGCGTAGACTGTCAAGTTGTGAACGCTCACACTAGACAACACTCAGAACTCTTAGAATTAGATTTGAGCGCCTTCCATCTTTAATATTATAACGAAATTGTTAGATAATTTTGATACACAATATTTCCAAGATCCAAAGAAAGTATGACTATAACAATCACATTTTAAAATTATTTCTCTATAGTATTTGAGAAACTATAACTGTTTTTGTATGCGTTTGTGCGTTCGTCCGTCACTCAGTTAGACCACTTCTGGGCACCAATCGAGATATATGAGGTGTCATTCAACGCGACACGGTCTCCTAGTAGGCAACTGATAATTTATCTTCGGACCCCACAGGAAAATTGTAAGACATGTTCAGAAACGTGTTTTTGAGTGTTTTAGCGCTGCAATCGAATTGGGTAGTCGGAAAAATTAACAAATGTCACCTAAATAGATCTATGTATGTGGTGTTGATTACATTCCAGTACCCAGAGGCACGTTTCGCTCCACGACGCCATTATGTTCTTCCACGAGGATGGCAGCAATGGTTGTTGTAGAACAAGTATTTCATGCGGAAGAAGTATCAATAGAGGTACTGATTCGAACATCAGAAGTGAAATGCTTCATTCAGATTAGAGTATTTTTAATAATAAACTTGAAAATGCCTATGTAAAGTATTACCTTGGAACTCATAAAATTTAAATAACGGCAAGTGAAAACGCCAAGAAAACCATAACTGTGAGTAATGTTAGTGAATGGAAGTATATTGGTATTCACCTTCTCTCTTTTGCAATCTTAAGCGTGTAAATACCGATTTTCAAATTAATACGGTTATCAAAATAATTCTTATTGAACATAATTAACACATTATTCACAAAACCATTCACCTTTTAATGTTTATGTAGATTTGCCTACAAAACTATTAAGAGAGCAATTATTGCAGAAGTAGAAGTGCGCACAACTTGGACGGAGTTGTTAAGAGACGACGACTGCGACGACGACGACTGCGACGACGACGACTGCGACGACGACGACGACTGCGACGACGACGACGACTGCGACGACGACGACGACTGCGACGACGACGACGACTGCGACGACGACGACGACTGCGACGACGACGACGACTGCGACGACGACGACTGCGACGACGACGACTGCGACGACGACGACTGCGACGACGACGACTGCGACGACGACGACTGCGACGACGACGACTGCGACGACGACGACTGCGACGACGACGACTGCGACGACGACGACTGCGACGACGACGACTGCGACGACGACGACTGCGACGACGACGACTGCGACGACGACGACTGCGACGACGACGACTGCGACGACGACGACTGCGACGACGACGACTGCGACGACGACGACTGCGACGACGACGACTGCGACGACGACGACTGCGACGACGACGACTGCGACGACGACGACTGCGACGACGACGACTGCGACGACGACGACTGCGACGACGACGACTGCGACGACGACGACTGCGACGACGACGACTGCGACGACGACGACTGCGACGACGACGACTGCGACGACGACGACTGCGACGACGACGACTGCGACGACGACGACTGCGACGACGACGACTGCGACGACGACGACTGCGACGACGACGACTGCGACGACGACGACTGCGACGACGACGACTGCGACGACGACGACTGCGACGACGACGACTGCGACGACGACGACTGCGACGACGACGACTGCGACGACGACGACTGCGGCGACGACGACTGCGACGACGACGACTGCGACGACGACGACTGCGACGACGACGACTGCGACGACGACGACTGCGACGACGACGACTGCGACGACGACGACTGCGACGACGACGACTGCGACGACGACGACTGCGACGACGACGACTGCGACGACGACGACTGCGACGACGACGACTGCGACGACGACGACTGCGACGACGACGACTGCGACGACGACGACTGCGACGACGACGACTGCGACGACGACGACTGCGACGACGACGACTGCGACGACGACGACTGCGACGACGACGACTGCGACGACGACGACGACTGCGGCGACGACGACGACTGCGGCGACGACGACGACTGCGGCGACGACGACGACTGCGGCGACGACGACGACTGCGGCGACGACGACGACTGCGGCGACGACGACGACTGCGGCGACGACGACGACTGCGGCGACGACGACGACTGCGGCGACGACGACGACTGCGGCGACGACGACGACTGCGGCGACGACGACGACTGCGGCGACGACGACGACTGCGGCGACGACGACGACTGCGGCGACGACGACGACTGCGGCGACGACGACGACTGCGGCGACGACGACGACTGCGGCGACGACGACGACTGCGGCGACGACGACGACTGCGGCGACGACGACGACTGCGGCGACGACGACGACTGCGGCGACGACGACGACTGCGGCGACGACGACGACTGCGGCGACGACGACGACTGCGGCGACGACGACGACTGCGGCGACGACGACGACTGCGGCGACGACGACGACTGCGGCGACGACGACGACTGCGGCGACGACGACGACTGCGGCGACGACGACGACTGCGGCGACGACGACGACTGCGGCGACGACGACGACTGCGGCGACGACGACGACTGCGGCGACGACGACGACTGCGGCGACGACGACGACTGCGGCGACGACGACGACTGCGGCGACGACGACGACTGCGGCGACGACGACGACTGCGGCGACGACGACGACTGCGGCGACGACGACGACTGCGGCGACGACGACGACTGCGGCGACGACGACGACTGCGGCGACGACGACGACTGCGGCGACGACGACGACTGCGGCGACGACGACGACTGCGGCGACGACGACGACTGCGGCGACGACGACGACTGCGGCGACGACGACGACTGCGGCGACGACGACGACTGCGGCGACGACGACGACTGCGACGACGACGACGACTGCGACGACGACGACGACTGCGACGACGACGACGACTGCGACGACGACGACGACTGCGACGACGACGACGACTGCGACGACGACGACGACTGCGACGACGACGACGACTGCGACGACGACGACGACTGCGACGACGACGACTGCGACGACGACGACGACTGCGACGACGACGACGACTGCGACGACGACGACGACTGCGACGACGACGACGACTGCGACGACGACGACGACTGCGACGACGACGACGACTGCGACGACGACGACGACTGCGACGACGACGACTGCGACGACGACGACGACTGCGACGACGACGACTGCGACGACGACGACTGCGACGACGACGACTGCGACGACGACGACTGCGACGACGACGACTGCGACGACGACGACTGCGACGACGACGACTGCGACGACGACGACTGCGACGACGACGACTGCGACGACGACGACTGCGACGACGACGACTGCGACGACGACGACTGCGACGACGACGACTGCGACGACGACGACTGCGACGACGACGACTGCGACGACGACGACGACTGCGACGACGACGACGACTGCGGCGACGACGACGACTGCGACGACGACGACGACTGCGACGACGACGACGACTGCGGCGACGACGACGACTGCGGCGACGACGACGACTGCGGCGACGACGACGACTGCGGCGACGACGACGACTGCGGCGACGACGACGACGACTGCGGCGACGACGACGACTGCGGCGACGACGACGACTGCGGCGACGACGACGACTGCGGCGACGACGACGACTGCGGCGACGACGACGACTGCGACGACGACGACGACTGCGACGACGACGACGACTGCGACGACGACGACGACTGCGACGACGACGACGACTGCGGCGACGACGACGACTGCGACGACGACGACGACTGCGACGACGACGACGACTGCGACGACGACGACGACTGCGACGACGACGACGACTGCGACGACGACGACGACTGCGACGACGACGACGACTGCGACGACGACGACGACTGCGACGACGACGACGACTGCGACGACGACGACGACTGCGACGACGACGACGACTGCGACGACGACGACGACGACTGCGACGACGACGACGACTGCGACGACGACGACGACTGCGACGACGACGACGACTGCGACGACGACGACGACTGCGACGACGACGACGACTGCGACGACGACGACGACTGCGACGACGACGACGACTGCGACGACGACGACGACTGCGACGACGACGACGACTGCGACGACGACGACGACTGCGACGACGACGACGACTGCGACGGCGACGACGACTGCGACGACGACGACGACTGCGACGACGACGACGACTGCGACGACGACGACGACTGCGACGACGACGACGACTGCGACGACGACGACGACTGCGACGACGACGACGACTGCGACGACGACGACGACTGCGACGACGACGACGACTGCGACGACGACGACGACTGCGACGACGACGACGACTGCGACGACGACGACGACTGCGACGACGACGACGACTGCGACGACGACGACGACTGCGACGACGACGACGACTGCGACGACGACGACGACTGCGACGACGACGACGACTGCGACGACGACGACGACTGCGACGACGACGACGACTGCGACGACGACGACGACTGCGACGACGACGACGACTGCGACGACGACGACGACTGCGACGACGACGACGACTGCGACGACGACGACGACTGCGACGACGACGACGACTGCGACGACGACGACGACTGCGACGACGACGACGACTGCGACGACGACGACGACTGCGACGACGACGACGACTGCGACGACGACGACGACTGCGACGACGACGACGACTGCGACGACGACGACGACTGCGACGACGACGACGACTGCGACGACGACGACGACTGCGACGACGACGACGACTGCGACGACGACGACGACTGCGACGACGACGACGACTGCGACGACGACGACGACTGCGACGACGACGACGACTGCGACGACGACGACGACTGCGACGACGACGACGACTGCGACGACGACGACGACTGCGACGACGACGACGACTGCGACGACGACGACGACTGCGACGACGACGACGACTGCGACGACGACGACGACTGCGACGACGACGACGACTGCGACGACGACGACGACTGCGACGACGACGACGACTGCGACGACGACGACTGCGACGACGACGACTGCGACGACGACGACTGCGACGACGACGACTGCGACGACGACGACTGCGACGACGACGACTGCGACGACGACGACTGCGACGACGACGACTGCGACGACGACGACTGCGACGACGACGACTGCGACGACGACGACGACGACGACGACGACGACGACGACGACGACGACGACTGCGACGACGACGACGACGACGACGACGACTGCGACGACGACGACGACGACGACGACGACTGCGACGACGACGACGACGACGACGACGACGACGACTGCGACGACGACGACGACGACGACGACGACGACGACGACGACGACGACTGCGACGACGACGATGACGACGATGACGACGATGACGACGACGACGACGATGACGACGATGACGACGATGACGACGACGACTGCGACGACGACGATGACGACGACGACGGCGACGACGACGACGACGACGACGACGGCGACGACGACGACGACGACGGCGACGGCGACGACGACGACGACGACGACGACTGCGACGACGACGACTGCGACGACGACGACGACTGCGACGACGACGACGACGACGACGACGACTGCGACGACGACGACGACGACGACGACGACACTCTTCGAAAAAACTGCTGTGGGCTCCCTTGAAATGGCATCGGTGAAAATGGGATTTGTCGTATATTTTTCGTTCTTTGCACTTGCATAATCGCCAGCACTGAGAAGTGTAGAGAGAGCTCTGTCCTCAAAAGGGATCGGTAGCTATACTCAAAAGTAAATTGGGATTCCTCGTGAGCGAACAAAGCCTATTGGCAAAAATGGAAGAAAATCAAAATCTTTAATCTTTACTGGTGTCATATATCTTTTTCATTTTTATTCTTTAACACTAACACGACCAAGTTTTTGTGTTTTCCATGCTTGCATGTACGTTTCCAGAATTATTGGAATTGATGCCAGGAGAAAATTGCAAAAGTGATGAGAAAGGCAAACATAACAAAAATAGACCCTAAATGCTAAAATAGGCGCAAAAGTTGTAAAGAAAATCTACAAAAACAATTCGCGGAGCATAATTAAGCTAGACGTATTGTGAAGTCGTTCTTTCTGCCATTGCATGTACGTTTTATGTACGTTCATGTACTCTTTATATCTTTGTACGTTTCTTCGCATCCACGTATTCACGTAATCTCGCATTCTCGCATCCTTGTAATCTCACTAAACCGATCCCTTGCATCATTGCATCCTGACACCTTTGCTTTCTCGCATCCTGGCACCATATGAAACTTGCATCCTCGGCCCGGTGTTCCCTGCATTCCGCGCATGACTTGTTTCGCTCAGCCCGGCGTGTCTCCACGTAAACATTTCGCCTAGCGCTGTTGATCTGCCAGACGACGTTTGCTCTGTCGAGTCTACTGCAGATTAGCGTCCCGGCTGCCATGTTGGGCGAGCAAACACCACATTACCGTTGAGGATATACATTTACACTTCGCTCTCATCGCGCCAGTATGAGAGGCGCGTGTGCCGCGATGTGTAACAGGGTGTAACAGGCGATGTGTAACACTGGGATAATGCGTGCGCTGAGATGGGGAGGACACAAGCACTTTTCTCGTGACTGGGTTCCTGAGCGGCGACTCGTGACAGTATGAGAATGGAATGTGGATGGCATGGGGAGTAAGACCATAAGCAAGAATCCTCAAGTCAAGGGTGGATCTTAAAAACAGTCCGAAGTTGACACTTATGTTCTTTCCTCGTGACTGGCCGGCGACTCGAGCCACTGTGTGGATGGAATGGGGATGTTCCTGTTTTTTATGGTCATATGAAGGAATCCAAATTTAAAGGGTGGCTACTAGAAGAGTCCAAAGTTGTGAATTTTTTACCTTTAATATGAATGATTTACATAAGAATCTTGGAAACTATTATATAAACTTCCGAAAATTGCAAAAGTTAAATTTTTTTCTGTACCATTCTGCAATTATTATATTAAAGATACAATCTATCAGATCCTAATATACGGTCATGTTCAATTCTTCCAAAATGTGAGTGGTTGTTGCGTAATTTGTCGCGCAACAGGCAATGTTTAAACAGTTTTAAACAATTATTTTCTCTTAAACGTCTCCAAAATTTTTAATTGTTTCCCCTCGTATATAGCAAAGAAGAGAAAAGAAAGTGGTGCTAATCCCGATTCCTGCTTATTGTCTGTGAGAAATTGAAAATTGAGTAAAAAGTGGCCTTGCAATAGATAACAGATTTTTTGTTAAGTTAAACCATTCTTAAAAGAATGAGTTCTTTAAAATAGGTTATGTATATTTGAAAAAAAGAGTAGATAATTTTGTTCTGTTAATTTTGCGAAATCGATTTTTCCGCCCTTATTTCACTCGAATCTTTCAGGAGTTAACGCGTTACAATTCAATGGGAATGCCGAGAACCGTCATTTAGTATAGTCTTTGAATAACTTCTCATTTTGAGTCAGTTAGTGAAAGTTGTTGATGTATTACCACCTTCAAATGAATAAAATTTTCGCTCTTGCTGCGCTTGGATTTGGTTAAGAGTTTTACAAGTGATGACTGAGATGTGAGAAAATGAGTATAAATTGCAGTATTATAATTTTACGTAATCGTTACTTATGCGAGAAAGTAAGTGCTGTTGCGAGAAAGTACGCATCACTAGTTTAGCCACGTCCAATGCTTGGTAGGCGGGTGGGTGGGCGGGCGGGGTTCAAGCGGCCGGCGTGAAGCACGCGCGGCAGCGCAGGGCGCTTCCAATTTGCATAACGCTGCCTCAGCGACCTCTTCAGCGCGGAACACGCACGCGCAGCTGGCGAACACGGCTCAACGCGGCCCAGCTCAGCATGGCGCGCGCTTCTGGCATTTTATGGCTCCTGCTCTGGATCTCCCTCCCCCCCCCCCCCGCACTCCTGCCGGACATACAACTCATCCGTAGATCTTGAGGATTTAGGCTGTAAATCTCCTATTTTTGCCTCGTAAAATAGACTTTTGAAAATAAGGCGTATAGTTTTAAAGTAGGTAGTTTATATTGTCACGATTTCTTTCTTCTCGCAATTTTTTTGCGTACATTTTTATTTTAATTCAGTCTTTTAAGAACGTGAGCGAGAAGTATTAAAAAGAACACGGAAAAATAAGTGGTAATCAGGTCTGGAATTTTTCATTTAAAATTATTCTCTATGCAGGAAATTCAAAAGATTTATTAAAAAAGAGAGAAAAAGAAATGTATTTCAACACATGCCACTAATTCACGCTTTAATATTGTCATTATTGTTTCTTTCCCTTTCGATGCAGTGGAAAAACAAAGTATTTTTCTTTACGATAGATTTCACGTTAACTTTGATCTTTTCCCTAGGAACTCTTTTACAACACGATTAGGCATATTTAGGTAAAATACATTTAGTTCCTTGATATCATACATTCATATTCATAGTAAATATAGAATATTTGCAACAAGATAGCAAAATAGTAAAACTAGCACTTTGCATAAAAATGTCCGTTCCACATCACCTACATGAGGGGGCGTTGAAGATACGGCGCTTGTTTTTGCTAACATGACGGTTTCGCTATTTTCGCTTCCCTAATTTGTTACTAACAACCCCTGCTATTGTAGCTATGTTCTCCAATCGACATTGACTATTTTCTCCACAGACTCGTAGACAGGTTTCTGTAATGAAGTCATTCGTGCAAAGCGTAGTTACGATACTGGCTCCTGTATATATCCCCTTGCATTTTGTGCGGTGCATGAATTTTCTTAACGTTGGTCTTTGTTAGCAGGAGAAAGTCGTCGCTGCAGATGTAAGCCTCGACAGAGTGTCATCGTTGTTTTGATGAACCTTGGCTTAACCAGTGCCTCTCTGACCGCGAGTTCTGTATTATGATTTGCTTTGAGGAATACATAAAACATTATCAGTAAAAATGTCTATTATCTTCAGTGTGGAATGCATATTGAAGTGTTAGGATGAGCCATACACTTCAACAATTATTATTGCTTTCGAGTTACTTGATTTTGAATTTTCATTTAATACTGAAAGTACGATGAGAATTCTAAGCTAGCGAATTTCGAAATCTCACCAATGTGCCCTTCATTGTATGGAGGTCATTTTTTATAAATCATCTTAACACTCGTCATCTTTTAAACGTCAGGTCCACGTTCACGGCTCGCTGTCAAGGTTTAGTGCTACGTATGTTTCCAGGAACAACGCCTAGAATGTAAACAAACAATTTTTATATCTACACTTTGTGATAAAGAACATACACTATAGACTTGCAAAATGAGCTTAATTACTTCAATAATTTTAAAGTTAATTTTTCTTTCTACATTTTAAGACACAAAATAGTTTGAGACAACTATTGAGCTCTTAATTGTTTTTATAGGTAATCATTTTCAATTATTTCTATTATTATTTTTCAAATATGTGCAGAATTTGTACCAAAGAATTACGGGTTCTGTCATTGACATATATATATATATATATATATATATATATATATATATATATATATATATATATATATGTCACACCATTCACACACACACACACACACAGCCACCACTACATACATCACTACGCACTCCGCACACACCCCACACACCCTACAGCACACTACACCACATTACACACCACATTACACACCACATTACATACCACACTACACTTCACACTACAATACACATCACATTGCACACCACACTACACCCCACACTGCATCACACACAACACACCACACCACACACACATACATCACACCACATACACTCAACACACTCATCACTTTCGTCATTGTGAGTGCACGATGTAATAAGCGCGTTGACGGGCGGAAGCTCCCTCCCTCCTCCACGTAGCGCGCTTTCAGTGGCGTCACGCTGTTAATTGATGAGTGTTGTCACTGTCGTCTGTTTGTGCGTCGCTGCCGGCCGTCGGTTTGAAAGAATCCCTCGCGAAAAATGTTTTCATATTTTAATGTGATTTATCCCGGTGCGAACGGACGTAGCAAAATCGAAAATGTGTTTTTTTTAAACATACTTAAGAATGTGTAATATGCCTTAATGAGAGTATAATTCCCTCTGCATGTCGCATTGTATGCGCACAGGGTCTGTACCATCGGGGCTAAGAGCGACCGCCGCAAGCGCGCTCTGGGCAGGACGGCAAGCCTTATCTCCTTAGGGAGCGCGTATTCGCCGAATGCGAGAAGACAGATGCCACGGCGCGACACACAAATCTCGAGTTGTTGAACATGACTCGCTCCCGTGATTCTGGTAATCTGTTGTGGTAATTTGTCATAGTCTCCTTAGCGAAGGACTGTGATACATGGCGAACAAAGAACGTAGGTTTTCGCGAAACATATTCTGTCAAAATATGCAGTCGGCTTATGTCTTATAAATGGAAGAGAATGTGGAATGCAAATGTCACTCTTATTTATTTTTATAGGCTCGGCTCTTAGGACCAAAATAGAGAATAATCTTACAAATAATATTAGAGTATTTCATACGGACAATTAACGCAACTATGCCCAGAGCGAGGTACTACTGGTAGATTTTCTCTAGTTTCAGAAAAGGAATGCTACTGGAAAGGGTTAAAATAATTTTATCTACGGACTGAAAATCTGGAGTGGATTAATACTTTTATTGTTCTCTGTTCTACTGAAAATATATATTTTGCTTCCTTTATCGTAAGTACAGCCATTTAATTGTTTAAAAAGGAAATGAATTTCTGGACTGCGACAGTCAACAATATGGATTTCTGGTAGATTGCAAATCCATTACAATAGCGAGAAACAAGAGATAATTTTTTTTCCTGTGACAAGTAAGATAACTCTTAGCATTGTAAAATGACAAAGAGTCTGGCATGATAAATATAGTATATCAAGTAGTTCTGAGGTTTTATTTGAATTACGTTTTTTGTTTTAACTGTGTAAGTTTAACGTTATTTTTACAGTGTTAAACAGTTTTAAAACCTCCTCTAAGTAAAAACGCAGGTTGGTATCGTAAAGTCTGCGATAATCAGTACATTTTTTCTGTGAGAAAAGCAGAAGTCAACATTAAAGCTGTATCGAAGTCAACACTCTTGAGTTCTGCAATTCTAAAAATGTGTTAGATGAATTCCTCATCCCAACTCTCCTTGGCATTCATAGCCATGCGACTGAGTTCTCGAAGGAACACGCCTAGAAAATTCGTGAGAGATCATCAACATCGTTGAAAATCATCAGAACACATTGTAATAGCTGGCCCTCTAAAAACGCATTATCTGCATTTTCATTGCCCACTCCCATTCGATCCGAGTGCGAGCCGAGCCACCTCCACAGCAGCGAGACGCCGCAGACATCTTTGGGTTCTGCGAGGCGTCTCCGCGCACTATCTAATGAGCGGCGATGGCGATGACGGGGCAGCCCGCGCCGCCCCGCGCCGCCCCGCGCCGCCCCGTGCCGCCCCGCGCCGCCCCGCGCCGCCCCGCGCCGCCCCGCCCACGCTCTGGGCCACGCCGGCCAGTCTTGCGCCAGTCCCGCCCCGTGCCTTCCCCGCCTCCAGCTCACTCGGACCCGCACCGCTCCGTGATCCCGCCTCGCCTCACGCCCCCGTTCCGCCTCACGCCACCCCGCCCCGCCTCGCCTGGCTAGCCCCGCCTGGCTACGCCCACCGCCGCCCGATGCGCCAGGATAAGGGCGGGTGGAGAGCCCCGCACAACACGTCGGGACGCGACGGGTTTACGGCGCCCGCCCGCCAGGCCGCTGGCTCCCGTCGGGAAATAAGGCCTACCCGTTCCACCGCGCCGCTGCGCTGGCCGCGATCCGTGGAGCCAAGGAGTCAGGACGCGGTTGAACCCCGACGATCTACACTTGGGGTCTTTTACAGTTACCATAAAATAATTTTCTAACGTCATGCGTTTATTCAAGCATCCATCCACATAGGCATCCCTATATTTTTGTGTGCAAAATTACGCGTGTCTCCCCTCCACCTGCACCAATCTTAACCGTCTTTCAAACGATGTTAATGGGCCGTAATCCTGACATTTGTGCAAAGCTGCAGCTTAAAAGAACCGTAATCACTGTTTTTACGACCGCAAATTCGTGATCATATTGTTGTGGTGACTCCAATACTTTTCCTCCTGTACTGTAGAATAGTAAAATAAAACATACAATTTTTAATACGATATGACATATGAGGAGGAAGTATTATTTAAGTACATTTTCTTGAGTTCTAGAGTGATTTTTAAAATTTCATAATTCTAAATAAAATAATTCCATTATCAAGAAATGAACATTGCTGGAAAAGGTGTTTAAATCGTTAAAGCTATTTAAAATATGAAATGAACGAATATTTATTTGTAAATATTTATGCCAGATATCTATGCTATCTATATTTATGGAGAATATTTTTGATTAAGACTACTGATTGCCGGAAAGAAACTACTAACTGTATAATTGATTCAACGAAAAATTTAACAATAATCATTAAAGGAAATCTGTGTATAAAAATGAAGTTATCGCTATTCAGGTATGCCGAATTTGCAAAATTATATAAATCGATTGAATGCTTTCAATTTATATCTTGGAATTGCGCAAAAATATTTACATAAGGCTTAAGATTATGCTCAGGATAATTTTATTCCACATTTCTGTTTGTCTAAGTATTATTATTCTTGTCTAGCAGACGACGCCATACTAAGAACATTTACTCTGTGGTGACAGACAACGGATTGAAACTTTTTATTCATTTCTCCAAATGAACTCGATGTGTTATAGAACTGTTAGAGCCATCCTTCATTCATATTTACGACATATTTAAAAGTTATATTGTACAGAAAGAATGTCAGTTAAAATGCGAAATATTCTTCCTTGAGTATCATTTTTTGTCAACATTGTTGTGAATATTACTAGAGGAAAAATTGAAGAAAAAAACTAGAAAGAAAGCACAAGTTGAAATAATATTTTTAAACTGACTACCCGTTGCCCACACTACTATATTAATTCACCAAATATCTGAAAGAGTATACTTGCTGTAGACTATTATCCCAAAAACTTTCTTGAAAATGTTCATTTAGCGCATCACACATTTTTTGTAGTTCTGTGGCATTAATATGTTTTATGTGTGTAATTCCTCAGGGTCTAAATGAATGGAGGTCTGTTAATATTTGGCCCTTGATGTGAAGACTTTACGACACCTCTGTTTCTCTGTCAGTGGAAGACCGCAAATATTAGCGTTCACATATGTTTAAACTGTTGAAACAGCAATTGACTTGAAAAATTCAGTAACGAGATGAAATGTTGTTTGAATAATTCACTTATCTACATACCTGTTTCCTTTATTGACCACCACAGGACCTTTAGTCACCTCGGTTATATACTCACATTGCCAAATAAAACTCGATATGAACGTTTTATAATTGTGTGTGGCTGGAAGGTTCGTGTGAATGCAACATACTGTGATTACAACATTCCACCTAATATATTGAAAAGAGGGAAATGTTGAAATTTCATAAGAAATCACGCCCAACACCGAATATTTCAATGCGAAAATGCGGAGCTGATGAAGACGATTTGCAAATCAACCCGTGTCATCCATCTCGGCAAACAAAAACAAAATATATTTATCGGTTTACTTTTCTTCCAAAGAGTCTGCATAAGTTCATTACATACAAGAAAAGTAAATTTATTTTGATATCTTGATTCTTTATATGTCTTCTGTTTGATAGTTTAAATTTTGTTTTGTGGCCCATTCTTCGCAAGAAGTAAAAAGTAACAAGTGTATGTGCTTACAAAGCAGTTTCTTCTGTTAGTGTGCTAGTGTTATTACTCAACAAGTACTCATGAAAATAATTTTTAAATGGGAAAATTTGCAAAATTGTGCTAAACAAATCATGTTATTTTTAAAATGTGCATGACTCGTAGGGTCATGAGTTTGGTCAAATCAACCTAGAAATATCGATTTTCCAGAAAAGCCCGTGAACTGTTTAGGTGGTAGCATTGACCACACTCAAACGAACGAGTTTTGCCGATAGTATTTTTTTTCCGTTTCCGGACCCACAAAACATGAATTCTGACTTTTCAACGTTTTCCACTGAGTAATTTTCTACGTGTAGGAATAATATTTAGTCACTTTGCCAATATCTTTTCCAAAACGTCTTTTTTCTTCATTCCAATAAGTTCTCTATGCTGCGCAAGCAGTAAGCAAAAACGAAAAACAATAAGATTAAAATTAATAAAATTATTATGAAGAAGAATATGATAAATGATAATGTATATTTTAATTTTGTTTCTTTAAAGGCATAAGTTATATATGAAAATTTTGTTCTCATTAAAGGAAGAAATCGACAAATTTAAGATACAATTGTGAAAACAATATGTAGCGTCTTTTTGGTAAGACTCATTCTTATTAGGAAGTGTTTAAAACGATTTCCATGGCATTATAGAGACTTTTAAATACGTTTTATTGTTCCCTAATGATTGATTCACGCATGGATTAATCTGGACACTTGTCAGAATAACTTTTATCATAAAACTGTCTACTGACAGAAGGTGAGAATCTTTCTGAAAATTGAATGCATTCCCTCAGGTTTTTATTATCCCCGCCGTGTACCGTAGAGGCATGTCCCACTCCTTCCAACACCTAAACGCATCAACTTTCCTCCAGCGAATTAATCCTGAAATTATAGGCAGTTGATTATACAGCGTAATGTGGGTTCAGGAGAGAGGAATCCATTGCGTCGAGCTGGGCTAGTGGTCCACTGCCCAGGCACGTGCAGCGCGCCCATCGGCGACTGGCTGCAACGGCGGACCGAGATCCGTATTGTTCGCGGGTCGAAGACCGGCCTGTGGGTGGGTGGGGGGGGGGGAGAAGCAAGAGCGGAGCGCGGCGAGGATGTGCAGCGATTCGCGATTGCATCGTTGGCCAGCGATCTCCGCGCGGGGCAGATAAAGCGCCTTTCTCGCTGTAGCGCGGGGGCGGGCGGGCGGGACGGGACGGGCCAGGCGGCATGGACGGCGTGGGCGGCGAGGGGGAAGCGGAGATGAGTTACTGCACGGATTGTGCGAAGCGATTGGCTCGGGGCAGACGGTCGGGATGAAAAGGTTTCGCCAAATGATGAGGTCCTTAATTGAGCTAAATGGTCTGTGGAATATTGATCGAATATTACCGTTTGCTTCCTTTGTCGTCACTATTTCAGTAGCATTGCAGTGATAGTAAATGTTAATTTATAATGATTATTAAAATGCAGTTTTTGAGAAAAGTAAATTTCATGGTAATCAAAAACCATGAAGATACGTTTCATATTTCTTGAATTGATTCTCTTATCTATGATCTACGTGTTGATATACACGGGGAATATAGGCATGAGTAACGCGGATTTTCTCAATAGTGGGAGAATTTCGTAGGCGGTATGTAGGAGACTTGTCTGGCTGACTTTGAGTTCCACTAATTGATCACCAGAGCGCTGCTTTGCCAGAATAAGGTCGCGCTGAGAATCTCTCGATGTTGAACCGCCATCCCTGTTCTCGCCCGACCCTTCGCCCCGAAAGCGATCTTTGAGCGCGCTCCGTGACTACCCGCGCGTTAAAGTCTCCGACGCCGCGCCGCTCGGGAACGATCCTTCGGACTCGTTACATTGTCTATAATTGGTGCCAGATTTTTTATTTTGCTATATAACTCTACACACATTAGAATTATATGTACTTTATTGTAACCGTTGCCTATCTGTGATTAAGATGGCAATGCTACATTTGAATAGCGCGGGCAAGAAGTAGTAAACCTTATCGATAGACGTTCTGAGACGTTTTGAATTGGGGTGTCCGTGCCGACAGAAACGGGTGAAAAGAGGAATTGAACGACGTACGGCAGAGGAGGCGGTACGTGGGGAAGATTAGCGAGAGCTGGGCGTGGAAGTGCACTCAGGGGCTAAAGAACTTTATGGTGATTGAATCGTGGATCTGCAGCCACAATCAGTGTATCAGGGCTCCGGCTTTGAAACGGTCACTTTTGCGACGCGCCGGACAGGAAGTCACCAACACGTGGGCCTGGGGAGACCATGATTCAACCAGACTTCACGGAGAAGGACGACTCCGATTCACAAGATCACGATAAGTATTCCCTTGCCTGAGTGGGTTGAATAGGGCGTAAATGAAATGCTGAAAATACGGCACTTCTAAACAGGTTCTATGAACATTCGGGGGTGAATAGATATTTGGAGGAAATAGAACTTCATTATGTGCTTGTGAGTGGAAGAAGTAGAATCTAATAATTTTTCTAATGGTAATGGTTTACGAATGAAACTATAATTGGTGTGAAACAATATTCAGTTCAGAGATGTTAAGGAACATGCCAGAGAGCATAAATTTGCAATTTATTTGTGCTGTGAAGGTTTAACGTTGCTTTTAAGAGAGAGAGAGAGAGAGAGAGAGAGAGAGAGAGAGAGAGAGAGAGAGAGAGAGAGAGAGAGAGAGAGAGAGAGAGAGAGAGAGAGAGATTGTACTGATTTCAGTGTTGTTTTGTAATATAATTGACTATTTTGAAGGGGACTATTGTGTAATTTTACATGAAATACTAATGTTAAATTATGTGAGAGGGTAAATTTATTTCATCTTCTATTGATGTTATTCAAATTAATGTTTGTAATCTTGGCAAGAACTTTGCAAACTGTACTTGATTAACACTCTATCATGGTCAACGTGTTACAAAGACAGTATAATTGTAAATGAATGTGTTAAATTTTGTTGTTTTCTTCTAGAAGAGAGAAGTGATGTGAATTTTGTTATTGTACAAAAGGAAATTTGTTACAATAAATGTATTTAAGTTTGGAAATTTTCTGGATAAAGATTTCCTTTTCTAATAGGACAAAGAAAGATCCACGATCCTCAAAGAAAATTATATTTTCCAAAATTGATTTTTTAAACTGATGATAGAGAAAAGATCACACTTATGAACCTTCCTAACAATAATAGAGTATAAGGAAACGGTTTATATATATATATATATATATATATATATATATATCGTAAATAATTAACATAAAATGTAAACGTGAGATATTTTGACTCCGTAGCACTTGACTTTACAACACTACGCAGGGATAAAAGTACGGGATATATATTATCAAGTAGAACCGGGGCTGGCTGGAACTCGAATTCCTCCATTGGCTCCAACCAAGCTTTGTGTCACGTGTCCTTCACAATCTAACAAACTTTCGGCAGATGTTGAACAATGATCACGTTGTCTCATTTCCTCCAATTCTAGCGATGTTTGAATATAAGAAAAGACACGTTAGAGTCTGTAGTTACCTTCACCAGTCTGTTGGGCAGTGCACAATACTGACCATACTCATTGTACGATCGCCACACACAAATCGGATATTGTAATTCGGGAAAACAAAGTGATTCTAATCGTAGATATCGATGTAAAATGCGATCAGAAAGTAAAAGAGAGAGAGAGAGAGAGAGAGAGAGAGAGAGAGAGAGAGAGAGAGAGAGAGAGAGAGAGAGAGAGAGAGAGAGAGAGAGAGAGAGAGAGAGAATGTCTAAATACAAGTTTGGAAATCGAATGTATGGCAGAAAGGTCGCCTCAGTAGTTATCAGAACTCTGTAATTGGTTCCGAAATATCTATATAAGAACTCGTCCCAACTCTCAGGTAATTCAAAAGACAGCGGAGTGGAGGACACCTTGTTATTGACATATTTTGCGTTTAGTATTAGGCACATTCCCAATAAATGCTTCTAAGAAAGCTGGATAATATATATTTAGGGAATAATAATAATAATAATAATAATAATAATAATAATAATAATAATAATAATAATAATAATAATAATAATAATAATAATAATAATAATAATAAATTAAAGTCCGCCCCGTGGCGCAGACGGTTGCGGCAGCCGTCGTCTGTGCCGAGGAGGCTGCAGGTTCGAGTCCTGCGTAGACATGGTCGTATTTGTGATTGTCCCTTCACCCCTCATCATCAACCTATCATCTCATAATTCGCACTTCAAGGCGTAACAACCTTGTTGTAATCCAAGGATACAGCTAAAAAGCTGATCCTGGAAGAATTACACACGTTAATCGTGTAGCGTGGTCAGTAATGGCCTATACGCCAATAATAATAATAATAATAATAATAATAATAATAATAATAATAATAAATTAAAGTTGGAACTTTGGCAAGATGCAAGGCTAAAAAAACAATCAAAGAGAAACCAGGTGAGTTTCTACTTAGAAAAGAACAAAGAAACATGGACAGAGAATAAAATAAATTTGGAAAAAAAAGGAAAATGGAAGAGAATAAAAGGGTTGAAAACGAAATCCTCTGTGATTATTTTGCAATGTACAGCATCATTAGAAATATAAATTAATAAATATTCGATATTGTTTTCAACATCCCTCTGTGGATGTTATTTCAATATATTTTTTATATTTTTTTAATTGTTCCTTTCTATTGATTTATTGGAGAAAAAATATCTTCAAATAAAGAACTTCGAGATATAGAAGGACGTATGTCTCTATATTTGTTCTTCATGGAAATGGAATTTCAACTACTAAATACTTTAGGAATGCACTGAAAGTGTGTGATGACGCTGTTCACAAAATATTTTCTTGAAAAATATTGAACCTTATGAGCTGCACGGTCACTATGCCCTTCGATGCTGAAAAACATTTTTTGATTCTTACAATAGTAATTTACATTACTAGGCAACGAAGTGGATGTTTCCATGTCGAGTCTAGGAATTCATGAAGTGTCATGGAAAGGCACTTTTTCCGTGTGATGTACAAGATTTTATTCGAGATCACAATTTTTTGACAATTTGTCCCAGTGATACACACATTTAATTTTCGATCACGAGAACATTTTATGGATATTCCATTCGGGAGTTGTGACGTATTTTTTTCTAATTGTTGTACTTTCTGAGCTTCCATGCTTGTGTTAAAAAATGTTGAAATAATGAATAAGAATGCGTCACATTCGAACGGTCTCGGATAAATGTATTGAAAAATTGTGATGCAAAAGTTTAATACGCAATTGTTTATATTTCTGTTGAAAAATTCTCTTGATATCAATGCATCTTGTAAATCTAGTTAGCATTATGAATTTTTTTTAAATGTGTTGAAGAACAACTGGAATGGATCAGAGAAGGCAAACATTTCATTAGCCTTTAATTGAAATATTATTTGTAAGTTTTACACATGGAGTCTGTTAATATATTTCCTTGTTGAAAAATTAACTTTAATTTTTCAGCAATAAAAGTCATTGCAATGCTAATGGAAAACTGTATGAACTATGTTTTGAAAATTAATCTGATATTCGAATAATGGTGCTTTATATGACCTCTCTGCTATACGAAATAACATATCTGTAAAATGATTTATATACAACAGGCTCTATCATGTGGAGAGCGAATAACGTAGAAGCCATTTATGAGAAGTCCTAAGTGTCTGAAGACAATCTATTGCATTATAACTCGGACACACATCTACATCAGTTCTATATATTTGCGACATTTAATTTATGTATAATTGTAACACTATAGAAATGGATGATGTACATTTCATATCTATTTACGTCTATTTAATGAGATATTATGTGGATATGTGGATTATGTGGATATAAAGTGGAGAAAATATTCTGAAAAAATATTGTTGATGTGGAGGCCGAAAATACTGAAAGTTTTCGCAATTTCAGTGCAACTAGAGATGGCGGAGGGAAGAAACTCCAAAAATGTTGTACTTGTATATACTAATAGTCTTCTTTCAAATTGAGTTATAACGTCTGGTGACTATTTCACTAGGATTGCAAAGACTTAGATGTCAACTTATTCGTAGTATGGCGGCACATTGATACTGTTGTGCAGAACATTTGTCAATGTCCTCCTTTCATTTAAAATTCTTTCTGCCACTTGCCTCAAGGCAAATGAAAACAAGTCTGCCCAAATGAGAGCGTAGGCTTCCGGAGTCAGTATTTACTAGGCTGTCCGGGTGACGCCGCGTCCATGGCGAAGGTGCCGACGTTTCGGTCGCCATTCTGCGACCTTCCTCAGGGCGTAATGCGCGGAGATGGGCTGCGCACGAGTTTAAATGGGGCTTAGTTTCTCCTCTACCCGAGTGCCGGTTGGCCGGGTGGTCGGCCAATGCGGAGAGAGCACCGGCCAATCAGGGGCGAGCTCTCCGCAGGGTGAGAGAAGGCGCTCCGTCCGAAATCGGACGTTGCGAAGCAGCTAGGACCGCGTCCGGTTGAGATCGGATGTCCTGGTAAAATAGGTGTTTCCAGGCATCGTGTAGACGTATGCCTTGGTCAGCATTCAAGTTATAGGGGTGTTTGATGATTTCCACCGCCTCTTTTACCCTCCTCGTGCCCCAGCGGTCTTCTCTGGCTAAGAGGCGTGTGTCATCAAATAAAATAGCGTGGCCAGTTTTCCATGCTTGCAGGGCTACGGCCGATTTATTCGTATTATTGTATTTATAATTACGAATATGTTCTCGGAGGCGTTCCTCTACGGTACGTCCCGTCTCGCCAATTTAACTATGGCCGCAGCTGCATGGGATCTCGTATACCCCTGCTGACATAAAGGGAGGGACGCGATCTTTCACGCGTACAAGCTTTTGCCCGAGTTTTTCCTGGGCTTTGTAGGCCGTCTTTATATCAAAGCGGCTCAGAAGCTTGCCGATCATATCTGTGACACCGCGTGTATATGGCAGAGTGGCTATTTTTGTGTTGGTATTTTCACTGGTTTTGGTGACATCAGAAGTTATGGCAGAGGTCGTAGCCTGCCGTACCGCTTGGTTGGCAGCGTTAGCGCTATATCCGTTGGCTCGAAATGTAGTCTTTAGGAGCTCCATTTCAGAGTCCAACGATTCTTTATCACATACCCTAGTTGCTCTGATGGCCAGCGTTTTCAGAACCCCGCGTTTAGTTGCTGGGTGATGGTGTGAGCCAGCGTGTAGGTAACGGTTTGTGTGGGTGGGTTTCCGGTAGACACTGTGCCCTAGTCTGCCGTTCACGTTCCGACTCACCAGCACGTCGAGGAAAGGCAATTTTCCCTCATTTTCCATCTCCATCGTGAACTTAATCTTGGGGTGTGTGTTATTAAGGTGCTGGAGAAAGTCAGCTAAGGTGTGAGGGCCGTGGGGCCACACTATTAGTGTGTCGTCCACGTACCGGAGCCATAAGGTTGGTTTTAGAGGGGCATTCTCCAGGGCTTCCGTTTCGAAAGCCTCCATGAAAAGGTTAGCCACAACCGGAGAGAGGGGGGAACCCATGCAGTATTGCCACCTTACTTGCAGTATTGAACTATTCCCTAAAAACACATGGCCGGAATTTTCTATACATTCAATGTTATATTACTAAATATTAATATAATTAATTTATTATTTTTTAGCCGAACCCCTGCGATTGTATCGTGCAAAAGCAAGAACTGTCCAAATACTACAACCGAAAAATTACATACTTCTAATGTGGAAAATAAAAAAAAATGAATAAATTGTGTCATGTCTTTTTTATTATCACAAACTGATGAAATGAGATAGAGGTTTGCAAATTAAGGAACAATACAATCACCATTTTTATAAAACCAGAGTTTAATGGGCTTCTGAAAATGTAATTAAAATGTACGAGTATCTTAATGTAGGATATTGTGCTATCTACCTTAACTTAAAATCGTAATGCATCATTTGTAATTATAATCTTTAAACGTTTTCACAAAAGACAGCTTGTGTCGGAAAATTGCTGAAAATATTGTCCATGTACTAAGTTTTGCATTTAAAACATCCAATCTTCAAACATGGAACCCTCGCTATTTTTTCTTCACCGACTATACCTTCATGATGCAACGATGCTATATATACAAGTGCGCTAGATTCTCACACTTCTTAGTTAACTATTTTTCTATCACTTAATATTTTCCCGGCATTATGATTGACACATAAAATATTGTGAAAAAATAAGCATTTCCAATAGCGAGTATGATTTTATACATTGTACCTGGATGCTATAAATCAAAAACGACGCAAAGTGGAAAGACGAGTGTAAACCTCCACAGTCGCGGTTAAAACATGAACTCCGCACCATCAATTGTTACTTTTCAATTTTGAAGATTGAATAAAGCTGATAAAAGTTGTTGAGGTATAATGTATTCAAGTATACCATTTATCATAAGACTTGTAATGGTGGCCAGGGTGCCGACCACTGTGATAACATTAACAGAAGGCATTTATGATAATGAAGCAACAGTAAGACTTTAATGTCAATCTGACAGTGTTTCAGATGCAATGTGAGTTCCATCACCCATAAAACCATTTGGTTTGTGATAAAAGTTTACGATGTAGAGTTATTAGTGCTCAGTCAGACAGAAAATACCTTTTTGACTTGGTTATTATTTATCGTGGTAAAGGCACCGACAGGCGTAGTTTATTTACTTATTCTCAGAAGAAGGAAGGCCAGCGTACAGACAAAACATTTTCGAACTTATGATTTTCTATTCTTATAATTTTCAAGAATTTTATTTTATTCATTGATTTAGTAAAACGAATATACCCAGTTATTTTGTGATCTTACATTTGCTAATGAGAAAAAATGAATAGAAACAAAATTTTGAATGTCATTTCTGATCGGAAGGTCCCATTAGTCTAATACATCATGCACTACACTTATGGGATTGCTGACGTACCTGAATTACTACTTAATCAAAAGAATAGAAGAAAGTTCAAAGCGAGATTTTTATGATTATCATTAAATAATCTAACTAACGTACGTATAATGAAGCCAACCTGAATGACTGAGATGGCTAAGAGCTTGTACCAGATCAACGCTTCGGTTCGAAGGGTCGCGGGTTCGACTCCCCCCTTGGGCATGTATGCTTTTGCCTTGCCTCTCACATGTGTGTTGTTGCGGAGGGCTTCGCGTCCTGCTGACCCCAAATCAGAGGAGCCTGCAAGTGTATTAGCGTCTAGTGTTGGTCAAATATGTGTCCCATCGGGGCGCAAAAGGATAACAGGCTGTCGTCTGAAAAAAGCCCTACAAAAACAAAAATATTGTACAATCGGATGACCGAGTTGGCAAGGTAGTAGTGCCGTAGCGATCTCGAACTGAAGTATTGCGGGTTCGAGTCTTGCCTCGGGCATGGTTGTATTTGTGTTCGTCCTTTTTACCCCTCAGCATCACCATAACATCATACTGTTAACCCTATCGTTAATCTATAGTGATCGCTAATGACCTAGCTGTTATGCGATCTTAAAATAAAATAAAATTAAAACATTGTACAAAATATATTTTTTCTCATTTTCCTAAACAATGGACGATTTGACGAGAATGTCGATAAACGGCATTTCAGATAACTGTATTAAAAAAGGGCGGAGCAGTACAGCGCAGTGGAGGAGGGGTGATGGTCACTCTGTCTAAACACTAGGGTGACGCTGGCCTCCATCACCAGGGAGCAGACGCGATTATTTTCTTCCTCCAAGCCATTTTCTTACTCTCTTGGCGACTGCTCGTTAGCTCACAGAAGATCATGCCTTACATTCCACGTTTATTGCAAGCTCTCCAAGCGGTTTGTGCAAGCTCTTTGAATATTCAGCTCTGCGCGCGCGCCCGATGCGTGAAGTGCAAGTGGGGGTGGGGGAGCGGGGGTCTCGTGCGGCTAAGTCGGCGCGGTGTTTGTGTGCAAAGCATTCGGCGAAAATCGTGTTTGTGAATGGGGAGTGGCTGCCCGGTGAGGCTGTTGGAATGTTTGCGTTCACGTCTTCCATCGACGCTGGAATTACGGCGGGATCCGACGAAGCGTCTCGCACGGCGCGGCGCGGCGCAGCGCGGGGTTTTCATGCCCGGCAGAGGTCTTGCGGCTGCAGACGTGCTGGCAAGGGAACGTAGTGCATTCCGCTTTTGATTTGATTTTCATCCCAGCCTTTCTTCCTGTTTCTACGGGGTTAGCGCTAATGAAGGCGGGCTCATTTTTTCTTGTATTTCCGCCCACTCCATTTTAACATGATTTGGCGACGTTTTACGGCTGTACGCCCTGCCTGACGCCAACCACCGGGGATACACACGCATATCATGCCCGAGGTTGGAACCCTCGATCCTTCGATCCGTGATCGACACGTCACTACTCTGTAAGTATTCATACATTTCTGCTACCTGACAAGCAGATGAAATGTGTACTGTCACTCTAGCAGTGAAAATACCCATATCCTGGTGAAGGGTAAATTTGTAGCAATTCCTGCTTCTCAGCGAGGGACCTTGAACATCAACCTCATGAAAAATGTTGCTTGAGAGAATATGTTTCCTTGGTTGCGTGAAACGCAGATATCGGCAGTTCTGCGGCGGCAAAGAGAAGGTCGTTTGCCCCCATCTCCTTAAGATGGTTCGCCGCTCTCTCATGATTTCTACTCGACGTCAAATATCACAATTTATTTCCTTCTTCCCAGTTTCCCACGGATCTTCGGCGTCTTAGATTTCCTTGAGATATCTCAGTCGTTGAATCGACTGCTGGCAGGCCGCCATGCGATATTTGTACTGCGAGAGCGTGTCGATTATTGAAGGGACGAAACCCAGTGTGTGACTGGCATTCGGCGCTGCCGGAATTCTAATGATCTTGTCTTCGCTCTCGCTGTAACTGATGATCGTTGTGTGGGGGTAATATCCGATGGAAAGTGTGGTCAATAATAAACGATGAGATCATGTCAACTACCATGTGATGTCATTGTATGGTTCGGGGTTGAAATTTAAATTGTCCTCAAGCAAAGCAAAAGATATTTATAAATCCACTTTATTCGAAGTTCTGTGTCAAATGTCATTCCCTTGGCTTTGTACAAAATATAAAGCAAAAATAAAAATATTAAATTCATACAATGTGATTGTAACACGAATTACTGCATCTAACCACCAATTATTATAATTTACGTACCATAAATTTCACTCAATCAATTTAAGTAGATGTGCAATATTTCATTTGCCGAAAGAATGTAATTCTAGGATTTCTTACCAGAACCAAAATAGTCCAAATTCGAGACTTTTTAGGATGTACCAAAAACTTCATAGTGTAGACTTGCGTAGAAATGCATTTGTAATTTTTCTCGCCTTATAACATTCAATGTGTTTGGTACTTGGCGAAAAGAAATGTCCCTGCAGATAGCGCCAGTTGTAGGAAGTAAGGAATTTTGGATTTTTTTGGTTCTTGTTAGAAACTCCTCAATCTCGTCTGGTCTGAAATTTTTAATTTATTTTCTTTTGTGGTATTTATGACATTGTCCCGGGCCAGAACGCATGATCTAAAACAGCAATGATGTTTTCAATACTTCAGAAGTCAATATTTTCTTTACCTGACTTGTAATTGACTTCCAATGCTTAATGAATATTCAGTATTGTGAAGCAAATACGTTCCTATAGACAAAACTCAATCACTTCGTGAGGGAGATCAATTCATTAACTTCATTACATTTATAAGAAAATTTTCGTATAATTAATTTTCAGATGTAATTACACGTATTTCTAATCTATTGAAGAAAGAGAAACATCAATCATATCTCATTAGATGATTTAAAAATGAAGCATCAGGATCTGAAAGCAAGTATAGTTCTAGAAATTTTTCTGTACAATATCTGATTATTTATTAACATTGGAGAAATTGGTATTAATTCATTTTAAGGGAAAATAAATTATTGAAAATAAGAAAATTGTATTAACATGTAAGATTTTACTTTGATTATGAAATTAAAATGCATCGCTATTGAAGAATGACATAAAGTTTGAATGAAGGTTGTAAATTTAAATTGCAATATATTTTAATTTTAAATCATCCTAGGTTAATTTGCCATTTACTATCTTAAGTAAGTTAAATGACACAAAACTTTAAATTCAAAATATATTTACGTCGTTCCTTGTGAAAACATTAGAATAAGACTGAGACGAAAAAGTAAAGTAGTATATGCATTAAAAAGGAGTAAATTAAGACCTCATTAGAGATACGAAATTGTATCCTAGATATTATTCGAAAGGTTTTAATAAGTTATGCATTCGTAATTACAAATTACTGAATAATTGAAAGTCATTCATTCGCAAATTAACTTGCATTATGTGTGTTAAAATATTTTCTTTATCGTGGTTTATCTAAGGATCGACATTGTGCTGGATTCTGTAACTATCGCTAGCGAATAAGGGATGCCGAATCCCACGCTTCTGCTCTGTTCTAGCCTTTGCTTTCAGCCTGTTAATTACTTGTTGCGCGTTTGTCGCGCATTTAATTTCGAGTTCGAGGCCTAGCCGTAAAATAGTATGCATATACTATGTCTAAGATTCGATTCTTGTTTACTTTTCAAGCGGTATTGCTTATATAAAGTCATGAATGAGTTGGACGCAATTTTAATGCATAGATAAATCATTTATGTGCAAGAATCTAGGAATTTAGAGGAAAGTAAAAGCGCGTGATGGTTGGTGTCCTGTCGTATTCGTCGATTGAGATTGCACATATAATTGGAAAATCTTTCCTTTGCGCTGGGATAATTGTGGTGAATAAAAAGGTGTTGAAGTGTATTTTATCTTGTATATATCGTTTGCTATTTAAATTATTCTCTTTGTAGTCACCTTCGTCCGTGTGTGCTTTCATTTCCCTAATCTGCTTTTTTGTCTTAATATTTACTAAACGCGTATGTCATATCATTGTTGCCAACCTCATCTTTCTTTTTTCTTATCTTCCTAGAATTTTTCTACATACCTAACGCTTAAGAAACTTCAAAACGACTACTGATGCTAACACTTCATTTGTTTTTCTCTAGACGATTCAATTGGATCCCTTACGAACTGTAAACAACACTCTCTGGAATTTTCTGCGTGAGGCGAAAGTTTATTTCTTCGCATATTTAATTCATTTATGTACTTGCTTACCTTGCATTAAATTACATTCAATTCTTACGCCTTCCTACATTATATTTCTGATATTTCAGTCACATTGGTGTTTAATTAAGTATCGTACGTGAATTAGTACCAAAACAGCAATTTCTCGTATATTTCTTGTTATAACATTAATGTAATGCAGCGTTCAATACTACACGGCCGTTGAGTAATTTACTTGTAATCGTTCTATATACAAATGCGTAGAAACACGTATGTGCGATCTAGGTATTTAATTTAACTTTATCCACGGCACCTATTTTGGTTGAACTAGAAGGTTGAACTTTTGAACTAGAAGGTGGTGTTATTTCGAGCTTAGTATTTTATCGTTTGCATCAATAATAAAGATCCTTAAAGAAAATTTCACGGAGATAACGTTGACAGTAATAATATTAAATTATTCACCTTAATCATTTTCAAGGACCTCGTGTTCATTGAAAAATTAGATTTAACCTAAAATTAAAATATAACTTTTAATTGAACGAACAGAGGATGTTTATTTTTTTCAACTGCATCATTTTGTCAAATAAGCATAATTGTTGATCACTTTATCTACTATTATTACTTTCTCACGTAATACGGTATTTAGAGAACTTATTGTAATCGTGCAGAAAAAACGACGATTCTTTGACCGAAAAAACTTTTGATACCGAAAAAGTGCCCAAATATCTCCGTCTCTCCGTCTTGTTGTATGTAGTGGCGAATTTATACTTTAAATAATTCAAATATTTAATTTTCATGGTCGCAAGCCTAATAAGGCAAAAGAAATAACCGCAGCGTACGTCTACTAGTCTCAGCGCAAGTCAACATAGGAACTTTTAGCAGAATACGCGTGGATCGTTTCCGAAGAATATGATCCCTAAAAATTAGGATACAGGTATCAGGTCAAAGGGTCAGCTGCGAAGGCAGAAATTCTACAGAGGAGAAAAATTATGTTATCAAACTTTCGATACATAATTTCCATTTATTATCCAATAAACAATTTCAGCAGCACATTGAATTAGACACAAAAAGTAATGTTACAGGTACATGGGGTTTCAAAACAGATACACATCAAATCGCAGTATAACAATACAAAATTAGAACTCCAATGTCCTGAAATAAATAAATAAATTACACAATATTTCCTACCCAAATCCTAGTGAGGAAGTGAGCGGAACGGAACGGCACTCTCACCGATTTACAAAATTTAACAATTTTACATAATTACAATTGCGAATGAATCGCACAATACAAATTGAAGAGTTTCCAAATTATGGAATAACTCGAGCCTTTTCAACATCAATAATCAATTCAGAGTACTACGGCGATAGGTGCGCAAAATACAAAATTGATTAAGTCGCGCAATGGCGAACTTCCTAAAAGCAATTATTAATAATATATGCTAAACTGCTCGGTCGTTTGGCATTATTTCAATTAACAATTTCATAAATAAGTCAACAAATTGACTAATACAATAACAATTGAATACCAATAAATCAATGGGCATTTGTTCTCGCAAATAATCATATCTGTTAGGAGACAATTGTACAGTAGTTATCATATACCGATATACCAAAAATTATCTGCTTGGATTTCTCTCTTACACAATATACCTTACACACAGCGGTGTTTCATGAAACGGCCACTCACGACCTCGTTACCAATTTTTACACGTCGCAGAACTTTGTTGAGTCGCAACGCCCCTTGCGTCGCTCCGCTCCTGAAGAAGGGTAGTCAGCGAAAATCGAGACCACGCTACACGAGGCGGTTTAAGAAAGATGCGAACGTGTGTGCTGTAACCCCAATTGTTCCAGTACAATATTTGCCAGCCGTATGACTCGTAAAGCAACTGGCTCCGGCCTCTCGGATCCTGGCAAATCACAATTACACAAAGCTTTGAAACACAATGCAATTCAAATTAGAGCCATGCACAAAATATATCGAGACAGAGTCCTTTACAATCGGGATATCTCACAAATCTGGAACACAAAGAAAATATATAAATAATACAAAAAGATAGGAGTGAGCGATTCCAATATAGCAGATTACAATTTATAACTACGTACAATTAAAAATGTCTCCTATACACAATTAAAAAAATTTAATAGGTTAAGCCAATTTTTCCATTTTTAACGTGGCAGTGAGCCACGGCGAGATCATAAACAAAACAAGTGCTCTTATACTATAAAAAAATACAGTTTAACGTGGCTGAGGGCCACGGGCGAGCAAATAAGACAAAATCTCAGCACATAACTAAAAAGACGTCATCGCAAGAAATATGCCATCGCATCGCAGCGCTTTAACATAATAATGGCAAATAGCCCATCAATACGTGGCAAATGGCCACGGGCTACAAGAGAACCTAAATACTTATACATCCAATATTACGAGACAGAATGCCACGGGCGGCGAAAACAGTATGGAAAATGTCCGGGTGCGCGCCTTACATACTTTAACGTGGCAGAGGGCCATGGGCAACACCACATGAGAAGAATGTCTGTATGCGTCAGCATGTCAGCACTGGAGCGAGCGGAGAGCTCGCTTATATAGGAAAAAAAATATCTTTCCGCCGTGAGACTAGTTGTTACGGCGGAATTATTCTGCTACCAACGCAGTCTACAGAAGATCGCGTGGTTTACAAAGAAATTTAACAAAGAAAATAATCGATTATGAGAGCGACAACCCCGCTCTCTAGGTATGAATGCCTGAGTTAAAGTCTCTATGACAATATACAGAAAAATATTCAATTTTGGTGTAAAACAGGAAAATAGACAGCGTTATAAACAAAATCTGAAGTATGTGTATATAATGATTTAGGAATGATTATTGAACACTTACAACAAGCCAGAAAACATACAAAGCTTGTAATTTAATTACCAAAAATATATTACCAATTGGCACTTTAATTTTCAATAATCACCCCTAAAATTCAAAATAAAATACAAAGAATAACTTATAAATTAAAGAAATGATACAGACAAACTCAGAATTAACTACTGAATAATTTCCAACCATTATCAAAGAAGTAAGGCTCATATTTTGAGCAAGAGAATTAATTCATGAGGTGGAAGAATATTATTCAGTTTTCATGTTCAAAAATAAATAAAAAATACAATTGTGAAGATAACCTTAAGTGTGGCCACACTGAACAATATAGAATATATATCTTAATATTACCAGAAGCTCAGAAGAGCATGAACAAAGCATTCAGAATTTTCACATCTGATTTTACACAAACATTATATAATAAATTGCATCATCTCATATTTCAGTTTTTGCATACCCTTTTTAACTCGGATGACCATAAATACAATTAAATAAAAAAAGATATGGAGGCTGCAATTATTTTATGGTGAAAATTAAATATTCTGAACCTAAAATAGAATTTTTTAGAGGTGAAATATGACACGTCTGCCCGCCTGTCGTCCGCCTGTCGTCCGCCTGTCGTCCGTCTGTCGCCCGCCTGTCGTCCGTCTGTCTGTCGTCCGTCTGTCTGTCGTCCGTCTGTCTGTCGTCCGTCTGTCTGTCGTCCGTCTGTCTGTCGTCCGTCTGTCTGTCGTCCGTCTGTCTGTCGTCCGTCTGTCTGTCGTCCGTCTGTCTGCCGTCCGTCTGTCTGCCGTCCGTCTGTCTGTCGTCCGTCTGTCTGTCGTCCGTCTGTCTGTCGTCCGTCTGTCTGTCGTCCGTCTGTCTGTCGTCCGTCTGTCTGCCGTCCGTCTGTCTGCCGTCCGTCTGTCTGCCGTCCGTCTGTCTGCCGTCCGTCTGTCTGCCGTCCGTCTGTCTGCCGTCCGTCTGTCTGCCGTCCGTCCGTCCGCCGTCCGTCTGTCTGCCGTCCGTCTGTCTGCCGTCCGTCTGTCTGCCGTCCGTCTGTCTGCCGTCCGTCTGTCTGCCGTCCGTCTGTCTGCCGTCCGTCTGTCTGTCGTCCGTCTGTCTGCCGTCCGTCTGTCTGCCGTCCGTCTGTCTGTCGTCCGTCTGTCTGTCTGTCGTCCGTCTGTCTGTCTGTCGTCCGTCTGTCTGTCTGTCGTCCGTCTGTCTGTCTGTCGTCCGTCTGTCTGTCTGTCGTCCGTCTGTCTGTCTGTCGTCCGTCTGTCTGTCTGTCGTCCGTCTGTCTGTCTGTCGTCCGTCTGTCTGTCTGTCGTCCGTCTGTCTGTCTGTCGTCCGTCTGTCTGTCTGTCGTCCGTCTGTCTGTCTGTCGTCCGTCTGTCTGTCTGTCGTCCGTCTGTCTGTCTGTCGTCCGTCTGTCTGTCTGTCGTCCGTCTGTCTGTCTGTCGTCCGTCTGTCTGTCTGTCGTCCGTCTGTCTGTCTGTCGTCCGTCTGTCTGTCTGTCGTCCGTCTGTCTGTCTGTCGTCCGTCTGTCTGTCTGTCGTCCGTCTGTCTGTCTGTCGTCCGTCTGTCTGTCTGTCGTCCGTCTGTCTGTCTGTCGTCCGTCTGTCTGTCTGTCGTCCGTCTGTCTGTCTGTCGTCCGTCTGTCTGTCTGTCGTCCGTCTGTCTGTCTGTCGTCCGTCTGTCTGTCTGTCGTCCGTCTGTCTGTCTGTCGTCCGTCTGTCTGTCTGTCGTCCGTCTGTCTGTCTGTCGTCCGTCTGTCTGTCTGTCGTCCGTCTGTCTGTCTGTCGTCCGTCTGTCTGTCTGTCGTCCGTCTGTCTGTCTGTCGTCCGTCTGTCTGTCTGTCGTCCGTCTGTCTGTCTGTCGTCCGTCTGTCTGTCTGTCGTCCGTCTGTCTGTCTGTCGTCCGTCTGTCTGTCTGTCGTCCGTCTGTCTGTCTGTCGTCCGTCTGTCTGTCTGTCGTCCGTCTGTCTGTCTGTCGTCCGTCTGTCTGTCTGTCGTCCGTCTGTCTGTCTGTCGTCCGTCTGTCTGTCTGTCGTCCGTCTGTCTGTCTGTCGTCCGTCTGTCTGTCTGTCGTCCGTCTGTCTATATGTCGTCCGTCTGTCTGTCTGTCTGTCGTCCGTCTGTCTATATGTCGTCCGTCTGTCTGTCTGTCTGTCGTCCGTCTGTCTGTCTGTCGTCCGTCTGTCTGTCTGTCGTCCGTCTGTTTGTCTGTCGTCCGTCTGTCTGTCTGTCGTCCGTCTGTCTGTCTGTCGTCCGTCTGTCTGTCTGTCGTCCGTCCGTCTGTCTGTCGTCCGTCTGTCTTTTGTCCGTCCGTCTGTCTTTCGTCCGTCCGTCTTTCGTCCGTCCGTCTGTCTGTCGTCCGTCCGTCTTTCGTCCGTCCGTCTGTCTGTCGTCCGTCCGTCTTTCGTCCGTCCGTCCGTCTGTCGTCCGTCCGTCTGTCTGTCGTCCGTCCGTCTGTCGTCCGTCCGTCCGTCTTTCGTCCGTCCATCTGTCGTCCGTCCGTCTGTCTGTCGTCCGTCCGTCTGTCTGTCGTCCGTCCGTCTGTCTGTCGTCCGTCCGTCTGTCTGTTGTCCGTCCGTCTGTCGTCCGTCCGCCTGTCTGTCGTCCGTCCGCCTGTCTGTCGTCCGTCCGCCTGTCGTCCGTCTGTCCGTCTGTCTGTCGTCCGTCTGTCCGTCTGTCTGTCGTCCGTCCGTCCGTCTGTCGTCCGTCCGTCCGTCCGTCTGTCGTCCGTCCGTCCGTCGTCCGTCCGTCCGTCTGTCGTCCGTCCGTTTGTCGTCCGTCCGTCCGTCCGTCCGTCTGTCGTCCGTCCGTCCGTCTGTCGTGCGTCCGTCCGTCTGTCGTGCGTCCGTCCGTCTGTCGTGCGTCCGTCTGTCGTCTGTCCTCCTGTCCGTCCGTCTAGGAAGAAGACACAAAATGGAGGTAAAATCTCTCCTTCGGCAGGGAAAGATGACGATATTTCCGCCTCATTCGTTAACAATGCAGGTCCCGCTCCCGGGAACGGCGTCTTTCCCGCTCCATGGTATTTTGCGCCAATCACGTAATCAGTAAAGTTCTGCCTGTAGCGATTGGTCAACGCGTCTCTCCCCCGGATCGAAGGGTGTCCATGTTTGGTGGACGATTGGGGAAGGAGAATTTCATCCGCCAGGTATTGTGGGGGGAGACATTCCGTAGCGCACCAATATTATGAAACCATGACATTTCTTCGCCTCATTTCTAGTGGCAAACGAGGAGTTTTGAACTGCACAGTGCAGGTTAATATATCCTAACGTATATATGTTTTGTGCTCACATCGTATTATGTTTTGCCAACGGCAAGTTCATTATATGTATTGTATATTTACCACGAACTCCATTTAAATCCGAAGGTTGGAGAGTTTGGCATGGTACTGTATATATCTTCTTAAATTATCTTTAATTGATTTTGTGAATGATTTACACAGAGTTGTGCTCAATTGCAATTAAAATATCTTATCGCTTTCTCTTTTTTTATTCTCGAGTATTTCTTCTCTATCAAGTATATATGCACATCGAAAATAAATAACATTTAGCCGAGTTTTGAATCTGAAGAAGAGATGATTCAAAACCTCAGATACAAGCTATATGCTGTTGATGGTAAAATAATTTCCTCATATTCATGATCCGAACAATTGCAGTTTGAATGATGTTTACGGTCCTCCTCTACCCGTTTCCATTTGTTGTTCTATATTGTTACATATACCCTTAGTGATTCGCCGTTTTTAAATGTGTATAACAAACGTAATTCCTCGTTTGATTGATAAATGATTTCTGACGAGTCAACTGCTCAGTTCTTTAGCTTCTAAGTACAGTCCATTTTTTAATAGCGTGAGGTGGCGCTGATATTCACCAAACAGATGTCAAGATTCGACGCCGACCTTCCCTTCGGCTTGCGGTTCTTTCTCCAACCACGTCTTTCTGCGGGGCATCGCCACAGCCGCGACAAGCTCTGAGCGTCCGACTGGACTCCCGGCATGTGTGATAGTGTACTATTGTGTGAATAAGTGTGTGTAAGAGTAAGGGATGAGGTCCGGTCAAAGAAGGGGAGAGAAAGATCGCGCGGTGTCCTTGGCCCATTTGGTAGGGTACTGCTCCGGTATTCGCCTGATTTGGATCGGAGAAACCATGGAAAACTACTGATTAGAGTAGCCGGACGCAAGAATTTTCTTCCAGACTGCGGCTGAATTTGACCGTCTATCTCGAGTCGAAAATTGTGCCACCGTCGGCACTGGCACCTTAGATCCTCCCGATCAGAGATACAGCAGTGTCATCAATTGACGCCTGAGCCACCTAACACTGTCCTAATTCATCGCATTTCTTTAGTCTCGTTTTGCTCCTTTCTGCTCCACCGCGTGCCGCGCGACCCTCAGCGCCCCGCGCGGGGACCAGCGTCCAGGTGCGCGTCGGGGCGCTGAGGACTATTTGCGGAGAGGACGCGGCGCCGTTAGCCGCGTCCTCGCGAGCGAGGGGCTCTCGCGCGCGTCCTTGGCTGCTCCCGAGCAGCGGCGGCGGCGGCGGCGGCGGCGGCGGCGGCGGCGGCACAGAGCCCTGGGTCCTCCACCGCCTGCGCACACTCTCCACCCAGCGACGTCCCCCTTACTCAGTGCACAATGGCGCTTTAGCCCCTGCCCACCTTCCTGTCCGGGCGGCGGGTTCGAGTCCCGCTCCTCCGCGTGGAATGTTAACATTCTCCTGGGCTCTCTTTCCATCATTGCCGCCAGAAACGATTCTTTTCGGTATATTTGAAGAGACTTGATACTGAAGAGCGTTAAAATATATATTTATAATTTTCTGCCCTCATCAACATCATCTACAAGAGTTCAAGTCTTGTTTGCGTAGATAAAGTACCTGTACTTGTTTTCATATGAAAATAATATTACATCCCATTTTAATTCTCCGTGTTTTTGACTGATTGGTTGATTGATTAGTTGATTGTTTGGTTGATTGATTGCTTATGTTTCCTTCGTCAACTATTATATTTATTAATGCTGTTAATGTAGGGAAAGTTTCATGGCAATATATTTATTCTAATAAGATAATAAGTTCTCAATCAAGCTTTAAATAAAATAACAATTAAATACAACCATGTTAACATAAATATTATTATTAATATATTATTATATTTATATTTATTTATTATTATTATATATTTATTATTTTTATTAACATAATATTATATTATACATAATAAAAATATTAGACATATTTCCGGCAAATGCCATCCGATATTGAATTTTCTGAAATGACTTGAAATTAATATAATAATATATTACCTTTTGACCAATGTCAATAAATGAAGTGACTCTGCTGGATTTTTTAATCGTAACAGCCATTATATTTAACATTTACCTTTGTCATCTCCCTCTCACTAATCACACTTCTGAAATACACCAAGAGCACTGTCAGTAGTCCAAATGTGTCTTTTTATTATATTGTTTTAATTATTTATTTGTAATGTTTGGCGACGCCTTAATTATTAGTTAGATTTCATGAATTTGCAAAATGTTTTAAAAATAATTTAGTCGAAGTGAATAATTAGTAAAGTGTTGGTTGGAAATATGTTATAATTTTTCATGAGGGTTTTACAGACTCTTCTATCTCCGCGGTTCTCAGATGGTCGAAGATTCTGATCAGGTTTGTTTAATTCGGTGGTAGTGGTCCGCATGGCAAATGACGGCCCGTGACAGTTGTGATAAAAACCGTTTTGAAGCAGTTGCATTTGGATTTGCATTATTATCCTTAAGGGATGAAAGTATTTCAGGTAATATTGATATTGGTAGTAAATAAATCTACAAATGATATTCTACCTCAGTTGTCAAATAGTGGAGATGGGAATTCCTCAGGAGTCCCTAACCATCCGGAGGTGAGGAATCGTCAGGCAGGGAGGCAGGCGGATGGCCTTGAGCGGAGAAAGAGGAGCGATAAAGTTCCCTTCAAAAGTTGCATGATATGCATCTAATTGCGACCATAAGTTATTGAATTGAGATATAATTTATAGAAAATAATATACTAAGAAAACTTAGTCATAGAGAAAGTTAAGCAATTCCTTAGTGATCATTGAAGTCTGAGTAAAGCTTATCATCCGCGATAATAAGGATCGAGCGCCGTTTTCAACCATGCTACGATCTGGATACGGTAATGTTAAGCCAAATGTGGCCACGGTGTGGGCTACACTTAACATTCACTGATTTAACTACAGTGCATGAAAATAGCACCCTTTTGTGTGGAACTCAGAGACTGGTGTTAATGTAATATAAGTACACTCCTGAAATTCAACGTTTCTTGCTCTTTGTGACATGTGGGGTGGCAGCATTTACATTTCTTTCCAAGCGTAATTTTAGCATTGTCAAATATGCTCTTGTCATGTTAAACACGTCTTCTCCGCTGCCTTTGAACGCCTCTTTAAACAAGCTGAGCATGGGATAAGGCGCACGCAGTTTTTGATGCCTAGCTGGCGAGGGGCCGGTGTGGGAGTGGACGTGCGATGCATTGGCTGCGGGGGGGGGCGGGGGGGGCCTGTGGTCGGCCCAGTGGTAGCGGTGACGGCTGTGACGGCGTTGATGTCGGTGACGACATAGATGGCGGTGGCGGTAACGGCGATGGCGGAGGCAGTGGAGGCGGCAGCTGCTTGGGGCCTGGACGTGCGCCAGGCGGTTTGCGAGGGCGGGCGGGTGGCGCGACTACTGATTCCACCGATGGCGCTCCGACCGCTCTGCGGCGTAGTGCCCGCCATGCTATCTGATGGCGTGGCAGCGCCGCTGGCGGATGGCCAGCCTGCCACGTGGCGGTGCGCGCAGGGAGGGACGGGGCGTGGGAAAGGAGGCACCGACGACGGAGCTGAAGGAGAAAGGTTTTAGCACGGAATGGACGAAGAACAGGACGGGTCAGGGAATAGTGAAGGCTGAAAAGTGCAGTAAGGAAGGTTGTGAACGAGGATGCGCATTGATTAGATCGCCTTGGAAGGCATGGGATGGCCTTTTGGAAATTGAGGGTTCAGAACCTTTACGTGTGAAGGAAACAACGGCGAGCGGAAGGATTGCAGATCCAGAATCAGCGTTCGCCACCCGCTGCGCTCCCTCCGTTAGCGATTGCCGCAAGGACAGAGGTTGCGCTGCTGGATGTACAGTAGCGGGACGGGGCGATAGGAGCTGGGCGGAGCGGGAATGGGCGAGGCTGGGTGGTGGAGGGCGGTGTAGGGAGGAAAGGCGCGTGGGCGAGGCATGGGCTGGGCTGGGCTGGGCAGGGCTGGGCAGGGCAGGGCAGTGCGGGGCGGCGGTGGTCGGGGCGGGGAGGGACGAGTCTGCGTCCGTCTGTGGGGCGGGTGGAGAGTGAGGGGGGGTGCGGAATTGAGCAGAGCGTAAGCGGGGCGGGGCAGGTGGGTGCAGGCATTGATGTGGACGCGGTGGGCGCCGGCGTCCGTCACTGTCGGGGATCTGTCTTGCGTGATGCGCATGCACGGTTGCCCCGCGCCGTGGGGGGCGCTCGTGAGGCAAAACTGCGGCACGCTGCCGTCCTCTTGGGCGCTAAGAAGGGAAAGCGGAAAGTATCGAGCACGAATTCTGATTTCGGTAGCAGACAGCATGGAGTGTACTAAACATGAAATGCACATGCAGACTGGGTAATATCAGACGTTTACCATCAAAACCAGCTCAAACGAACTGTGACACTTTTACTAAAGAAACAATATCTGCCACGTCCGCACGAAGTTTCCCAAGAACGAAAGAGGTTGTCGGCACTTTTAAGTTGTTGTTTTAAATTTATTTGCTTTCAGGTGTACAACCTCTTTCGCAACGGGTTTGAATACATTGGATATAGATTTAATGAGTTGAGTTATATTTTGAATCCATTACTGCTTCAGAATTATTTCGACGAGTTATCTGAGCGATCGGTCAAGAAAGTGTCTGGGTAGTTTTCTGCAGATGCGTGATCTGTTTTGTTTTTGTTTCCCTGTTTGGAAGTGGAGCGCTTGTGGGATTGAAGGAATGTTGTGGTAAAACTTATGGGCGGATTGTTTATTGTTGGTGGTAATTGGGGGTATGCCGAGCTCGTGATGAAGGATATCATTGGGTATGAACCAAGGTGCTTTGACTATGGTTCTTAAGAAACGATTTTGAAACATCTTAAGTTGAGAATGTGAGATTTGGCTGCTGAGCCCCAAATAGGTCTTGCGTATGTTAACATTGGTCTGATCATAGCTTTGTAAAGATAAGTACCGGTTTGAATTTGGAGGGGAGAAGATTGACGTAGTATTGGGAAAAGCTGGTGAGTTCTTTGTGTGGCTAGGGCTCCTGTGTATGGTGGATGTGGGGTTTCCAGGTTAGTCGACGGTCGAAGAGGACTCCGAGGTATTTGACTGCCGTGTTGGAAGGTAGCCAAGGGATGGGTGTGGAGTTGTACATCAGCGGTGGAGGTAGGGTGGGACTGCGTAGAGAAAATAATTTGGCTTGACATTTGGTAGGGTTGAATTTGATACGCCATTCAGAGATTTGATCTAGGTGGTCTTGAACATCTAGGGTTGCGTCATCCAGTATTTTGCTTGTTGAGTACACTGCTTGGTCATCGGCGGAAAGAACGAGGAAGGTGTTTGGGGTGGGCGGTGCGCCATAAGTGAAAATATTGAAGAGAGTTGGAGCTAGGACAGAGGCTTGAGGTACATCTGCAAAGATAGGAGCGGGGACAGAAAGTGCGTCAGTTAAATGTATGGTGAAGAACCTATTCGTGAGAAAGCTTTTCATTAGAAGTATATGCCGAGTTTTAGTGGTTTGAACAATAAGCCAGGGTGCCAAACTGAGTCGACGGCTTTTTTGATGTCAAGAAAGACAGCTATTGTATTGGAATATTGATGAAACCCTTTAAGAATGTCTTCGGTCAGTCTAAGAATCGGATGGTTTGTTGATTCAAGGGATTGGAAGCCGAATTGATGGTGAGGAATGACTGAAGTTTCGTTGAGGTAAGCTTTTAGGGGAGAAACAATGCATTTTTCAAAGATTTTTTCTGATGGATAGAAGAAGGCTTATGGGTCTACAACTGGATGGAGAAGAGAAGTCTTTACCGGGCTTTAGGATGCATATTTCGAGGCTGTTGGGAAGTAAGCTATTCTTAGAGAGGAGTTGAATATGTAGATAATGCGTACAATGGCACTGAAGTGAAGTTGTTTAAGGATAAAGGTGTTGATTTTATCTGGGCCGAACGATTTTTTGGGTGCATTTTTTGCTAGGAAAGAAACAACCTACAATGGTGAGATAAATTTAATGGGATAAGGCAAGGCAAAAATCTGCTATCGCTCTTTTTTATAGACTTAGAACCAAGTGCAAACAATGCAGAAATCTACATTATCGACACACTTGTAAATGCAGAAATAGAATTTGAAGCACCGTACAAAAAGAAAATTCCAGTGCAATTCCATCGCTGTCAAAAGTATGGTCACACGAAGAAATACTGTAAAGCAACTCCAAGGTGCGTAAATTGCGGTGAAGAACACTTCACAGACGAATGCAAAAAAGATGCAACGCAGCCGGCAACATGCGCGCTATGTTCGCGAAGCCATCCAGCCAACTATAAAGGCTGCCACGTAACAATTATCAAAACTCAACATACGCTGTACCCTACAATCAAAACCAAACAGATCTCTGCAAAATAATAGAATCCTCATTCCAAAAGTTCGAGAGCATCTTTAAACAACAATCAACGGTTTAATCCAACATCGAAGAGAGCTCGTAACTATTCTCAAAGAAAAATATATAGATATTATGCTAATATCCGAAACTCGCTTCACTGAAAAATCCTACTTAAAGATACCGGGATATGATATATATAATACCAAGCACCCGGACGGTACAGCGCATGGAGGAACTGCTATAATGATTCGAAAAACAATCAAACATTACGAAATGAACGAATATAAAACTGAAGAAATACAAGCAACATCTGTAATGGTGACAGGAGGTCAAGCTTTACTGACGATAACATCTGTATACTGCCCGCCCAAACATAGAATAACAGAACAAATATTTGAAGACTTTATAATACACTAGGATCAAGATTCATAGCTGGAGGCGACTTCAATGCAAAAAACCAGCATTGGAGCTCACGACTCAACACACTACGAGGAAAAAATCTTCTTAAAGTAACAAACTTAATGTTTCTACTATATCGACTAGTGAACCTACGTACTGGCCCACTGACGTCAATAAGCTTCCTGGGCGTCCTGGACTTCTACTTAGCAAAAGTGTGCATCTTGGTACAGTAGAAGTAAAATCTTGCTACGACCTTTCTTCAGACCTCACCCCAGTAGAAATGGCCATCAGTTCAAATATATCTGAATGAAACTATCCTCTAAAACTAACAAGTAACAAGACAAACTGGAACAAGTACCGCGATTACGTGAACAATAAACTATCTGCAAACGCACTGCTAACAACTGAAGAAAACATCGAAGACGCAATACAGCACCTATCTCACACATTACAAGACGCTGCCTGGGCCGCAACACCAAGAGAAACAATAAATAAATCGTCAACGTATCCCGCAGAAATAAGACAAAAAGTAGTAGAAAAACGTCGACACCGACGAATATTCATGACGACACGACAACCAGATGACAAAAGAAAATATAACACAGCAGCCAGACAATTAACACGTCAAATTAAGGAATATGAAAACACATCATTCTCTAATTACATTCAAGCACTATCACTTACTGCTGAAACTAATTATTCGCTTTGGAAAGCAACTAGAAAACTGAAGCGACCCCAACAGCATATCTCACCAATTCGAAAAGAAGATGGCACGTGGGCAAGAAGCGCAGAAGAAAAGGTCGAATGCTTAGCAAAACACTTTGCTTCAGTTTTCAAACCAGCAGGAAATGTAAGTACTATTGAAAATAAAGTGCTAGAATATTTGGACGTACCTTTACAGTTATCTCTGCCCATAAAGCATTTCAACTCACGGAAAGTCGAACAAACAATCAAAAAACACACGCATCCTGCAAAGAGTCAAGGGTTTGACCTTATTACCGGCAAGATGTTACCAAGTAAAGGATATGAACTCGTAACAAGCATATTCAACGCGATACTTCGAAGTAGCCATTATCATTGTCAATGGAAATACGCTCGAATAATTGCGATCGTGAAACCAGAAAAAACTGCCACGGAAGTGACATCGTACCGACCTATTAGCCTGCTACCAGTCCTATCAAAAGTATTTAAAAAACTTCTCTTACAGCGCCTCAAGCCTATAAATAAAGAAGTGATTCCTGACTTTCAATTCGGCTTTCGAGAAGGACACTCAACAATAGAACAGACCCATCGTATTGTAAACACAATTTTTCAAAGCCTGGAAAAAAGCTATATTGTTCTGCAGCATTCCTAGAACAACAACAAGCATTCGACAAGGTATGGTATGAAGGAAGTCTATTTAAAATAAAAACTTCTCCCGCACTCCTACTATTTACTTCTCAAATCATATATTTGCGATCGCCTATTTCAAGTGAAATACCAGGACGCTCTATCGTAATTCCAACCTATTTCTGCAAGAGTGCCACAAGGAAGTATTCTTGGACCTTTTTTATACCTTACATCAACTTCAGACTTACCAACTACAGAAAGAACTTCAATAGCAACCTTTGCAGATGACACAGCTATTCTTTCTGCAAAAAAAAATCCCTCCTGCGCATCACATTATCTTCAAGAACATCTAAACAAAATCGAAGATTGGAGTCATCGTTGGCGAGTCACCGTTAATGAAACAAAATCAAAACATATAACATTTTCACTAATAAAAGAAAACCGCCCAAAAGTAAAACTAAACAACACAGAACTCCACGAAGCTGATACAATCAAATATCTTGGACTGCATTTGGATAGACGCCTGACTTGGAAAACCCACATCAAAACTAAGAGAAAAGAAGCGCAGCTTAAAGTCCTCAAATTGTCATGGCTGTTAAACAGACAATCAAAGCTGTCCTTGCATAACAAAATACAGATTTGTAAAACAATAACCAAAGCAACATGGACCTATGGTATTGAATTGTGGGTCTCTTCCAGTAAATCGAATCTAGAAATTCTAAAAAGATTCGAAGCTAAAACACTAAGAAAACTATGCAACGCACCATGGTACGTGACAAACAAGACGATATACAGAGACCTCGACATCGTCCCGCTGGAAGAAGTTATCGCCACGAGAAGCCAAGCATACCAGAGAAGATTGTACAACCACCCAAATCACCTCTCAACAAGCCGTCTAGATAACAGTGAGCATATCTATAGACTGAGGAGAGAGAGTATTTTAGATTTGCCATACCGATTTTGTAAATGAAATTTTTCAATGTCATAAAAAGTTCATGTCCGAAATGTATCTGTTGACACCATTTGCTTATTGTTCCGATAGGAACAGATTGTAAATTATGCTGAAAATAAATGTAAAAAAATGAATTTTGAGTGTGTAAGGTTTGTATTGGGGAAGTAATAGAGTTAGGAGGGGTTGGAAGTGGTACCAGATGATTCTATTTAGGTTGAAAGGAAGAAGTTGAAAGTCCTAGTCTGCATATGATTGGGCGATGATCGGATGGTAGCGCAATGTGGGTTTCCGCTGCTATGGTTGTCTGGAAGTTTAACGATAATCCGATATCAATCATGTCAGGTGTTTGGTTTGGTAAGGTTTGGTAAGGGTAGCGAGTTGGAGAGAAGGGGGCGTGGATATGTAAGCGTCGGTTATTAATGTCATTAAGAAGTCTGATGCCTGCAGGAGTAATGAGGTTGTTAGCTAAAGCTGTATGCTTGGAATGCCAGGCATACAGCTTGGGCTAGTCACCAACAAAGAGTGTAGGTTGACTTTGAGAGAAGAATGCATTAATTGCGTCGGGTAAGTTGGTTACATTTGGGGGGGGTATAGATGGATGTGATGTTGATAAGTGCGCTGGAGATTGATTCTACCATGATTCGGGCATTTTCGAAAGGAGAGTTGGGAATAGAAGGAATTTGGTGATATATTTTGCTTGATGAATATGGCAACACCACCGCTGGCTCATTTGCGTGGTCTGATTTCTGAATACAGGCTATAGAGATGTGGTTAGCGTGGATAAATTGACTGCGGATATTTAATCGTATTCCATTGTCATTCCCAGATATGTTTCTGAAAGGAGCTTTGGATGCATGTTTAAGGTGGAGTTTGGAGAAATGATATGGATTGAACTATGGTGTTGATGATTGAAGAAACTAGATTTTTCAGGATGAATTTGAGCGATTCTTTGACTAATTGGGATACTATTTGGATCATCTGGGAGGAGCAGGAGAAAAATGATTGGGTGGGATAGTTGTGAGGTGTAAATAACGGTAAAGGTGGATGTTGGGGAATTACGTTAGCATAGGTTCTACTAGTTTGTTACCTTGGGGTTTCAATGTTTTGGCTGCGGTAATGGATTATTGATTTCTGTACCAAAGAGTCAAAGGACTGAGGAGAGGTTTGCGAGTTGGATAAGGTTTGGGGAGGGTATGGGGAAAAGGTGTGGAGGGGGTGAGATTGTGAGGAGTGTTGGTGCAATCTAAATGGGATACCGTTCCTATGAAGTAGGTTCTGATACAAGGTATACTCACAGTGACTGGCTGCATGCGGTATTTCACAGTTTGCACACTGTAGGTTGTCTTCGGTGCAGTCTTCAGTGGCATGGTTTTTGGAGCCGCGACCACACCTCAAGGAAAGCCACATTTTTTCTTGGTATGGCCGAAGTCTTGACATCCTCAACACTGAACAGGTCTGGGGCGGCGTCTTGTTTCTTCTACTGTTATGGCTTGAAATAGTTCAGTCTGGTTATAAACGTTCAGGGCATTATTGTTCTTTTCCAGGGTGACTGCACATAGGGGCCACGGTTTTTTGTCATAGCCAGAGAGTCTTATCACTTTAGTATCGGTAGGTTTCTTTTGATGAGTTGCTCTTCAACTTCTTTCTCACTGTAATCTACTGGTACATTTCGTAAGACTATGGACATTATTTGTTTGCCTGGGTCTTGGTAGGATTGATAGTTCTGTTTGTTTTCTTGTAGATTCTGTCTTAAGTTTCTGTAATATTCTATGCTGTTAACAATTACTTAGACATATTTTGATTGATTGCGTATTTTGATTGATTTGGGACTGGTTATGTTTTAGTATGTGATGGATTGTTTTGATGCTTTTGGGCATCGTGGATGTATACGGTGAGTATTTTGATTTTTGTTGGGTCTGAGAAGGCGGGAATTGTAGATTATCTTGAGTACTTAGGGTTTCGAAACGGTTACTTACAGGGATGTTGTACATTGTGCAGGGTATGATTTGGAGGGAGTAAGGAATGATTCATTCGGAAGTGCTTGTTAGGTTGTTCCTCTTGCGTACTTGTCCGTTCGGGGGTGACGTGTTAATTTTTGGAGGTGATGTGTTCCATTGGTTCGACATACGGCTGCTGATGTGTGTGTGAGGAGTTTCGTTAAATTGATACAGGTCTCTGAGCGCACTAGATAGTGCCTCCGACACTGATTGTTCTAAATCTCTAATCTTTTAATGTACTGGTTTTTAATTAGTTTTGAAAAAACTAGCGTTGCAGTGGTAATATTGTGGTTGTGTTTTTGGCAGGCATAACGTGGTCCAAAATTCGCGTTTTCGCGTTGTAGATGAAGTTATGGTGAGAAAACGTAAGTGACCAATCTAGGAATTACTTTGGTGTCTTCAGCACGGGCCAGAAATCTTAAACATGACTCACCTGGAAAGCCCTCGCGTTTTAACAATGGGACTCTGCCAGCAAAAAGTTGTGTGAATCGCCAGAATCAAAATTATTAATAATGAAATGAGCCATGTGACCTGGCTTCGATTGTTATTTTAACTGCTCTCTCCAATGCTTTGTGGATCTCCATAGCCTCTTCCATTTAGTAGACTGTTATTAAAATGCCAAGTACACTTTTCTTGTAATGTGTTTACTTTCATTTGATAATATGATCGTTTGATTTGTCACAAAAACTGGATCAATAACCTTAAAGGTATTCGCAAAACATCCTGTTTTCTCCCTTTCTGCTGCTAGTCAAGAGAAAGGCGCTTGACTTTTTAGTCCATTTGACAAAAGGAGGAACTATTTCCACTGAAACCTCTCAAGAAGGACAATAATTCTGAACAAGCCTTTAAGGAAAACATTTTCATTTTCTCCAATTGCCTCCTATTGATTTGAACGTGTTTCGTACGTCAGTCTAGCAAACAATCTCTCGAATCAAGCAATGAACGGTTTAATTTAGATCAGCATTAGATATGTTCTCCCTCCTGCATCAGCGCTTGTCGTAGCTTTCTTTCCAATTCCGCATTCCCTTACAGCTTTCATCACAACGTCACCTGGACAGATAATATCATTCGCATGACTCTGACCTCGCAAGTCTTTGGCTGCATGTGTATTTACATTCTGAGTCCAATTATCTGAATTTTTCTTAGATATTGTCATTGCGGTTCTTCTTACATTTTCAAATATTTTATGGGGCTAGTCGAATTTGTTATGAGATCATATTTCAGTTTCATTAAGTGTCGCAGTATAATGTTCGCTTGATAATACATTATTATGTGCTATAAATATTTTTTTCTAACCCCGGCAACATGTAGCAAGCATTCCACATATTCTCGTTAATACTCGTGTAGAATGATGAATATTTGTTGACGAATTTAGTAAACGAAAGTTTGTAAAAACTTTCCCATCATGTGATACACATATAGAAAAAAATTATTTCGAAAATATTAACACGAAAAATGTTCGCCCTTATCCGACTAGACGTGGCCGACTTTCCAGAAGCTGAAGTCGTAGGGTTCCACGGCCAGAGTCATGTGCGTCACCCGGACAGCCCAGATCACTTTCCAGAAGCTGGTTCATAAAATGTTTCTACAGGTTATTGTTATTAATTATTTGATCTTTATCCAGAAAAAGAAATCTATAAAATGCGTTGCTGAATTATTTTTCACACGTCATCTATTTTATTTCGGATCCTATGGTTGAGTTGTGTTGGCTCTCAAAGACACGACTCCCTTTGGGTCTCCAAAACGGTCAAAACTAATTTTGGTCACTTCATTGTATCCCAATCTCCGATCTATTGGATCAAAAGGAAGGTAAAATATAATAAACCTCTTATTTCTTTCAATATTTTGATTAATTATTTAATATATATGTATTTGTGGGCATAATTGTTAAAAAAACTCATTTTTATGATAAAGAGTAGGCAATCATTTTCTGTGAAGTGATGGTGCCATTCATTGCTCTTTTGGATTAATCCGGAAACTTATTAGATAGATAGATAGATAGATTTATTAAAGGTCGCTTTGAGCTAATGCTCGGTGGCAAACATGATAACAATTAAAATTAGAATTACTAAACATTTTCAACATTTACACTTGGGTTTACTATTAGAATTAGGGGGTCGATATAATAGATCCAATTTATTTCTAGCTAACACTAAATTCACTTCTAGTTTACATAACACTTCACTACACTACACTACACTACACTTCACTGCACTCCCCTTCACTACACTACACTCCCTTCCCCCCCACTACACTACACTTCACATCACTTCACTGTATAAGTGCAATGACGATAATAATTATGACAATAATAAAAGTAATAGTAATATTAATAATAATAAAAGCAATAATAATATTAACAATAACAATAATAATAAAAGTAATAATAATATTACTAATAATAATAATAATAATAATAATAATTACTTGTTAGTTGTAGAGGATAATTACTTTTGTTACTTGTTAGTTTTAGAGGATAGTTTCTTTCAGATATATTTGAACTGATGGTCATTTCTACTGGGGTGTGGTCTGAAGAAAGGTCGTAGCAAGATTTTACTTCTACTGTGCCAAGATGCACACCTTTTGCTAAGTAGAAGTCCAGGACGCCCAGGAAGCTTATTGACGTCAGTGGGCCAGTACGTAGGTTCACTAGTCGATATAGTAGAAACATTAAGTTTGTTACTTTAAGAAGATTTTTTCCTCGTAGTGTGTTGAGTCGTGAGCTCCAATGCTGGTTTTTTGCATTGAAGTCGCCTCCAGCTATGAATCTTGATCCTAGTGTATTTATAAAGTCTTCAAATATTTGTTCTGTTATTCTATGTTTGGGCGGGCAGTATACAGATGTTATCGTCAGTAAAGCTTGACCTCCTGTCACCATTACAGATGTTGCTTGTATTTCTTCAGTTTTATATTCGTTCATTTCGTAATGTTTGATTGTTTTTCGAATTATTATAGCAGTTCCTCCATGCGCTGTACCGTCCGGGTGCTTGGTATTATATATATCATATCCCGGTATCTTTAAGTAGGATTTTTCAGTGAAGCGAGTTTCGGATATTAGCATAATATCTATATATTTTTCTTTGAGAATAGTTACGAGCTCTCTTCGATGTTGGATTAAACCGTTGATTGTTGTTTAAAGATGCTCTCGAACTTTTGGAATGAGGATTCTATTATTTTGCAGAGATCTGTTTGGTTTTGATTGTAGGGTACAGCGTATGTTGAGTTTTGATAATTGTTACGTGGCAGCCTTTATAGTTGGCTGGATGGCTTCGCGAACATAGCGCGCATGTTGCCGGCTGCGTTGCATCTTTTTTGCATTCGTCTGTGAAGTGTTCTTCACCGCAATTTACGCACCTTGGAGTTGCTTTACAGTATTTCTTCGTGTGACCATACTTTTGACAGCGATGGAATTGCACTGGAATTTTCTTTTTGTACGGTGCTTCAAATTCTATTTCTGCATTTACAAGTGTGTCGATAATGTAGATTTCTGCATTGTTTGCACTTGGTTCTAAGTCTATAAAAAAGAGCGATAGCAGATTTTTGCCTTGCCTTATCCCATTAAATTTATCTCACCATTGTAGGTTGTTTCTTTCCTAGCAAAAAATGCACCCAAAAAATCGTTCGGCCCAGATAAAATCAACACCTTTATCCTTAAACAACTTCACTTCAGTGCCATTGTACGCATTATCTACATATTCAACTCCTCTCTAAGAATAGCTTACTTCCCAACAGCCTCGAAATATGCATCCTAAAGCCCGGTAAAGACTTCTCTTCTCCATCCAGTTGTAGACCCATAAGCCTTCTTCTATCCATCAGAAAAAATCTTTGAAAAATGCATTGTTTCTCCCCTAAAAGCTTACCTCAACGAAACTTCAGTCATTCCTCACCATCAATTCGGCTTCCAATCCCTTGAATCAACAAACCATCCGATTCTTAGACTGACCGAAGACATTCTTAAAGGGTTTCATCAATATTCCAATACAATAGCTGTCTTTCTTGACATCAAAAAAGCCGTCGACTCAGTTTGGCACCCTGGCTTATTGTTCAAACCACTAAAACTCGGCATATACTTCTAATGAAAAGCTTTCTCACGAATAGGTTCTTCACCATACATTTAACTGACGCACTTTCTGTCCCCGCTCCTATCTTTGCAGATGTACCTCAAGCCTCTGTCCTAGCTCCAACTCTCTTCAATATTTTCACTTATGGCGCACCGCCCACCCCAAACACCTTCCTCGTTCTTTCCGCCGATGACCAAGCAGTGTACTCAACAAGCAAAATACTGGATGACGCAACCCTAGATGTTCAAGACCACCTAGATCAAATCTCTGAATGGCGTATCAAATTCAACCCTACCAAATGTCAAGCCAAATTATTTTCTCTACGCAGTCCCACCCTACCTCCACCGCTGATGTACAACTCCACACCCATCCCTTGGCTACCTTCCAACACGGCAGTCAAATACCTCGGAGTCCTCTTCGACCGTCGACTAACCTGGAAACCCCACATCCACCATACACAGGAGCCCTAGCCACACAAAGAACTCACCAGCTTTTCCCAATACTACGTCAATCTTCTCCCCTCCAAATTCAAACCGGTACTTATCTTTACAAAGCTATGATCAGACCAATGTTAACATACTCAAGACCTATTTGGGGCTCAGCAGCCAAATCTCACATTCTCAACTTAAGATGTTTCAAAATCGTTTCTTAAGAACCATAGTCAAAGCACCTTGGTTCATACCCAATGATATCCTTCATCACGAGCTCGGCATACCCCCAATTACCACCAACAATAAACAATCCGCCCGTAAGTTTTACCACAACATTCCTTCAATCCCACAAGCGCTCCACTTCCAAACAGGGAAACAAAAACAAAACAGATCACGCATCCGCAGAAAACATTAATGATACGGAATTAAATGAATCTCTCGTGAAAACTGTTTCTAACATCCACGCGATCAAAATTACATTGAACAACAAAATTCAGTCAACCGCGGCCAGCTGTGAATGCAAGTCAGCTGACTGGCGGAAGAATATTTAGCGGAGAGCGATGCGGTCTTAGGCGACGCTCATCTGTTATACAAGCTGTCAAAATAATCGTTCACTGCCCTGAACGCTCTGTAGGTTTTGGCAGATTCTATGGACACCGAATACTAGATGATGATGTTGAATCTGTGAGCTGCTGGTGGTGCTGTCCATGGCACTCTCGCTGCCGTATAGAATATCCATGGCTCCTACAAGGCTGTGACCTAGGTCACAGCTGGCTGAAGGGGGCTCACCGTTAATAATAACTGATAACTGACTGTTGGTTTATGCCGCACTGTATATTCGCTGACTGTACTTCACTTCAGTACACAACGAGTATTCCATTGTTACTTAGGAAGTTCACTACGTAACTGCACTGGCTAGACCGGAGCGAGCGATGTAGTCGCCACGGCTGTTCGGCGCTGAATGTGTAACCAACTATTACAAAAAATTCTGCGTGAACGTGGTTCACCCCATCCTTTATCTTTTAAATTATCATGAAATTCATTTCATGTCTATATTTTTCATCTATATGAAATGAAAATTGAAGGGAAGGTAGATGTTTGCTGCCTATTTTTTATTCACAACATTTTTTATTTAATGTTTCAAGGGAAAAATGAATAAAATTTGTGTTAATTTAGTTGTTTTATCTCGTTTTCGGAAGGATCCAATAGCGCATCTAACATCTGCAGGTGAGGTACATCTGATTTCTGGCAGGTGTATTCAAAAGATTCATTTTCTCATCCCGCTGTTTGGACTAATTTTTCTCATGCAAATGAATAAATTAGGTTATAAATTACGTTAATTGAGGCACATTATATTAATATCATAATTCGTCTTGCTTCTTGCATCGTTTATAATGAGGTAATTTATAAGGAAGGTTCTTCACGTGAAGGAATCTGTTTTGGACACACCCTAGTGTTCTTTTCAGAAAATGTATTCTTAGCTTTTTATAGACATTCTTTTAAGAATTTCGTTCTTTAATTGCTATTGGTGTTTGGTTAAGATTATATTATTTGCCTTAACAAAGTTTTTTAAAATTATCCTTAAAAGTTTTCATTCAAAAATACATTTTATTTAATACTAGTCACACTGTTTACTTTAAAACCACAATAATTTAACAGATATCCAATTCCTTAATATTTTAAGATAAAATTTGTTCAAAATGGTCCTTTCAAATATTTTTTTTTAAATGACTGAAAGGAATAAAATTCTTAGTTAAATCATTAGTCACTACATTAAGGACTTGTTGGTTCTTACAATGTTGTTAGGAATTAACTGTTTTTAGATCACGAATATGTCAACTACTATCCTCGATAAGGAAGTTACAAGAATTTTAGAGATTTTTGATAATATGAGATTTGAGAATAAGAGTATCGTTTCAGGGAAGCAACTTGTGAGGGTTACCTTGTGAGGGATTATGTTTGTATTTGTTGCGTACCCGCATGATAGAACTAAGAGTCTCCCTAAAGATGTAGCTTATTTGGATAAAAGTAATTTTGATCTTGATATTTATACAACTTTTACATATTGTAAGAGAAGGCAACTTCATATTGCTTACTAAACATTCTTTTGGATATGACTTATTGTTTGATGTTGCTGTAGCCAGTCTCACAGAAATGTAAATCACTAAATACTCTATGGGATAAATACAATAAACAGTATTATTTCAGAGTAAACGCAGTTTATCATACTTATTACAATGCACAAGAAATGTTTCTCACATGTGTTACAATTATTTTGGATGAGTTTTAACCATTCCCGATCACGTTTAACATATTGTACCTTAAAATATAGTAAGTAATTGAGGAAAACGAATTTTCTTTCAACAGCAATAATTTCTTCTTTAATAACTGTGTAGTCGAAATCAGAAAGTATCTTTGAAAACGACTGTTTTTTCGTGAATGCATACTTATGGTGACATCTTTTCGTGAATATTAAGGAGGGGGCCCCTGCTTGGCTCCTCCACTCCAAAAAGTGTTGCTGCAGCTATTAAGCTGCGCGTTGTCATGTGTGGCGGGGGTCGCAGGGTCTTGATGTGCCTCATGAGTTGGGGGGGGGGGGGTTGGCGGCCGCTGGCGCTTGGGCTCTTGCGGCCACACTGCCCTTCGCCTCTCATTCACCCACCCTTTCTCCCTGCATCAGCCTTTTCAAAGCGCCCTCCTAGTTCCCAGCCCTTCTAGCTGGGCCCCTTCCTGTCCCCTGTCCTCCTGACTCCCCGTCCATCTTCTAGCCCTACCCCTCCTTGCTCGCCGCCCTCCTAGTTGCTCCCTCCTGTCTCCCCGCCCTTCTAACTATCCTCCTTCTGTCCTTCTGTTCTAACTTCCCGCACACCTAGTTCCTCTCCCTCCTAGCTCCTCGTCCTCATACCTCCCGTCCTCGTAGCTGCTCGCTTTCCTAGCTGATCCCTTCTGTCTCCCTGCTCTCCATGCTCCCTGCCCTCATAGCTCCGCACGCATCTAGCACTACGCCCTCCCCCATGCCCACTCTCCTACATCATTGCCCTCATGTAGTTTCTATTCCTGTTTTCTAATCTCAAACCCAATGAGCAAGAGCTTGATAGTCATTCCCGAGTAGTTTCTTGAAACCACCAATGTAATTCCCTTTTCAATTTGAATTTACTCAGAAACTCTCCAAGTATCTTCCCCGTGGCTTCAGAAATGTAGGAATCGAGAGAAGAATATAGGCAGACGGCTTTAAAGAGATAGTAGGCAGACATTGGTCGAGAGTGGTGAAAGACCGAGCAGAATGGAGATCTTGGTGTGAATTATTCACAAACCAATAATCAGTTAATGTGCTACGGGTACAAGAGGGGAAAAACAGACAGAAGTACCGGTTCTTGATTTCAAATAACAAATGGTGTTAAGAGTCAAATGGCTAGTGTTAGTTCTCGCAGTGGATACTCGAGAAGCTTTTTTCAGCGTAAGCTACCCTGCGTAATCGGAGGCCCTTGCCCACACGGAATTTTTTAATTGTACGACGAATTTAATTGCATTTACAGAATCTATATATCTGATAATCAAAATTATATGAAATACAATTGACTGGTCACACATTAAATTAATTAAATGATTGTCTTAAAACATAAGATACTGAAAATAACAGAATTTATTAACAACAATCAACATAACTAGTATATAATATAAAGAAAAAATATATTTTTGAACCGATAGCTAGTAAGTGCCAGCGATTCATTTGTAACAAAAATCCATTAATATTCCAAATGTGCTTAATTTTATAGGGGAGTGTAATAGAGTTCCGATCCTCCAAGTGCGTGTGGAGATTGCGTTTGCTGGTGGTTGCGTGGTGTGAGCGCAGTTGCGTCACCGGCGCCGGCGACAGGGTTGGCATCTGCCGCTCCGGGCCAAACGTGACTCCCGCCAGCTGACGGGGACCGACACTACTCGGCGCCCCGCCGCTTTCTTGAAGACGCCCCAGAATCTATTGATTTAAGAGGAAACAAGTTTCCTCACATTTCTCCCGGGGGATCTGCATAAACGGTCACGCCCGCGGTCTAAAAACGAGCTCCTTTTTTTTCGTCTCGTCCCTCCTCGGATTTGAGACGTTAGTATTTGTTGGGTTTTTCCTTAAATTTCTCTTCGCCTCGTAGAATCGACAGTTGCTTTTAAAAAAAAATCCTCCGTCGCGGTCTGGGAAATTCGGAACTCCTCTGCTGTTGGAATTTTTATCATTCCGGGCAGGATTACGCGTGCTGATTATGTATTCGAGTCTCCAAAGAGGTCAAAAGGACCGCGAGGGCGGGTACCGGGGACAGGCGAGCGGTGCGGGGCGGGCTCCTCAGTGGTGGACTGTCAGTGGGAGCACCGCTGGAATCGCCGACCGTGTTGCACCTCTTGTAGAATTTTAGTATGCAGGCGTACGGAATTTCATGTCACCTCTTCGAGAAATAGATGTTTCTTTTAGGTACAAAAACATTTAAAAAATAAAACAGATATGTCGGGTGAATTTATACACTTGAACAAATAGCTTTGAATACACGACTCTATTTTCACCCGATATTCAGTTGCTAAAACGTATACAAATCCAGGGTCTGCCTTCGAATTATATGCAGATTTCACCCGTCGCCTATATATTTCAAACACGGCGGAGCCTCGTAAAAACGTCAGTGTTTGTACGCACGAGGCGCGGGCGGGGAGAGCGCGGTAAAGGAGGGGAGAGTCTTGTGAGGAAGGATGGACTAGGCGAGGACTGGTGCGCGGTTGTACGAAGCACGAGGAATGCGACAAGCGAAGAATACAGGAATATGTATTAGGAACAGGCGGAGGAACACGCAAGTGTAATCACGAGCGAAGCAAGAATGCCGAGTCCTGAGAACATCGAAGTGGGAAGAAACGAATAATGGAGCGATCGCAGGGAGGCAAAAAGAGCTTTGAGTATGAACGGTTGGAAAGCAACGGTTGGAAAGCAACAAGGTGAAGTGGGCTGAGAGAGAGATAAAGAAAGAGAGATAGAGATGAAGAGAGAAAGAGAGAGATAGAGAGAAAGAGATGAAGAGAGAAAGAGAGAGATAAAGAGAGAAAGAGAGAGATAAAGAGAGAAATAGAGAGGTGAAGAGAGAAAGAGAGAGATAGAGATGAAGAGAGAAAGAGGGGGAGAGACAGAGATGAAGAGAGAAAGAGGGGGAGAGACAGAGATGAAGAGAGAAAGAGGGGGAGAGACAGAGATGAAGAGAGAAAGAGAGAGAGAGAGATGAAGAGAGAAAGAGGGGGAGAGACAGAGATGAAGAGAGAAAGAGAGAGATGGATAAAGAAAGAAAGAAAGAGCTGGATAAAGAAAGAAAGGATGGGAGGAGGGTGGGACGGGGTAGCATGCAGGGTGAGACGGGGCACATTGAGCGGGGCGGGGCGGGGCGGGGAGGCCGCTCACGGCCCAGGTCAGAATAAACAGCGCAGAGTTATGTATCGCGAGCAGATTAATAAAAACTCTTCCTGATGTATTGTTTGTTTATCATTAATAGTGGAAAATTCCTATGCAAATGTGAATTACAAATGATTCTAAAATCTCAATTTACAAGTGCGCCATGTCGACGTGAAATAAGCCAATTAAAATGGAGGAATCTCGTTTATCCGACTAGAGCGTTCGCCGGACGCGGCGCGACGGTTGCCTCCGCTCACGCGCACCCGACCCGGCCCGTCCTCGGCTCGTCCTCGGCCCGTCCTCGGCCCGTCCTCGGCACGTCCTCGGCCCGTCCTCGGCCCGTCCTCGGCCCGTCCTCGGCCCGTCCTCGGCCCGTCCTCGGCCCGTCCTCGGCCCGTCCTCGGCCCGTCCTCGGCCCGTCCTCGGCCCGTCCTCGGCCCGTCCTCGGCCCGTCCTCGGCCCGTCCTCGGCCCGTCCTCGGCCCGTCCTCGGCCCGTCCTCGGCCCGTCCTCGGCCCGTCCTCGGCCCGTCCTCGGCCCGTCCTCGGCCCGCCCTGGCTCCGCCCTGGCCCCGCCCTGGCTCCGCCCTGGCCCCGCCCTGGCCCCGCCCTGGCCCCGCCCTGGCCCCGCCCTCGCCCCGCCCTCGCCCCGCCCTCGCCCCGCCCTCGCCCCGCCCTCGCCCCGCCCTCGCCCCGCCCTCGCCCCGCCCTCGCCCCGCCCTCGCCCCGCCCTCGCCCCGCCCTCACCAGAAAAGTGCTGCGCGTCTAAACTGCGAACTGCAACTGCCAATTAATTTGGATTAAGTCATATATTTGTGGCGCGTCCTGTCTAAAATAAATCCACATCGTTTTATTTTCGTTGCGGATTCTTCTCGATACTTTCGGTCGATCGGTATCTAATTGAGAATATAATTCTAAATGGTGAGCATAATTAATTTGTAATAAATTATGAAGATCACTGCATAAAATATCAGAGCAATGATTAGGCAACTCTGTGAAGGTATTTAATAACGGCTCGTAAAGAAGCAGCCGGCAGGGACACGCTTCGCCAGCGGCGGGGCCACACGGGGAGAGGCTTATGGGCACGGGGGTTAGGGGGTTCAGGCAGAAGAGTTGAACGACTAGTGATGGCTGTTCCTGGGGCGTATACCGACTGAATCTTGCGGTAATTTTTTTCTAAACCGTTTACCTACCTCCTAAAAAAGTCGAAACCCCTCTACATCTTGTTCCGTTTTTGTTCTCAGTGTAAGGATTGATTACTACGCTAATCGTGGTCTGTTTAGTAATATATTGACCGATTATAGGATCCCCTTTTGTGTGTTTTGTAGACATATTTGAGGGTCCTTCTGGAGCACTGTCGCCAACATTGAAAATCGTATTTAAAACTTTGTGGAAACAAAATTTGAAACTTCCTGTCACGAGCGTATACTTACCACGCTGACTTAACATACACAATTCCGAATTTCTGCAATGTTTGCCTGTGTTTCATGTTGTCTCTGGATTGGCACGTTACTTATGAATGGAAACTTAACAGTTGTTACACCTTCCGAAACACCCAATGATTGAAACAGAATGCAATAGGGCTGCGTTTTCACGAAAAGTGAAAGGAAATTAGCTGGGAAACGGGAGTGACGGAAAATTGACCGCGGGATGCAATCGGAACTTGTGCAATCGGCACTTGTGTCTCGGAGTATCCATTCACATGGTGGATTTGGAGATTTTTTCATCTGGGAAACGCACAGGAATCATTTACTCCAAAACCCAGTAGAGTAGTATTGACATAAATCAATAGAAATAGAAGTCAGACTATTTGACTTCGTGATTTGACTTGATGTTCACTGTTGTCTAGTAAGGAGAAAATTAACCACTTTCATTTGTAATTCCAGTCTTTATACTTAAATTTCCAGGAAATAGTAGTTACAAAAAACATTCACAATTCCTACATAAAAAGGGGATTTTCAGAAGTTTAGACAAGAAACGACTTTACTAGTGATGCAATTCACTTAGAATAAAGATCTTTTTAGACTATGGAACGTTTTATGTTCTTCAATACAATTTATATATAATATTTATCAAGAGAAGTATATAACGGGAACCAGATTTAGAGCCTTAACTTCGTAACAATGTTTCATGTTCATTCCATATATTTTCATGTGAAGAGAAAATAAACCAAAGTTCTTTTTTTCCGTTGCTGTCATCTCTGCATACGTACGCATTGCGGTATTCTCTATATTTGTTATATTGTATTGTATTTTTTCGTTGAATAAGATAGTTTTAAAACGAGGATGGTGAAACGCGAATTTTCTACAACTCTGGTGAGCGTGTCGCAGTCCATGCGACCCCCTTCTAACATCTCGTCATTTCATTTATTAGAGTTGTTCTAGGGATGTCAGTCGTAGTTACAACCATTGATAGTTGAGATTCAGATACACCAAACGTATTGCTACTAAGAACAGATGGAGTCGAATCCAAATATCCCAGTACCGCGGTCCGCTGGCCGCCCAATTGGTGTCTGCCCGCCGACCGCTCACGCGCGCGAGTAACGTATGCGGGCGCGCGTCGGGAACATATGTACGGCCGTTGGGGCGACGTGTAGAGCAATTTGTAAGGAAGCAGCGCCCTCCACCAACTCGCAAGTAGCCGTGTCAATAACGGTACAGCGAACGATTTGTCAGCAACTACCGTCATCACCTCCGCGTTGGCGGAGGCGGCATGGTTCGCAGGGGGGGGGGGGGCTACCGCCCCCGGCCTCCGCCGCCGCCGTCGCCCCTGGAGATTTAAGATAGGCCGGCGGTGGGCGAGGCGGGCCCAGCGCTCTTTGCTTTATGTCCGCGCACGGCCGCTTTTTAGCGATCCGTTATTTTATTCATGATAATTTGTCACTTGGGTAATCTCATTTAAATTTGTTGGAAATACTTAATGAGGCTTCGCGGCGAGTTTCTGTTATTGACCCAAGAACAGGAATCGCTGTCGCTTGGGCGGCCGCCTTCGCGAGCGGAAACGCAGGCACGGGCGGGCAGAGGCGGAGAGCCCCTGGGCGGCGACAGGGATCGCGGCCTCGCTGCTGGAATTCACTTTTGGGGTTGCATTGTGCAGTCAACTTTTCCTAACTGGGCGAAAAGACTTCGTCTGGGCGTATAGCGGCTGCACCCAGCGGTCGACTTTTCCTGGTTGCTTCCCGCGGTCAACTTCTCCTAACTGGGCGTATACGGACTGCATCCCGTAGACAACTTTTCCTAAGTAGTGCACATAGTTCTTTAAAGACTGTACTGTCGTAGTCAACTTTTCCTAAGTATTTTACCTCAGTGTTTACCGACTGAATCCGATGGTCAACTTTTCCTTTGCCGTTTATCTACCTTCCCAAAAAGGAACAGTCTGTTTGCATCCTGTTCCACTTTCTTTCTCAGTGAAGGGATCTATGTCTACGTTTACCGTGGACTGCCCAAAAACGTTAATGGATTATAATTTATTCACCTCTGTCTGTTTTCAAGAAAGATGTGCACGAAAGATGTGCAAGTTAGAGTAATGCCAACGTTGAAAACCATCGCTTATGGAAACAAAAATCTGAATCCTCCTATCATGAGCCTCTTCTTACCTCGTTGACTTAACATACACAATTCCAAAGATTAAGCCATGTTCAAATGTATTCGAGGTTTTCTCTGGACTGGTTAGTAGTACATATGTTTGCGCTACATATGAATGGAAGCAAATAAAAACGTTAATTGCTTCCGAAACACCGGATGAACGAAACGGGAGGCAGTCGGGCTATGCCTTCTCAGGGAATGGAAAGTGAAAGAGCTGAGAAGCGAGTGTGTGGGAAAAAGGACCCCGCGATGCAGTCGGGCGATTTCCTTTCAGGGCGCTCGCCACGTGGTCCTTTGTTGGAATACTAAAAGCAAGATATCATACACCTGTTTAATTACAATTTTATGAAATACTGTTCCTACATACTACCCTACCCTTCATACGTACTCCGCCGCAGTTTCATATTCGTTTGTTCGTGCAAAATTTCATTTCATACTTACAGCATTCAAACGATTGAACCATTAATTTAGAAAAGAACTTGCGACTAAATTATTTTAATACCAGAAGCCGATCTGGCTTCCGAAGCTCTCTCACGAAGTACGAGGCCACATTTGGGGTATTTAAAGTATGTAATGAGTTAGAACATAGTTTTAATTGCATTTCGTGGTTTAATTAGGTTTCTTGAACTCTGATGATGCCATAATACTTGTATTTTGATGGACGTTGAACCTTAATTTACTCATAAAATTGATTGTGATGAGTTCTAAATCCAATGTTGTTGCAATAAACTGAAAGTAAATACCATTGTCACGAACATTCAATCTGCTTTAAAACAAAATAAAATTTTCGATCGAAATATCACAAAAACTGATAAAAGGAATCAATTTGGAAATTCATTACGAAATTGTGAATCACAATATTGACAAAATGTATTTGAGTGCAAAAAATTCGGAGACCAGTGGTTTTGGCGCAACTGTTAGTAGTCTGAAGGCGAAGTTAGGACAGGCGGTACAATACTCCCTTGATGCCTAGCCCTCTTCCGTGGCCTTGCCGGAGCCATTGAGCTAGTGCCCTGGTTTCCAGGAAGGCGCCGGCTGCAGGCAGGGCCTCTCCGCGCCTGCCCTTCCATCGCTCAATGGTCCTTCACGAGCCAACACCCCACTGGCCCCATCTCTTGCCATCTCCACTCCATCCCTTCCGCTACCGCCCCAACACCGGCTCCAAGGCCAAACCCAACTTCATCGCAAACTTCACCTCGTGTACGTCCACGGGCTTCTCAAATTTCACCTCGTGTATCCATTCGCCACTACCAGCATCTTCGTACTCGTTCTTACAGACACCTCCACCCTTCCCCGATCTCAACATCCACCACCTTCAGCTCTATCTTCATCTCCACATGCTCCGCCTCTTCCATTTCTACCGCCATATCCACCTCCACTTCTTAATCCACCGTCCCACCACCATCGCCAACAGCAAACCGACCTTTATTGCTTACTTCACCTCGTCCATTTCCTTCGTCATCTCAAACAATAACTCCCGCCTCTACACCGCCACTACCAGCCCGTCCGCCCCTTCCTCCACCGTCTTCCACCGTCATCGCCGCCACCACCTTCGAAATGGGAGCGACGTCGTGAGAAGCGCGGCGTGCGGAGGCGCCCTCGAGCGCACAAGTGTTTGATCGCGCCCGTGCCCGTGGCTGTGTAAAGACGTTGCTAACGGGCGCACGCATTAAAGCGGCCATTACGGGAAGCAGCGCGCGCGTGGCGAATGACGAGCACCTGCACGAGGCTCTGATTCGGACGCGCTGCCCAGGTTGCCTGGAATGCAAAGGTTCACCGGTACAGTGATAGTTGAACACTCTTGATTTTACGAAAATGGGTCAAAGATAGGCTAATAATAAATTTCCGATATTGAGGATGCCGTGCAGGACTATTTAAGGTTTTATTAAAAGTTCAGGTTTTCCTACAAACAGAAATGTCTCCTTCCATTTACTTAATATTTGAACTCTGGTAATAAATAAACAAGATCTGTTTGGGAATTAATACTTAGATAAAATGCTTTTTGTGCTTGATGGTTTTGTTTTGCGGTTGTACGAAATCTGCAGTTGAGCGTGGATGCTTCGTCTTGAAACGTGCTCCGAAGATGTCATAGATGTCAAGAGTAATTCACCAGCAACATCGAGAATTTCACGGAAATATTGAGAAGTGGAAAATATATTCTCGAAATTCTCATTTTGTGTACCTTTTTATACATTATATAAAGGTCACTAAATCATAAGACTTTAAGAGAGGATTGTAAACAGCAGGCAATACTACGCGAATAGACAATTTGAAAGGAAACTCATTGTTTGACCGATATATTGAATACATGATGTTTGATAATAACTCTTAATAGTCTGTTATTAGACCCAAAATTAGAATGGCAAGAATACATTCCAATACATTTGAATATTTCGTAAGTCACTGCACATTTAAAAACCTAAATAGCGAATCATGCAGTCAAATGGCTTCCAAATGACACTCCTGTAAAATATCTTGGACTTCAAATAGACACTAAAGTAATTTGGAAAAAACGCATAACATCAATAGCTAATACAACACATATAAAATTTTTAAAATTGTATCCATTCATAAATCGAAAATCTAAATTATTAATAGACTGAGCATTAATAATATTTAAATACATTATACGACCTTCACTGACCTACGCCTGCAAAATATGGGGAGGTTCCGCTAAAAGCAACTTTCGAAAACTGGAAGTACTACAAAACAAATTCTTAAGAGAAGCATTAAAAGCACCATTGTATATCAGAAATGACCAAATTTTAAAAGAATTATCTATAAAACATCTAAATTTTTTTTCCCATTCTCTACACTTCTCTACTCTTTTCTTTCATCTTGCCCCGCTTCTCGTCTGTACACTCGAAGTAAATCAATCTTTTTCCACGAATCAAATCAAGATATTCTAAAGACCTATTACATCCTCCTTTATTAACTATAAAACAGGTTCAGACATTCGTAAATCCAAAATGTATTGTGTACTCAAAATATTTTCTGTATTTTTCTGAAGAACCCTTCCTGGATATCCTTAGTAGTTAGTACTTATATTATTGTTTTCATACAGTGTTCATGTACGATGGAATGTAGTTCAAAAACGTTTATGTAACCCTGTTAAATACCTTGAATGGCATAATTTTGTCGAACAAGGATAATAAAACAATTTTTTTGAAGTCTGTGAGCGCGGCGATTGATACCTCTGACGGGGAGGTCATGGTGTTCAAGTCCCGACGTTGGCAAGGGTTGCGACACTAGCTAGGTTGGATCCAGCCGCTGTCTACAGGAGGATTCTAGCGGTCGGCTTCTCTGATCGGTAGTTTTCGATGATCAACACAAGATGAGTGGCAAACCAGTGTCCTACCAAAAGGGCTACGGACCGCGCGCGATCTTTCCTTCCTTTTTCTTGTCCTATTCCTACCTTTTACCCTAATCTCTCTCTCTGTCTCTGTCTCTATCTATATCAATCTCTCTCTATCTATCTATCTCTCTATCTATCTCTCTCTCTATCTCTATCTATCTCTCTATCTATCTCTCTCTCTCTATCTCTATCTATCTCTCTCTCTATCTCTATCTATCTCTCTCTCTCTATCTCTATCTCTCTCTCTCTATCTATCTCTATCTATCTCTCTCTATCTATCTCTATCTATCTCTCTCTATCTATCTCTATCTATCTCTCTCTCTACCTATCTCTATCTCTATCTCTCTCTACCTCTATCTCTCTCTATCTATATCTATCTATCTCTCTCTATCTCTCTATCTATATCTATCTATCTCTATCTCTCTATCTCTCTATCTATCTCTATCTCTCTCTCTATCTATCTCTATCTATCTCTCTCTATCTCTCTCTATCTATCTCTCTCTCTATCTCTCTCTATCTCTCTCTATCTCTCTATCTCTCTCTATCTCTCTCTATCTATCTCTATCTCTCTTTATCTATCTCTATCTCTCTTTATCTATCTCTATCTCTCTTTATCTATCTCTATCTCTCTTTATCTATCTCTATCTCTCTTTATCTATCTCTATCTCTCTTTATCTATCTCTATCTCTCTTTATCTATCTCTATCTATCTCTATCTATCTCTATCTATCTCTATCTATCTCTATCTATCTCTATCTATCTCTATCTCTATATCTATCTCTCTATCTCTATCTCTCTCTATCCCTATCTCTCTATCTATCCCTATCTCTCTATCTATCCCTATCTCTCTATCTATCCCTATCTCTCTATCTATCTATCTATCTATCTCTCTCCCTCCCTCACACACACACATACACATTCACACATATACACATACACACATATACACACATATACACACATATACACACATGTCGGGAGTCCGGTTGCGAGCTTGTTGCGACTGGGGCGATTACACGATGGGTACTGATTGGGGGAAATCCCCGGAAGGCGACGGGACGATCGTCACCTAATCTCACCATCCAAAGGAGAAGATATTCTCCGTCTCTGAAAAAAACATGCACTTCACTTACTGACTAGGGCAGTTGACGCGCGCGGAATCAATAAATAATCAACCAATAAAGCCAAAGGCATGCTTTCTCACTTTCAATTTAATAGCATTCAAAAGGAGAGTAACAAAAATCGTTTTTCTTCAAGGCGCGTACAATAACTCAGTACAGATGAAATTAATATTTGTACAATTGTATGGCTAGAACATGTGTACTTCTATTTCGTTATTTAGAAGTATTGTTTCGGATTATAACTGCTTCTATTATAACTTCTGGCTGTCAACAATTCGGTTATCAATACGCTATTTTCCTCACGACGAATGCTCGAATCTCTTTGAAGAAAAAGAAGTGTTCTTCTGCGGTCAATTCGGTCATCAATATGCGATTTTCCTCTCGACAAATGCTCGAATCTCTTTGAAGAAAAAGTAGTAATCTTCTGCGACTTTGTCAAAATGTTTTAGTAAAGCCACGTCTCCTAGCCCAGAATTGTCTCTGACCTTGAAGTTTTTTTGCAAGACAATGTTAATGTTACAGTTCGCACCCAGACACCGTAGAGGGAACACCTCCGTTTGTGCCTCCTCTTGTCGTGTTCACGAGTGCAGTGTTACCAGTAGTGTATTAGTGTTTTTGTCACACCAAATAGGAATCAATACTAATTTATTCTAACATCTATTTAAAGTCAGCCTAACGCGGCTGACAATTAATCATAATTTTCGCCAATGTAAACAACAACTTAACCAACCTTCCGATGGACCCAGCTCCTGAAAATCAAGCAAAGAAGACTTACGCCAACGCTACTGTGAGTGATGTATTTCCTACCAAAGACCAAGGAGTTATCATAGAAGCCCACGAAGGTATTTCAATAAAAGAATATATTAATAAACTCGCTACAATAATGAACCCCAATGACATTAGATTCGTGTCGCGCATATCTAATAACAGAGTTTGTGTATTTCTAAACACTAAGAAAACAGCAGAGTACGTGACTAGCAACTACCCTACGTTAACCATCAAGGATCATAAACTGAATGTCAGACCTTTAATTAATAAGCTTAAGAGGGTAATAATTTCTAATGTTTGCCCTGTGATACCACATGATGTTATCCGACAAGAATTTTCAAAACATAATATCCATATAAAGTCCAATATCTCATTTATTAGAGCTGGTATTCCTGAACCAGGATTTACACATATTATGAGTTTCAGAAGACAGGTGTTTATAACACCTGAAGATGTTAGCAATCTTCCAGAATCAACCACTATATTGTATGATGGTAGCCAATATAGAATTTTCTACAGATGATATGACATGCATATTATGTAAACAGTCTGGTCATCTAGCTAACCAGTGTAATAACCAATCTATTCAACATTCTGCAACAGAATATTATTTAGCAAATGAAAAATCTCAAAATGAATTTACTAATAATTCCATTGAATTTACTGAACCATAAAGCCTAAAGGAAAATCTTGCAGTAAATGAGAGTAATTTCCCCTCGATTCCTAAGAGAACCCTCTCATCAGAATCTTCATCCCAGATCGGTTCTGAAAGTAATAAGATAGATAAGACCAATTTGGATAGTAGTAAGCAAACTAAAAAGGAAAAGAAAATTGGTCAAGAATCAAATCATATTAGTACTCATGTTAAGAACACCCCCAAGTCACTAGATGAACTTCTTGATCCATTAAAGGCAAAGTATGAAACCAATCCAATTGATTACCCCCTCACATATAACCAATTGAAAAATTTCATTGACAAAGCTTCAGGAGCCCCAAACCCAACAATAATAGCCAGTGAATGTTCGCTTGATATTCCATCTATTATCCAAATAATGTCTGAATCTTATCCATTACTTACAGAAAGGTCAATAAAATATAAATTTACAAGTATTATCAACAAGTTGAAGAGTGCACAAGAACAAATGGATGATTCGGATGCAGATACATCTGATTAATAACTAGAAATGAATATCTTAGAATTGAATTGTAATGGATTCTATGCCAGTCTACCATCCCTGAAACTATTAGTTAAAGATATTCTTCCTCAGATACTATGTTTACAGGAAACAAACTTTAAAGACAATCATTCTTGTAAACTACCCGGATATACTACATCTTTTTGTAATAGGAATAATGCTCAAATTGCTTCTGGTGGTGTAGCTATCCTTGTTAAAAATTATACTTATGTGCATGATATTCCTCTCAAAACTTCTCTTGAAGCCGTAGCTGTAAAGGTTAAAATCATATCCCATATCAATGTCTGTAATATTTATATCCCCAATAGGCAGGACTTTGATGTCCATCAACTTGATAACATTATCCTTCAGTTGCCCAAACCCTATATAATTGTAGGAGACTTCAATAGTCACATTATGGGGATCTAATATTGCAGACAAAAGAGGTAGAATCATTGAAGATTGGATAGACAATCATAATGATCTTACCATATTAAATACAGGTCTGGCCACCCACTTTAACTGCAGTAATGGAAATGAAAGCAACATTGATCTTAGTTTTGCCTCAAATGACATTGCAGCTAGAATTACATGGTCTACCAACAACTACCTCTTTAACACAAATATTTATTTCTTAATCAAATATATACATTTATACATACATTTATATGATAGTGACCACTGTCCCATTAACATGACCCTTCCAGACTTAGATCTATTCTCCAATCTGAGATGTGGGCCTAAATGGATCCTAGAACAAGCTAAATGGGAACAATTCCAACAGTTTATCAAGTCCAATATTGCAACTCTTAATCAACCAATCAACCTAGATTCTGAAGAGTTAAACAGTTTAGTGCATGACTTTATTTCTCTAATTCTAGAAGCAGCAAGAACGTCGATTCCCCGTACCTCGGGAATAATTAAAAAACGCCAAGTTCCATGGTGGAACGAACAATGTACTACAGCAATTAAAAATAAAAAAAGAACATCTAGAAAATTTAAGAAAAACAAAACCATGGTAAATGGTATTGCTTACAGGGAAACAAGAGCCTTTGCAAGACTTACTCTCAAATCCGCAATGATCAATTCATGGCAAAAGTTCACCTCTTCCATAACACACCAATCTCCTATATCAGAGGTATGGCATAAAATAAAAGCTATTAGTGGAAGAAATACTCCCAGTATGCCTAAATATCTTATTGATAGTACTGGCTTAAAACATGTTGGAACTCTAGCCGTATGTAGCCTTTTAGCGAACACGTTTACTCAAAATTCAGATAGCAATAATTTTGACCCAAACTTTCTATCTACAGATCCCTCAAGCAGAAACTTAAGTCAAAATAACATTTTGCTACTAACTAGGGACAATAACGATAACTACAACAAACCTTTCCTTATGGAAGAATTTCTTTATGTACTAAATCAAAGCAAAAATTCTGCACCTGGGCCCGATAAGGTCCCAAACAGTTTTTTGAAGAACCTTCCTGAAGTTGGACTTAAGTACTTACTTTGCATTTATAATTATATTTGGACTGAACAACACTTTCCAGAAGCTAATGTTATCCCCATACCTAAACCTAATAAAGATCATACTACCCACGAATTACCGTCCAATCTTCCTAACAAATAACATCTGCAAGATATTAGAGAAGATGGTTTGTTGCCGCCTGAAATGGATACTGGAAAACCGTAACTTAATCTCACCATACCAAAGTGCCTTCAGATCCTTTAGATCAACAAATGACCTCGTGGTAAATATCGATACTATAAAATGTGATGCTCTAGCTATGAATCAACATGCATAGGTAGTTTCAATGTATATTGAAAAAGCATATGAAATGGTCTATAAAGATAGACTCATATCCACCCTTGCTAAATCACATATAATAGGAAATATGTTAGCATTCACTATCAATTTCCTAAAAAACAGATACCTCAGAGTAAAAATTCTAGACAGTTCGTCCCATCTTACAGAGATGTTGAATGGTTTACCGCAAGGATCTGTCCTTAGTGTTCTATTATTCCTTCTAGTTATTAATGACGCAAGCAGTACAATAGAAGAACCAGGGAAAATATCCCTTTTTGCAGATGATATTACCTTGATATGCAGTGGTAAAAAGCTTAAGGTTACTGAAAGTATTATGCAAGAATCGGTAGATAGAATCACTAAGTGGTCAACTAATGCAGGAATTACAAAATCGAAGACTAAATCAGAGTTTATAGTGTTCACAAGAAGAAGAAATGGCGATAATGAAGAAGTGCATCTTAAACTGGGTGATCACCAACTTAAAAGGACTTATGTATGCAAAATTCTGGGCGTACTATTTGATTCCATACATTCATGGAAGCAGCATATAACTGCTCTTAAGGTTGAATGTAAAAAACGACTTAATATTATCAAAAAGTTATCACGCATTAAATTGGGAGCACAATTTTGCATTCGAATGCTTGATCAACCTATTTAAAGCATACAATCTAAACTAGATTATGGGGCAGTAGTCTACAGCTCAGCTTCAAAACAGTTCTGAATACTCTCAACCCTGTGATCAACAATGCTTGCCGTCTAAGCCTTGGTGCATTTAGAACCAGCCCATGTAACAGCTTACTTGTAGAAGCAAGACAACTACCATTGGAATTAAGAAGAAACGTTCAGTGCATAACCTATGCCTACTCCACATTTAGCATTCCCCCCAACCCCTCAAATGCAGTTATATTTAACAACCTCCAGACTAGCCCATATGATTCCAGATCCCTAAGTATCTAGAAAAATTCAATATCATCAAACCACTTTGTATTCCCAGACGTAATCATCCCATCCCACCCTGGCAGAACTTTAATATCACAACTAATACCGATCTCGCAAAAGTCAATAAATTTCACTGAAGCTATTGACAGGACACAAGAGAGAATATCGACACTACTCCAAGACTATAACAACTTCTACCAAGTCTACACAGACGGGTCTAAACGTGATGGAATTGCAGGCTTATTCCAACAACAAATTAATAAAATTGACTCTCACCGTCTCCCAGATTACTTCTCCATTGCTACATGCGAAGCGTGGGCAGTTCTTCAAGCAATTATAATTAGCACTAAAACACCAAAAGATACCCCCATTGCAATTTTTTTAGACTCGCTATCAACTGTGAAAGCCATCGAGAATAGATTCAATTCCAACCCCATTATCCAAAAAATCCAATAAATACTAGAAAAACAAGCACAATAAAATCTTTGGCAATGAGAAAGCTGATGCAGCCGCTAAACATGCCACGTCAATCACTTGCGCCGACAACCAAATTCAAGGCACCTTCCAAGACTTCAAAAATTTTGTAAAGGACTCTTGCCTCAGCTTTTGGGACTATCTGGAAATTGGATGTCTCCAATCTCCACTTAGTGAGAAAATCAATTCTTGAACCAACTCTCCCCGGTATACATTTTAAGAGAAGAGAACAGGTTGTAATCACTAGACTAAGGATAGGCCATTTTAATCTCAATTTCTGCCACCTATTTAAAAGATCAGATCCAGAACCCTGTCCAAAGTGTGGTGCAGCAGTCTCCACCCCCCACCTTATTCTTGAATGCCCTGGTACAAATGATATAAGAAAACATCTAAAAATTGAAGGAACCCTACAACCACTACTCAGTTCCACAGACGGGTGTGCCAAAATAATAAAATTGTTAACGACTACAAAAATGTATAACCTTATATAGCTGATTAATGTAATAGATTAAACCGTACATATTGTGTAAAATGTGATTAAATGTAACAATTCTGTTCATGTGATAACTGTAACCTTTATGTTTATACACACAATTGTACAATGACAGGGGTCGCTGATGACCTAGATGTTATAAAGCGACCATAAATAAATAAATTTAAAAAAATGTTTATGTTAGATTGACCCTGAATTCATTTGTTTTTTGTGAAGTGTAAAATTAGTATATGAATAATGTAAAAGTATTAGTAAATGCTTTTTGACCATAGTACTCACTCTTGTCTCAATTTTATGACTCGAAAACAATGTTCATGTATTTACTTTTGTTTGAAATATTAAAGTTCTTCGATACCCCTACACAATTGGTATGAACGCTAAAGAAGATCACTGACGTTAGTGAGACAATTCTAATTTGGTATTCGGTGACTGTCTTTTTCATCAACAGTTATAGAGTGAATATACAAATCTATAAGTTGCGACCTCACCTGTAATATGAGATCACCGAGCACAGATTCTCCAGTAGCTCAACTTCTCTTGTCATAAAGGGACTCTCAAGTTCGCTAATTGAGCTCTTGGAAGGGGTTGGGCGCCACATTGGAAGATTCTTCATTTTCAACGTTTGCTTTCGCATTGGTATGTACGGTTTTAAAGAGCACAAACTCTGTATCCAACAGTTCACTCAAGGGGGTTGTGAATAACTTTAGAGTTACTGCTTTCGTCTACAAATGTCTGATGACAATGATTTCTACCACATACCTAGTAAATTCGAGTTGCACTCAACTATTATATTTAAAAAGATTCAGTTTTTCTACCAAAAACTCAACATTATAACAAAGTGAAAATCAAAGATCCAAACAAAATGGGTTAACCGGGTTCTGTCTGGATGCGAGAGCGTAAAGCATCTTTGGTTATTCCGTTTGACGAGGATGTTTGAAAATTACACGAGGTAGGTTTCACCGAGTAGGAGTATCTGTCAATTCCTAAGCCTTATAGCCATATCTGAAGTGGATGAATGATTTTGATTATGTTGTTATTGGGGGAATGAGAGGTGAAGGCGGGGTGAACCTACCGCGAACGCGCATTGAAGTGGATCGAAGTACTTCTTCTAAGGTGGAAGGCGACGGGTCGCTCCGGACTTCACACTTCCCATCGCTTCGCCTAGTGTACCTTCGCCTCGCTTCGCCTAGCGTACCTTCGCCTAGCGAACCTTCGCCTCGCTTCGCCTAGCGTACCTTCGCCTCGCTTCGCCTAGCGTACCTTCGCCTCGCTTCGCCTAGCGTACCTTCGCCTAGCGAACCTTCGCCTCGCTTCGCCTAGCGTACCTTCGCCTCGCTTCGCCTAGCGTACCTTCGCCTCGCTTCGCCTAGCGTACCTTCGCCTCGCTTCGCCTAGCGTACCTTCGCCTCGCTTCGCCTAGCGTACCTTCGCCTCGCTTCGCCTAGCGTACCTTCGCCTCGCTTCGCCTAGCGTACCTTCGCCTCGCTTCGCCTAGCGTACCTTCGCCTCGCTTCGCCTAGCGTACCTTCGCCTCGCTTCGCCTAGCGTACCTTCGCCTCGCTTCGCCTAGCGTACCTTCGCCTCGCTTCGCCTAGCGTACCTTCGCCTCGCTTCGCTCGGCGGCTCCGACTCAGGCCTACGCGAGGCGGGGTGCTCTGCTAATTGTGTGCGGTGACGGCGTCGGAGGCGTCGCGACGCCGCTAACGAAGTGATGACCGCGTGACGGCGGCACCAGATAAGGAGATTCGCGTGCCGCGTTTGCGTGCTGGCCTCTCCCCGCCCGCGCTGTCTGCTGCCTGCCACGCCTTGTCATAAAGGCGGCGGTCTCTCACCATTCGCGCCCCTATGGCGACGGCCGCTTCTTCGGCGCAGGGGCACCGACTTCAATTCTCGACAGACCGGCTGATTTGGTTCAGAGATACCGCTGTCTTTCTCTGCAATAATTGTAACCGAGAGGTTCTAAGTTTCGAGACCCAACGGTGGCGGATTTTCATCACCAGCTGCATAGTCATATCGAATTCAGTTACTGTTTCGAGGAGAATTCTACCTAGCAGCTGGCTGCTCTGATTGTTAGATTTCTGTAGTTTCGTCGATCAATAGCAGGTGAATGGGTGAATGCCGGAGCAGTATCCTAAGAAACTGACCACGGACCGCGTGCGAGCTTTCCTTGCTCTTCCTTGTCCTACCCTCTTTCCTGATACACACACGGACACACACTTACATGCACTACATTATCACACATGTTCGGGGACCATGAACTTATAGCTTACCCTGGCTGGCGCGATTCTCCGTTGGAGGAGGAAATTCTCCGCAAACAGACGTGTTGACCGCCGTCTCAGATCTTAACATCCACCAGGCGAGGAACACTGATACGACCCGCAATAAAAATATCCACTACACTGGCGGGACTGATAACCATAGTAGTCGGCGTGGCCGGAAATATTAATGAATGAATCAATCAATCAAGGGATCGATAAATTCGGAAATTCTGCTAGGCGCTCGCTCTAGAGCGATATTTTCCACCTGTAATTTCGTTATTTATCGGAAATCCGGGAATTTATCCGAAAAGCGGGAATTTCCACCAAATACACCTGTATTGTGAGCTCGGGGAAAACATGTCCCGGCACGCGATATTGAATGACTCGTGTGCCCGCCGCTGGGGAGCTCTGCGCTTGAGAGGGAACAGGTGGTGCATTGTGGAACCATGTTTCGGTGTGGAGACGGGTGCACACAGTGAATTTGTTACCGAGAACCACACTCGCTTCTCACAACTGGTGGTTCTTACTTGCGTAGTCTTGAGTAATGCATTTATACACGAAGAATTTTAAATATATTCTTCTCAGTGAGTTCACCAATTGTCTTTTAGACTCATTTTCTCTCTCTTCCTTTGTAGAAATCTTGAAAATCAAGAGAGCCTAACTTGAACGGTGAAATATATGAACTCTTACATACTTTTTCATTTTCTTTTCTTTGTTTTTTTTATTTATTTACGTCACAAACACTTAAAAATGATTTGATTTTCTGAACGTATTCAGGTATACCGGAAACATACATATAATTGATTGAGATAATTATTACCCAAGATTTTGAGTTTTGTGGATTATTTACTGTATTAGACCCTTAGAATTTGATTTGGTTGGTAGGGCGAGGAAATCGTGAAAACAACAATTTAAATATTTCCTTAAAAATTGCTATTTAATGTACTCAACATGATATTGTTCTCCCAGATAATTGGATGATTTTTACATAAAAAAGAAATTTGAAGAATTAGAATCTCTACAATTGATATTATCTAGTTTCCCTCATTGCTGGTGATACACAGCTCAAACACACGCACGCATCCTACATGTACCTCCAAATCATCCTGCTGTTTACCAAAGAGGGGAGGGAAAACTCCTCTCGTATTGAGGTGCGATCACGTTTGAACCTTCTTTCACATATTCTTTATGCCTGAAGACAGTCCGAAAACAAACAGCGCCAATTATTCGCTTGCGTTAGTTTGTCAGATTGCGAACTTTCCCACCGGTGGCACCCAACATACGTTTGACTCAATCCTCCCGCATCCACGCACACCCCCGTCCCGCCCCTTCCCGCCCCCTCCACGCTCTCTTGCATAACAAATGACGATGTTCGACGCGCGCCGCCCGCGCCGCGCAGCCCATTGTCGTGTCACGCGTCCGCCCCGCCGCCGCTATCTGACGTGCGGCGCGTGTCCGCAGCCCGGCTGCCCGCCCGCGCGCACTGAATGAACGGGGCCATCTGATAATTTCGGCGGGTTGGGGCTACGCGGCGCGGCGCCACGCCAAGCACGGGACCGCGCGCCAGGCAGCATGCTCGGTGGCTGCTCGCCACGAGGCGGGACCCCGCGCCCGCGCATCACATCAGTGTGCACTCCCCACACTACATAACCAGACTCTAACCGGCTTCGAAAACCATTAACGCTAACGGCTCGCCCTTAGCTTTCTGACCACGGATGGTTCCTAGACTTCTATCTCTGAGTAAATGAAAAATCTGCCTCCATCTTGTTTTTTTTTAATTTATTCATAATTGAGGCATTTGGGTGTAGGAGATGACTTCTGGGTATATCCGGAGTGTATGGTGTCGTTCACTGAACCGGTTCACTAGAGGGGAATCGACTCACTGAACCGAATCCTTGTTTATTGTTCGCATGTTGTAATGGTCACTATGTTATCGCAAGAATTACAATTTCTATTTAACATTCACATGCTACTTAAACTATCATTACTACTCAAAGCCAAAATTTAATTACCAAAAAAAGCATGTTATCTACTTAACACTTTTTTATACGCTCTAGAAAGCGCAATAAACTATCATTACTACTCAAAGCCAATATTTTATTACCAAACAAAGCAACTTATCTACTTAACACATTTCTATATGCTCTAGAATTCGCAGAATATTTCACTAACACTTTCTATTTAAACATTTTTATTATTGGGGGGCTATCGCCCCCCAACCCCCCCATTTTAATAATATAAATCAACCCGATCATTTTTTCAAACAAACACTATATTAAATATAGCGGTATTTTATTAGGCAAAAGAAAAAAAATCAACTCACGTAATCGCTGAAAATATAGAATTTTAATAGTATTAAAAATACTATGGTAGTAATATTAGTGTAACGTCTCTGTACTAATTACGTACATCATCCTTATAACACGAGAAACTTCAATGATTCATCAACGTATCGCCAAATCTGCTTTTATCTGAAAAAATACACACTTTACTTTTTATGAACTGAAGTTCAGTAAATTAATAAGAAGAGTCCTTTCACACAGACATTTTCACGCTATGACCATTCTCGCCTCTGACTGCAAATCCACTCAAAACCATCTGTTCTATCCTCTCAATAAATTTCATTTCATTCTTGCATACATTACATACACGTCCAGACGCAAGCAAACCCACTTTCTGACACCACTGAATCACATTCAAACGTCCCTTTCGGCACAAATCATAAAAAAATTCTGAATTTATACCTTCCATCTCGGTAGACACACAAAACAATTAAAAAGAAACTTGAAATGGCAATGAAACACGCAAATCCACGCCACAAAATTCTTCGCTATTTGACGATTCATAAAATTATGATGTAAATAATTTTGTAGTCATAGTAACAACTAAATGTGTTGTTAGGAGGCTGTTTTATTAATAAATCAAAGTCTATTTCAACCAGGCAAGCTAAAGTCTTAATTTTGTGATTTAAAAGAGTGTTGTGAAGTGAAATTTTAGAAGTGAATTGAAATTTAAAATGTATCGTCATGAAGAAAAAATGTTTCGTAATTGGAAAAATGTATAACTTAATTTGGAAAAGTGACATAGTTAAATTGTGATCAACCAAATTGTGTATATATTTATGCTTTGAATCAATGCCATCAAGATTTTTCTCCAGTGATAGAAGTGAACCGTGAAACTATAACCTTGTGAATCACGAGATTAGTGAACCGAATCAGTGAACCAAAGGAACCGAAGGTCAGTGAATGACACCATACACTCCGGATCAACCTGACTTCTGACATTAAACAAAGTAAAATTATTGACTTATGTATTTCTTGTATATGAGATGCAAAGCCCATCTGTATGGCACATAGCTTTAGAGACCAGAAAAATTGACAATGAAAAATACATGCATGCTGTGACTTACCAGAATGTCGCTCGGGTGTGATACGACGTAATGGATACATCTCGAATGTTAAAATCCAAGGAAAACGCGTTGCATAGCAACGAACTATAAACATTTAGGTGCCATGCTGGATGCTAGACGAGAATTGTATTGTTGATATACGGCACGGCCTGGTGTCATTAATATGGAATTTATAAGGGGAGGACGTTGAAAATTTAGCTTTAGCATAAAGAAGCGAATTCTTACTCTCACGGAAGTAGCCAAGCAGTTTACAAGGCATGTACATGTACAAGACAATTACATGAAATTGTGATTTTGCGATAATTCTACGTTGTGGGTAAATGTTTGGTTAATCCAGGATAGTGTAGGTTAAGCAGTGAGGGAAAGTCGCGGCGCGATAATATTAGAGCAGATGTAGAGATTTTCCGAATAGCGGACTGCATAATTAGCAACAGTCGGGTAACATTCAAAGTTTACACGGACAATAGGCGCATAAATTACATCACAGGAGCACCCAGGACACTCTCTTTTGGAGAAGACGGCGGCATCACATCAACCGAGAAGACATTCCGTAAGCTTACGAACTTTATCAAAGCCGCGTTCAATTTGTATTGGGTCAGAAACGTGGATTTCTCTACGTAAATTCAAACTTAAACTTCATTGGAAGGTTCTAAAGTATTTTATATTATATTGTTTTACATTATTTGATTGTTTTTCGTATTTTTGTATTGTTATGATTTGCTTCATTGAACTCTTATACATTGTTTTATTTGTTTCAGATACGTAAGAGGAATTGCTCCATTATTCTCGTCTTTGCTGACGGTAAGAAGAAACATTTTTAATTTAATCTCTAAGAAAGTGAAGTAACTCATTTCCACTTGCTCTTTATCTTCCCGGATGTGGCGGTTTTGGAAGTATGTCGGCTGCAGAAGAAGAATAACGTCGGTGTAAACGTTCAGTTTCGTTTGAAAACACAATTACATTTTGACACAATTTTTGAACTGGAATCTATGTATTCCAGAGTTTAGTTTATAAATATTAAAATCAATGACTTTATATAATTTCTAGTGACTTTAAAACATGTATTATTTATTTCAGGAAATGCGTTCTTTCCGAGTAGTAAATTGGCGCCTTGGGACAAAATACTGTTATAAAATGTATTTTTTCAAGCCACAAAGTCATCTTATGGTTTACATCCATTCCAAAATCATCTAATCCAGGCTGTTCCAACTCGGGCTTTCGCGGGCACGGGAGCCTGCTGCAATCATGACTAGCACAGGAGGAGGTGGGGGAGGGGGGGGGGGCCCTCTTATCACTTTCGCTTTGCTTTTCGTGGAAGCAAATATGAGAAGGGCGATTGGCTCGCAGAGGAAGACCACAACCCCTTTTTCTGTCATACCGGATACCATACCATCGGCGAAGCAGTTGGAAATAACAGATTGGCAGGACTCCTTTCTTCTTAAGGATAAATATTTTGATACCCTTAATTTGTCACGATGGTATCAGAATGTATACGTGAAAGTCTTCCCCAAGCTACACAAAATGCAACGAAGATTATATCTATGTTGAGTCAACCTATTGTTAGGAGCAGCTTTTCTCTGCAATTAAAGCATATTTTTACAAAAACTATTTTCAATGCTTTGTTCTTACCTGTAAACAGAGAAACAACAATTGAAGCTTACTACTACCGTTTGTCTATTTGCACCACTTATTTTAATTACGATATATCTTACTCATAAACTTTCTATCTGTATTCGTGTCTATCTAAATTTCTTCTAATGATCGTACTTCTCATTCCATCTAGCGGTCTTTAGTCAAAATAGTGATTATCGTATTCACAATTGTTTTTGACTGCTGATTAGGAACAGATCACAGTTGTGAACCCCTAACAATACAATTGTGAATATATATACATTTATTCTTAAACAAACCAAAAACAAAAACTTTTTTACAATAACAAAATCACTATAACTAAATGTCCCTTCTCTCTTAAAAAATTAACAAATTCACATACAATTATACAATCTTTGTAAGACTCTGACAATAATAAAATAAAAAAGGGGGAAGCATCAAGCACAATTTGTAAAGTTATTTTCAAAGTCACAAATCGTAATAACATCGGTAGATGGGAAAAGATTTACCGTTTCACATAATTTAACATTAAGATTCAGTGTAGAATCACACAATACTCCCCTCCAAATTGATTAAATACATTAAACATAAAAACACTTAAATCAGTGCAATCTCGCGCCACCATAAACTACGGGAAATTGTTTCAGAACAAAAAAAAAACACAATTTTGTGCTCACTGGCATGATTCTAAAATCCCCGAACTAAATATTGTTTTACACCCACCCATTCATAATCCCGAGTTTGTTCCTTCATAAGCCACTTCCATTAGAAAGTGATTAAGTTCTATTCCTTCTACCCACGAGCAAATAATAAAGTTCTATTCCCCCAATCTCCTCCTTTTGGCAAGAATTCCCTCCAAGTATCTAATTCACACTCCGAATTTTCAAAAACTTTCAACCAAGTCCCGTCTTTTCAGCATGTCATTTACGTCCGATTAAACCCATTCGGGCGGTGTTATAACAAAATCATCGTTCGAGGGAGTACTTATCGTAACCTTGTGGATCGGAGTCATCATTCTCCGTTGTGTCACGTCGAATCACGGTCTCTCAAGCCGCTCGTGTTGGCGGCTTCCAGTCCAGCGCGTCGAAAAGTGGCCGTTAAATGTCGGAGCGCTCTAACGCGCTGCTTGTGGCCGCAGATCCAAGGCCTGAGGCGTAGCTAGCGGCGCCGACCACCCGTGGTGCGTTGCTCGCAATCCAAAGTTACCCGCACCGTACCACGGTCCAATCACCATAAAAATGTTCTAGCTGGCACCGTCAGCACCCAGTGTGCTGTCTGTTATTTTTAGTGTTCGAATTGCGAAATATCATCACTACTTTTACAAGCTTTGTCGGTGTTGAAAATACTTTGCTTCACGCAATCACCACTAAATAAATTCAACTCCTGCGTGCATTGCCACGCCTTGCTCTCGATAATCTCTCCTCACACTACCTCGTCTTGCGTACGTCCTTCTACTAACCGTCTCCCCTCGTTCCTACCACGCTCTCTCCCGCGTCGGTCAGCACGGACACCACAATTCAAATGTCTCAGAATGTCTATGAATGCGGGTTTCCAACCTCGTGCCCGCGCCATTTGAATGTAGCGTTGTTATCTCAACCACAGATAGGCAACGGTTGCAAACGAGAGTTTTTCTCATATCAATATCTTGTGGTCATCTTATGACTTATCAGAAATAATGAAAATCAGTAGATTGCTGTTCTACAATTTCGAAACGCCATATCGTGTTCAATGAACGATTTGTTTTGTACTTTATATCCACTAGCAGTAATGGTATATTTCAACTTGATTCTGTTAGAACAGCTTCAAATAATAAAGATTTCCAGAAATAAAGTGTTCAGTGAGTGTAGTTGGCCTCTAAATTAGAATAGCATTTCTCGTGTACCATTGTGCAATGCACAAGTTTGCCAAAGAAACGAGTTCACTTGTCTGGAAGACGGGAAACAAATATCCTGAAAAGGGACATTTCGAGACATGCTTTTGAGGACAGCCTTGACCACGATGTCGGTGTCCATGGCCTGGACAGCAGACAGACCCACTGGCGGTGTGTGAATGACGGAAAGTGAGAAAATCTCATTCAAGGACACGAACGTAATTGTTAGGTTCGTACCACGTCTCGTTACGGATAAATTTCTAAAAGACGGGTCCACGTCTTTGTGTTTTCGTGCTCTCTTGGGTAAATTACAGGGGAACGCTACAGAAACACTACGTGCAAATCAGACAAGTCGTGCATGATCAACATTATAACACTTTTCAGAAATTCGGTGTCCTTTGTTGTAAGTTGTAGTATATTTTAATGATTACCATTTCGTTTTACGAGACTTCGTAACTTCTTTTGTGAAAACATGAAACAGTAAGCTCAGGTAAAAAGACAAGTCTCCAGAACCGTATCATTTGTAATTCCAAAATATTAAACATTTGAAATTCATTTATTGGTTCACTGTTTCACTTTATTAGATGTTTTTTCTATTGTTTATATAACGGCTTTTTCGCCGTCTACACAAGAATATTTAGATGTATTGTCGAGACGTATCGCAGCAACTCTCATGCCCTCAGCGGCGCTAAGAGAAAAGGTAAACGTCCGTGCCCGCGACCAAGTCGTCGCTGCGACAATTTTGGAATAGAATTCGTGTGTGACCAGTCTTGATCATCTAGTTCGTTTATACTCATCGCACTTGCTAATACAAACAAATATTATTTGAAGATTACTCATACGTTTAACTAATATCGCATAAACCTCACTCGTGTAAGTAAGAGACCCGCTATCGCTACAGTTATCTCTTCGCGAGGTGGTTAGCTGTGTAGATTTGAGATGCGATATCGCCAACAAAACATCGATGTTTCTAAACATCAATGTTAATAAAACTTCGTCTCTAAAACTATCAATGTTATTAAACATCGATGTTTTTGAAATTGGATTAGTAACCATTAAAGTTCATGTGAGGGGGAATTAATTTGAAATCGGTGTCGTTCATTAGTTTGTAATTGAGATTTTCCTGAAAAAGTAAAAAAAAAACAAAAAAAAACGGACAATTAATGAAACTTGGGTATTTTGATTCGATAATTCAAGAATTTTATACGCTACTTTATTGTCGAAAACTCTAGTTTAATACTTTTTCACTCACTAGTTTTTTAGTTGGTCAAGACTATCTTCAATTTCTGTATATCCTGAGAATTATTACAGTATTTTGTTGTATTGGACATTTTTCATTTAAAAATTATCGACCATGTAAAAACATTGAACAGAAAACATCGGCTTCGATAAATTGATGTTAAATTCATTGGCGATTTTATAAAAAATATGGATGTTTTGGAAACATCGACATCAATGTCACCTCCCCTAGCGTAGAGGGGAGGCTAAACACAGAGATGCTCTGGGGAGACTCCGTTGAATCACTGGGGGCACCATCACGACGTCGCTGCAGTATGCTTTCTGCCCGGCGCGGCACCGCGGCGGTCTCCGCTGGACCCCTCTCATCCCAACGTGTGCTGCCTCGTCGTACACTCCCCCGGCGCCTCGGACTCACGGGTCGCGGCGGGGCGCGGTGCGGGCGGCGATACAGTGGCGGCAGCGTTGCGCGACCGTAGTAGAAACCAGCGCACTCCGTGCCGCTGTTTGGTTTTGGAATTTGAGGTATTTAAGCGCGTCATTTACCGCCAGGATTCAGCGTTCGCGAATTATCTTTGTGGCCCCTTGTGAACTCCTTGTGCTGGAGGTCATTACGTAGGATGCATTGACCGATGTAATGTGAGATATTGTAACTTATATATCAAGATTATTTTGTGATTTATTTAGTTCATTGACAGGAGTCATTTGTTTTATTCCAATTCCCATTTCATTAAAAATTTAACGCTTTTGATAAAAGAATGAATGTAGAAACGTCTACATAATATGCGTGATAGAATGACGTATTAATTAGAACTTTTCTAAAATTTCACTTGTTACGTTAATAACGTGCAATGAATCCTTTAAGGAAGAGTCCGCTCCCCATTAAATCTGTGCTATTCAAGAATTGGTTATCGGAACAGCAAGGCTTTTATATTCTTGGGGTGCAAAGAGCTGTTGCACTGTATGTATTCTATACTATGTAATCGTGACTACTTTTGTTAAAATGTTTAACTTAGCAGCATTTTTCTGCAGCACCCCACAAGTTTTCTCTAAAACTGGGATCACATTTTCTAATATTACGCGAATTAGCAACAAATTCGCATGGAAGGCACACTGAATGGGCTTTACGGTTTCAGTGAAAAATACGAATAGGTAGCCATGTGATCATGGACTTCACGAATCGCTCGGCAGTCGTAACACCATACTCATTTTTCGACTAAAAGGGAAAATAATAGAAACATAAGTAGAATTTGTAAGAAATTGGGATGGGAAGAACAGAAAAATGTAGGAAATGCGAAAATGAAGGTACTTTATTTCGAATCAGTTGTAGTAATATACAGCAGAGTTCAGTGACTACGTAATTTAAGTGAAATAACATTGCCGCACCGTAGGTTCATCTCAGATTAATATATTAACAAGTAACAGTATCACACCGATTTGTCAAAATATTGGTGATGGTATCTAACTATATCTATCGCTTACTAAGTAATCATCAACTGGCTAGTTTTGTGCCACACGCATTCACCAAATCTTCTCCAATCAATCTAAGAGCATTCTCTTCCACGAAGAAAAGCTCCACATATTTTGATACAAGTTATTGAAAATCAACAATAATGTGCAATTTGCATCTACTACAAGCTATTTGGTTGATAAAAATCTAGAAACTGTGAAATTTCTTCAATAAACTTATTTTTGTTATCTGTTTCACACATACAACAGAGTACTTCTTCCTCCTTTCAGTAACTGGTTTTCTAATCTGTAAATTAAATTAGAAACGGAAGATCACACGATCGTATACGCTTGTAAAAATGTAGCAGATCCACTTCTCATTAAAGTCTCTGAATTTTTAAAAATTGGGAAATTTACTGGTAATACAAGAAAGTTTGTGCTAATTTAACATCACTTGTTCATTAATTTTTAAGTAGTTGAATGTAGTTCAATTAATTTTACAGTAGGGAATACATGAACTTTTGTATGACAGCAAAGGTACAAGTCCTGGAGGTTTAAATCTTAAAAGCACTGTCTTCGTGGACTGGAAACAGCAAAACACACATCAGACTTGGCTACGGCATGAGACTTTGGAATATAGTACCCTAAGAGATTCAAAACTCAACGTCAATTTTATCATTACTCGTGTAACAATTATAACCAGTCTTGCATTTCACTCCAACCACCATCACAAGCACTAGTATTACTAAAAGTTCGGAAAGCTCACATTAATATTAGTTTGGGAGAGTCCTAAGTTATGCATTTCCGAGCCCATACTCATTCTTTCGGCAATTGTCTGTTTCGAAGTTCTTGAAATGAAATTACTTGTCTTCTTGAATGAAATCAGTAATTTTCAGCAAAATTCAATGGCCTAATACGATGCATGAACTTGCACCCATTGTATCTGGCAAATATAATATTCACAGTAGGAAGATTGTAGCTCTCGAGTTTACTCGTTTAGTGTCTCATCTCATTTTCCCAGAATCTCTTGTGTACTTTCGCTCCTTTTTTCAAACTCACACCCACCATTCGTAAGTCATCTTCTTCAGACAATTTTATTCATTTCATTGACTTTGCATTCCCTCCTCCGCACAGTATATTAAGAATAAACAATAGCGCCTTTGGAGCTCCCCCTCAGCTGGCCGTCAGCCTACGGCTGCTGTCCTCACCAATCCATGCGGCGAGTGGCTACTGGGAGGCAAATGCCCCGGGAGGACAAACAACATTAAGCGGCAAATAAAACCATAACAAGTAATGAGAATGAAACTGATTGATTGGGGTTTCCATGCGCGTCAACTGCTAAATGCATTAGTTCCGTAAGAGTATTTTTTAACGCGGGAGGGGGCGATGGTTGTCCCCTGGAAAGCCAGATCGGGCGCCGACCTTCACATTTGCTGTGCGGGTTTTGCCCAACCTGATTTCTCCCGTTGGAGCACCGCCCGAGTCGAGATAAGCTCCCGACATGTGTGGTAGTGTAGTGCTTCTAAGTGTTAGTGTAAGCAAGGGGTGAAGATAGGGCAAGGAAGAGGAAGTAGAGATAGTCCGCGGTCTGAGGCTCATTTGTTAGGATACTGCTCAGGAACTCACCTGGTGTTGATAAAAAAAATCACGGAAAACTATCCATCAGAGCAGTAGGCCTCTAGAATTCTCCTCCAAGCAGACGGTAAATTCGACGTGTCAGAAATCCTTCCTCTCGAACTCTAGGACTTCCGAGTCATAGACCTTGCAGTGGCATCAATGCATAATGCCCTGAGCTATCTACGCCGGTGAGAGTTGAATAAAAGGCAGGCGATGACTAAAGCGATGTACTTTCTACGAACAACTTTCCAAACTTCTTCTAATAAACAAGATGATAACTATAGAAATGTTTTCGCGTGACATGTCAAAGTTGACCAAAGAGAACGCATGAGTTGAATGACGGGTAGCTCCCGCCATTACTATTTGTAGCGACGTTCTCTTGAACGTCGCTACAAATAGTAATGGCGGGAGCTACTGGAAGCGAAGGAAAACAGCGTTTTCGCAAGGATGATAAAAGAAGAAACAAATGAAGGGAATTACACCGGAAAAGTTTAGTGGTTTTGAAGGGACGAAACGTTGTTAGTAGTGGCCACGTCAGGAGTGTGTGTATTCTCGTTTTACGACTGGAAGCGTAAAGACCATTTGTAGTACCTTTCAGTATCCACAAACGAATCTCATACGCATGAGATTTATTAGCACGTCAGCAGTGTTGTACCTCTTTTAGATTTAACATCGAACGATGAGTGCGATTTTTGAATAATAGAATGTACCCTAATTGAATCGTCGATTATGAAAAGAAGAATCGAAATATGTGAATTGGATAGATGTTTCTGTTAGGAATGAATTAACTTAAATCTGTCATACTAATTTTGAACAGGAAATCAATCAAGTGATGGATTTCCAGAATCGTTTAAATTATTGCTCATTGGGTAGCTAAAGAAAGTACGTGATTATGTGCAAAGGTGAAGATTGAAAACAGCACTATGAAAAACGAGAAAATCTCATGAAAATGCCAACGAATTTGTAAAAAAAGGATGTGAATGTTCATAATTACAGGTGGAGAATATTCGCCAATCAAACTGTTTTGCTGCTTTTGACGCCGGTGATGCAGGCGGGAAAGAGGAGAGAATGCGCAACGTTGATGGCGATGATAATGAAATTTGAGGGACGTGAATATATGAGAGTTAGAGGGGTATGAGAGTTATGGGAGACACGGGATGGGATGGCTCGAAATGGAACGGGTTGGCACGGGATGGGAAGGGATGAGATACGAGATGGACGATGATGAAATGAAGAATAATTTGTGCCAGTGTTCATGTTATCAGTACTTGTAAGAATTTGTGCATCATAGCTAAGTTTGTCTTCAATGTTGAGTGGGTTGGTAGAATTAGACCTACGATAACGGGAGTATCTAATGAGAAGCCATCGAAGAAAGAACCTACATGGGACTGAACTCTTGTTTGATTAATTTTGTTTCCAGGCACATCAACTTCGAAGGCATTGCAACTGAAAGGCATTGGTGAAATAAATGTTATATCCCGGGAAGTGGCGGTGTTCTTCCCTCCGGTGGAAAGTGAGGTCTAGCGCCCAAGTACACGGGGCGGAACGAAGCGGGACGGGACGGGACACCCCTTCGAACTGTGAAAACCGAAAAACTGCCTCGTCAGCACCCATCACCCACCCAAGCGCTCGGGTGTAGTCGTCCCCGCCATCGCCAGCTAGCCCGCCCGCCCGCCCGCCCGCGCCAGCCCGCCTGCCTGCCCGCCCGTAAAGCAAACACTCCACTTCAGGTGATTTCACACACCTGCGCGCGTGTTTGCAAGTAGCTGCGCTTCGCCCGCTCCAGCCACGCTCCTGCCCGCGCGCCCGCCCCCACACAGTGGGTCAATGTGCCACCCAAGAGCGCTAAATAATACGCTTCTAAACAAAATTAATTTTCAATTATTATTTTTATGCCTATTTGGATGGGCGGGGAGGCTAAGAGCATGATTGTTTGTGCCTAGTCTCTCATGTACGTGTTGTGGAGAGCCGCGCGTTCTGCTGGCCCCAGATCAGAGGAGCCTGTAAATGTGTTAGTACCTAGTGTGTGGTCGAATACACGTCCCATCGGGACGTAAAGGGTAGCAAGCTATCAGCTAAAAAAGTCTTAGGAAAAAAATTGTATTACAATTTTTTAGTGCGAAAGAACTTTCAACTACTGAGGCTTACAAGACCTCGTGTGTGATGATTTAATTACTAGATGATAGCGATAATGATGTGAAAGATCATTGAAATTGGTGAAATGGGAGTCATGTAAAATTCAATCTAATTCAACTAAAGATCTTTCAGTGATTCAATTTTATGCAGCAAAACGCAGAGCATCAGGCATGATCTTCCATTTGTCCACGCAAATTTCGCTACGCTCTTTTCACCGTTTATCGGTGAAAGAACATATCACTCCGGCGTCGAAACATGCTATTTCAATTTAGCTCCGAGGCTTTTTATCGACTTCATCTCTGACATGCAGTAAATCTACATGGGGCAGCCGGTTTTACTTCCCTTCCAACGGAACGCATAAGAAGGATTTTTAAAACTTGGGCACAAACTTACTCAGGCACAATCAACTCTTATATTCTTACTCTCCTCTTATTCTTATTCTTACTCTTATTATATGAAGGTATCAAAGCTAGAAAAATAAAGAATCCCGAGAACATCTGCCTAGTTCGGTTTGCCCACCAGAAATTTCACATGGATTAGTCAGATTGAGGCCATGAGACCTCATTAAGAATTTAAAAACGAATTATAAATGTATAATGATTAATAAAAATAATATTTATTATTGTATAAATGTCATCATTACACGAGTACTATTATTATACCTGTTTAATAATATTCCAAATTGAGTCCAGTATCAATCTGACTTGAATAACTTCACTCGGAAGAACTCACGCCTCCAAAGAACTCACGCTTTGAGATAACGTATTTTAGGTTCTCTGAGTTACTTTCAACGCTTTTTGCACCTTTGGGAATCGCTTCTTCACTCTGGGGTGCCCGCGGTAATTGCATCATCCAAACGCCTCCGCCTCCTCCCCAACCTCCGCCTCCGCTCCAGCTCTCCATCGCCCGCGAAGCAAAAGCAAGTCGTCACCCGCTGGACACTTTTATTTCCGTCTCGAAAGTGTGTCTGCTCATCGTCGCGTTTATTGACCCACCCGTCCACTAGCTCCGACTGTCTTTGCTTAAGAATGGCAGCGCTCTTTGATGTTGTTCAGATGTCATGATGCGATTGCTTTGATGGAACTTGAAATGAGATGTAGTGGGTTATGTATTGTGTTCTCCATTTTTAATACAATTTAGAGTTTCTTCACCGCCGCTTTACTTTGTACTCTTTTTCAAATGCGTGATGGTGTGTCGGATAAAAATACGAAATAGTAATTTATACACTGTTGTTTGCCGTCTCTGTAATTTGCAATACCTATTCGGTTGATTACATTATATGTTTGCTATGTAACTCTGGATCTGCGAGGTCAATTATCAATGAATATATTTTCTTATTACTCTATGTACAAGCGTACCCAATGTACGTGTGTAGGTATTAAGGAAGTTACCCTACCAGTCAGTGAGTCGAGAATTAGCAATTATTACGTGTTTTAATTTCATTAGATGTTGCTTCTAGGCAGCGAGCTGTTCATAAAGATAATTTTGCACATAGATTTGCTCTTACGGAACGCAACAAGTGCTTTAAAGCAGCGATCATGGCCGCGCCGAGAAGTATTAATGGGAAGACACGGTGCACCTCCCCGCCCAGCACCGCTCTAGCTCTCCCGCTTCGCTCTTCCCCGCCCCGTCCCTCTCCGCTTCGCCCGTTCTCATCGGGCCAGCCCCTCCCCATTCCTCTACACCCAACAGCACCACTCCCCGCTCCTCTTCGCTGTGGGCAGCCCCAGGACATAGCGGTGCCCAGACTCCTTTCTCCAAATTGCGCAATCTCCTGCCGCTCTGCCGCATCCCCTTACTCATTGCCTCTTCTCCATTATCCGTCTCTCTACTCCTGGTCCCTTCTACTTAACTCCAATTACGCCTCTAACTACTAGCTAGGTCGAATTCAGCCGCTGTCTGGAGAATTCTTCGTTTTCCGTGGATTCTACAACCATTACCAGCGAGTTCTGGAGCAGTACCAACAGACGGACCAAGGACCATTCACGATCTTTCCTTTATCTTCTTTTACCTGTCCACTCCAATTACACACACACACACACACATACATAGACTACTCTACCGCACAGGCCGGAAGTCCAGTCGGGAGCAATAACTTGCTCCAGCTGGGGCGGTGCTCCGCTGGTGGGAGATGGAAGGAGGGGAGGACGCTTAGAGGGCAATTTCGTTAGCCGTCTTGTATGTCGTCGCCGGATGTCACCATCCAGTGGAGAGGAACTCTGCCACATCCCCATTTTCTTAGAATTGGCGTGTGCAGTAAGTTCTCAATCAAACCACGTCCATCTATTTGTATTCAAGTTGCTAATTCGTCACAGACTGCTCACTTATAACAGGTCATTATCATTCGTTCCAATTCTACATTACACTTCATTCTTTGATTATGAAACACGATATATCACGATTATCCTCAACTTTGGACTACCCATTTCGTCACGATTATTTTGTGTTAACTCTCCGAATATTCATTTATCTTTTATTTATTTTCACTTATTAAGTGAGAGCAATAACTAATAATTCATACAAAATACTAATTTGAATATTTATTTACTCGTTTGAGTTACTGATTTTTCGCCCAACTTTCTAATTTGACTCAATCATGATCAATCAAATGATCTAAAATCACTCACGTTATTTCTCCGTTTTCATTTCGTTTTCCTCTATGCACGGCTCTTTTCTGGTTACTGATGGCTAAACGACTCTCAAAACGCCCGCCTCGGCATGCCGCCATTTAAAGCATTGCTAATGAAGATTGCGAGCGATATTTGCATTCCACCAGGCAGAACTCCTTCCGCTTTCGACACCTTGTTGCACACAGAACATGTGCCCCGAGAGCGCTCTGCACGCAACCCGCTGAGTTGCTGGAAGGGCTCGTTGGAACGACCTCAAAAGCCTTCGGTACGAGCTCTCAATACTCTGTCACATATCACTATTCTCACTTCTCCATAAATACAGCCAGTTTGTTCCACATTCACCTTTACATCCAGTTTATTCCACTTGCACCTTTGGTCTTCTAAGTTCACACGGTTGGAAGTACTCTACTGTGCTTTCCGTGTCATATTAATGGTTTGATCACTATTTGTTTAAACCATATTTTTGTCCATAGTTTGAGACCACAAGCCCCAATACTCTCATTAGAGTCAGAATTATTCTTCTCATTAAGCGACTGGAAATATTATTTTTGCAGCTGAGCATAGCAACTGTAATTTTTTTTCTATTTTTTTAAAAATTTAACGTCGCATCAACATCTAAGTCATTATCGATCATTATTCCATTTAACGGTATGATAACTGTGAAGATTTTGCAAATTTTCAAATTTGCGAAATTACGCTAAACTTCTCGCACTTCTCTAAATTGAATTCTCACGCTACATTTGCTAGTCGCAGAGGATATCACATTGGAATACGACGCACGCCAAGTCGCGATACGGCAGTTTGAATTACTGAAACGTCCTTTTGTTGTGAGATATTGTAGAGGAAAGCAACACGATTTTAATTGTCGAATTTGTGTTGATACAAATAATTAGTTTTCGCACCTAATGTTTTACACGAGAGTATAATAATATTCCGTAACCGTTAGATAGGGAGAAGAAGTACGTGCTGTTGTGGCACAACTAATTCGTTATATTTACCAAAGAAATACAATTATGTAAATATAAAAGAATGAGATCTGATTCGTCACTCAAATTTTAATGAACGGAATTAAGAATGCTATATAATCACGTGTGGATCTGGTGAGCGCTCAGCTTCGATCTCCGGTGGCAAAGGCAGTCCTAAATATGCTCCGTGGTGAAGCAGGCGGTGGCCGCCGCCGGACGCACCACCTTCGCACAGCCGCTGCCCCAGCGTCGGCCCCAGTCTCGGCCCCACGGCCCCGTCGATGCACTCGCCGCGCCACAGCGTTATGTCTTCCGCAGGTTGCTCTGCTCTGCTGTGCTCTGCTGTGCTCTGCTGTGCTCTGCTGTGCTCTGCTGTGCTCTGCTCGGCTCGGCTCGGCTCGGCTCCGCTAGTCTTTCCCTCTAATTGGCCATTCGATCTGAAGACCTGGAGATTTTTAGACCTGGAGATTTAAAAAAATATTATTAATCTACAATACAAGATGCCATTAGGTCATATTCTGCATGTTTGTTTTTAATATTTTTAGTGTCTGAGACGTGGAAAGGGAATATCAATTTCAAACATTTCCTGCAGTGGCTGTCCGTTCCAACGCGACAGTTAAGTCTTTTTTACAGAAGTAGTCAAACATTCACTTGGTTTTTTGATATTTGGCAATTGTTTTTTTTTCGACATGTGCTGAAATAAGATTTTAAAGGGGTTATGATCAGGACTGTCTGTTACAAACTATCCAATTGCGTATGACGAAGATCTTCATTTTTTGTAAATATCCGATAAACTTTGAAAGATGAAACTGTAGCTCCTTACCTAAATAGAGATAGATAAAAAAACGGGATCTCTGGGATCAGTTGTTGACCTTTCTGCCATGGTATACGAATGTTAAAGGATTCTGCTCGAAATATCCGAAATACTAAGTCATTGACCCAGAAGCTGATAAGAATAGTTGTACGTATTATAATAATACTTGTCTCTTGTTTCTATTTTTTTAAACAATGAAGTCGATATCTTGAGATCTTTTCTTTAAATGTCTTCGTCCGTGGACTTTATACACAAAAGAATGTTAATGTAATCCTACTCCCTATCTTACTTAGGGAACTAGTCTACGATCTGTGAACTCTGGGAATAAAAGGAGCAGTAGACGGAACTGGGAAAGAATTGAATAGAAAATAAAATCGTACAATTTATATGCAGAGGTATACACGAAGCCCGATTAACAATGGGAGAAATATTCGTTTGCGAAGTCCAGCGCGGCACGACGGACGCGAGGTCGTGACTGGGTTGAGGCCCGGTGTCTCGCAGGCGGCGCGCCGCTCTGTTCCCCCGCCCGCCGGACCTCCTTCCACCTTCTTCCACCCTCGCCACCCACAGTCGCGCCGTCGCCTCACCCTCCGCCCCGCCACCCCCTGCCCCTCCCCGCCGCCAAACCCCAACATATACCTTCCCTCGGCAGCTCCCCTCCCTGCCGCCGCCCTGCCGCCGTTCCCACAGCCCCCTCCGCCCCTCCGCTCCCCATCCCGCCGCCCCGACGCCTCGTCGCTCCCCCCGGCGTCCCACCTTCCCGCCGTCCCTCCGTCCGCCAAAGCGTTTCATCGCCTCCACGCCGGATTGCTATCTCTCCCATGTCTGCCACCTGCCACGCCTGATGCCTTCTCACTCCCTCGCAACATTGCTTCCTGGCACCCACTGATGTACCATCATTTCCTTCTCCTTCCTGTAGATTTCTCTTTTTTCTCGTTCGTATCCTATCCCTGTTTGTGCGTTTGGTGTCGCCCTCTCTGCGGACTCTTAACCAGCCTCCGTCACCTCTGTTTTACAGTCACCATTCTCTGCTGCTTTACCGCTGCTGATCGTAGCAAACCCAACAACAAAACGCCCCGCAATCCACACAACTTACGGTTCCCTCTAATTCCTTATTTTGGCCAGTTCCCTTTTCCTTTCTTTAAAATCCAAGTGGAAAATCCAAGGAAAATGGCGCACAATAGAAAATGCGTTTCATCGCCATAAGTAAAAGATTCATTTATCATCTGTTATTTAATATTTCCTATTATTTTTTCATCTAGAAAGTTTTTACATGCGCCAGATTTATTGTCAAATTCCCCTCTGTTGCCCTGATAATGGCATCTAATTCCACTTCGACTTGCCTATTTTGCTTGCCTCCTCAAATGTTCAAGCAGCAATTGTCGGAGTTGTTCGTTCGCCCACGACATATCCAGAAGTGTGGCACTACTCCTGCTCACGCTCAAGTGCTGACACCTGCGCGTGTCCCCCCTCGGTGTATTGGTTCTGGAACGCAAATAGACTGTCGAAGAGTTTACTCCGTGAGGGGAAAAGATCTCGTGGAGTGGCAGACAGAAGCTGAATGTCGAGTTAAGTACAACAAGGTGGTAGCTTCAATTGGTGTGAAGGCAATTGAAAATGTGTTAGAAGAAGTAGATGTAATGTCATTTCTAATGAAGGTATTAAATAAGTCTTGTTTACAGAACACTAAGTTGTGTTTCACTTGAAGATGTATTTAAAGAAACAGTTATACGACCTACATCACTAGTTCGATATTTTATAGAGCGATTTACATTCCGATCGTTTTATAATCATTATTTTGTGACAAAATGTAAATCTATTTGTATCTCATGTCATAAGAACTATAAACTTGGTGTCATATACTTCCATACTTAGATGTAAAATTTCCAGTCTCAATCTCGTCAAGCCCTGTCCTTTCCCGCCAAGTCCAGTCCCGTGCAACCAAATCACGTCCCGTCAAGTTACGTCCCATCAATCGCCCCATCAGCTCCGTTCCATCTCATCAAGTCAAGTGACACGTCACTGCACATAACGCCCCATCCAGTCATCTCAAGTTACATCACGCCATGTTACGCTCGTTACGTGACATAAAATCCCACCCCGTCACGTCAAGTCCGTCCCGTCACGTGGTGCGCGGAGCCGGGCGTCGCGGCGTCCACGAGAGAGCCTTCTTCAAACACGCGCTGCATCTAGGAGTCTTGACAAGCCACGGCTGCGGCTCTTAATGCCGAAAGCGGACGGTTGTGTTTAGCGCTCACTTCGCTTATTGTGTTCTTTTTGCGGACTCTTCTCTAGCCCGTGCCCACCTCCCCGTTCTCCGACATCTTCTCCGTCACTTTGGGTCGATCTTAGCCGCACTCGAGGCATCGCCTCGAGCGGTGGCTGTCTTTCATTCGTGGATCCCGCGTTACTCGCCGCCACCTTTACAGCTATCGCAGATATGCGCAGAATTCAGATGTTTTGCTTGCCGTCCACGTAACTCACATTCGGGGTGCTTTTCTATTTTTGCTTGCCTAGCCTCTGTGTCTGACATTGCTCATCCTTCTACTACTTTGCTATACCTATGCTTTTGGCCCCATCAAATTCGTTTCGTGTTTTTAAGAAGCAACTTCTGTTGTGTAGTTTCTTGAGGTTGCTGTTGTTACCGCCACACTTCATCACTACAGCATCCCCTCTTTTTCTCAACAGACGTTCGCATTAATGACTATCTTTACTGTCTCCAATAATTGTGTATACACAATCTACCGCATCTAACAGCCACGCACTTCCATTTTGCGATCTCGTCTTCTCCCTCCGGACTCACAGATATTGAGAGATTATTAGAAAAAGGGACCGCTTTGACCACCGCTGGCAGAATAACTGCGGATTATGCCATGCACTCAATTCGTCAGTGATTTCGTTTAGTTAGCTCATTCGTAAAGAATTTTCATCACTATCTCTTGCAACGCCATCGGTCTACATGACGAGCATTTGTTTCCCAATCTGTCAAAGTGGTTCAAACCTCCTTCTTAGAGTAACTCCTGCGTTTGTCCGTCGCCTCTGCTAATCTCCACCTCCTCGGCCGCCACTGCTATTTCTCCATTGCTCTGCCGCCGCCGCCTCCTCCTCCTGATGCCCTCCACCCAGTCAATCTCCCGCCCATGCTTTTAGTTTGGCGGGCGAAGGCTCGCGCTGGCGACGTGTGTGGAATTGCGTTGAGAGTGGCCGCCAGAGGTGGGGGCGATGACAGGTGGGGTGGGAAGGGAAGGGGGCGATGGGCCCACTAGGGAACGTTCGGCCACAGCCGGCGCGCGTGCCGACTCTCGTTTGGTTCTCACTTAATTTTCTGACGCCTCTTAAGCTGTATTTTGACCACATTTATGCGCTGCATTAAGGAAGCTTGTAATTATCGTCAACTACTTCAATAACGCGGAAAATTGCTTTGGCAATGTACATGTAATATTTATTTCCTTGAGGCATAATTTATTGGTTTTCTTGGTGTTGCAAAACTGATACTTTTATGTTGGAAAAGTGTGTGTTAAAAATTAGCAAATAATTTTTAGCTGAATTGCGCAAACTTTTAGCGCCATTGTTATTTTGTTTGATTCTTTTGCTTTCTCACCTTACTTCGTAAGAAAAAGTATTGTAATCGTGTACATGAAAACGGCGATTGTTCGGCAGAAAAACTCGTATTGCTGGGCTCGCGTAACGAAAATGTGGATAAATTTGGTCCTAAATGAAGTAAATTACTTCTAACACGGTTCATAATTAGGATTCCCTTCGAGGCTAATCGCTGCGTACATTGTGCCCAGAAATGAGATGGTGGCTACATGGCCACTGATTTGAATAACATGGTTCGGCATCACGATACTATCCATAGCGATATCCCCCTAATCTTTTTATGCTACAACTGCAGCAAGAATTACAGAGGTAAGCTATCAACTTTGAGTCATTTTCCTAAGTGCCCGGGTCCGAAAGAATCTAAAAGAGACTTTATGTGTGAATTAAGCTTCGCCAATTTCGCAACCAAATCAGGGCTTTCACACATTTGCGCCATGCTCATCCAGACGCAGCTAATAGGGCTCGAGCTGCCAAGGCGCAGCGTAGTGGTAGAACTGCTGTGCCTAGAGCAGGGAAAGTCTTCTCTTCGGAGGAAATTATGAAAATGGCTGCAGTGGAGAAAGAGCAACCAGAGACGTCGAACGAGAATTTGGTCACTCTCCTGGGCAAGACCACACAACAGGTGAGCGAGAAAAGAAGAGAGACTACATATCCAGGATATTTGGCAACCATTGAAACTGAAGCTACCGTCACTGCAGAATCATCGAACGTCCGATGATTCACCTAGAGCTTCTACTAGTGCTGCTATTATCGCATCGCCTCGCAGGGTCATTAGCCCTCCGAAGACTCAAGTAAGCCAAATCCCTATGCAGATTTCTTCTTCTCCCCTATATCGCAGGCCTACCATTGGAACAGGAAGGAAGCCGATGATACCCAGCTCTGACACTTGTCCAAAGGGGATGGAAACGTCTTTACAGGTTGCGATAATCATACAGCCTGGTACCGATTCTCTTCCAAAACCACGGCCCGTATGCAGTGGCTCTGAGGGACTTGCAATGCTAGTCATTGGCTCCCCGGAAGCAGATTGGGGGCGATCTCCTAACGAGGAGGCCGCTATAGTTTCAGAGATCAATCAGGAGCTTTCGGCTGAGCCCGTCCCCCTTGATTCTGTTTTATCTGCTGTTGACATGGCTCATTCCGACACCGCTGTTCGGTTAGGACAGGGCCAAACTTTTCTTGAGTCCTCGGCTGCTATGACGGCCGGAGACGTAACTACTGAAATTTGTCGTAACAGAGTCACATTAGATGCCAAGCCTAACTAGAAGGAAAACATTTAAACTTGGATAGGAATCTGGGGCACTTCTCAAACAATGTTAATGTCAATATCAATGTAGATCAAGAGCTCGTTGACGTGGGAAATGAACTCAAAACAAATATTTAATCACAGAACCAATTGAACGAGACCTATGCCAAGTTAGTGGATATTTTGGGAGGGATTTTTCTGTACCCTCTACCATCAGTTCTAAAACGCCCCGTAGACATGGAGGCAAACGCGGAGGGAAAGCGCTACTCTTATGATAGGGCACAGGACCTTTTCAAGAACGATCCATCGCTTTTAGCAATGTGCATTAGAGTGGGCATTAACTTTCGTAGTGTCGATAAACATAACGTTAAGGTAACCATGAGGTTAATGACCTGTACAAATACCTCTGGGGTAACACGCCCCCGATTGGGCTTTCCGAATTAAGAGAAAGTGATAAATTGTTGACTCCTGAAATGAACCCAAAAACAATTCTATACGCGATGCAAGCCGAAATTAAAAGTCGTCTGGCTGAGATGAAAAATGCCATGGCTCCAGGACCAAATAAGATAAAAGTTAGCCACATATCCTCAGGAGCAAAAATTGAATTATTGTCTTTATTGTACACCCAAATTTATCCAGTGACTGTGCTTTCTGGGTGGAAAGCTAGTCGCACCATCCTTATGCCAAAAGAGGGTAAGAATACGTTTGCCACGAACTATCGCCCCATCTCAATTAGTTCTCTGCTGTGCAGAATCTTTTGCGGCATTATTGACAAACACATTCGATCCGTGGTGAAGTTTAATCCACGTCAGAAAGGGTTTATACCTGAAACTGAATGTTTCGCTAATATTCAAATTATTCATGAAGCTGTGACATGAAAAAAGCAGAAGGTGGTGGTAGATATATCCAAAACATTTGACACTGTTTCTCACGCGGCTATTCGGTGGGCTCTGTCCAGAAAAGGGATCTTTGACGCCTTTACCAATTTAGTAATATACCCTTACGCCAATGTTTCCACCGTCATTCAGCACCTGTCGAAAGGAAATGAGATGCCAATTCGTAGAGGAGTAAAACATAAGCATCCCTTGTCCCCACTCCTTTTTAATCTCATCGTGGAGTTCCTGCTTGAGAAATTGGAAAACCTGCCAGGATACCCGCTATTGAAAAGGCCCGTGTTAGCATTTGCTGACTATCTTGTGCTGTTAGCAAAAGATGCCCTAGGAGCTCAAGAACTGGTTGATATTGTGGTGGAATATCTTGGGGCCCTAGGAATGACATTGTCCGTCGCGAAATGTTCATTTTACAACAAATTACATTTGAACGATCCTGGTTGATTGAAGACCCTTTTTGGAAAGGTTAGGACAGAGAATTCTACTGGTCAGTAATGACCATACACTAACATATCTGGGAGTGAACTATTCTATCTGGAACGATTTCCCATATAAAGCATCTATATCAAATTTGATGGAATCTGTGTCAAAGCTTCAGAAGGTGCATTTTAATCCCACTCAGAAGTTGGCGTTAATTCATACCTACATAATGCCACATTACCTTTATAAGTTTTTTTTATCTTGGTCGATGCTCAGGGAAGCGGACGGTCAAATCAGAGTGGCAGTCAAAAAGTTACTACATCTCCATACCACTGCCAATAAAACTACTCTTAGTGGAGGAAGGCCCAGAGAGGATGTATACTGCAGGAAGTGCAATACGGCGGTAGAAACCGTTAATCACATCCCCAGTGCATTTTTACGAAGTCAGAAAGAATAAAGCGTCATGACGAGATCAAGAACTTCATTGAAGGGAAGATGCTCCGGAAATCGGACACCATGATGTCCACGGAAGCCACTTTCTCCGTTGCCGATGGGGTTGGGCTGAACCTGACTTGGTAATTAAATGCCGGGAAGGGGTCCACGAGGTCGATGTGACTGTCCACCACGAAGATGGGTCTAGCCTTCTGAAAACAGGGGAGGAAAAGGTGGTAAAATACCAACCAGTCATCTCCCTGGCAGCCCAACTTCATGGAGTACCCAACGCTAGAATCCTACCAGTGATGGTTGGAACCTCTGGGGCTATGCCAGGATCCATAGTCAGTGCCCTCAAGACCCCAGGGATCACGTCTCGAGGCGCTCTACAGACTATCTCGTTAATTGCTCTCAGAAGCTCTATTAAAATTTACACACAATTTGTAAATTACGTTGGAGCAATTTAGCATTGCTGTTAGTTCATGCAGAAAACGAACTTCATTGTCTCGTGGAAAACTCTAGGGATCCCAGGGGATCTTAAAATGCCTAGGAATTATTTTCCACGACTTTAAGTGGAAAGTGTATGCTATATAATGTAAATAGTATATATATATATATATATATATATATATATATATATATATAGAGAGAGAGAGAGAGAGAGAGAGAGAGAGAGAGAAAATTGTGCAACCAGAATCGGTTTTGTGGGTTCTTTTCTCCTTTGGTGGGCCAGTTTCTCTGTCCACCCGTGTGTCCGTTCATCTGTCCGTGAAATAGAGGCAACTTTTGAACAATGTTTCTTTTAAACTTTCTCCTCGTATGTATCAATGGACGGTTAAAGAATTTGTGCTAGTCATAGAATAGATATGACTCTTAAACAAATTGGGCGGGTCTAATTTCCTTTGAACTCTCTTAATTCAAAACTGCATTTTTCAATTGATTTGGACACTAAAACTTTAGGTAAAAAAATCGTGACAACTTCAGTCTTTTAATTCCGTTATAAGCGATATTAACAAACGCAAACTATATTAAAGAATCCAAAAACTGAAGAAACGAACTGTTATGTCCGGCATCCTGTTTTTTGTATTATAGGCCATGATTATCTCTTAAATATTTTTACAGAATTTTTTCGTCGCATCACAGTTAATTTTGTATTATTTTCCTGGTTTCTTAATGTGACTTGAGTTAAAATTTGGAAACTATGATACATTGCTATCAAGTTTTTTTACTGTAACTTATTAATTGGTCAATCAACATCATGAATTCATTGAGTATAATGTTGTGAGAGCTGTGCTGAATTAAATGGAGCTGACTGCTGTATGGAAGTTGCTACTTCATTGAATAGTGTGAGGGAGCTGTGGTAGTGAGCTCTTCCCCGACCCCGCGCCTTTCCACCCTTCAACCATTTCCCCCTCTACGTTGTTCCTCTCGGATTCATAAGGAACTGCTTTACATAGCCGCAATGATCAACCACCGAATAATCGCAACTCTTTTTGTAACGCAAATCATCTCGTGCTGTATACCCTAAGTGAACAAGTAATTTAAAAAAATGAGTTGAACAAAAGCACCGTAAATATGACAAGAACGAGTATATCAACTTAGTTCCCTAATAAATCAAGTTCTAACACTAATTTATATAATATATTGTGAAATGTATGCTTTAAGTGCTTCTTTGTTCAACGAAGCATCTTTATGGATAATATAGCTAGTGCAATTACAGATTTTTCCCATTTTAAGACAAAATATTCTTATAAGTTTTTTTAAAATGAATGATGCAGCTCTCTTTACTTTTTGCTGTAAATTCATGGAATTTCAAAATAAATTCGAAAATGATTTTTAGTCATTAATACACTAGATTTTGATTACAGTTTGTACAGCCAGTTATGAATAACATTTTTTGGACGAGACCAAATTCCTGTTTTAATAAATTTTCTACTGAAATTCGTGCAATGTGTTACGATCGAGTTTTAATTAAATTCTATTCGGTATCCCTTGAATTTAAATGTATTAATTTGCGAATCATTATCTGCTGTTTAATTTCACATCCACCATTATATATGTCTGCAAATCCCAGATACCGGATTTTCAAATCCACCCCAAATTCTGTATATTTTCAGAATCTGCATCTATGGTTGCTACTGGAGTATGTTATTTGCAGTCCAACTTCGCATAGAGGGAGCCAATGCGCCAGGCGCGGAAGTGGGTCATCATGTCTTCGGGCCCCGGACGCGACCGCGCGGCACAACTGTTTTCTCGCCCGCTGCGCCGCGCTCCGCTGTGCAGCGCCTGCTCTGTAATCCTTATTCAATCGAAGCGTCTTCCCTTTCGTGTTTGCGCACGATCAGAGCAAACAAAGTCGACTGAGGTTAGGAAAACAATGGTGAACGAAAGCGTGGCATTAGAGGGCGCGCGGGGCGGGGATGGGCTGCGCATCCTCCAGGGGATTATGGGTTTGCCTCATGAACGCATTTGAATTTCAAAACGGGGCCCCGCGACGGTGCGCAGATGCTTGTCTGCGTCGCCCCTCCATCGCCTCCGCCCCCGCCACCAACCGCCGAGGTCGAATTCAGACGCTGTCTGGAGGAGAATTCTAGCAGCCAGCTGTTGTCGTCGGTAGTTTTCTACGGTTTCCCCGATCAATAAGAGGTAAATGCCGGTAAACTATTCTAACAAATGGGCCTCGGTCCTTGCGCGATCTTTCTTGCCTGATTCTGGACCTCTCTTCTCTCTCTTACACGTATGTATATTTACATGTATTACGTAAGCACACGTGTCGAGAGACCAGAGATCGTCCCGACTGGGGCGGTACTTTGCTAGAAGAGGTATCTTGAGTAGAGTACCTGCATGTCCACTTGTAGGTCGGCGCCGGATCTCAGCATTGATTTGTGCAAGAACTATCACCACCCGGAACAAATACGTTCACTACAATAACGCGACTAATGACCAGAGTAGTCGACGTGCCCAGAAACAGTCAATCAAGACACCGGCGGCGTTTGCGCACGAATTGCGAGTGTAGAGCTGAATCCTCAGCGGAAGATGGCGGGGGATCAGCGCGGGGCGCCACTAGCTACTCGACCAAAGCACTGGGTGCGGTGGAGACGGCGATGCAATGGGAGGAGGAAAGAACTTAGGAGAATGTAGTGCAGAGGGCAATGGTGGGCGTGGCAACAGCCACCTCGGGGCGGAGGCAATGGTGGAAACGGGAAAGGAGACAGTAGCATGGGCAGAGTTGAGGACAGAGGCACCGGTGTGTTTGATGCTGGACGCGGAGGAGCGGGAGGGATACAAAAGTTGATGATGAAGGAGGTCGGGAGTGGAGGCGAATGGTTGCGGGTGGAGGCGAAGTCAAGGCGATAATGACGTTGATTGTGAAGTTGGAGATGGGGTAGGGGCAGAGGGGATGATGGGAAAGGAGCAGATGGAAGGGGTAGGGGCGGGGGTGATGACGGGGCGGCGTGTTTGCGTGACGTCGAGGTCGTCCTAATGCAAATGCCTCACCGGAGATTGCGAGCTTGCTAGAACGTCCCCGGGAGGGGATTCACTCAGTTGCTTCTGTCAAGGACAGACACTTCTACGCTTCACAAGTTGGGTTTTCATTCGTGATGTAATAAACGCAGTAAAACAATGATTATTTTTAAGTACGACAATTGATATTTCTTTTTTTCCCAAAGTAACTGTATAAAACACAATCAGTTTCGTTGAATGCTCTGATCCTGTTATTTTATGGATGGCACAATGAAGTTTTGCTGAAACAATTGCATTTTTTTAAATTACTCAAAAGTACGTATGCATATAACTTTGTAAATCATAGCACCAAGATTTCTCTATTTTGAAACATTAACTGTTCTTGTCTTAAATTTGTTCCTTTATTTCCATGCTAATTGCTTCTTGGAAACTATTCTATCTTTTTCTATCATGAGTGTTTTATTAGAGTAATTTAAACTCACCAATTGTCATGAATTTTTTTTAGGTAGAACACTGAATTAATGAAATTGTATACGAGTGAAAGACCCCTAACGTCTCCGTTGCCTCTTTGTACTTAACAATTGTTGCAACAAATTGTAACTTGACTCTGTGTTTGTCCTTCCTGGACTGAAGAGGAAAGATCCCGGACGTCCAGAATGAAACCTTCATCTCGCCTTCCATTCATGTGTCGTCCGCTTTCTATACCTATTTCTTCGGGAAGCAGTCTTGACACAGTTCAGCGCTAACCGCGGTGGCGAGAGGTTGTGACCGCAGCGCTACCTTGTTAGTTCAGTCGGCGTCAAGCTGAGCACTCAGTGAGTTGCGAGTGCTCGTGAAGTGTCCAGTGTTTTCGAAAGTTATTCCATATTTTTAACAAATAGTGAAAATAGATAATAGTGAATTACCGTGCTCTGACCTCGGACAGAGCATCAAAGAAGCGATGCAGGCCGTGAACAACACTACGCCCGACGCCATGCAACATTCGTTGGAGTACCAACAGCAGCTCATCATAGATCAGCAACATCAACAAATACAGGCGCAGCAGCATTAACTTCAGGAACAGCACCAACAACTGGTCCAATTGCCACAGCAACTACAGGACCTTCGAACGCAAGTACAAAACTGCCAACGCTCTAGTTGGCCGCCCTTGCAACATAGTGCACCTGCCCCAACAGATCAAAGTGAGCGCAAAAGACAAAAGCTGAATCTGTTTCACGATATGCTATTCCTACAGCAAACAGATTCGAAACATTAAATAACGATACAGATGAAGACGAACATATCAGTTCCGCGGAAACAGTGATTAAAATCCCCCCTATAATTATACACAAAGCGGAAAATTTTCAACTGTTAATAAATGACATTAAAAGTGTAGTAAAAGAAGATTTTACAACAAAAATAGAAGCAGACAGAGTGAAAGTAAAACTTAACACAATAGAAGATTTCAGAGATCTTCGTAAATTTTGCAACGATAACAACATAGAATACCACACGTTTCGCGACCCAAGCATAAAAACATTTTCAATTGTTATAAAAGATATTCACACACTATATAGTGAAACAGAAATCTTTCAAGAACTAGTAAAAAAATACCCAGTAATCAAAGTTACTCGCCTTCACGGAAAAGACAGAAAACCATTAACAACATGTGCTGTAGATTTAAAGGTCAACAACAAGGGAAGGAGCATTCTAGCATTAGATAGATTTTTATATAGTGTTATTAGGGTATATCCTAGATTCAACCAAAAATTACCAATTCAATGCAAAAACTGTCAAAGATTTGATCACACTCAAGCTAACTGTGGGCGCGCTCCGGGATGCGTTAGGTGTTTAGGTAAACACCATTATTCAAAATGCACGGAACCTAAAACAGAAACAAGTCGGAAATGCGTTAATTGTAAAAAAGATCACACGGCCAATTGGAAAGGTTGTGAAGTATATCAGAAACTGTTAAAAAATCAAACACAGCGATATAATCAGAGACGACAGGCTTTTAATAACAGAGAATCCCACGAGATTAAAAACCTTGACCGAAAACCAGTCCCTCAGAATCATCCACAACAAACAAACCCAACGCAACGACCTCCCATAAATCCCTGGTTTTCAAATCCTCAAAGACCTAATAGCCAAGTCCCCCCGTTATTGAACTCCAATCTCCCTCTACACCAAGAACAGGGAATAACTACAATCATCAACCAAGTAATAAACGCAGTCATTCCACAAACACAAATATTAATACAATCAGCCCTCGATAATGGACGTAAATAAAAATCCAGAAACAAACATTCTCAACTGGAACGCGAACGGAATAAAAAGGCAAGAAAATCAATTACGACACTTTATAACAACCCACAACATAAATATAGCTTGTATTTCAGAAACTCACCTGTTACCTCAAATCAAGTTCTCAATACCAGGTTTTAATATCTATCGCAACGACCGTCTCTCAGCAACGGCCGCAGGAGGAGTGGCCATACTAGTGCACAAAGATATAAAAGATACTTTAATTAATAGTCCTACGAGCAATGACCTAGAAACTATAGCAATAAAAACCAAAATAAATAACAAAGACACAACCATAATATCGGCGTATAAACCTCCCAATAAGCTATTCCCTAGAAAAATATATACTGAAATTTTTGGAAATAACGATAATATCATGCTAATAGGTGACCTTAATAGCAAACACTGCGATTGGGGATGCAACACAACAACTCCACAAGGGCAAAATTTACTAAATCTAGCTACCACTCTCAATTTATGTATTATGGCTCCAATAGAACCCACCCATTACCCTTACAACAATAATATAATTCCTGACATATTAGATATCCTCATCACAAAAAATATTGATTTTCCGCTATACCAAAAAGTAATTCCTGAACTAGATTCGGATCACAATCCAATAATCATATCATTTCATCCTCTCTATCTATCATCTTATTATAAACAGCAAAAAGGTAAAATTAACTGGTTTAAATTCAGGGAAATTTTAAAAATTAACTACAAACATCCGCAAAACATTCAATCTGAAAAGGACTTAGATAATGAAGTAAAACGATTAGTCAGCAACATACAAGTATCCCTCACAAATTCTACCACATATCTCAAAATAACAAACCCAATAAACAAGCAACAAATCCCAATAAAAATCATAAACCTAATTAAAAGTAAACACAATTTAAGACGATATTTGGCAAATGACACGACGACCAGACTTAAAAAGAAAATTAAACAAACTGACGAGACTAGTCAAAACTAAACTAGACCAACATAGATATGCAAGCTTTCAGACTTTTCTAAAAGAAATTCACCCGTCATCTAGACATATGTGGTCTACCACACATAGAATAAAAGGACAAAAACAAGAATTTCCACAAATAAAACTAGGTTCACAAGTGGCAAATTCTGATTTTGAGAAAACATCTCTTATAGCTGACTACCTGGAAAAGTCGTTCAACCCAAACCCAGTCAAAAACGATCACTTTAATAAACAAGTTGAGGAATTCAATCAGAAACAACTATATACAGCTCCAATCAATATAAAGTACATGTCCCATCAGAAATTAAACAAGAAATCAAAAAATCAAAAACTAAGAAATCAGCAGGATACGACTTTATTTCTAATAAAGTTCTAAAAGAACTAAATAACAATTCGATAGCAGGCATTACAGCAATATTTAACGCAGCATTCAGATTAGGTTACTTTCCCAACGATTGGAAAATTGCAACAGTGCTACCCTTCCGAAAACCAGGAAAGAATCCAAAAGATCCAGCGAACTATAGACCAATAAGCCTACTCCCGTCATTGTCGAAACTATTAGAGAAACTGATACTAAAACGATTAATAAAATTCATGACAAACACACATGTAATCCCAGACACTCAATTTGGATTTCGACCTAACCACTCCACAACACATCAAATATTACGGCTTACCGAATATATAGCGCAAGGATTCCATGCCAAACAACACACTATCGCAATATTCCTGGACATCACCAAAGCGTTTGACAAAATATGGCATCAAGGCCTTCTCTACAAATTAAGACAAATAGGCACTCCAGACTAGTTATTCCAAATTATTAAAAGTTTCCTAAATCAAAGGAAGTTCCAAGTCAAAATTAACGATGCCATATCATCCTTACGCCAGATTTCAGCAGCGCAGCCCCAAGGGTCCCCATTATCACCGGTATTATTCAATTTATATATATATATATATATATATATATATATATATATATATATATATATCCGATAATCCACACCTAATAGATTCACAAATAGCGCTTTACGCTGACGACACTGCACTTTTTTCCAAGCATGGGGACGTCATGACAGCTAGGAATAACTTACAAGACGACCTTGACATATTCAATAAATGGGCAAAAAATTGGAGAATTAAAATAAATCCAGATAAAACGCAGGCGAAAATTTTCACCCTAAGACATCCCCTCACCCCTCCGCAGTTAATTTTGAACAACGAGAATATTCCCTGGGCTGCAAATAATACAGCAGCCAAATATCTAGGAATGCAGCTTGATACAAAATTAAACTGGAAAACACACATCTACACTACACGAACAAAAACACAAGCAAAACTTTCCCAACTTTACGCACTAATTAACAAAAAATCCTCCCTTAAAATAGAGACCGGAATGATAATTTACAAGTCAATAATTTGACCAACTATGACTTATGCATGCCCAATATGGGGAAATGCAGCAAAAACTAATATAAACCTGTTGCAAACTATACAAAATAAAGCGCTAAGAACTATAATTAAAGCGCCATGGTTTATTTCGAACAAGCAAATCCACCACGAACTGCAAATTCCGACAATAAAAGAACACATTACCAAATTGTCTGAAGACTTTTTCACATCACTCTCCTCATCTCCCAGCACCTCCATTTTCAACCTTGGACGCACAGCAGAACCGAACTTACGAATCAACTCACGCTTCCCTAAAGACAGATTCAGACCACCATAAAATAGCAGAAAATGGGCCTCAAATAATATAACCTTCATCGAATAATCTTATCAACGATCATTCTCTGTACTCTCAATCTACTGCCGTAATAATTTAAATTAATAATAATAATAATAATAATAATAATAATAATAATAATAATAATAATAATAATAATAATAATAACCAAAAACATTTAACGCATCCGTCTAGGGCACCCACAGTTAGGAAATAAACCAAAAGTTATATATGATTGTATTCACAACCCTGAAAAACATGTATGTTGAACAGGTAGACAATAAATTAAAAAAAAAGGGAAGCAGTCTTTGTTTTAATTTCGTGCGGCACGAACGTGTTGTACTCACTCTTCCTCCATCGGCATAATGCGACACTGTTTTCTCAGGATAACGCGCAATGTTTCGTCAGTCGGCTGGGTGTGGGGAGCCGTTGACCCGTCCACACTGAATGGGGAAAGGCGTGGGGTGGATGGTTGGGGACGTCAGTTTTCCTCGCGTTTGTGGCTGCGCTCGTGCGTGAATGGGACCTTGGCCACCTCACCTATCAGGCCCCTGACCCTTGATCAAATTTTCTCCGAGCAGTCCCCGAGAGGAGGTTCCTGAATGTGTTTAATTGAACAATCACACTCAGACCTCATTTCATTCGCAGTCACCGTATGTCATTGGGTTCGTGTGTCTCTGGAATGTATGTCTATGAATATTTTATTATGTCCTAACTGTGAGTTGTTTTCGATGTAAATATGTATTGTTTTAAAAGAACATGTACACAAAAAATGATCTTGAACACAGAAATAGTCGTAAGCTAACTGAAAGTTTATATATTTTCTTAATTTCTAGCCTTCTGAAGTTCTGTTTATCTTGTTGTGTTACTTTATAAATTAGCGTGTTTACGTTTCGGGTAAAATTTCCACGTCGTCTTTAACGTTTAATTTCAGCCTGTCATCCACAGATGTAAATACTATTATATGAATGTGGAAATTTGTTAAATTACAAATAAGATATTTACGAAGAAAAATGTTCTTTCGCTGAACAGGAATATTTTTTTTCTTTTTATGTGTAGATCAGTGTGTACATATTTTTTTGGAAAATTACTTTCAATGTAGGCCTACCACTTTTGATCTCTAAAATAAATCAATGAATGTTTAGTTTGTCAAACATTCTGTAACGGTCGTAAAGCAAGAATATACAAGGATTATTTCCAATATTTTGCTTCATGAGTTTCAAAATTCACTGAATATCTTGAGACGTGCTCCTCATTTCACAGAATTTAAACATGCTTTACAAATTCTGTGGAAATGTTTTAGAATTAAACATTAATTTTAAATGTACTATTATATGTAAATTATTCAACGTTTATTTGATGTGTAGACTTAAAATGTTAATATCTATTTCCAAAATATATACTGTATCGTACCATTCGTTCCATGCTGTGTTAATTGCGTGCACAAAATGTAGCTTCACAATATATATTTTTTTAGGTCAGTGGGAAATATGGTTATTCAAATAATGGTTAATAAAGTTCTCTCTCCGTAGGGGGGATTGTGACTGCGTAGGTGGTCACGGTCTCTGGGGGAGAATTGCAGATGATCACCCGGACTCTGCATTACACAGCGTTACACGTCGATAGCCTCAAGGTGGAGGCAGTGAGGAAGTGATGTTAAGGTCTTGGTTGCCTGGCTTCCTCGGTAACCAGTCAGACCTCTGGCGCGTCGACCTATAGGCAGAATCGGGTGAAGGAGATTCTTCGGAAAGATCTGGAATCCTCATATAGAAGTCCGGCGGAAACCTTAAACCACTCACAAGATTGCCTAGGTGCTTGTGAAACTCAAATCAATACCATGAAGGTGTAGGCTGTGAGGAGGTGGGAAGGGGGCCCCAAGCTGCTCGAACCATAGATCGGGTGGTCCCGTTGGGCTCACGGCTTCGTCCTGGCAGTGGCCCAAAACTCTGGGAAAAGAGGAGGGACTTGTCCCGGCGCATGTGAGAGGCGTATTGTCTTGACTCGGTACTAGTCCAGATAGCTCGTAGCTCTGAGCTGTCAGGGCGGCCCAACCCAAGTATTCAATGGTTACCGAGAAGGAAAATGCGTTCTGGCGGGCGGGATCCAGATACCAGCCCAACGGCGTCTTTGTATGCTCGCGGGAGAAGGGGTGCGGATAGAGGCCAACCTCTAGGTGCCCTCCCCGAGATTGATTCCCCCTGGTAGAGTACCAGGTGCGAGGTAGGCGCACTCCGAGCAACAATATCCAGGCGGGAAGTCTATTTCTTCATGTTAGCGAGCGATAAGGGATAATTACCAAAGTCTGTAGTTAATTTGCCTTTGCAAATAGTTTTTATTACACGGAATCGATTATTGTCATATCAATTCTCGGCATAAACGCTCTTTGTACCTGCGTATATAATTCAGCTTCAGACAGTCGAAGAGCTAGAGTATGGATTCCAGAGCTCAAGAAAACGTGCTTTTCTGCTCATATAGTGTCACAAAGTATAAGATGTTTTTGATGTAAAAAAATAATAAATACAAAAAGTAAATAAATATAAATTAATATGTGCATGTATTTGGCAATATGGGGTCGGATTACGTCGACTTATGCCAGTTAGCAGTATTCCCAGACATGGACCTGGATTTATTTATTATCCACGCCTAGAGGTAAGGAATATATGTGGCGAGCATGACGTATTCCAATCACCATACCTAACTTATTTGCCCGGCCTGATTTTTTTGTTTCGTCACACTAGCTGTAAAAACAGAATTTGTATTAGATTTCTATATCGAAAGATACAGCTTCATTTTTGCCCCGGCCGGAAGTTGAATCCGCAATTACCTCACAGAATGCCGTTCTTGAGTTACCCTGGGGCTACGTAAATACGTAAATGCGTAAATACGTAAATGCGTAAATGCGTAAATGCGTAAATGCGTAAATGCGTAAATGCGTAAATGCGTAAATGCGTAAATGCGTAAATGCGTAAATACGTAAATACGTAAATGCGTAAATGCGTAAATGCGTAAATACGTAAATGCGTAAATGCATAATGCGTAAATGCGTAAAGACATACATCAATACATGTCTACTTTGTCTGTGTGGAGTTGAATCTTTCATCGCAATTTTCATTAGATTGATCTTGATATTAATTGAAAATAAAATTACAGGATAACAGTAGATATTATAAAATATCAAAAAATAAAATGAAAAAAGTTACAAACTTTGAAATTATAGATTACAATTTAATCTTGTCAAATATCACTTTCAAATATCACTCTTTGCATTCTGTTTTTTTACTATTTACTTTCATCATAAGTATCGTACATCATAAACATCGCTTCCGTTCATGTATTTGTTCGTTCAATATATTGTTTGTCCAGTAAAACACTGATGTGAATGTAACTTACGTCAATGCTTAGGGCATACTTATATTCATATATAAGTGGTTACTTAAATTCTTTAACCTTCAACGAATACAAGTATCTACTTCAGTTTATTGATAGATAAAGTTGAATGACAATGCAGATTCGTGCTAGGAAGAAACAGAAAATGAAAATTGAAGTATTCGGATAACATGATAATAGGCAGACAGAATATTGTATCTGATCTGGGCACATAACAAAATTTAAATTTGTAATTTGGGGAAAAGTCATCTGAAAAACAGTCGTTTTCATTACTACGAACTCTGGATAAAGTTGACTATGAAACATTAATATTTTGATCTTAATATTTTGAAAGAGGATGATACAAAAGCACTTTTGTATTCAATGCTATTTTACCAATAAATGTAGTAATCATTGTGTTCACCTGGAAATTTTTATTAAATAATGACCACGATCAGACCTAAGATTTCAGCTGCAAGAGAGAAATGGGTGGCCGATGAAGCTTTCAGCATCTTTCCTTTCGTTCATTCGGGGCAGTGTATTTTTTGCAATCATCTCACCTTCACGCGTCATCTTTTCATAGGATACTTCTGTGCAAAACCGTATTATTGAGACTCTGAATCTTATTATCGGAGCATATTTATTACTCCATGTCTCAAAGCGAGTCGTCTTTCGTGTGAACGGTGTGAACAGTGCCTCGCTTAGAAAAGTGTGATTTTAGTTTTAGTTAAAGCCAACAAATCTTTAAAACCAGTGAATGGCCACAAATAGTTGCTCCGTTACGGGGCAACTAATTCGACGCGCAATGGACGCTACATTTAGTGAAAATGATGGTGAAAACCTGCATACCAGTCAACCTGTTCAACCCCCCCCCCCGACCAAACAATACTACAACACCAAGAAATTCTTCAACAACAACTGCAACATCTCCAACATCAGCAACAAATGATAGAACTGCAACTTTCCCAGCTTCAAAATCATTATCACGTGCCGACACAACCGCCTCTGCCACAGCAATCATATTCACAGCAACCGCAGCTGCAAGGCACGCAGGAACATGGTAATGAACTTAAACGTAAGAGGTCACGCTCGCCAGAAGAGGATATATCCAGGTACAATATTCCTGTTTCTAATAGGTATAAGCTTCTTGGAACATTAGAAACTAATGAAGAACCCGAAATCGATCCAATTATTAAAATCCCCCCAATCATAGTGCACAATGCAAGCAATTTTCAACTTTTGTTAGATGATATTAAAAAGAACGTTAAGGACGACTTCACAACTAAACAAGAAAAAGACGCTATTAAAATTTCATTCACTTCAATAAGTGATTATAGAAGCTTTAGGAAATTCTGTGAATCTGAAAAAATTGAGTTCCATTCTTTCAAAGACCCAACTGTAAAAACTTTAGCTATAGTTATGAAGGACATTCCTACTACCTACACGGAAAGTGAAATACTGCAGGAACTGATAAGGCTAAAATTCCCAGCAATTAAAGTCGCAAGACTATATAATAAAGACAAATGCCCCATACCTGTTTGTGCAATAGATCTAGAAAACACATATCAAAGTAAAGAAATATTTAAACTAAACCGATTTTTGTACAGTGTAATTAGAATTCAAAAATGATTCAAGTCTCATGTAATTCAATGCAAACGTTGTCAAAGATTTGGGCATTTCCAGGCAAATTGTGGCCTGCAGCCTCGCTGCGTCAAATGTACTGGCTAACATCACTACTCTGAGTGTACCAAAATTAAATCTACCCCCCCCCCTAAGTGCATTAACTGTGGTCTCGACCACACAGCTAATTATAAAGGCTGCAGCATATACAAAAAGGCAGCAGAGTCAATGAAAAACTCGAAAAACATGCAACCACCTTCTAACATGCCCCACCTAACCACTAGTCACCCTAACCTTGTTACCACTAGACAGGCACCACCACATCCTACCCACCATCCTAATCCATACCTTAGTAACCAATCGAGGTCATATTCTTCATTATTTAAACAGGAGCAATCAAATTTAATCTCAAACATCGTACAACAAGTCATGATAGCGCTTACTCCCTTAATTGAAAACACAGTTAAATCTGTTCTGACAATTTTAAATTATGACAAATAAAATAGCCAATATTAAACTTTTAAACTGGAACGCCAACGGATTAAAACGCCAGGAAAATGAATTCAGATATTTTCTAAAGAAAAATGAAATTGAAATAGCTTGCGTAACCGAAACCTATTTAATTCCGGGTGAAAAATTCCACATTCCAGGGTTTAAAATTTTTAGAGAGGACAGAATCGCCCACAAAGCGTCAGGTGGCGTAGCAATAATAGTAACTAAAAACGTCGAGTGCAGCCAAGTAACTACGCCCTCTTCCCCAAATCTCGAGTCAATAGGAATAGCAGTGAAGAGTAGTATTATCAGTAATAATATCACTAACACTATTGGTACCTCAGCAGCAGCTATTGCTACTACAGCTGATGATAACGCTGGTATTGTTGCTAATGCTAGAACGGACATTGGTAGTGGTGGAAATAGTGACGGTAATACTAATAGTAATAATATTAATAATAACCCTAACAATGACAAACAAGTAATAATTATTGCAGCCTATAAACCTCCCAATAAAAGCTTCCCTGAAAAGGCTTATAGAAAAATATTTAACACATATAATCGTATAATTCTCCTAGGAGATTTAAACAGTAAACACAGAGCTTGGGGCTGCAACTCAATAACTTTACAAGGCAAAAAATTACTGGAATTTGCAAATAATAATAACCTTAATATTCATGCACCAACTGAACCTACACATGTTTCCTATAATTGTAATATAATCCCAGACATTCTCGACATAGTCATAACCAAAAATATTAACTTCCCTCTGCTTCAAAAAGTTGTAGTTGAACTAGATTCAGATCATAATCCGATCCTAATATCACACAAAGGAAATTTTAAAGAAATTACATCAGGAAATAACCCATTAGGAAAACATATTAATTGGACTAAATTCGCTTACCTAATGAAAAATAACTATAAATATCCACTCCCTATTAGGTCGATTGCAAATATCGACTCCGAACTAGAAAAGTTTAATGCAGCTATTCTTAATTCTCTAGATCATTCAACAACAACAAAGATATCCCCCCATATGTATAATACAAAAAATAAACTATTTTCCTCCCAAATTCCATGGAAAATTATTAATTTAATTAAATCAAAACATAACTTAAGAAGACTCTGGCAAATAACTCGAAGGCCAGATATTAAAGCAAAACTAAATAAACTATCTAGAGTAGCCAAAAATAGATTAGATAATCACCGCTACACTTCATTCCGTCAGTTTATAAACCAGATTGATCCAAATTCAGCTCATCTTTGGACAACAACAAAAAGAATCACCAGAGATAAAAACGAAATATCCGAATTAAAAGTAAACAATAAGCTACTGCTTTCAGATGACGAAAAGGTCAAAGCGATTGCAGATCATTTACAAAATGTATTTAGACCACACCCGACAACAACGATACAACAGAACAATGAAATTGAAACTTTTATGAAACAACCACTAACTACAACTGAAACCAAAATAAAGTTTATTTCACCGTCTGAAACAGCTAACATCATTAAACATCTAAAACAACGAAAAACACCCGGTATAGATGGAATCAGTAATAAGATGCTCAAAAATCTTAATAAAAACTCTGTAGCAGGACTAACTGCAATATTTAATGCTATCTTACGCTTTAATTATTTCCCAACTGCCTGGAAGACTGCAATTGTTCTATCTTTTCGCAAGCCAGGAAAAGACCCTCGACGCCCTGAACACTACAGACCAATAAGCCTCCTTCCCTCAATTTCCAAGATTTTTGAAAGACTTCTACTAAAGAGACTTAACAAGTACCTGAAAGACACGGATGCAATACCAGATATTCAATTTGGTTTCAGAGCAAACCACTCCTGCACTCACCAGCTACTAAGGCTTACTGAGTACATTGCACAGAGCTTCCAAGAAAAAAAACATACTCTGACTGCATTTTTGGATATAGCTCAAGCGTATGACAGAGTCTGGCATACCGGTCTGCTATTTAAAATAAGACAACTTGGAGTCCCTGAGTACATACAGAATATTATTAAAGGTTTTATCTCTGATAGAAAATTGAAGGTCAAAATTAATCACTCCTTTTCTACTCTACGTAATATCACAGCCGGAGTTCCACAGGGCTCAGTTCTCTCACCTATTTTATTTAATATTTTCATGAGTGACATACCAGTGAGTGAGTATTCCAACGTGGAAACTGCTCTTTTTGCCGACGATACGGCACTGTTTTCAGCAAGCTCAGATATTAACCTAGCATTTAATAGAGTTCAGAATAACCTTAACACCCTAATACAATGGACAAAAAAATGGAGAATAGCAATCAATTCTCAAAAATGTCAGACTAAGATATTTACCCTTAGGAGACCTCAAATCCCTCCCTATCTGAAAATAGATGACAACGAAATACCTTGGAAAAGCGAACCAATAAAATACCTAGGAGTATTGTTAGACAAAAAACTCACCTGGAAACCTCATATTCCCGCAGCTATCAACAAATCCAATGCCAAAATTTTAAAACTATACCCTCTCTTAAATAAACATTCAACACTCAATACCAAATGCCAGATTCTATTATATAAATCTATTATCCTACCCACGCTAACTTACGCATGCCCGGTTTGGGGAAACGCTGCTTCCACCACCATACAAAAAATGCAAATTGTCCAAAATAAAGTCCTCAGAAAATCAATTAAAGCTCCATGGTTTATACCTAACCACCAAATTCATAGAGAACTCCAAATGGAAACTGTGCTCGAACACATTAAAAAATTAGCAAATAACTTCTATTCTTCCCTTCCCTCATCTCATGCCACTCTGATATTCCAATTAGGTCGAACAGCAAATATCCCAAGCCGAATCAAATCCAAATTTCCCAAAGACATGCTTAAACCCCCCTAAAAAAATAATATCATCCCGCATCTAAATATAACCTAGCACGTTCCCTTCCTATTGCCCGCTAGGGCTATCCAAAACAGCTTCCCCCTCCCCCTCCCCCCCCCAAAAAATAAATCCCAGCAGCTCCTAGAAGCAAACAAGGAATTAAACGAGCCAGAGAAATCTAATCTCAATTTGTCAGGAATGCCCAAATCCCAAAATGTCAGTATGTAAAACCCAAAACCCTCGAAAGACCTGCAGGTCGAACGAGAAGAAATAAATTTTAAAAAAAACTCCATGTCTCTCCTTTTAAAAACAATACCGCTTTGTCATAAATCGTTTTTGACTAGAAAAATAAACATGTGTACAATAAATACCTAAATTAATCATAGTATACATAATTACAGTAAAATTAAATTGTATTTTTGCTGAACGTTATATTGTTAAAAAATAATGCAAAAGCAGCATTAAAAAATTCACTACATGCCATGTCGTTTGCCTACTATTTGCAACATGTGATCCACTTTGGCTTTTGTACTCTTCAAATACTTTCCTAGAAAAGTAGTTGTTTGCTGCCGTGAAGTGAAGCCAGAAGTGTAATCCAAAGACAAAATTTATAAATCCAAAAACAAAGCTTGTTTCTGCCAAGCTATACCCACACACACGTTAGATGTTGCAAATCCGTTTGGTTGGTGCTTGCTACGTTGCTGTGACTGGTCAGCGTACAGCGCATTATCTTAGAGTATATTTGGAACGAATGAACGAATGTTTTCGTTTCCAAGATGACAAAACTTCGGTCGTTCGTGTTTGGTAGTAATTTACTGTTGTCGTTTCCTATTGAGAATTAGATTCTTGGTGTTGTAATCGATAAGACGTGTGCTAGGGTCACGTTTTTTGCTAAACGAATTTTGTTTGGAACAAGTAATCATAATACTAATGCTACTTTGTTAATGATTGACATGGAAAGACTATTTTGAAACCTAATTATCCTAATGACGTTGATAATTTAATGTTAACAGTTTACTATTTTAATATGTTCAAGTAGCTCAAATATTGCTAAAAACTTCAATACTAATATATGAACATTGTAGAGCATTTAAAAGAAGATTCTTAGCCCAGAGAACATCTTCAACTTTACCCGCCTCATTACTCTCGTAGTTGGTGCAGTAGGGTTCCAGTGTACTTATCCCTTGACACCTTGGATGTAACGTTTTTGCGATGTTGCAAAATTATCATCTAAAACAATTTACATTCAAAATTATTCATAATTATCAACTGATTTAAAATTAACAATTTTTAAAAAAAAATATTTCTACCTGCTCGGCATTTCTGCCTTTCAGGGGTGTTCATTATACAATATTCTACACATTAACTTTTAGGGATGCGTTACCTCCTCTCTCAGGGGTCTGATAAAACGTTGTTCTTTGAGAAGAAACTGTGGATAACAGTTTTTGGAGTTATATGTGATAATTTTGAGGAGAGGGTGTCAGTGGGTGGAATTTTTGGAAAGTGGAAGATGGGTAGGTGATTTAAGGTGGACGAAGGGAGTCTTTAGGGAATCGTGATCTTATTCTTTTTGATGAACCATACGTTTTACCTAGCTTGAATATTGTTGTACTGCGCGATTGGGGAAGGGATGAGAAGAATTTATGAGTCATAAGATTTATATATTCGTTAATGGATGATATATTTAGTTCATTTTGGATTTGTATGTTGCTTATGAACCAAGGAGCTTTAATGATCTTTCTGAGAAATTTATTTTGTATTATTTCTATTTTATTTAGGTTTGTTTTTGCGGCGTTATTCCAGATCGGGCAGGCATATGTGAGGGTTGGTCTTATTATTGTTTTATATATGATTAAGCCGCAGTCAGTGCTAAGTCCGGAATTTCTATTTATTATTGGATATAGTTTGGATATTTTTGCATAAGTTTTATCTGCTATAGATTTGATATGTTGTTTCCAGTTTAGTTTGGTGTCAAGTAGTACTCCTAAGTATTTTGCTGGTGTATTTCCACTCATCCATTCTATATTTGTGTTTTGGAAGCTGAGGAGGGGTGGTTGAGGAGGTTTGCGGAGTGTGAATATTTTTGCTTGAGTTTTAGATGCGTTTATCTTTATTTTCCAGTTTGAAGCCCATTTAATGTAGTTATTTAGGTCAATCTGTATGTTGTCGAAGGCGCAGCTAAAGTCTGAATGAGAGGTAAAAAGTGCTGCGTCATCTGCGTAAAGGGCAATTTCTGTATAGTCTGACTGTGGTAAATCCGACACGTAAACAGTAAAGAGAAGTGGAGAGAGGCAAGAACCTTGAGGGACTCCTGCGTTAATTTCAAATCTGTTTGAGAGACTTGAGTTAATACGGACGGAAAAATATCTATCTTTTAGAAAACTTCTGATTAGATGGAGTACATACTTGGGAGTTCCTAGTTGGCGCAGTTTGTATAAAAGACCTTCATGCCAGAGTTTATCAAAGGCTTTCTCAATGTCTAGGAAAACTGCAATTGTGTATTTTTTGTTGTGAAATGAATTTGCTATATATTCAGTTAAACGGAGCAATTGGTGGGTGGTGCTATGTTGAGATCTGAATCCGAACTGAAAGTCTGGGATAGCGCTAATTTTTGTTAGGTAAGTAGATAATCTGCTGTGAATTAAAATTAATAATTTAGTTTCAAAGTATTACTCACTCATCTGTCCTTGTTTGTTCTGTCGTAGTTCGTTCATAAACACAGAATGTGAGTTGTATGCAAAAGAGCTTTGAACATATGAAAATGTCACTCAGACTTTTCTTGTTGGTTGTTTGAAACCTCACTTCAAATACCTCAATTCACAATACTGAGAATGTTTCGAATATCTGAGTATATCCAGAAAACACTTACGTGTCAAAGTCCAGATGAACTGGTACTTGTAAAAGAGTTATGGTATCTGACTTGATCTTGATCAACGTTCCTTCACAAAGAAACTCTTGTTCTCATTTACATTTCAATAAGAAAAAAAGGGAAAATCAAATTAAAATCCATTAAGAAGGAAGGTTATTATGCCCGATCAGTTAGATTCCTCACGTTTTCCACTGTGTTCCGTCGCCATCCTCTTCCCCCACTCCCGCTCGCACTACGTTTCCCCAGTTCTCTGTCATCTCCACTTCTACTTCTGCCCTGTCTTCGCGCTGCCAATCCCCCGGCTCTGCCTCGCTTCTTCCGTTGTAAACACAGCCGTTACCATCGGCCCTGTCACCCCCACGTTTTCCATTTACCTCCATTACTCTCACCCCCTCCGCGGCCGCCATCTCCCCAGCTGCCGTCCCCGGCACCGCCTTAACGTGGCACGCAATACGCTTTGGCGGCAGCGGCGGGAGATTGAGGGACGCCCTGGGCGACGGCGCGGCGGCGGCGGCGGCGGCGGCAGCAGCGGCGGCGCGAGGTGTGAGAGATCCCCCTCCCCCTCCCGCCCCCGCCCATCCACCTCCCCTCACACGGAATGAGCGTGCGATCCGAGGGCGGCTGCAAGGGTTGTAAGTTATGAGTGTTTAGGAGAAGGTAATACCCGCCTTGCCCCGCCTTGCCCCGCCTTGCCCCGCCTTGCCCCGCCTTGCCCCGCCTTGCCCCGCCTTGCCCCGCCTTGCCCCGCCTTGCCCCGCCTTGCCCCGCCTTGCCCCGCCTTGCCCCGCCTTGCCCCGCCTTGCCCCGCCTTGCCCCGCCTTGCCCCGCCTTGCCCCGCCTTGCCCCGCCTTGCCCCGCCTTGCCCCGCCTTGCCCCGCCTTGCCCCGCCTTGCCCCGCCTTGCCCCGCCTTGCCCCGCCTTGCCCCGCCTTGCCCCGCCTTGCCCCGCCTTGCCCCGCCTTGCCCCGCCTTGCCCCGCCTTGCCCCGCCTTGCCCCGCCTTGCCCCGCCTTGCCCCGCCTTGCCCCGCCTTGCCCCGCCTTGCCCCGCCTTGCCCCGCCTTGCCCCGCCTTGCCCCGCCTTGCCCCGCCTTGCCCCGCCTTGCCCCGCCTTGCCTCGCCTGCCCCGCCTTGCCCCGCCTTGCTTCCTGGCCCCCCTGCCCCGCCTTCCCCGGATTTGCCTTGACATGATTACCAAGTTATTGGCCTCCAAGTTAAATATTATAGTAAATAGTACTTATTTAATGGTAATTATAATCTACGAGTGTGCATAGAGAACAAACGTATTTGTAAAAACGTATGAACTAAGACACTTCCTAAGACAGTACAGTAGTGTCATCCATTCATTAGTGCAGTCCAGTATTTTCATTAGCGCGATGTGACCACTTCAATGCATTTTATGACAGGTTTGTTAGTTTCCATATGCTCACTTGTGGTTACCTGTTCTGCCCAGACACCATATAAAAGTCTTGTTTCCCAGAGCCAACAAGCCTGGAATGATGTTTTCTGAGAAATCCTTGTTTTTATGAAGCACCCAGAATTGTCAATTATTGTAAACGACACCCGGACGAGGTCGTAACTGTTTTATGTTCTTGTCGTCGTGAGTTTTATCTGTTTACTCAAATTTTTACAAGTATATGTTCTCACAAAAGTTTGTATTTCAGTTGAGAATTGTTTGTTTTCCAACCGAGTATTGAAATCTCCGAGGAATGAAGCTCTAGATATCTTCGGGGGTGTAGGTTACTGACGAATAGTGCTGCATTCTTCTTCCACACAATGCCTCTCCGGGCATCTGCGTGCATGCCTCAGCTGCCGTGCCATGTCGTGCCGCGACCTGCGTGGCGTGGCGTGGCGCGGCGCGTGTCCTTCGGGACCTGGCCTGAGGCGCTGCGTAGCGTGCGTGCGCGCGCGGCCTGTGCGTCTGAGCGTGTGCGTGCGTACGTGAGTGAGTGAGTGAGTGGCGCGCGCCGCCGCTGCCGAAGCCAGTAAGGCACATGGAAATGCGCCCCGCGCCGAGCAGCTGTCTACTCGTCCGGCCGTTCGCCTGCCCCCCCGCCCACCGGCTCACCCCATCCGTCAATTCACCGGCCTGCCCGCACACCGGCCCACCAACCCACTGGTCCACCCGCCCATCGCCCCGCTGCCCTACCACCATCACGCCTTCTGGTTGTCACCCGCCGCGGGCATATCCGCACTCCAATCCACCTACTCTCCCGCACTCCAACGGCAAATCAAGGAGCTCGCAATCGTATGACAAAATCACATTCGGTTTGACCCTCTGTACTCAACTTAGCACACCCTTGCCCTCTTTCATTTCTACATTTTCATCGCAATCTTCTTCTTCTTCTAAAATATCTTCCATTTATCGAATTTCTAAAAAAAATACCTATGTGTTCTAAATCTTTAATGGTTTGATTCTATCTTCCTCCCTGTGGTTTCTTATTTATCTGCCCATTACTGGTATCTGTAGTCTTCCATTATTACCCTTTCATTATTCTAGTATACTTAAACGAATGGTATCTGATTGCTGTAGAACCTCGATATCTCGAATTTTAAGAGAAAAATACAAAGTTCCAGTTATCGTATTCTTCACATCTTTAAAGTTGAACTAGCAAACATTGTATTAACTTGGCTGTCCGGGTGATGCCACGTCCATGGCGAAGGTGCCAACGTTTCGGTCGCCATTCTGCGACCTTCCTCAGGGCGTAATGCGAATGCATGCTCTGGCTGCGGAAGCCTACGCTCTCACTAGCAAATATTGTTTGCGAGGGAAAATATGATGAACATGTTGAGGAATTGAAGTAATTGAAGTTCGAACAATCGAAGATCTGCTGAACTTTGTACATCATAATGACACTATTTATCGCTAGTTTCATGCCATGCATTCCTCAAATCATTTGTTAATTAACTTTCAAATGTAGAATTTTCTATCTCATCATCTTATTATCTAGCTGTCATCTTATTACGACAGTCTTTCGTAAAAACAAGGGTATTTTGAATTTGTTGTCATATAGATCTGTCACTCCCTTATTTTATTTTCCAAATTATCTCGCCTCTCGTGCGATGTTAGGTATTTTTAGCTAACACTACATTCAATGTAAAGGCCTTCATAGCTGTCACTGCTGCTTTCCTCACCAAAACCTCAACAATCACCTGCTAAAACCACTCGTGTGATGGATATTTCCATTACCATTCCTTGTGTTACCGCCGCGTTACCTGCACTATCTACCAAAGACGAAGTCTAACAATGCTCACATCACCCTCTCTACCACCAGCTTCGAAGTCACCGCCTCTGGACCTCCCATACAACGCTGCCATTGCCTCTCGATCGCGCGTCGTCGCCGCCCACCTGCCATCGCCCCCGACGCCGACACCGACGCCGACGCCGCGTCCTCCTCGCGCGCTATGTCAGGAATTCGTCCGTGGGCCGCCCCACCCCACGCCACTCCGCCCCCTCCCCTGGGCCCCCCTACCGCACGGCTCCGCCCTGACCGCCAAGCACCGACCCGCGCCGTCCCGCGCCGTCCCGCGCCGTCCCGCGCCGTCCCGCGCCGTCCCGCCCCGTCCCGCCCCGTCCCGCCCCGTCCCGCCCCGTCCCGCCCCGTCCCGCCCCGTCCCGCCCCGTCCCGCCCCGTCCCGCCCCGTCCCGCCCCGTCCCGCCCCGTCCCGCCCCGTCCCGCCCCGTCCCGCCCCGTCCCGCCCCGTCCCGCCCCGTCCCGCCCCGTCCCGCCCCGTCCCGCCCCGTCCCGCCCCGTCCCGCCCCGTCCCGCCCCGTCCCGCCCCGTCCCGCCCCGTCCCGCCCCGTCCCGCCCCGTCCCGCCCCGTCCCGCCCCGTCCCGCCCCGTCCCGCCCCGTCCCGCCCCGTCCCGCCCCGTCCCGCCACGTCCCGCCACGTCCCGCCCCGTCCCGCCCCGTCCCGCCCCGACCCGCCCCGACCCGCCCCGTCCCGCCCCGTCCCGCCCCGTCCCGCCCCGTCCCGCCCCGTCCCGCCCCGTCCCGCCCCGTCCCGCCCCGTCCCGCCATGTCCCGCCCCGCCCCGCCCCGTCCCGCCCCGTCCCGCCCCGTCCCGCCCCGTCCCGCCCCGTCCCGCCCCGTCCCGCCCCGCCCCGCCCCGCCCCGCCCCGTCCCGCCATGTCCCGCCCCGCCCCGCCCCGTCCCGCCCCGTCCCGCCCCGTCCCGCCCCGTCCCGCCCCGTCCCGCCCCGCCCCGTCCCGCCCCGTCCTGCCCCGTCCCGCCCCGTCCCGCCCCGTCCCGCCCCGTCCCGCCCCGTCCCGCCCCGTCCCGCCCCGTCCCGCCCCGTCCCGCCCCGTCCCGCCCCGTCCCGCCCCGTCCCGCCCCGTCCCGCCCCGTCCCGCCCCGTCCCGCCCCGTCCCGCCCCGCCCCGTCCCGCCCCGTCCCGCCCCGTCCCGCCCCGTCCCGCCCCGTCCCGCCCCGTCCCGCCCCGTCCCGCCCCGTCCCGCCCCGTCCCGCCCCGTCCCGCCCCGACCCGCCCCGACCCGCCCCGTCCCGCCCCGTCCCGCCCCGTCCCGCCCCGTCCCGCCCCGTCCCGCCCCGTCCCGCCCCGTCCCGCCCCGTCCCGCCCCGTCCCGCCCCGCCCCGTCCCGCCCCGTCCCGCCCCGTCCCGCCCCGTCCCGCCCCGTCCCGCCCCGTCCCGCCCCGTCCCGCCCCGTCCCGCCCCGTCCCGCCCCGTCCCGCCCCGTCCCGCCCCGTCCCGCCCCGTCCCGCCCCGTCCCGCCCCGTCCCGCCCCGTCCCGCCCCGTCCCGCCCCGTCCCGCGCAATGTTGCTCCACTTCGCGCCGCCTCGCGCGGCCCCGCGCTGACCCGCACCGCCCACCCTGTCCTGCCCGCACCATCCCGCCCCCCGCACCATCCTGCTCGGTACCGCTCCACCCCGCATACCCCGCGCCACCCCACCTCGCTCCAAGAGCCCCGCTCCACGAGCCCCGCTCCACGAGCCCCGCTCCACGAGCCCCGCTCCACGAGCGCCGCTCCACGAACCCCGCTCGCCCTGCCAGGACGGTCTGTGCTGCACCACTCCGTTGTGCCCCGCTCCACTCCACTCCGCTCCGCTCCGCACCGCACCGTCGTCCTTGTAGCCCGCGGCAGCCCGAACGGGTTGCGTCGACGATGCGCGTCGGATAAGCGCAGGCCACCGCCGCCGCCGCCGCATCCGCGCCGCCACCGCTCCGCGCGCGCCCGTAGTAGTCGCAGCGGCCCGTCTTTAATTATTCGCTTTAGCCCTGCGCACTTCTAGATTACATTACTTGCACGGCCCACCTTCCCCACTCCACACCGACCGCAACGAGCGACGTCGGCGCCGTTGTCACCTGCTGTCACTGCCCCCGCCCCCGGTGGTCGCCTCTCTCAGCAGCCAATGCGATAATTGAACTCAAGGCGCACGAGAAGGATGCTTATTGTATTATGCTTTTTCTAATAAGTTTCAAATGCTGACCGTTTAATTCCTAATACGGGGTCCATTTTGCATGTAAAAAAATATTAAAATGTTAGGATATTCACGGGGTTTTAGACTAAATACACAATTTTTGGAGTGTTGTGTTATTTTAACTGTCTTCAAGTCTGTTATTTGTCTGTCTTGCTTTCAATTTGTTATTTTGTAAGTGCATATCAGAAGGTAAACGCAAATATATTTTCGTAGTGTTGAGTGAAGCGTGGTGAGCAAATGTAGTTGTAGTTGAATGCTCACGTGAAGAAGACCTAATCAATGATCAATAGTTCGGTAGTTGAAAGATTACTTTATCTTCGAGTGCTTTATCTAGATTGACTTAGGTAACGGTAAAAGTTACCATAATCAATTGGCGAGGAATATAAAAAAATATAAGAATGTAAATATGTCAGAGATTGGTATTCAGATAAATTCAAGTTCAAGTTTTAGAAGACTCGTATACTAACAGGTTCATTGTTATTCATATAATCTATGAAGACTAAGGTCAGAATATTCAGTCATTCAGTTGTTCAGAATTCGGAACTGAGTGAGTCAACCAATCGCAGAGTGTAGGATAAGTTATTTGAAATAGTCTACTCCATTCAAGTTCATTTCCTTGTCTACAGATACGTTTACGAATATGTATACGTCGTATACGAAAAAAGTTGGAGTAACAATTTTCATTCTTATACAAAATATTATACCTTCCCTCTGTGAGCTTAATGGCAGTATTGCGGCTGCTTCTGCAGCGTCACTAATCTGGTGATCCTGCGGTTTGGAAACCTACTGTGGCGGATTTTCAACAATAGCTTCATATCTTGGTCCTGTCTGGAGAAGAATTCTATAGGTCGCCTACGCTGATAGGTAAGTTTCCGTAGTTTTTCAATCAAAACTAGACGAATTTCTGTGCTGCACCTTCTCAAACTGGCTATCTTCCCTTCCTCATCCTTGTGTCCTACTCAAAAAAGTCTGAGCGGACATCTTTCAGCCTAACACAATTGCCCTCGTGCTCAAAGCCCATGCCGTGTCCGGATCTCCTGAAATCCAACCCGCTCCGTCGGGATCGTCTCTGCTCACGTCAGAATTCGGAAATGAACTTTGCTGAAGAGAGTCCGACACCCAAAGACTCATAGGAATTGTCCAACTGCCATGAAACGTATAGAAACGATCGCCTTTCTTTGTTAAATATACGTAGACTGTGCCAGATGTCAATTAGTAATCATAATAAAATTTTATGGTGTAGTTTGGAAGTATAAATGTTGACAGTATTTCCGACCTTTCGGTCCCAGTATGCCGACAACCCTCTCAAATAATGAAATATAATCATATTAATTGCACGCTGCAACCAACCCCGTCTCTGAACATTAACTGCCGCCAGCCAGTAATAGAGATTTGGTTAAGATGAATTTCTTATTGCCGGAAGGGGAAGTCGGGCCGTGCGCAATGGAATCGGGCGCAGCGAGTGTGCCGCGCACAACTGAACGATCCGCGACGCATTTTCGTCCTAATAGGCCCCTTGCCCCGACCACCCCTCCATACATATACACATACACACGTTTGCCTCCACTCGGTCAGCCGAATGTATGTATGAACCACCTCCACCGCCGCCGCGGGCAAACGTGTCTGCGTTTTTCCCGGGAGCACTATATATTTTCTCGCGAACCCCTTGCTTAAAAAATATTTGTTCCAGGAACCCCTTACTTTCCGCTAATAACAACTTCCTCGTGAACTTATGCAAATGATAGCTTATAGAAAGATGAACATAAAATGACCATTATGAACGTGCTTTAAAACATTTTTGTATGATTACTAATCATAATTTTCTGATTGGCCGTTGCTGCTCGTAGGTTCACACTTTTGCCAGCGTCCACGCCTGCGACGGCGGCGCAGCCGGGGGCCGAACAGACGGCGGAAAAGGATCGGGGGGCGCACTGGCCCTTTGGTCTATGGTTTGTGGGATTGGTGATTGATTTATTGATTAATGCTTCTAGGCGCATCAACTGCTAAAGTCATTAGTGCCGTAAATGCTCGTCGACTTGCGAGTTTTTCTTCAACCAGTTGCCTCACCTGAGCGGGACACCGCCCCAGCCAGGACAAGCTCTGAGCTCTCTATTGATCTCGCGACATGTGTAGTATAGTAAATGTAAATATATGAGTGACTAAGGATAAAAGAACAAAGAAGGGGAAGGAAAGATCGCGCGCGATCTGTGGTCCGTTTGCTAGGGTATTGCTCCGGCATTCATCTGGTGTTGATTGGAGAAACCACGGGAAACAGAGTAGATTGGCGTTCATTTGGTGTTGCTGATATACCACGGATCAGAGCATCCGCTAGAATTCTCCTCCAAATAGCGGCTGAATTTAACGTAGCTATGAATGTAGTGTTTAAATTTCTGCCGTCGTAGGGACTCAAATCGGAGAACCTTCTGGTTAGAGGCACTGCAATGTATTAAATTGATTCTCTAAGACGCCCAATCCGGTGGAGACAGGCTAGAAAACACTAATTTCTATACAAGAAATACACACAAAACGGCTGGGCAATTGCATTGAAATGAAAACTGCAACACGTGCGGTTGATCCCTGAGATGACTTCTCTATTATTTTTATCCGAAGATATAGCTCTCACTTCGTGCCAATATGCTTTATACTTTCGCCATCAGAATAGTCTCAATCAAACGGTGCAGCATACCGTAGACCGAACAATTTACAACCGGTCAAGCTTCCTGACATAAGTCTTTTTCTTATTTTTCTAAAATATTTTAGCTTAATACAGTTTTAAAATTTCTTTGTGTATAAACGTATTTAATGAATGATTGTAGCTTAAATACCCATTAGGCAGTTTGTAATGCAAAATAAGCTAAAACGCAAATGATGGAATGTACAAACAAGAACACACAGAAATTGTACTTAATTCAAACGAAAAAGGGACAGAATAAATGTGATCATTACAACAGCACAATTAGGTAAATTAGGGTTCTGGGAAGAACCTTTGCTCCTCAACGCCGGTTTGAGATAATTCATAAGCGTTTTTAGAACCAAATGAAATACGTATAAGTGATACACGGCAGTTGATACATATCATTGAATATTCGACATCGTTTCCCCAATACTTCATAGTTACTCCACTGGTAGTTAACATGGCTTCCATGAAGGCAATGCAAAGTGGGGGCGAGAGATCAGGCTGGTGGTGGCAACGGCAGGCCAAGCAGAGGGCGGTGGTAACCACGAAGGGGGGAAGGACTTCGCCTAAATGCTGCTTAGCTTAATTCGGGGCCCATTAACCTGTCTGTCGAGCGAAGGGAGGCCTTTGACTTGGGTGACGGTATGCCACGCCGGCCGACCAGCCGGCCAGGGTCTCGGCGGCGGCGCCGCGGGGGCAGGCTCGCGTGCCGCTAGGCGGAAGCGATTCTTCGCCGTTACTCCCAGCCGCTGTGGCCGCGCCGTTCCCAGAGGCATAGCCGTACGCTTCACCTTCCCCCGGTCTGTCTCCTGCCTCACGAGAATGAGAATTTGAATGACAATGACGGCAACTTTATCGTGCTCCCTTTCAGCAGCGTCATTGGGTCATTACCTACTTGCTTGACACGACCGTTATTAAGGGTGTGGCTGTCATCTGGTGGCCCTTCTCTCACCGTTACTCCTCTCCCATCTCTCATTACTTTATTATCAACTTTTTTTACCATCGTTGCAGTTGATGGTCATGCTATTCGTGTGTGATATGTTGATGAATTGTGCATTTCAGGCTCGGTAGGATACGAAAGTAATCATTGTAATATTGCTAAACATTGCGACTAAATTGCACAAAAAATCAAATAGCCCTCTGAAAGATTATTATTACATAATCACTCTCAAGATCATTGAGAATTATGTTAAGCAATAGATAGTTTATCGTAAAAGTTACTATCGTGATTATGTCTGACATCTTTCCTCAATTTAATTTTACATATATTTCAGGTTTCTCCAATATTCTGACCTACCTTGCACGGAGTGGGGGCCAAAATAAAAAAAACTCCAAGAATATAATAGGGAGTTCAAAAAGGTCTTATTTTGTAGAATACTCTTGAATTCGGGCCCAACATGCCCCACTTCATCTCTTCCCCACGTGTCCCCCACCTGGTCTAAGTCATTTTGCTACCAGTTCCCTCAAAACGGTATGTCTTTAGGACCCTAAACCTGGTTGAAGGGTTTTAGATCAGAGTTTCCGAGTCTTTTATGATTATAATGTGTGTTCCAGAATTTTTTTTTATGTCACATTCTCAAATGTTCTATTTTTTCAATCTTAAATATGTTGGACTGCAGAGTAATTCACTATTCAAAGGTAGCATACCTAATGTTTTTGGCCGATAGTTTCTTAACATAAAAATGTCAAAAACATAATCTACCCTTAGCGTATAAAAGAGGTATTTACAATACATTGGAGACGAGAAGCCTCTGTGAAAACGGCATTCTCCACGATGTATTTAGACAAATAATTTATCCATTTAAAAGTATTTCGGCAAAGTTCGTTGATCAGGGTAAAGTCCTCGCTCCTTTCCTTTATGTATATCAGCACCAACTTTACCACCATCACAACCACCACCACTCCCACCTCCAACTGCACCGCCATCACCACCATTCCTACTACTCCGCCTTTCATACCGCCTGCGGCCTGCTCCCCACCAAGGGAAAGCCCGGCGCGACGCGCGTGAGCCGAGCCAAGGGCGCGCGGGATCTGGGCGCCTCGCCTCGTGTCGATGACCAGGCCCTGCGTGAACGGTGGTCCTGGGCGCTTCCACTCGCGATCCTTGGGGGCTGCTGCCCGGAGTGCCAGCGTCTAGCACAGGGATTCCCTACCTTTTTCGTCCAACGATCCCTTTAAAAGAATTGTTTGGGACGTCGATTTCCTTACATTTTTCTTTACAATATACATCATACATTATCATTAGGGGGCAGATTTTGATAACGTAAAACATTGCCAAAAATTATCAATAAAATGGTCTTAAAATGTTTTAACAATGTCCTAAAAACAAAGAAAAGTGACGTAAAAATGTATAAAGTCCCTACAGATGAACATCCCAAGCTGTCATGTTATTGATGTAATCGATGCTTCTTCCTTTTATTCAAATGAACTCAGCTCGCAAACTTTTGGGTTTTTTATTTATTTCATTGTTTTGTACATAGTTCAGTTTTTGATTACAACTTTACATATGTATTGATGACTTATAACTTAACTTATCCTAAACTTATCCTAACTTAATACTACTACAGAGGTTGAGGAAACCATAATGGCACCTCATAGGAACTACTCCAGATCTGAGAACAATTTACAAAATATGTGCAATGGATATCTATTTTTTTTGCGAGTGGGATGGATGGGGTTTTTGCAAAGTTTGAATGAAGATAAGGTGGTTTGGATATGGTGTATATTTGAGAAGAAACTGTGGCATAGGTAGGTGATGTGATGCATGATGGGATCGAGGTTGAATTCATTATGTGATTGATGATTAGATATGAACCAGGGTGCATTAGTAATTATACGGAGGAATTGGATCTGTACTATTTGAATTTGTTGATGTTAGTTTTTGCAGCATTTATCCATACTGGGCAGACGTAGAGAAGAGTACGTCTGATTATTGTTTTGTATAAAGTTATTGCTGTTTTATATGGGAGGTAATTATTTATATTTATTAGAGTTTTTAATTGATGCAGTTTGTTTTTAGTTTGTATTATTTTGACGTCTATATGCTGTTATCAGTTCATTTTGGTGTCCATATGCAGTTCAATATATTTTATGGGTTTATTTGGTGGGTACCATGGGATGGGCTCATTATTTAATGTTAGTTAGGTTCGTGAAGTGTATAGTCTTAAAGAGAATATTTTAGCTGCAGTTTTGATTGGGTTTAATTTTATTTTTAATTTGGATGACCAACTGGCAATTTGGTATAGATACAATTGTATGTGTTTTTTAATATTGATTAGAGAGTGTCTGGAACAGAAGAGAAGTGTGTCATCTGCAAACTGTGCTGTTTTTACTGTTTCATCTATGGGGATGTCTGCTACTTAGAGATTAAACAGTGTGGGTGATAGGGGGGATCTTTGTGGTAATTCTGCTCTGACTGATTAAGCTGTGACTGTGGTAAACCTGGGATTTGATTGATAGTTGTTGATTGTTACTGCAAAGATTCTGTTGTATAAATAGTTTTGAATTACTGAGGTGATGTGGTGTGGAGTATCTATTTTCTTTAATTTATATATTAGTGTCTGGTGCCAGACTCTATCAAATGCCTGTGTTATGTCGAGTGATATGAATATTGTATGATGTTTTTTCTGAAATGCTGTGTTGAGATGTTCTGTGATTCTGAGGAGTTGATGTTGTGTGGACATATGATCAGTGAATCCAAACTGCTCTCTTGGGATTGCTTTTGTAATTTGTAGGTTCTTTTTAAGACGTCGGAGTATTATTTTTTCGAATATTTTAGACAGAGATGGTAGCAAATTTTTGGTTTGGACAGTTCTTTACCAGGAAATCTCTGCCTTTATTTATCACGAAATCGGCCGAACTGACAATGGCGCAGATAGGTGTCACAGGAACGAAGATAACAATTTTCGCATATCAAATGTTTATCGATTTATAATTACTGAAGAAATCGTTTCCTTATTTGCAAGACTTTTTTTACATACTTATTGTTACAATAGTTTCATTAAGTAATAGAAGCAAGGTCTTGTTCTCTAAGATAGTCTTATAGAAAATAACAAGAAATTGAATTGAGCAGTCTCGAATTCGCGAGGTCGAAAGCGCTACAGCGGTTCGGAATTTTTGTTAGAAAGGAGTCTCACAATAAAATATTCTTTTATATAAACTTTCGTGGGTAGTTTGTCTAACGAGGAGCCTTTATTGGCCTTGATTAGATTAATTCCTAATGGAACGTTATGTACACTAAAGGGAACATTACTTCTGGAGTATTAATAATCGATATTCCTGGATAAGTATCATTCCAATAAAGACATCTTAAGATACCAATAATTTAAGAACATCAACCTGTTTTGAAACACTTGACATCAATACATTGTGTGTTGTTTAATACATACCGACATGTACACCTAAAATATTTCCTTCTATTATTTCTTTGAAGGAAAGTTCACAATTGAGATTTCTCCATTCTGTATTACGTAGTGAAGAAAGAATTGTGTGTCGAATTTAAGTGGATTTTGGTACACATGCAAAGTGGCCCGCGTGATCATTTTGTGCATGAGTAATAAGGGGAAATATCGACGAGTCGGCAGTTTACATGCATCATCACGGAATTGAGGTTTTTAAGTTTTGTTTTAGTTAAAAAAAAAATTATTTCCAGATAGTGAGGTCGACCAATTTTTGATCAAAAATAAACTTTGTAACAGTTCATTCCATCGCTTACATTCATTTTTTAATTAATATTATCGATCTGAGGTGATCGACGTTTGAATTTTACAACGTGGTTTTGTATTAATTTTGATTCATTAAGGTAATGTAACTTACTGAAATATTAATAAGATGAACTATTATAAACCCAACTGTAATATTATGGTTTTTGGTGATATATCATGTGTTTTAATGTGCTATCTTATCAGAGAATGTAGTGCGTATGTTATCAAACAACTTAAACATATTTCGTTAAGTTTCTTTCGACTGCTGGGGAAGAGTGGTCAATAAAAAATTGCAACTTCTTCTTCACTTGAAGGGAGAGTTCTCATCAACGTTCTAGTGCGTTCTTGGTGAATTATATTGCTTTAGCAGTGTTAACAACCTGTATAGATCTGTTACTCAGAGTTATACTTAGAAAACACGTAATCAAATAATGGTTCTTTGAAGTTTCGTTAAATAGAAATTTGAGTTTTAAATGTTCATTTCTCTCATACAGACATGATCAGCACATAATGCTACAAAGATAATTTTTTCATTCTCCACTTTAATTTTATAACGGTACATGCTTTCGATAACGATCGCCTGCCGTTCCGATAGGACATAAAAAGTTAAACAATGGGGCATAAATTATGATACATAATCAACCTCTAAGGATCAAAGAAGCATTTATCGACACGTGCATATTTCTTCGTCCTCTGCCCGAAAAAAAGGCGTTTGCGACAGGGTGGCGGGGACGTTAATTTCCTTTATTACGACGTCGCGCCGCACTGCGTCGACTGTTCGAATGTCATGTCACGCGGGCGTTCGCTTCTTATTCGCTGCGCCGCGGATCTTGACACGGCTGCCCCATAACTCGCGGCCAACGCGCGGCCAACGTGGTGCGACGTCCCGCAACCGCTGAGGCTCTGTCCGTCCGCTGCTCTCCAGACATCCAGCTCCAAAGCAACGTGCGCATGCATAGATCCTCTTGCCGTGGAGCCAGTCGTCCCTGATCTGCGAACACAACTTCGCGCATTCGGTGGTATAACGGTTAATATCGAGCTGTTACACCTAAGTTTACGGGTTCAAACCTCATTGAAACCATGGGTTTTTAAGGCCATCTTTGTACGCCTGTGATCTGAGGGGAAGTAAAGCCGGCTGTCCCAGGTGGTATATTTACAGCGTGTAAAAGACCCTCAAGCCTAAAACAAGCCTTTCAGTTAAATTTAATCGTCTGTTTCTCGAGGGTTACCTTCTTTCTTCTCTCGATGGTGAAAGGAGCATAGTGAAATTTGCTTGATCAAACGGAACAACAGGCTTGATGGCATTAAACTCGCAGCGTAAAATATGGCATCATTGAATTGAAAACGTCTATCATTTCCATCTTCTGCCCTTGACTCGATCTTAGTGCCACTGCTTGCCCATCATCTGCTGAAGGAACTACAAACATATATTTCAGTTCATTCTGATGCTATGCTGACAATGATGCTCGCGATTCATCTGTTAATTCTGTATTACTCGCTCTTTTGAATTGAGTTGATGCCGTATTTTACGTGGCGAGACTCACGCCATGAGACCTGCTCTTCCGACTGACCACGCAAATTTCGCTACGCTGTAGAGTATTTTCAATAAGCTCGCTGCACAAATTTTAGGCTAAAAGTACGAGTCACCGAATACTAAAAGCAATCTAGATAATTTGCTGTCTACACTGTATGACAAAACACAACGCTGTTTCTTTTCAGCAAATTTTTTTTCACGCTTGACAGAAATACTAACACTCTTAACTTCGGTTTTTCAAAACGCATTAAAAAAGTAGCTAACTACGTACATTTACAAAATTCATTGGGGTTTTCATTAATTCGAAATGGATTTGTAATTGCAACTCATTCAATACTATAAGAGAATGTGTTTAAATTAATACAATTTTCATGAATGCAACACTGCACAGCAATGCGTTCGCGTATCGCGCGCTAGCGAACAACTATTTAATTGGAAGGGCTCTTTTTAGTGGAGAGATATCTCACACTTCCTTCGTTTAATGTCAAGAGTACTTCTGCTAGCTGAGTGTTATATCTTCGAGACATGTCAAGGCATTCACCGAATTCTCCTTCAGTCCATAAAGCTAGTTGTCTGTCTTTCCTCTCCAGCCCCTCGGCAGCCAACCATGCGCTCTACTCGTTCGCAATTCCCGAGTGTGCGCCGGCTGGCTTTCACAAAGGGTACTGACGGCGGGCTGTCAATCACTGCTTGTGCTCTTCAATGCATGTGCAATATTCAATCGTTACATTTCTACCTGGCCATTTTTCATGAGTTATCCCCTAATGGCATCATGCTTGTAGTTGAAATGTCTATCTTACAAATGAAATACAGTTCACAGTATGAGGAAAACGGCTAAGCTCATGCACGATCATTCACTGATTTCAGCTTCCAGCGAACTTCTGTTGTCCCCAACAGCCACTAACGTAGCCACTGTCTACTGGACACATCCCTGTCAACATTTCCGTGCACGAGAAATATCTTTTGTGCGGTTGCCATTTCGCTGTCTGCGATCGCTCTCTGTCCATCGCCCGGGCCGGCGCCTGCCGCCATGAGCGATGGCCAGCGTGCACTCACCACTCGCCCGCCGCGACGTCCCGTATCTCAGCGCGAGGTATCGTCCGCGCCGGCATCGAGTGGGAACCCGGGCCAAATGAGGCGGGGTGGGGCGGAGCGGGGCGGAGCGGGGCGAGGCGGAGCGTGGCGGAACGGGGAGGAGCGGAGCGGGGCGATAGGAGGTGGTAAGGAGGGGCGGTCGGGAGGAGACCGAGCCGGGATCGCTGGCGGGCGAACACGCACAACATGGCGGCGTGCCGGCGCGCGAGCACTTCCTGTCCGGCGCCATTTTGGACCGGTCGCCGCCGCCGCCGTGGCCGCCTCCTCCTCCGCGCCTCCTTCACGCGGGTTATCATCTGTTTGCCTTCGCCTGCGCGCGCCGTATCAACTCTCCATCAGGCCGCACCATCCCATTATCATCGTCCCCGCATCGCCCGGGTCCTCGCTCTCCGCTTCCTTCTGGCGCGCTTCTCCGCCGCCGCCGCTGCTGTTCAGCACAGCCTTGCTCCGCTTCTCACGTTCATGCGCAAACCATGGAAACCATCTGTAGTGGCGTTCTCCTTCTTTACACTCTACGTCTTTTCCTCTAATTATGTAGAACACTTACGCCCTGTTTTTATTTTTCCACAGACCAGCAAGGCGCCTCAAAGCATCAACCGATACCACTGCCGTGCCCTCCGGGGTCCGGGCGTCCTAGGATTTGAGTCGCCACGGTATCAGGATTTTAGACAAGAGATTTCAGCTAGGCGGAATTCAGCCGCAGTCTAGAAGGGAATTTTAGCTGCCGGCTAGGTTTCCGTGGTTTCTCCTATCAATACCAGATGAATCCCGGAGCAGTACCATAATAAATGGGCCAAAGACGGTGCGTGATCTTGCCTTCCTATTCCTTTTCCTTTCCTCCCCTCTTACATGCATACACACACAAATATATATATATATATATATATATATATATATATATATATATATATATATGTGTGTGTGTGTGTGTGTGTGTGTGTGTGTGTGTGTGTGTGTGTGTGTGTGTGTGCAGTACAATATCACACATGTCAGGAAGCCGGTCGGGACCTTAGTGCTTGTTGCGACTGGAGCGATGTCACGCTGGTGGGAGAGACCTGTTTAGGGAAAATCCTTGCAAGCCGACGCCGACTCTCAGCAGCCAGCAAGAGAGGATCACCGCCTCCTCCCACGATAAAAACACACTACAATCACGGAACTAATGACTTTAGTATTTGAGGCCTGGAATTATCAATCAACCAATAAACCATATTTTTCGACGGCCAGTTGAAGACTTCATTCTATTAGGACATTATCTTCAAATTTCAGAATTAATATTCTGTCCTGTAAGGCAAAAATAAGATATCGTTTTATGTACTGGCGATTTCATTCCGGATTTTCTTTACATGACTCAACGTCATCTCCAGACGTTTTCGTCAATAGTGTGCTTGTTTTGATTATATCAGTTCATCTGAGGTAGTGTGAAAAATAATTGGTGTAGTGTTTTAAGTGTTATTGTAAATAGTATCCAATACAAGGGAAACAAAAGAAAATTCGATCGTTAATCATGACAATAGTAACTGTAAGCTGTTGGAGTTGGTACAATGGTCCTAATGAATGATGGGAATTGATCGCGATCTCTGCACATAATACACCTCTCAAAATGTCATCACAACAATCGCTATAAAATTATAACAAAGAAATCACCAACTTCATCACCTCTATTAGCCATCATCACTGCAATCACCATCACCACTTTCGTACAGCGACGACAATCACAACAGCTAACTTTACATACACATACCATTACCATTCCTAGTATCACGACTTCCAAGTTCACAACATCACTCCATTTCTACATCACATCACCTTCTAAAGATCAGTCCCCACCCACATCATAAAGTGGCCTGCACCAAATTTTGCACCTGCACCATCATCATCCCCACTAGTTCTAGAATACCGGTGGCCAGTGGGCGGGCGGCGTGGAGCAATTACGCAAGTCGCGGTTCTCACGCGCACACCGGCCATCCCGCCCCGCTCCACCGCGCCCCACCTCACCCAGCCCATGCGACGCGCCCTCCGGCTTTCGCCCCGTCCTCACTTTCCCCTATCACTATCACTCTCTCACTCACTCACTTGCACCATCTCTCGTTCACACCACTTCTTCATTCACCACTTTACTCACTCTTTCACTAACTCCTTCACTCACTCCTTCACTCACTCCTTCACTCGTTCCTTCACTCGTTCCTTCACTCACTCCTTCACTCATTCGTTCATTCACCCCTTCATTCACTCCTTCATTCACTCCTTCACTCACCTCTTCACTCACTCCTTCACTCACTCCTTCACTCACTCCTTCACTCACTCCTTCACTCACTCCTTCACTCACTCCTTCATTCACTCCTTCATTTACTCCTTCATTAACTCCTTCACTCACTGCTTTACTCACTCCATCAATCACTCCTTCACTCACTCCTTCACTCGTTCCTTCACTCGTTCCTTCACTCACTCCTTCACTCATTCGTTCATTCACCCCTTCATTCACTCCTTCATTCACTCCTTCACTCACCTCTTCACTCACTCCTTCACTCACTCCTTCACTCACTCCTTCATTCACTCCTTCATTTACTCCTTCATTAACTCCTTCACTCACTGCTTTACTCACTCCATCAATCACTCCTTCACTCACTCCTTCACTCACTCCCTCATCACTCTTTCATTCACTCCTTCACTCACTCCTTCACTCACTCCTTCATTCACACACTCACTCACCCCTTCACTCAGTCGTAGTGTTAGTATATAGTATGGTTAAATATAGTGTATATGTAAACGGAATTTGAGAATAATGTTTATTTCCCGTAGGCGTTCAAAAGCTGTTTTCCCGAAAAGCACTCCCGAATGGTGCTTATAATATATGCAACTTATTGTGTTGATTGTGGTAGCTGACTCGACTTTTGGTTTTACGTCGCTGTACTTTTTCCTTCCATACTTGTTACTGCAGTAGTTGCAAAGATATAATATTACTTGTCTTGCAGGAGAATTTCAAAAAATGATGAAAAGAGTAACATTCCGTCTAAACCACAAAGTGCAAAGAGAAATAAGTGCCGGCCCTTAACAAAAAACATCAAAATTTGGCGATCTGCCCGATCTGTATAGGATCCCCTCGTGGACCTTTTTCCTCGATGTTTCCCCTCTCCTGTGGGATGAAAAGTAGCTTCATGACTCCCCCTCCTCTCCTCTCACCAGGGTTTCCTCTCCCACCACCCCGCCTGAAATTGTAATGAATCGCTGGAATATTCTATTAGCGCGGCGCGCGACAAAGGCATGGGCGTGGCGGGGGCGGGGGGCGGGCGCCGCGTGATGCATGTTGTGTCGCTTCCGCCCGCGACCCGCTCCCTCCGCGGCGGGGGCGGAGATGGCCATTGTTTCCCGTCCGGCAGCTGCTCCTTCCGCCGCCGCCGCTACCGCCTCCGTCGCCACCCGCCCGAAAAGAGAGAGAAAGAGAAAGAGAGGGAGAGAGAGAGAGGGGGGGAGAGAGAGAGAGGGAGAGAGAGAGAGAGGGAGAGAAAGAAAGGGTGATGAGGCGCCTGCGGTGGAGCACCACTCAGGTTGGGGGCACGCTCCGTGCGCGGAGTCCGACTAGCCTCACACGCTTTAAATTTCTCCAAGGGCCGCTCGTGTCTGTGTGCACTTTACGGCCGCGGCTCGGTCACGTGCTCTTCGACACGGAGCAACGGTTTTCAGAATTATTGGATTGCGTTACTCTTTTTTTACTTTCTCTACCTTACTTCGTAACAGGAGAGTGTAAGTGTAATATTTCGCGTGTAATCGGTAAATTTTCGACAGAAAATCTCGTATTGTCGGGTCCTGGTAACAACAGGTAACCCCCTCTAATACCACTCCAATTGTTTTCTTCACATTTTCTTCGGCTATAACACGGAACGCTTAAAAGAATGGAGCTGGTGGAACTGTGAATTTTCAAAAACTGCGAATTTACAAATATTGCGAGAAAGTGTGTGATGTAGCATCACTTTTGAGTATTAGCCAGGAATTCGTTATTTCTATTAAGGCTAAATGTCCCGACACTAGTACAATTTGTGGCCACCACGTGGCAGCACCAAAATAAGTAAAATTTACTTTACCGATAACGTCTGAACCAATTGTCCGATTTTCGATCTGTAAACGGCATTTGACGCCCTTTTAAAATAGATTTTACGCTACGAAGCCCATTTTCCAAAAATCTAGCAAAATCTCGAATTTGAAATTAGTTATCAAACTTCCGAGAAAAAAATTAAAAATGTGGGATTATAGCGCGATGGCGACATGCTTCCTGAATCCAACGCCGTAAAAATCATGCAAATCGGACGAATAGGAGCGTCGTAAAGTGAGATTTACGAAAACACCTCGCCCCCCTTCCCCTTCTTCGCCGTTGCGTCACCCACCCGATTGTTGTGGGCCCTCTGTCGGCGCGGGGGCACGACCAGGCCAGGCGGCATGTGGCCAGCCCCGGCAGAGCAGGCGGGACTTGCGGGATACGCAAGCCAGACAGTCGGTTTCGGCTTTCGTCTCTTTGCATCTCAGTCTATTTTTCCACAGACACAAAATTAGAGATGCTATACTACTATTACTGACTGGGGTAAACGGTCTGTAATAGTAGTACATAACTATATTTTTCACATATTTCCGTCTTCCTTCGAATACGATCTTAAAATTGTTTGAGGCAATACTCAAAATATCGATTCCGATTTGGAACTGTTTTTTAAAAAAATGAACTAATTTTGTAAATATAACCATTATTCCATCTCCTCACATCTTATTTGAGATATATTTTACTTCTAAGGTTTTCTGTTAACATTCCACCTTGCTCTAAGATCTTCCGGGTTCAAATACCGGAAAGAATGAACGGAGTATACGCACGAGCTCTTTTATCCTACAACTCGATTTTTGATCTCAAAACGACGTTTACCTGCTTTAATGAGTTCATCTGGTGAATCTCTAAATTATGTACAATATAATAACAAATACATTTATTATTTACAAAAATATACCCCCACCTCCCGAAAAATAATCGGCTGGATCCGCTCCTGCTGTGACACCTCTCCTAACTCCGTAAGCGGAAGGCAAGAACACAGACACTCGTATGTCATGGGAAGCGACCGCAGATCCTGCACAGATCTGGCGTCTCCCACGGCAACGCTTCAGGGAGAGAGGCGAAACGATGTGAGGGGGGCTTGAATTTTCATGACGCGAGCTACAATTACTGGTAACATTGGGGAAAGTTTTATCTCGTAAACTAAAAAGAAAAATTATAATTTTGAATTTCTTGGTACTTTTTATGCACGTAGCCGCAGTTATCTACAGTGTAATTATTATAATAATAATAATTATTATTATTTCTATTTACATTTATTCAAAAGTACCGAAATCAAGGGTAGACCTGTGAGATCGGAGTCGGTAGGACAGACACGCAATACATTCACAATCCCTGTTGCACCGACTAACAGGCAGATACAAGAGAGAGAACACAAAGCTTTTGTGACTGACCAACGAAATTCTAAAAGTTTGTACATCTTATGTTTGTAACATGAAAAAAGTAAATTATGAAAAATGAGTGGTTGTCTCTGCGACTTATTGCACTGACGAGTTCTGCAGTTTTCGAATTATGTTTTTGATGGGTCACTCACCGTCTCTTGTTTTCCATTATCCAAGTCATGAGATTAGAAGGCAGCAATCTCCTTTTCGTCTTTCAAGATGACGGCAGAGATTTTTTTTGTTGGTGGTGTTGTAAGCGATTCTGATGCAAAACCAACGTTGGAATTCTGATTTTCATATTGATTATTGGAGGGTCTCAAATATTATTGAAAGAAATGTTTACAAACAATTCATTGGCCATTTTGTACTTGAATTATTGTGCAGTATACTCCTCTATAAATCAAAGTTTTTAGTACCTGAGATAGTACAATCTAAAAGCCACTTTCACACTTTGCGATCTCAACAAATTACTTTTGACGTTGAAAACCTGAAAAGTGTTCCCACTAGTGTAACGATTTTTGACGCCTCATCTTTCGCAAGGCGGCAATTTGACAATAATCTCTCTTGAATAGTGAGGGAAATTCAATTACATTGCACAAATAAATATATTTCCAAAACTTTAATAAATCACATATTTAAATATTACTGTCCTATGTCGTACATACGAGATTGAACTAAAGAATTCGCGAAGACCTACAGTGTAAGTATTCGGCATATTGACGTGTTTTGCAATTTGCCGCCTACGCCAGCAGTCGAGGAAATAGTATATCTGCTTTGACAACATTGTATGAGGTTCAATATCACTTCATCTGAATCAATGTTTCTTGTTCTGAGAAGACATGAACTCAATGTGTAACATGTTGTTTGCCTCAATGTGATTACTCAATGTCTAACATGTATAGCGTATTCATTTTAATTTGGTTTCCGACTTTTGGTGGGACGGTATAGCTTTTGTTCGTAGTAAAGGCCAAACAATACACAGTTAAGCTAGGGAAATTATACGTCTCGTTATTAAGAAATGTGACGAAGAAAATAATTCGGGCGTTCTTAATTACACGCTGCACAACAGCAATTTTCGTGTAGTAAACTATACTGAAGTATCTGTTCGAACTGTGATATCAATTAAAAAAAGGATTTGAAGCCGGCGGGGAAGCCTTGAGTACTCCCGTAAGGAAAGGCCATATTGTGAAGATAAAAAATTCCACATTGATGGTATTCACTATTTGTTTTCCTTATTTTCGTATGATGTTTTCATTTTTGTCTATGGATACTTGGCGTAATATATTTGGGACAGCTAGTAGTTGCAGATTAGGCGGGGGCAGGTAGGGCAGCTTCCAAGAACACCGAGCGCATTCCTCAGCCTCGCAATCAAATCAGCTCCCAACTATAAGAATGAGGTGGCTCGTAAATGAACAGACGCAGTAGACACGTGGACGTGGAGCACGAAGTGTAAAAGGGGAGAAGGGCACCGAGTAAGCGAGCCGATCAGTGAACTTGGTGTGAGCATTCTCCATGTTGTCTATTTGCGAACCACTGTCCCAGTGCCATATCGGACTTGGAAATCCCGGGGCCCCTACCCCACGGCCACTTTATTCGAGTCCAGGCTCGTTCTTTCCCTAGTCCCTGTCCTAGTCTTCCGCGGCTGGTGGCGATGAAAGAACGATCGCCCGATGCATTGGGAGCAACAACTTGCTTAATAGTTTTCACAATGGACAGACTGAATCAGACCCGCAGAGAAAATTCAAGATTTTCTCCGTGAAATATAAAGAAAAAGGTTTCACATAATCTTGGAAACTCAGATATCGAAAAGACGATTCGATGGATTATATAATACGATATAAGCAATACTATAGTGTACATACTTTGGTTTTCACTTTAAATGCATGCCTATTATTATTATTATTATTATTATTATTATTATTATTATTATTATTATTATTATGTACAACGGAGTCCTTATATTTATTTCTTTTCAAACATTATGTTTCTCTGCAAAGAAAGCAAATGACCAGACGAAAGTCAGAAACAGGGTACAGGGTATTTCAGCCCAGACCAAGACAAGATAAAGAAAAATGTATTCAAGAAAAAAGCGAAGAAGTGGAAGAACATAACAACAAATGGAGATCTTAAGAAATTTTCCAGGTCATCCGAAATATGATCACGGAGTGTAAACCAACAATGGCGAATGTTAAGAGCGTGAACGACAAAATAAATACAACAAAAGAAGAGATCACGAAAAGATGGGAAGAATACACGAAAAAGTTATATGAGAAGAAATTACAAATATAGTAGTGGATAAATACAGATGATTACGAATAAGAACTAGAGATAGAAGAAACGCATTGGGCGACAAAACCACTGAATAATGGGAAGTCCCAGGCTGTAGATAATATCAAATCGAACTATTCAAAGATACAGGAGAAGAAATCTTGACAAAACCAACACAATTATGCAATGTGATCTGGAAAAGAAATAGTGAACAGCAGATTTGCAACGCACTATAATTATTACATTACCAAAGAAAGTAGACAGCCGAGATTGTGCAAATAACAACACAATTGCATGAATACCGTGTGATTCAGTCAATCGGCAAAAGTCATCCCTCGGAAAAAGAAGAAAAATTAGATTTTAAAAATGTTGTTGATGTAAGCATATACTTTCTTAAGATTTTCAAAAACAATTCACATTGAAAGAAACATCATTTCCTATCTCCTCTGGAAAGTTGTGTAGATTACATTACGTCGCGTAAGCGTTAGCGTAAAGCATATCCTAAGATCATACTCACAGAAAAAGATTTCCTTGGATTTTAAACTCGTTTGAATGTTCCATATTATTTATATCTTTGTGGCCAATACGTCATGAAAGAGTCACGTGCAACTGGTTTTGCATACTGAAATTTCTACAGATAACTTTTTGTAGAAAATCCACTTTTTATAAAACAAAGAAAATGGAAGAGAAAACACGCTCCAAATGCAAGAAAACCTCTAGCAGTTGTCCAATTGCATCATTACCCTTTATTCATTTACGTAGTCTGTACGAAATGACGCACCAGAAATTATTTATTCCCTTCAAAATTATACAAATATGGCATATTTATTTTATATCAAAATAACTTACCAAGTAAGCTGGGATAAGTCATGATTCATAAAATCTTATTTCGATGCTTATTACGGCGTTGGAGTCAAAATGCACCTCGCCAGCCCGCTATTTTACCACATATTTTAAATTTCAAGTCGTATGCTTCCGCGGCCAGAGTCATGAGCATGATCTTGGTTGTCCGGGTGACGCCGCGTCGAAGCTGTGTTGCCGACGTTTCGACCATCTTGTCGTGGCCTTCTTCAGGGCTGGTATGTCATGGGCATACCACCCGTACAGTCAAGATCATGTGCTTTTATAAATTTGTCCGAAAGTATGAAAACATTTTTAAAATTAGCTCCGGCCATTTTACTTGGGAAAAGAGATTCACCAGATGAACTCATTAAAGCAGATAAACATCGTTTTGAGATCAAAAATCGAGTTGTAGGATAAAAGAGTTCGTGCCAGATCTGTGCAGGATCTGCGGTCGCTTCCGATGACATACGAGGGTCTGTGTTCTTGCCTTCCGCTTACGGAGTTAGGAGAGGTGTCACAGCAGGAGCGGATCCAGCCGATTATTTTTCGGGAGGTGGGGGTATATTTTTGTAAATAATAAATGTATTTGTTATTATATTGTATATAATTTAGAGATTCACCAGATGAACTCATTAAAGCAGGTAAACGTCGTTTTGAGATCAAAAATCGAGTTGTAGGATAAAAGAGCTCGTGCGTATACTCCGTTCATTCTTTCCGGTATTTGAACCCGGAAGATCTTAGAGCAATGTGGAATGTTAACAGAAAACCTTAGAAGTAAAATATATCTCAAATAAGATGTGAGGAGATGGAATAATGGTTATATTTACAAAATTAGTTCATTTTTTTAAAAAACAGTTCCAAATCGGAATCGATATTTTGAGTATTGCCTCAAACAATTTTAAGATCGTATTCGAAGGAAGACGGAAATATGTGAAAAATATAGTTATGTACTACTATTACAGACCGTTTACCTCAGTCAGTAATAGTAGTATAGCATCTCTAATTTGGTGTCTGTGGAAAAATAGACTGAGATGCAAAGAGACGAAAGCCGAAACCGACTGTCTGGCTTGCGTATCCCTAAAGTCCCGCCTGCTCCGCCGGGGCTGGCCACATGCCGCCTGGCCTGGTCGTGCCCCCGCGCCGACAGAGGGCCCACAACAATCGAGTGGGTGACGCAACGGCGAAGAAGGGGAAGGGGGGCGTGGTGTTTTCGTAAATCTCACTTTACGACGCTCCTATTCGTCCGATTTGCATGATTTTTACGGCGTTGGATTCAGGAAGCATGTCGCCATCGCGCTATAATCCCACATTTTTAAATTTTTTCTCGGAAGTTTGAGAACTAATTTCAAATTCGAGATTTTGCTAGATATTTGGAAAATGGGCTTCGTAGCGTAAAATCTATTTTAAAAGGGCGTCAAATGCCGTTTACAGATCGAAAATCGGACAATTGGTTCAGACGTTATCGGTAAAGTAAATTCCCCTGTGATAGTGCTGCGACCTATTGAATTTTCCTACAAGTATTTTTCGGTGCATTTATCCTTAAGGCTGAATGCGTCGAAAAATACTTGTAGGAAAATCAATAGATCGCAGCACTATCACAGGGGAATTTGCTTTACCGATAACGTCTGAACCAATGATCCGATTTTGGATCTGTAAAAGGAATGTAACGCCTTTTTAAAATAGAATTTACGCTACGAAGCCTTTTTTCCAAAAAAATAGCAAAAGCTCTAATTTGAAATTGGTGCTTGAACTTCCGAGAAAAAATTGAAAAATGTGGACTTCTCTGTGTTAGGATTATACGCGCGTGTTATACTTCTCTGCGGTTTTCGGTTTGCGTATACATGTGAAATGGAACTACAGATTGAAAATCCCAATTGAAGACTTGAAAATCGTAAATCGAAAACTAATGTGTGATACATTTGATTCAGTTTATTTAAAATTGTAATCAATGCAAGGCGACCGTGTACGTTGGCGAGTATAGGTTAAAAATATTAATATTTGTAATAAAAAGTGATTGAATGTCATGTCAGGACTTTTGTCTGATATGTACTGTTTTAAGGATCTTCAAAGTACTCTGTGTAAAAAGGTGAAATAACATTTAAAGAAACAAATGGAAAAATAAAATAAATACAAAACCTAGAAACGAGTGAACAAAACGTTCTTCTACCAGAGTCTCTTGGAATCAGAAATTGTGACTATTAATAAAATGGCTGTCGCTTATAAGGATACATAATTCATTTAATTTCCTACTGGAGTTTTAGTTACTGAACATTCAAACAAATCCATCCAGGCTGTTTCTTCTGCACCCTTTCCCCAACTCCTTTTTTGTGCATACTCGAACTGCTATGCCACACTCGAACTATCTGCCATGAGTATCTTTGTTTTTCTGTTGAAGCTTTAGTGCCTTACACTTGAGTAGTATTCATGTTCACAATTAACCTACCCTCAATTGTAATACACGCAGAGGAATAAAATGTAATGATTGCTCAGCGACTAACTGAAAATTCAGCAGCCCATTAACTTCATTATCGTAAATAGTTGCGCCTTGCCAAATTTGTACTGCAATTTATTCCAACATTTACATGTACCTCAGTATTCATATCTAGAGGATATGCCCATGCTCTTGCAAACACGTTACTTACACTCTATTGAGTAAACCCGCTATAGAGGTTGAGAAAACTCGTTAAGTACTTGGCGATGGGTGGAGCCGACTTTCTGAGAAGGGTCCCAATGAAACTATTCCTAGAGGTGACGATATGGTGTGCAGCATTGTAGGCGATCACCTATGTGGAAACCAGAAATCCTTGGATAGGGAACTGTTCTCTTGTTGTGAGTATAAAGAGAACTAAGTTATATAGATTAAAATATCTTTGATTCAGTTTCATGAAACTATGGCTTCTTCGACATTTGCTCTTTCTTTCCATAAAATCAACTGTTTTGTTATTCGATAGATCACTTGATTGAAACTTCTCTTAAGTGGGAAATGTAATTAATTCTCACAACGTCTAAACATTCTGCGAATAAAACATTTTTGCTTATTTGTTTTCCTTATTTTAGTAGTTTCCAAGAGGTTTAATTTAAATTGCTTAGGAATGTAAAATAATTTCGTAATCTCGATTATTTTATTCTGTAACTGTTTTCTGGTAACTTCCTATACCGCGAGAAAGGAAATTGTATCACCATGTTTTCAAGAAATAAAGAGCTCCCAATTGTTTTACATACTTCATCTCTGAAAAATGTTATTGTTTTTTTGGAAAAATACAACTACAGCTGGTACAAACCAACTTGCTGACAAGACGTTGTGTCTTATTACAGGTGAACCCCGATCATCTGAACTAATTAGGGGAGTGGTCTGCTCGGATTCGTAAATGTTCGGATTACCCTAAAAAATGTACCGTACGTATGCAAATATATCTATCGGATTAGCGGACAATCCAACGTAGCGTGCGATGTGAGAAAACGGTAACGTAGCGTAGGTATCGTATCATCACATCATCACTAAGGAGATTCTGATCCTTACGGCAAGAAAAGATTATCAATTTTGCAAGATCCTAAGTGAAAATTGCTGCTACATAAACATGTGATATACACCGTAGGTACCAGTGCAAAAAACGTTTCATTTCGACATGTGTTTCACTACTTAATTGTTCAGTTCTTCCGTAATTATAATAACCTTTATATAACTATATATAAACGCTACAAATAGGCATTTTAATAATTTTGTTAATTTTTCCTCCCTTCCGAATTTCATTCAAATTATTCGAAATTTCGTATTTGCGGGGCTCGGATTAGCGAGGTTCTACTGTAGTAATAAATAAAAGAGCTTGACAATAAAAGTAACTGAGTGGAAAGACTGAGTGGACTTCTTACGCTCGTTGCACTGGGCGCGCGCATCGCGAGGTAGCTCTCAGCTGCGTTGCAGTCCGCTGGTCGAGCATTTTTTGTGACCGCGCCTGGCGAGGGAGGCGGCAGCCACGCGGCGAATGGAGCCCCGCCCGAGGCAGTGAGGGTGGAAGGAGAAATCAGGCGCACATTTTACGAAATTGTAGTTTATTGGACTTGTACGGCTATGAAAATATTCGATCGTTTATCTTCTACTTCACCGTATCTCTAGTTGCCTACTTACCGCGCAGGATCCTCTTAATTCCATGGGCCCTATGAACAGCCTTGGAAATCTTTTGGCTTCGTCTCGCAGCGGGAAACTTGTTGCTTGGGAGTACTGCAAGACGGCGATGTAATATTTAAGTCGTCTCTAATGGGAACAGGAAGTGATCAATATGGGAAAACAGGCGATTCGACCTCTTACATAAATGTTATGATTTTGGGTCGATTTCTATTTGAGTCTTGTTATATTGTTCGCAATGTCCACGTACTGATGTTTTTAGATGCCAAATGATGCTTAGAATGAGCCTATTTCTGCTCTACAAAAAATTATGACCACTTAGTAATCTTTAACTTACCACAAAACGAAAAATACTAAATTGTCTTTCTAATACATGTTTTCTTCATAATTCATTTTACACATGAACGAACATTCCATTTACTGAACTAATAGACAATGTAATAAAAAATTGATAACATGTAAGATTTTTCTTTAGATTAATTTTTCAAAAATGTAAAAGCAAATAACTTTCAAATACAAAATTCAAATACATATTATACAACTATTAATGTATATAAATAATTAAATTATATAATATGCTTAAATGCATATTTAAATGCATTTTTTAATGCAGAAAATAAAAATTCCGTATATTCTATAATTCCACCATTTATTCAAAACTTCCAACAAACATTAGAGTTGTACTTGAGTACTTCGAATTGAAGCGGAATACTTGTACAAAAATTGTATTTTATTTTTCAATCAATATTGCAAACGGGAAGATGTTTTATTTTCGACATCCCACCTGTAATGTTCTTAGGGCCTGCAGACAATGAACATTCCAGGCAATTTAAACATTTAAATATTATTGCATTGAACAACATACAAAGCTGCCGGCTTGGATTGCCGAGGTCGCTAAGGTTGCCTCGTGCGTGAAGGGTTGCGGTTTCGAATTCCACTGGGGACATGGATGTTTGTGTGTGTCCGTATACAAGTTCCTCTACCTCCACTCCAATATTACACTGATTGTTATATGACCTTAATAGTTGAAAAGCGACCTTAAATAAGTAAGAAAAAACATTCAAAGTATCTCCGACATAAATACCAATAAAAACCCATGCATTTCGATATATGTTCCATCATACGTAGTGACGTTTTCCAAAATTTTCGTCCAAATATTTGAGGGGCTTTTATTCGCGATGGGGGGGGGGTCTATATTCGAGAAAATACGCCAATCATCATCAATCATTCATACGTCGTGCTCTGGGGCAAGGGCTGGGCCTGCGCCGTTTGGCGTGGTCGGAGGGCGTGGCCGGGGGCGGGGCACGGGTGCGTGTCACCCGCGGAGGTCCTCCGCCGCAACGGCAGCAGCGAGGGCGGGGGCGGCGCGGGCGGCGCGGACGGCGCGGGCGGCCGCCGGCAATTTGGCGGGGACCGCGCGGCCGGCCGGGCTCTAAGTGGATAATAGGGGGAGCAGGCGCACGGGCTGGCCCTTGAATTATGGAACAGAAGGGTTGGAGGCGGGGCTGCGCAGGGCCGGGCGGCGGGTGCAGACGGGCACACCCGGCGCGCGCCCAGTCGCCAGCGGATCTGAAATCGAGCACTCGCCGCCTGCACAAGAATCCCTTGCACGATTCTTAATAAGCGTGTAAGAACTATCCTGAACAAGAAAGTTTAAGAACTGTCCTGTTCCCAAATGTACAAGAACTGTCCGGAATCAAAATGTATAAAAATTGTCTTCTAGAAGAATGTGTAAAAATTGCCATGTATATGACCTGTCCTGCTGGATTATTTATTATACACACTATTTTTGTGCTAGCTTCATTTGTGAATAAAAACTTCTTATTTAACCATATATTAGTTTCAAAAATTTTCATTTTTCGAAAGCAATTTGAACATTTAATTCTCAAGACATTTTTACTTTGATTGTGTTGTTGCAAAGTGTATTTTTCGCCTTTTAGTTTAATACTTTAGAATATTGTCTAGACAGTCACTAATCGCATGAAGAGGTATCTAACTGCAGGATATAAGGACTATCTTTGAATTATATTGGATCCATTCTGAACGGCTGTTATGCAGTTACTGAAACGTAGATGTTAGGAGTCTAGGAAACAAAGTTGAAGTTAAAAGTGTAGAAGGATTTAACCTGCACCCTTACGAAGATATTTCAATATCACTCATTGTAGCTGGCACATCTGAGATATTTCATTAGATTTAGAGGATATGGAAGTCAAGAAGTCTCAAAAGTGTTCAGCATTCCTTTCCACAATTTTAATCTATTTTTCTCTTGCCTTCTGTTACCATCTTTGTTTCATATTTCAATTTTAAAACATTGTTTTCATCTTAATATTTCTTTTCGGTAAAAAAGGATAAATTATGCCCTAAATGTTTCTTTTCTTATTTGAATTGATTGTTTAAATTCATTTCAGCCAGTTACTGCAATTTTCCCATTCCAACCTGCCAGTTCCGCAACTCTCAGCCACTTATCCAGGTTACTTTCGAAGCATCGGTTTTGTGTTCATCAATATCCTCCTTCAGCTCCCATAATTTCTTTCAAATGATACTTCAAGAAGGCAATGCCGTTCCCAGCGTACCACAGACTTCAACATTTCAGAGTGGAAGGTGGGCGTTGTGACCAGTGAGGCCGCCCACTGTGTGCTGGGGCCGTGGGCGGTGGAGGGGGGAGAAGGTGAAGTGACGGGTGCTCGGGCGCCGAAGGACGCGGCCATAAAAGCGGCGTTTTATAGATTTTCGTTTGAGTGCGTGATTTACGGCCGATATGCAGTTGCACTTCACCTCGAGCGATACGACGCGATACGACGCGATGCGACGCGACACTAGCGACGCCCGTCAGGAACTAGACCCAGGCCCAAGCCCAGTCCTCGCTGGCGGGCGTTGCCGTTTAGCGATCCCCCCCCCCACACACACACACACACACCGCTCGTTGTGTATTCCATTTCGACTGCCATCCTTTCTGGCATTAGTTCTAGTCAAGAGTTAATCGTCCCCTTGGCTCAAATGCACTCTATAATGTTGTTGCGCTTATCAAATTTTTATTATTTCTTATTCCAAAAAATTAAAACTAATGAGACGAGTGAAATACTTGTAGCATTCTGCATTCTCGATAGTAATAATTATAATAAAGTTAAGATCATAAATGATGATCTTTTGAAAATGATTGCAATGTACTGTTTCAGTTGGTATTATTTTTTATTCCTAAATTGTAAGAACTCTTCAGGCAATCCTATAACTTCACTTGTACTAGGCTAACATTTCGTTGAGCAAAATCACAAAAAAAAATTTCCAAAACCAAGCACTCGCACATTTTTAAGAATAAAAATAACAATATTTTTATATAACTCTTCAAAATAATATATACTTTAAGAAAACAACTTCAGAATTACTTCAGTAACATACTAAAATATATGCAGATGCGCAGTACATTTCTTTACGTAGCTAGGATATAAAAAAGGTACTATTCCAAATTGCAACCATCAATAGCATGTATAGCTTTGCTAACATTAGCTGTATCGTAAGTCGTGACGCAGTGAGTATGATCACTCATGTAGTGTGCGTTGTATGAGAATGGGTGGAATAGCAAAATCATATTTCCATTTTCAGTCAAAATCAAAACTTTTTCATTTTTTGTGGGTTTTATTTGAGTTACTGAGTTTCAAATAGTACCATAAACCCCTCACCTGGCCATAAACTGCATAGTTTTCTTTCAATTACGACGCGCATTGGAAATTATTAATGAAGACAAGAACACTGTTAGAATGTGTTTTGTGTAATATCTTCATTATAAAAGTGAAAGTATAGACCCTTTTCGAACTCCTCATCAAGGCAAATAAAATAAATGAAATGCAAAACATAAAATTGTTCAGTTTTTGAATACATATCTTGCAAACAACGTAAACTTCTCATCATTTTTCTAATTTATTTCGATAGCATTTCATTATAAAGAACTCATTTCTTTCGAGGATTTGAGTTTAATTGTCTAGGGGAGTTTCACAAGTGCTGTTAAGCTGTGGAATTTGCCACACCCTGAACGTCGATAGGTTTTTGACAGCGCCACAAATGTCTCGATTTATGTATTTTGGCATGAAAGGCGGTAACTAGACGTCTTAATTTTCATCCTGTCATTAATAGCGACCTCTCATTAATCTCAACTGCCAATCAGTTGATTCAGTTCCTCACTGACCTGTATCGAGATCTTCAAGGGCAAGACATGCTACTCTGAACAAACCCGGAAGACACGATTGATCGATCTATTCTTGTATCCGAGCCCGTCAACTTTCATAGTCATTAGTACAGTTATTGAAGGGAATGGTTTATTAGGGTAATGGTGATATTTCTGCACTGGATGGTAAAATCCGGCGCGAACCTACACGTCGGTTTGTGGGAAATGTCCCTAACCTGCTCTCTCCCCCAGTGGGGAGCTGCCTAAGTTGGTGATTGTAAGCTCCCAAGATGTGTGGTAGTAGAATGCATGTAAGAGTATGTATGTGTGAGTAATAGGACCAGGTAATTGAAGGAAAATTTGCTATTTTTCAAAATTATCATTAGTAATTGTATTTTGGATGTGTGATATACTAAAAAGTATTCAGCGCATCCAAAATTGATGTGAAAAAAGAATTGTAATTAATTTGAAAAACATATTGGTATTTATAGATTTTTCTTTTCTGAAAGTAATATTGAATTAGAAAACTTGTGCAAAACGACAACCACTTATGTTATTGCTCATATTGTTCGACTAGTGAATACTCGAATAAGAAGTAAGGTTCACAGAATACTAAGTAAACAATTCTACTCCTCTTTACTTCTTCTGAATTGATTTGTCACGAATCGATCCTTTTTCTATATGCTTAAAAGTTTTCTAATTGGGAAAATATTGATTAATTTAATTATTAACTTATGCCTCCTTAATACATATTTCTTACTTAAACTCAGACTTTTATAAAATGAGTTATTATGAGACAAGTTTTAACGTACACCATATGAGATTCATGAACATCTTAAAATACTATGATATACGTATTTTAATTGTACACATTAAAATAACGTAATTCATAACACAAAACTATTTTAGTTTCTACCTTACATTTCCAAATTTTGAATTTTAATATTGTTCTTGAAATCATAAGTGATACGTGAATTTAAAATTGTTGGCGTTCCTTATATTGCTATCAAAAGATTATTTCTCGTTGATCGCTGCTTTTTGTATTCAACAATTATCTCCCGGTCTTTCTTCCTGAATTCAAAATCATTAATATTCTTGGGGCTAAATAATTTATATGTTTGATATTTAAATTAAGAACCTCGCTTTCAGACTTCCAATATAACGCAGCAGATCAAAGAAGCAGTAATTAGAACGTTACGGAAATGGTTATGTAGTTCTCCGCGACATTTTCTTATTTGGTAAACAATTATCTGACAGTTCGGCTACCTTATGTGTCTTTTAACATAGTGTAACGACCAGAAAGCTATTATATTTCGCTGTATTCTACTTCCTATGATGTTTACAGCACGTGATTGAAGGGTTCGCACGGTGGGCAGGCGCGTGTATCCAGGGGCCGTTGGGCAAAGGGCAGCAGCATGTCCGGCAGGCAAAGTGCGCAGCCCCAACTCTTGTCCTGTGCACTGCGTTTCCCCTCTGCTCCCACACTCAACCTCCTTCGCCATTTTCAATTCTATTTAGTTCAATTCTACGATGCCGAATTTTCTATGTTGACTCTCAGGCCTTGAGGCCTGCTCTTCCTGACCACGCAAATTCCGCTACTCTCCGTTCACCGTCTGCCAGAGAAAGGAGATGTCACTCGGGCAACGAAACGGGCATTTAAATTTTCCTATGATTTCATTTATTTTTGAAGATAGTTTGCATTCAGTAATTCTACTACACGAGGCAGTCGGCTTTACTTCGATTCCCAAGGAAGACGTACGACGAAATTTTTCGCCCCTAAAAATCCTCATTTTCCATCGAGTACCTGTGGAACAACCTGATACATTACCCGTTACACTATCGAAGCCAAAAAACCATTTTCCTGCAACTTCTGCATATTTTGGGGCATACTCCATCCCATCACCATCTCCACTTGATACAAGCGTTTGCCCAACTCGACTTCCTTAATTACTTTCACGCTCTTTCTTCGTAAGAAGATAAAATATTGTAAATGTATGCCACAAAACGGCAACGTTTTGACCAAAAAACTCTTATTGTCTCCCCTGGGAACGAAAAGTGGATAAATTTTGTTATCAGTATACAATATTCGAGTAAAACTCTTCAGTGTGCAGATGTGCAGATATGTGAGATTCCGTCTCTGGCGGTTAAACCACTTCTCGTGCACCACTCGAGACGTACGAGGTGTCATTCGTCGCGTCTCAGTCACGGTTTAGCAACATACGCCATTTTTCTTTCACGACTTTGGCTATATTAATGTTGACATTTTTAAGTGAACAATTGAATTACGAATTACCAATCGCGCTGCAGGTTGAGTAAAATTTAGATTTGAATTAACGTATTTTTAAAGATAAATTTGCGAAAACCTGTGAACTGTATTGCCTCGGAACTTATTGAACTTGAAGAATTTCAAGTGAATGCTAACAAAACTGTGAGTAATGGTAGAGGACGAATGAACGTTATGTTCGACTTCTCACTTTTACATACGTAAGAGTGCAACTACCTATTTTCAAATGAATGTGACCCCAACTTATGTTTATTAAACTTAACTAACACTTTATTCACATAAACATACAAAACAGTCACCTTTAATGTTAGATTCCCGTGCAACGCTAAATCTAGCGTACAACTATTAATAGACCAATTGCAGAAGTAGAAGTGAACACAATTAAAGTTTGAGAAGTTTCAATCTCTTCAAAAATTAGGAGAGAAAAATATGGAAGTGTTACGGAAATCCGGGGAAAAGTCAAATCTAGTTCTAAAAGATGTTGCGATACAAGTTTCGGAACTAATTGAGATTGATCTGCATTTTTTCATTTAATGTTCGTGCTAATACAAATGTGCTATGTGATTTTTTGTGCATATTAGCAAAAAGCTTAAAAATGTAGCTGTACTAAAATTCAACATTTCAAATTCAGCATTTCAACCTGAAAGTATTTGTTACGACGATTTTAATTTTGAAATTGCAATAACACCCGTTCATATCCCGTATGGAGGTAACACACAATGTCATTGGTTTCCCTAACACATTGCAAAAGTTGAAGTTTGTTTCGGCTTCTTCCTACAACTACAATATTGAAGATAGATATTTTTTCTTTAATAATCTGTTATTTGAAAGTCTTGTACAATTTGTTCGAAAATATATCTAGGTTCTTGCGGTTTAATTGCGAAAGCAATTGAAAAAAGATATTAAAAGTGATTCTATTAACGTGCATGTAACATTTTGTAATGAAATACTTAATTATCTCAGTTTTATTAATATTTATGTATGCATGAATAATATTTATGTATGCATGTATTTATGTATGCAATATTTATGTATGCAAGCCGGAACTATTGAAAACAACTTCCCGGTTGCGACCAGCGTCTTTTGGAAAAGATATCATGTAGGATTCTCTGTGCAATACTTTCTTCTGGATATGAGGGTACGTAACAGGGTAAGTCTTCCACATATCTCTTCACCAATGTCTTCTGAATATCATGAACATTGGAAAAATCAAGCCAATATTCTGTAAATGTCTTTAGTAATACGCAAGTTAGATATCTGTTAATTTAAGAAAGCTTTCAGAGTTGAGGTATCCCGTTATGATACGTAACACTGTCATACGAGAAAGAAATGTCCCACAGAGCAGCAATCTAGTCGTGGATGAGCTTGTTCCTCGATTAAAAGCCATAAAAAATATATTTTAGAAGCAACTGATAATCTACGAAAAAGACAATCAATGGATGTTCTGTTGTTCATATAGATAAGAACGCGCTGAACAAACGGAACGTTGACTAAACGAAATTATGAAACAGATGAACTTCATAACTCGTATTCAAAACAGTGAGAGTTTGAAATAATTAAAATCATCTAAATTTGAGATCGTTTCAGGCGCAATTATCTATTTGGGTATTTTGCCTCTTGTGATATCTGCATTTTAATATTCTAACAAGATATGGAATTCAACAATTCGAAGACCATCCTCGACGCTCAAAATGCTCTCCTCCTTCTCAGCTGCTTGGCTCCTTCTCAGCTGCTTTCGTCATTTGTTCCTGATTATCTAATTCTGACAACCGCAACACCTATCGAAACACCTCTAGATAATAATAAACGATATATTTAGCTATTTCATTTTATCATTATAACTGCGTGAAAAATGTGTTTGGCATGACAAAGGTGTGAATATTTGCTGCAGTGACATTAAGTAAATCTGAAGAGCGAGTACAAAGAGCTGCAGCAAAGAATGAGAGAATACTCGCATGCAATAGATTGCGGCCACGAGTGACAAGACAGCCTCAACTATTTTTTTCTCTAAGCATTGCTGATCAATTTATTGCGATATGAATCCTTATTACATTGTATGACCAAGGACTAGCAGGCGAAAGAAGATTGCTGTGTAATGGAATGGATATGTAGGCGTCTAGAATGACGGTACTCTTCTCGCGAGAAAGGAATCTTAGCAAACGTGCGGAAAGGTGATAGGGAACGCAGGGAATTACGTTCTTATGCACCGGTCGCGCTTCTCCTCGTAATAGCAAGTAATGTATACTCACACTGTTCCTTTTGATAGTATATGTCGACAAGTGGAAGCATTAGATTCTATAGAGTATCATCATGTCTTGTAATGCGGGAATTTCTTTGAATAATGACTTTTTTGTCATATTTGATGTCCATCAATTTCAACTTTGTCTTTTGTCAGATTTGAGGATGCAGAACAAAAGAATCTGATGACAGTTATGATGAACATGCTTACAATTGTTTCTAATGTGTTTAGGTCCATTTTTTCTGACCCTCCAGTTTTCATGGAGGAAAAAGTCTGGGTGTATTGTCTCGGGGATGAATGAAACTAACATTCTGGGATAAAACAATACTAATCGAAATTAAGCAAAAATAGTTTTGTAGACATCTCACAACGGTGACCTATATAGATCCATTGAAAAGAGAAAAAATAAGAAACTTACTATTATTTGTATGTTACAAACTACGTACTAAACGAAGTTAATCTTTTTTACCTTGGTGGGAAGTAAAATGTGATTTGAACAATCTTGAAATAATTTAGAAAAATATTGTTATATAATGTTTGTTGTATCTATTGCAGAGAAACGTTTTGTGGTTACTCAGTTACGTTTTTAATAAACTGAGATGGATTGTATTGAATTGTAGGTTATATTTTTCAAATTGCTTGCTTGAGAAAATTTCATAGAGCCAACAATAATTAATATCTTGTAAATACAAATGAACAAATAGAGTTTAGAGTTTACAGTGACACAAGATACTAAACATTATGCGTTTTCGTCTTCCCTCATGATAACTCCTTAAACAGTCTATTGAAACTCGTTCAGAGCTCTTAATTCATTAATTGATTGCAACAACTTCCAATCTACAAAAATGACGTTACTTTCTAACCTCATTCACAATTTGTGTTTTCGATACGCGTTCATTAATTAGTGTAAATGTTGTAAATTGGTTGATTCATCCATCCATCACATTTCGTAAGTCTTGATATAGTTCGTACCTTTTATCCTAATTTGTTAACTTCGTTGTATTACACAAAATCGTAAATAAATGTAAATAAGAGTTGAATGGGAGCCATTTCAGGATGAATATTCAACTTACATTTGAGAATATATCATAAACTCTTTCTTTTGAATAATGGCATATAAGCATAACGTTAACTACACTAGGCATGTTGGCATAAACAACTTAACACGATGGGAACGATATAAAAAGAAAACACAATATGAACGGGGATTTTGCTTTCTTTATTATTGTACACCATTTTACTTAACACTTTCTCTTCGACAGCATAGATTGCTATTGTTACTACAGGGCTAAAATCAAAGAATACAAGTGTTCGCAAAGAAAACCGTTTCTCCCGGCCTACAAGACTTACGACGCTCCAAATACTATACAATTTCGGCGCATTATACTCCATCAAGTGCAAGAGAGTTTATCACTTCATCCTCGGCGCAGATTTAAGCGTGCGTTTTCCAAGAGGCATTACGACTCAAGAAGGGAGGGGGAAAGGGGGGAGGAGGGCGGGCGGCCGGCCACGCAGCGCCGCCACGGCGTTCGAGAGGTACCGCTCTCCCAGCAACAGCCTCTAATTGCACATCAAAGCAAGTGATGTGTTAGGATGCGGCGGAGCGGGGCGACGGAGGCGCACGGGGAGTGGGAATATTCCCTCGCTGTGGCCCCCGCCCTGCCTCTCCGCGCCCCACTTCCCTCGTTCAAGTTCTTTTTTTCCCACTTCCCCCGCCACGTTTATCTTCTCCTCATTCCTGTCCCGCTTCTCTATTCCCACCTTCCCCCATCCCACTTCTCTCCTCCCCACTTTCCCCGTCTCGCCTCTCCCCGCCCCACTTTCCACGCCCCCTGTTCTCTTTTTTCCACTTCCCCCATCCAGCTTTTCTCCTCCTCACTTCTCCGGCCCCTACTCTTCCCTCCTGGTGATTCTCCCAGCCACGCTCCTCCGCCCCACTATTCTTCCTTCTGCAACCCTCTCCTTCACAGCCCGCATAACCCCGCTCATATTCCCTCGCTCCGTAACGTCCCGCTCACTAGATCTCGTCCCATCAGGTCCTGTCCTGATCTTTAACGTTTACTTGCTCACAGTCGGGTCATCGCCTTCTCTCTCATCCACTTTTGATCTTTCTAATCACCATTCCCCAGTGTTGATCAATGAGCACTGACGAATCCCCCTAATCCACTATGCTATTCACTTCGTTTACTATGTTATCATCACGTCTCGTCTTCCCCCCCCTTTTCTCTCGTCTCATTCCGCTGGCTCACTCACTCTCTCTCCCCGCTCTCTCTAGCTCTCCCCCTTCTCTCTTGCTCTCCCCCTTCTCTCTCGCTCTCCCCCTTCTCTCTCGCTCTCCCCCTTCTCTCTCGCTCTCCCCCTTCTCTCTCGCTCTTCCCTCTCTCTCTCCCTCCCTCTCTCTCTCTCTCTCTCACGCGCGCGCGCGCGCATACTTCTGCCTCCGCCCTTGATCCACTCCGTTTGATCTGTCACAAAAACACTCATTCGCGCGCTGACTTGGTTTGTCCCTAACCAACGAAAACCATCACGACTCATTGCCTCCAAGACGCATTCCTCGTCCTCCCCACGTCCCAAAGCGCCCCCTCCCTTCTGGCACGTGTATTTTCCGTCCGAAGTCGCTCCTTCGTAATGCGAGACTCCTCGAAGATCTCTATCCCGCACCAGCAACGCAACGCAACCCAGTGCTGGATGATGTGAATTATTTGAAATTTCAAGGCTGAACAAATTTAAAGCTGGAATAACTTCTGAATGACAGTAACGCCGTGCCGCGCCGCGCCGCGCCAGCCCGCGCGCGCGAGCTCTGCGCATGGGGATCTATGGCGGTCGTAAATACAGGCGAGCGTTTGCAGCAGTGATATCTTAATTTCACACGCCGCCGCGGTAATGACTGTCCGCCGCCGATCTCCTCGCCCTGCTCCGCCTCTGCCCCGCCTCTGCTCCACCCCTGCCCCGCTTCCAACCCCGCCTGGCGAGTAGCTCTCGGTACTCGACGACCTCTCATTACTCGAGAGCAAGAGAACCAATCACTTCGTAGCCGTTAGCCTCTTAACAATAAACACTTCCATCCAGTGTTAATTTTTTTCTCGGAGACAGCGTACATTTTTAGAAATTTTGCTAATAATTATATTGCAATCGTAGGCTTTCGCGGCCACAGTCATATGAAGGCTCTCGACTGTCCGGGTGTCGCCGCGTCGAGAGCAGTGTTGCAATACCTTACGTTGGTAACACTTCCCTTGTTGCGGCGTCCACCGGACAGCCAGGAGTCTTGAAATAATTATATGGTTTTGGTATAAAAACCTATCTCTCTATTGGGTCTACAAATCGAGAAGGGTTTTGAAGAAATTGCGAAAGAAATAAAGGAAATCTAATCTAAATTCTGCCATTACATGGGTTTTGAATGCTTGTAGCCTTGTTGACATCTTTTCCATTACGCCCAATAATTTAGTCGAAAAACTCAGATTTGCCTTTTCAGTCATATCAGAAAGATTACATTCCTTCGCGATTCTTTTCTTTATTTGAGCAATCAAACGTTCTACCAACAACTATCTCTCTTCTTGTTACAATGCAAAATGTCCACACGTTTTCGACTACTTCCTCTTCCCCAGGATTCATTTCTCTCCTTTTTGTCTTCCTGACAGTTCCTCTCCTGCCATTTCGTCAATGCCGCGGTCTTTCTTTCTGCCCTCTCTTCAGTTTGCCTGTTGTCTTACTTGTTTTCCTACCGCTTTGATTATCTCATCCATCCCCGTTTCTGTCGCCGTCTTGTCCTGCGCGTATTGCTTCTGCTGCCCTTCCTATCACGCTGCGTCGTCGGCAGCGTGTCCTCAGCGAGGTGAAGTGATGTAACGGGAAAATGTGGAGGGGTTGAGCTGCAACGCAATTCAGCGGTGAATCCGAGCTAACCCACGTATAGTAAGTATCTGCCCGCGTTGTCCAACCAGAGCCCTCTACGTGCTGATCATACTTGCACAGTTCTACTCATGATTGGAACAGCAAAATAAGCTACACTTTTGAAACTACAACCATGATTGGAACAGCAAAAGAAGATGTGCTTAGCATTTACAAAATTAAATTTCAGTTTGAGTACTAGGAAGATTTCCTTCGGATTCTCAAAATTATTTAAACATTCAATCAAGAAAATTGCTTGTAAAAAATCTCTCCATCGTCTCCATCGTAGTATTCGTCCAGTTCCGCAATGATCTGCGATGTGATGTCTTCTCTCCTTCTGGGCAGTATGTCCAGTTTTCTCCTCCATGTTTGATAGTTCATCGTATGTGGATGTCTTTCACATATAATCTAACATCTTAATTTATTCGGTAAGCAAACCCTTTGTTGTTGTTGTTGTTGTTGTTTTTTAAGAATTCCGCTGTCTTTTCTGTGTACTTACTGTCAATCTTCTGTTTTCACGTGTTCAATCTGTCACTGTGTTGCGTCTTATCAGTTGACATCTTCATTACACCCCTTTCTTCTCTTCCATTTCTGCTCTCGCATCTTCTATATGAGACATTCTTTTCGCCTATCGTCATTTCCTATTCTATTTTAGACATTTTTTCTGAATGCTCATTTGGCAATGTCTAAATTTTGTTGTCTTTTTGTGGCACCAACTCTGGTTTCTTTTTTTTAGTTCGGTATGTCTGAATATATTTTTATAAATCCTTAGCATGTGTGCACTTGAAAGTCCAAAAGTGTAGCTTAATAGGTCGGAAGGATTCAGGTTCGAGATCCAACGGTCGGGGATTTTCGCCTCCATGAAATAACTGGGTCGAAGGCAAATACCCCCTGGATGAAAACTCTTAAGGACAACTGCTCCCATCGGTCAGCTGCTCCGATAGGCCGACTGCTCTGATAGGCGGGCTGCACTGATAGGCCGGCTGCACTGATAGGCCGGCTGCACTGATCGGCAGGGTGCTCTGAATGGCCGGCTCCTCAGTTGGATGGCTGCTTTCAGAAATCCCTCCCATCGATTTAACCAAATGCTGGAGTAGACCTTACATGACCCTCTCTTCGTATCCTTCCCTCATTCCCATCCCGAGAGCGGAGCGAAGAGGCCAATCCCCTTCGGTTCATGAGTATTTTCCCCGCATTATCTTAGTGAACTCCAAAGCCTCTCTGCGAAAGTACTGAGTATCACATGTAGTGCCAGGGGTGGAGACGAATGCACGGTTGACGCATTCGTGGCGCGGGCGGCCCGGGGACGGAGTAGAGGGAGAACGCGGGATCATATCGAGGCATCATCAGCGTTATTAGGCGCTGCACAAATTGAAACGTCGGGCGTGGGGGCGGGGAGGGAGGGGGCGGGGAGGGAGGGGGCGGGGAGGGGGCGAGGCGGGGCGCGAAGGACGGGGGCACGCGCGACAGAGACAAGTCGGCCCATTGTGGTACGGCCCCGGGCCGGCTCGTGCGTGAATGGGTGTGCGAGATGCCCAGCAGATAGCGGCGGCGGAGGCGATGGCGGAGCGGAGAGAGGACGACAGGAGGACGGTGGGCGGCGGGCGAACGGCGCGAAACCCCAGCGACGATGGCGGTGCCTGGCGGCGGTGCGGCGCGCGGCGGCGGCGGCGGCGGCGTGGCTAACATGCCCCGCGTCCTGCTTCCCTCCCGGCCCCGCCCCCCGCGCCGACGATCAGCGACTATGCCATCCGCCCCCGCCCACCGCCAGATTCTCACACACCTTGGAATAAACCTGGCACCTCACACGCACGAAGCTTACGACATCTTTTGGCTGTAAAAAGCACAACATAGTGGCTCGTCCCTGCAAAAATGCTGCTGAACAAAATCATATAAATTGGTTTTCCAAAACGTAGCATGCACACTGCTCAAGCACAAGAAATAAAGTACTATCACATGGTTTGACTGCAATAAAGTAATTTTTTTATAATAGCAGTCTGTACAAACACTGCAGTAACAAATTGTAGTATATGTACAGTACAGCAGTTCTTTACAAACCAAGAATATAAAAAAGGGTGTGTTACATAGCCTGAGATAAAAATTAGCAAAAATTGTATCACAGGGTTCTTCCGTGAAGCGTTGCTGTCCCGTAACATCAGCTGTATCGTAAGCACTGACTGAAAAATCAGGCAGTACGCGCAGCATGACAAAAGGCTGAATTGTCGAATAGAAGATTCAAAGTTTATGGCGAAATGGGAAGTGATCAATTGTTTTGGATTTTTCCCGTGTTCTTGTAGACCATAGACATAGACTGTTACCATAGACACCGCTCATACAACCGGAGGCTGCATAGTTATCTTTCAATATCCGTTCACAGGAAAAAATCGTAATATATGTTGCAAGCAAGTACAAAAGCAGAACTGGAATAAGAAGAAAGGTAATCCCTTGCCCCACCCAACGAAAGCACATTTGGTATTATTTTTTTTGTCTACGTGTAAGTAACTATGCACCTCAATGAGTATTATGTTTGCACTAAGAGTAATTGCACAAGTGCACGCTCCTTCCAAGACCTTATCTCGCATTAACCAATTAGCAATGCTCTGTGGCTAACAAAAACAGAACTTTTCTGTTTCAATGCTTGTAGACTGAGAACCCAGACGCCGTGTGAAGACCGTACCTAATGCTGTTGCCTTGTTCCTTGACACGAACATGACCCTTCCCCGGAAATGAACCTCTGGATCCACCTGGAAAGCAACTGACGTCACTAAAATTCCACTGATGGTGTATTAAGGACCGAAACCGAAAGCGACGTTTTTGAAAAAAAAAAAAAAAAAAAAAAAGAAAGAAAGAAAGAAAGAAAAAATGGATTACATTATATTATGAAAATCTTGAAAATTCGTAAGTTTGTTAGAGTTTTTTTTATCTGTATAATTACAATTTGTGTGTAATTGATAAGGTTGTGAGGACTTTGTTCTTTGTTTGAAATGGAAGTTTATGATAAGTGCATTATTGTAAATTTAGAATAAAACTATATACTAGAATATACAGTAACGTAAATGAACTCACTGCTAATTGCGGATTATGCATTAAAATAAAAAGAAGGAAACTCAAAACTATGATCAAACAAGTGAAGATTCTGAAAATAATTTGTTTGCACATTTCGTGGTACTATGGTAATTGATTTTATTTTGTGAATTTCTTCCGAGTTTCGTTGCCTCAAAGCCCCAGATATGTACCTGAAAACTATTAATTAAGAAGCAGTAATTTTTCTTTTGTCGATCCGGATAGCCGAGATCGCCTCTACACTACTGCCATAGCGATCTCGGGTCGAAGGATAGCGGGTTTGAATCCTGCCTCGGGCATGGATGTATTTGTGATCGTCCCTTCAACCTTCATCATCATCCTATCACTTCATTAAAGAAGGATTAATAATTCCCTGCGCGAACAAGAGGCCCTTGCCCTTAATGGGATTGCAGTTGGCTAATAAAAAAAATAATTGAAGATATTGAACAGAGAGCCGTGTTTCTTTTATACTACGCTTCAAGATGTATCGACCAACAAAACACCGAGCGTAACATTCATCTGAATATCCGAGCGGCAGCGCCCGTGGCTCTGCGCGAATAAGAAGAAAAGAAGCCTCGTCCTTCCCCCCGCCCCGCCCGCTGTGTCCAGCGCAGCCGGCCGGTCCATAAGCAGCGCGGTCACGCCGCTCCGACCACCGCTCCGCCACCCCGTGCCCCGCCGCCCTGCCCCGCCGCCCTGCCCCGCCGCCCTGCCCCGCCACCCTACCCCTCATCGCCCCGCTCCCCCACCCCACCCCTAGTTACCCGTAGGTCTGTTGTTGCCACTCTCACCACCACCACCACCACCACCACCACCTCCATGACCATCGCAATCATTATCGGTCCGACGAAACCGTCACCACTACCACTGTCACCATCACCAGAATCACCACCGCCACTGCCATCTCCACCATCACCTTCACCATCGGCAGTATCACCACTGCCAACACTACCGTCATCACTGTCACGCTCGTCACCACCGCCACCGCCGCCCTGAGGCGTTCGGGACAGGCCTCCCAACGCTCGCGTTCCGACTCATTCTTCAAAGCGGGCGCCGGTTTCCTGTTACTCGCCGGACACCGGCGCATTTTTCCCTGCCGCCTGCAAGGGCGGCTCCCGGACGCGGCGCGCCGCCTCTGCTCCCGCCCCCGCCCCCACCCCACGCCCCACGCCCGGCCCTCGCCCCCGCAATGCTCGCGCAGCGGCCGCCGCCCAGCGCCTATTAATTTCCGCCCATTTGTCTGCCCCAAGCACCTCCCTCCAGGCTCCGCCCCGCCCCGCTCCGCCCCTCCCCTCCCCTCCCCTCCCATCTCAATAACTGAATTTCATGCCAGGGAGCCGATGACCTCTTGCGTTCTCCCACTTTGTGATTCTTGTACTTGCCTAGAGTTAAATGTGTCCAAGACATGTCAATAAAATTATTTCGTGTTTGGAATTCCTTTTAACCTGTACATATACTTTTCTGTATAGTTACTTTCTTTCTTACCTTGCTCTCCTTTAGGCCTTCAAATTATTTTAGAGTGATATACTTTCTTATTTACCTTTAAGCTTTGCTAATATATTTATGCTAATACATTAATATACACATTGCTAATACATTAATGCATTTTCATAGTCTTGAAACAAACCATATTGTGTAAGTGATGACAGAAGTTCGTGAAAAACTAGTTATAAAATACTTTAAATTGCGATTGGAGTTTATTCGAAGCTTATGCTATAAAATTATTTGAGATTAAAACACAAAACAGCTTTTCATAGATTCTAGATCTAAAAGAGAGTATTGTATCTCAAGCGGTGTCGAAACATATCATACAGACAATTCCAGCATCGCATAATACGATGACAAAGTGATTTACACAACATGATGCTTGAGTGTAGTGTTGCAGGGTGAAAACTACTTTCACGGTTTGCATTTGTTCACAATATGCCACGTGATGTAATACATCATCTATGACGGTGACTGATGTACTTCTTGAATCTATCGCATTCACGTTCCTATTTTCTTTGCAGATAGAGGCTCTCGCGGAGAGACGGCGCAGCCGCCGTCACCATCGGGCGTGCACGTGGGAGGCACGTGCGGCGCCGTCCGAGTCTCCACTTGGTGAGTCTCATGCGCTGCCTGCAAAGACGCAGCAAGTGGACAAAACTTTTGTGTCCAGGACTCTCTAACCCACATGTTTTCGCCAGCTTAGAAGGGGCATTAGGGCATTAGCTGATGTCACTGCTATATCTCTGACAGGGACGTCCTAGGGTTTCAGTCCCCACGGTGGCAGGATTTTCACACTAGGTAGATAGCTAGGTCGAATCCAGTCGCCGAGAATTATAGCTGCCCTGATCGGAAGTTTTCCGTGCTTTCTTCTATCAACACCAGGCGAATGCCGGAGAAATTTACTAACAAGCAGGTCATGAACCGCGCGCGATCTTTCATTTCTCTTCCTTGTCCTATAATCATCTCTAACTTACACGCACTTACATGCACCACATGAGCCGGGAGACCAGTCGTGAGCTTGTCCTTGTTCCGGGTGGGGCGGTGTCCCGCCGATGAGGGATACCGCTTTGGGGAAAACCCCACAAGCCGACATGCAGGTGGCGCCGGATCTCGCCATCCAGTGTAAACGATCGCCGCCACCTACCGCAATAAAAACTTGCATTATACTTAGGGACTAATGACCTTTTCGGTTTATGCACCCGAAAACATCAATCAATCAAACATGTTCTCAACACGTAGAGCCATTGCTTCATTCTCCGTACTATCTTTTGATATATGTGTATTATTCTGTCAACTCGCAAACAAGGGGAATTTTTAAGAAGCTGGACGAGTACACAACCATTGCATTTGGGAATCGTTTCTGCTCATGTGTAGAATTACACTTCCCGTTGCTTTTCATTACTTTCTAATTACATTTTTTTTATTATATCGAATACAACATTCCATTATTTTCTTTCTTATTCACTCTAAATATTTTAAGGGAAGTTTGCTAAGAGCAATGACTTATTCATATTGTACTTACACACTTATGTAGTATATCGTAAAACTTGTTCTGGTCTAATAAAAACGACTAGGAAATACGTTCATGTAAGTCATATTATTATTTCCCAAACTGTAACTTCTCACTAAACGTCACAAAAAAAGTTTTGAAATAATATATTGAAGGAGCAGGAATCGCATGTGGTACGCGACTATCAACTATTGTTGCAGCCAAAAAATCGTCTCCGTTTATATTCAACTTCGTATTATCCGGTGTGCGAAGCTACACTTGGGAGGGTTCTTGAAGACTCATGCTTCTATAGCTGGAATTTTAAGTTTTCGCAGCCGCGCCGCGTTCGTGGCGTACGTTGCGGACATTTCATTACGCAACCTTCTTCAGGGCAAATTCAAGGAGATTGGCTTCACCTGCGAATTGTATTACGACAGTTGAAACCTTCGCTACTGTTCTCTTCCCAGAGTCAAAACTGAAGAAGATACTTTTGAAGGCTCTCGGCTGTCCGAGTGCGTAAGTTAACAGCCCTGAAACACCACAATAAAGTGTTCCAAATGTCGGCACAACTGTCCTCGTCGGAAAAGCGAAAGCCTGGATGCGAAAGCCTACGATTCCATTCACACACTTTTGTCCACGTTTTGACAGAACGAGCCATAGTGTGGTGTGGTGCGACCGCGGTGCGGGCCCCCTGGGGGCAGGGGTCCCCCGCGGGGCACCTCCCAAGGCCGCACCGCTTGACAATGCAGCGGCCGCAGATTCGGTTTGCGCCGGCCATTCTCTATACAATGTAATGTAAACTCACGGGTCCACGAGAATGCTTTCATCCCCGGCGCGACTATGCTAATTCGACTGCTCAGTTGGTGTAGCCTCTTTGTTGGCGGCGTCCATTTTTATTTTTATCCCTTTTTGTTATTTACGCACTCCGGACTGCATCTTCAGTAAATTCTTGAGAAATGCTATTTCGCGCAGAGTCTAATTTTGAAGCAGACCGGACATTGTCTCCTGCAAAGGAAAACTATGTTATTGCCGCAAACATAATGCGAATTATTCGCATCCTTGACATTTGTAGTTGGAAACTCGCATCAAGAAGAACAAAAAAGTGAGTGTGTCGAAAAGATAAGGAAGGAAAGAAAAAAATGAAATGAGTAATTTTTGTGGTTCCAATAGAATTTCTAACGTTGCAAATGATTCTATGCTGAAAGCTGCAATTGAGAAAAAACGGTTCCTTCTTTACGGTATTCATATTACTGGTTTGTGTACCAAGCGACGACTCTTACGAAGCAACTGGTGTTTGGTTACGTTTTCCATGTTCAATTGTTTAAATTTCGAGTGAGTTAAATGTATATTGCTAGAACTTAAAATAATGTATCAGTGTTCAAAAACAATAAAATGATGGTATATTAAAAGATACGATGGAACAAGTCAGGAACCGTGAAAATAAACAATATGTTGGTTTAAGAGGGAAGGTTAGAACCAACCATGTTTTCACCCCGAGTGACCATGGCATTTAATGTGGTCTGTATAGGTAACAATAATAACAATAATAGTAATAATATTAGAAGTAATAATAGTAATAGACTCCTTATCTTCAACACTTATGAAGCGCGATCTCTGGTCCCCGCTCATGACGAGGGCGGCGGTGGCCTAAGCTGACAATGCGCTCCATTTGCATGCGCTTCATTGGGTACATCTGCGCCGCGCCGCGCGCACCTGGTTTAACGACTTGGTTGCGGGGAGCGGCGCCGCGCCGTGCCGGCCCTCAGAAGACCTGCAACGTTACTTTGAGCTACTCATGGCTGTTTTTGTTCCTTTTTTTACTCATTGTCGGCTCTACCTTAACGGTATTCGTGGCTGCCGTTTAGCGGCGCCTAAGAACACTTTCAGGAGCACTGTGCGTAATCCAGCTGGGCTGGCTCCCGGTCTCCCTTCCAAGAATCTTTCGATCCATCTTGGTGAGAACCTTCGGCAAAGCTCCATAGACCCTTCTTGTTCTTTGCGTCGTTCTACGAGAAATCAGGCACAGTTCTAGTCAATGCCATTGCCGTAGATTTTAACATCGTATATCTCTTTTTGTATCATTACAAGGATAAGGTTTAAGGTGCTTCAAGGGGGACGGGGTCTCAGTATCCAGTGAGGGAGGAACAACATCACCTCCCGAGATATAGCCTTCACTACTCTCACGTGACTAATAACTTTAGCAGATGACGTGCTCGGAAACATCAAACAATCAGTCAATATGCGTGTTTATAGGGGATTTATCTGCGCACATTTTATTGTGTACTTGATTCTCTACCCTCTCGCTTTTACTACACATAGTTCAATTAAGAAGAAAGGTAGCAAGGTATTTTGTTCGCGAGATTTGATATCAAGAAATTTTCGCTTTCCGTAGTAGCTGCTACATCACTGGAATTTAGCAGTATATATGTTTATTGTGTAACTCAAAGTGTACATGGCCGGAAGCGTCGACCTTAGTAGGAAGACTGACATCCGGACGCCAGTCCAATATATCCCTTTGCCAGTCCAATCCACTACTCAACAAATTCCCTTTTGAAAAGCTGGTTTTGTACTTCATGCTAACAGAAAATTTAGAAAAGGCAGTGAGGTTGATAATATTGAGATGTCCCCTTAGGGTACATCAACAGACAATGAAAGTTTAACTAATTTGGCTCGAATTGAGCAGTTGAAATCACGGAATTGAGACAACTTCGCGGTCGGCAAAATCCGACCAGCGAATTCACATGCAGGTCCTGCTGATCTTCGCCCCAGCTTCCAAAAACTGTTTGGACTGAAACTCAAAACCTTCCTTGACTCTTGGACCCAGACTTGCACGTACAGATTGCATTTCGACAATGCCCTTTTTCCAACACAATGTTTTTGCAATATGCCCTTTTTCCTCAAACACATCTTTGTTCAGAACGCAATGCACAATTTTTTCTTCCAATTGTTCCTTCCAATTCAATTGGGGAAGAGTGTTGATAATCAGAATATGGTTAAATATAATATCGATCGTGTAGTGGTCCCTGTGCAGTTAGCAATAAATTAGAAATATTATAAACTGATGTTGCATGGTTGGTTAGCAAAGACACGTAATTTAATAAATTCAAAGCAATAGTGTGTGGAACGTAGTAGTATTTTACACACATATATTACCATTACATACATTCAACCATTGCTTTTGCGAGGTCATGAGAAGATATAAAATCACTTTCAACTATTGTTGTATTATGTGAATTATGAAGAAAAGTGCCACGAACTCCCCATTTCTCTTCGACAACAAGCGATGAGGTTAAAACGTATGGCATCCCAATCGGTTTAATAGTTATCTTAAAAGAAATGATCAGTGATACCTTTAGTTTAATTAGTATCAATTGAGAAAAGATCTGTATTATTCATGAAATTTTCATGTAATTACATCAAAGAAGAGGATTTAAAGGCTTGGTAAATTACTTAATAATGAATATAAAAGTCAAAGCCAACCTCTGAAGCCTCGATGCTGAACATCATCAGCATGCTGATTCAAAGATTCTTTCTTGGATGTGGAACATCCAAGTCCATGAAAGTCTCGCAACAAACTTAATTTTAGTCGAATATTTGGATTCAAAGCTTAAATGCTAAGACATCACAAGAAGAGATGGAGCCAGCACCTTGTTCAGCTACGTAGCTGATCAAAAATAATTGATTTTAATTGAATTGCAAGCTGAATGAGATTGGGAACAGTTTCAGATGATCAAGGTTTGATTCAAAATCATATTGGAAAAGCAAGGATTACCAAATATGATTCATATTGCATAAACTTACTAATTTTCTATTTGTGTTTAACACGTGCGCAAACACACACACACACACACACACACACATTGTATGTATAAAATTCTTGAGGCAATTGTAGAGAGGGGCAATACCGTTCTTTCTCTCAGTCAGCTGACTATCACAACTCCAAGTTCCACAACAACGAGAACAACTGAGTACCGTTTGTGCTTACAAAGGAGACCTAGGAAGTGGATCAGAGTGTGCATACATAAAAACATGATGTGGTAGGGTTTTAGACAATGGAGCTTTGCTCAAATTTCGGAAACGCTTGGATCGAATTTAATTGAGTGAAAGTCGTACATTTGTGAAGTATGATTGGTAAATTGATTCAAATGACAGAACACAATTGTTCCGACAACTGTGAACGCTGAATGATTTCAAGAGGTAAAAGATTTTAGTTGTTATAACTGAGCGTTTACGAAGTTTACGAGTTTACGTTTACGTTACGTTACGTTTACGTTTACGAATCTCTTTCTTAAAAATTACTCGCATTAACGTTCTTAGATAGAAAATAACTGTCTTTAGTATACCCAGTTATGCAACAATTTGATTATTAGTGCAAATGGCAATGCAAAAAGTGTATATTATTTTCAAAACACTTATGTGTTATAGTCCGTTATATTTTATAATTGCCCATCAAATACTTTGTTACCATGACTGTAACCATGACTGTTTGATTTAATGTTATTTGTTGTTGTCAGATGTGAAGTTGATCTCACAGGCACTACAGGCATAACAATTTTGATATAAATATATAATAGAAATTTATAATAGATATAATAAATATATTATAGATATTTTGAACAAATCATGAAAAAATGTTTGTGTTACTAGTTCATGCAATTACAGAAGAATTCTTGAATGAAATAAAAACAATAATTTTGTAAGATCGAGTGTGTGATGTAAAACGAAGTGCATAAAATTGAAATGCTTAATATGTATCTGCATAAGATTGCTCAGTGTATATCATATTCACACGTTCATGCATACACCTACATTTTATTCCAGATAACCGCTTTGCGTTGTCATAAATGTGATACGATTTTTAACAATTTTCATATTAATATCTTTCAATAATCAATGTGAAATGATTCCTAGATTTCTATCATTTGAGAAGTATACAGTTTATTATATTTTTATCTAAAAGATTCCTTAACATTCTACTGTTTATTATATTCTTATCTAAAAAATCCCTTGACATTCAATTGGAATTATAAATCAGGCCATAGTGGTGCACGATTATGCAAAAACCTTTCGGAAGCGGTTTCTCTTTGATTCTTATTATGACATCGCACAATGTGCAGGGTACCACCAAATGTAGTCGAACTTATCTAAAAATGCCAATAAAAGTGACGGAAAAGGCAGTAGAATCGAGCGCTTCTAGCAATATTGGTGACAATTCATTCACTCACGTGTAACAAAAACTTCGTTTGCGTTGCAAAAGTAAATAGGCTGCAGATATTGGCTATTATCTCTTACCATGCTCTTCGTCACAGAATCGATTAATTGCCACGGGAACACAGAAAACGGTTAATTTCAATAACTGTATTCCCTACTTAGCTAAAGAAAATGCGCAGGATGCAGTTGCACGGAAACTACATTCATATTCGAAAGGAGAGTACATGGATTTATTTCAGAATTTATTCAAATGATAAAAGAAATTGGTCGATAAACCTGATCGAGAAGCTGAGGTACATGTTGGTAGAGTACCTCGTTGTACCTCGTTGTACTCGTATGCACGTGGTAGTTAAATTTGTGTATCGATTTTAATCGTTTAATGCTATATGACAGTGCGTTGTAAAATAATGCACTCTATATGAATTTTTTGTATTGAGTTATTGGTACAGACATAAAAAAGTTTGAATACGTCGAATGTTACAGACATATGTATCGGCTTAAAATATGTTCCTACCATTAAATAAGTCATTTTTGTCATAAAACTTCTGATTAGTAAATGAAGAGGTGAGGCAATGAATCATTTAAAAATAAGCACGTTTACCCTTGAAGCCTTACAATTACTTTTTCCTCTTGTTTTCTCGTACGTCGTTACCTTATTCTGCAATGTCTTGAACACATTTCTTCTGATAAAAGAGAAATCTTCGTTCATTATTGTGTTGTTGTAAGGTTGTGCAACTCATCCTCAGTTCCTCGTTCCGAATCCCCGCTCCGTTCACGATTTATCCTCGACCTCCCCGCCATCTCCTCCCTCCATTCCGACTTCCCCCACCCCTCTTCCGCTCACCGCTGCGGGGCAGTGCTCCTCGCGCTTCACTCACAGAAACACATAAATATCCTCACGTCTCAGAGGGGTCACTTAGAAAGGAGCCATTTTATAACAAAAACGATTTCAACAATATTTTATATTTGTGTGTTTGGGATGCGGAGGGGGTGTGGCCGAGTATTTGGGAAGATAGCCGGGCAATAGGAATATATATACAGAGAGCAAGCCATTAGGTGAGGTCGCTTTGCTCGTAGGTAGCAATTATGTTGAGCCTGCTTGTGAGTTGTGTGACTGACGTCCAAACGAAATTATAGCAGGCTCTGCCAGCCCACGAATTTGCATACAAGTACTTGCCGGTCGGCGCGCGGCCGCGGCGGCGGCGGCGGCGGGCAGCGGCGGCGGGCGGCGACGGCAGAATTTGAAAACATTTGAAACGTATTTATTTTTGCTGAAATAATTATAGCATAAAAATGAAGATGTCGCGACAGTATAGGGATGAGTACCTGGGATTCAGACACTCATCTTCAGACGCATTTAAAAAGGGGTAGTTTTCAAATGCATAAATTTTGATGTAAATTGTTATGCTTCCTGTACTATGAGTGAACAACCAGACGGCTATAGAAGACGAAAATTATACGAAAAATAATAGGACGTATAACTTCTTAAGTTAAAAGAGTTTTAGAGGGACTGAGTAGGCCAGTTGATTAAGACTGCCCGGGTCCCCAAGATCGAGTATCAAATCACGTTCTTAACTTATTCATGTACTTTGCCCACTGACTCTTGCACTGCGCGTGTGTGTGTGTGTGTTTGTTGACTAGAAGGTGTAAATTGCTTCTAACCCCAAATCCGATTCTTCGATGTGCAAGTTCTGTGCCTAGTGAAGATTTGAGAGAGTTTTTTTATTGCAGGTGCCAACTGACTTCTACTAAAAAAGTCCTTAAGAAAAACGAGTTAACTAAATTCATAACTCTATCAATGAAAAAAGATAGAAGGCAACGAAGAAACCAACCTATCATCGATTTCTCAGGCTCGAAATCGTAAAAGACGGTGTGAGGGAGATGCAACATATGATATGGAAATAATGATGAACACCGGCAAAGAAAGAAGATAATGGTATTCTTGGTTGTAAATGAAAGTCAGATGTGTCAGGTATTCTGAACTACCGCTTATTCTTATCCTCTCGGCAGTTATTTCCTGCCGGCTTCTTCAAAAACCGTATACCGACCAACGAAAGGAGAAAAACTACATTATTAATTTTTAATACTCATTGTGAATGTTCATAGTGTGGATCCATGCGTCTGCCGACTCGGGCCGTGTGCGCAGTAGTGCAATGGTATACTAATCTCTGTATTTCTTGATACTTGTTTTCACTTCTATTTACCCTACAAACACACATGCAGATTCCATTCTTACTGATTGATTGTTTGATTAGTGTTTCCAGGCGTGTCAACAACTAAGGTCATTAGTCCCGAAAGTGTAGAGCATGCTTTTATCGTGGGAAGTGGCGGTGTTCTTGCCCGCTTAAGGGTGAGATCCGCCATCGACCTACACGTCGGATTACGGATTTTCTTCAATCAGGTATCTTCCCAAGCGGGATACGGTCCCAGCTGCGACAAGCTCAAAGCTCCCGTCTGGTCCCCCAACATGTGTGATGATGTAGTGCATGTGAGTGGTGTTTATTGAAAATTGCGGATCAGCGCAATTGTGTGCTACAAAGCTCCCACTGACATATCAGTTGAATTCGACCTCGCAATGTAGCTAATGTCGAAAATGGTGCTACCGATGGGACTCGAATCCTAGGACCTCCCGGTCAGAGGCAGAGCAGTCACTTCAATTGATGCATTGAACCACGTAATCCGGTATCCTTTTTTATTCCTTTGCGTGTCCACTTATAATAGAATTTCATATTCGTATTTATTTTCATTGTTCACAAACATTGTCGTTCATTCATTCATATATACATACACACTCATTGAAAATTCTATTCTCTAACGAATAATCCATTCAGAGAATCAACCTAATCATTTACTTATATAAACATCGAATACTCACATTTTACTCGTTCGCTCTCAAAGTAATCCAAACTCGCTTATGTGTCCACAACATGTCCGCCCACACGCTTCACGGTTTATCCTTCATGAACCTATTATTTAATTTTCTTTCTTTGTCTTCACTTATTTTGGTGTTTCTTTTTACAATTTTTCCGCACGGATGAATTTCTCTTCATAAACGCAACAATTGATGTAGTTGCCTTTGCTTTTAGTAGGAATTCATACATCCTGTTTTCATCCCATATTTCCATATTGTTTCTAGAATCCGTAAGCTCCTCATTATATTATTTTATTAAATACATTACTTTAAAAAAATTAAGATAGTCAATCGTTTAGTAAATATTTAAAATCCAAGCAGTAAACACACCATTTTTTTAATGTGTGACCTTGTGTTGGCAGATGTATCGAAATAATCTAATTAACGTAAAAGCAATCTTGATTATTACGTATAGTAGGTGAAATAATCTTCGCTTCTTGTGTAGTCGTTTTTGTACGGAATGACATCTTCAATGTGCAACTAGGTACCGCTGTGCTTGGGCACCGGTTTCCTGGCGTACGCACACGCGCAGGCGAACGGCCAGGCGGACAAGCGAACGCACGGGCGGGCGGGTGGGCAGGTGTGGCGAGCAGAACCGGGGAGCGAGTAGGGTGGGCGAGCAAGGCGGGCGGGCAGACGGAAGGAGGGGAGAGAATGGATGGACGGAGTGACGGACGGGTAGAAGGGCAGGACGGACCGGCAGGCGGGGCGGGTAGGAGAGGCGAGCAGGACAGGCAGGCCTGGAGGAGGCGGGTATGGCGGGTAGGCAAGGCGGGTGGGATGGTGGGCGGGGGAGGGAGGGGGGCCGGAAGGAAGGGCGGACAGAGCCGCGGGCGGCGGCGCGTGGGCGCAGCCGCGCTCACGTTGCGCTCTCCTCTAAATCACCGCGGCCGCTTCCTTCCAGAGGCGCTGCGTCCCCGTGCTCATCATCTCACTCCGCCGCCGGTGATTCATTGATGATGTCGCCGCGCGGCGCTAAGTAGCCAGTACGTCTTCCTACTTTGTGAGGATTACAGCAGGCAATGGCGAAACTCCTCCAGGGGTGCCGGGTCTCGCCGGAAATCTAAGTCTTTAATTACCCGTCATTTGCAGGCCGTTGTTTAAAAAACGCATATAATAAAATGTGATGAGGTGATGCAAAGTATTCGGGAGAAAATTAGAAATTCGGTGGATATTGACCTTTGGGGCTAAAATATTAGTTCTCGAATACTATGGGGAATGAGGATACGTATTTTTGTATCGCTTCTTAGAACTGCCTCACTTTTAAGTGATACACTACCGTTCGAGCCCCTCCACCTCACACTATCCAGTGTGAGACCATTGCCGCTTAATGGTGTATATCGCTATAATAATAATAATAATATTATTATTATTATTATATTTAATGTATTATATTCTGTGTATTTTGTAAACTTTATATGTGATGTTGCCTCTTAATTTTCACAAGTGAGGAATTCACATCCTCAGGAATTTATATTTTCACATTAATTGATTTGTTCCAATTTTATTTCAAACATAATTATATATTTTTGTTTATTGTTTTTAATAGGTATCACTTAATTTGTTTTATTCTAGCAGTAAACCCATTTTTCTAATTAGGGTATGCATTTATATAATCATTGTGCTTTTAATGGTTATGCGTGGATTTGTAGTGGAATGGTCATAGCGTGAAAATATCTGTGTGAAAGGATTCTTCGTTTATTAATTTACTGAACTTCAGTTCATAAAAAGTAAAAGGTGTGTATTTTTTTAGATATAAGCAGATTTGATGATACGTTGATGAATCATTGAAGTTTTTCGTGTTATAAAGATGTTCTACATAATTAGTGCAGAGACGTTACACTAACTTTACTACTATAGTTTCTTTAATAGTATTAAAATGTTTTAATTTCAACAAATATGTGAGTTGATTTTTTCCTTTTTTCTATTAAAATACTGCTATCCCTGTTTGAAAAAATTGACGAATTGATTTTTTATTATTAAAATGGAGGGTTTGGGGGAATAATAAAAGTTGAAGTAGATTGTAATGAAATATAATTTATTTTAAATAATTATATTTATTGTGTTAACATCATGAACTTTACTACACGTGACTAGTTCATATAAACCAGGATTCAGTTAATTAAGTCAATCCCCCCTCCCCCAATGAAACTAGTCAGTAAATCAAAGGGCCCGTGACACCCTAAACCCGGGATTTACCACTTTCCATTTGTTTGACCAAGAACATATTTGGTTTAGATATAGTATTGTGTTTCTTAATGTAGTTGATTCAAGAACAGATGTGCTTGAATAATACAATGTTGTATCATCTGGAATCGTGTTATATTGATTGTGTTGGATGTAGGGATATCAGCTGGGTAAAGATTAAATAATATAGGTGACAATTGGGAGCCCTGAGTAAATCTAGCCAATATTGGTTTGGGGTTTAAGAGATGTTTATGAATTGAAACTGAAAAAGTTATATTGCTTATGAAGCTATTGATTATGGTGGTTAGATATTTGGGTGTGTCATTGATTCTAAGTTTATACATGAAACCATAATGCCGGACTCTGCCATATGCTTGTGAAATGTCTAGAAAGGTTGATATAGTTTTAGTTGATGTAGTTTTCTTTGAAATGCTGTTTAGCTATGTTCTGTGATTCTTAATAATTGGTGGGTGATAAATAACTATTCTGTGAATCCAGTTGATGTCTGGGAATGATGTCATTTTTGTTAAAGTAGTTATTGAGTCTTTTCTGAATAATCTTCTCTATAATTTTTGATAAGGATTGTAACAGGCTTATTGGTCTATATTTTCCTATATTGGATGGATTTATTGGATGTTTTGTTTAGGTATGGGTATCAGTATAAAATGTATCAATAAAAGTGGGAAATAACATGTTCTTAATGAAAAGTGATAAATACTATTTACGTATGCGATGGCTTGGTTTGGCAGATTTTGTGGATTTTGTTATTTATTTTGTCATGTCCTGGATACTTTTTAGGAAGTGCTTTTACGTCTGTTATTTCCTGTGAGGATGTGAATCTGATTTTTCGAAGATGCATTATAATTAGGAGATATTGCTATCTGTGTGATTGTTTGGTGTTGTGAGTGAGGGGATGAGTCGTTGGGTTTAAATGTATCTGCAAAATATTTTGCTAGTGTTTCAGCTTTTTCAAAGGGAGATAATTTTTTCCATGGACTGGTGTTAAGTGGAGGAGTATTATTTTTTTTTATTCAGTATTTAATTTTTAAATTTTCATAGTGTATTGTTACTTGAGCTTAATGTTTGAATCATGGTATTGTATTGTGGCTGCTTGTGTATGAAAAGTATTTTTGGTAATATATGTTAATAAGTTCCGTTCCTTTTTAACATCAGGGCTTGTAATGCGATTCCATTACCTTTTTATTTTATTCTTTATGTGGATTAGATTTCTTATGCTTTTGGGTAGTTCATTTTTTTATTCTGTGGGTTTTTAGGTGATTTGTTTAATTTACAGTTCTGTAGTTCATTTAATATTATGTTATTGAATATTGTTATTGCCTGATCTATTTCTGGAAGGGTATTTAAGATTTTGAGTTTTGGGATGGTTGTTTTAACATTATTTTTTAATTTGTGTCAATTAATTGTGTGTGTGTGTGTGTGTGTTGAGTTGTGAAATGGATGAGTGTGTGAGTAGTGAATGTTGTGTTGCAGTTGTTACTGGTAGATGGTCTGAGTCTATTTCATGTTGAACTGTGGAAAAAAACTTTTGTTGCAAATTTGTTATACCTCTGCCTGACAGGTATGATATATGAATGATCCAATGGATAGTAGGTTGGTTCATTGGGGGTTTATTGTTTATTTATTGGGAATTTAGTTTGTTGTTTATTAATTGTAATGATTGTGTCCCAGCTGGATTATTATTTTTACATCTCCACTGTCCATGTTTTGCGATAAGATCACCTTGGATTATTGTTGGGGTGTCTAGATCAATAATACCAATGAGATTGGTATGTTAGATTTTCACATTGGCCGGCTTATATCCTACTATGAATGTAGTTTTCAGATGGTTGTTATTAATAAACTTAATTGCTTCTGTTTCAATATCAGGTGTTGGTGGTAGTATTATTTGATTACCTGATATTGTGCTCTTTAGTAGTATCATTACTCCTACTCCATTAATATTTGGTCTGTTTTGATTACTTTATAATCTGGTATGCTGAATTTTGCCCTATTTTAAATGTGTCTTTATTATACAAGCAAAGTCTATTTTAATATCTTGCATGGAATATTTCAGTTCATTGATTTTACAGATAATTGCATTTGCATTCCAATCTACTGTGGTAATCTTATTAATTTGTGTTCGTTGCATAATTATTAATAATGAATGCTGAGATGGATAATTAAATGTTAGTCATTATGGATCGGATAATTGAGTTGATTATATTGATTATGTGTGTAGCCATCGTATTGATCAGGGAGTTGAGAAACTTATTCTCGTTCGAGTGTGCATGTGAATCTAGAGTTTAGGAGTTATTATGTTGATTAATATTTTGTGCTCTGTTTTTATTGTTTATGTGTGTAAACTTTGGGATGTTTTCAGTGTTTGACAGTCTAGGACAGTTAGTTGAAAATCCATTGCTTCTATTTCTAATTTGGAGATTGTAGAGGTTAGGGTATTGGCTGATTTTCTTTATAATAGCGACATTCCACTGGTCTAATGTCTGCTCTGTGGTTTCCTTGACAGTTGTAACATTTGAATGGTTCATTTTTATTGGGGCAAGTTGCAGAATCATGTATTTTGGGACAAAAAATGCATGCTATTTTATGGTTACAATTATTTTTTGTGTGGCCAGAGTCTAAACATCTCATGCATTGAATGGGGCCTTTAGGTCTTCTTCTCTTACCAGCGTTTACAATGACATTACATTATTATTATTATTATTTCTAAATTACTTATTTCTCTATTACTTATTTCTAAAATATTTTCTGTTTTCTTTCCCATTGAATTCGGCTACAATTATTGGAATTGGATTACTGTTTTTTCGGAGTCTGATAACTTTAATGAGTGATGGATATTTTTCTTTCAATTCATCATAGATCTCCTCTTCTGTGATTGATGTGTGTAGGTTTTTCAATACAACTGAGAATTTCGTATTTGCTGGGTCTTTGTAAATATGAAATTGTCTTCCTGTGTTAATTAGATATTTCGTAATGACTCTGAAGTCAGTGACTTCCTCTGCTTGTATTTTTACTCTGTTATTTATGAATTGAAGTGTGAAGCTGGTTGTTACTTCGGTATTGATCTCCTTGCTAAAGTTCGTAATGTTAGTTATATTTGCTACATAAATTGGCGGGGTTTTTACTGATTCTGACACACTTGGTAAGATTTTATTAATGTCACTAACCCCATTTTGATTGCTGGGATTTGGTTCACTGCTCAGTCCCTCAAATCTATTTCTAATGTGATCCGTGTGCCAACTGAACTGTATATATTATCTTGTTTTGAATTCAGGTTAAACCATTTTGGGTCGTCAGACGAGATGTTAGCATCAGGAGGACGCTTTAAATTTTGCCCTGCGTCATATTGGTTTGTAGCGTTACTTTGTGGGGTGTCCAGGGTTTGCAGACTCATCGAGGTCTGCTGATTTGGTTGAGGTTCCATTGTTGTTTGGCTTGGTTGATTCCATCGATGTAACTTCATCACTGGCGGTTTCCCTTTGCTTTTTTGGTACAGCATCGATACATTTAAATCTGGGATGGGATAATCACTGTTTAGTGTTGTTAGAGCATTACTGATGAGCTGCCTAGTTGTCGGGCAGAACCCATTGTACATAATGCGTAGAACTTACTAGTGACACTCCTCAGGCCACAAGATTTACGCTGGTTCACTGTTTTTCTTCAGTCACGCGGTTCTGTTCACAACGAAATGAGCGATCCGTTCAGTTAGGCAGTCGAGCGCGGAATGTGTCTAGGCGTCTTAATTGATCCACATAACGCTGGTTTCCACAGGCCTTCATTGAGCTCTACTTCCAGACTGCCTTTTCCCTTTTCATCGGAGGCGCCTTCGCCGTTCCGCCTGCTGGAAGTCGATATATCATAAAGGTGGCGGGGCACCGTCGCCTAATTTATGCCGTGGCGTTAGCGGCTTCCCGCCGGCGGCAGCCCGCCAAAGTCAAACTCGTGAACAACGAAGTAACAAATGCAGAGGTTTTTGTCCAAATATATGAATGTCATAATGAAAACATTCCATTGCATGCCATGAATGTATTGCTTTAAAGTAAAAATGAGACCTGAGTGGTCACATTATGTGTAAAACATGAATTTATGAATTTACAAGAGATCGCTAGAACAGTAAAAAGGCCCTTAACCATCCTTGTGCCGGGAGAGGTAGGTCAGGTAACTGATGTCACTGCAGTGCCACTGACCGGAAGGTCCTAGGTTCAACTCCTGAAATGACGTCTGTGGCAATCCTAGGAGACAGGATTTTCGGCACCAGCTGATAGCTGGGTCGAATTCAGTCTCTGTATAAATGAGAATTCTAGCGGCCGGCTGCCCTGATCAGTAGTTTCGTGGTGTCTCCGATGAAAACCAGGCAAATGCTGGAGCACAAACGGGTCACTGACTGCGCGCGAACCTTCGTTCCTCTTCCTTGTCCTATCATTATCCCCTTTCTTATACACACACACTTACATGCACTACACTACTACACATGCCGTAAGATCGATCTGGAGTTTAGAGTTTGTCCCGTGTGGGGCGTTAACCCGCTGGTGGGGTATATCTGGTTGAGCCGTTAGTCCACGGTAGGTCGGCGCCGGATCTCACCATCCAACGGAGGACGATCAATGCCACATCTCGAGCAAAACACATGCACTTCACTTATGGGACTGGTGTCCTTAGCATTTGATGTCCCCGGAATCACTGATTAATAAATGAATCAATTTACCATTCTTCTAGGTTGTGAGGCCGATGGCTTCCGGCACTGAGAATGCCTTTGGGCCGTATATTGGTACCTGGTGCAGACATGCACAGCAGGCGATGGTTTCAACAGCGGTGGCTCCTTCAGCGACTGAGCGTGCGGTCATTTACGTCCAGTAGTCCCTCATTGTTTCCGTACAACGACCACAAGCAGAGTGACGCAGACCGAAATGGCGGCGACAGAGCGCGGTCAATGCACATTTGATACGTGGGCTAGGCACGTGAACACTTAAGGCATCTTTACACGTTGACAATACTGGTGGGTCATTTACGGGTTTGGCAGCACCTAGACAGCGCTGTCGCTGTGGGTTATTGGCAATAGCTGTTTACGCAGTGCTAGTAATGGCATGCAAGATGAGAGATTTTTCTCGCTGCTCTCATTTTATGACTGGCCTTTGCGACGTACTGCGGATAGTATTCGGAGCACAGTACAAATCAAGTCCACAATTTATCGAAAATGGCATCTGTGACAAGTATTTTTGCAATGACGATTGCATTCCATGATTTCAGTTATATGTGAAGATATTTTTCAGTTACTGTAAGCGAAGAGAAGGAAAGGGAAAATTAAGTGAGTTCGACAGTAGATGGAAAATAGAATGATGGGAGCAACCAAAACTATTTTAAAGGAAATTCCGTGGTGGTAGCAGATATCTGGTGGTAATCTATAATGTGGTAAAGGAAATAATCTCCACATAAGTTTTAATAATTTTTATTGATAATTTTCCAGAGTTAACTTTCGGGAAAACACTTTTCCCATCCTCAGTGGATCTCTTGCAAGGAGGAGAAATGAAAACATTAACACAAGTTGAACACAAAAAAGGGCGTGTACAGTGAATATAGTTGAAAAACAAACAAATAATATCATATAAATACAAATTAAAAAGACTAGGAATGTTCTAGAATGTTCAAGATTCTAGAATTTTAATTATATAAGGAAAATGTTTTTAATAAGTTGACTAGATAAATACATTGCAAAAAAGGGGGGAATGGGTCAAAAGAATGATTAGGGGATAGTTAATAAAATATTTAGAATGGGATTGCTTTTAATCTAGGAATGTTCATTCAAGACAGAAAAATTAGTATTTTTGAAAAGTTTTAGAATTTCCAAGTTCTCCAAAATGTTCATTTTTGTGCCTTTGTTTACTGGTTGAAGGATTTTAAAATTATAATTGGGGTCAAAGGAATGGTTAAATTGATTTAAATGATTGGCAAAGGTGGAAGTGAACGTGTACGTGAACCTCAAGACCAATTTCAAGACTTCTTCCGCAAGAAAAGCTGTGAACACTACCCAAGTAACGTGGATGAAGCATGGACTTTACAAATGGTACTCTATAAGAGATTCTCTTTCCTATTACCTTTTTATTTCTTACACCTGTCTTTCTCTATTATGCTCCCCCCTCGAGTTTCTTCGTCTTGACAGAAAAATAAGGAATATCAAATTTAATGAAAATTGCCTAAAATGACTAAGTTAAAAAACAAGTTAGACAAACTAAAAAGAAAACAACTTGACAATAAAAACGTATCTTCACACACCCCAGATTCGAACCCCAGTAATCAAACCTTCTACCCCAGAAATGAGAAGTTATCTGATGTTACTTTCAATAATGATGAAATTAAGCTGTTATCCTATGGCTTAAAGTTTGCAGCTAAACATCACCCTTCTACTAAAGAATTAACTAATTTAGCAGTGAGCACTGAAGAAGCCCTAAACATTATAATATTAATTCCAATTCTATCATTATCAATTTTTCTAAAATCCTGTCTGATGAAGTTAATAGACCTCCACCACCATCTCCCCCTTTACTTATAAAATCTACTCATAAATTAATTGAAAAAGTGAAACTCAACAACTTACTCTTAACAAAGCTGAAAAAAGCAATTCTATTGTCATTATACACAGAAATGACTACATGGATAAATTGCAAACATTTTTAGATGAAAATGAATTTACTTGCCTTGGCAAGGACCCTTCTCCATCTTTTCACCAAATGGTTAGGAACACCATATTTACCAACTCACTTATCCCACAGCATAAAAAGAAATCCCTTCAGGTCATGAATCCCCAATGTCCTAGGTTGTAGGACCATAAAGAAAATCTTCCTATTAGACCTGTGGTTAGTTTTTTCAATTCTAGTATTTCACCCCTTTGTAAATTTATGATCCCTCTTTTTAATTCTACCACTCATTTTAACCCTAGATTTAAATTCAATAATTCTTTAGACCTCATTAATAAAGTTAAAGATATTGATGTTCCCCCCAATGCAAAATTAGTTTATTTTGATGTGAAAAATTTATTTACCAGCATTCCCCCTAATGAAGTGCAAGATATTTATATTTATCATATAATGAAATCAAATCTATCACAATTAGAAAAAATAGACTTTATCAAACTACTTGACGAATGTATAACACATAATTTTTTCACTTTCAACAACAAGTTTTATTCTCAAACAGAAAGATTAGCTATGGGCTCCAACATTTCCTCTCTTTTTGTTGAACTGTTTATGGATAATTTTGAGAAAAACATATTTAGTAGCTTGAATCCTCTCCTCAAAAACATTATTTATTTTTACAGGTATGTCGATGACATTATATGTCTTTGGTCAGTAACTTCTAGGCAGTTGAGCCAAATCTTTGATTTTCTCAATTCTTTTCGCTCCAAATTCAAATTCTCGATGGAAATTGAACAGAACCATTCCCTGAATTTCCTTCAATTAACCATCACTATAATAAACTCAAGACACAATTTTAAAATATTCAGAAAATCTACTCATACTGATACAATCATACCCTCCCATTATAACCATATTCACAATCTCAAATTTGCTGTTTTCCACTCCTGGATTAACAGGTTTCTATGACTGATATAGATTTTAGTAACGAAGTCAATACCATTCTAACCATTGCATTAAATAATGGTTACGATCCCCTGACAGTAAACAAACTTATCCACCAAAAAGGTGTAAAAATTATTTTAAGTAAGGTTTTTCCTCAACATTGCCCTATAGAACCAAAGAAATTTATTTGCATCCCCTATATAGATCATGTATCTAAACGTATAGGACAATGTTTCACTAAATACAATATCTCAGTAGCCTACAAAACTCTAAACTCCATCTTTATTCCCTAGTTCCAAATCGCCTATCCCCCCATTGAAAGAAGTGGAATTTATCACCTAACGTGTAATAAATGTAATTCAGCATATGTAGGCCAAACAGTCAGAACATTTTCAGTTAGAATTAATGAGCATATTAGATGTTGGAAAAAAAAATTTTGACACTTCCACCTTTGCCAATCATTTGATCCAAGCAAGATCATTGTTGGCAAGAGGTCGACGGCCTTGGATAGTGTTATCTTGCCTTTCCATCAAAATAAACACTGCGCAAACCGATCTCATTTGATTTTTCAGCTACAAGTGAACTCACGGGTCATGGAACTAATTGGATTCTCACATTGATTTCAAATAGGGCTGGTCTATGTGGGGTTATGATTCAAATTTTCTTATGGTTGTTGACTTTATAGCTAAAACTTGTTTAACGAGATATAACCCGCTTTTCAAGAATATTCAAAAAGAAAAACGTCTTCAGCTGCTGGAAAGAGGGTAAGAAAGAGGACTCGCGGGTCATTCACGACATTGTGACGTAATTAATTTTTATATTTCGCTCTGAGATATTAATTCATATCCATCCAGCAACCATTGCATACATTATTCATTTCATCGTAATTGGAATGATTGTATTTTTATATAAGTTACTTAGCTTGCTTGCATAAGAATTTTTTTAATTTTACTTCCTTACTAGTACTACATATGCAGGCAGTATTGAGAAAGTTATGTAATTCGGTAGCGAAAAATGGCGATTTTTTCACTGAAAACTCTTGTCGCCGATATCGAAATATTTAGTAAATATTTTTCTCATATGTACTAAATGATTTTAACTAACACGTTGTGTAGTCAAAATGCACGTTTTGTGGGTCGTTGATGAAAAATTGGTTTAGGACAAATGTGTGTCAGTCTGTCTGTGAACAACGCTAGCGGCTGTGTACACAGGATTTTCATCATCAATCTTGGTGACGTCCCTTGAATTTGAAACTGCTGGTTTAATTTTTTGGGGGGTACTTTACATGAATAATCATGGGCCTTCTCATTTTTCTCAAAAATGGGTCACTTTTTTTATTTATACACCATTACTCATGCATATGTTTGTTACGCGATTACTCGCATATTAGATTTTATCTAACAGCTGTTTGTGTTGTATTTATTGCTTTGTTATTAACCTAATCCGTACATTAATATACTGATATATTTTTATTGAGTTCTATATATAACTTGTAAAGATGTAATAATGCGAGAAGATGACATGCAGGCTCACAATTTTTGTTTATAATAAGCACTCAAAAGAAAATCACAGTTATGAACTGAACTATTATAAAACAAATTTAATTAAGGGAGGTAAATCATATACTACAATCCAATGAAATAAACGAAATAATTTCACTTAATTTAGTTATTGCGAGTTCTTCACTCTATAAGATAGAACACACAAAGAAATACCAATATTTCTTATAAATATGTTCGCGGGCAATCGCGTGAATTTCATGTATATGTAGATTCCTATCGATCTAGTTCTACATTAATATACACAACAATATTAACAATTGTAACATTAGTAAATAATACTTTGCAACAATCTAGAATAATTTTCAAATCTCTGCTATTATGTTTCATACCTACCGATTATGTTACAATATTTTATCGTGTCGCCTTAGTTGGAGGTATTCTGAATTAAAAGTGGGTTGATCCATCTTTGCCATGTGAGTCTCATTGAGATGCAGCTCCTAGAAAGCTCTCGGAATTATCACTATCATCCGACTGCTCTGTTTCGGTATCAGGATTCTCATGTTCGGGTTCAGTATCTGTGTCAAAATTCACATAACCAACTGAAACATTTTGGTCATCCTCGTCTTCCAACGTCAATATATTGTCTTTTGACATAACATTTTTCTCTAAAAAGAAAACAAAACTAATATGTCAGTAACAGGAAGCACAGGGAATAGCTAGATGACAATATTCTTGCTAAATGCCTAAATCTATGAATTTTACCTTTGATATCAGAAATAAAAATCACGATCAAATTGAGGCCCTACGCTTTCCTGACCTTCATGCGAGAAATTAAGTCACAAAAAAGAATGAATAATTAAGAGGATAGTGGATGTGATAATCGTAACGAAATATAAGGCGTTTGCTTCAGCTTGAGAAAATATCTAACAGATTCACCGCAATGATCCGCGCCTTCTCAGATGGTTTCCTTTCGCAGAACTGATAAGAAAAAGACAAAAGGATGTAGAGTTCAAGCTGGTGCATTGCTCAAGCGTTATCTCCGTATGGTGAAAAATGTCAATGCTATATAAATAAATCACGAATTGTTAGATTTTTTCTAACAGAGAGTAATGTCGGGTTAAACTTGTCCTAGGATACCGTGAAGGACGCTCAAACATATTGGGTAGGTCTCATATTCGTTGAAATATCTGAATTTCCGAAAATTGCAAAAGTTCAAAAAGTTTTCGGCGTCATCCTACAACTATAATATTGAAGACAGATTTTCCCCGTGAATGACATCCACTGTTGCATCACCGAACACATTTTTCAACATTTCATGAATGAGATTGGGCATTTCAGTTTCTGCATTCAATAATTAAATCAAACAAAGTTGTCTTACACGAACATCGATGTCGGCCATTTTTTAAGCGACTGCTGTGCTGCCTCTTGACGCTACTACTACAGTGGATTGAAGAAGAAGCTTTGAGGAATAGTGCCAAATTCAATTTTTTCAGTTTACTGATTTTATTAAAGTACAAAAAATAGGAGGTATTACTTTCTGAATGACCTACGTATATGAATTTCTGTTACAATCACCCATGATTGTTGGGCAACATCGTGGCAGATGTTAGGCACGAAAATGAAATTTCTTCCTCTGCGTTAGAACGTACATAACCTGTCGAACATCTGGACGTTGAGCTTTGCCTAACACTCAGAGGGAAATATCGCATGTGTAACTTCGTTACATGACTCTTCTAAATACATATTCATTGACAAATATGTTAGTTTTTTGACCCCTTTACAAACTCCGCAAGTTTGGAACATTTGTTCTTAGACACCTGTTTATGTACACATACATACATAATTACATTTAATTGTAAATAAAACAATAGTTCTCTACATACCGAGAATATTGAAAAGCTGCTGTTACTTGACGCAACAGGTGAATAGCAAATATTGAATTCCGAAAGATATCTTTCTTGGGGCCGTGCTGGGCGGCGTCGGCGTGGCGGCGTCAGCTGCGTTGCAAGCAGTGACACTCTTGAGTTTGAGAATATACTCGGTACTCTACATATGAGAATAGACAGAGTAGAACAAACCTTTCCAGTCAAATGCCTATTTCAGTAAAAATTGCAACTTACCTTTTGCTTTTGGAAGTTTCTGTGCATTTAAAAAAACTCTCACAAGACCGTAAGCTGCATAGTTTTGTATTTCTGCCGCTTAGGAAATTAGTAGCATAGTCTAGTTACCAGGGCCAATAGGAATTTTTTCCATCAGCATCAAAGGAATAGTTCTGCGTACATATCAACGAGCTGAGTGGAGTCACTGTGTTTCGCCAACAACTGTATGAGACCGAGGTGGCTTCACGATCTTATAGATCGCTGCTTTATAAGCGTGATGCTTTATAACCATGCATACGTAAGCGTACACTCAGTATGTGGTACTAACGCAAGGCAATGTTGTAACAAGAATTAAGTTTGGCCTTGACATCTGTGACATTGAATGAATGACTTTCGAACCCTCCTGTTCTCAAAAAATTATAGAAAAGTCCTATAACAACTCTGTCCGAGTCACGTTTGTTCGTTTACAAGCATTGGAATGAAATTGCTTGGAGTGCGCGTGTTGTTTGGAGAATTCGCCTCGCGCGTGCCTCACGCAGTCATGTGGAGAGGGGTTTAGAATGACAAGCTCAGGTCCAACGGTCGATGTGTTTGCCTTAGACTACTCCAAACATTTTGTTTTGCGTCTAGTTTTGCACGAATAATAACGGATTCAGTGCATGGGATTCGGGCATACGACTTCCTTTGGGAATAAAGCAGCTTGCAATTGAAGCCGACTTCTCACAATGGGAGGGAATCTTATTCAACATGACCGAACGTTTTCTACTGAGTGATTGGTATGTACTTTTGAGTGCATGCCTATTTCTATCGGTTCAAGCGCTAGGGTAATCATGTTGAAAGTTATTTCTGATATTAGGACTCTTGGATTATGTGGTGGCATGCATTTGGATGACGTGTGTTAAGATTAGTGTGGATTACACAGCTTTCACTATTTTCTTCTAGCAAACGAAAATTAACATGAAATTTACCATAGGTTATTAAAGAACGATATTATACTTTGGGTTCCCTCCTTCATTACATTTAAAACGTCTTATTATATATATATATATATATATATATATATATAAGACAATTGTTTATGTAGGTTACTGATTAGCTAAATTTGTTTCCGTGTAAACTGAGTTTTATTCCTTTTTATGAACCATCATTTACAAAGACTATTAACATTATCATTTACAAATACTATTTGACATAAACAAATTGTAAACTTACCCGTAAACAGAGAAACGACGATTAAAGCTAACTAACCGCTTCTCTGTTTACACCACTTACTTTAATAACTTAAATTTCAATATTTTTCAACAATCGTCCCACTCATTCCCTCTGGCGGTCCTTAGTTTCAACCACGCGCAACCACTCTTAACCACGCGCCAAGGGTGGGAAGCACGACATGTTCAGAATAAAGAAAATATATTTCCTTTACACACACACACACACACACACACACACACACACACACATATATATATATATATATATATATATATATCATCAATGACTATCATATTATATACATATATATTCTAACCGCCTTACCTACACCACACAACTTGTACCTTCTGCACACACAGCCGCATGCACTGTAAGCAGGTCGTTAAGATATTATGCTCGTGAAGCGAGCTTAGAATCTCAGGAAGCAGGATCTTTGGGGTACGAGAAAGGTCTGAACCCTTGACACAATAAAAGTCACACAAATCACACATAAACGAGCATATAATTCACCCAAAATTCTGGCATGAGTTGATGACAACGGAAAACAAATCAAAACCAAAATCACACTTTTCAAAAATATTCAAATAAACACAAAAGAAATTTTTACAGCCTATTTAATGAAATGATCTCTTAATTTTCTTCAGAACTAATTTTCTGAAACAATTTCTCTAACCAGTACTGGGAATTCCCTTTGAAAATTCAATACGCCTAAATTAAATCACACTAGTTACAATTGCACGTGAAATTAAACTTAATTTACAATCTCTTGCCTTTCTTTAAAAATATAACATACAATGAATAATATGTGGGCAAGTGCACTACTCTCAATTTTATCTGCTAATAACAGAATAATGAGTGATCCAATATAATGGTTAAAGGCAATTAATTACGCATCCAAATCTCCCACTGCAAAGCTGCAAATTATTAACACCCGTGTCCTCAATTTTCTAACACTTCTGAATCTAGTCTTTCCCTGCCGACGTGAACTTGACCTAATTTCGTAGTTCTACAGGTTACCTCGAAACTGTCCACTTTTCAACCTTGAAGTCGCGTGCTGGGTTCCGCACCGCGTTGCTCGATTCCGAAGTTCTGCGTTGCCTGCGCTGTCCTCTTGCGTTTTCTTCTACCTTCCTGAACGGCGTCTTCTCCCGGTCGACTCGCGTATTCTTCCGTCTCCACTAATCGGTTTCTTCTCCTCCCACGGCTGCTACCGCCTTCGATTACGCCCAATTTGTAGAAAATGTCCCTTGCACTTCACTGACTGCTAGTGCAAGTACTTCGCTCGTTCCTAACTTTTATTCTGTTAATCAAGAACTTTCCGAGCTTTCCTGACAACGGGCAACTTTTCACTTCCCGTACTCGTTAATAAAAGAATACTTTACTATTCCTCACTACTGCGCGGACGACTAACTAGACGTCTTTGCAACGCCGGAAACTCCTATCTAAAAAGTCGTTACGGCGGCGAATACTATCTAACCTGACGAGCGTTGACGAAAATCTGCTTACTTGGCGAGCGGTGATTACCAGGAGAGCTGCTTCTTCGGCGAACGCTGATAGGAAAAAGAGGGCTTCCGCTTGTGCGCTCGCCTATTTATTGGCGTTGCCTGGGGAAATTCTCGGTAGCGGGGGGGATGATTTCTCCTCCTTCAACCCTTCACCAGTAAGAACGCTGCTTGATAGTTCGTGGTGACTAGTACGAGCAACGGACACCAGGCTGCGCGTTTTGCTACTCTAGTTTTTGGCTGCTCTTCTCGCTGCCTGTGAGCGTTCATGCCGATGAAACGGTGGTGTTATGGGGTTGTATAATCCCATATCGCCACAATATATATATATATATATATATATATATATATATATATATATATATATATATTGTAAACGAGCACGGGGGAGGGCGCCAGGTTCAGCTCCTGAAATATGACTGGATGGAAGTGTTGGGAGGTCATGAATTATAGCACAGAGTCATTTATAACAAATAATAGTTTATTCCTGGCACCATGAGCTGCCAGGGAAGTTACAGGTCGCAAAGGGCGACGCAAGTTTCTTACTAACTCTACTCTGTGAGCTCATTTTCCCTAATTACTAATAGGCTAATTCCCTTAAGGCTAACATATTAGGCTTAATCTCTAATGAAACATGCAATTCACCATTTATGATCTGCAGGGCCTGAGCGCGGCCACTATCAATTTCTCGCCGTAAAATTGTCCTGCGAGGCAGCTCCACCTCGTAGCTTTCACCATTGGCTGTGCTGTCTCCACGAGCGGGCCGGGCGGCAGCCTCGGAGGCAGGGGCGGCGAGCGGTCCCAGGTCACCGACCTTCCGCGACGCGTCGCTCCCCAGCTGACTGCGGGGGCGGTGGCGGTCCCTTCTCAGCTGGTAGCAGGCACCCTCAGGTTGCCGACTCGAGCTGGCTCAGTCGGTCGAGGGGCCACGGGCGCTGGCGTAATACGATGTGGGCTATCAATGGGCCCGGCGTAAACGCGGCAAAGGCCGACGGGCCGATGCGGAAATAGCGCGGGATCCAGTGATCTCCCGCCCGAGTTTCCTCCGCGACAAGTCCACTAGTCGCGTTCGAACTAAATAGACTGGGAAAGTCTTTCCCAACTCGCGTCCCGATCGTAAGTAAAGTAAGTTAAGAAGCAAGTGAGTAAGTAACCAAGTAACCAATTAACCCGTTTTCCTCTGTGCATCACGTTTTTGAAGAACTCCCTTTCCCCTTCCCAAAATGTTTCTAACTCTGTAAGTTTACACCTTCCCTCATAGCGAAGCTTCCCATTGGCTGAGGGTAACTGCGTTTCAGAATTCTACTCTACCAATCATGTGGCAATTTTCTTGTACTTTTCCATAGATCGCTCTCTGTCTAACGCCGGCTTCTCTTCTCTCGCTCGCATCCCTTTGTCAATGGTTCCAGAAGCTTTTCGCAGCTGTCTGGACACGTGTTCATGCAGGAGCGCATTTACAAGGGCCCTAAACGGTCGGCATGGGCTAATCGGCAGCCTGCTGTGTTTAATTTGTAAATAGCCCCTGTGGGGATTCGGGTGCCTTACCCAAGGCGTGTGCCAACGAGTGCGGGGGCGGGCATTGTTCGAAAGGGGGGTCGGTTGACGGCTGAGAAAGGTCTCGTTCACGACGCGTTGTAAATGTGTCTTCCTCTTAATCGACACCCGAGCCAACCCCTTCGGGATTCCGCGTTCCTCCCCGGGTGGCGGCGGAGAAAGGGGGCGCGAGGGTGTGTATTGTCCGAGAGGGTTTCGGCCAGGGGGCCAGTATGTATTTTTATGAGGGGGCAATAAACGGGTCCGCCTCTGAAAGGAACCGGAGTGCGGTCGGGACAAGCCCTGCTGCGTGTCAAAAGAGCCTTCGCGACAAAGGCAGTGTCTCTCGACCCACTTCTGCCGCGACGGAGGCTATCATGAGATGTAAAAATTATGTTATTATTGGCGACGCCACAATAAAATTATTCTAATTAATTGGTGACGCCACAATATATATATAATATGATAGTCATCAGCAATGTCCCTTAATTATTCCAAGAAAATAATAAGGTATGATGTACTCGTTGTTGGAGAAAGTTTAGTGCAAACGGTTTCCCTTCAAAATTTTCATTTCGGAAAAGTCACGCGCTGGGCACACGCTCAAATACTTTGCACTGCATTTCATAAGGCGATGCAGTGGCGATGGGTGGAGCGATTGAGGAGGGGTGGCATGAATTGCACCATTTTCACCATCCAAGTCTCAGAGGTGTCACGGGCCGCCGCAATGAGATTATTCTCGTGTACCTAGCGCACCCAGAAATAGCAAAGAGACATAGACGTTTCGAAAACGAACATTTCAGATTGGAAATTATTTGTAGCAAAGTAGTGCAAATTAACGGTTTGTGAGTTACTAAATTTGTGTTGATACAATAAAGGTACGCCTTGGATATGGTGAAATTGATTGGTTGATTCGTTGGTTGGTTGACTGATCAGTGTTTTCGAGAACGTCAACTGCAAAGGTTATTGGTATTGAAAGTGTAGTGCAGTTTTTATTGCGGGAGAAGGAGGTGATCTTTCCTCGGTGGATAACGAGATCCAGCGCTGACCTACCCGTCGGCTAGCAGTTTTCCCACAACATGTATCTCCCAACAGCCGGGCACCGCCCCTGCGGAGAGTGGCTCTAAGTTCCTGACTGGTAAATTCTTGGCTATCCGGGAGACGCCGCGTTGTTGGCTGAGAGGCCTGCCCTGAAACGTCGGCCTCTCAGCCAACGAAGCGGCGTCTCCCGGATAGCCAAGAATTTATGAATTCGAGCCGCGGAAGCTTACGTGTGCTTCCTGACTGGTCTCCCGATATGTGAGCAGTGCGGGTACGTATGTTAAGTAAGAGGTGAGGATAGGAAAAGGAAGAGGAAGGAATGATGGCGCGATTCTTGGTCTGTTTGTTAGAGTACCGCTGCGGCATTCACCTAGTGTTCAGAGAAATCACGGAAAACTACCGACCAGAGCAGCCGACCGCTAGAATTCTCCTGCAGACAGCGGCTTGTGTCAAAAATCCTTCCACCATCGCGGAGGTCAGAGGCATGGCAGAGACATGCCCGAAGACACCTACGGTGAAATCCAAAACGGTATTTGTACTTTGTAAGATGGCGAAACCGAGTACCGTCGGGGGCGCGGCGACCCAGCAGCCTGTTGGCCGACGCGCTGGCCCGCGCGTCACCTCTTCGGGTCGTCCGCTCTGTCGTCGGCGGCGGTGGCGGGCTGTTTTATAGTGTCACGCTCGCGGTCATGCTAACAAGGCAGGGACACGGTGCCACATGGGCCGCGATGCGCCCGCCGCACCCGACAAATGGGACTCTAGGGCGCTGGGCACGCGGCAGGCCGGCCCTTACTTGTCTTAATGGGGCCTGTTACAAGAGGCGACACACTTTCGCCTTTTGTTTTGTTTTTCTTCTCCCGAGGATGCTCCTCCTCTTGCTTCGCTCCGCGCTCGACGCGACGCGACGCGATGCGACGCGATGCGATGCGACGCGATGCGATGCGACGCGATGCGATGCGACGGCCGGCACGAAGCCGGCACGAAGCGCGCAGGTCAACATGGGTGTCTCTGTATTAGGGACGGAACGCGACAAAAAACACGGGCCGGTTGTTCGCGGTCGCGAAGCCAAGGGGCGACGGCGTGAGGCGGAGCGGCGGTGTGGACGGTGCAGGGGGCGGTGGGAGTAGTGGTTGCGGTGGAGGTCTCGCGCCGGGAGCAGGGGGGAAAGGGCGCGCAGGAGGCGCGGGCGGGGACCGGCGGGCGAGGAGGTGCGGATGGCGCGGCGCGGGGGGATACGCCGGAGAAGGCGATGGGTGTTGGTGACTGTGGTAGTGGCGTTGTCAGAGCAGAGCACGGCTCGGGGACAGAGGAAGGGGTCAAGGCGGAGGAGCGGGAGCTTGTCCAGGCTGTCGTTTGACAGAGGCCCCGCCCAGATCCCACCCACATCCGACACTTGTGGCTGGTGCCGCGGGCCCCCGACCGCAGCTCCGCCCTCGGTCCCCCCCCACCCCTGTGAACTGTCTGTCGGGACTCCGGTCCTCGAGTCCTCTTCCTCCATGGCGCTCGTTCGACCACTTCTCAGTTAGTAGGCGTGCACGAGCCCTGCTCTCGTGCCACATTGTGCCTCCTAGAACTAGGGATGCGACATCAACAATAGAACATCAGTGTTTCTAAACATCGAAGCTCAAAATTAAATCATCGATGTTAATAAAACATGGTCCGCAAACTAACGAGGTTATTAAACATCGATGTTTTTAAACTGGATTAACCGAGTTAACGTGGCGGGTATTTAATTGGAAAGGCGCATCTTTCATTAGCTTTTAATTGATAATTAACTGACAAAGTCAAAAAATTACCAGTACAATTTACAAAACGTCGATTACCTCACTCAACAATTCGAAAATAATATAGATTAATTTATTGATGAAAACACTATTTTATTTATTTTTCAGGCTTATTCACTTTGTTCTTACGAATATTGAACTTACGGATACCTGAAAATTATTATGGAATATTGTAATCGTGGTACGGTTTTCATTTTAAATTCTTCAACCCGGTGAAAAGACCAAACATCACATCGATGTTAAAAAATTGGCTTAAAAATATCGATGTTAAATACATCGATGATTTTATAAAAATATCGACGTTTTGAAAACATGGATATCGATGTTGCATTCCTAAGACGTACTAAGTCGTAAATCGTACGTGTTATACAAGCGACTACTGCTCCCTTCACTTATGCATTGCCTGGAAATATGTAAAAAAGTGAAATATGTGTTTCAGGAAGTCTAGATTACTTTTTGACAAGCAATCAAAAAAAAGTATCCGGAGAACGAAACATTTTTACCATTCGCTTTCCATGATGCAGCTTCCACTTAATTATATTTTCTCCAATTACTTAAAAAATATTAGCTGAAAATTGCGTGTATGACCATAAGCTAGACACAACCTAATGTTTTAATTTTTTGTTCGTTCAGTTTAATTCCAATCGAACAAAATATCGGGATCATTCTTATCTCAAAAATGTTACAAATTGATGTATCTCTTAAAAATATACCATGATATCACACGTATACGATTAATATTAATTATATCATTTGACATAACAATGAAACCCAGATTTCATGCCGACTGGCGGCTAGCACAGCTTGTTTCTCACATGCAAAAGTGAACACAAACTGAGCTTTTTCCATTTTCCTGAGAGACGAATTCCTCTCCGAGAGCGACACCATGCGCCTAACTCCGCCTGCTTCCTCCCACCGGTGCAGCCCATTGAGATGTTAATGGGTGCCTGCCGCCACTCGAAATATTTATCTCGGCTGCGCGGCGGAGGCGGCCCCTTGGTGTCGCCGGGACCTCACGCCGGCGCGCTGACGTCACGCCGCGGGTCAGGCTAGGGTTCTCGAGTGAGAGTAACAGCGCGAGAGACGGAGACTTGTGCTCCTTCGCCGGGTGCAGGGGGCGTTCACCAAACCTGCTTGCCGAGCAACCAGCGGGCCAGTGCCAGATGAGCAAGGGTTCAGAATAAAAAACATGGATATCAACAGACCTTCTTCGTCTTCTTCTTCTTCTTCTTCTTCTTCTTCTTCTTCTTCTTCTTCTTCTTCTTCTTCTTTTATTATTATTATTATTATTATTATTATTAGAATATTATTATTAGAATAAGCCTTCATTATCTCTCCTGGTACACAAACTTGCAAATCGGGGATTGCAAGTTTGTGTACCGTTGACATCGTAATATTCGTCACGAGATTTGGTATTCCTCAGTCTAGAAATGTTTTCCTTATCAAAAAAAGAAAATATGTTTAAGCATTTACCTTCCGGAGAGACTGCTCAAGTAAGTGTGCCTTATGACGTGACTTTTTTACATTCTCGCTGTTCATCGTAAGAACAGAAAATATAATCGTGCGCCGGAAAACGACACATTTTAGTAGAAAAAGTCTTATTGTGGAGCCCTGCTAATAAAAAAACTGGATAAATCTTGGCATTGGATAAAAACTGGGCAAATTCAATATAGGCTGTAATAATTTATTTCTCAAACACGTTGTTTTGTCAGAATTAAAGTTTTCTTGCTTCTTGATACCGAACGTTTGATTGACGTCTGTCTGTCGGACAGACTATGGTCTATACTAGCGCAAAATCCTGTAAGCCGATTTTCATCAAAATTCCATCGACTTGAAGGAACTGAAGGCTTTTTGGATTTTAAACGGAAATTTTAATTTTTGGGGGTACTTTCATTAAGTTTTAACATTTTTAAAATTTTCTCAAAAAGTCTCCAATTTGTTTCCTCCTGTTTGGGTTACACTTTGTCCTCAGATAGCTTAAGGAAGCTTAAAAGATTGACACAGATCTCATTTTCGTTGAGGACCCTGATTTTTGCAAGTGTAAAATTTTTGTTTTTTTGTGGTGTGTTCGTACAACAATAATACTAAAGATAGATTTTATTTTTAATAAAATATGTTCAAATACATATATTGAAATAAGGTAAAGTACAAATCTTCGAACATTTGAGTAGCTTCCGCTTAATTTTATGTGAAATATATGCAATTTATAAATCTTTTATAACAATTACTTTCTGAGAAATGGCTCCAATTTTTCTCCTCTTATACATGAAAGCGCGGTAAGGAAAATTGTACTGGTCGCATTTTCAGCGAACTCTTTGTATTCACGAAAAGTACAAAAAGTTGCAAAAAATTAACATTCCAAAAGTGCATTATTTAATATTCAGTTGTTTTCTTAAACAAAATAATTTCTACAAAATTAGATCTTTAGAAAAGGTGTTCAATGTATTGAAAGAACGAGTAGTTGTCGCGTAATTTCAGCTTGATGTAAATGAAAATTATAAAAAAATCATTTTCTCAAAAGCCTCTTCAATTTTTTTCTTGTATAGACATTTAAAAGAACAGAACACGTCTTATTATCGGTCAACACGTCTAATTTTCGGTCGTCTAATTATCGGAAATTTCAGAAGTTTGAAATAATTGGAGAAAAAAAGTATTATTGTAGCACCACTAGTTCATTTATAGAAACACTAGTGTATACTAATTAGCCCGGAATTAGGGGCTAAGGGCCCTCGCCCCCTCGCGCGCTTATCGGAGCTTCATCGTCCGCGGTAATCCCCGGCTTATTCCCGCGCTGTGTATTGTTCCTTGGAATGCCCTTCCTGCCCTCCCCGCACTGCCTCGCCACATGCTCCCTCCCCCTGCACGCTCGGCGTTTCCCCGCCCCTCCTTGCCCCGTGCTCCCATTATGTCTCCTTTCCGAAAGGCCGCTGCCGCCACCTCCATCGCCCGCGGCTGCTTCGCCTACCCTCCCTCTCTCTCTCTCTCCACCGCCCGCGCACCTTTTAACCTGTTAACCCGCCAAGTGCGCGGGCGGAAGGGGAGCGGGAGGGGAAGGGAGTGGGTAGGGTAATTCACTGAGTTATCTGGGCGAGACAACGGGCGCGATTCTTCGGCGCGTTCTTTGTCCGCGCGCCGCCCCCGCTCCGTGGGAGGGGAAGGAAGGGGAGGGCGTCGCGCAGGCGAGTTACGGGCCCCGCTCCGGCGCCCAAGGGACCCCGTGCCCGGAGTAATATGCCCAGCGCACAGCGCACAACGCCTACTACCCAGCTCACAGCGCACAAGGTACAGCCTAGCGCCCAGCACACAGCACACCGCACATATCGCCCGGTGTCCAGGGCTCAGCGCCTAGTACAAATGCACATCACACAGCGCACATCAAAGAGCGCATAGCGCACGGCGCACGACGCACGGCGCATGGCACACAGCGAACAGCATCCAGCACACAGCACACAGCGCCGGAGGTCCACACGCACGGCAATGTCCACTGCCTTCCTGGAATTATCGACCACTCACAGTTCATGGTTTGTCGGAAGAGCGAAGAACTTTTAAATGCATAACATTTATGTTCACTGTATCTCGTAGATAGTATGTAGAATAGTATGCAGATTTAATTAGAATTCAATATGTAGCGCCAAGAAATGAATTAATGCACTCTATAGCCTTTTCTTAGTTGATTGAAAGAATATTTTGATTGTCGCACTGTACACATACTTATAAATAGGGAGGAGTGGATGCTCAGCAATATTTGTGCATTTATATAGCTGTGCATTTTTATAGTCAAGTTCAGAATGCTTTCAGAGGCATACTGTTATGTTCGTAATGTTGTTCGTTGGTAAACACGATTAAAAAGTGTGCTAGAGGCATCAATTTTACTGTTGCTGCATTTACTGGAAGTAGAGGGGAAATCTTCATTATAATCCTTATTCAAAGATTCATTTTTCTTACCGAGTCTCATAACACCGGTCCGTATTCCACAAATTTTTGATAAACTTTAACAGTTCGTTCTAGTCTAAGTAGTCATCGGGTAGGTTAATCATTTCTGTAGTGTAAATAGTACCATCTAGCAACTGATAATTTTATTGTGTTTATATAGACATCAGTGAGGAGACAAACCTTGTAACTCTGTAAGAAAATGTAAACTAAAATAATTATCCTATTCAACCTGGAAAGTATCATTATTTTAAGAATTTGAATTGATTTGTCCCTTTTTTCACAAATTTATCACTTTGTTTTCTCCATTGAAAATTAATTTTTATTATTCTATGGAGTAATTCTGGTTTACATTTCTTACCTGAGTGATCTGTCATGGCTGATTCTTCTCCAATGATCTATGTATTTCACGGAATAGTTCAACATTTAAGGGTTTCAGTCCCGATCACACTCTTTGCTGTAATCATTACTCTTGTGACAACTTGTTTCTTGTGTCTATTTAGATAATTTATTAACTTGCGCTAGCTTATGAAAAGTACCGTCAAGCTACGGCAAACATAATTTTTCACTGAACAGAACACATTTATAAGAGTTTAGATATATGTTACAGTGCAGAATTGTTTGTTTTAGTAGAAGGTTAATTGTACCATCTCGGCCAGCTTTCTTTTTGAAGCAGTTTCCCTTGAACAAGTACTGAGATGGTCATTTGTTTTGCTTCTGAGCAACATTCGTGTCTTCTCGACCAGACACAGTTTCAAGGCGATACTTCTGTAACGTGACATAACGTAACGTAAGACTTTGCACATACACGCGGGCTCTCAACTCTATGCGTATTCACTACGTACTTTCAATCTGTGTAACATTTAAGAGAATCTATCGAGGATGGTAGCTTATACGATAAACGTGACGATAATGAACGACTTATACCGGCAGGGAGTGTTCGATTCATTAAACCAGTCGGTTAAACAAACAAATAATTTGAGGAGCCAATTGGAGGAGCAATATTGAGAATTAATCGACAGCTGTATACTACTCTGCCTCCTCAGTTCAGGACTTCCAATAACGTAACATCTTACCAGAATAACGATGTGCAGCTGTGAAACGTTAAGGGCCCCTGTACACTAGCGTTGCGTTGACGCGCGTTCTGCAAAACTTGTCCTTGAATAAAACTGTATTTTACGCGAAACGACACACGAGCGCTTTGGCCGCTAAGATACATTGTTAATCGACGATGCGCATTACTTAGCGTGCGCCAAACGTGCGTCAACGTGACTCTCGTGTGACATAGGTCTAATTGCTCACGCGTGAGTGTTATCGGTTTACGTTTTGTAGTTGCCCGCTCTGCGAAGCCCATTGTTGTCGAGCGGGGCCTGAGGGACCCGCGAGTGCCTGGCCTCCGCCTTGAGGCCGGATGGGTCCGCGGCGCGGCGTGGGCGCGCGGCGCCCTACCTGAAAATTCCTCCGACAGAGGGAGGGGCGGTCCGTCCCCCGCCGCCGCTGCTGTCTCCCCGGCGCGAGCGAGCGGGCGAGACAGAGAGAGGGAGAGAGAGAGAGAGGGAGAGAGAGAGAGAGAGGGAAAGAGAGAGAAAGAGACGGAGAGTCGAAATGCAAATGGATGAGACTCGCCCGGGCCGAGAGCATGAGCCTAACGGTCAAAATATGTATTTATACGCCAACGAATCAAGCAGGCGAGCGGCGCGCGACGGCGGCGGCAGACGAGCAGAAGAGGAGCACAAGAGAGCGAAGGAGCCGGAGCTAGAGCAGCGGCTGCGGCTTCTTCACCTGCCCCACCTCTCCTTCCCTCCCTCCCCCCTTCCTCCGCACGATTTCTTTATTTCAAGTTTCACATAGTCACGAGAACACTAGGTTCCGACGTGGTGTGTTACTACCTATTGACTCAACTCGTATCTTTGAGACGTCATGCTGATTATACTGTACCTATCCCTGTAATTACACGAGGTAGTAGAAGTTTGACGGAAATATAAAGTTATAATATTTTAAAATATTTTAAATTAGAAAAGCTAAAATTGTGTCATACTTCTGGCACCACTCTCATTTACATTGTCAAAAATATTCTAACAACTGCAATTACTTATTATTTGTTCATTTATTTCCAGTTTCGCTTGAACTTCTCTATTTCAAGTTGTCCGTGAATACGCATTCGCGATAACACTATACCTGGCTCCGACGCGCCGGAGCGTGGTATGTTATGTCGCAACCGAACACTTGTATCTTTCAGACATGGTGATTGTACTGTATCCCTACTGTGAATTGTACTGTGGTTCCCTGAAATTACACAAGATGGTAGTAGTTTGACAGAAATAAGAAATTATAAAATTTTAAAATCAATTAAAATTGGAAGTGCTAAATTTGTGTCATACTTTTGGCACCACTCTCATTTACAGCGTCAAAAACCTGCAATTCTGCATATTTGTTCAACAGGGCATCTTTGAACTGAAGACATTGCATTAAGTGCCCCTCGCAGAGTTTTCGCTCGCATAAAATTTGATAATATGGGAAGGCTAGAATGAGAGACTGATGTAGGCTGTGTAAGTGCATGGACAAATAAAAGGCAAATTCCAAAAAATGGGTCACTTTAGAGTGTGTTTTTGTATGGTCTACGTTTTTCTACCAGTTCGTCCAAGCTTTACAGCGTAGTGATGTGTATTTTAATAATTTCAAGGCGGTCACAGAACGACCGATTCTTTGAATATATTTTTGAACGTACTAAATGGAATTATTCAACAGTAGTGAGGTTTTTCATTTTATCGCAAATCCATCTCACTTGAAAGTACACAATTGTAATCTTTACAAGTGCTATTTGTGAAGAAATGTTAATGCAAAGGATAGTTTGTTGAGTAAGCCCCACAATCTGTGACCAGATTTTTAACACAAGGTTTTAGTGGTATAATGCGTTAATTAGGAAGACAAAATCATAATTTCACAAAACATATTAAATTAAAAATATATTTTCACGTTAACTTGCAATGGCCGGAGTCTTCGAAGGAAATTATGACGCTCTCAACCAGAATAGTAATCAACGGGATTAAGAAATCTGGTTAATAAAATTATCTTTTCGTGTACTTTTTTCTCTCGGCATATAGGTATTAGATGTCCTCGAAAAAATTGAATCCAAGATAAATCAATGCCACGTTTATTGTTTTTGATTATGCTCCGAAAACATGATGATTTAAAATAAACGTATTAATATTTTAATTTTTGATAGTTTTTCTGGGTAAATGTATAAATAATTCTTTTACAGTGGAACTGTGTAAAAAGGTAAATAATACCTAAACAAGTTTCTGAAAATTGTATTACTGAAAGTTTTAAATTCGTCATCAAAGTCAAAGTTTGAAGATGCATTGAATTTTGTTAGTGTAACTGAAGTTTTATTGTTATTGTGGAGTTTAGGGGAAAAAGGCTTGTAATAGCACATTGCTAGACGTGGTATTGCTTTCAGAGATTGTTACTTATCTTACAAAGATTGTCTAGATTACGTTGTGTACTTTCTGGATTGATATATGAAAACGTTAACTCTTCGAAAGTCGCGTAATTGATGTAAGTATGAACATGGCGTCCCAAATAAATCCAGTCTGATATTATTCATAATTTTTTTGTCAGATTTATAAGTATTTTTTTCTTTATAAAGTTGCGACGTATATTACACGTTAAATAAATCTTGAAGTTGATTGTTTCAAAGGCAAAATCTAAACGTATACTGCCTTCTTGTAATAATTAGTATATTTTTAGGTTATATTTCAGATACAAAACAGACAATTGTAGACAATGTTATTAAGAATTTTTTTCACTATTTGTTAAGAGGTTTTGCATAATTTTAAGGAAATTCACTCTTACAGTAAAACAAGCAGTCAGTGCAGCATAGTTTTACATGCACTTCAGCATTTTAGAATTCCCACCAGAAACTGTACAGGTGGTTTTGAGCCCTGTAACTTGTACTATAAAGTGGAGTTTTAAGAGATATTTGCTTTAAGAGACTGCCTTGGTGCATTTCTGCACTCCTTGCAACTACAGTATCATTGTATGGATTCATTGTATTTCATTACTTATTTAGTAAGAAAGAATGATAATAACAGAATAAGCATGCGAATATGTAAGTGACCTTGGCACGTATACCTCGAGTCGGGGCTGCTGGGGTGTAGCACTCGCGGCGGTTGGTCTTTGCGCTCGCGCCGCGCGCCGCCGCTGGAAGGGCCGCTGCCGCTCGCCCGGCGCCGCGAGTCCACTCTTGGAGCACGTCTCGTATTGTAACGAGTGGTTTAGACGTGTTGCGAATATTAAATGGTTTCCGTACTAAACGTGGAGTTTCTGCCTAACTGTGAATGGTGACTTCATAAAAAGCGTTTAATGACATCATCGCCGCCGGGTCAAAGCCCTCCGCGGTTTGATATTGGCTTATTCCGTTGTATTTGATGGGTGTGAGTTAAGACAGTGTTAAAAAGCTTAAATATATCTGTTTTTCATTATATTTTTGCTTACCATTTGTGTTAAAAATTGTATTTTTCTTTATAAGTAGTAATAATTTATAGAAAATTCCGTCATTATGAGAAACTGCAATAAAACAAGACAAAACATTCTCATTCTATTAAACGACAAGTTCAGAAGACATCTGGTATGTACGTTGTCATCACAGTTAATGATTTGTATCAAAAATTATTTCATATATTAAGTACACAAGCCAGTTTATAGCCTATTAACTCAATTACGATTAAATTCAATGGAAAGGAAAATATGCCATATACCTAATGTTCCTTAGCGTCTCGCAAGTCGTAATTTATTTGCATATCCTGAACCACAGCCTTCTCCATTTCTCATAGGACGTTAGCACGTCATTTGCGCATCCTGTTTTGGTTAGAACGCATCTCAAAAATGTACCAGAAATTAGGGAAGGAGAAAATAAAACCCTGGGAGGCACACACTGAAAATTTGTAATGAAAACTTCTGTATCATTTAAAGCAGAGGTATTCGCATCCCCCAGCGCAGAGGAGAGTAATGCGGCCTGGAATCGGCCGTCTGCTGGAAAGAATTTCGCGGCGCCGCGCGCATTCCGAAGTGGGAGGGCGGTCTCTGCGGTCACTGCTGCGTTTATGGAAGCCCATTAAAGACGACCCGGCACAATTCATGAAAGTCCGCCGCGAACTCCATTAATAACTAGGAAAAGGAGCAGGCAAGAGATGCGAACAATTAGCACTGCGCTGGGCGCAGAGGGCCGTGGCTGGCGACGACCGTCTAGGCCAAGCTTCCCGGCCCCTTCCCCGGCTTAACAATTATGAGGGCGAAGCTGATGTTCGCTAAGGAAGTGACGCTAGAGTGTACACCGACTGCATTTCAAAGTAGATGGAGTTAATTAAGTTAAAACATCAAATATATGCAGCTTTTTTCTTGTAAACTGAATAATACAATCTCAACCTTACAGTTAAAAAATTATTAAAAAAACCGACTGCATTCTACGGTCTCAACTTTTCCAAAGCCGTTCACCTACCTCCCCAACAATCAAAATCCGACTGCATCAGGTACCGTTTTCTTTCTTAGTGTAACGCTTGATTTCTTTGTTTACTGTGGTCTGCGTAATGTTATATTGGTCGATTGTAATTTATCACTTTCGTCTGTTTTCAAGGGCATGTTCTTTTAGAGCACTGAAAACGTTGATTATCACCGCTTAAAGGTTTGTAGAAACAAAATATTAAACCTTCTATCACGAGCATCGTCTTGCCCCGTTTAACTTTCACAATTTCAAAAATTCTGCTATGTTCACTTCTGTTCACTGCAAGAACATCTATATGCGCTACTTATGGATGGAAACTTAACAAAAATGTTTACTCCTTCCGAATCACCAGATGAACGAAACGGGATGGAGTCGGGCTACGCCGTCTCAGGTAACGAAACGTGAAAGAGAATTAGCAGTGGTGAAGGAAAACTGAACGCAGGATGGAGTCGGGCGATTCCCTCTCAGTCCGACCTCCTGCTTAATTCTTATAGGGCCCAAAGCTTAAGTCTGGCACGGATTTGGTTGTCATAATTGTAGGTATATGAAACCCCATTTCAAGTATCAACATTCTCACTGACTCCTTCAAGATATAATTCAATAATATTAGAGACTGCATGTTCTCAGCGCTGTTGAGCGTTAAAAGAGACTATAATTTAATATTTTCAGAAACGTTTGTATAAGTAACACACAATAGTAATCATTCAAGATGAGGTTGTGAAAATGTCATTGCTACTTGTCCAAGAATTCTTGTAAATACTTAATTTAATTCCACTTTTTAATAAAAAGCATGTAGTTCCTAGGCGATAAATAAGTAAGTAACAATATCTACAATTTAATACATCTTTTGAAGAAATAGAAAAATATATGGGAATAAGTCCTAATTCCTCTCTACATAAACACATTATAAAAGCTTGTATAATGGTGACAATGATGCAATATTTGAAGAATGAAAAGTGAAATATTGAGACAGTTTTGAGGCGATGAAACCATACTGAGACTGTCGCTTTAGTAATGTGGAATGGGAGAGGGGATATCCCTACCACCGTATAAAAGATTCATAATATTTACCCTCACAGACCTTTGCGTGGGTGCCAGAAGAAGTACGCTCCGTAATCGTCTTATATTGCTCGTGAGACCCACCTGGCCGCCACCAAACCTCCCTAACAGTAAAAGTGCGGAAGTGCTGCCACGAGCTTACGAGTCACTTATGGCACTAGACAGTTCACGGTCGCAATGGGCTTACGAGTTCTGACAGAGTTAGGAGATTACACTGATGGAGTGTCAGCAAACACCTGAATAGTTAAAAAGTTGAAACATGTCCGATGATGATGATAATGATAACAATGATAATGATCAGGTTGATATTTTGGTGTCTTTCTGAATTAGTATTTTTTTCTCCAAAGCTTTTTATCCAGCCGACTACTCATTTTTCGACCCGATAGGACGCATATTTGACCATACATTAGACCTTAACACAACCTCGGGCTCCTCAGATCTGTGATCAGCAGAACGCAAGGCCCTCTGCGACAATACGTACATGAGAGACAAGGGACTAACAGCCATGCCCAAGGCGATACTCAAACCAGCGACCCTTCGAATCTGAGCGCTGAGTCGCAGTACACGCTCTTACCCACGTCGGCCATCCAGGTTGGCTTAATTAGTATTTTCCTTGTGTATTTATTCAATAGGCAGTATCTAGCTTGCCTTCCATACTGTAAAAAAATGGATGATCGCATTACCATTTTTGTCAATGTTCCCTTCGTCTCCCCCACCCTCGCCACCTCAGCCCCCCACCTTCTTCACTGGTTGAAGGTCGCCCAGATGCGGCGCGGACCAGGAGGCAGCGAGGGAAGCAGCATTCACTTACTACACTGGTACTGAGACTGTACAGATAAGTTTTCCAATGTGGTCATTACACTATCATAACTCAGTAGCGGGGCCAAAAGGAAGACGAAGAAACGCGGAGGAAGAGAAGAGGAAAAAATGAAACCCACATTGCGTAATATCTGATTTATTGTTATGTGTGCCGTAAATAATGATTTGTCAAAGCAATTTCGTTGTAGCTCCAGCATTGGCAACTGATGATCTAAATTTTCCTGTGATAACGCCCAACAGAATATCACATAAAAGCGGTAGAAGGAAATTAAAGAAGGTTATTTCATTGCTTCGCCCCTCAATCACGCCCTTCCCGCGCGGCCACAAGTGCTCCCTTCGGGCTGACGGCTGCGAGCCGCCCGTCCCGCTGTTCTCCGCTCCGCGCCGCACACATTTCACCCACGACGGCCATCGCCGCCGCCTCAGGCGCCCCGTTCATCTCGACGGAGCGTTCACTCAGAACTAGCATTGACGTAGTCTCTGCAGCGAATAGAACTTGGAGATTCTACGGTTTGAGACTCCAAGCTGGGAGTGTTTTGGCACTAGATACATAGCTAGTGTAATTTAGCCGCAGTCTGGAGGAGAATTCTGGCGACTGGCTGCTCCGATAGGTAGTTTTCCGTAGTTCTTTGATCAATACCAGGCGAATGTCCAAGCAGTATCCTAACAAACGGGTCACGGACCAAGCGAGATCTTTCCTTCCTCTTTCTTGTTCTATTCACTCCTCTTATTACTGCCTCTACACCACCACACATGTTGGGAGACCAGTTGGAAACTTAGAGCTTGTCCCGGCTGGAGCAGTGCGTAGTTGGAGGGCCATTCAGCAGTAAAAGAATCATCGACATCTTCCGGGATAAAACATACTGCATTAACTGACTGAGCTAACGGGGCTAATGGTCGTGGCCGGAAATATGAATCAATCGCGTAGACGCACCTCTTCTTCTTCACGATGCTATTACACAGCACTCTCCCCGTACCCCCGCTCTCCCGGCGCTTCCGGGCCCTCGACTTTGCAACGCTGAGTCGCGTGCCCGATCTCCTTCTCGAGCAGGTTTTCGCACAGTTTCCGTGATCCATGGAGATAAACCCTTGTTTTGCTTCTGGGCATAAATGTACGAGTAGCACTTTAGTGTATGTTAGTAGCAAATAGATGTTCTCGCACCAGTAAAAAAATAAAAAATAAAAAAAAACACTTAAAACACAGGTTAACGTGCCAGAATCCTTGTAATTGTGTATTTTTGGTAATACATCAGTATAATTCTAGGCACACCATAGGAAACATAGAAATCAATCCTTACGAGGAGGAAAACGGAAGTGATGTAGTCGGGCTTTGCCTTTTTGAGGATATCTGTAAACAGCTTAGGTAAAGTTGACTGCGGGATGCAGTCGGTATACTCCTACAGCCGCGCTGCGTCGCCTGCGCGCCCGGCGCTGCCACGCATGCGCAGTCGTGCCGTGCCTCACCACTCGCCCCGCCGCGCCGCGCCGCGCCCCGCGCCCCGCGCCCCGCGCCCCGCGCCCCGCCCCGTTCCCCGTCGCAGCAGTAACGGCATTAGCATAGGAAATTATTTAATAAATTACTGTTAGAGGGCCGGAGAACGATGATGTATATTGTTCGCTCGGCGGCCAGGCGAGGAATGCTGTCTAACGCTGCGCGGAGCGGAGTGGTCGACGCACCTGCAACGGCCCAGCACGACGCAACAGACGGACGGACAGAGGGACGGACAGACGGACGGCCAAACGGACGGACACAGATGGACAATTACGGACACAGACGGTCACAGACGGACACAGACGGAAAGACTGACACAGACGGTCACAAAGGGTTATAGACGGGCATAGACTGACAGATGGACGGACAGACAAAGTCGGACAGACAGACAGACAGTCTGACAGTCGGACAGACAGACAGACAGTCGGACAGACAGACAGACAGACACAGTCGGACGGACAGACAGACACAGTCGGACGGACAGACAGACACAGTCGGACGGACAGACAGACACAGTCGGACGGACAGATATACACAATCGGACAGACAGACATCGACAGACAGCCACAGAAAGATACAGATACAGACAGACAGATAGAGACAGATACAGAGACAGATACAGCCAGAGACAGATTAAGACAGAGACAGATGCTGACAAAGACAGATGCAGAGACAGATACAGACAGAGGCAGATACATACACAGACATATACAGACACAGACATATACAGACACAGACAGATACAGACACAGACAGGTACAGACACAGACAGATTCAGACACATACAGATTCAGACAGATAGACAGACAGATACTGATACAGACAGACACAGACTGACAGACAGACACAGGCGGGCATACAGACAGGCAGACAGACAGACAGGCAGACAGGCAGGCAGACAAACGAGAGGGAAAGGACACATTGAGAACGGCTCAGGCTGGGAGTGGAGTGGACGCTAGATTCGAGTACGTAGGTAACAGCAAGGGCGGACAAAAAATTTAAAGATTGTGATAAGGTGGGGGAGCGGTTATAAATAAGAGGCTGTTTCCCCTGCCCTCGACATACGGATTGATAGACTGATCTCTCTCAATTATGTAAACTGTTTGAAAGATTTTAAAATAAAGTGTTCAACAAACTTTCGAACTAAAATTCTCTTGTATTCTATCAAAATGCAAGGAACAAAAAGTGGGAACATGTATAAAGAAGAATATTTCCTAGTAGGCTCTACAGCAGAAAAAATAGCGTTAGCAAATTAGCAACTCACCAATGTTTTTTTCATCCTTCAATGACATTTTAGGTTGTTTATTTATAATCAGTAGAGTACCGTTCTTAAGAAGAGAGAAGTGATACAAAGAACGCTTTGGATCTCTGCCCTCCCTTTCAAAGGGTGTTCTAAGAGAATGCCTTTGCGCATGCGTGATTTAATTATACGGTGCAGATAAGGCCACCAGCAGCTGAGCTGCGGTGTCACCTCCAAGCTAGCACTAATCTCATGTCGTGTTCCCAGAAGTTGCTCAATATGTCCTACTATCCTTGATTAGAAAGCGGTGCTTTTAAATATATATTTTCCTGTCATGCTTTGATTTATTTTTTAATAGTTGTTAGTTTTGATCCATGTCACTATGTCACTGAGCATCTCCATAATAATAGGTACGACATGTTGTGTTTCAGGCAGTTTAATGAAGATAATTATTTTTTACGATATTACAAGCTAAAATATTATGGATTTCATACATTAAGAGATTTAGAGACATTATTTCGCACCCCATATCTGGGAGCACCTACTGGTGGGATAAATTGGCAACCACGAAACATCTTTGGCATCCATTTCCTTTTTAGAGACCCTCCACCAGTTGTGCATCCCCGGGTTTCGGATGGGGAAAATGTGACTATTTTAATTAAAGGGGCTAGAGAATACTAATTCTCTCTTTGAGCTGTAATTCAATATTTTACAATATGAAAATTACATAATTCATTTAAAACATTATATATTTTACATAATTCTTACAAATAGTACGAAAGAGTCTCTGCAATTTTGCAGCCCAACTAGTTTAGAATCGTATTTGTTGCTGAATATGGTAGAACTTGTTTCCATAATTAAATAACAAGAGAGAACTAGCATCGTAGGCTTATGTGTTTTGTGACGCTTTTATCAAATTTTTATTTCATTTTGCCCTTTGGGTTCCGTCCCCTGGGACTTTTCAACTTCAACAAAAGTAGTCTCCAACCACTGACATTAAAGAAGATTGATACTAGAAATTCGTGCATTAATTCAAATCACATGTGAATGACACGGTATGATTGGCAATAAAACTTACTTTCCCTCATTTTAACTTGTTACTCAAATAAATTAGATAATTACACAATATTAAAAATAAAAATTCATATGATCACTCAAAAGACTAGTAATGTTTCCCTTGGTGGGTCCTCTCCGTCACCTCTCTCTTCGTTCATTGTTTATATATTCTTTAATCCCAATCCCTTTTATGGACGACCGCTGAATTTTCATTCATTTTTATAAATATATGTTTCTCTGATCCTTCATTTCAGCGAATATCCTCTTCTTCGCGAGGTCATAAAAATAATAGGTTTTGGAGTAGGAAATGAGTGTGTTGAATGTCTTTTTAAAATGTTTTCTCCCTTCACAAATCTTCTGAACCCAGAGTCTCTTGGAAATTGTTTATGACTTATGGAATATAGTCAAAGAAGAGAAAGTTAAAAATATTCTGCGATATCATTATTACCAATTTAATAATTTTCTTTACGTCCTTGTTTCCTTGCAATTACACACGTTTGTAAAATAATATGCGACATTAACCCATTAGTTATGGCAGGTTTTTCTTTCGTGTATGAGGCGATCGCTTTTTATGAAATTTACATACAGCAGCTCTGTCATAGTAATTACAAAATCGTGCTTGTAGCATTTCATAGAAAGACACTCGTATTCACGTTGATAACATCATTAAGAATACTGCGCTCTTAACTTTTTAAAGACTGATGGTTTGACAGTATTTCTCTATAATTACCCGGGCAAGGTGGTATTTGTTGCCGGCAGCTCTAATAGTAAATAAGTGTTATAAAATAACAGTACAGTTTAACAAGTTCCGAGCGCAGCGGGTTACGATCTAAAGCAAGTCGTGCGGATCAGAACCGTTTGTGTGCGCCATGACTTCACCCCCGTGAATCAGCGGGAGCGATGGTCCAAAGGGAGGGGAGGCAAAGTGGGCGAGAAGGGTTGCAGCGGATGCACCGGCGCCCCTGCAGCTAGCCCGCGCGGCGCACGCCCCATCGCAGCGCAGTTTGTTTATTCGGATTCGGCGGGGATTGCTCCTAAAAATGTCGAGGGGAAACAATGAGTAATAAAATTCGTGGGGGCCATTTGGAGTCAATGGCGTGGAAAGTGTTAATTATGCACATCTACATAGCCGGCCGGGTATGCAGCCCCGGCCGCTCGTGCCTGCCCCCTGTCCCCGCCCCTGCCCTGCCACCGCCATCGCTGCCGCCATCGCTGCCGCCGTCGCCAGATAGCGATCGTAATTGTTATCTTGGCGGTCGAGATGGGGATCGCTGCCGCATCATGAGCCCGTCTTTCGCCTCGGGGGAGGGGAGCGAACGCCACCTCCGGGCAGGGCCTCTCCCGACTCCTCGCTCCGCCCCCACCCACCGTGCTTCTCCCCGTCCTCGCTACCCCTGCCACCCCTCCGCCTTCGGCCCTTGATAGCCACCACTCCACGCTACACTGCCCGTACTTCGCTCCTGCCCCGCCCTCGCTCTCGCCCTCGCCCTCGCCCTCGCCCTCGCCCTCGCCCTCGCCCTCGCCCTCGCCCTCGCCCTCACCCTTGCCCTCGCCCTCGCCCTCGCCGTCGCCCTCGCCGTCGCCCTCGCCGTCGCCGTCGCCGTCGCCGTCGCCGTCGCCGTCGCCGTCGCCGTCGCCGTCGCCGTCGCCGTCGCCGTCGCCCTCGCCCTCGCCCTCGCCCTCGCCCTCGCCCTCGCCCTCGCCCTCGCCCTCGCCCTCGCCCTCGCCCTCACCTCGTCCTCGCCCTCGCCCTCGCCCTCGTCTTCGCCCTACCTCTCGCCCTCGCCCTCGTCTTGTCCTCACCCTCGCCCTTGCTCTTTCCTAGCCCTTGACCTCGCTCCGACCTGTTGGTCCTGATATCTACATACCTGGGATCTGGAATCTGGGTCCTGGGATCCACCACCGTTGTTCCTTCATTTTGGATATTTACTTACTGGTATTGTGTTGCATAAATCTAAGATTAATCGTTGAAATGTTTGTAACCAAACGTAGAACACAGTGCAGTTGAAATAGAACAACTCCCCCAAAGCATGACGCGATCCTGCTGTATCCAACATAACTTTTTCGTAGATCGATATTTGCTTGAATCCCGATACCAAAGGGAGAGGATTGACTTTTTCATCTCGATCCGCCCTGACATGAATAACAAGAATTAGGTTTTGGGCGGAATAAACTTCATCAACTTTTTGGAACGACAGTAATACGAGAATAATTGGGGAAATGAATTGTTTCACACTCAAGGAAATCGTAAACGCCAATTCAACACACTTCCCAGAGAAATAAGATGTGAAGGATGAACAGTCTGTATTTCTCCTTTCTGGAAGTAAACGCGCTATTGGATTATAATTCCCTAATAAGCTGTAGATTAATTCGCCGGAGCCACAGACGGCGTGCGCGAGGAGGGAGAGTCGAAGGGGCGGGACTCGGTTCTTTCCCGGACGAGGTACCGTAGACCGCGTGTGCAGTGAAATACGTGCCGGCGGTGGTAACGGTTTTCCCTGAGCCGTAGTTTGATAAATGGCGCGTGCGATGCGAAACGATAGATAACAGTAGACTGCTTGTTCCTAAGCAACAGTGCATGCACATTGTTTGCCCAATGTGTCTGTATTTTCAGTCGTACGATTTGACACATATCTGACTGTCGGCTCAGATTAAAATGCAAGGCAGTCGTATTCCACAGCCTGACGTCCCAGTCGACTCCTTCTTGTGCCAAGAATAAGCAAACAGATGCAAACATAACATCGGTAACACAAGTCGTTTATTTCGTTTGAGAACGTTGACCGTTCGAGACTAGAATATGTTGAGCAAGTCATAATTTGATATATTTTGTATTCTAGTCCTTCATGATCGAAGGAAAATTTAAGTGCCTGAAACATCAATAAAATTCATAGTGAAAGGACTCAGCACACAATTCGAGTATTCCGCAAATATTTACTTTACAGGATAAGCGGTTGGACTCCTGATTTACACTTCATAAAAAAAATGTTTATTCACCTCGGTAAAACAGTAATTATACAAAAGAATGATCCTTTAACGACTAAAAACATACTTACTGAAATGTCATTCTCTTTGAGCACTTCAACGTTGCATACCGTTCTAAGCCTCCGCCCACCGCCCTCTAGCCACTGCCTTCTGCCCACCGCCCAATCCTCACTGAAGCTCCCCACCGCACGCCTCCCATTGCCTGCCTCCCACTGCCTACCTCCCACCGCCCACTGCCCATCGCCCACTGCCCATCACCTACCTCCCACCGCCCACTGCCCATCGCCCACTGCCCATCGCCCACTGCCCATCGCCCACTGCCCATCGCCCACAGCCCATCATCTACCGCCCACTGCCCATCGCCCACCGGTTACCGTCCACAGCTCATCGCTCACTGCCCGCCACCCACTGCCCATCGCTCTCCCTCCTGCTCAACGACCGCCGCCATCCGCCACCGACCGCCATCCACCGCACTCTCCATCCACTGCCCGCCGCTCATCGCTCTCTCGCTCCGCCGCGGCGCGCCGGGCGGGCGGGCGGGCGGGCGGGCGGGCGGGCGGGCGGGCGGGCGGGCGGGCGGGCGGGCGGGCGGGCGGGTGGTCGGTTACCACAGGTATTCGCCTGAAGCCTCGCTCTGATTTCCATGCGCGAGGGAGAGCACCAAGGATGAGCCATCGGGCCGCGTCGGGACACTGTACTGGACAGGCAGCACTGGACGGCGCCGCCGTCCTTGCGCTCATCACTGCTCGTTATAAGAGTTGGGAGAGTGCGCTTTATTCACAGCGTAGTTGGGAGAACCACTGAGGGGGGAAATTCGGTGTCGAGTCGAGAAACCATGCAGGATCATCCTTACAAAATTAAACGCAGGAACCAAGAATAAATATTTCAAGACAATAATCATTTCTATACATGGCGATTAGAAGACCGTACCATTAACAGTCTTTGAACGTTTTCTCGCACTCTATATATGTTCGCAAAGACGTTATACGTAAAATAAGTATAATAGGGATCAATTATATTTACTGTTTTCACTGTTTAAAACAAAAAGTATATGTAATGAAATCTAGAAATTTGTAATGCAGTGCAATGTGAAATTCAGTGACAAATGTAAAAATTGTGTGTGAGAAAAGAAATGTAATGGGGCTGCAGTGTGCAGTGACATTGAGTAGAGAAATGAAAAGTGATAAGTATAATAAACAATAATCTTTCCTTGAGTAATTAAGTTGTTAATTATTATTAGAATGTTTAATTGTATCCATCAATTTCGAAACAAATAATATTTCGAAATTCTCATTGAAAATGCTCTATATATTCTTGATTTTCTTTTATTTGTGATCTAGACGGTGTAACAAATGGTTGTTAATTTTTAAATATTAAACTTGCCTTTAATTATAATGCACATTTGAATGAATCGTTTACATATTTACAAATTTATATATTACAAAATCTCCACTTTACAAATCAAATACTATGTATTTACATATTTTGACATTTTAGCAGTGTACCCAGGCCAGGTCCCTGCTTTTATATTGTGGTGTCATATCAGTCGCCTTGTACAAACGTACCAAATATCAGCCACGTGCATTTCATGATCATGGACAGCGCTGGCGGAAGAGACGCTGGGCTGAACAAAGGCAAACCTGGGAGCGGAAGGGAAAGGGTGCCGTGTCGTGGGTGGCAAACTTGGGAACCCCTAGGCAGGCCGGCGACGGAAACGCGTCGGCGGAAACAGCGAGATGACGCAGTTCCGTCAGCCGGCCCAGAAGGTATATAAATGGACCCCAGACCTAAACTCTTTCTTCTGATTCTTGGGCGCGTCAGTAGGAAGTCGTGTGGGTTGTGCGCGGCGCTGCATTTTAATGCATAGGCTACCGAGGCAGGGAACTGAAGCCGGCGTGCTACGTCGAGACGGGAGGTGCTTGTATGCTCACTCGCTTGTATGCTCACGTAGGCTACTGGTGCATCACACAGAATAAGATATCTAATTATCAGGCTAGCGGTGGTGGTAACCAGGAACATTCCTTCTAGTAACGGATCAATATTGTTTATTGTAATTATTGTACATAGTATTCAGGTTTGGAGCATTTTTTCAATCCTCAATTTCAATACTCAATAAATTACAAACCGTACACGCCTGTGATTTATTGCTCCGGCAAAGACGCCACAATATATTGTCCACGTTTGGGGGTAAGAAGACATATGGCGTCACGTATTTCCAACACCGTACATGGCTTATTTGGCCTACATGAGCCTTTTCTTTCATCACATAGGTATAGAAACTGAGAAGATTTGTATTATAAAGGCAGAGCTTCATTTTTGACCCGGCTAGGAATCGAACCCGGGATCGCGTCATAGAAAGCTGGCACGCTGTCCATGAACCACTCGAAGTGCTTTCCAGTAGATTATTTTTTCACATGAATTGTACGTCTTAATGGTTTACTATTGTTGACAAATTTTATTATATTTTCTACTGTACAATTTTACGAAAATATTAAGTACGAAGTATAACAGACATTTCGAATAGTCGGCCACTTTCCTAAAAAAGATATAATTCTTGTTCCTGAATGTGGTAAATTACGTCCTTTTAACACGCAGAGTAGTCACAATCCACGTTTTGGTGAGCTCCAGATACCGAAAAATTGGATTATGGCAAAACGTCTGCCCGTTGACTCGTCCGTCCAACTGCCTGTCTGTTTGGAAGCAGTGCTAGCGTCTAAACTGCAGACAGGGTTTTTGACAAAAATTGATGTTCCTCAATCGTTCTGACTAATGCTGCAACCTCTTGAATTAGAAACATATTTTAAATTTGGATAGACCTTAAATGAAGTCTCGACATTTTTCTATATTTCATCTAAAATGGCCCCAATTTTACGTTTATTTGAAACGCAATGACCAATTATTTTGTGTGCTTCTTAATTGAGCTCAATTACTCCACGTCTCAACTTGAAAGTAATAATACACAGAGTTCCCGTCCTTTCATAAAGAAGGCCAGAAAGTTATTATGTAATATGTAGTTTTCTTAATATTGTCTGAAATGGTTTAATTGAATGTACTGTATTTCTTATGGGTAGCATTATTTCAGTTTATGTAGATTCTATATTCGTCGGATTTTCTCGAGTAAATTCATCACGTGAATAGTTTCCACTGGATTGTTATTTGAATTTTAAAAAACATCTGAGAGAGAATTAATGTGTTTCATACCTTCTACAGTCGAGGTCAATGAAAACAAATATTTTGATTATTAAGATGTGAATTACTAAGCACGAGTTGTCATGATATTATTACTATGCACGATAGTTTTGTCCAATTTAAGTGAACTAATGTTCGCTGCACTATCTCGGAGTATATGTCTTCAATAAATTTCAAAACTCTTCTCTCATTCGCGAATTTTTCATCCGCTTTGTCCACATTAGGCAGCAGCAAGTACTAACATGACTCCAAAGATAAACATCTAAATTTGTTTAAAGTTTTTTTACATGAATTTTGGTTCTCTAGATGGTCAAGATACACTGCACTGAGAAATATTATTGTACTATGAATTTTCTTTCAAAGCGCACATGTTTCTTTGAAGTATGACGAAAAAGTAAAAAGGAAAAATACGCTTTTAGTTATATGTCAAGCGTTCGTTGATTTACAATTCAGGAAAATGACGAAGTCGAGAGATAATTGGCGTAAGTACGTGAAAATGAATCTGAAGAGTACTTTCACAAATGTGATCGCAGTATCGTGATACTAGTAGTCTTATTCATATCCATTATACTGAAAACTAACACATTCTTTTTATAATTTTAATGTATTATGAAGCTTTTAGTACATTTTTATCCGAGAGTATGATTTTTACATTGGAGACTTCAATGCATGTTTATACGATTAACGCTTCTTACTTTTATTCCGTGACGGTCTTTGAGTGCTATAGATCTACATTTTGTATTAGTTCTTTTACATTTTTCATTTATTCAAAAGCAAAGCTTACCATGTTGTTTGTTGTTCATTTATGTATTTCTCTTTATTATAAAAATTATTATAATTCTTGTTTATTTCTCGTTTCTTCTAATTACGATTTCAAGCATTTAGTGACAAGGGACTCTGATTTTCTTCTCTGTGAATTTCGCCCTTTCTTCCGTCAGAGTTCACACGAACAAACGTACTCGATATCAGCTTGCACGTTACCCGTCTCCCTTCGGTGCTCGGAAGGCGTTGGAACGTCCCCAACGGTCCGCACAGGACCCGAGCACACTTTTCCATGCAACCCCTTCGCTCCGCGGCGGCGGTGCCGTGTCGAGGTGCGTGATTAATTTCTGGGAAGATAGTTCACGCTGTTCGCAAGCGTCCGCGGTGTGGCGTGGTGCAGAGCGTCATGGCGCGGCGCGGCAAGAGGCGGCGCGGCGCGGTGCGGAGCGCGGCATCTTGAGTAACTCGTCTGCTGGGCCGCAAACAAATGGGACGGGCGCGAACCCAACTCCTCCGCCCCCTCCCCCCATCGCCCTCGCCACTCCGCCTTCGCCGCCGCCTTCGTCGCGAAGCGCTGAGCCGCGGGCCCGTCCCGTCCCGTGTTGTGACAAATGCAAGTAGTTTGCGATGAGATTAATGAGTCTGCAGTGGGAGATGTCTCCTCGCGCTTACTCAAGCATGAAAAATCGCCATATTTTAAAAATCGTGTGGTTCTGCTGTTTGTATATCAAACAATATATTGGGCAATATATCAAATGCCTTCTCACTGTTGCTGTCCGAGGGAAACTTTTGCATTCAGACAAACTATAATAAAGTGGGCATGTAGCCTGTTACATTAATAACCCGGGGAATTCTTTGAGACTTTGGCGAAAGGCGCGCGGTGGTGTGGCGGGATGGGGCGCGGCGGCTCGGGTAGCGGTGGGGCGAGGCGGCGGAGTCGAGTTAAGCGCGAAGGACACGAAGCGAGATTTCAATAACAACGGCCGATTAGCGAATCGCGCTTTATCAAAAAACGAGCAACGTCTTCAAAGCACCCTCGCGAGCATCACATTTATAACGAGTCTTCACTCGCGCGAACCTTCGTCGGCGAGAAATACGTACTTCGGGCGCACGAACAGTAGCCGGAGTAAAAATGAGAGATAATTTTAAACATGGGTGGGGGTGGGATTAGGGCTCTTCATTGTTGCGGGGAGAGGGCATTTCGACTCGAGTCATTAATAACAGGCGTTTTGGCCATTTCTCGTCGCCGACGGTGGTGTTGGCGGCAACCTACAATATAACATTACCAACAAATATTACATCTTCTAACTCAAAATCCTCTACAACATAGATCAATAATTCAAATAATATCTATGCATACGTACAAAAATAACCCAGCGAAAAACGGCATATTGGCATATGAATAACAAAGAGGGGGTAAAAAGAGAGAGAGAAAACTTTCTTCACTGCACCGCAACAGCACTTCACTTCCAATTTTTATTGTTCAGTACTTTTTCTCTGTGCACAACACAAATCATGCCTTTTACTTCACTTAATCTCAATTTTTAAACGTTCTTTCCTTTTGATTAATTTCCTATAATCCGATATTTCGATAAGATATCTAGCTAACAAACTGCTACAAGTGCCGCTTTGGGCCTATTCTAGTTTTTGCAAATTTTTATGATTTTGAATAAAGTTTTTAAAAATGTTCGAGTTTTCTTCTCTTTAATTTTTTAAAACGTTCACTCTCTCATTCACGCTTAAACTATATTTACAGCACATTCATTCACACACTCATACAACACAACACTACACTATTTACACTGTACACGGTTTTTTTATTTCGCCACGGCGCCGACTTCACTCAAGCGTCCGTGGCGCCGCGGCGTCTTCATTAGCAGGCGACGCTGGCCCGGCGAAACGCGTCTCCGCGCCGCCCGCGCGGCTTCCGGCGTCCGTGAGCGGCGACCGCCTCCCACGCACTTGCTGCTCCCCCGCGTCGCAGAGCTCAGAGAGCTCGCGTGAGGGCTGTGCGCGGAAGGTGAAGGCGACGTGCTGTGGGCCCTTTCTTCTGTGGAAGGCCCTGTGCACGCCGCTGTTCGCCGCTACGCCGGTCTCGCGCAGGATGCGTGGGGCGGATGGCCTCAGCGCCCTTGCGAGCGCCGTCTCCGCCCGCTTCTTTAGCTCCGCGGGGAACTGGTTGCGCACGCCTAGAACACGACACCGTTTGGGGGAGTGTGGTCCGGTCGGGGGTTTGGGAGATGTGAGCGCGCCGTTTTGTTTTCTGCGACCCGAATGGGACGCAGTGTGCTGGGGAAAGCGGCCGCAAATGTCTCGCATGCGTACGCTCACAAGGGACGCACGCACGCGGTAAATGGACGGTGCATAGGGAGATGTTTAAGTCAGGGGAACGGAGAAGGGGTTTCAAAAGAAGGGTTCGTAATTTGATTTTGGCAGCGAGATACCGAGCGTGCGCAAACCAGCGAAGACCGCTGTCAAGTAGCATGCCCAAATATCTCGCTTCGCTCTGCCAGGTTAGATGCGCGCCCGCTTAGCTCACAGTTTCATTGGGGTTTGCCCTCTTGCGCGTGAAGTTGACGGCGACGAATTTTTCTAGGTTGAGAGCGAGTCGTTTTCGACTTAGCCATTCAGGAAAGGCGGCGAGACAATCACTTAGGTATTTCACCGACTGCATTCCGATCGCCGATTTCGCGTAGTATGCGAAATCATCCGCGAACATCAGGAGCCCGCAGCGTTGAATACCTGTTCTTGTTTCAGCAGGAAGCGGCGCGTCATTCACGTATAAGCCACGGTAGGAGAGAGAGAACACTCCCCTGAGGCACGCCCGCCGCGGCTCGTCTGAGGTACGAATATACGTTATTGACCCTCACTGGCCCTCTGCTCGCTGGGCGCCGCTTTATACCCCGCTGGAGCTAAAGGTCCGCTGGCTAGCCCTGGTGTACGGGCGATAGCGGGCTTTGCGGTGTTTAGCCGGGCGAGGCGGCTGCTTGTGTCGCCCTCTCTTGAGCGGCGTTTGAATCCTCTCTTGGCGGCTCTTTCAAAGATACGCGGGCGACTATAGTTTCAACCAACAGAATTAGTAAAATACAATCAATCAACCTGCTACGGTATTAACGTAATATGTTACGCAAAAAAGCACTATACTTTTCTATTATTGGCAATATATATGTTATCTTGCTCTGTCATACTATATATAGTGCTTATAAGTGCCTATAGGTGTGCCTATAGGTTTCTTGGTAAATATTTTGTTGTTTCAGTATAAACGAGAGAAAACCTGATGACGATGTCGTTTCATGAACTTTCACACAATGTTCAAGAAACTCAGACTTTGCCTCTGTAATTTTTAGAAGGGTTCGCATTCGTCGTAGCGAATAATTCGCAAACTTTGACTGCGTTTTAGTGTTCTTCCTTGTATAAAAATGTACAATGCTATCAAAGTTACAAGAATTATTGTGAGGTGGAGATTGAAAAATTATTAAATTGAGTCAATCGTGTGAATAAGATTTGTATTTTCTAGAATAAGCAGTGCACATTTTGAAAGACGTTGGGACAGCCAAGAAATAAAATGAGAGAATCAGAATGAAAAGTACTCGAAAACTAAACTGCACTGGAGCACTCCCTAAACATTCTCCTTACGAATATAACGAATGCTACCTTTATTTTACTTAAATAAAAAATTAAAAATCATAAAAATGAATAGTCGCAAACAGGAACCCTAGAAATGAGAGCGAAGTTGCGCGGGGGCCATGGGAATGAAAAGAGAGATGCTATTAGCTACTCGTCATCTCATATTCCGAAATGTCCCGCGTCTCTAATTGACCCCGCAGCTTCTTATCTGCGGCGTGTTTATTGCTCTAATAATCCCCTCTTCCCCGTCTTTCAAGTAAGTAAAACAGAAATAACTTTTATTTCGTGGTCGTTGGTAGTCCTGGTCGTAAATTTTACCCACGTTATAACCGTCATCAACGCGACTCCATTAATGAAAGCAGAACAGTCGCCGCTTTATGCGCTGGGCAAGAGAGAAGGAACGCGTTCCGGAGACTGTCCTTTCTTCTTTGAGTGCAAAATTCCGTTTTATGTTAATCGCCAACTGTTGCTGGTAATGGAGAGTTAATTTTTATGTTAATTTGCCTGCTCCGGTCCACCTGGCTTGTATGCGTTCTTGCAATGATCACGTAAGTACACAAAAGCAAGAGATCACTTCATTAGAAAGAGGACTTTTATGAATAAGCGACGTCTGCCATTAACAACATTGATTATTTCAGAAGATGTCGCAGTAATCGTATTGAGTTTTCTCCAGAACCTCCACAAATTTTCCAATTGTTACGTCGTAAAAAGTCGTTATGTACGAGCGTGTACTTTTATGATGAATAGAAGAGGTTCTTATGAAGTCAAAAATAATTTCCAGAAATTTAAGGTTAGAAAGTTAAATATAGCCTTAATAGTGTCCGATGTTGCCTGACACTCGTATTACACCAACTTCACTGAGATCTATGATACTGTGGGCACTAAATATGTCAATGAATCCTACAATAACTCGCGTGATGCTAGATGTTATGAAGTTTTGCGAACATTTGGAAGACACTTAATAGTAACTCTGAGCGTGGTTTCTCTGTCTCGAGTGTGACTGTCTGCTGAAAGAGAATTGGTCCAGTTGTAGACATACAGTTTGTTATGGAGATAATTTGAAAACAGTGCACTATGAGGAATTAGAGCTTTATGTGTTTGGGACTGAATACAATTTAATACTGCACTATTCTTTGAATAGCAGCACTCTTAACGATAAGTAAAGGATACATTGATGTTTGTTGGTTTGTAAACCGCATTATGTACTCTAGAAATATTTTGGGGGTCATTGAAACTTTCGAGTGCAATGCACTTACAAAACTCAATTTCTAATAGCACACATTTTCACGATTGAGTATTTGAATCACAGCTGCCTTGTTCGGCGAACTTAAGTGAACACGTATTGCTGTTGAAACAAAAGTAATACATACACCATGTTTATGAAATATGGGTCTCTGATCTAATTATTTAGAGAAAGGGTTGGGGAAGTGATTGTGCTCTGCCCATATACGATGACAGTAACGACATAATAATGCTTATGGCAAAGTAATGTTCTTGAAGTATTAAGTTTGTAACTGTTTACTAACTTTTCATTACTTTATGGGCTACCTTTTCAAAAAATGGAAGCTGCCTCTTCGCAATTCAACCATTAGAAAGAGAGAATAATTCGAGAAAAAAACATAACATTATAAGAAGCAAGTTAATAAATAATTTTGATTCATAGTATTGTCTGTTTATTTGGTCGTGAGAAACTGAAGTGTTAATTTTCAAATTAACTTAAAACCATAATGTATATGATGAACAAAACCAGTCAAGAGACTGCTATCATACGATATAAATGTTGTGGTCGTAATAAATAGTGTGATTAGATGAAAGTACAAAAGTTGGAGGCACAGGAAAAAATGGACTCAGACACATTTATTCAAAACGTAAAAATTATAATATAAATAATAAACCACACCACACATACCACATACACACACAGCACACTCATTTTTATTCTCGCGCACGCAAGGAGTGCAACAGCTCCATCTTCCCTTCCCTCCGCAGTCCTCCTCCTCCGCCGCTGCAGTGTTCCACGTGTTTGGCATTCCTGACCAGGCGACGCGGGGCCTCGCCAGGCGAACGGGGACGGGGACGGGGCGCTTCCTACAACACTCGCTCGCTGCTTCAGTCACTGAGCGCTCCTCTCCACTCCCGTCCTCCCACCGGCGGAGGTGGAGCATCAATTGACTGCGAGGTTCAAGGGTTCGAGTCCCGACGATGGCAAGAGTTTCGACACCAGCTACATTGCTAGGTCGAGTTCAATCGCCGTCTGGAGGACAATTCTGGCGGTCGGCTTCTCGGATATGTAGTTTCCGTAGTTGCACCCATCAACACTAGGCGAATGCACTACCTCAAAAAACGAGGCACGGACCACGTGCCTTCATTCCTTCCCTTTTCTCACACCTTACTTACACTTATCTTGCACACACTACACTACCACACATGCTGGGAGACCGGTCGGGAGCTTAGAGATTGTCTGGCTGGGGTGATGGTTCACTGAGGAGAGATACCCAAAAAAGGAAACCTCCATAAGCCCACTGGCAAGGGGCGCTGAATCTGAAGTTCCAGACACCTACCGGTTGATAAATGCGCTACACTCGCCGTAGTATTGACCAAGGTAGTTGACGCACACCGGAACACGAAATGTTCGTTGTCTAACTCTCTCAACCAATTAATCACCTTTAACCACCTAATAACCACCAATAGTAGTTGAGGTAAGCGCTACCTTGATATATAATATTCTTCTTAATAAGAATTATTTTTTCTTGAATGAAAGAAATTAAAGTATAAGGAATAACGTCAAATAAATATATTATATATTAGTTGAATTTGTTGAATACATATGAGATTAACAAAATTTGTCAGGAGAGGTAAATGCTGTCTGTCTCCACCCAGTTTATTATTCCCCCTCTTATTTCTTAAATTATTTCCGGGGCAACACGTCATCATAACACCGATTGTCACGGACGGTTTCCACAATACCCATGTTATGGATGTACGGGGTCGCCACAGTCCTCATTGCAACCACATTCATCAATACCTACTTTACTGTCGGGGAGCCGCCAAGTCTTAAAAATAGAGGCCAAAATGTTAATCAGTCTACTGGACTGCAAGTGAATACCGTCTCCAGCAATCATTCAATCAATCAGTTATGAATATTTTGTCCATGGAGACTTGAGCGACGTGCCATCGTCGGCGTCAGCGACCGCCAGTTCATTGTCTCTGCGACGCGTCGGGACGGAAGAGGACGCCGGTTCCTAGTGAGAGTCCGCGCGGGGCGGGGGCCAAAGCAAACTGCGCGCCCCGGCGCGGCGCGGTGCGGCGCGACGCGGCGGCGCGGCGTAAGGCCGGGCGAAAGGGCGATGACGCAGCGTGGGACGAGTTACATTTCGCGACGCCATGCTTCACGTCGTCGGCTGTTAGCGCCGCCGAGTGCGGCCGCGGCTACGTGCATCCTGTTCCTCTCGGGTGAGGCGGGAACCTTCATTCTGAAGTCGCCGCCACGCGCTCGCTGCCACAGTTGCGGACGTCACAAGTTGTGGACACACAACGGTCTTCCGGACGAACGACTGGCTTAAGTGGCTCGAGGCATCAATGGATGTCACTACAGAGCATAGACCGGGAGGTCCCAGCGTTCCATACCCGACGATGGGATGATTTTCGACACTAGCTATACAGAACGATTTGGAGGAAAACTCTAGCGGCCGGCTGCTGTAATCGGAAGTTTTCACGTGGTTTCTCCGATCCTCCGAGCGAATGCCGGAGCATAATTTATTAAACGGGTCACGGCCCTTGCACGATATTCCTTCCTTTTCATTGTCCTATTCTCACGCTATACTTACACACACTTCCACTGGTATGCACTACATCACACTACAACATTGCCATAAAGAATGTGGTTTGAGCACTTTTAAGGCACCTAAGTGGTTAAACGCTGTGAATAAGCGCCTTTCCAGCATAGCATGCTTAGTTATGACTTTATTTGTATTGACCATCATTAAACCTAATATAAAAAGGACGTCTAAAGACACGTTTTTGTATAAATATGTGAACAAAATACACACATTTCGAAAGTTGTAAATTACATTAGTCACTCAACCGTCTGCCAAGTGTCAACAAAACGTGTATGCTTGTTTTATCTAAATTTTAAAGAAAAAGTCGCGTGACAAGTTAGTAAGACACACTTGCTTTATTGAAATATAAATACAGTTTTAAGTAACAATTAAACGTTTAAAGATCATCAGTTGTATTGTCAGACATTTGTGTAACATGCCACTATCATCCGTTTTGACTCCACACCACTTACATCTAACCTGTTCTGCTTCACTGATTGTGCTCTCTGTAATAACAGAGAACGTATTCATCTCTCAATATTCATCTTTTAAAAAGTTGGTAATTGCAGTTTATTATTACACTGCTTCCTATCGAAGACTAGAATTAAGTTCATTTGTCAGTAACAATAGTTCCCATTCGCGTTTATTTCGAGAGGAGAACTTATTCCCGTCTGTCACAAACAACTGAACGGCCGGGTGGATGACTCTGGTCGCCGACTCTCGGAGCGCGGACTCTCGCAGCCAAGTCCTCCGTTCTCCAGCTGCGCGTTGTTTGATGAGGTCGAGTGCCAATGTTGACGGAGGATCTCTGTCGTGGAAATACCCTCATTTGCGGCGAGGACCACGGCCGCCTAGGAGCCAGCCGCGATGTCGTCATGCGAGGATCGCCGCAACCAGGGGAATTGTCGGGATGATCACCGCCGCTCCTTGCGTTGCGAAAATGACGAGTCTGCGCAGGCGCTGCCTCGAAGAAAAGAAACTAGTACATTGTTGATAAGCGAAAATTTACTGTAGAGCGAGAAAACTGTTTCAGTTCCAACTGTGAATAGTAAAAATACAGTGTTTTGTAGCGGGATTTGATTTGTACATTTTTATTAGTCATATATATCGAGCTTCTGATGACAAAAGTGTACGCGTCACATTTTTGCCCAAAATTGACTTGCACTTTTATGTTCGCCCATCAAAGATCTTCTGTGAAGTGAAGTCAATGTAAACCTAATGTACATTATAAGTTAAGCAAGTTTACTTTCGAAAGTGTGTGGAAGCCAAGTTTGGTTTTTATGATCAGTTTCTTTATTCTTACGACCGTGTATTTAGTAATAAACTACATTTCGATGTTGAATTGACTTCAACCAAAATGTGTGATTACCATAATCTTTACACTTACAGAGTGCAGAGAACATATTTTTTCTAGACACATGCTTTGAAATGTAAGACATTTTGTTGTATTATATTCCTAATATTTAATATAATATTTAATATATCTCTTTAATTTATTTATCATTGCTCCTCTTCAGAATTATTTATGGAATGGACAAGCAGATTGTGTAAAAGAATCACAAGAGAATGCGGTGCGAACTGCTCTTCCGATTAAAATCCTACGTTGCGGAACAAATTATTTTTATTCCCGCTTCTTCTTCTCTATCATTTACATACACTTGGCACTAAATGCACGAAGATATACTATGTATAATGTTGTAAAGAGAAGCCAACTTAGTGAAAGAACTCTGAAGATACCTGGTGGACGAGGAATAATTTTCTACTCTGTAATTCTCTAAAAGAGGTTCTGGGATTTCGCCTCTTTTCGCCCTGGAACACACTGGTTGGATAGTTGACGCAACGTTAGTGTTCACCATTTTTTGACCAATGGTTCCCCATATAGGTTGACCAATGGTTGACCAATAAAGATTTTATAAGAATTTCCCTATGTCACTTGTATATATAGTAAGACCTAAACCCGTATGTACCTTATCGTTATTACAACATACGGTTCACTCTATAGTTTCGTTTTTGCAATGAAAAGAAATTTCGAATCCAGATATTTGCTGCATTGCAGAGCATCCAGCAAAACAGTGAAAGAAATCAAGGAAGATAACTGAAAACAGGAGAAAGTGTGGAAAATCCATCAAAAGCAATGAGTATGAGATGGAACGACAAAACCTTATTTTATTGGAACCAGTTATCGTACACTGTCAGAAATTACATTAAATTTAAAGTGGATTAGTGTACGGCTATACAATAATATTAATGAACTTTGTACATTAAAGGATATTAATATATTTGTACAAACATTTCTATTAAAATCAGTGTAGATTTGATGTACGACTGTACATGAAACTTAAAGTACCTTGTTCATTACCACAAAATTAATGTTTGCACATTAAATTTAATGTTTAAATTAAAATCAATGTAGATTTCATGTACATTAGTACATGAAACTTCATACATCTTTTACGTTATAGAGGCATTAATATAATTCGACATCACATTTAATTTTTAAATTAAAATTCGCACAGAATTGATTTATAATTGTTGAACATATGGACCATAAATACTTTTTAAAAACTTTTAAAATATTTTCCCACTATTTGAACAAACGTTTAATAAATTTAAAATATTATCTCGACATGTACATTGAAAATTAAATTTTTAAAATTAGGATTTACATTCAAATTGATAACAAATATATAATGAAATTCGAGCGGCGACAATAGGACGTTAATTCTGTAGTTTACAATTGCTTCAAATTCAGCGGAAATACTCGGGAACGTAACTTATAACGTGACGCCATTACTTCAATTTTTTAAATGAAATAATTTAAAAATCATTTAAAATAATTTTTCCTCAAAACCATTTAGTTTAATACTGTACTTCAACGTTCAATATTCGCAGTTGAAAAAATTGATGGTAATTTTTACTTTCTTTCCAGACTGCGTGCTTCCCAATGTTTTATTTTGGGAGCATAAAGCGGCTTAGAGAAATCTGAACCCTTTCCCAGAACATGGTACCTTGAAGGTGATAACACAAAGGGTGACGGCAAAGGTTGTCGTGCGGAAACACAGGTACTCGTGCGTTTCGGATTTATTTCAAATTCAGAAGCTCTTGTAGTTGACGTATTGAAGTAACAGCAGACTGTTCAAATTCTAAAACATGTGCAAAATCAAAGAAACGTCACAACTTTCTCATATGGAAGCGTGTGAAACTGTTGAATGGTATTCTTCACTTCCTGTTCTCATCACATTTCGTTTCCTATAGCAGTTGACGCATAGCATCATGAGAAACTGAAGCAATTAACGCATATTGGATTTGTGAAGGTAAAGTTTGATTAATGTTAATTATTCTTATTTACTTAATATTATTTTCATTATTAATATTATTTTCACGAAATGTGAAACTTGTTAATCTCCATCTATTGATGGATGCGCTGCAGATTTCAAGTGACTGTTTAAATATAATTGGGTAAATATGGACCAAATTAAGTCAAAGAACTGAAGTTTAGGAAATTAATGTTAAATAATAAGCTCAAAGTAAATTACTGTGATCCAGTAAAAAGGGCTCTAGTATTTTGTAAAGACGTTATTGAAGGGGTGAAAATATTATTTGCCAGCTATTACGTTTTGTATATGCCTATTCTGCAAAATTTGGACCAACCGTCGAATTTATAGGAAGGTAGGTTGGAGTTGTATTATTAATACGCATTAAATTAAAAGTAATGTTTCGTTAAACAAATTATTACTATCTATAGAACTTTTGAGGAAAAATAATTCCATTACAACCTTGAGAAGTTTTAATAATTGGGCAATTGGTCTCGGTTTTAAGTAATAGTAAAATTGCATTAAAGAAAACATTGTCAAAATAGATACTGTTACATAGAAAATAGATTGTATCCTTACGAATCAAAAAGTTTTTTCTGATTTTGTAATTTTTAGACCAAAGAAGAAATGTAGATAACATTTTGTAATTATAATATTACCATCTAGTAATAATATTAATAATAATTTTGTTTTACATTAAATCAATTTTCTTTCTCATTTTGTTCTTTTATTGTATTATAATTGTATGCATATTTCTCCTTTTTGTACTCAGTCCCTATGTACAAGCAAATTCATTGACTCTGTCAATTATTTTTATTGTTATTTGTTTAGCTGTGTAAAAAGATAATGCTGGATAAATATTATTTATTAACAATAAAATTATTACTCTCAGGGAAAGTATGAAAATAAATCCAACAAAAGTACGCAGAAGGCCTCAAAAAGGTGGCAAAAATTTGATTCTGCAGTTTGGCCAGAAAGATGGACAAAATACGATGCATTGTACATTATAATAAGTTGTGAATATTTCATTTCTCAAGTGCTGATAATTTTGTATGTTGAAGAATATTGATTCATTCTTCCGTATTAAATAAATTTTATAAATAAATTCTTGGTAAAATTAATTCAGTAATATTTGGTATACAAGTTAATGATTATTCATGCACCAAGGGCATTCTAAGTGTTCTATTGATACCAGCAACAAAAAGCCATGTCGTGTCAGGAGTGGAAGAATTTGCTCTTGAAGGAGTACTACACCTAAAGCAGTCAGAAATTTCTGGATTATTTTTAATGTAAAAGTATATGGAAGTAATTATCATGAACGAACATTAAATTTAAAGTACGTGTTCATTAAATTTAATGCACCAGTTCAGTAAATTTAATGCACGCGTACCGTAAATTTAATGTGTGTACATTAAATTAAATTGTACATGTACACTTGAAAGTTACTTGAAAGTTACTGTACGTGTACATTAAATTTAATGTGCCTACATGTTAATTAATTTTATGTACATTTACTTTAAACGCAGAAATGCAGAAATTTCTGACAGTGTACAGTGCAAATACTACTCTGAAGAAAATGCTGCCGCGAAACGGATGAGTCCAACGCGGACAGAGTCTTCAAGGAGAACAATGAGTGAGTTCCTCAGTCGTATTCTCCCGCTACACTCGTCCAACCGCAATTCACGCAGGCCTATTAGCGTGTGGGTCGTGTCATAATAAAACGCGGCCCCATTAGCGCGTACCGCGGCGCGGACGTGAGCGCCGTATTTCAAGGGAAGCACCAGCTTAGGCACCACGACAATTGTCGATACTGCAGTGCCTCTGACTGGGCGGCCCTGGGGTGTACAAGGATTTTCCGATAGTGTAAAATTTTTCCAAAGTAACTAGATAGCTAGATCGAGTTCAGCCACTGTCTAGAGGAGAATTTTGGCAGTCGGCTGTTGTGATCGGTAGTTTCCATAGTTTACCAGATCACCACGAGGGGAATCACGGAGCAGTGCTCGGACCATGGATCGTGTGCGATATTTTCTTCCTATTCATTGTTCTAGCCTCACCAATACAATTACTTACATTTGCTTGCTCGACACTACCACACATATCGGAAGACCAATCGGAAGCTTAGAAATTGTCCCGGATGGGGCGGCGCCCCGCTGATGGTGTATTTCTGGTCAAAAAACTCGTAACGTCAAAAAACTCGTAAACCGGCATGTAGGTCGGCACCGGATCTCGCTATCGACCGAGACATGATCGCTGCCACCTTTTGCGATATATAAACCATGCACTACACTCCAGGGTCTAATGGCCGTTGATGCGCACACTTCAGTATCTTAATTTTAATTTATTATACGAAGGGGTGCCCAAAAATAACCGGAATATCTCTGCTGTGAGCGTGCCTTGTGCAGTACACAATTATCCCGCTAGGATCGTGCAACGCAACGCATTGCAGTTCAGTTCTGCCTAGGTACGTTAACCTGGCTTGTTCTGTTCGTCTGCAGTTATAGTTTTCGCGAGCGCTGTTCTGTCTGTATTTGTTTTTTTATTGTTTTTGTGATAGCAAATTTAAGTGAACCACGTGCAGCGGTGAAATTTTGTTTTTTACTTGGAAAAAATGCTGCTAAAACTGTGTTAATGTTGAAGATTGCTTACAAAGATGGTGCTATGGGAAAAACTCAAGTGTACAATTGGTTCGCTCGTTTTAAAAATGGCGACATGTCAATTAATGACAAATCTCGTTCTGGACACCCTCAACTGCCCGAATCGACGAAAATGTTGACAAAATTCGAGAGCTTGTGTACACAGATCGTCGACAGACAATTGAACAACTGTCAGAGATTAGTGAGATATTGTGGCGTCTTTGCCGGGGCAATAAATCACAGGCGTGAACGGTTTGTAATTTATTGAGTATTGAAATTGAGGATTGAAAAAATGCTCCAACACCTGACTACTATGTACAATAATTACAATAAACAATATTGACCCGTTACTAGAAGGAATGCTCCTGGTTACCACCACCGCTAGCCTGATAATTAGATATCTTATTCTGTGTGATGCACCAGTAGCCTACGTGAGCATACAAGCAAGTATGCCGCACCTTCCGTCTCGACATAGCACGCCGGCTTCAGTTCCCTGCCTCATTGAAATGCAGCGCCGCGCACAACCCACACGACTTCCTACCGACGCGCCCAACAATCAGAACAAGGAGTTTAGGTCCGGGGTCCTTTTATATTACCTTCTGTGCCGGCTGACGGAACTACGTCATCTCGCTGTTTTCGCCGACGCGTTTCCACAGCTACCCTGTCTACGGGGTTCACACGTTTGCCCCAACTGGTCTATGGGCTTCACCCTCGACACGGCACCCCTTTCCTTCCGCTCCCTAGGTTTGCCATTGTTCAGCCCGGCGTCTCTTCTCACCAGCGCTGTCCATGATCATGAAATGCACGTGGCTAATATTTTGTCACGTTTGTACAAAGCGACTGATAAGACGCCACAATATCTTGGAGCTCGGTTCAGCGAATTTTAACGGACGATTTGGGCATGAAAAGGGTTGCTGCCAAGTTTGTTCTTCGGGTTCTGACTGACATTCAAAAAGAAAATTGAGTTGAAACTTGTCGTGCATTGAAACAACAACTTGAAACCGATCCAGATTTTCTGTCAAAAATAATTACTGGAAATGAGTCATGGTGCTATGGTTACGACCCAGAAACAAGACAGTCAAGCCAATGGAAGACAAACTCGTCACCTCGTCCAAAGAAATGTCGTCAAGTCAACTCCAACATCAAAACAATGTTGATTTGCTTTTTTGATGCCTAGGGTGTAGTTCATACAGAGTTTGTTTCCCCAAATCAGACCGTAAACCAAAAATTGTATTTGAAAGTCTTAAGAAGAATGCGCAACAGTGATCGACAAAAAAGACCCGATTTGTGACAGACAGTAGAGTGATTCTTCCATCACAACAACGCACCTGTACACATAGCTATGACTGCTCAGCAATGTTTGGCTAAAAATAACATGGTTCCGCTGCCCCACGCACCCTACTCGCCTGATTTGGCTCCGTTCGACTTTTGCTTGTTCCCACGTATAAAGAAGGCGCGAAAGGACAACGGTTTGACAACATTGAAGAGGTCAAGAAAAACAAAACAGTGAGGAGCTATAAGCCATTAGTAAAGATGACTTCAAAAAATGTTTCGAACAGTGGAAGCACCGCTGGGACAAATGTATTAGTGACAAAGGAGAGTATTTTGAAGGAGATAAGGTTGTATTGTAAGAAATTTGAAAATATACAGCTTTTAAAAAAGAATTCCGGTGATTTTTGGGTACCCCCTTGTATACATTGTTAAGAATACTAGACATACACTATTCACACGCCTGCGGCGACGACGCCTCCGAGCGGCGATTCACGGCCCAGCTCTGCGCTCGCACAGCGCAAACGTACTGGCGGAGAGGACATACTTTCAGCTTTCCCAATTGCTTTGGAGTACTTGCTCTACCTGGACGAAGTTCGCACTGAAATATCACATCTATATTGAATTACAGACATTTTAATGGTTCCAAGGATGTTTCATCGAAGTAAAGATTCAAATCTTTACTTATTTTTGTTCGTTACTAAAGAGTAAACATTTTTTTGCATATAGGTGGTGAAGAGAAAGTTACATACTGTTGGAAAAATCTATATCGCAATTTGGCGAAAAGACACTTACTCATGACACTGATTAAGTTAATAAAGTCATTTATGTTGATTATTGCAATTACTACATTTCATGACACAAAAGTTAGTATAATATTCAGGGAATATTGGCAGACTAAACGGGTAACGTGCATAAAATCATAGAACAAAAGACGTGTTGCTGTATCGATTACACGCACTCCTCAACAGCTGCTTGGGCGTGCAGAGCGTGTCCTGCGCCGTGGAGGCGAGAGCAGGCCGTGGCGTCCGCGGGCGGGGGCGCGGGCGGCGGCAACGATGGTCCGTGGGCGAGGCGCATCCACCGCCGCAAGCGCTCCCGCTGTTTGATCCTTGCACCCACACTGTGCGCGCACCTCAATTTTGATAATTATCATACTTCGGCAGAAATCTTCTAAATCCGTAAAACGGCCACAAATGAGGGAGGCGCGTCGCGCGGGCATAAGCGCCGCTTGTAATCTGCCCCGACGCGACGGACACCGACGCACAACCCAGTGCGGCGACGCCACTCTCGGAGCTTCGTCCAAAGGGTACGACCGAAGAAACCGGGTGCGACCAAAGAGAGCGCGCCTTGTCTTTGAACAGAGCGCACCTTGTTGCACACCGTGAGTATTAAATGTAACTAGTGTTACCGGAACCAAAGAGACCGGATGTGACAAAAGTGACCGCGCGGTCCAAAGAGACGGGTGCGACAATAAAAGCAAGGTGTAAGTACAGAGACCGGTTGCGAACAAAGGGATCAGTTGCGGCCAAAGAGAAGGGGTGCAACTAAAGAGATCGAGGGAAACCAGAAAGACAGGGTGCGACCAAAGAGACCGGGTGCGACAAGAGACCGAATGCGACAAAGAGACCGGGTGCGACCAAGGAGACAGGGTGCGACCAAAGTGACCACCACAAAGGGTCCAAAGAGACGGCTGAGACCAAAAAGTCAGAGTGCAACCAAAAAGACTAGGTGTGACAAAAGAGACCGAGTGCGAGCTAAGAGGCCTGGTGCGACAAAGATTACGGAGACCGGGTGAAACCAAAGAGTCCGGGTGCGACCGAAGAGACCGTATGCGACCGAAGCTATAGGGTGCGACATAAAGAGGCCGGGAGCGACACATGAACTTACTCTCCCTTTGATGACTTTTTTAGATTTATTTCATCTAGTCTAACATTATATACGACCTTTTTCGTTAAAAGAAATCGTTCATAAAAAGACATGTGTGGCACAGATTTTGATGTATTTGCTGTTTATGGCACGAATAATTGCGTCATCACCCATTCGGCTAATAGCAGCTGAGAATCGTGGGGTGATAGCCGTAAACCGAACAGACTAACACATTTTTTTTCCGAACGGATGTCAAATACCCGTGACGCCACAAAGTTGTATCCAACAATTGACTTTGATTCTCTTATAAATTCATAAAGCTGATATACAAAAACGAAATAGCGCATGACACTCGTATTTGTAAAATTGGTTGGAAGATCCTTTAGCTCCTTAGGCAGACAATCATATAATATAAAATATATAATATAATATAATAATATAATATAATAATTTTTTATTAATTTTGACATTTTCAGACTTTCGTTTCAATGGACATTGGCCTTCCTCTTCAGGGTCTAATGAAAATAAATGAATAAAATAATATAATAAATTAATAAGCTTTGAATTATAAAATGTTTAAATTAATGTGTATTACATCACATTGCAATTGATGAATGTTATTGACGACATACCTATTTTTCTTCAATTTGTTTTTTCTTTAAGTTAATTTATCAAAATATATTCTTAATTTAAAAGTTGTAACCACATGAATAACAATTAAAATTACTTCACAAAAATTATTATTATACATTACTTAATTACTTATTATTATACGTACTTAATTTCATTAAGTACGACCTTAGACAGAAATTGCATCAAATAGTTATTTAAATTCATAATTCACCTGAATAGAATGAATGCAAAAAATTTTGTGAGTCTGAAATTTCACTCATGTATTGTATATAATTCACAGCTTCCTATTTTCTGTGAAATATTTTATATGAATATCAGAATATTTTTGAAGTGTGAACAAGTGAAGGTTATTTTTTAAATAAAAATAAACAATATGACACTCGTAGTTTTATTGCGTTCGTTTAAATTTGGAAACTCACTCCCAATGTCGTTCGTTTTCAATACATTTACTCATGCAATAAAATGTTATAAACTAGTTGCATAATATAGTACTATTATTTTTGTTTGCATCAACTGCATCTTATTAGTTACTTCTTAGATAACATTTGTAAGTCACAATTTTACATTACCCTTCACATACGAAATAGTTATTACAATGAATGTTTACAGTAGCATAAAAAGATCGAAGTAGATTTAATAATTATATTATGTTTGTGGGACTCAAATTTGCAGTTTTACTAATCATTATTTTATTTATTTTAACACTAATTATTTAATTTATTTTACGTTCCATAATATTGCAAAAATCGATAATTCTTTCTTGTTTTTGTTTGAAATTTTATAATAACTCCCATTAAATTATAGACAGTTATCAAAATTAGCTGTAAATTCAGTAGAAAACAGGCATTTTACGTTCATTCCTTTATAAGGTGATTTCTTTTAATATATAAACGTACCTTGGAATGCTACCTGCTTGTTATTGTGAACTGCTGCTGTTTTTTCTTGTATGATGAAAGTCTCAATGGTAGTACATTAGTAAATATAAGCATTAAGTACTTAATATCCCCACCAGTAATGAGAGTTTCCAACATTCATCAGTATTCTGAATGCTGAAAAGGTAATGGTGTGTTTTAACTGACTTTAACTTCCACTTTGAATGTCATTTCTTTCACAGTTTGAGATAATTCTCCATTATTGCTGATCGTGAGCTTTCAAGGTTATCTCTGCACTGGGCTGAAAGCATCGAAATGAGGAAAAAGTGGACCGGGGTTGTCGAAAGCCTCATTCCTGCGGAGCGACTGCTATCTGTCTCTGGGACACGCAGTCGGTGCAGGCCGCATCCCTGGTTCGCTGCTGCCCAATGGCCAGTAGCCGTTTTGGAGGCCATCTCCTCCTCCAGAAACTACAAAACTCAATATCGCCTTCTTTTCTTCCGTAGTGTCTGAACTTCCAAAGCGAGATAATCTTTTAAAATTTTCGTTGTTCATTGTGTTGAATTTGCAGGTATATTAATACTAAATTATTATTATTATTATTATTATTATTATTATTATTATTAATTTTCTTTTTCATAACTTCTCAAAATTGCTTAGTCTGTTCTGCTCCATCCTATTCTAGTGGGCTGCAATGCTGCAGAAAAATCTCACGCAAAATGGTTTTCCAAACGTAGTGCGCACACAACTCAAGTAAAACAATGAAAATATTCTTGTATATATTTCAATAAAGTAAATATATTAACCAAAAACATTTTCATGAAAACCTCAGTAACATAATGTAGCATTTAAACAGTGCAAGAGTTAATTACATACAAAGAATATAAAAAATGTTCCACAACGGTAACAGATAAATTAAATAATTAATGGTTGGCGGCCGCTTCCGTAGAACTTTTCTGTTGCGTTGTAACCACTGAGCATGAGAATTGATTCGGCGCGAAGAAAGAACAGGCGGAACAAAGTAATCGCATCCACTTTTAGGTCATTAGGGATCACTATTGCATTTAACGGTATGGCAACTGCGTAGATGACATGATATGGTGATGATAGGAGGCAAGGGCAAACACAAATACAACCATGCCCGAGGCGGTACTCGAACCCTCAATCCTTCGGTCCGCGATCGCTACGGCACTTCTGCTTTCACGATCTCGGCTATCCGGACTTGCAATCAAATATTTGTATTTTCAGCCAAAATAGAAACTCTTTCAATTTTTTTTATTTTCTCTGTTCCTGGGTATCTAACAACCATAAACACTTTTACCATGGCAGAGACTACATATATTTCTTTCCATTTCTGCGAGCGTTGGAAAATAGTAACAGAGGTAATATTTATTACTTAAATTCGACTTAACGAAGTAACCTAAAACCACAAGATTATATTACGCATTGTCTTTACAGAACAGCCTGTGAAGTGCATTCATACATGTTCGCCATGTTCAGTCAATATTTTCTTGCCCAGAAACAAACGCCAATCTCAGTTTGTACAAGTTTTATTTACATCGAATATTCCCAACAGTTCACCTCACAGGCCCATAAGTATACCTACAAAAAACATAAAGAACTATTCGCCATTTTGTTCGTTGCATTTGACTTACATTGATCTTCACTGCCACTGATATTCTTATCAAAACTGGTGTCAGTTATTTTACTCCCACAACCATTCCCACCACAATTACAATCGTCAGCATTACGTCCTATTCCACGTAGTCCACTGCCTTCGTCATAATTGCCACAGCCAACGTGGTCACTGTCACTATTCTTCAAGCGCGAGCATTTTTATATATCCTGGCATTATTACCACAAAAACGTCCGAATCACTACTACCTTCTCATCGGCTTTGCTGACTAAGGGCATCAACTGATGTCACTGCAGTACCTCTGACCGGCAGGTTCTAGACGGGGTACCGAGGTAGAAGTATTTTCCACTCTAGCTAGGTAGTTAGGTCGAATTCAGGGCGCTGCCTTGGGGGAGAAGACTAGCGACCGGCTGCTCTGATCGGTAGTTTTCCGTGATTTCTCCGATCAACAGTAGGTGTATACCAGAGCAGAACCCTAACACGCCTTGGTGATAGCGTGGTCAGCGTGCGATCTTTCGTACCTCCCCCCCGTCATATTCTCACCCCTTACTGTCACACACTTAAACTTACGTGCACTACTCTACCACAGATGTCGGGAGATCAGTCAGGAGCTTAGAGCTTGCCCCGGTTGGGAGTGCGCCCCGTTGGTGGAAGATACCTGGTTGTGGCAAACCCAGCTAGCCGAGGTGTAGTTCAGCGGCAGATATCACCATCTGGCGGGGGACGACATTCCGAGGAAAACACATGTATTACACTACGGAACAAATTGCTTTAGCAATCGAAGTGCACGGAAACACGAAGTAGCCAATCAACTACTTCCCTCACAGTTACCATTGTCACCACTGTCACCACCTCACCACCTCTTTCGTAGGCACCTCCTACTTCTCGTTTCCGTGGCAACCGCCCACCCAGATGCCGATCGCCGATCTTGTTGCGGCCGCGCCGCATTCTCTGGGTGCGACGGCGGCTGCGGCGGCGTTTCCGACTGGCACCGCATCGCGCCGCGCCGCGCCGCCGGCCTGTGCGTTCAGACGCAGGGAATTTGAGGCTTTTTGAGGGGCTGCGCGCAAAAAACGAGTCTCTGGCGCAAGTGCACGCGCAGGAATTGTGCGTGGTCGCCACAAAGGAGGCGCTGCAGCAGATGGACGCCAAGAGCTCATCAAGCGCGGGCATTGTCATGGGCCGCGGGGCGGTGCGCTCGCGGGCTAGCTTTTTACGTGCGCGTTAGAGCAGCCGGAGGACCATGTGGCGCGCCATGTAATTCGCTTTCGGAATGAGCGCTTGTGTTTGCGACTGATCCAATTGCGTCCAAAGACGATTCGGCGCGGCTTTGACGGCTTGCCCAGTCGGCTGCCTTGCGGACGGCTGCCCAGTCTTAAAGTTTTTCGCTCTTGCGGCTTCCCTCCGTCTGGATAGTTTGGCATCCGGTTTTACTTCCCCTTGCCTCCTACTCATGATTTTCTGTTTCTTTCCATGTATTTTATCTCATTATTTTCTCACAAATTTTCAGTTCGTCGTTGTGATTTCTTCCATTCTGGGTTCTGGCCTTACACTCCGCTGTGCTGTCATTTCGTTGTCACGTTGGAATGAGCGTCGTTCGGAATGAGACCTCACGTTTGCGATTTGGATTTTTATGCAGTTCTGGCTAAAGACGATTTTGCGCGCCTTACGATTTGGGGTCGGCGCTTTTATTTTTCGTCCTTATTCCTTCTCTCCGTTAGGATGGACTTTTTTTAAAATGTCTTTTCTTTTTGATTGAATAATACAAAGATCAGAGTTAAAGCACTCTACATTTTGTTATGGATGTTTAAATCTACTTATAATTAATTTACAAAAAACACACTAACAATCTTAAAATACAATTACATTACTACATATAATATTACATTACTACAAGGATGGTAGAGGTATCTTTATACGATAACTCTACATTGGGTCGAGATCTGAAAGTTTATTAAGGAATGTATGAAACGGAAATTTGTTCTTGATGCGGGTTCTGTGGATTGGGTTTTGGCAGAGTCGTATAGCCATATTGATAGTTGTCACTTATATTTGAAGAACACTTAAGTCTTGACTTATTCGTCATTACAATTCATTCGTTTTCACTTAAGTGTTTACTTAAGCAGTCACTTATTCTTATAAGTGAGCTTATCCGGACCCTTAAGTGGACCCTTATTTTTCAACGTGGAATAACATCAAAGACTTTTATGAGTTGTTGGAATTATTGAAATCAATATGGAAGATCGTATATCAAAACAATATTTGAAAGACATGGAAAATGCTTTGAAAATGCATAGGCAACAAGAATTGAACAAGAGATATCGTTTTGACAAGGATATGAATGTACTAGTGTCTCTGTTAGGTCACTCACAACGTGGGCTTGAGGAATAGAGGAAAACCATTACCATCAGTTCTAAAAATTCTTATACGAGGGTTGCCTTTTATATTTCAGGATTACAGAACAAAAACAAATATTAATCATCGAAAATTAATTTATTGTTTTTCAAAATATTCCCCATGAAGATCTATACAATTTTTTATGCGTTTGAACCAATTGTCGAAGCACTTTTGCCACTCTGATTGAGGTATCTCCAAAACATGCATTCTGAATGCAGCAACCGCGTCTTCAGGTGTCGAAAAACGTTGACCTCTCAGTTTGTTTTTTACGTACGGGAATAAAAAGAAGTCATTCGGTGCCAAGGCAGAACTATACGGCGGATGACTCATCAAAACGATGTTTTGGGTGCTCAAAAATGCAGTTGTTTGAGCCGATGTGTGAGAGCTCGCATTGTCGTGGTGAAGAGTGATCCGTCTTCGGCGGTTGGTTTTCCTGATTTCTTGGAAGACAGCTGGCAAACAAATCGTTGTGTACCACTCAGAATTGACTGTTCTGCGTTGTTCTAGTGGTACGGTTGCAACATGTCCAGTTTTTCCGAAAAAACAGGCGACCATCTGTTTGGATGTGCTTTATGCGCGAGCAACTATTGTTGGATTTTTCTCATCTTGAAACACCCATACAGTCGACTGCTGTTTACTTTCGGGCTCATACGCATAAATCCACGATTCAACATCTGTCACGATGTCATAGACGTGTTTCGAAGCACCGCGATCGTATTTTTTGAGCATTTCTTTCGACCAATCGACACGAGCCTTTTTTTTAGCGATTGACAAATTGTGTGGGATCCAACGCGAACAAATTTTTTTGACTGTCAAATGTTCATGCAATATTGAATGTATGCTGATCCCACTACTGCCTAAGGTTGTCTCAATCTCACGATAGGTCACATGACGATCTTGCAATATCATTTCACGCACAGCATCAATGGATTTCGGAACAACAACTGATTTTGGACGACCTTCGCGAAATTCGTCTTGCAGTGAACTACGACCACGATTGAATTCACCATACCATAGATAAACACTGGTCCTTGATGGAGCTTCATCGCCAAAAATTGAAGTAAGTTCATCCATGCACTGTTGCTGAGTGAATCCACGTCGAAAGTTGTAAAAAATAATCGCACTAAAATGTTCACGATTTAATTCCATTTTTGGGCCAAGATGAACCTTTTAAGTTACTGTAAAAAACACAAATAGCGCTCGTATGTCAAAACGTTCTGAGTACGTATAACCTCAAAACATCCAACTTTAAGATAGAGCTGTCAGTTGCCAGATTGCAACACCAGGGTTGCCAAATCCCGAAACATAAAAGGCAACCTTCGTAGCACACAGATGTTATGCAACATTATCATTTCAGTTACGTAATTTATTGATTTCAATTGCAGACCACCGGGGCGTATTTTGTAGCTTATCCTATCAGGACCATGTTTTATAGGTTATCTTACAATGATGACCACAATGTATCACGTGAAAAAGTGATGATTTTTTCGGTTGATGTGTGCAGATTTCTATAGAATAAACGGATCGAAGCAATGAATCGAAATTTACAATTTTGTTTCTGTTAACTTTCTATCGATGAAACCAGATGTTATTCATACGTTTAAAAGAACCCCCTAAATTGTAAACAAGATTGACACGGCCTTCTAGATTCGTATCAAGCAACCAATAAAGCAATATCGCCGAAAGTTATGTGGCAAAATATTGCCTGAGGGCGACTCCCGAATAAGTGGAGTCTATGAATACAAAATTGTAATAAGGTTTCACTTATAATAAGTAAAGTATTATTACTTAAGCGATTACTTATCGAATAACTGTCGACTATGAATATGGAGAGGTTAGATTGTTGGGTATATTTGGAATGTTGTGAAAGAAGTGAGTGGTTAAAAAATGTGTTTTTTTATCGGTTCGAACTGGAATTCTTTATGAAGTTTGGAATTGGAGACGAACCATGATCCATTTGTGATGGTGCGGAGGAACTGATTTTAGACGATTTGGAGTTTTTTAGTATTTGATTTGGCTGCGCTGATATATCCATATAAAGGTAGTGGTCGAACGATAGGTTTGTAAATCAGTAAGGCGGTATTGTACGGCAATTTAGCACATGATTTATTATTGGTTTTAGTTGGTGTAATTTCATTTTCGCTTGTATAACTTTATTGTCGATGTGATTTTTCCAACTGAGTCGGGTATTTAAGAAAAGGCCTGGATATTTTATATGTTTGTTATGAGGGTGCTATTGTACAGGTTCTTGATTCAATTGTAAGGGGGGTGGGAGGACATAAGGTCTTAAGTAAAATATTTTGATAATTAAATTTGTTCAAAGAGTTGGTTGCCCCGATGGGGACTCGATCTCAGACTTCGGGTTTACGCGCAGTTTCTCTAACCACTAAGCTACGGAGACAACCAATCCTTTGAACAGTTTTCACGAGCGCGATTATCGCCCCTTATATATACTACATATAATTGTCACCATCCCCTCACCTTGTTGGACGCAATTACACTCGGAGAATATATTCCACAATCGTAAAGAAATCAAAATTGCGTCCACGTTACTGAGTAACAATGAATTTTAATAATTAAATTCGTTCAAAGAATTTATAAGAAAAGAAAATATTTTGGCTGCAGTTTTTGACGGGTTGATTTTAATTTTGTTTTGGCTGCCCAGCTGTCGATTTGGTGTAGTTGTAACTGCAGATTGATTTTTATTGTAATTATGGTGGGACCCGAAGAATAAGTAGTCGTGTCATCTGCAAATTGGACTGCTTTTATAGTGCTATGGTTTGCTACGTACAAATTGTAAAGAGCGGGCGATAACGAGCAGCCTCGGGGAAGGCCAGCCTTGACTGCTTTTGGATTAGAGCGATGGTTATCGACTGAAATGGCAAACGTTCTATTGTTGAGGAAGCTGGAAATTTTTTGAGTAAGATAATGTGGAGTGCCCATTTTATGTTCTATGTTCTATCAAAGGCCTGAGAAATGTAGGGATAGATTGGAATTGTGTGATAGTGTTTTGAAATGCCGTATGGATGTATTCAGTGATTCTGAGTAGGAGGTGATGTTTGAACCCTTTTTTGATAAGTCCCATTTGTTACATGGGTATGGCCTTCCGTGTTATGGAGTTGTGCTTTAAATCGTTTCAATATTATTTTTTCTAGTAGTTTCGGTAGCGTGGGTAGCAAACTGATTGGGCGGTCACTATTGGTTAGAGATGCATTCTTATTTTGTTTTTGTACTTGAAGAATGAATACATGTTTCTGTACTTGCGAGAAGTAACCTAGTGTCAGGTATAAGATGAAGATATGGGTTAGATCTGCAAAGGCTGTTTGGGGAAGGTTTTATATATATATATATATATATATATATATATATATATATATATATATATATATATATAAATTGTTAATTTTATCATGTCCAGGGGCTTTCTTGACAGGTAGTGATTTGATGATTTTCTTTCTTTCTTTCTTTCTTTAGGTTATAAGCAGTGTATTTATGATGTGGGCCGTATGTCTGTTCGTTTACTGTTTTGTTGATTGTGAGATGACTAGGACGCGGGTTGGTATTATTCAGGGTGAATGTGGATGCAAAGTAATTAGCTAGCTCTTCGGCTCTCTGAGCAGGATTGTACACTTTTCCTGTTGGGGTGTCTAGTGGGGGGATGTTATGATTTTTTCTTAACATTTTATTAGTGATTTGCCATATGAATTTGTTGTTAGTGTTTATTAATTGAAGTAATGTTTCAAATTGCTCATTTTTGAAGTTTTTTATTGATTTAGGTACAATATTTATTAGTATGTTAAGTTTTGGTTCCGTACATAGTTTCCTGGAGTTCTTAGTTCCGGTCTGCGTTTTTTTTTTATTTGCATTAGTCTCACTATTTCTCGGGGACGTTTGTATTGTTTATGTGAGTGAGTAAATTTTGGTTTTAATTCGATCTTTTTATGGTATTTATTATGGTGGATAGTTGGTTGATTGACTGCTCTATTTCTAGTGGGTTGGAAGACATTTTTCATTTAGGTATTATTGAGCTAGTTATCGTGTGATTTTTTTCCAATGAACTTTTACCGTATTTGATTTTGGTACTCGGGCGTGCGATGGGGGTATTTGTTGTGTTGTTATGTGGTTATCAAGAAATGTGGTCTGAGTCGAGTTAGAATAATGTAGTAGGGTGTAGTTTTATTTTAGTGTTAGTTATTCGGATAACGAGGATATAAGGATTTCTTAAATGATCATGGAGTAATATGTGGAGCCTGGAGGTGAAATTATTTTGAGATCAGTAGAATTTACTAAATGGGCTAATATTATCCCATTAGTGTTTGTGTTCAAAACTCTCGAATTGATACGTTTGACATTTCGATCCCCTAAAATTTGGTGAATTGAATGCTGCTGTTTAATTGGCAACAGTTTCTGTATTACCAGTACCTGGCATTGGGTTATGTTGAATATTTTTATTGATGGCTATTAGTACTCCCCCTCCTTTGTTTAGGTTTCTGTCGGCTCTGTAAATTGACTACTTTGCGATATTAATTTTATTTTTTTCTTTTAAGTGGGTTTCTTTATTGCAAACTATATCCACACGGTGTGAATTTAAGAAGTGTATTAGTTCTTTTTTTTATTTGCTAGGCAGTTCGCATTCCGATTGACGAGAGTAAAATATTGAAGGTGTTGTATTGCCATATTTCCGTTAATGTAGGCGAAGAATGAATTTTGAATGGACTTGATTATGGTAGGTATAAGTGTGTTTATAGCATTGAGTATATAGGAAGGATTATTTGGGAAGTAATTGAATTAATTATTGAATTTATAATGGGATAGTTTTGGAATGGTTCTTGGAGAAGGTTGGTTGGATTTGAATTGTTGATAGGATTTGGGCGGTCCTGGGATGTGGAGCTACCAATATGAGTGAAGTTGTTGAGAATTGGTGTTTGGGGAAAATGGGAATTTGTTTATGGTGGAGTGGGGGTTGTTTCGATTGACAGTTTTTTTGGTAAAAAACGTATTGTTTTATGTAAGGGCAACTGAAGTCTGAATTATCGGCTTGATGGCTGTCTTGGTAGTTACGGCCTTTTGGTACTTGATCGCGATTAGGGCAAGTTACCGAGTAGTGATTACTCGAGCAATACGCGCAGCTAATTGAGTGGTTGCAATTATTCTTAGTATGGCCATAATACAGACACCGCTGGCATTGTAAGGGACATTGAGGTCTTTTCCTTGCTTTTGCTTTTACTCTTTGGTTACAAATTTGTTTAATTGCTAAAATATTAACTATTGGGTCTTCTGTAAAAACAGCTGCAACTACTGTAATAGGTTTGTTTTCTTTGTGAAGTCTTGTGATTTTTATCAGTGATGGAAAGCGTTGTTTTAAGTCTTGATATTTTTCTTGATCAGTAATGTATTGGCCGACATTCTTGAACACTACAGAGAAATTTTCATTCAACGGGTCTTTGAAGGTATGAAAACTTCGATAAGTGTAAATTATATACCTGATTAGGATTCAGAAATCTGTTGGTGAGTTTGCACTTATTTTAATTTGATTGTTTTTTGATCTGTAATGAAATTTGTGGTGACTTTAGATTTTTCTTTGATGAAAGCATTATAATTGATAAATCTGCTACTATGATTGATGGTATTTTACTGGAGGTTTCACTCTGTTCACTAGGAAGTTTGTTAATACGAGTGAATCTATTTTCAGTTGTTTACTTATCAAGTTCACATAGAGGTCCGAACCTATTTTTGACCGGCACATTAATTAGTAGAGAGTAAGATTTTGTATTTGTATCACTGTAACTATCGTGATTGCTACTAAATTTTTGGGGTTCACGCTGTATATGCTTGTTTGTCACTGACCTTTTTCTATAACCTGTGGTGTCTTAGTCTGGTAGCTGAACGGTTGACGGTTGGCTGAGTTGAAACGGTTCCGGGCCATCAGCGCCGGGTGTGTTAATTTGGTTAGTGGTGTGCACCATCGTCACCTCCATTTCGTGTTCGGTGAATTGATTTGGATTGTCTGGGATGAAATTTTCCATTGTAGCACTTACGACTTCGCTTGTTGGAGGGTCGTAGCTGCATGCCATTCACTACACTGATTAGCACTGTGTCGCCCTTCACCGGATTTGTTTCGATGCACTGTTGATCAGAAGCACTTGTGTGGTTCACTTCGCTAGTTTATAATTTGATAATGTCGCTGTGCGACTCGTGACCCTCCGCCACTCCGTTTATTGGAGTGGCGAACGGCGAAGTAACGGTTTTGTCGCAACAGATTTGACAGGGTCGCACAGGAGAGCTCTGGCTACCTCACGCCACCACTATCAGTCGAAGAATGTATGGACATATACCAGGTTTCATTTACATCCCTTATTTTTAAATTTCTTTTCAAGGATTTAATGTCTCTTTTACGTATCTCCATTGCATTTCTCCTCCATCCTCATTTCTCTCTCTTGTTAGACCTGGTACTACGTCTTCCCTTATTTTGATATATCTCGAAGAAAATTAATAATCAACTAAATTTACATGCCCCGTGTCTTGCTCTCTTTCTCTCATTAATTGCTAATGAAAATTTCTGTATTGGGAAAGCCTGAGGAAATTTAAAAATTAGATTTGTCAGAAGTCATACAGGAGTTGATAGGTATGACATAATGTTCAATTTTTCTAAATTATGAGATTTTTCGAATAATTTAACAAGATATTTACACAAACGACACACACGACGACGTGAAACTTATTGTACGGATGATGATAAATGCACTAAATAACATGACACGCCATTTTGATGTGTTCTTTTGATTTTTCAAAAATTATACAAATGCATTTTTTTTATATTTCTCCCGTGCCATACATATCTTCTCTACCCAGGTTTGTATCATGTACTATTGCTTTTCAAGTGCTTAAAATTATTTCTGTTGAAGTACCTCAAAAACTCAAAACTTTATTGTGAAAATGAGGTAAAAATTGTTTTTACTACAACGCTCTCGTGACATTTTCTCCAAAAACGGATCAAAATGTTTTCTTTAAACATTTTATACGGATAATGGCACACGCATTGAATAACATTACATAAATGCTATTTTGATGTTTTCTTTCGATTTGTATTCAAAAATATAAACCAAAGTATTTATTTTGGATATCTCTCATGTTGTTAATACTCGTATTTGCATTACGGGCATTTTTATACGTAACTGTATTTGTCAACATAAATGCTTCAAATGATTTACGATGACGTTTCTCAAAAAATCATATTTTTCCGTGAAAATTAGCTCAAAATTACGCATTTCCACAAATGCTCACACAACATTTTTGTAAGAACAGCTCCAAGTTTTTGAATGAAAATTTTCACAAAATCCACCTTTTTTCTTTTATAATATTCTGAATGAAATTTTTCAATTCAACTTCAAGGGGAGCAAAAAAGTAGAAAATATGAAATAGTGATTTTAGGCACCGAGATATAGCAGTTTGGAAAATGGTGGGAGAATAGGCAGGGTCAGAGATTAGAATACGAATCAGTGCAAGAAAATCGTGTCTTACTGTATCACCTTTTTTTCTTGATGTGGATGTACCAGCGATGCTACTGTAGCGAAATAATATAATTCCTGGAAATTTTAAGCATAAATTGGATATTCTTTGTTGTCAAATAGTTATTTTTGTCATTATTAACTTATATTGGAAATTTCTCCTTCATATCGCTCTGCTTTTTCTTATTGAAATTGATTGTTTTCGCTTTTGAGACTTTTACACTTATACACATGACAATTCCTTTTCCGAACATTATCTCTACTTTCCTTTGTATGGCGTAACATTCGATTTCTTTAACTTCCTGTTGCCGGGGAATTTTATTCTGGCAGAACAATAAGACATTTTTGGAGGAGGAGAGCATTTTACCACGGCTTACGGTGTGAAGATTAAACTTCGATGACCCTATCTCTTTCAACACCTTCATTTTCAGGAATCCGTTTATGCTACTGAAATATTTACCATAATTCTGCCTAGCGTGGATTGCGTAATCGATGTTGCTAACTCTCAGTGCACAATCTATTAGACGATGGACACTCTCTTCAAACACGTTGAATGCAAATAAACAAAACCGGCTTTCTCGAGCGTGTATTTTTCGTGACGATCAGAGATACAGTGGGGCTAACGAATGTCACGAAATAATTGACGTGTCACATTGTGATTCTGAGTGAAGATGAAGGGAAGCCATTACCCGATATTTCATATCATAGAATAATTTATTTTTTAATGTAAAGTAAGCATTGAGACAAGTAAGACGTTACCAGATTCTTGGCATCCATATATATCGTGAGAAATATTTCTCTTAGAGCAATTTCATTTTCCATGCTGTCCACGACCGTGGACTCTCTTCAACATCATTATCTCAGAGTCCACCCTGTTTTCTCTCGCTAACCTGCCCTACCCGATCGGCCCCACTCCATCCCCCGCTCCACCCTTCGACCTCCATAGATCGGCTTCGCTCCACCCCGTTCCATTTCACTTTGCCCGCTCTATTCCATTCCGTCCCATAACCATCCTGCTCCAACCGATCCGACTCCCCCTCCCTGCCCCGCCGTGCCACCCCTCGCCCAGCCCCGCCTCGCCCTCCCCGGCCCCGTTTCTCATCTGCCCGCTTGCCTAGCGACCGCCGCGCCTCGTTCCAAACGAGCTCTTTTTCATTAAGAATGTTGGTGTCGCGAATTCATTAAAACAAGTTCCAAATACGTAGAATACTTTTTTCGCTTGTTTGGCGGCGCATTGTTTTATTTTCGGAGTCTGTTGCACATAGGAACAAAAATATTAGTGTATTGAATCGTAGAAATATTTTAATTATTTCGAATTGCTTATTTCTTGTAGGATCATTAACTTATCTTTGTTTATACGCTAAATGTTAGCTGTTTTTGCATGTAAACTATTCGCAACGTGTAAACGAGTTACCATACCTAGTGAAACTTAATGTCAAGCTGGTGGGCAGCCATGCATTTTTGAGAGTACCTGGTACATCTGCGTGACTTATTTGTAAATTAACTCCTACAAGATTACAGTTGAAAGTAAATTCAAGTAGTTCCAAGCAAACGTCTTTTTCTTTTGGGCGTAGAAATTAAAACCGGATTTATTTGGTTCCAGAGTCCTTGAAAATTAATATTATAAGATAGGAATGGACAAGCATAGATACAAGATAAGTAATAAAAACTAGTGGTGCTAAAACACCAACACTTTCTCGCAGTATTTCTAATTTTTACAATTTTCGAAAATTAAGAGAGTTCATCGAAAATGAGACGTCATTCTTTTCCATAGAAAAAAATGTAGCAGATTTGGAGTTTTTTTTATAAATGCATTAATTTCAAGCAGAAATTGCAAGAAAACACTCGGTATTTCAAATAGTTGTACACAAATTTTTTTAAAGATCTGATATGTTTGAAGAGATTTTATTTAAGAAAAACTGTGTCATCAATATAGTACTTTTTTCATGTTTTTTTCATTTTCGAAAACTCAGATAATTCGCTGGAAATACGATTAGCACCAACTTTTTACCGTTGTATGATACATATAAGGTGAAAATTTAAAGAAAACTTTTAATAAGGTTTTTAAGAAAATAATTTTTTCTCTCTTTAAATGACAGATTTTGTTAAGAAAAATCAGAATTTATTAAGATTATTATTTAATAAAAATCAAATTTTATTAAGAAAAAATATTGTTATAAGGAAGATTCCAAAAAAGCTTGAACTTTCTGAGTTTTTGGAAAATCAGAACTTTCTTTTTTCCCATTTATTTACACAGAGAGTGAATACATAGCTCACTTTAAAATTACTATACATATGTTGGATGGCTTAATAGACAACTTAAATTAAATTAAAACTGAAAACTAATACAGAGGTTGAGCTTACTCATCAACCTCCTTTTAGCGGGATCTTGTTGGGAGAATTTCTTGAGAAAAATGTGAAAGCGAAATTTATTTTGTATACTGGTTCTATGTGAAAGGATTTTACCGAGTGAAGGGATTTGGAATATGTTTGAGAAGAAGGTTGTAGCTAGGTAAGTGATCTATACTTTGTCTCTAGGACGAATTCTTTGGGTAACTGATTATTGGTGACATATCAGGAAGTGTTTCAAATAATTCTGAGAAATTTAATTTTGTACATTTTGCAGTTTCGTATGGTTGGTTTTTGCTGCGTTTAAGCAGTGGGGGGCGTATTATTGTTTTATAAGGGTCTTATCATTGTTTTGCTTATTTGTGTAGCTGAATTGTATTATAATGGGCTGGATCTGTGTTTAATACGCTTTAATTGTATTAGCTTCATTCTGGCTTGAGTGATTTTTGCACCTATATGCGACTTCCAATTGAGTATTGTGTCCATGTTCAGTCCTAAGAACCTGATTGGTTTACTGGGAGGGGGCCCGTTGATGATTGTATTGTTTAGCATTAACGGGGGTAAGAGTGGACGGAATGTGAAGATCTTGGTGACTGTTTTGTTTGAACCAGGTTGAATTTTGTATTTTGAAGCCCATCTGTCAATTAGGTTAAGTTACAATTGAACTTTGTTGCTGCGATCAGTAACTGAAGGAACGGAGTTATTGAAGGCTCGAAAAATCAGAGATTTCAACGAAAATAGGAACTACGGCATTATTGTACTAGCTTCATTATTTTAATATTTTAATAGGGCAAAGTTTAATGAAAAAATTTTTGAAAATATTTGTTTTTGAAAATTTTTGAAAATTTTTGAAAATACCCCCAAAAATGAAAATATCTGTTCCAAACTCGTAGAGCCGTGGGCTCATTTAAATAGATCGATGAGAATCAATTTTGAAGGAAATCGACTGCACGGCTTTTGTACTAACGCTGACTACAGACTAACAGAAAGAACTCTGCGTCAATCGATTTTTTCGGAACGAAGGACCCGTAGAACATGATTCTGACCACACGACTTAGAGGAAATAATATACTATACATAGAAATTAGATTTATCTGCTTTTTCGTTACCAGGGCCTGGCTGCAAGAGTTTTTCGGTCAAAATTTCGCCGCTTTTCCCTCAGCAATACGAGTACAATACTTGCTCAATACAACAATAGGGGAGTAAGTAACTAGAGTGCTACAGAATGGCAAAGACTTTCTTGTACTAGTCAGTTTCTTATCTCATAAGTGTGGGCTATCTTTTCGGTTTTCTCCTACCCTGTCCCCAACTGCCATTTATTGCTCTCCAGCCGCGTTGACTGACGTGCGCTACGAGTGGGGGGGGGCGGGGCGGGGCGTGACGAGACATGACGTGACTTGGCGGGGCAGAGCAGGGCGGGTCGCGGCATGGCGGGAAGTGGTGTGGCGAGACGTGGCAGGCCGGGCGCGGCGTGGCATTGCAGGCAGGGGCACGGCAGGCGTTGCAGGCTGGGATGGGGCTTTGCGTTGCGGGGCGGGGCGGGGAAGGCGGGGCGGGGCGGGGTGGGGTGGGGCAGAACGACGTGCAGATTGAGACGTGCAACGCGCAGCCGCTTATCTGCGCGAGTCCACCTCGGTCTCTAATTGAATTACGTATGCGCGTGCGCCGCACCGCTCTTCGCCCCTCAGCGCCGCTCCGGCGACATGTGTTCGCACTTGCGCCCGACTTACGTATGCGGCTCAGGAGCAAAAAAAACAGTGCGCGGCCCGTCCGTCCGACGGCATGCATATGCATGCGTTATGTAATGTTTTCCCACTTACGATTTTTGCCACCGGCCACGCCCGCGCCGCGAGCGCGTAAATGCTTTGGTATCGCTATTAGTCAGTGCGGTCTTTTGTCATACGAAGCTTATGCAAATTCTACGCGAGGAAATCCTCCTCTCCACAAAGATCGATCTCTATTACTAATTTCGATTATTCGCAGAAATTGACGTAAAGTTAGCATCTTCGGCAATGTGAGAGGTGTCAACGATTTCCTTGTATATCCTGAAACTCATGGAAAATTCAAAAGCAGTGAAACAGTTTCGATTGATTAGTAATTCTGTGTGCGTCAACTCCTAAGGTCATTAGTACCATAAGTGTGGTACATGTTTTTTATCGCTGGAGAGAGCGGTGATCTTCCCTCGTTGGATGGCGAGATCCAATGACGATCTACCCTTCGGCTTGAGGTGGTTTCCACAACTAAGTATCACGCACCAGCAGGGCACCTCTCCATCCGGGACCAATGCTAGGCTCCCGACTGGTCACCTGGCATGTGTGGTAGTGTAGACTATGTAAATATAAGTGTGCGTAAGTAAGGGAGGGGTGAGGATAGGACAAGGAAGAGGAAGGAAAGATCGCACGCGGACCGTGACTCGTTGGTTACAGTATTCGCCTGATGTTGATAGAAGAAACCACAGAAAACTACCGATCAGAGCAACCGGTCACTGGAAGCCTCCTCCAGATAGCGACTGAATTCGACATAGCAATCGATATAGCTAATATCGAAAACCCTCCCACCGCCGGGTCTCGAATTCGAAAACCTGAACCCTTGCGGTCAGAAGCGCGGCAACGATATCCGTTGATACCCTGCGCCAACTCATCCGGTGAACTGTTTCGTTTTTTACTGAAAAGTACAAATATTTGATTGCGTTACGGTATTCCACATATTCTCATATTGTGACTGAAGTTTCATATTCAGGGCGTAACTACTTAAGAGACGGGTGATGTCAATCGACGAGGAAGAAATCAACGACTGTTTAACGTGTGTCGTTTCAGACAGCCAGTCTTCGCTCATTGAGAGCCCTATTTTACCGCACTTGACAGCTGTATTGCTTTGCGATTTTAGACGACCTCCGTCCTCGTGCGGCGAGCGCCATTGGCAATCCGCGTGTGCTCCACGCTGCCAGTTGTTTTCGCGACACAGGAAATCGAGGCCGTCCTCCTGGGAGGATGGCCCGTCTGGATCCCGCGATTCTGAGATAATCCTCTTTAACTTTTCGTTGCCTGCGAAAGCATAGCCCTACTCCTTCATCCGGTGTTTCGGAATAGGTATTACATTTTGTTAACTTTTGCAATCGTAAGTAGCGGAAATAGATGTTCTCGGACCAACCCAGAGGAAAACTGGAAGAAGGTGAATAAGACATAATTTATGGAATTGTGTATGTTAAGTCAGAGAGGTAAGAAGTAGTTCGTGAAAGGAGGTTTCAGGTTTTGTTTCCACAAACGTTTAAGAGGTGTTTTTCAATGCTGGTAGTGCTCTAAAAGGACATGCAAATGCTTCATGAAATGATGCTCATATTTTCACACACAGGAAATATAGATATTGGATGCTAAAGCATTTATTATTGTCAAGAGTAAATAAAATATTATGTTCTTTTGTTTTAGGAGCTATACTTCTTTTAATGAGCATTTTTGTTTACTTTGGCACTATGGGATATCACGTAACAGGACAAATTCGCCGTGAATACGTGTAATATTATAAAGTGATATTGTTTTAAAAATTAGTGAAAATTTCCACTCATATGTAATATCAGTTAATAATTTTCAACAGATATAGAATTTTAGTGAATAATTTATGAAGAAACCTATAAACTATATATAATATTAGACTAATATGGAAAATATCAGCTGCCCCAGTTTCACGGGGCAGCATGTGGTTAATACATCACTATCAAATGTAGATTCAAACTTTAATATTGATCCAGCTCAACTACAAATAACTCCAATTACTTTCATAGATCAACCAACTCTAAACAACTGAACAAAAAATTATATCATTAGAGCAACAAGTAGTGTTCCTTCAAAATCAATCCCAACAACTGTATCAACAACAGAAATAGTCAGTCAGCAAATACTAACAATCAAGAACTCTCAACAGACAACAGCGCCCAAACTCAAGATAAAACTACTGAAAGTGGGGTGTGCGTGAAAAATAAAGAGTAAAAGAGTGAAATCAAGTGATCCAGGCCAGAGCACCAAATACAATATTTCAACATCTAATCCATTCAAGTCCTGATCTTCAACTATGGATGATTCAGATTCATCAGAAAATAAAGACCACGTAATTGAATACGTAAATATTAAAATTCCTCCAATTAACATTCACAAAAATTAAAATATTGCTAAACCATTTGCATCATTCATATCTTCAAAATATTTCAAAACAAGATTTTACTACTAAAACAAAGACAGACTATATATCAGTACAATTTAACTCCATAGAAGATTTTCGTAGTTACCGAAAATTTTGTGACACCAACAATACACAATACTTTTCTTATCGTTATCCTACAATGAAAACCCTATTAGCATTAATTTATTACATTTCAACTACTTATTCCAAGGATGATATCAAAAAAGAACTAGTTAACAACCAGTATCCTGTTACTTCCGTATACAGATTATTTGGCAAAAAACGTAAAGAATTAGAAATATGTGCAATAGACTTAATATATAACGATCGGTTGCAGAATTCTAAAGCTTACCAGAATATTTAATAGCATTGTAAATATTAGAATTAGACAAAAAATAACCATCCTATACAGTGTAAAAACTGCCAGCAGATAAATCATACAAAGCAAACTGCAAACTTCCTCCTAGATGTGTTAGATGTCTAGATAAACATCATTTCACCCAATGTAACAAACCTAAAAATCTACCTGCAAAATGTTTTAATTGTTTATGTAATTACTCTGCGAATTGTAGAGGATATGAATATTCCAAAAACCCTATATTGAAAAGAGCTTTTCAAAACTTGTCTTCTCATTCAAATATACATAATGTTCAAACTCTTTCTCAACCAAGTGCTTCCCAACAAAATTTAAATGAAAATCACCTCATATATTATCCTCCTCCTTCAAATACTTCTAAAAACTTTTCAAATCTTCCAAACACATTTAAAGAATCACAAACGTTTCTTTCTTCAACATATTCTTCAGTTAACAACAAAAATAATACCTTTCATGTATTAATTCTTCTAAGTTCATCTCAAATAATTAATACATTAGTTCCTCAAATTCAAAAAATGATTCTAGAATTACTTCCAAAAAATACTTCATAATGGATATTAATCCAAAAATTAACATTCTAAATTGGAATACAAATGGTCTACAATACAATGAATTTAAACACATAATTCATGATCGCAAAATAGACCTTGCTTGCATTACTGAAACTCTCCTTAAAAATAATAATAAAATACATATCCCTGCTTATATTATTTATCTTGAAGATCGAACTTTAGATCTCAATGGTGGAGGAGTGGCTATCATTATGAAACGTAATATTAAACATTCCCAAATTTTTATTTCATCATCTGCAGATTTAGAAATGGTGGCAATTTCAATTTCTCTCGCACTCGGGAATATTATTGTAATTTCACCTTACAAGCCACCTAACAAAAAAATACCAATCCGAATTTTCAAATCTATATCCAATAACAACGAAGTTTTAATGATAGGAGATTTAAATGCAAAACACTCAATTTAGGGATGACGAACAACTACTCCTCAAGGTACAATATTGATTAACATACTTAACAAATTCATCTACAATATTCACGCGCTATTACAACCAACTTACTTCTCCTATAATCACGTCTTTCCGGACATATTAGATATAATTATTTCTAAAAATATAAATTTTCCAATAATTCAATATCCTTTTTCAGCTTTGGATATGGATCGTGATCCGGTATTAATTGGCTTTCAGAAAATTGCAACTATGAAAGTTACTAGTAAAGAACTTATTAAAGGTAAAATTAATTGGATTACTTTAAAAAAATATAATTAGACTAAATAAGTTCCCAGAAAAATTGTACACTAAAACAGAAATAGACCAGTCTATAATTGTTTTTCAACAAACTTTAACAATTGCTCTTCGTATATCTACCACAAAAAATCAACACATGCCTAAAATTACAAATTGAACACTCTCTAAAGAAATATTGGAACTTATTTTATTAAAACATAAAACTCAAAGAAAGTGACAAAATAATCGAGTCTCTTCTATTAAAAATCATTAAATTCTTTAAAGAGAAAAGTTAAAAATTCACTTGAATTATATAGATTTCTCAATTTTCAAAATTTACTTCTAATCTTCAACCAAATACCAATCCTCTATGGAAAGCTATTAAAACCATAATTAAAGATAAAAAACAATTAATTCCTCTCAAGTCAGGAAATACAATAGCAATAACGGATCTTGAAAAGGCAAATATATTAGCAAAACATTTACTAACAATATCCCTCTTTATAAAAGATTTTCTAACACAATTTCACAAGAAATAGCAAAAACATTTTTCACAGTACCAGAAATAATTAAATTTATTTCACCTTCTGAAGTTCAGTATTTAATTAAAGAACTTAAAAATTCAAAATATCCAAAGCATGATAAAATTACTAATTACATTCTTAAACAGTTACCTTTTCCAATTAGTTAACTAACAGCAATTTATAATGCATTCCCCAGACTAAATTATTTCTCTAAATCTTGGAAATTAGCGATTATTCATCATACTTCTAAACCCAATAAAGATCACTCACTGCAAATGAACTTTCTTCCAGATAGTCTGTTATCCTCGCTATCAAAAATTTTTCAGAAAACATTACGTCCAGGATTACAAAAAATTATATATCAAAATGACACATTACCAAAACTCAATTTGGATTCAGAAATAATAATTCTACAATCCATCAACTTTTAAGATTAACTGATTATATCGCTACCAACTTTCAACATTTTAAACATACATCAGCCATATTTCTAGATATTGAAAAGGCTTTTGATAAAGTTTGGCTAGTATATAAACTACGGCAGATAGAAATCTCATATTATTTACAATCAATAATTAAGAGTTTTATTACATCCCTACATTCAAAGTGAAAATTAACTCAGAATTATCTGATGAATATCCAATTTCAGCCGGAGTACCTCAAGGATCCCACTTTCTCTTTTGCTATTCAATATCTTTATCTCTGACCTACCATCATATGAAACTTCAGAAATTGCATTATTTGCTGATGACACAACTTTATACACTTCACGTCATGATATTTTACAAAGTCAAAACAACTTACAACATGATTTACAAATCTTAACAAATTGGTTTAACAATTGGCAACTTAACCCTACAAAATGTCATGCAAAGATATTTTCATTAAGGCGAATTAAAAATATGAATCCACTAAAAATTAATAACATAACAATGCAATAGTTATCTCCAAATACTGCTGTTAAATATTTTGGCTTAAGCATAGATACAAAGTTAACTTGGAAAGATTGTCTAATACACACGGCGAATAAAAGAAATATTAGAATACTTAAACTGTACCCATTTATAAATAAAAAATCTTCCATTGAAATTGAAACAGCTATCACAATACACAAAACAATAACCCTTCCCTCAAATTTGCATGTCCAATATGGAGTGGCACAGCAAAAACAAGTTTTCGCAAAATTGAAGTTATTCAAAATAGATTCTTTAGACGTGTTTAAAATTTTCCATGCTTTATTAGAAATAATCAAATTCAGAGAGAACTTTCCATTGAACCCCTTAAAACATGTATTAATAAATTATCAAACAATTTCTACTCTTCACTTGTCTCTTGCTCAGCGACACAAATTTTCCAAGGAGGGAAATAGGACAGTCAGCTCACCCTTTACCCCGTATTCAATCTCGTCATTCGAAAGATTTATTACGTTCTGCATAATTCCACTGATTAGCTATTCAAAAGTAACAAATCATGAAAATTAAAATAACTGTTCAGAGGGTTCTTCCTGGAACAACCTCTAAGATTGTTAATTATGTTTAATGTTTAATTATGTTTATAACATACCACAAAATCGATGTATTTTATGTAAAATATTTTCAAACCCTTGAAAGATATTTTAAGTCGAACAAGGAAAATAAATAATAATAAAAAAGGACAAATTCGACGCTTTTTTTCTGCATTCAAGATTACAATATTGCGAATAATATGTAAGAAATCAGCTTAGTGTTTTTCTAAATTTGGAAGCAAGCCCAGACAATGAAGCTTGAGGGTTCTGATCTGGGCTCAAAATAACATTTCATTGTAGCGTATAAACTAGAAAACTTCTTGTTCTTGTCAAAATCGTTATTGTTCAGTCTAAAGGAAGAGCAACATCTCACAATAAAAGAATTATAACTTTTTACTGTAAGAGACTGAAATCGTAATTCACTGAAGAAAATGTACCGCCAGTTTAACCTTGATGTTATAAAATTAATATACTACTTATCTTTGTGGTAATGTTTGTTGTTCGCTGTTTTCTGTTGTTTTCCATTAATTAATTATTCGTAATTAAAATAAACATGTTTGTTCATTTAAAATAAACATTCTTTATTCAAAATTACGATAATACATTTTCACACAACGTCTTGTTTCGATCTGTATTAATTATTACTAATTCAACAACCTTTCTCATGTTTCTTCTCTCCTAGTAATCTATTTTACACGACTATGACAACCTTCACACAATAGGGCTACTCCATTCCTTGGCGATATTTTTATTCTCACGATACTTCTTTATCATACTTGAATGAAATGTATTCGATGAAATGAAGTAATAAAGAATTAAAGTTGCGGGTGACTATAACTCTTGCTTGAAGATCGTACCTTATACTTTTGGCAGTTTTCGTTGCACAATTTAATTTAACTAAGCTGTTTTTCACTTTTCCGATTTCTCGTGTAAACATTGTGTATAAGCATATAATGGGAAAGGTAGCAAAATTAGCGCAATTACTTCTGTAAAGATACAAAGAGGCAAATTCAGCTTTTATTTAAAATACCTTTATCGATTAAATGAGATTACTTGAAAATCTGCGCTGAGCTGTATACTCGAACGAACGGGAATGCTCAATTCTGGCTTACAGCTTTCCACGTTTGTCAAATATTTATCATTTATGAGAAAAGCAAAGAAATTACTTCTCACACCTTCAACGATATGGAGGGAGGAGCCATATCTGCATTTGAAGTAATTACTGACCACTGCCATTTCTGCGTAGCACTTATGCTCATATCATCGCTGCGTATATGAGGCTTCGTATATGAGCCACCCGTGTACCTGCTTACAGCCACAATTCACTGCGCACTGCCCACCGTGTCGTTCCTCAACGATTGTGTGGCTATTACACATGCACAGAGCACCTCGATACACGGCGCGCTCCTGATTTCGTCTTTTTTTATACTTTCTCACTTCGCGGGAAATCGGAGTTATTGCGATCGTTTCGAATGTTAAAAGCAGTGTAATGCATTGATTTCCTATTAACACTTCTAGCAGGTTTATTCGCTGGTCGCTCGACGTTGGGAGCAACTGGTTTGGAAGTGGTGGACAGTGGGATTGGCCACGACCAAGTGTATTGGAACGCTTAAGGTCAATGTGTCCTCCACCCTGAAGTGGATGCAAGACAGTACAATAACCGGATTTCAATGTGAATTGCACACCAGAAGACAAAATTGATACAATCAACTTTACCTTGATATTGAAAGTTAATTGGTAAAGATTGTACCAAACCACTGTCTAATGAACTTATCTTCTTGTTGATCTGAACCTCCCTTCTTTCACTATGGGAACTGCGGTAACCGCTTTCTTATAAGTAGTTGCATGACCCAGCAGATTTTCTTTAGAACGTCAAGGAGTACGTAAAAACTTTTAAAGATAGACCTGGCGGTGTACCATCATGCTCATCATCAATGAAAGAGACGGCACAGTCTTCTTATTCTTATACGCATTTTTCATATTCTCTCAGTTCTTTCCTTATCGTTCGCCTCTTTCTTCTTTTTTTCTATTCCATTATTTTCTTCTCTTCCTTTTCCTTCTTCTTCTTCTTTTTCTTGCATGACTTATTACGACTGTTCCCCTTTCTCAGAGTTTATCTGAGTTTCTGCCTCTTTTCTATTTACGGCATTACGCTTTCCGTAGTGACCTGACTTTTGGCATTGCTTCTGTATGCTGTAACAAATTCCAGTGGCATGCAAATTACTGTGAACACGTTTAATTTTAACCCCCTTTGAATACCGAACATAGAATGAATGCAATATAATTCTTCTAGTATGAAATAAATCCACCTTTATCTTTTATAAGTAGTTATAGACGTTTTGTCATAGATTGGATCAATTTCTGTCAGATCATTTCATTTCTTTGTCTTTGATCGATACATTGCTCTATGCAAATAAATTATTTTTTCTTTGGCCATTGTAGATTAACTACCACGTTTAATGTTGGAGATTCAGAGTATGAAATTTAGTCAGAGAAATTAAAACATTATAGTAATTAACGAAACGAGTGGATTATCATTGTGGGAGTATCATTGTATGATTTCAAGAAAATGAGCGACGATATGATAAAGTTTTATTCATCCTTTGTTTATATTGTTGATAAACGAAGGTACGTAATCTGTGATGTAGTATGCTTTTGTTCATGTGTCATGGCTGCCTGGAAATTCTTGGGACACTTCGTCTATTATAGTGAGTTAATTAAACAATTTTGATCCCATTGAATTTTTATTGGTGGTAACTCCTTAGTAGTAACTCCTAAATGCTTTGTTATTTTTGTATTGAATTCACGGAGTGTCCGGGGAAGGAACCCGATACCCATGGATAGAAGGCGTATATCCTTGCCATTACGCCTTGAGTTGCCATGCCATCATTATATAAAAGCGATGTAACACCATTCATCTACAAAACTGTTGGCTAAGGCCAAAACGTGTATTTGAACGGTTTCCCTATGCCCTCGTGACGACTGAAGAGCTTATCGGCAGCCCCGGCCAGGTGCCGCAGCGGGGGACGGGGGCGGGGGACAGGCGCGGTGAGGCCATTGGCGAGGTGCCCTGGCTTATTAGAGGGCGAGCGCGCGGCCCCCGTGACGTCATGCGCCTGAACGGCTGTTGAGCAAACGCTCGCTTGCGGACCGGAACAAAGAGGCCCAGCTCATTCTTCGCGCGTGATTTATTCGCGCTGTGCGCAAACCCTGCGGAGTTTGCCATCTATTGGGGCTGGAACGAAGGTGATGCAAGTGCATTTGATATCGATTGATCGAGTGATTGAGTGGAGATACCGGGCACGTTAACTGCTAGGATCATTAGTTCCGTATGTGTAATGTACGTTTCTGCCAGAAGAGGTGGCGGTGATCTTCCTCCGCAGGATGGCGAGATTAAGAACTGACTTACTCGTTGGCTTGTGGGGCTTCCCACCAGCGGGCACCGCCCCTGCCGAGACAAGCTCTATGCTCCCGACTGATGTTCTGAGGTGTATTGCAATGTAGTTTAGGTAAGTGTCATTGTGTAAGGGGCGAGGACAGGACAAGGAAGAGAAAGGAAAGATGACGCGAAGTCCGTGGCCCGCTTGTGACGGTACCGCTCTGGCACACGCGTGCTGTTAATTGGAGATACCACGGAAAACTACTGATCAAGCAGCCTGGTACAAGAGTTCGCCTGCGGTCTGCGGCTGAATTCGATTTAGCTACGTAGCTAGTCTCCAAAAACCTGTAACCGTCGGGACTCGAACCCTTGGACCTCCCAATCCCTGAGCCACCTATGCCGGTTTGGACATCGATAACAATTAGTGTTCGCTCAGACAACTTGACGATTTTTTTCCACAGGATCTGAAACACTTGCACATCGCCGAAGACCGTATTGTTACGCAAAATTGTGGTTTTCGTCATTGGGCTAGAGAGCCAGCCTTTTAATGATTCGAAGTGTCGGTTCATTGCGTGCGATTAGAGCTTAGGAATGGTTTACTTTATTCCAACATCATCACTCATATAAAACTGTAAGAATTGATGCAAATCACGCAAAAAAGTAGTTGCGAATATGTATGTGCGTGAATTAAGACATCAAACTGATGTACACGTGCAGAGACGGGTTATAAATACCCGATTTTCTAGAGACCTCCTTGTTTACTGACTTCACGCTTTTAATCAAAGTCACTACAGACTAAATTTTGATCACAGAATTTTTCATGTAATTAATATTTCTTAAAAAGGAAGATTTAAGTGTACTTTTTTTGCACTCTAGCTGTATAAATTACATTGATACCATGCAAACAATATCCATTTGATGGAATGACAAGAATATTTGTAATAATAATAATATAATAATAATAATAATAATAATAATAGTAGTAGTAGTAGTAGTAGTAGCAGTAGTAGTAGTAGTAGTAGTAGTAGTAGTAGTAGTAGTAGTAGTAGTAGTAGTAGTAGTAGTAGTAGCAGTAGTAGCAGTAGTAGCAGTAGTAGTAGTAGTAGTAGTAGTAGTAGTAAGAGTAGTAGGAGTAGTAGTAGCAGTAGTAGTAGGAGTAGTAAGAGTACAGTAGTAGTAGTAGTAGTAGGAGGAGGAGGAGCAGGAGGAGGAGTAAATAAATCGGCTTAACTACTGATAAGCTAACGTTGGTAAATAAATGTGAATCATATTTACATGTTAACTAGTGACCAAGCCCCCAGTTTGTTTTGGTATCAATGAGTGCCAACAAAATCGCTCTATTGACAGGACAGACATTAGAATCAATGTTTCACATGGTAGTCACACAGTTGATAAAAATTCAAACTTACCTCAAAAGTTATTGTACTTTCTTCGATTATAATTGAGTATACTGTACTAGAGACCCCCGAATACTTCATTCTGTGTTTTCTGACATGAGCACACGCCTCACGTTTCCAATTAATAATGACAACTGAACATTATAATTGAAATATTTAAAAAAATTATGGTATTTTGGAATGAGTATTTCTATGAGTGCTGTTTACTGCGTATATTTTAATGTTCACATTAAGACTATCCAAATCACACAAGTGAGAGGTTTGTGTCGAAGCGGGCCGGGACACTCCCGAAGCCCAGAACAGTTCTCTACAAACACGTTTCTGCGCGGAGCGGGTCTAGTGTCAACCGCTTCTATCCCTTGCTGGCATCTGGGGCGCGCACACGGCCATTATTCGAGGGCTCTGGCGGTGCAAGGTCGCGCGGGAATGCTGCCACCCGGGCGGCGTCCTAATTCACTTCTGGTGCGACACCCCAGGAATTTCCTATTCTGGGAGCCTGGAGAGCCGCCTTGCAGTGTGTCCTTTGGAGGATCCGAGCAGTGGCTAGGCAGACCCGGCCAAGGAGTTGGATTCAGGGCATCGCTAGGTTCACGTCCTCCCCTACCATCCTTTTCTACTCTGCAGTCGGCCCGGACTGAAATAATGGCTTCACTTGTGTAACAGTTCAAGGAGCGTTCGCATGTTTTCGCGAGATAAAGCTGAAGGAGATAGCACTCAAAATCGTACGTACGAAATAAGTGGAAAGAGATCTTTTGGGCACTAGAAACAACAATCGTATTATGTACCTCAGCACGCAAATAAGATAGACGTTAAGTGTTATTTGCCTAGTCGACTGAGATAACTAGGCGCTAGGCAGGGTGGAATGAGATGGGAAGGAACTGGAAAGGGCGGGACGGGGCGGGACGAGATGGTATGGGGTAGATCTGGAGGGTCGGGACGGAGTGGGACGTGTCGGGGCGGGACAGAGAGGAACGGGGCGCTGCAGCCGGGACGGATTGGCACGCGATGGAGTGGGACGGGATGGAGCGAGACGAGATGGAACGGAATGGGACGGAGCGGGACGGGACAGGACGGAGCGGGATGGTATGGGATTGAGCGGGGCGGCATTGGGCGGGGCCGGTAGGAACGGTCAGGGGTAGGGCGAAGCGGGACGAGGTCGGACGGGTTGGGGAGAGACGGGAGAGGCGGGCTGCGCCTGACGTTGGTGGCCCAAAAAGCTGTTGAAACGGACACAGCGCGGTGCTCTGACTCCATAAGCCCCGCACGGCTCTCCTAATACGGCCGCGCATTCAAAGAATTTTAGGCTCTTCACGTGCCATGTTATGCTCGTTCTTTCTTATGCAGATTCGGCGCACGACTCGACGCGGCGCGGCATTTCCTGCCTCCTAACGATGCCTTCACGCAGATCCCTCATAATTCGATGACAACGGTGACCTGAAGACTTGACACTTGAATTTAGTGTTTTCGAATGGAGTTTGAAATACTGTATTTTGAGGTATTGTCTTCCTTTATCTCATTTTACCTTTCCTGACCTTTGTGTTCGTTTAGCGTTAGTTTAAACGTTTTTGTATAGCTAACACAATGACACATTTGTTTTGATCACTGAGAATGTTAGTAAATTTAGTTAATTTAGAACTTTGCCTACAGTCTCTTTCATCAACTTGCCCTTCAGTTTACCCTTCCCTATTCAATACTATAGTTTGTTCCTTCAAATTTTTCTTCTATTATTTTACATATATTCAAATTGTTTCGTTTTACTTTTGTAATTCGTTTTAATTTTTATATTTCTTCATTCCTTAATATACTCGACCACCATTGACATTTTCCTCTTCATTTCTCTTGTTTACTTCACGTTTCCATGGACAGACCGTGGTTTGTATTTACTATTCGTCGCGAGCTGGTGTCGTGCATCGCATGGCGGACGCGGAGAAACACCAAAGTGTGAAGCGGGAAGTGGAGAGGCAGAGCGGGCGGACGGGCGAGGTGCGTGGCTAAAAACGGGGCTTCGATCGCACCATCTTGGGAATGAACTCGCAGGGGCGGAAAAATGTCCGCGAAGCGCGACTTAATTGATTGATTAGTGTTTAGGGCGCGTCAACTGCTAAGGTCATTATTTCCGTAAGTGTTCCTTAAAATGCCATGTCCATGTTTTATGGTGAGAGGTGTCGATGATCTTCCCACGCTGGATGGTGAGATCCGGCGCCGATCTCTCGTCGGTTAGATTTGCCCCAACCGATCACCGGCCGATCTGCCGGCATCTGTGGTTTTGTAGTGCATGTTAGTGTGTGTGTGTGTAAATAAGGGATGAGGATAGGAAGAGAAAGAGGAAGGAATGCTCGCGTGCTGCCCGTAGTTCGTTTGTAAGGGTACTGCTCGGGCATTCATATGGTATTGATTGGAGAAACCATGGAAACTATTGGTCAGTGCAGCGGGCTGCTAGAATTGTTTTCCTGATGAGACCAATTTCGACTTATCTATCTAGCCAGTGTCGAAAATTCTGACACCGTCGGTACTCGAACCTAGGACCTCCCAGCCAGAAGCACTGCAATGACATCAGTTGATGCCCTGAGCTACCTCTCCCGGTCGAAGCGCCACGGGGTGCTGGGCGGGGAATGGGAATATGAAAAATTCGAAACGACTGCTGGGGGGCGAGATGGGCATGGTCCAGACTCGAAGATGGGCGGGGGTCTGGACAGGAGTAGGGGGGGGGGAGGTGATTGTATTTTTATTGAGAAACAACATTGATGTATACCTACTTTTGGGATGAGATGGGAAGAAACCGTTCTTTTTGCGTCTGAATACTCGGGAGTTCAGATCATTGTGGAATGTGCACTTGAAGTGGAGGTCAACGACCAAGCATTGACGTCCAGAAGCAAGAAAGAAGGTATGGTGTTCTGAGAGTAATGTAGCTGAACTACCACAATTAACACAGTTCATAATAGAAAATCGTTCATATCTTTGGTAAACGGATATGTGAAGTCAGTTGAGAGGGCACGTCTGACAGTAGAATCTGAGGTTTCCATCGATCGAGAGGAAGCGATGTGCTCGCAGCCAATCAGCTGCGAATACATGACCGGGCCGGATGTCGACGGGAAGAGAGGCGGACGACATAGCAAAGTCGCTGACTCTATGACAAACCAGCGGCGACGGCGAGACGCACGTGACGGGCTCCGGAGCGGCTGGGGCGGCCATTTCACGGCGCATATAATGGAAATAATAATCATAAAGCAACACAAACACGCGCGGGAGGCGCGGGGAAGGGCAAATCGAAGAGCGGCGCGCGGGAGTAGGGGGAGGGTGAAGCAGCTCGCGGTCCGGACGTAGGTCAGAGGTGAACGCAACTTAATCTCAATGTTAATGGGTAGTTAAGTGAGGGCCCGACCACGCTGCGTCACGGGCCTCGCCGATACCGCCACCCCTGCCACCGGGCGCGTGGCCTTTCGCTGTTTGGGCTCTCTCCGCCTCTTCTTTCCGCCCCCGCCCCCGCTCCCGCCCCCGCCCCCGCTCTCTGCCCCCCCACCCCGCTACCATCGACCCTGTACATCCACCGTAACCCCCTTACATTTTTCATGCTCTACTCCTCGTGTTTGAAGTTTGTTCACAGTCCACAAGTGATTCGACATCGTTGTCGATACGAAACATCGATGTTTTGTTTTCATAGAAAATGCCGATGTTTTAAACATCGATTTATTAAATACGACGTTTTTTCAATCGATGTTATGCATTAGGTGTTTTCGAAATTTTGTTTGTGAATGGAAAAATTACGTAATCACAATTTTGTAAAAGTTAAAATATGAAATAACTTATACCACTTATTTTACGCTACGTATGCTTTATGACCTCCCGTTCTAATCTAAGGAGAATTGTGTATTTTCTGACACCTAGATGTGACCTTGAGCGCTCAAGTTTTCAAATTCAGTTTTTAAAATATTCTTAGAATTTTTTAAAATGTTGTTCATTCAGTTAAATTTTAATTATCAATTAATAAACATGGTCTCTGTCAAATTAAATTATGCTCCGTGCGAATATTTAATGTTGATGGTTACTTACCAGTTTTAACGTATTTCATTTCTTTTTAAAGCGATGCATTATTAATATCGATGTTTTAAATTTGAACAATGATGTTTAGAAACATCGGTGTTATGTTGTCAATGTCACTTCCCTATGGGATGTCTTCGTCCACGCTCGCCCCTCCCTCATTTCAGAATTGCATTCCCACTGTCTCCCTTGTCAACAACTCAAGATTAACATGTCCTTCCACTATTCGTCTCTTACTCCCCACCAGTTCGTCTTCCCACACCCACCATTCTCCATTAGAACGTCCCTCATGACACGTCGTCGCCCTCTTTTCACACCCGTTCTTTACTGTCCACCGCCGTTAGTTTCTATTCCTAAAACCTCTTATTCTTGCAACATTGTCCTTCATCTCCCCCATCATTACATCGTTCTCTCTTATTGTACGTGTATTGCTGTACTATTACTCCTATCAAATTCCCGTCCTACTCCATAAGCCCGACATCTCACACTTCTCAGCAGACACCTCGGGTAATTCTTCTTTACATCTCTTTTCCATGTGTGTCGTTCTCCGCATCCCGCTGTCTTGTGAGATTCTCTAGGTAATAAAACATTACTATATTTCCGAATTTATTATCAATTCCAGATTTGCCGCCCTTTTTGAGCTCTCAAATTGGGAAATTGATAAAAGACCTTTTGGGAGATGCTCTACAAACCATTTGACTACACTGTTGACGCTTCAAATACATTAATTGTACCATTAGAATTATAATTTAATTATTTTGTAGTATTTTTATTTCCTGGTAACATGTCATACGTAAATGCAATAGGTTTAAAAGAAAAGGGGAGCTAGAAGGCCTCAGAAAAGTATTTGCCTTCTCTTTACATCGGATGATTCATGAGGGTTTCCATTTAAGTATTCATTTTTATTAATTTTCATGATAGCACAAATGTTTTAATATTGCAGGCGCGATTGAAGAGCGATTAGTTTAGTGCTTTTTTCTGCCTCTAGAAAGCTCGTGCCTCGCGACGACTCCCGTCGACTCGCTCATTTTCTTATAGCCTATGGGTATCTCGGTAAAAATAAATTTCCTAGTTTCATCGTGTTTTCTGCACCTCACTGACAAACATACACTTCTCTGCCAGAAAACTGCTCGGTAACAACTGTTTACATGCTGACCGGTCCGCATGAACAACATGATATATACAACATAGGTATTATATTTCTCGAATAAAACTCTTGTATTATAATGCATATTCGTGTTCTATTAAAATATCCTCAGCATCATCCACATTACTAACACCATTAACTTAACTAAAACCTCCAAAAGTTCCAAAAATTCGAACACCTCTTTCACTACCAAGACCTTCAATCTCCAAGACCTCGAAGACCTCCAACACCTCCAAAACTGCCAACGTCTGTAACGTCTGTACATCTCCGACAACAAACCATCAACATGAGCCTAAAATTGTGCGCGCCTCTCTTGCTCCTTACGATTACACAAATCCTACAGTCGCGTGTATATTCTGAATACTGTAAGAATGAGATCAATACACATTCTCCCTATTTATACATCCGAAGAAACGTCTCCGGCCGTGTCTTGCAATATATATAGTATATTCTTGTTGTGTAATCCTTTGAACCATATATTATTTGATGATTTATGCATGATGAGCAGGGGCTGATCCAGACACCAATGTTGGGAGAAAAATTGTTGAATGTGTCATATTACAGATTATGTGGAATGAAACAGGATAAACTCATATCATCTTGCAATGCAATTTTATTCGTTTTAATGTGTACACAAAATTATTTTGCTAGAAAGTTTCGTGATAAGTTAAAATTAATATGAAGTTACTGAAAAATTTTGGAAGGGGACATTTCCTTCCCAGTGGACCCGTGCCTGTCGTAACACATTATGTTCTTCTCTGGATTTTTTTCATTTAATTATATTTCATATTACACAGCAGATTAACGTTTGTATAGATTTCATACATATTGATAAGTAATGTGCATCTCCACGCGCTTGCAGCGCGCGCTCCACCCGCCCGAGTGACTTGCGTTTCTGTTGCAGGTGATTGGGAGGAGGCTGCTGCCAACGACCCGCATTCGCTGCGGTGAGTCGCGCTCTGCGTGATGTGTAATGAATTATGCTGCAGCCGTAATTACTATAGCGCGCGCCCCCACACCCACCCGTGCACTCCTGGCGCTCCTCCGACCCGCCCTCCGCGCTTCCCTCGCGCCGGTGGACACTCTACCCATGGCGAACCTCGTCCCCAACCCACTTGCATTGCTGCTGGTACCTACTAACGTTCAAGTTCTTTGCCGTAACCCGTTGCCCTCGCGCCGGCTGACTCTTCTTCCTGAAACCCACTTCCCCAAATCAATTTCACTTTCACTCCGAGGTACCCACGGACGTTAAAGCTCTCTCTCTCTCTCTCTCTCTCTCTCTCTCTCTCTCTCTCTCTCTCTCTCTCTCTGACTCCAACCTGTGTACCCGGTCCTCTTTCACTGTTGCTGATGCGTTGGCCAGGACCGACGTTCATATTCCTGTCACCTTCCACCACCATCGCCCAGGCTGACTCTTCTCCCGACCCCCGTAACCTCCATTCCCCGACCCACGTCCCCTAACCCCTAACCGCTATTCAATGATGCTGATGCCTAAGTTGTACCCACTGAAGTTCAATTTCTTTGCTATAATGTGACGGCGCCCTCGTGACGACGAACACACTACTGACGTCACCCTAGTTCTCAACCCCTTGTTAGTGTTGCTGATGGCTCAGTGCTGCCGCTCGTTTCCTGTTCCTTTTCGGTTTTTTGTTTCCACTCGCTTATCGTTTCATTGCCGTACCCACTTACGTTAATGTTTTTTGTCACATTCCGTCACCCTCGCCGCGGTGGACACTTGTGCCAACACCAACTCATGTAACTTCTTTTCGTCGTATCTGATGTTTCAGAAGTTCAATATCGCTCCCCACCGCCCTCGCGTCGGCGGACTATTCTGCCGATTCCAATCCACGACCCCAACCTCATTTCACTAATTTTGATGCCATTGCCGTGCCCACAGACGTTCCTCCAAATTCTTTGCCTTCGTTAACCATCCGCGCACCGTCAAACGTTTCTACCATTTCCAACCCACTTCCCCAACATCCTTCCACTATTGATGATGCCTCAGCGGTATCCACTGACGTTCAAGTTCTTTGTCAATCTCCGTTCATTCACACCAGTGGACACTTCGGCGGTCACAAAACCACGTTTCTCTATCCACTTTCTCTGTTAATTATTTTGCGAGAGCCACTGAGGTCCTGCTATGTTGAACGCTCTTCATAAGCTCTCCCACCTAACCAAAACATTGGAATGTAGCCTCGACTATCAGTTTTCAGACTTTTCGGCACTACCCTTCGTTCGTCAACGTCCTCCACCGCTCGTTTCCTCTTCTCTTGGGTTTTTTGTTTCCACTCGCCGATCGTTTTATTAACGCATGTTATTTTTCCGATCATCACCATTAGCAACATAATGTTTTTGTCTATTCCACTCATCATTCACTGTTCTCTGTAGAAGAAGATGATCGTTCAGTCATAGTTTTAAGATACCCTTCACCATAAAAAGCACACAAGTGAATTGTGTGGTATCAAATGCAATTGGCAGCACAAACTTTGAAAAATAGTTGTGCTACATATGGATGAAATTTGCTCGCACTAGTTAGTTGCTGCTTTTTCACATTTACCCTTTTACCTACTGGTGGCATGCTTTTGCATCCGGATAATTGCAACCTTCTGATCCCGTAAAACGGAGACATGAAGTCATCTGCGTCACGCACACAGCGATCGAAAAAGTGGCGCATATTGGTACGTGGTCATCTAATTTGAACGTGATGCGTACGAGAGAACCTGTCGAGAGAGACATTATTTAAGAAACCCGGTCTCCGTAACGATGAATAATATTTACAAGTTGAACCGTTGGGAAAACTCCACATTTTGTAAACAATTGCTGTAAAAGTGAAAATTACTTCGAAGTAGAATCGAACTTCGAACGGCTAATTTCTGAGTTGTGCGTTCCAGCATTATAGATTAGGCACTGCGCGAAAATAATTTTTCTTGTAGTACTAAGCAATGAGATTAAATTGCATAGAAAATCAAACAGTTGCTTTAATTTTATCGTTTTATATTTTTTATATTTCATCATCAATTTGGTATTACATAGATTTAAGGTGTTTGCATTATTTTGATCTCACATACCCGTAAGCACAAAAAATTAATTAATGTCCAAAATATTAAAATAAAGTTGAAAAATATCTCATTTTATAGGATACTTGGCTGTCCGGAATGAAGTGCATCTCAGTCGATCGAGCTGACGTTTCGGCCATCATGTTATGGCCTTATATTCTGCTGTGTAGCTCTAAAATAGTATTGAGCAGTATAGTTCTTAGGAAGGTCACAACAAGATGGCGGTAACGTCAGCTCGATCGACTGAGACGCGGCTCATCCCGGACAACCAAGTATTCAATGACTACGGCCGCGGAAACCTACGAATACATGTCATTTTATAATGTAAAGTTTCTCTGTGGTGAATTAAAACCAACACACGGGTAAAATTAACAATGAAGTTTATTCGTAATCACTTATACACTAAAAACTACTTGATTTATTTACAAATATTTTACACTTGATTATTTTCCTTACACACGACTCCGTTCTCTTGATTATTTATTTACACAGTTCACTTCCTATACACTATTTATTTACACTGTTCTCTGCAATCTACACTATCGCACAGTCCAATGCACTATCCACGATCCAGTGTGCTGACCACAATTCACTCCGCAGACCACAATACACTGCGCAGACCAGGGTCCACTGCACTGCTTTCTACAGCTATGCACACTTCACAGCTCAGCTTCCACTGCAGACTTCAGACTACTGACTGCTGTTCCCCTACTGCACCACTGTTTACCACAATGTACACTTTACAACACAGCTTCCACTTAGGATACACTGACTTGCGTCTGCTTACTTCCGACTACTCTTACACTGACATACACTCACTAACTGACACTGACTACTTACTGACTCGCGGCCGCCGGCAGCGGCGCATTTATACATGGCCGGCGATCGTCTCGACACAACCAACACTTTCTCCACCTTTCCCCGCGACTCGCGAATAGTCCGGAACCGTGCAGTTCGGGGCGAAGGGAAGGGGCGCCGGCAGATGACGCAATCCGCGCGCAGCGAATCCGGCGGGTGATGCAACATTCGTTAAAATTGAATGCATACGAAAAGTAATTCGGACCTTACCTAATTCTGTCACCCTTCATGTCTTCACAGTTCCCCTCCCTTTTCCCATCATTTTCCACCCACATGTTCCCCATCTGGAGTTCCAAAGCTTGTGTCCCTAATAACTGACCTGTCCGTCCAAACTTTGTATCTCTCCGGGACACAAGAACCGGTTTTAAAGGCTTAGGACGAATCTTTGTGAAGTAGGCGTGATTTTAATTGTGCCCAATAATAGGCATTTTTTGACGTAATATACAAACTTCAAGATTGTCGTCTTCATACTACTAAAAGCAGAACAGAGGAGTAATTTTTTATTCAACTTAATTCATGTGATTGTTTCTAAATTGTAAAAAACCGTCATCTATCCGTAGCGCATTATATATACATTTCCGATGCTCGCAGAAGACGAATGGAAACTATGCTACATCCAACCATTTGAAAGGTGTCTACGATTGGGTTAGGTACTAAGGAACTCTGGAAAAGCCCAACAAAACAGTTTCGATTTTGACTGAAAATTGCAAATATTTGACTGTGTTATTCCGCCTAAGCCCACATTGCGATTAGCAACTTCATCTCGTTACGGGCCACACCTTACTAAACGGCTGGCGTCATGCGACAGCAAGGCTTCAAGAAAGATGCCTCTAGCAAATGAATAGGAACGTTTTTTGTATTTTTGGTATTAATGAACAGTTGTGCAGTGTATCTGTGTGCATTATACTATTAGTGTCGGCTTACAGAGAAGTAAACAGAAACTTTAAGAGAAGTAAACAAGCTACTTGAAATTCATTTAATTAAAGACATTTTATTAAACTTAAAATACATTAGTGGTATGTGCCAGTTAAATAAAGATAAATTACCAATTAAATGGAACAAAGCACGTCGATCGTGGTTAACAGTAATTTGTGCTTGCATGAGAAACTCTCTGGCTGCTTCGCTTAATATTAGGTCAATGCGATGTTATTTTTCACGAAAAAGTATTTATTTTAGCAAACACTTAAGATGTTCCCGTTATTTTTCGTGCCTCTGAATTTCTTCTTGACTTGAGCCTGACTCATGCGCTGTAGGCTCACGGCTGGCGCCCAGAGTGGATTCAAATAACCAAAACATGACAGTTTACCGGAGGAAGTCCTACTCTCGGGTCGAAAAGCTGAATAAAAAATGATTCTTCTTCTAGCCTCTGCAGTGCTGTCAAGAGGGTGCGGGTGTGGTTCGTCGTTTCGCCGTCCCTCGCGACTCCGCGCCACCGTCACGCGACGTCACTTCTTGAGGGCTGCAAGGCAACCACAGCCGCCCGCGCACTGTCTGAGTGCAGACGCCGATGCAAATGTCCTAGTCTGCGCATGCTACACAATCAAAAGTATATAATTTGTATCACATGAGGCGTTAGATTTTAAAAACAAACATTTGACGAGAGACGTAGCATTTGCATTTGCCAATTTCACAATGATATACATATAACAATTGAATCGGCATAAGTAGAAAGCGCAGAAGTCAAAAATGAAATTTTTTGTTTTGAAAAGTTGCTATTTAAGGCAAGACGAATTGTAATGTGAAGAAAGTAATCATGTTATAACAGTTTTTTTTGCCAGAAATTGCAAGATTGAGCTAGGTGTTCAGCGGAGGAAGGGATAAAGTAAATGTTCCGTTTCTCCTCAGTTCTATAATTTTGCAATGCGTATCGCATTACGCATGCTTGCAGTGGCCATTTAAGGTATGGCAGAAACGACACGTGCCAAGAATGCCACTCACAACGACGCTTCTTAGAGTATACCTGCTAAAACAAATAACAACTACTCTTATTTGAAGTATCCCAAGAAGGAACGCAAATTCTATGCTTCTATATGCGCCTGAATACCTAGATACCCCTCTGCATACATGCATGCTTTTATGAAAGCTTGGGTGGTATAGTACCTAAGAATAGAGAGTTTAGGGTAGAAAAGCTTCTCGTGCCTGAAAATTTCTGAGCACATATTGAAATCAATAAATGAGCATATAGGTAGTTTTCCTGCCAATCTCATTACTGCAATCGCTAAATGGAATATCTTGACGGTCGTTTAAATATTAACATTATATGTGATCTTTTTATAAAGAAATATTTCGATAGTGGTATTAAATATGACTTTTTTCGAAAACTTTTTCAGGAAATTTAAAATTAGTGGATGTTTGCTCCAAATGTGAAGAGCTTGGAGCAAAAATTATGAATACATTTTGTATGCCAGTTTGAACTTCATATACACAAAAAAGAGCTGATAAATTTTATAAATCAATCCAAGAAGCTAATGAGAATTGGGTTATATGCTTGTCCTTTTTCCAAACTCTTTACAATATCTAATTTGTTATAAATTTAGCTAATTGTTGCTACACAAATATGTATTTCGCTGGATAAATGATTGTTCTAAACAAATATATTATTCTTTAATAACATTTCAACAACAATTGAAACCAAATGCTAATCACAAAAAAGTTATTTAGTAGAAAGTTCATTAAAAAACAATTTAGTTCTATCACAGTGAATTCACGCAGAAAAATTGGACAGGATTATACAAAATGTGTGAGTATTATTTAATGTTTCTTTCCTCCTGACAAGAGGCCAGGAATGACTTGTTCCCCCTCTCTTTATCCCAATTCAATTGTAATTGTCAGTGTAATGTGTTAAAGAAGTGAAGTAAGTTCTCTCAATCTCATGCAAGATTCGAGTGACCTCTCCGCGAGCTTTCTCTAGTTTCTTTCGTTTAACTCGACTCCAATTCCTCCATTTCCTCATCATCATTTGTTTGTTTATCGAATTATCTTCTTATTAGATCATTTCTCATCATTCCCTATGACTTCATCAATTTGAGTGACCAAAAATCGCCAAATTATTGAAATAATCAATTAAAAATAAATAAATAAAAATTAATAAAAGTAAATAAATAATAATTTTGTATCCCAGCATTATAAAATATTTTTTTCGTTACAATAAATTGTTCATTAAATAACTAATCGCACATATTACGACGTATTTGCCGTTTGTGGCCCGAATAATTGCGCCACACACATACAGCCAATCGCAGAGAGAGGATCGTGAGAAGATAGCGGTAAAGGGAACAGTCGACCCCCGTTTTCACCCACAGATAACAAATACCTATGACGTCGCAATAAAGTTGTTTCCAGGAGTTATCTTTGATTCTCTTATAAATTTATGAAGTGTTAAACAAAAAAATACGTTTGCAACTCGTTTTTAATGTTCCTTTATTACAATCGTAAAAATTTGAAAACTGACTCCTAAAGTTCTTTTTCGAAATCTGTACTCATGCAATAAAGCTTAACATTACAAACTAGTGACAAAATGTACTATTTCTAGTCGCATTGGCGCTTTTATTCTTGCCCTGGAATGTTATGTTTTTCACCCATTCTTTCTCTTCCTTCCTTCGCTGTGTTCCAAGCCCATTTCCACCGCGTCGTGCTTTGGGCTCGACCTGCCCATTGCCGCTGCGACCGCGGCGCTGCCTTCGCCCCAGGTTCCGGGAGGCCCCGCCTCTGCGCAAGAAGTCACAGCTGCTGAACCAGATGCCATCAGCGGCGTCATAAATTTCGCTTCTTTGTGGTCAAAGACAGCGGACCTGATGTTCTCAATTGTTCTTGTAATGTCTTCCAGAATCTTCTTCGAACCGCGAATTCGGCATGCAAAATTAATGGGTCTTATTTGCAAACTTTTAATGAAATTGATAAAGTGGGGGTCAAATTTTGTTTTTTTGAATTAATGAAAATGATTAGATCATAAGAAATACTAAACAGTTATTTTAGGTATGGTACTTTCTAACAATAACAGAAAGTCACAAAACCACAAGTACGCTCTTTAAATTCATGTTCTATGATTGTTTGGCACTAAAACTGAATTTACAATAATCAACGCCAACTGTGAACATGTCCATCAAATTCAGTTTCATGTAATCATTTGATAGAGAAGTCTGTTGCTTTGTAAATCCGGTCGAATTTATATATTGATTTAGGGAGATTTTTGCGCATCCTGCTACCAACATTGCCCTCGCTATTATCTCACAATCGTATCAACGTCACTCTACTAACAGTAGCCACCACACTAATGTCTTCTTCATCATCTCCTTGCACAAGGGGCACTGAATCTGCTGCCCCCTCTGCCCACACTAGTCCTCCATCCTCTACCTACCCTCCAACTTTTCTCTGGTCATCACCACCACCAGCAACACCAACACCAACAGCACCACCACCACCACCAACAACAACAACAACAACAACGTCATTGTCAACGACCACGCAACGGCGGAGGTGACACGTCGCCATTGCCGTTGTCGTAGTTGCCGTTGTCATTGTCGTCGTCGTTGTCGTCGTCACCGCCACCGTTACCTTTGTCGTTGTCATCACTATCGCGATGGCGACAACGACAACGGCGACAACCGCAACGCCGATCACGACTACGATAGCGACTACGACGGCATCTACAAAAAGACAACGACTATAAAGACAATGACTATAAGGACAACGACTACAACGACAATGCCGATAAGGACAAAAACCACTATGACAAAAATCACATCGACAAAAACCCCAACGACAAAAATGACGACTACGACAACGGCAACGATGACAGCAACGAAAACAATTACGTCAACGACGGCAACAACGCAACGTAAACGGCACCAACGTCATCGATACGACACGATACGATACCACTACGACGACGACGACACCTCCACCACTTGGTTGCCGCCACAGCCAGCAACGGTCCGCGGCGCGGCCGTATATTGTGGCTCATTTGCGGACGAAATAAATTGCTCGCTGGCTTCCTCGCGAACGCCTTCACGGCCGTCGCCGTGCTAATCGGATTATTTGCTCTGGCGCGACAGCCCCTCCGCGCGCACTCCCTCACACGCGACTTCACGTACGCCTTCCGTCGCTCTCCCTAGTAATAAAAATTCATTCCCTTCAGATATTGCGTTTCTTATCTCAATGCTTATTTGCAATAATAGCGGGAAATTGTGATTCTCTCTTTAATTTCTCGTAAACGCCTCAAAACATAAAGAACTTTCGTAATAATGCAGGAAAAAGTCTCGATTATTAGTCGTATAAGGTGGTTTTAGGATGTTGGCGGAGGCAACTTGGTACACGAGAATGTAAAATGGTCTTTATTTTAAAAAAATCATTTTCTGAATTATCATATAGTTAATGTTTAAAAAGCAATTTTTTATTACATATTATTGTTACAGCTTACTGGAAAAATTAATTATTTTTTCAGTTTTCATCCATTTGTAGACATACATTATCTCCTGAACTTGCCATAATTATTTATGTCTTGATCACTGAATTTTTATCTTGATTTATGATTTATAGAGACAATATCAAGTTTTCTAATTTTGTATCTGGTAACTTTGTTTGTTCATTATGATTCTGAAGTGTCCTGCTGAAGTTTACATAAATTCTACTAAACAAGAATATTCAAAAATTAGAAACAATACGTAAAACTTTCATAGAGTAAAATGAAGACATTCATTTACGAATTTCTTCAAATGATAGAAACTCTTAGATCACTAGTAGTTGAACCAGCAGGTTTGTCCATCAAAACTGTAACGGTTAGCGTATTGAACTTTTCGTTGGTTCAAACCCAATTAAAGCTGTAGATTTTTAGATCGAAAGTAGATATTAACGAAATAAGAAACAGTTAAAAATAATTGTTAACAATTGATATTAAAAACATACTATATTCGAGAAATTAGTCCAATTACACATAAAATTCTTAAAATTGAAGTGACATATTTCATAACTGACTGTCTTCGAAGATACGCAGATTTCTTTCAATTCGAAAAATATCGTTGTTAATTACTGTTTGTAACGCTGTCAATTGCCCTGATGAGAGAATTTTATTTGTTTCTCACCATTATTGTTTTGTTATGGCGCTGTGATAAAAATGAATAATTTCTTAACCAAACTAGATTGCAGAATAGTAACATAAACATAAACATATTTTAATATGTTACGTTAATAAGTAATATAAACGTAAACATATTTCTGCGCCAGATCCTAGTCGTGGATACTGAGGGGGGGGGGGGTGCAAAGAACCTTCTTCTGGAATTTCTTTTGCTTATTCGATCATTCTGTAATTTAGTTTCATTATGTATTTATTATGTTCTATACCACTGACCCAATAATTTTCATGTGTACACTAATAAATTACTGAATTATATTTACAATGTTTACTTTTTAACAATATTAAAATTTAACAAAAACTTCTGCACAGGTGTAGAGCAGTCAGTCGCGCATTAAGGGCACTCATTCTATAACATACTTTCATTGAACAGAGACTAGACCGTGACCCTCTCCAATTCCCTTCCCAAGCCTGACAGTCGCCATACTATGTCGACCCGCGGCCCACTCCCCGGCGTCCTACCTGCCGCGGGCTCCTGGACGTTCCGACATTTCGTCGCTAAGCGGATTACGAAGCACGCGGATGCAGTTCTTCCCTCAACTCCTCCCACCTGCTTCCTTCCACCACCCACCTCCCTTTCTTCTACCCGTCCGCATCCTCGCTCGCCTGTTCTTGCTGCTGACGTGGACCATACTATTCCCCGCCTACCTGCCATTCCGCCCGCCCACCGCTCTCCCGCTCTCTATCCCACACTCTCGCTCACCATCCCGGCCGCCCTCTCGCTCGTCTGCCCTCTCGCTCACCACCGAAGCTTCCCCCCGCCCTCTTGCACATCCGTTCTCTACGTGAATAAACCGCACATGCTACCCGCATTGCCCGTCCGCCTTCTCGCCTACCCTCACCACCCGTCAGCACCAACCGCAACCCCCGGAGAGCTCCACCCGCAGTACTTGCGCCTTCTCCCCGCTGCGCCTGAAGAAGCCGCGGAGAAAGGGGCACCCTCCCAGGTGGAGTGCGAAGGCGTGTTGGGGCGGGGCGGGGCGGGGCGGGGACGGCGCTGCGGATTAGCACTCATCAGCGTGACGGCCGCGCCGCCTTATCGGCGCCTGGCAGTCTGAACGCAGCGGAGGCAACCCGGACGAGCCTTCCACGGGGGAAGAAATTTAACCGACATAATCCTTGTTGTGTGTAGACAAATTGGATGAAGAATTGGATGGTCAATTTACTCTCGTTCTGAACATAGAAAGAAATGTCGTTAAATATTGAATGATGCATATGCTGTGTATTGGATTATTGGATTTTTGACGGACCATCTTCAAGGTGATTGTTTAAGTGACTTCGTTATATCATCCAACTTTGAGTGTAATACCTAAATTGAAATTTGTGTAGCCTTTTGATTTCAAGACCACATTCTTTGCTACGGAGGGAATTCATAACAGTTTGGGTAATTACACAGTGTTTTATTTTGCCACAACAATCGCATAATTCACAATGTCAAATTTTTTCCAAGTTTGAAGCTTCATGTTTGTAAATGAAATGCTGTTGTGCTATTATTTATTTATTCTTAAACGGATAGTAATCCTCATACCAAAAAAGATACTTAAAAGCTTACCATTATATAAAGAAAAAAGTTACAAAGAAGACAAATAAGACACGAAACAAGAAATTCATATTCAGAACAAAAAAGTATATTATAATTATTACCTGTATTATATACACTAAAATAATGTGAATTATATACCCTAAAATAAGTCGGGTTATCCTTATTCTTTGGAGCAACTTTACTAATTTTAATGTGCACTTCTTCACATTCGTTATTCTTATCCCAAACACCCTTAATTGTTAAATGCGATGGATGAATTCATTTGCTGCATCGTGGGGTTCAGGGAGATAAGCAAACTCCCGAAACAGGAGGAAGGCGGTGCGTGGCCGGTGCGACACCAAGAGGGGAGTAAGAAATGAAGGAAGATAGAGCCGCTTTTCTTTTCTTGAGCAATGATATTAAATTGCAAAATTCCAGCGGTTAATCTTTTCTTTGGCGCACGACCAAACAGCAGAGAGCAGGGAGGGAGTGGGTGGTGCGCCAGGAGGCGGGACGGGGCGGGGCAGGGCGGGAACCGCTCGGCCGAGCGACCGCCCAAATGCGCGCGGCTCGCGGTTTTTCCCTCGCCAGCGGCCATCATTGCCGTAGTTGGGACGGCGGCCGCCGTGCGTCGCGCGCCTCGCATGCGGGGACGACGAGCGGTTTTTTGGCGCGTGGCCCTCGCGCTCGCCCGGGCTGTGGAGGAGGAGGGGGTGTTGACAGCGGAGAGGACCCTCTCCCCTCCCTTCCCAATCGATGCGTGCGTCTCGTTACTGCGCATTGAGCGCAGGCCTCGCGTCGCGTCGCGCCGCGACGGGAAGACATCTTGCTATCAATATGGGGAAATTGAATTTAATCAATCAAACGATCAATCAAAAGATGTTTGGGAATACAAACAAAAAAAAAGAGGACGCTGAGTTCCCCACCCAGCGTTCGCCCACGTGCCCTCCCCTCCACCGCTTCCCCTCCCCCTCCCCTTTCGGCGCCACCCGTTCCCCGCCGGCGCATTATCTCCCGGGGCAAATAAAACAATCCCAGACATAATATGGGCATATACAAAAACAATCTCTTTGTGTATTGAAATAAAACAGTACACCTGCTGGGATCCTCCGGGGGAATAAAACGAAATCGTACGACCCGCCGGTCGGCCAGGCAAAAAGGAAAGAAGGTAATAAAACAAACGAAGAGCCTCTCTTCTATTTACGTGACCGTTTTACGTGCCTAATGATCTTAAAATTAATTAACGCATGCGCGGGCGGACGGGGCGGGAGGAGTGGGGCGTGCGCTTCGGGTTTGCGAGCGCGTGGCCCGCGAGAGAGGGGCGGGGGTGGGCTGGCGCGGCCCTTTATTGGGCGACACTCGTAAAACGCATGTCCGCCTTGGTAATTGGGGGAGCGCGCTCTAATGGCTGCGTGAACGGCCGGCGGGGCCGCGGAGCCGGGTGGAGTCGCGCCACGCCGCGCCGTGCCGCGCCGAGCGGACCGACGTTCCTTACCGGTCCCGAAGCGCCCGCCTCGCCCCGCCCCTCCCCGCCCCCCCGCCCCGCCACTCCACGCTCTTCCCAGCCCCGTCCTGCCCCGCCACGCCACGCCACGCGCGCACGCAAGCTTTTCCTTCGTCCTCGCCGGAAGGCACTGCCTCTCCTACGCAGCTCAGGATACCCACATTGTAGCACGATGTCGCATAGCGGCGGAATTATTGAAGTCTCGTGCAGACAAATTTGTAGATGGTTGGTATTTGCTGTAATCTGAACATCTTTCGCTTCCTTTTCCAAAATCGATTCTTTTTCTTTAACCTTTTAATCAGTGGAGGCTCGTGAATGTGCTTTCTTGTACACTATGTAGATCCTTCTGTTCTTCAATGCTGCACTTTATACAACAATCGAGATATATTCACCAGACAGGCAAATCCCCATTGCATTTCCAAACATTGCTTCCTTTGCTAAATTTCAAGTATGCCCAACAACACAATTCCTATATAGTTGGAAAGGAGATCAATCACAGGAATTCTTTAAATTATAACAGTTTGAAACTAAGGGTGTAGCTTTTCCCTGAATATTTAATCTTTGTACAAGATATTTAGATAAATTCAGTCTTATCAACGTGAAAATGACGTTTCTAATAAAATATGCAATTCATCGTACACAGAATTCATATTTTGAACACAACAGCACTATTAACAAAACGCGATATGAACAAATTTCATACTGGAAGAAGAATCGAATTTCTTTGGCCTATATTTCGCCAGCACGGCAGCTGCGGTGTGGAGTTCACGCTGTTATCGCAGGTGTCGTCACAGTTGCCGTAGCAACCGCCGAGGCAAGGCGCACCCTGATGGTTGAGACTCATTAAAATGCGATCTACTTCACTTCCACGGCCGACGTCGTCAGTGCCGCACTCATCTGTCGCCGCGCAAGTACAGTTCATAAATACACTTAAGATGTTTCACTTAAAATCAAAAACTTACAATATATACTTGTAGTATGTGATAAGAAAACTGGCTTATGACCGTAACGTTCCTTTCGTCAATTTAAGGAAACCTCTTTGACAGTTTTGGTAATTTAGAATTGTAAATATAATTAAATGCTTTTGTTTAACACGCTTTGATATTTAATGTTTTATGTTGAAGTTTTGGTTCTTAATTCATTCTCCAGGACGAATTAAATTTTATTTCTCTAGCACGTCCGCCAATAAACGATTTCGATTACTACTTCTGTATTTCTGCATTTCAGCGGCAGCTACTTACTTCAGGACTTCAGAAAATTTTATCTTAGTTCTGTAACTGATCAGCCACAAAAATTAACGTAAGTGGCATAAAATATAAGTTCCTACTGACTAATTAGATTTATTTGTAGCACTTTAGATATAGGTAGTAGGTATTTCATCAAATGTGAAGTGTTTCGCTTACTCACTAATGAAGTGACACAAATTAATTAACAGAAAGCATCGTTTCAGGAGTAATCCTTTTGGCTGACAAACAGTTCTGAAATTCAGTATCGCGAAGGCTTCTCCGCCGCCCCATTTATTAATATTTTGTTATCGGATAATGACGCAGTCACGTATGTCTGAGCGTACCTTCATACGGTCCATCTGAGAATTGATTCCGGGCCGAGTGTGCAATTTGAATATCAATACTCGGGCGCGAGGGGCCTTCGAAAATCGTGACTTCAGATGAATGTGCGCCCCGAGTAAGCCGCGTCTGCGCGCCGCGTTAATTAATTCATAACCCCAGTATATTTAATTTGGCGTTTTTTTTTTCGAGGTCCGGCACCCGCGATTGAGTCATTCGTCTTACGCCGGTAATTGGTCATGAAGACCGAGAAAAACTCCGGATAACGATAAGAGGGATGCGCCGCGTCATTTTTCTTTGATGTCTGGAAGACGCATCGGCTTAATTCCTCGGTGACGTCACTGGACAAAGAGATACGCAGCCCCAGGCGCGCGACGGGGCGCGGCGTGGCGCGGCGTGGCGAGGCGAGGCGTCTGGAGGAACCCGTTCTCTCCGGTCGTAGCGGACGCGTCACCTCTTGAGAGCAGGGGTTAAGCGGTGTGAGTTAAGTTTCCTCCGGGCAGTAGGGCAAAGGGGTTCGCAACTTAGTGACGTATTGTTCAGGAGGCGCGAAGAATTAGATGTTGAAGTCGGAGCCTTACTACCTCAGGAATGTGACTATCAAAGTCGTCGTAGTAGTACACAATTGAAGGGTTTCTTACAAGAAATAAACTTGATCAAATTCAAACTTGATCAACATTTTTCAAGAGGCACCAACACATTAGCTTAAACGTGCATGGTAATGAATTAATGATTTTTCTTCGTCTTACGACTATATCTTTCAATGCGTTTGGCACATTTCAGAAGTAAATGTCCCGTTCAGTCGTAGAGAATAACTTGGTGAAATATTTTAAAATATAGAATTTTGGACTTGTTTGGTTCTTGTAAGAAACCCCCCAATTACACGCGAGGATAGATGAAAAACGGTCCAGGAACTCGGTCTCAAGTTGCAGCGGACTCCCCACCACTTGGGACCAGGAGTTAAGAAATTTGTTCCGGTTTCCAGTGCAAAGTTATTTATCACTTTTGGACCAGAATTTCTAGCTACACTCGTGTGTCGTTCTACGCCGTTCCGCTCTTTACCTTCTGTTTTATAGTACTATCTTAGTAACATGTATAAAGGCCATCTTTTCGCAGGGTTTAAAAATATAACAATATAAATGATCACAATAATTAATATATACTTCAATTGTAATTAATATTTTCCCTCTCATGTCGTTTCGTTTCTGACTCTGAGGCTGATGTACTCGCTTGTTAGGTTACTGAAATAAACATCTTTCATCAATTAAATCCTAAATGTTTCAATTTTTCTTCATTTTTCTGAAGAGAAAAAGGTAGAATTGCTTTTCCTTTCAGGAATACAATTCCGCGTTGTTGAACAGAGTGACTTGCTTTAGCACTTGTAAAAGTGATCTCTCACTTTGAGGAATTATCTGGAATAATACTTGTTTCTGATTTATCGAAACACTAATGTTGTTGTTTCGGAAAAAGGATGACCCCTAGCATATAGCGTTCAAGCACCACCTTTGTGAGCCAGTAATCAATCATACTTACTAGGACATGCCACAAAATTTCTGCTGCCGTTTCTGAATTCATTTTTGAGCTAGGAGTGTGAAAAGCAAGATGATTAACATTTTTTCGGTCTGAACGTTTTTTCGGCCTTTTCTGTATACTTCATTTTGTTGTCATCATTATTATACACAAGACTGAGGTTCAAATTCGAGGAATTAAAATAAATCGCAAGGCATATAAACATAAGAAAACTCACGGCGCCCATAAAAATGTTTGTTAAAACGTCATTGGTATTTCCAATACAGTAATAAATTCCTTTCATAATGCCATGGAGAATCGTATATCCATCTTTAAAATACTAAGCATGACCCGTCAATTTTAATATATTATCAACAATTTATAACATGCAGACCAAGTTCATACACCGTTACAATGATTTTTCCACGTGACTTTGTCAAATGATATCTTTCAAGCGAATACCGTTGTGAATGGATGTAAAATATTACAAGGCGTATTGAACATACTGTCACTAAAATTCTGCCTTGAAGCAACAAAAATGAACCACCCACCCGCTTGAAGATTCAATCGATCGCCAAAGAAGCTAATGACGTTGGCAACGCCGTGGCCACGTGCCCACAAATTTGAATGTCATCGTGGGGGCTGCCCGGCCGCCTACACCGCCACCTGCGCCACTACCGTCGCTACCGCACCCCCCTCTGCCACCGTTCCGCCTCTGCCCTGCCTTCCTCACGCCCTACCCCACCCAGCAGTGCCCCGCCCGCTCCCGCCCAACCACCTCCACGCCATAGCGCCACGCCACTCCTCTCCGACATCTGTCCCACCGAACCCGCCCTCTTCGCTTGCTCTCGCCTGCCTGACCCCCTCCCCTCCACCATCGCCATCCGGGAAAACTGTTCCTGGCGAGGGCTGCGCGGTGCTAATGAAGTGGAGGGCCGTGAACATCGCGGGGACACTTCCGAGAAGTGGCGGCGGTGGGGCAGCGCCGGGGCCTGGGTGGGGCCGGGTTCTGGCGTGTGCGTGCCCGGGAGCGAGCGCGGAGTCAAGGACGATAGTGGGCGTGGGAGCGCGAGGGCGGGCTTTGACGCGAGCTTTCGGCCGTCGTGTCGGGCAGAGTGGCCAGTGCGTGCCTCACCCGCCCCGCCCTCCATGCCCGCTCGCCTCACTCTGCCCCGGTACGCCCCCTCCGTCCCGCTGCGCGCACTCTCTACGCGTCTGTCCGCTGCTTAGCAGAAGGCCGTCGAGGGAAAATCTCCGACACGCGGGTTCATTTCGGCTTCAGAATCAGGGCTTGAAGGCCGCGAAGCCCAGACTTATTACGATAAGCATATAAGGGAACAAGGGAAGAGAAAAAATTCTTTCGATCAATATATGCCCTAGTTTAGGCATCATCTTAGGAATTTCAGAAGACTTTGGAAGGAATGTTTGAGTGTTAATGTTAGAATGTTCATTTGATAAAACGACTGTGTTCGTCAAGGCTATTACCTGACGTCAGCGAGATTTAATTCGTGTCTCTAATAATCATCATATTCATTAATACTATTTCACATCTACTATGTTACCTACAAGCTTGTATTCAGGTGACTATGAAAGTGATCTTTTGATAAATGAGTCTTGCCGTCTTGTTCAATTATTTTCAGGAAATGATAGTATTATTCCAGTAAGAAATGCCTTCGCCTCCCTATAATACTTGTCAATTTCCTAAAACAGCGCGTCGCCGACATGAAAGAGCTGAAATTTCATGCCATCTACGTGTAACATCTATTAACAAAATCATATTATTTCCCTTTCTATCATTTAATCTAAAATTTAGAAACTTAGTTACGAAAATGCTACCATTACGAAATGCTCCGAACGTTTTGTATGATGACCGTCCCTCGCCGCACGACCTCTTCTCGTGTTAGTCAAAATGGCCAATCTGCCTTGCAGGACCCGTGCTCCGAACGTTACTTTCGCCAACGATTCCTCCCCGCCCTCTCGCACTCCGTCATGCACTCCGTCCGACTCGCTCCGTTCCCAGCGCGTCCGCCTCCCTCTCCTCACGTGCCTCGCCTCGTCTCGTCTCGTCTGGGCTCTGGCCGCAGGCCCGCCTGCTCATGCGCGAGCGTGCGTGCATGCGTGCGCGCTCGGCGACGCTCGCCCGGGGGCGGCGTCCGCCCACGCAGGGCGGGGGGCGGGCGGGCGAGCGAGCGGGCGAGCGAGCGGGCGAGTGTTGGCTTCGCCCCGGGGATACGCTGTCCAGCCGAGCGAGCGAGCGAGCGAACCGCGCGCGCCCGCGCCAGGCGCGGCCGGTCCAGGCGGCGCGGCCAGTTGTAAAAATATCTGGTCTTTATTAGCACTGGCCATCGTTAGAGCGCGCGCGGGGCGTGTGTGGACGCGCATGCATATGGAGCAGTCCTCGGCCGCGCACGCGTCCGTTGCTCTCGCTCGCCGCCCCGCGCTCCGCGCTCGGCCTCTTGCCGGCTTAGGTGGCTCAGGCCGTCAATTGATGACTCTGCAGTGACTCTGACCGGCAGGTGGCACGATTTCCGATAATTCCTAAAACGGTTAGGTCGTATTCAGGTCGAATAATTTTAGATTACGGGAATTTCCCTTCATATCTCAAACCGTATTGAAAGGTGCTGTGAAAAGTGTGCAAATGAGTGAAAGCAAATCTTTGTAATTTAATGAATGATCATGTCCATTATAGCAACATTTCCACCACAGTACTACGATTTCATTCTAGATCTGAGGTTGCTCGTCCGTTGGATTGCTCGAGGCCCCGGTCTTGCCACATTTTGAATGTAGAGAAACTGAACTGCCCTCCGAAGTAATATTATAGGACACAGAACTACAAAGGACTGGTGATGAACGGCGGATTAGGTGATGGGACCTCAAGCACCGGATTTATTGCGGTTACCGTGAAAGATACAATAGAATTCATATATTTGTACTCTTGATAACCGAATGGAAGTATTCAAATCTAAAGAGAAACGTTATTTTAATGTAAAATGAAAATGATTAAACAGAATTTATAAAAAAAATTAAGTTAAAAATTAATAAGAAAATTATATTTCTCAAGCAATTCAAATGCTGGTAAGCAATTTCTAATGGCAGATACCTACATGACGCTACAAGTTACAAATATCTTGACGATATTCGTGAAGATTTATTTCTGATATAATGAGTAGGATTAGTGCTTATTGGAAGATTAAAAAAACAACGTTGTTTACATTGCGAATCAAATATTACTACACAAAATATGATGTGCAAAATGATTTCTCTTTTTCTGTAATAAATATTAGGTGAAGAAAACGTCAAGGAAATAAAACAATTAGCTTGAACGACTAATATCAATTAATATACAAAAATAAGTGTGGTTTTAAACTATTAAAAATTCAGGTCAATAAACAAATTTTAGGTAAAAGATCAGACATAAAGATAATAATTAATGAAGAAAATAATTTTCGAAACAGATAATTCACATAGAGAGTGTGCTATGTTAGTTATAATAATTTCCGATTATATAACCAGCCACTAATGCGCATTTTATAATGGTTAAAATTTATGAAACATGACCGCGTTGCTTATTTTCTCATCAAGTGACTCACATTGATTAGCAGAGAGCTAACGGAAACCCCAGGATGAGCAGCGCAATACAATTAGAGCAAACAAACATGATTTATGAGGATGTGTAATATGTGGTTGGTTGACGAGTGCCGTAGCCCCTTCGTCGAGTGTGTTTTACAAGTGCGGCTACTGATAGTTAAAACGATTGCTCCTGTAACAAGTTCGCTTGTAGTAACAGAGCTGAAGTGGTAGTTAGTATCGAACATGTTCGTCGGCATGCGTTACATGGCAGGCTGTTGAAATGTAGACATGGCAACGGAACATTACAACGTTCGTTGAATCATAAACGTTGTACAACCGTGCGGCTACCTGCGTTATAGTGTTGTGAATTGGTTTCACATAATACACTCCGGAAAGTGTATTGTATTAATGTTGATCTACCAATGCGTTAATTTCTGAACAAAAGTTAGTCGACAGATAACATTAATTAAGAGAAAAAAGTTTTATATCTGTTCCCTGTGTATTTGTTATTTTAAAGTATTCTCCCAAATCAAATAGAGAAATAGTCTTGTTCGTGCCGCCGAGGCGAACACTTCGAGACGAACACGCCGAGGCAGCTCTTATCGCTTCCTGGCAGTGGGCAACCCTCAGCAATCAGTGCGATGACACTCAGTGCTATTGCCGTTCCTGTGAGCGATGCAAACATTACCACGTTTAGAAAAACGGTTATATTTTAGCTATAGGAAAGACAACTAATCAATTTACTCAACTTAATGGCCACAAGTGGTTGCTCCGTTACGGGGTAACTAATCCGAATCGCAATTGGCTCTTCTTATAGTGAAAATTATGTGGTGAAAATCGTGAACTTGTGAAACCCAGCCCAGATCAAGCAACAATTCAACAACATGAACATCTTCAACAGCGACTAAAACACCTCCAACATCAGCAACAAATGGTAGAAATGCAACTCTCTCAACTTCTTTCTCAATATCATGTGCCTCCACAATGGCATCCGCAACAATTATCACAGCCACAACAACCCCAGCTCCAAAGTACGCAGGAACATGGTAATGAGCACAAACGGAGGATATGCCCAGGTACAATATTCCTCTTTCAACTAAATATAAACTTTTAGGGACATTTGAAACTAATGTAGAGCCTGTGAACAAACTAATTATCAAAATACCCCCAATTATACTGCATAAAGCAGATAACTTCCAACTGTTGATAGATGATATTAAAAAGAACATTAAGAACGACTTCACAACCAAACGGGAGAAAGACTCGATTAAAATTTCATTTACTTCCATAAGTGCTTATAAAAGTTGTAGAAAATTTTGTGAAAATTGAATTCCATTTTTTTAATGACGTTAGCCATTGTAATGAGGGGCATTCTAAAAAAGTGAAATATTCCAGGAACTAACAAGACTAAAATTCCCAATAATTAAAGTAGCGAGACTTTATAATAAAAATGCCCTATACCAGTATGTGCAATTGCTTTAGAAAATACTTATGAAAGTAAAAAATATTGAAACTTGACCGTTTTTTGTACAGTGTTGTAAGAATTCAGAAAAGAATAAAGTCTCTAGTAATCCAATGTAAACGTTGTCAGAGATTTAGGCATTCCAAAGCAAATTGCGGCCTTCACCGTAGGTGTGTCAAATGTACCGGTCATCCCCACTACTCCGAGTGTACGAAATCTAAATTTGCCGCCCCCTCCTAAATGCGTGAATTATGGTGACGAACATACTGCTAACTACAAAGCCTGCAGTATACATAAAAAGACAACAGATCCCATGAAAAAAAAACCAATACATATTCTACCAATATACCTCTGCCATCAATCAATTCAATCACAAATCAAATTCCATCAATCCTACCTTTCATCGTGACCAAAACCAACCGAGCCAACATAGCCAACCGAGGTCATATTCAGCATTATTCAAACAAGATCAATCTAATCTAATTTCAAACATTGTGTCACATGTCATGTTAGCGCTCACTCACATAATCGAAAATACAGTAAAGTCCGTTCTGACAAATTTGAACTATGGAAAATAAAATTACTAATATTAATTTTTTAAAGTGAAATGCCAATGGACTGAAACGTCAAGAAAATAAATTTAGTTGATAGAGTTTTTCGTAATGTGGTGTAATCATCGATTGTGTTGACCTGAACTTCTGTATTCGATCCTCTGATTCTTGTGTTGAAATTTGAATATTTGAGAAGATCTTTTATTTTTCTATTAGTTCTGCATGCACTGGTAAATCGTGCACACGTATTGGGGGTATTTGTAATTCTTCTGAATGGGATGGATCATTGAAAACTGTTTCGGCTGCATCGGAATTAGATGCAAAGTGTGAAAATCTGTTGCATGTTGGAAGTTTATAAGTTGGGAAAGTGTCGATAGAAAGTATTTGGATATTTTGAGATAGGTTACATGTAGGGGGCATATCTTGTTGGTGAATTCTTGGCCTCTTTAGCAAAGGCTCATGCATGCTACTTATCTGCATTGTTGTTGTGAACCTCTCATTTGCGGTGATGACTGCTGGGCGATATATTACATAACTCATATATATATATATATATATATATATATATATATATATATATATATATATATAGTGGCGTTATGGGATTGTGCAACCCCATAACACCACCGTCTCGTATGTATGAACACCCACAGGCAGCGAGGATAGCAGGCGCAGAAATCGGAGGTGCCTAAACGCGCAGCCTGGTATCCGTTGCCCGTACTAATCAAAGGCGAACTAGCAAGCAACGTTTTTCCTTGTGAAGGATTGAGAGAGGAGAAGTAGCCCCCGCCACTGAGAATTTCCCCAGGCGTCGCACAATAAATACGCAGACCCGCAAGCGGAAGCTCTCTTTTGATTGTCGCCGTTCGTCGGGTAAGCAGCATTTTGATCACCGCTCGTTAACGTCAGCTTAGATATTGTTTGCCGCCGCAACGACTGCTAGGTAGGAGTTTTCGGCGTCGAACAGACGTGCTAGTTAGTCGTCCGCGAGATAGTGAAGATTTAGTAAAGTGTTCTTCTATTAACAATACGGGAAGTAAAAAGTTACCCGTTGTGAGAAAAGCATTGAAAGTTCTTGTTTAACGAAGTAGAAGTAGCAACGAGCGAGGAACTTGCACGAGTATTCAGGGAAGTGCAAGGGACATTTTTCACAACGTGGGCGTAGTCAGAGGTGCCGGTAGCAGTCGAGGGAGAAGAAGAGGCCGACTAGGAAGGACGGAAGAGGACGCAAGAAGACAGCGTAGACGGCAGAGGCGAATCCCGTCTCGTACGACGCAGAAGCTGGGACCGAGCGACGTCGGTGCAGAAGCCAGCGCACGACCATCAAGGCCAGAAAGCGGGCCCACATATATATATATATATATATATATATATGTATATATATAAAATATCGATAGACTCTATGGCTAGATGTATATAGCTTTTGTTGGTGGGTCCCCGGAAAATGTCGATGATGCGGCATATACGCATAATAGTTGTTAAGCGACTCTAAGACTGGTGACACCGCTTCTGGTAAAAAGGGAACTCGCCGTTTGTTGATGTTTCCATGATCCGGCGTTGAATTTACGTTATGTTTGTACGAGTCACTCACTCCTACTTCTACTATATTTTGCACTGTTCAAGCCCACAAGGGCACATCGCCGCAGGTGCGTCGACTATTCCTCGCGAAGACTGTTTTTGAATACCCCATACAAATAAAACTTTCACACCACTGCACTGTTTGAATCGCAACACTAGTAAACTGAGCGGTCAGCCTCGCCCCTCAAGGAGCTTATCTGATAACGGAACAGCGGTAAGCTACGGTCGCTTCGATTCGCGCAGGTCAGCAGCTAGGCTAGGAATGATAATGAATTAAATGACCCGATTATTTATTATTTAACCTCGACGATTATTTAACGTCAATTTGTCATGAAATGCCCAAATCCCCTAAAAAAAGTCAGCATGTAAAACTGAAATCCCTCAAAAGACCTTAGATTGAACGAGAAGAATCTTTTTTTAATGGAGGAAAGTTCAAATACATTTTTTGGCATTTTCGTGTACAATAACATCAAATAGAAATTTTTTTGTGACTATTCTAAAATAAATGACGATGAAATTTCAATACAAGCTACGGAACCAATTCCGTTTCACTGGGAATATGTAGCACACACTTATCATTATTCGGTACAGATTAGCTTGCGGGAGCAAATGAATATATTATCATGGAATATCAAACGATGTATGTTTTCTAAATATATAACTATATATTTAATTTTTTAAATATTTCATCAGGGACATTGGTCTGAATAGGAAGACTATTGATAGATTCGTAAGGAACTTGAACGAGTTTAATCAGTTTTCGTCGCATTTTTGTGATGATAAACTACATTTTTGTAGCCACTAATGTTCTTTACTCTAAATATATTATTCTCTTTATCATTAATTTATCTAACACTTTTAATCGGTAATTAAAAAATATATTCAGTAAGTATTTGACGTACATTTTCGCCTACGAGATTATTTCCTTTACAAAACCATTTTCACCTACGATACTACACCTATTCCATTTATGCGTGACATGCAGGAATTCGAGTGAATGTATGCTGGAGCACAATCGTTCAGTGGGGGAGGGAAGGATGAAGCAAGCGAAGAGGAAATGGTGAGAAGGACGAGAGGAAGAAGTGGTGGACGGAAGTATGAGTGAGTGAGTGAGTAGATGGGTGGGCAGGCCGAAGAGGTGAAAAGGGCGGAAGAGGGCGAGATGTCAATGGGTGGGCGGAAGGGGTGAGTGGCCAAGGTAGGGCCAGGAGAGCATGGGGAAGGAAGGCGAGATGGCAATGAGTGGGCGGGGGACGGGAGCAGAGGACGGGGAGTGGAGGGGATAGGAGAGGTGAGGAGCGGAGAGGAGACGAGGGGGGGGGAGGCGAGATGGCGAGCTGGCGGAACGGGAGCGGGAGTGGGCGCACGCGCATCGAAGCGCTGACGGGCGCGCATGATGCATGCCCGGATTACATATGGATGCGCAAGTAGCCGCCTCCAGTCGCCCTTGCCTTCGCTCCCGCACACCGTTGCCCCCCTTGGTGTTCGCAATCGAGGATCATTCTTGATGGATGTTCCCAGAATTTTAGTGAGGTTGCTGCTGAAGCGTATGTAGTCAGTCTGCAGCTACTCTGGGAAGGATGAAGCAAGCGAAGAGGAAATGGTGAGGAGGGCGAGAGGAAGAAGTGGTGGGCGGAAATATGAGTGAGTGAGTAGATGGGCGGGCAGGCCGAAGAGGTTCTGGAGTTCTAGTCTCGACAGTGGTGGATTTTCACAGTGACAAAATAACTTGGTTGAATTCAGCCGCTGAATGGAGGAAACGACTGCTCTCTTTGATAGTTGTTCGGCTTCTCTCCTATCAACACTTGGCGAATGCCGGAGTAGTATCTTGCACGGATCGCGCAAGAGTTTTCTTTCCTACTATTCTCTGGGGGTGACGCCGTAAGGGAAAATCTATCATAAACCGACGTCGAGGTTATGGTCGGATTTCACCATCCAGTGGGGAGGAATTCCGATACGACCAGCGATGAAAGAATCACGATACTAAATTGACATGCCCGGAATGAATGAATCAATCAATTCATCGGTTAATTAAGGGACAATCAACTCACAATCTTTTGTCAGCCCGACGAGTGTTCATTACTACAAATTGCATGCTTGCAACACTTGTGCCCATCTATACTTATGACGAAGAGAACCTTATAAATAGTGACATCATCTAGGTGTGCGTTTGACTCACTAAACAAAATTACGAGTTAAATGGTAATTGTTGATTTTAAGGGTATTCTCCATTTGAATTTCTACTTTTGCCTTTCCCTTGCTAATAGCGATTTGAAAAAATTGCATTCTCATCTGTCATATGGTTGTCCGCCATGTCGTTCGTTCTGTCATCCCACCAACTCACGACCAGCACTTGCTCCCGGAGGCGGGCGTCCGTTCCTCTTTGCCCTATCTGTCCTGCGCACTCAGCTCGCCAGATCTCCAAGGTAGCGCCCGAGAATCATTCATCTGCTTGTCCGCCGCGTGCTTAACGAGCTTCCCACTTTGATCGGCCGTTCGCTCATTTCGCGCGCCGAATCTGGTCCAACACACACCGGCCGCGCTGCTACTTCCCTAATGCACGGTGCTCCTTCGAACAAGACCGGATTAGGTGGCTCAGGGCATCAATTGATGGCACTGCACCGCTTTTGACCAGGAGGTCCTAGGGTTCGAGTCCCGCCGGTGGCAGGATTATCGAGACTAGCTAGATTGCTTGATCGGATTCAGTTGCGGGGAAGAATTTTAGCTGCTCTGATCGGTAGATTTCCATTGTTCCTTGTATCAACAGCAGGCGAATGGCGGAGTAATACTTTCACAAACGGGCAATGTTCCGCGCGCGATATTTTCTTCCTCTTCCTTGTCCTATCCTCATCCCTTACTCACACACACAAACATGCATTACACCACCACACATCTCGAGAGAGCAATTGGAAGCATAGAGCATGCTCCTATTAAAGCGGTGTCCGGCCGGTGGGAGATATGTGTTTTGAGAAATCCCGCTGTCGTATAGGTCGGCGCTGGATCTCGTCATCCAACGGGGGGAGACCACCACTATCTCCAGCAATATTTGTTATTGATTATAACTCACGTTTCTGTGGAAGACGTCTTGTAAAGCTAGAAATATTTTAATTTTTAGAATATGTACTATTATGCATAATTTCGTTTTCAATGTGCTTATTTTCACCATTAAATTTAATGTTTAATTTTCGTAAATGAAGAACATCATCAAAAGCAAAAACAGTGCTAGCTGAGATTAAACAATCTCCCATCCTAGATCGTGCCCGGATTTGTATATTGGCTGTAGAAATCGACAATATATTTATCTCGTTTGCTTTGCGTTTGGATATGATTACAGCTGAAGATACTTTATTTTCATTTAATTGCCACCCCTTCTGCTACCCCTTGACGTTTTGTTCTTCGCCGTTGGGGCCGGTTGCTGAGGCCGGCGACCCGCCCGACCCGCCACCAACGCCACTTGCCCGGCCCACGCTGGCCCGCCGGCAGCAGCGGGAATTAAAATAACAGACATCTCGAACATTTTCCTAAATATCGACGAGCGCGTATTAATATTAAATTATTTAAAGGAGAGCGCGTCAGTGCATTGAATGACGACCTCGTCAGCGGCGCAGGGGCGTCTAGGCATTATGCTAATGGCGCGGGTGAGATTTTCGAGGAAGTGCAGCTGCGGAGGGGCCGGCAGCGGGTCAAGGGGGGCGAAGGAGGCGTCGCGGGGAAGAAGGCATCCCGTGGGCCCCTCGCCCCCTCCGCGCCGGTGACCTTGCCCGTGCCTTTTTCACGGCCTCGCCGCCCAGCTCGTCCCACCCACTGGTGACTCCACCAGCCGTCGAAATTCCTCGCCCTCGCCTTCAATTCAATTCAATTCAATTCAATGGTGCCTTATTTTGTAACGAGTTTATTACAAGAAGGGACTGCTTTGACAGCTACAGCTTGGTCATAGCTGGCAATATAACTGCAATTTACGTCCATGAACTCATTTCGCCAATGCGTTGGTTACAGTTAGCTCATTTGTAAATGTCTTCATCACTATGTCTTGCAATGTAATCGCCGTGAGTGACATTCATTTGTTTCTAGACCTGATAAGGAGGTCCCTTCTTAAAGTAATTTCTCTGTATTTAATTCTTCTTCTCTGAAGTACACCTTGCGAGGTTTTTCCGTCTGACCACATGACTTTTGCTACCCTTCTTTCACCATCTAGAGGAGAAAGACGATTTCACTCGGAGGACGAAACACGCGACTTGAATTCAGCTCATAGGCTTCCTTTCATCTTGAAGATGTTTTACATGCAGTAAATCTGTAACATGAAACAATTATCTTTACTTCCCCTCCAACAGCAGGGATACGAAGAATTTTTTCGCGTCTTTGATTGGGTTTGAACCCAAAAACTTGGGTATAACAGTCCGATACGCTAACCTTTATTTCCTGCCAAGCCTCCGTAACGCATAATGACCTTCGTTCACAACGCCTCCACAACAACTTACGTTTCTATTCACGCTGATTTAATTTCTATTTTAGTGCATGCCGTAAAATAGCTGAAAATTATGCTGACGGGATTAATCTTGATGCGGCATCAGTGGTGTGCAGAAGAGCAAATGGATGGATCACGAGGAAGCTCCGAATATCTCGCACCTTAAAATTAAATTTTCGAGCTCATTGCTTTCAACCTTGAATACAATGGGCAATTTATGTATCACAAACTGTAACGTTGAGTCTCTTTATTACCTAAATTCACTTTTAGCCATTCAAGCTGTCCTACGCCATCATCTCAAGCCTACCGACACCATCAACACCAACTAACACATTCAGAACCACTTTCAGCATCAATTAATTGACAGCATCACCTTCATTACCAATAACAGTGAAAACTATCTTCAGACCAAGTAACAATGTCAGCACTACCTTGAGTACTGATTAATTCAGTCAACACCCCCTTCAGCATATTAATAGTCAACTCCACCTTCAGCACCAATTAATACTGCCATATCAACCTTCAGTACAAATTAATACAGTCAGATCGACCTTCCATAAATTAATACGGTCTGCGCTACCGCAATCCACAGTGGCGGCGGGTATGATTAGCCACACAATATTCAACGCCGCTGCCTCTCTCTATTCCTCGAGGCCGTCTGTACCTCCGCCGCCCTCGGCATCCCCGTGCGTCATGCGAAGGGCACCCCCTCCCCCCCCCCCCGCGTCACGGCCACCGCCAGCGCCACCCAAAGCCGCCTCCTCCGTTCCTCGAATTGCGGCAGCGGCGGCGGCGGCGCGGGCGCGTCGCAGCGTTCGTGTGTGAAAGAGAGCGAGGTCGTGACTCCCTCTGGTGGCAGGCATTCTCTGGCGACGTCTGCACCGCCGGTCCCAGCTCGCGCACTCGCATTCTTTCCTTTATTTTACATATGTAATTCCCCTCCCCGCTTCAATTACGGCATTAAATACAGATCAGTTTTGGGGAGGAACCGTCTGTTCGGAGGCTGGCGTGACTGAGCCGGCTGGCGGTGCGGCACGAGCTACCGTCGCGCGTCTCCTCAGCCCGAAATAAAAACTCAACCCTCCATCAGAGCTCCCTTAACCCTGCACGTGAGAGCTGATAGGTTCGTCTCAGGCAGATATCCAGTCGAAATGACTTGGTCTTCTCCCGACTACTAAGAATCGATTCTAAGAATTTCTCATTGGAAGGCCTTAGAGAACTACTGTACTCTGATGTATTGTAACAAACGTGTTGAAGTATTTACCGTTTTGATTTTCTACAAGAAGAGATGTATTCCATCTAAATCATTTGGGAACAGGAATTATCAATACATTTAAGTTGCTACTGTCTGTTGAAATAAAATGATTTAATTTAGAAAATCAGTGTCCTAAGCAGTACAGCCAGTATTACTGAACCCCACTCTCATAAATCGTGATGCACTTAACGATGATTTGATGCTTGCCTAAGAATATGTTTCAATATTTAATTAAATATTATTGTACACTAAATGCCTGCTATCTCGAAGCTTAACAGTTTAAACATTTCTTTTCATACTTAAAATGTGTAAATGCGAGTGCAAACCTCTTAGAAAATTATATTTTAAAAGAAATCGTTGACGATCGACAGCTGCTTAGACTCATAACTTGATAAGATGTGGTCCAAGAAAAATACATTTTGAAAATTATAGTTCTGTGAGTCATAAATCTTAGACGAAAGTTATTGGATATTAAAGAAGTATTGATATCCCTCTCAACTTCACAGCTATTCTCGTTTTGCTATGGTGCAGTCAAATTATTGTAAGAGAATCGTATATTTTGCATCGAATCTTAACTGATTGCTATCAGTATCAAGTAGTCGATGGTTGGGATACGTGTCGGAGCAATTTGAATTTAATGGCGGAAGTACAATTCATACTGATGGCTCTCTAGAAAATAACAGACGCTTTTGAAGACATTTTTTCACGCCGATTCTTCATTTTATTGAATAATAGAAAGCACCGGAACTAAGTAATTTGTGGTTCAGTAAACATGTAATACCTTGAAACCAAATGTATCAGTAAGAACATGAAGACAAACTTCTGTTAAAAACAATTAGAAATAAAATTAATCATATTTACACCGAAAGTTATGGGCATCAAGCGAAAGACCTACTTAGTATATGGATTGTATTCTCTTTCATTATCCTTTAAATATATTCATTAAATTAGGATAAAGTTTATAATTTTTGAAAATGTAAATAGGCGAGAACGTAATAATAAACAAGTGTCAACTTAAAGATAGAATCAATTCATGTTAGTTTTAAGAATAGTTTGTTTGGTACCCTAAAGAAGTAATGAATATAGATATAATATGATTTATAGTTCTAAACCATTAAGGTCCAAAATTGGTGTTGTGTTTGGGAAATTGTCAATTATTGAATACTTTGGGTGATTGCTTTTGGATTATCATTACATATACTTCGGATATTTTTTGTTTTGAAAATGAAACCTAGTAAACGAGCAGAATTGCTTTATCAAATATCCGAGCATTGCCAAACAAGTCTGTAGTTCTCAGCGGCTTCAGTTTTCATCTGCACGCGATCAAAGCAGTATGATTGTTGACTGTCGCTTGGAGAAAACGAATAAGTGTTTCTACTTCTCAAATGCATATTCCGTTACCACACAATACACTTAAGGGATTATTTTCAATAAAACGAACTGTTCGAAGCAGTAAGTGAAATAATAAATTATCTCACAATTTGCAATGATTTATATACATTTTAATATGGTTATAATAGTTGGGAGCTGTCGGTATATTTAAACAAGTCTATAAATCTGCGGCATAGCAGTACGTCGACTTAAATTGTAGTCATTCAAAAAAACAAAAAAAACAAAACAAGAGACGCTCGAACGAATGCGCGGCTGTCCACGGCGCACGCGAGCCACGACGCGACAAGCTCCTACACGCGGTGATTTTGCAAAGCTCCTCGCTCTCGCTCTCGCTCTCGCTCTTGCTCTCGCCCTCGCCCTCGCCCTCGCCCTCGCCCTCGCCTTCGCCCTCGCAAACACCCACATCAACGCCCATGCCGAAGCCCACGCCCATGCCCGGGCTTCGCCTTCGTCTTCGAGAGGCCCTTGGGCTCCTCTGCCGTCAGATATGTTATGTGACATGTACAATACTGTCTGTCTGTGACCTAGGCACAGAAGCCAACATTTCGGCCGTCATGCAGACCTCCTTCAGGGCTTTTCATTTGACTTATGCACCTAGGACGTGGTGTCTCCCGGACACCCAAGTAGATGCTGACACCGGCCGCAGACGACTATGTTTTCATGCGGCAGCAGTTCGCGGAATCTCATTCCTACCTCTCCCCTTCAATCGTCCTTTCCGCCTCGTAATACCTCGCCCTGTTCTTCGTTCCTTCCTAAATACATCTTATTTGTTTTTATTGTGTATCATTAAAATTGACGAAAAGTCCGAACCCTACGCCGTACTCTCTTAAGCCTCGTGCGGAAAACTTCCTCTCGAAAAACTCTCGAGCGCGTGCGGGCTGTATGCGGCTCCCTTCGCAGAATCCAATTGCCGCCATTGCCTTGCTGCAGCTTGGATAAAATGGCCGCCTGCATGCAGCTACTTGGATAATATTTTACCTGCTATGGATGGACATTCCCAAATTACTATTTCAGTGATGACGGTTTCGCAATTCGTTAAACTAGGGCGTGCATTACAATACACACGATTATAAACTCTAGAGAGGGATACAAATTTTGTAATTTGTTATTTCAATGTTTCTTTGACATGTCAACACTTTTCTCTCCTCAAACTATTTTTTATCAACTAATTTAAAGGGAACTAACTGCTCAAAGTATTCTTTTTAACTACGAGAATGTTTAAAATATGTAAATGGTAGAGCTTCTCAACTTATGTCTACGGAACTCCGAGTATCTGTTTCCAGTGGGTATGCATATTTTATACGTTTCTTATAACTAAGAGGAAACTAAATTCACTTTTATATACATTTTATTTAACTCCCTAAGCTATTAACAGTAGCTTACGTATGTAGAGAGAACATATGATAACTATTTTATTTTCCTCATATTTTTTTATTATAGCCGTCCTTCTTTTTATCGTATTTCTGATTCTCGCAACGAAATCCTGTCTCTCAAGCACCATCGATGACACTGCGCTCCAATAATGAATTGCCATCTCATAACCCAATAAAGAAAGTCATCTCCAAAAGTTTTTCTTCTGAAGCCCCAGATTTCATGATGCTTTGATTAGATCAAAATCATATAAACGCTTGGGTTCACTAAAGTTGAGTGTAATGTGTAGTATTATTGCACCTAATATCAACGTCAAATATACAATAAATTAGTAATAATGATGATTATGACGATGATGATGATGATATGGATGGATGTAGATTTTGAAAGAAATAAAGAAGGCAGGAGTAATATGGCCAGAATTAGAAAGAGGTTTTTCAGAAGAGCAAGACTCGTTCTACAATCGAATAAAATATTTCTGCAGTAGGTAATTCCAAGAAAATACCTAAATGGTAGATACCAAAATCTGTGTCGTCTATTGCACTGTGTACAATATTGTTTGATCAACAAAATCATGCTGACCGTACGACGGCCACAAATTAACCGGATATTGCTATTCCGGTTTTGGAGAATTTGTTACGCAAATTCTACGTAAGCTGGGATGTGCAAGACGTCACTTTATTGGAAATATCCCATATCTTGTGCAAAGTATTGTAGAGGTAATCAGGGCAGGATTGAAGTAGTGCGGGGCCCCAAGCACAAAATTGTGTTGCCCCCCCCCCAAAAAATAGCTCCATCTTTATTAAATAAAAAGAATGTATTATAGTACAAGTACTTTCTGTACAGATACAAATGAAAATTGATAATTTTTTATAGAAATTTTTACTTGTGTTACATTTTTTTACATTAAATACATTTTACATTTTTTTTCTGCTCTTCACTGCAGAAAATTGCTCGATGATGTCTTCAAAACGAAGATTTCTCAGCCATACTCAGGATACTTAGGTCTACTAAATTTTCTTGAGACATAGTCGTATGTAGATAGTTTTTTATCCGCTTCAGTTTACTGAATGACCGTTCTCCAGTACAGTTTGATATCATCAAGTTGTAAGTAAAGGAAATAAAGTATAGTTAATATTATACTAATTTAACATGTAATAAATATTTTTAAAAAATGTTTTGAAATTGTAAATTTTGTTACACAGTAGTTGTTTAGCTTGTAGGTAAATCCGGCCCTGGAGGTAATCAGTTACATGTATTCCTGGATGCAACCTAAAGTACATTTTGTATTTAACTGACACCTAACACCTTGATTCGTGAATTTAGGGAATAATAATAATAATAATAATAATAATAATAATAATAATAATAGCAATAATAATAGTAATAATATAATGTAAATATAATATTATGTAATAATAATAATAAGTTAAATAGTTTGAATATTTCATTGATGGTTGTCGAAGCTGGAGCTGCGGATTCGAATATCTAAACATTATATTATTACATTATTACATGATGGTGGTAATAAAGACGTATTTTAAGAACGTAAAAAGCTCCGTGAAGAAGTTTCATAAATTATAATTTTAATAATTTTCAATTATTGTAAAAGTAGAAGTTTCAGAGAGGGTGTCCATTGATATAGTAATGAAAGTAAATTTATTTATCGTACGTTTTGAAGCCTAGAGATAGTGCACCATTGATTTTATACATTCATTATCTCCTGACAGGGAAGTTAACAAATAAATTTCAATAATAATGAAACATTGTTATTTTACATAAATTATCTAATGTACGTGTAGATTGATGTAGTAAGTAGATGTGTCAATGAAATCTACTGGGTTTGGGAGTGCCTCTTGTACAATAATATTACCTCGGTGTAACTAAGACCACGCTCTTGAGAATCCGTGGTCAACATCCCAGCACATTATGTAGTGTAGCCAAAACCAATTTTCTAACCCATTTTTAGCCAAAATTTAGATATTACTTATTACGATTCGCATCGCACATGTAAATGCTAGAGAGCTACTGAAGCATTTCTGTTTCATCAAAAGAAATTGAAATCCACCTGATACACTTGTTCGATTATAAATTCTGGGTATTCTCTTCTCTGACTCTCATTATACGAATCTTTTACTTAACCCTTGCAAAAAGGGAGCATAAATTGTAACGTATACTAAAAGGAGGGGGGACTCGGTCAACTCACTCGTACAATTCGTGCTGAAGAAAAAAAATTATGTGTTGTAATGAAGACACAATACTTTCATTGAACACTTAGAAACGCACATTTCTTCAAGGAATCTACTTTCAATCTCTATCTGATACATTACAGTATCCTTGACAAGCATTATTCTCTTTACTATTCAGTCAACTTTTCTGACTTCTTGAATGGATAAACAACTGAAAAACTATTGCAGTCTTACGGCCAATTGTGTTCAGGGGTATTTACAAAATTATGACTGTTGACAACGTTGCCAAAGCACAATAAACAACATTTTCTTGTAGAGACTAAACAGTAAAATAATGCAACCACTAAAAGCACAATGGAAAAACTACTTTTTCTACAAAGCGGGGTTTCTCTAATCCACCCCAACAAATGCAGATTTAAAAAAAGAGACAGAAATATTCTGCCATTATTGTGGAAAACAAAATGCCTCGACAATTACATTAATTCTCAATATAGAGCTTTTCTTTATGCAATTCTCAGTTTGTAATTCTCGATCAAGTAAGCTGAAAGCAATATCAAGGTGTTGACTTCCTTGAACCCCCCTTCGTAGCTCTATGGTAGCTACCATAATAGCTAACATTAGTTGTAGTAAGTGTTGGAACTTTTTCACTTACCGTCAAATAAATGCTATATTGGCGTTTAGTTACCCCTAGAGCGTAATCAAACGTGTCCAATTTATCTATAGGCTGTGTCTGTTTGTAAAAAAATGTGGTACACGTCATGCAAGTCAAATGTAACTTCAGAGACATATCAAAGAATGGTTTCACTATAATGTGAATTACCTTAAAGGTCTTTTCACCATTCGTAATAAAATAAAAAATAAAATAAAATATATAATAAAATATAAAATAAAATATATAATAAAATATAAAATAAAATATATAATAAAATATAAAATAAAATATATAATAAAATATAAAATAAAATATATAATAAAATATAAAATAAAATATTAAGTAAAATAAATAGGAGCCTGACGGCGCGGTGCGGTGTGGTGCGCTTGCGTTCAGTGGGCGTGGCCCTGGACGCTTCCTGAAACTGCACACAGATGCTTCTATTCGTAGGAGAGCATCTAGTTCCAGGAACACTCGAGACAAATGGAACGCAGGCGGCAGGTAGGGCACCAAACAGGTTCAATCTGCGAATATGTGGTCTCAAGGTCTTGGAGGATATCTTAATATATATAAATCTTGTGTCACAATGTTTGTCCTCAATGGACTCCTAAACCACTTAACCGATTATAATAAAATTCGCACACCATGTGCAGTTCGATCCAACTTGAGAGATAGGATAGTTTAAATCTCAAATTATAGTCGCAATTTTAATTTATTGCTAATTATTTGTCTGTTATTATTTGACAGTCACAATTATCTGTTAACTCCAAATGATTCTAACAGATGTCGATACCTTTCGACTGGGTTGAGTAAGTAATCAATAGATGGCGCTGCTATGGTAAAAAATCAGCTCAAAGAATCAGGACAGCAGAAGGTCATGCACAAGAATCTCAAGAACAGTGTAACGAACGTCTTCAAGAGAATATCATAAGAACAAGAGCAGCAGGAGAACGAGACATAGCCACAGTAGGAGCACAGGAACAATAATTTCAATTTATACATGTAAGTAACATCACATAGTTTTATAAAAGTTAATTAATATATCAATGAGAAAATGGCACAAAGCTCCCCACACTTTTTCAATAATTGTACAAAAATTTTTATATTATTTTTATTTAACCTCCATTGAAAATTATTTTGCACTTATTATTTCAATGTGCTATGATAACATGTTTTTCAGTTCCTCTTTCTAATATTTAAACGATTAAATTATTATTTTCAGTCAAATTCCACCGAAAAAATCTAACCTCAACAACGCGAGCAGCAAAGGGTCACGACGCAAACGTGTTGAAAGAGCTCAGCAATTACCAGAACAAATCGAAACAAGTAATGCAGCTCAAAGAATCAGGACTGCAGAAAGTCGTGCACAAGAATCTCAAGAACAGCGTGACGAACGTCTGCGACAGAATATTACGAGAACAAGAGCGGCACGAGAACGAAACATAGCTACAGTACGAGTACTAGATCGACAAAGGCAACGGATCAGCCGCTCATTAACACGTGCATCATTCGTTCGGCTTGCTTTTGAATATGCACCAGATATTAACTACTCAGCGCATTCAAAAATTGCTATCGGTGGAATGGATAAAGTATGTCAATATTGTCAGGCATTGAAATTTCGGAATGAAGCAGCCAGCATGTGCTGCGCATCAGGAAAAGTTGTGCTGTCACCTCTACCCGCTCCGCCGGAGCCTTTATTATCCCTTCTTACTGGCAATTCAGATGATTCCAAATTATTTTTGCGTAAGATACGCAAATTTAATTCTTGCTTCCAAATGACGTCATTTGGGGCAACTAAAATTTGCGATCGTGCATCCGATGGACGTAATTTTGAAACTACATTCAAAATTCAAGGCCAGGTGTACCATAAAATCGGATCACTGATGCCAATGCCTGATAACAATCCGAAATTTCTTCAAATTTATTTTATTGGCGATTGTGAAGAGCGCGTGACGACTCGGTGCCTGTATAATTTTATTGAACAAGCAGAGGAAAGAGCAATTGTGATATTATTGGAAAATTTTTTAGAAGATCACAATCAACTAATTCAATTGATCAAAAGAGTTTCGCCACGACTGCAAAATGACAATTATCAAATCGTCATAAAAGCCGACAAAGTACCATTAGGTGAACATGCTGGTAGATTCAACGCTCCAACTGTTGATGAGGTTGCTGTTATCATGGTTGGTGATCAGTTGACAAAAGATCTATAAAACTTACACGGCGAGACAACACTGTCAGTACGATTTCGGATCTATTGTGTTAGCTAACCGTCGAATCTATTTGTGTTAGCTAAAGACAGGTTAACCAAAAACATTGTGCACCGATTGGTGTTAAATTAAATTTAAATTGAAAGTATTTATAATTCAAAAAAATAGATATTAATGTTTAAAAGTTTAAGACTGTCTGCCTTGCCTACCTCATTCATGAGTTTAAGCGTCACATGTTATTTACTGTATTATACTGTAATATACTTATATTTGTTATAAAATTAAATGGAAATAATAAATCTGATAAATTTTTATTTTGTACCTATTGATTTCTGCTTAATATCAAGTGTAAGAACATTTTAATTAATTGTGTTCAACGTACTTCCCCTTCAAATCTCAATCCAGTGAATTTGTATACCAACATCAATATTTTCGTCTTTGTTCGTAAATAATTTCATTGTACTAAAGGGTTATAGTAGTAGAAAGTCAAATAAGGAGATCACCATATTTTTTTACAAATACCATCTGTGTGAAAAAGCATAGTGGACTCCGTGACTGATGTTCTCTTGTTCCTCTTAGATTGTTTACTATAATGTAATATAACAAAAACTTTAGCCACAGCAACGCGTGGCAGGGTCAGCTAGTAATGAATATAATAATTTACGCAAATTTCTGACTTGGGCTGCACCATCAACTCCAAAATATCCCTCGAGGGATTAAATAAACAAGGAATTATTGTATTCCATCTCTAGAATTATATTTAATTTATTCGTTCTGCACACCACAAATATTACTTTACTTCCGGAATATGCAAGAACGTCTAGTTAATTTCTTGACACTACTGCATTTGAAATCTGGTCATTTTAATGGTTAGTATACATGTGTGACTGAAGTGCGTTCATCTCAGTGCCCACTTAGGAATCTCGGTTCTCCTAATGGATGAAATAGACTTTTCCTTGAATTATACTATAAATCCTCTAAACGTTGTACGAAATATCTTTTTCGCTCATGCAAACGGAAGCTATTCTGTATTCACTTGACAGTTCCATGTTTAATGGTTTTGGTTAGTGTTCTCTACAAATTGCACTATATCCTCCTTATTGATTTATTGTTTGGGTCTCGGACGCGATCAGCGCACATAAATCGACCCGATATTTATTGGGAGCTCCGTTATGTTGGGTCCCGCAGCGTCGGCGCTGAAACACGCTGTTGCGGCACGCCATTGCAACCGGGAGAGACGACGCGATGGCGCAGCGCAGGCGGAGGCGAAGGCGGTGGTGGAGGCGAAGGTGAAGGCGGAGGCGAAGGCTGAGACAGACATAGAGCCAGTGGCGAAGGCGATGGTGGCGAAGCCGGATGCGAAAACGCAGACGGGGCCACAGGAGCAGGAGTGAAAGGGAGAAGTTGGAAAAAAGGGAGTACCAATAGAATGGCTACATGAAGATAATACAAAGTTGGTGGAAGTGGAGTCGAAGGAGCACGGTCGTGATGTAATGGCTAGCTCATTCGTCTCCCATCACTGTGTACGGGTTCGAAATCTCCTTGTGGAATTTATGGACGACGAAGCGAGCTCTCTGCATATTTCCTCGGGTTTCTCCCGTTTTCCCAGTCTCTCGTAACACCTTTGGATCATTATCTAAAACCATAATCACTCATGAGCTTCAATGACCACAACTCTGTAATTCTAATAAATTAATATAAATGAATTAATAAAATAAATAAATTAAATGAAATAAAAATGAATTAATGAAATGAATATATTAAAATAAATATAAATTAATTCATAAAATAAATAACATTTCAAAAAATCGGATTAATGCGAGGACGTGACCAAGGCCGTTAGTGAGGGCAGAGTTGGAAGGTTTGTGCAGTGCAGTGAACCATCGTCTCCTTCACCGCAGCCTCAGCTTACCACGCCCATTCACTTCGTGTACAATGACGTTTGTCTGTGTCGGAGGTTTGTGTTTGAGATGGTCTATCTCTGCCTGCAGGCAAAACTCAAATTCGCGTGTATCTAAGATGTGCGTTTTTCTCCTATGTCAACTGAAATGTCATGCGCCCGCTGGCTCTTGTGTAGGTCTCTTTTGCCACTTCTTCACCAAAAGGTGTCTCGGAGGACTGTGCTGAGATGTCCGTGACTGATCAGTTGCAACCTGCGCCAGTCCGCTAACCTCGTGGCAGATATTTGGGGATGCGTGGTAAGGGATTAGTAAGAGGAAACTCCTCGCCACAGGAGGGAGAGAAGGTTTTTTTTTAAAAGCAAGCTCGCGGCAAAGCGAGGCACGAGGCTTCGGGGTCCTCCGGTCTTAAGGAACGTAGTAGACGTAGTAGCTCAGGTGAGCCTCGACTATATAAGGGAGTCCACAGAGCCAGTGGATGGGTTCTGGAGACAGTGAGAGAACCTCGTGCTTTTGCACAAAACTTGGCGCCACTACGGTGCTGCGGCGGGCAGGGCTTGCAAGGCAGGTCACGTGTTGACGAGCCTGTGGAGGACTTTGTGTCCTTGGGTGACTGTGGTCACGTGGGAGCGATGCTCCGAGGTGAGGAGTGGTTGATTGTCACGGCTCACGCCGATTCTCAATCGGGTAAGATCGCACCTGCGATCGAGGCAAACCATCAGTCGGTACGCCAGTACGGATTTTGTGTCCCAGTGTGACATCCGGTCAGGGAAGCATGGCTTTGTGCGTGCTTCAATTGTGGCGAGAGCCATAATTGAAATCGATCATCAATCGGGTTGGGATCGCTCGCGCGATCAAGGGATAGCAGGTCTATCAGAGCTAGGGTGTTAAGTGTAAATTCATTGTAAATATTTGTTGTGTTTTCCTTGTAAAGAAATATTTGTTATATGAAACTTCGTGTCTGTGTTCGCTGTGAGTATCCATGACGTCACACTCTCTTCGAAAGAGGCGTCTCGACCAATTTCCCTTACGTTCTTTTGGGTCTAATATTTCTTTTCTTCTAGTAGTTTTCGCTATTAGTTCGGCACCTACTCTAAATAACATAACGTTTTAGAGGATTTTTGAAGACGGTAAACGACAAATTCCGTACACGATTAAAGTTTGTAACACGTGGTGATAGGCGAGGTTTAAAACGAACGAGTTTGATTCAATACTTTTCGTCATTCCATGTTCTTATAAGAAGGTATGTTTTCATATAAACAAATTAGTGATAAAACAGCACGTACTTTGTCGCCCGTACTTTCACGCAAAATTACGCGAAAGAAATGAAACTTTCTAAAAATTGTGCATGACCTTATTTCAAAATCTATCTTAACGGAACTGATTTCATTAAGGGAAAAATCTCATCTTTAATATTTTAGTAGTAAGAAGACCTTGAAAAATTTTGAACTTTCGTAATTTTTAAAAAATCAGGGTTTTTAATGAAGATCAGATCTGCACCATTCTCTTAAACATTTTTCACACTATCCAACAAAATAATTAAATCAAATCATTTGGTACCGTTTTTTCGAAAATTTGAAAATAGTCCCAAGGGCGTCATGTAAAGTCCCCTAAAATCTCATCGAAATTTGAATATCGGTCTCAAATTCAAGGGGCCGCGACATTAGCAAGATCGATTGGGAAATATGAATTTCGGAGAAAATCAGATGAATGGTTTAGCCGCTAGCATTGTTTACAGACGGACAGACGTTATGCCGTCGTTCGATATTTTGGTATCAAGGACACACAAAACATTCAGGCTGGCTACATCACGTATTAGAGGATATTTTTCTAAATTAAGAGCCTGGATTTATCCACTTTTCGTTACGACCACCCTGTAACAAACGTTTTTCTGTCGAAAATTCGTCGTTTTTTCGCGAAACATTACATAACTTTCTCTCTACTAGCGAGAAAATAAGAATGTAATTTCCTATAGTACGGTATTTGTATGTCGTGTCTAGCCAAAACGCAATATTGTTCTTAACGGACTGTTAGTTCCTTATCGGTCTGTTACTGATAAATCCTTAGCGGTCGCCGGTTAAGAGCAACTGGTTGTGTCACGTCGATATATTAAAATACTGTTATGAAAAATCATGAACATACGTCCTCGAGACAGAAAATGAGAAAAATGGTAGTACATTCTGCGAATATTTACTTGCCTTGGAATGTTAGGAATGATGGAATTATATCTCATTTATTTTTATGATTCAAAATATGATTTTGAAGCAATGAATAAGAGTCCTGCACGAGCGGACCATTGGTAAAGTTTTTTGGCCTCCACTATGGCCACTTACAGATGTAATGAGGCCGCGCCATTTCAACATCAGTTTTGTATATTCCTGAACGCTGAAGCACATCCACCGTTCGATCTTTTCTTCCACACTGTCGTCGTCGCACCGCCGCGCGGTCTCCACCTTGGGCCTCGCCTCCGCCGCCGCCGCTGCTGCCACCACCACCACCACCACCACTACCACCACCACTGCCGTCTCTATCGCCACCGCCACCCCTCCGCCGCCGCTCGTGGAGGCTGCGAGGGTCCGTGGCGTGTCGTCCCCGAGCAATATTCAAATGGGCGCGCATGCAAGCGAGAACATCGAAACAGCCTTGTGCTTCGCGTGCGGGTGACGGCGGGAACACCGGTTCGCACCCGCCTCAGACCCTCTCCGCTCCCTCGTCTCGTCATTCGTCCTTCTAACCCCTAAGCCTCACATTCTTCTTCCCACCACCCACCACCGCATCCCATCTCCGCCTCTGCCACTCTCCAAGGTTCTGTTCCGGGCTCGCTAACCACACTTTATATGTGAACTAAATTCTCTAGCCTCATTTTTATGTCTGGCTGTTCTGGCGCTTTTTCTCATCATTTATTTTGTTTTCAATGTTTATACTGTGATAAGCAATTTCATCTCAAAAGATTAAAAATAAAAATATTTTATATGTACGAGTTTAAACAATGAAGTGAATATACAAAATAGTGAAGGAAGGTGAAGTGAGACTCTGATATTGCAGCTTTCAAACGTAAATAGATTAATACGGTCTGTCAAAGGTATTAGTATTAGTAAACGCGTATTGCAAATAATAAAACATTTAAGTAATATTTATGCTTTTAAGGTAATGTGTCACTTCGTGTCAGCAGGTGAATTAATGAAAATGAGTTTATGACAAAACAAAGTTTTTCTTTAAACAGTTCACGCTCACTACAGAAATACAGGATGTATGGGACAAGTGAATTGTGATTGTATTGTCGGAAACGAGAAGAGCAAGAAGACGGATAGACGGCTACAGTTGGTGGTAGGAATCAGATGTGGTACGTAGAATGAGGTAGACAATCATTCTTGGAGGTCAGAAGAATAGAGAGAGTGGTAGAGATTTTGGAAGTTGACTTACAGAAAAAAATTAGCCAAGTAACGAATTTGGAAAAACAGTGAGAAAAGTGATATAAGAGCAAGTGATATGTAACACACAAGACATGATAGCGCGAGGGCTAAGAAGATGGAATAGAATGGATACGCAAGATAACGTCAGCCAAGTGTCCAGAGCTGTGCGGCATGAAGGGAAGTTAGAGAGTTTTGTTTCGTTATATATGTTATATGATCACGGTTTGTTACTAACATAGTAAATAGTCAGAATTTTATTTCCTATATTAAACGCAAACAAGATCTTGCTTGTAACTGATATCAATTTGGCGATGGGCAATTGATAATGTAGATCAACGGTGCAAATGGGAGTTTCACGAAAGGACATGAATTTAAATGCCGTATGCAACTAGTGGTAAAAACGAAAGGTGACTGGGGCAGACTTCTTATATTTATTCCAGACTTCGAAAGGATACCGTACAATTTTGTTGTATATTTTTTATATTTGCTCAGCTATAACAAATGTACGCACTTGTACATTCAATAGAACTAATTATGGGCGATTCAATATGCGGCCAAATCTGGCTTTTCCACAGTTTGCAAAACCACGGCTGGATAATTGCCCAATCCTGGAGTCTAGACCAAGAGATTCTTGGCATTGGTTTTAGCACCAAGTTTCAGACACTTCCCCCTCCGTCCACCTGAAGATTTTCTTCCTCGTAATTTCAAATTTCTGGGGTGTAAATATAGTCGGTGACGCTGCTTCGCGAGCATGGAGAGAGGGAGATGTAGGAGGAGAGGGAAGAGGAGAGGGCACGAAAGTGAGTGGGAATAGATTGGTAAGCCCCTCCCCCCAGTTGCATTGGCAAGGTATGCGGACGCTGACGAACCACAAGGCAGTAGGTCATGGGCAGGAGCTATGACTTTTTTTACGAATTCTTTACAGTGTAACTTAAGCTTAGTTAACGGTAACTATTACTGTGAGAAATTTAGCGTCAGAATAAACTGATAATAAGAAAGACATTTGTTTCTTATAAACAATTTTAAAATATTAATTGATGCAAAGCAACAGACACAAAATATTTTAGTATAATAATTTGCAGAAAACACACAATATAATACATTATTAAATGTATAAACATTTCATATCAAGTACACTGAAATTCATGAACATATTTTGACATAATTTGAATTTTGACGTTACTACACCGATATTATCGGTACGCAAGCAATGCACATTTTGTTACGCATCATTGCATTAAAATCGCTTTTTCTATATAAGCAGGATTTAACGAAAACAAGTTTTTCCTTAATAAATTAAGATCACTAGCGGAAGTCTCAAGTAAATAATAATTTCAGTATCATAATTATTAATATTGTTTACAAAATTTTTAATAATGTTGAAATTTTATCGTAATTATCTGTGAAAAAGAACTAGGGAATGTCTCACGTGAAATATCATTGCAAAAATATAATTAGTCTAGTTTTTCTCCGACTGCTAATAGACATATGACAGAAATAGAAATATACAATCAAATAGTCATTTATTTCGAGACCCTCCTCAATGAAGTTTTCATATACGTTTTTTTCTGTTGGCTCATTTGTGTTTTCTTTAAAATGGAAAATGATCTCCTATAATTACAATACCGCCTTCATTTAAATGTATTCAGTCAGAATATTTTCAAAATATTTACTCTGTCTTTGCACAGTGAATTTTGAAAGTTTACATTAATTTAAAATAGTTTTATAAACATTTAATATAATTTAGTAAAAATTTATTTTTCATTATACAGTAATATATTACACAAATAATAATACTTATTCAATATGTGAAAACCTATCCAATTATATTTTTAAATTTCAATCAACTATTACAAATATCCTACATAATGTTCGTATTATCCTGAAATGGCGTATCACGTTTCATTACAATCAATTTTTAAACCTGTTTATTCTACAAAACAAAAACACTATCGATGAACATTAACGACGAAAATTCTTTGACGTGAATATCTGTGAAGCTCGATGTGTGTCATTTTCACGACACCACGACACTCGCTTTCCTGCGAACGTAGGAGATGAATTGCTAATTCAAGGGGTGACTTCATCGAGAAGTCATGCGGAAATTGTCATCCCTCTCCATTTGATCATCATTGATGCTCATATTATTTATGAGAAATAAGTGAATTGCGCCTAAGCGTTTCTTTGCTAACGTGTTGTAGGGAAGGCATTGCTCAGGAAAGCACGGATACGTTTCACGACTACTGCACGCTCTCAAATTCATCCTTGAATTTCGATTATTATTACAGGAGTACATTGCAGACAAGTCTCAGTGCTCTTGCTCGAAGTGTAACTCGTCTATGTAAAAAGAAACTGGTCTGAGTGGAAATTCTGAAATTAAAAAAATATAATTTTATAGATCCCTGTTTGTATTATGAAGGAAGTTGAAAGATTATTTTAACCCTTTTCATAAATACTGTAAAAGAGTACACATTAAGAAGGATTTCATTGTTTCCCAATAAAATGAAGGTTTTAGGTATTGTTTACGATAAGAAAAATACTGTCAAAGATTAATAACTGTCATTTTGCAAGTAAACCAGAAATTTCATTAATATGCTTATTAGAGGCAATTTGTATTATTCTGCTGAAAGAAAGCAAATTCTTAACTTCAAGACAAGAGTTGATATTTGAGAATTTGATGCAAAATAATTAACTTCATAAATATTAAGTCAAATTGTTCATGATCTTAAATTTATGTACTTCAAAGCAAAAATGAATGCTAATGTTTATTCTATATTAATACTATTTTTACTGTTATCGAATATATTTCAGAAAGATCTGCGGCTGTTGTGATACATTTCTTCAACTAAAATAAATTTGAAGACATGTTTGTGCAACATTCGTACAAATACAAGTGCACGTTTTACTGTCACTTGTGAGCGTTTGTGTTGCTGTCATTGTATTCTACGTGGTTATTGTAAATTGTTATTCTGTTTCTTATTGTATCAAATCTTCTTACTGGTTTTCCTTTCCTTTCTTTTTCCCAGAGAGTTCACTTGACTCTTTTGTAATTATGAAGGAAACCACTAAATGTATGCTGTGCCAGAACATGTTTAAAACTTCTTGACAGTGAAAGCGAAGTATACGGAAATGGTTGATTTAGTACGTAAGGATGCCTTCAGATTGAACTATGTCATATCCAGTATTTACAAAATTTGCATTTTTTGATTGATAAAGCAATTTCATCGTTCTCCCATTTTCATTACTCGATTCTCTATGGTATTCACCGCAATCATATTATCATCCTTTGCAGCTACTAAACTAATTATTATTATTATTATTATTATTATTATTATTATTATTATTATTATTATTATTACACTTCCATTGGCATACACTTTCTTCTTTGAAGTAAAAGCTCGAGTGGCGGAATCACAATAAATTGATTGATAATATGTTGTCCTGCAGATGTGTCACAGACAGAGGGAAGCGTTTGGAGGAATCTGCTGGGTGGAAGTGCGCGGAGCATGGCGGGGCGTGGCGGGTCCTGCCGCCAGAGGCCGCCGACGCAATTATTGTTAAATTGCTGCACTGGCGGAGCCGACAACATGGCGCGTCGGGGAGGGCGGGCGGGCGGACGTTCGGCCTGCGCAAGGCAGGTGGAGTATTAATATGTAAATAGCGGGGCCTGGGCCTGGGCCTGAGCCTGTCCGCCTGGCGCGGTTAAGGCGCTAGCGCGGGCGGACGCACTTGACGGAAGGGTTATTCCTCGTTGCGCAGCGCGCATGCGCGGGCAACGCTCCGCCCCGCTCTCTCCCCTCCCCCTCCCCCTCCCCGTCATGCGCGAGACGTCGCGTGGGTGCCGTCTCTCTGCCACTCGCGCTCGAACACCTCTCGCAGGAGGAATGAGAAGAAGCTAATGCGCTCGCGGGAGACGCTTACTTCTACTCGCAGATTAAGGGAAAAATTCATGATGATGGCCACAGTAAATTGAGTATTAAGTGTGATTTAAAATAAATTTAAGATATCGTGTTGAAGCATGACGCTTACCACGCTATCTTCATCCCACTTCGAAGTCGTAAGACCATCTAGAAATTCCCGTTACTTGAACTGTCCAGAGGGTCATGTAATTATGTATTGACTGGAAAAGGCTGAAAGATATGATTCTTAACATCCTGTAATCCTAAGCAGATTATACCTGCAATATTTAAAATATAAGAGTTAAAAAATATTTGCAATGTTATTGATATAAAGATAACGTCAACACTCAGAAATGATGGTTTTTAAAACGCTCCAACACTTTTAGTCATGTTCCGTTATTTAAAATCTAAAATCATCTAGAGTATACATAAAAAACAAAACTATATCTTAATATTATCATGGAACGTAAAAGGTATCTTTAATTGATGAATTACATCCCGGAAGCGAAGTCGAAAGTTAATAAAGTGGCCAGCAAATTTCGATAAATACGACGGCTTCTACACAAATGTAATTGATTTTTTCAAACATTGCTCTGTTCGAACTGAAACATCAGTGTTCGGGACACTTCAAACAACATTAAATTAGTGATCTTCGCTATATTTTCACTACAAAAATTGCAAGAATTTGTAAGCTTGACGTTCTTTTAAGTCGTCATATTTCGTTATAAAACGTTGATGTGTTTTATTGTGTTTGAATCACTTTGACATGATTTAGGAAGGAGTATATGTAAGTATTTGATAATGCTATTTGAAGCCAAAACCACATTCTTCATCCGTAATTCTAATTATCTCACCTGAAATTTGCGCCGTCTCCATGCTGTGCTTATGTTATTTATCATGTAGTATGTAGATAGCACAAAAAGAAATTTGTAGTATTGCATTATTTGACATGACATATTATGGCAATACTTGAAATTAGTCAACAGTTGTAAGTCAAGCTTTTTTGTTTTTAATGATATTCAAGAAAGTACAAGAACCACTCCCTCAATTTGAATGTATTAATGAAAATAAAAAGATAAAAGTTACTAGTTAATCATTTTACAAACCTACAAGGTAATAAATTATGGCTGTGAGACGAATATTCTGCATGAGAGTGACTAAAAGTTTTTCTGAAATTCAGAAGATGCATTTCTTCAAGGAATACGTCTGAAAGTTTGCGAAGGTAGTTGACCTACGCTGAAAATCAGAAAAAAGCGGTAGAACATAATGAGATTTATGCGAGTTTTTCCGCCTGAATAGGAAGGAAAATTACCATTCTGAAACTGAACTTAAGTTAGAATTAAATCAATTGATATTTTTATTCAAGGTATAATCATCGTGCTCTTTAAAGAGATTAAAAAACAAAAACAAGATATAGTAAAGACATGCAATGAGTTTATCCGTTATTATTATTATTTTCTTATGGCATTCACTTGTGAGATCGCATTTACATCGACAAAAATTACAACATGAAATACACATTTAAATATGAACAAAACAATATAAACAAAGAACAATGAAACAACAAATACTGCACTTTTGTAACAAAAGTCCAAGTCTAGAATCTAAAATTTGTCTGCACTTTTGGAACGTCACTACACAGGTTTACAGCCGGACATCGAGCTGCTCCAACCAGAGCACCGCTTCGGGAGTTGCTCTTAGAAAGTCTTCCCTGGTACCACCAAAGGTACGGCTGGGACAATCGAAAGTAATGTGTTCAGTAGTTTGTAGAGAGGCACCGCAGTCACAGGCAGGATTGGTACTGAAACCCCACTTGGTAAGGTTAGCTCCGCATCGTCCATGCCCCGTGCGGACTCTGTTGAGAGTAACCCAGAGCTTCCTCGGCAGTTGGAAACCGGGAGGCGGTGAATTGGGGTCCAGTAGGGGGTGCCATGCAGTTGGGGCACTATCGATCCATCCTCTCTTCCATGCAGCGATGCCATCATACGCCTCCTCAAGGAGCCGTTTAGCGGTAACAAGAGGAGGGGATCTGGACTTGAGTCTGCGATGTACAGGCATAATTACCTCATGGACAGGAAGAGACTGATTTGAGGAAATCTTTTTGAACTCTCGGAGTAGGTTATTTTGTCGACGGATACTAGGAGGGATAATATTGCTCAGGACTGGTAACCAGTAGAGAGGGGTGGATTTCAGTGTTCCAGAGATGATCCGCATCGTGGCGTTTAGGACTGTATCAATCCTTTTTACGTGTACGCTTCCCATCCATGCTGTTGAGCAGTATTCCGCTGTGGAGTACACCAAGCTCAGCGCAGATGTCCGCAGTGTTGTCGCACAGGATCCCCACGTTGTTCCAGCGATTTTTTGAAGAATGGTTTATCCGTTCAATGTTTCTATTTCATTCTAAAAAAATATTATTTCAAAAAAAGTAAATTAGCATTAGATCAGTTTCATATTCGTTTAAATGAAAATCTTGAAAATATTAGCAATGTACAAATGAATTCAAATTGTGAAGTTGAAATCATCAAAACACTAAGCAGGGGGATTTGAAGAAACGTTCAATCATAACTCCAACAACTATCGCACTTTAAAACAAAATGGTTAAAAAACAATGTTGTCATAATTCAATTGTGTTAAAGTTTTTCGTAATAAAATGATAGAAACAATTATATTTGACCTAAATAATGCCGAAAAGGCTACGTAAGAGCACGCACACTCAAAACAGTGAAGCCTCCAATAATATGCCCGAAACACTCAAGTATAGTACATCATAAATCATAAAATACATTTCCTGTTAATCGTTTATCTATTGCTCAATATCTTTGACACATGCATATAATCACCTGTACAATAGATCATTTCCGCATTCTCACCCTCGAACTCTATTTGGCAAATAAGAAGTTCCTCTAAGTCGTTGTAGTAACCACAAATCACTATACGGTCGAGTACGGAGACTCTCTCAGAGCAACACATCCTCTCACCCGCCCACGCGTCGCTGCCCTTCCCGTCCCTCCTCTCCAACCCCCACCACGCACCTCAAACACTCCTTTCTGCCTTTGTTCGCGCGGCCGGCCGAGAATTGAATATTTGAGTTGATGTGTGCAAAGATAAGTGACGGTAAAGTTTTGGTGCTGCATAATCCCGAGCCCCCTCCCTCCACCCACCCACCCGTAACACCCATCGTTTTATTTCCACATCGCCGCCGCGGTTATTACAGCAAGGTCGGCGGGTTCGTGTGCGGGAAGTTTCCTTTTTAATAAGCCTTCGACTCTCAAAGCGCGCGCCTCACACCCTTCCGTCCCTCTCTCCCCTCCCCCCAACTCCCCCGTTCGCTCCCACCCCACGCCCTGCACCACTGTCGCATTGCCCTGTCACACGCTCAAGGGGCATTCAAATATGGAACATAAGCAATCACAATTATTATGGAAATAAACTATATCATCATCGTCAGCACAGATCGAGCCCTTTGTGTCTGTTCGTTCTTGAGCTCATTCTGTTTTCAGGATTGTCCTTCCATTCCTATAACCTTTTCCTTTAAATATTATTAGTGTTATATAATATTTTTGAAATGTATCAATAAATCTGGCTAAAAAAACTCAATAAATGTAAAGTTTTATTTAAAATATAATTAGCAGCACATTTCCAAAGACCTATATATATATATATATATATATATATATATATATATATATATATATATATATATATATATATATACGTAAATCACACTAAAAGCATGCATTCCTTTTATCAAATGTTTTCTTGTATGTTTCACATTTCGCACGTCCACCCATTCTATTCGCAAATACGTATCATGTAGGTGTACGTAGGTTCATGGTTTATGTTTATGTAGGTTCATGTAGGTCTCGTGTAGGTTAAATGTAGGTTAAAAAAGAAGTTGGTGGTTAATGAATGAATGATTTAAGACGGAAACTTGGAAACTCTCTTTCCTTTATAAGAAATTGAAAATACTTTTTTCTTTCAGTCAGTCACGTTTAACAGAATATGACTTCTATTTTACAACGAAACCGCCAGTTTTCTTTTCATCTATGAATCACGTACATTATAGTGCAATTTTACTTATATTCAAGTTCTCCATACGTTCAAACTAATTAATTATCTTTTCCGCATGTTCCTAATATTTACTGTTCTCCTAAAAACAAAGAGCTTAATGCGTATTCATTCATTCGTCGTTTAGTGATATTCATTAAAAAATTTGCCTATTTTGATCATTGAAAGGAAATAGTGGAATTACAAGTGGCGAAAATATAAGTGTGCGAATAAATTGCTTGATTAAGAAACCCCTCATGTCCACCTTCCACGCGATTTAAGGACAAGGAAGAAACTGAAATACTTTACATCAGATTCTACACGAAACGAAAACTCAGACCCACAGTTCGCAGCGGACATGAGGTAATTTTATATCTGTCGATGCGTCTACGTATGTTATACGTGTGATAAGCGTATCTCAAAATCTGTAAAAATGGACATGATGGGTTTCTTCATCAAACTATTCAAGTGCCCGAAAACCAAAACGTTTTTGTTTTTTACTAAAGTTCGTACTGATGGAGAATGAGAACGAATGAAGTAACGTAGGGTGTCCGATCATTCGTCCCAAGATATTCGTTTCAGGAGTCCATGCGTCCGCAGGGTCAAACCCCTACATCGGGCCTTCGCCCGTCGCCCGCCGCTGTGTGAGGCGGCGTGCCGTCACTTACGGAACGCACTGTGCATAAATATCATGTTGCAATAATTATGTGCTATAAAAGCCCATAAAAATGACATGTACTCGTAAGTCTCCCAATTATAAACGTTGCGGCAACACAGAGCGCAACGGTGCTCCCCAATCATTTTATAGGAGCGTTGCCGAGCGATGGGGCGCCTCAGTCGGCCGGCCGGCCGGCTGCGTCCGTCCGTCCGTCCGTCCGCCTCTCTGGACGCCGCGCCGCGCCGCGCCGTTCTGGGCGCGCGGCCTGCCGGTCCGAGATGCTATCAGCGCCGTCGTGGATGGCTGAGGAGCAGCGAAGACGCGTGGCCGGGGGGCGCAAGGCCCCTCGCCCCGCTTCCCCTTCTCCCGCGTGGGTCAAAGTAGCAGCGCGAGTGCTGCCCGCCCGCCCGAATTCCTCTCCCTCCGCGCCCCACCCCCGCCCCCGCCCCCGCCAGCCCGGCGATGGCCGCCGTCCTCTTCCATGCTGCCCGATGCGGATATGCCCTGCTCACGCGCCGCTCATCGCGCCGTCCGCAAATGCCAGTCTGCCCGCGCCCCAGCCCCGCCCCACCCCCCGCGCTTGACTCTTTGTTGGTGCGCAGATAGCTTTTGCCTGCCGTGCCGCACGGCGCATGTCCATGCGAAAATACATATTACGCGACTTCGCATATCTTCGGAAGAGGCGCCGGAGCTCGGCGCGCCGCTTCACCAGGAGGCGGGCCACGCTTTGACCGCGTTCCCACGACGATAATGAAGACGCACATCTTCCAGCTCAATTCAAATGCACACGTTTTTAAATGAAGTTGTTTGTATACGCACACATGAGGGTTGTTTTCTTAGTCTCCCACCCACGTAATCGTTCGTCTTCCTTTCCACGGCTTGTGACAACAAACGCGCACAAAAATACGCATTACGTGGTGATCTATGGATTTTGCTAGATAACACAACGCCCCAATAGCCTTGTCGCGTCTCCAACAGGATTCAGACTACATTCCAAGTTTAGAGATTTGCAAGGCAGAGATGGTTACTTATTTTTAACAACCAATCAAATGTAAAACATTATTTGCAACATAATACACAATTTCAAAGGTAATTTATGAGTAGGCCAAGTGAAACTCATGAATGTGACTTTCACACGGTTGACACTAATGATATTCATAATACGATTCACATGCGAGTACACTCAAGTCTTCCGGAATATTCTGTATTATCAACGCCAGTATTTTGATAACGTTACACGTGAATCTTTTACACCAGCATGACTCACCTCCTTTGTCTGACAACTGTCTCAAGCTATAGACATTGTTATGAAAGGCTTAGGACTGATAATTTGGATTTTTATTTTTAAAAAATGGAAAACTTTAATTTTTAAAATTTAAAACTTACTTCTGTCACAGAATTAGATACTAACGAAAACAATTGTAATGAAAGTTATTTAAAACATTTCATGCATTCTTTGTTTAAAGGATTAATAATTCTCAAAACTAATTTATTTTAGTAGCAAAATGTTTTACTATACCACCTCTCTTCAAACTATCATAGTTTATCTATCGTTGGTAAATTTTGTACTTTCCACTATGTCTACGTAACCGACCATTATTAATATCACTTTGGATATTCCTTAATATTCCTGCTTTCGTCGGTCTTAGGCAAGGAAAATGAAGTAAGTCATCATTTGTTTCTAGAGTTAATAGAGAAAATAGAAATGAATTTACAAAAATAAGTAAACCTAACAATTCCAAACCCGTGCATTAAACCCAGAATTTGTTGCAGTACACCATTATAAAGTGCTGGTCATTAGTGCACCAGTCAATGTGCAGCATTTTAGAAAACCGCTTCTGGTTACAGCTATTACATAAGTGGAAATCTATCAAGGTTTACGTCTGACCCAGGCGAAAAGTGTTCATTTGGCTCTGCCCGCTCAGCTTGCGTGGGCGGCGGTGGCCGCCTCAAACGAAGAGACTGTTATAACACTGCTTTCATATGAATCAAGAAGAAAATGTATGGGGCAATAAGTTATAAAGTTTCGGGAATTATTTTATAAATGCCATCTCTTTATCGCGATTAGGATTCGAGTTGTCGCTGGCATAGGAAACATTGCGGTGTTGTACAAAGAAGATATCAATGATATACAGATCATTATAGGGAATTAACTATTTGTGTGACTAGAAACTAACGCATTGTTCTTCTAAATTAATCAAAACCTGAGGTTAAGACATATTTAACATTTTTATTCTTCCAGTTCGGTGGTTAATTGGAAAGATGTTTCCTTCCACCTAATGGAACTAAACACTTATTCGAGTTAATTCAAAAAATGCGACAGTTTATTGTAATTGTAAAAGTTTTTGAAGCGAATATTGTATTTATATATACTGAAATTGTGGCCAAACGCTGAATCTCAAATAAGAAAAAATATTCCTTCCTCCGCGATTGTAGAAATGTTATTTCGCCTTACTAAAACTAGAACGGTGAGGTCTAAGGAACGTAAGTTATATCCTGCAATGGTTCGATTCTATTTGTTGCCCACAAGATGACTTATTGTTCTCAGTGGTGAAAACACGTAAATACGCGGGTAATAACAGCGCCGCAGCTGTACTTTTCCTGAAAGCATTTCTGTTATGTAGTTAATGAGTAAAAATCCAGAAACTGATGTCCATATTTCGAAGCATCGCACGACCCTCACGTTTTTTCTTGTCGTCACGTAATTCTTATAAACCGAGAGAAAACCTCGTCACCTCTATTCTATTCATTGTTCGGCGGAGTCACCAGCCGTACCATCACTTCCGTCACTGGCAATAGTAGCACGGTTTACCCACATCACGAGGATCACTGCGACCGTCCTAACGATTTCACTCCCACTGATTGCCGCTCTTTTGTAGCTCTTCTTCATCCCCATCTTTCTCCATCTATTCTTTCCCCTTCCTTCCTCTTTTTCTTCTTACTCGTCCCCATTCTTTCGGTTTTTCTCTTCCTTATGCTTTCCTCATTCTTCCTCATTTCCTTCTCTTCCTCTCCGATTTTCGCTCACTTTTCGTCTCCTTTCTTACTCCTCCCCTGTAGCAGTTAGTTTGACTATCTTCACAAAGCAACGCCTTGCGTAACCCCACCTGTGCTAATCACCCAAAATGATCTGTGCTCCATCACACGCCTTGCATTTATTTTCCCCTTATCTGTGGTACGCAGATCATCGCGTTTCAGAATGTTTCTTTGCTTTCAAGGCATTTACCCAGAGGCATCCTCGCGCCTGTACCATGTAATGCGCCCCTACAAAATAGCCCCTTCACTTGAACGCATCCTACCCATACGTATTATACGCTTGCGTTTCGCTGCATACTCTCTCTCTCTCTCTCTCTTTCTTTCTTTCTCTGTCTCTCTCTTTCTTTCTCTCTCTTTCTCTCTCTTTCTCTGTCTCTTTCTCTCTCTTTCTCTCTCTTTCTCTCTCTCTCTCTCTCTCTCTCTCTCTCTCTCTCTCTCTTTCTCTCCGAACGACCCGCTTAAATGTCTCAGGGCATCAATAGATGTCACTGCAGTGCATCTAACCGGGAGCTCCCAGGGTTCGTGTACCGTCGGAAGCAGGATCTTTGTCACTAGCTAGAGTGCTAGATCGAACCCAGTCGCTGTGTAGTTGAGAATCCTAGCGGCTGGTTGCTTTTATCGGTGGTTTGCTGTGACTTTTCCGATCAATACCAGGCAAATGCTTAATCAGTACCATAACAAACGGGCCACGGACCGTGCGCAATTTTTCCTTCCCATTCCTTGTCCTTTCCTTACCCCATCACCCCTTACTTACACATATAAAGGCGTTATGTGTAGCACTGCGCAACTACATATGCCGGGAGACCAGTCGGGAGCTTAGAGCTTGTTCCACATGGGTTGGTGGTCTGATGTTGGGAGATACCTGGATAGGGGAAAACCTTAGCCGACATGTAGTTTGGTGCCGGATTTCTCCATCAAGTCGAGGAAGATCACCGCTACTTTCCAAAAAGACGTATTACAATTATGGGACGCATGACCTTAGTAGTTGATGCGCCAGAAAGACTTAGGATTATTATTACTTACCATGTGCGAGACGGCAGTCAAGCTGATGAATGCGCTCTCAGTGCTTGGATAATTTGTTCTCACTTACAGCGTTGTATATATACTTCGAATTTTTAAAGTGGCTTATCAAGGTCACTCACGAAAAAGCAAGAGGGAAGGCAGACTTCAATAGGGAGCTGCGACGATGCTACAGTTCCCACTTTTACGGCTCCCTATTGGAGTCTGCCTTCCCTATTGTTTTTCGTGAGTGACCTTGAGGCGCCATGTTAAAAAAATAGATATGCCTACTGTATGCATACCGCCCAGTAACACATCAATTGTAATAAAGAATTGACGCAAGTACTAGTTTCGATGCAAGAGTCTTAAATAAATATTTTTATTCTTTAAAATGATACATTGAAAATGATATAAAATATGCCTTATGTTGCTTATTCCGTATTCTTTCGTCTCATATTTCATTGTTTATTTACTTACTATTAAGACACTGTTGTTTAGAACGATTGATATGATAATGGAGTAAATGTCATTCACTCCCATTTCGTGTTGAAGTATTAATTTTATTTCACTAGTTCTGGTTTCTTATTTTGCCTGTGGTGCAGTTGCCGCCCACTGAGTGCTGCCATCGGAGGGGGAGGGCCCAAGACCCATCGCGCATGCGCATAGAGCAGAGCCCACCAGAGAGCTCGAGTGTAGTCTGGAAACAACACTCGGTGCTAAGATATCGCCATGTTGGTGAATTTCTAAACTGTAATCGTTATCTCAGAAACAGTGAGAATCAGGGGTCTCATTCCAATTTGGATCATTTATTCTCTTTTATGTTGACGAAAACTGAATAAGTTGTAAGCAACCAATTTTTAATACTTTGAATTTGCAATTTTCTCACAATACTTTAACGTATTCCAGTCTTTCTTTTCTTGAACACTTGTTTTTAATATTAACGCAGGGCAGTGATCTTAGTTTATGTATCTTTAATCATTGTTTTAGTCACATTATGGAAAATAATAGCTGTCGTGAAAAAGGAACCTAAAAAGAAATATTGCAGTAATGGCACCAAATAATGGTCTCTAAAACTAATCTCAGTTCCTGTTTGTTGGTATTCTCTATAACCGAAAACTACTCAATACGCATCAGTAACAACACACAAGAGACATTTAAGTCCGTAAGTAAGTCTACATTCACTGCAACCAACTTAACGAAAAACGATCGACACGGTTTTCGGCACTCCAAATTATTGCAGTTGTGCATCCAATTATGTTGAGATCACTAGCGGCCGCAGACCTGTCAGCGCATGTCGCGGAAAAGATATGCATGGAGTATTTTCTCCTGCACGCAGATCACGTGACGCACCAAACCTGACAAAATGTCCTCCGCAATGATTGTGATGCCCCATAGTACATTTCTAATGCACAAATTCACAAATACCTGAAATTCTCTGGAGACACCTAGCACATCGCCTGCCTCTGGGAAAGATTCAACAGAAAACTTCATCACCCTTTCTAACCCAAATTCTCTCAAGTAAAAAAAAAAAAAACACTAACGCTCACCTTAACCGTTTTCGCCATTTTCCTCCAAAATAAATTCCGCCCCCTTAACTCTACTTCTATTTCCTTTCGCCTTAACCCCCTTTAATTATATTAATTCCACAAATCATCGGACAAAACTCGTAATCGTTTGTCTCTAATTTCTCATCAAGGAGCCCAGTGGAGAGTCTTAATTTTTGGTTCATTTTGTACCGAACAGTATCACATCAGTTCTTTTTAACTGGCTACATATGCTGTATGAGAAAATATAATTTAAAAGAATCTAGTGCGTTTTTCATCGCACGCAAGGCAAATTGATTGACCGGCTTCCACATCACATTTCCATATCACCAACTCCACAGTGGGGTTGGATATGCTATGAATGCCCCGGCCCCGGCCCCGGCCCCGGCTCCGGCCCCGGCCTGGCTCGCTCGCTGGCAGGCTTGCGTCGGTGCCGCGCCTACGGAGCGCGCAGGAATAATGTCTAGTTACATGACTGGGAAAATGGATGGAGTACCTGCCCGCCATTAAAAAACAATCTTGCCCTCCAGTGTTGTGTTAACTTGAAGAATGCAACGCGGTGGAATTGCATTCACATTAACCTTCTCATACTACATTATTACAGCCGGACTTTTCACGGACACTATGATGACTTTTTCTGCCCCACCCCGCCGGCGGGGTTGGGTGATGGGTGAAGAGGGGGGAGGTCAGGCGGTATCTCGGGCGCGTCCGTGCTCACGCTTGCGGTGCACATCCTTATGTCGGCGCTTATGCGAGATGTGGCACATCCGTCGCAGTTCGTGTAGTGCACAAAAACGTATGTAATAATTCTGTTCACTATTTAAAAACTGTGAAATTTATAAGCTTAACGATTCAAGAAGTGCGATATAAATGCTCGCGATGTACCTACAGCGGTACTGAACACATATCAATTCATTTTATATTTTTGCCTGCAGCTCGCCCCTCCCCCATTAATTAAAGGAACCAGCCGCCACTGCTCATACTCCAAACTCATTTGTTTTGATTACTCTTAACAAAAGGCGGACTTCAATTGTTAACATACGCAGGCCGTTAGGAGAGTATTTTCGTTCCTCTATTTGGTTGCGGTAAGTCGATTGAACCGTACAGAATTGCAAAAAGAATTTGAATAAAATTTGAAAGAATTGAGTCCGGGTGTGCAGCGGGTACGTCGACTCGTGCTCGGTGCTTGGTTCTTCCCTCCAGCAGCCCAAGACTTTTTCTCAAGCCCCGTCCGCTCGTGAAGGGGCGCCACCTGATTAGGCACAGTGAAATGAGCCGAGACACCGTCGTCGACAGCCCGACGTATAAGAAAGTAAGACCGCACGGCGTGGCAGGCAGATTTTTCTGCGCTCGGCGGAAGCCTTAAATGCACTGTAGTCAAGCTCCAGGTCCGATGCTTCTTGTCCGCCGATTGGTCGTCTTCTCTATCCCATGACTGTCGCCCTCATGCCTCGGAAGTTTGTTAAACTGATCCGTCAAGGCATTCGCGAGGTGAAGTAGTATTTTTTATTACGCCTCTTTATCGACGTTGTCTTATTAATGTGTGCCATTAGTGTTGTTTGTCTTGCTTAATCCCATGAAGCCTTCTTGTAGAGTTAGTAGTGTGTGAATGGCCTGGATTAATTTGACATTGTAATGAGTATCGAAAGTCTTTTATGTTATTGACGTGAACATTGTGTATTACTGTACGTAATGCACAATGCAGCTTTACGATTTAAATGACATTTGAAAATTATGTTATTTTCACAAATATCACGTGTCGTGTTGTATGACGTCAATAAAACAGAAACAAGCATAGCTGAAAAGAAAACTTTCTTAGGGTAAGCCCGAAAATCATGATTAATAATCAGATTTAAAAAATATTCATCGTTCAACAGATAATTCTAACAGATTTAACGTTCTTATTTGCAGGGGTGGATCAAGCTGATCGGGGGGGGGAGGGAATCATAGATTTTTAAACAATAATATACATATTTGTTATGATATTGTATATTCTTTTTTTATTATATATATATACATATATATATATATATATACATACATTGTATATATATCATATATATATATATATATATATATATATATATGATAATATACAATATTTTTTAAATTATTTACGATTTTAATAATTTTAACTTAAATACATCTTTAAATTAATTTTGCAAAATAAAAAAATGTAAGAAACGAAAACTCTTTGTGCCTTTTTCGGGGAGCGGTGCGTAGGTGGCACTGCTTCTTTGCCTTGCTGTGCTACATAGTGGACAAAACTCTGAAACCATGTCCGTTTTCCTGAGAGATATTTGGCGACGGGCGAAAGAGCTGAGTAAGTTCATCCCCGTTCAGCGAAGCCCTTCGCCTCCCGGAGACCCCAGGCACCTGCGCCGCGGAGGGGCGGGGGGGGGGAGGTTGTTCCATTTCTTACTTCGCCGCTCCAATCCACTCAGCGAAGAGGCGTCGACCGGCCCCGGCGCTGCATAGCGAGACCAACGACATCGGTATATTGGACACTAACAATATACGACTCTAACGATATCGGATGTGGTGGAACTTAAAGTATCGCTAGCAAAAAGTCTACAGTTTTGGTATTGAATAAATATACGACAGAGTTAACCCTTTAAGCATATTTGGTCTTCCATTTGGGGCCATCATAGAGCTATTCATGATTGATTAGTACTTTCGTGTTTCAGAGCGCGTCAATTGCTACGGTCATTAGTCTCGAAAGTGTAGTTCATGACTTATCGTGAGTGTTCTTCCCCCGTGAATGTTCAGATCCGGCGCCGACCTATGCTCGACTTAAGGGAAGCTCCGTTCAGTGCGACGCCGCCTCTGCGGGAACAAGCTGTAAGCTCCCAACTGCTGTTTCGACATGTGTGGTAGCTTAGTGCAAGTAAATTTAAGGGGCAAGGACAGGACATGGAAGAGGAATGAAAGATCGCATGCTGACCGTGACTGTGGCATATTTGGCACCGGCATTCGCCTGGTGTTGATCGCAGAAATCATTTGAAAATTACTCTTCAGCGTATCTGGGCGCTAGAATTCTCCTCCAGAGAACGGCTGCATTCAACCTAATATTAGTTATATTTAGTTGCTGTAGTATGCGTATGTAGCTAGAGAAAACCGCCAACGCCGCGACTGGAACCCTAAGACCTCCCGGTCAGAGGAAATGCAGTGAAATCACTTGACGCCCTGAGCCATTTCGGCCGGTGCTCCTCTTTAGTACACACATACCAGACAGCGGCATAAATATTTCTATTGCTTAAAAGAGTTTAATATAAAATGTTTATGACAAAACAAATATCAGATTTATTTTTTACCTACAATTTTTTTAAATGTGGAAAATGTCAAATGGAATATAAATGGCATGTATCAATACCAATCATATTGAAAGTATGGATACTTTAGTTTCGGTATTATAGATGTATAGATATTTTGTTAATATTTTGATACTGACACCGAATATCGTGTCGAATTGGCAAGGAATATGCATCGTCATGTCGCTAACCTATACGTCTTCGAATCGAACGACTGCTTTAGTGCGGCGGGCAGCGGCTGGCGGCGGCGGCGGGCGGCGGCGGCGGCGGCGGGCGGCGGCGGAGGGCGGCGGCGGCCGCGGGCAAAGCGCTGGCTCGGTCGCCGCGCGCGCTGGACGATAACATCTCCAGGTCGTCGCTGCCGGGATCGCCGAGCCCTGGAATGTCAGGCGCCTTTCTCCACGAAACCACCCCGCCCCCCCCCCCCCCCCGTTTGGCCCGCCTCGCCCCGCGACACCCGCCCTGCGCGCTTACGTGGCGAGCGCGAGTACGCTGGCCCCTTGCCCGCGCGAGGCGCGCGTCAATTGAGGTACCTCTCTACTTGGCGCTTTTATTTTCGCTCTGGTGTGAGCGACGCCCAGGAATTTGCTTTGTTGGCCGCGCGGGCGGGGGCGTGGCAGGCGGTGCGCTCTACGCCCGCGAGACGCCGCGACCGTGGACGCACGATACTACTCGTATTTTGATTCTCGGATTTTGTGATGTTTCTTCTGCTTTCAAAACAAACAAGAACTGTTTGGTGCGGAGAAAAACTCGCTTCATATCGCTCGAAATATCAGAGGGTGTAGAATTCATGATCCAAGACTCCAGCACTGATATTGATCGCTAGACCATTGGTAGTTGCTCCTCGTTTAAAAATAAAAATGTTGATAAAGATGACGTGAACATACACCTTGGGTGAATTACGTTATGCCCTCGCCGGGCCAGTGGTGCTGTAGCTTGCCGCTCGGTCACTCAGTAGGTTATATTGCTAATTAATAGTAGTAGAATGTGTGAAGTAGCACGAAAGATCATGCATTTTCATCCCTATAAAATTTTGAAACGCGCTCTGTAGCCTTACGCAATATAACGTTTTTATTTCGTTATATGTAAATCCCTTTCCCCAAACTTTTAACCTCATAATTTTAAGAGTTGTTACAGTACATTTCGCGAAGGGGTCCTCTTTGTCGATGGGCGCAACTCCGTACAACATAAGAATTGTAATTATTAATTGTAATACTAAACTTATAATTGTATTCATCTTCTTGTGTTTTACTTATTTACGGATAATGTCTGATACACATTAGTTAAAAATGTATAATGGAAACAGGATGTCAGAAATGAATTGCCCTGCCTTCTTTTATGTTAGGCTGCGCACGCCTACGGCATGTGGGTTTCTTTTTCTCAATATCTACACTTCTCTGGATTACTCATGCGTATGATAAGTTTGACGATTGGAAAACGCTATATGACATGTTACTACTCTTATTAACAGTAGATTCACGACTTGTGCAACAATTCTCAATTTGTGCATTGGTAGTAGAGTACTTTTTGTACCATTGCAAATACTTTTCGAAACTTCAATTTACCAATACTTAGCTACTTAATAATCTAATTTAATAAAATGGAAATAAATTAAAAATATATTTAAATCATTTAAAATGTACCCTTCTGGTTGCAAAATAATTAAATAATACAAGCTCATTGTCAAAAGAACTTAAGTTAGACAAAATGTTATTATTTTTAACGTTTGTTAAAAATGGCTCGTGTTCATAAGTGTTTTTTCTTGAGCCAGCAGCCCTTTGGAGGCAATTGGCCGTATCTTTTTGGCAGCCGCGCGCACCTCCAGATTCTTCGGCCTCCTGGGGGCTCGGAGGCGTCTGCAAATCATTAAAGTTGCAGGTGGTTCCGCGTAAATCTTTGCGGTGATCTCCTGAAGGTGCCCCCTGCGCGGTGCAGGGGGAGCGGTTCAGTTCCCTGCAATCGCCCGCGTCGCTTGAAGTCTGCCCGCCTCCCCCTCTTTCTCTTTCTCTGTCGCCCGCCCGCATACCCTCCCTCCCTCCATGTCGCCCACCCACCCACTCACCTAGCAATCCACCACCCGAACCCGCTAGCCCGTCCATCCACCCACCCACTCTCCATGTTGCCCGCTCGCCCACAAACCCCCCACCAATCATCCACCACCACCAGCCCACCCGGTGCATTCTTCGCTCTCGCCGTCTCCCGTCGCTGGGCCTATGCAACGCAGCAATTAATTGCACGCTGTTGCAGCGCGACGGCGGTAGCGGTTCCTGCCGCTCCCAAACGAAATTCATACGTGCTCTTCTTTTTTCCGGCCCTCGGACGTCCCTCTCTTTGGAGAATAGGAGGCTTTCACTTTTTACTCCTTAAAAATGCAAAACTAATGATTCAATGTTTTTGAAATGCATGGAGTTCAGATAAGTCTTCCGACGAGCATGTCTACGCTCCTTGCCGCAGTGGTGACGTTTATGATTCACCGGCGAAAAGAGAGGCCTCCACCGCTTTTATTTAAAGAAAGTCGCCAGACTGCCCTCCACGAACCCTGGCCGCCCCCGGGCCGTCCTGGCCGCCCCCTGCCGCACCCGCCCGCGGTCGCCCCTGACCGCCACGGCGTCGCAGGCCGCCTCGTTGCGAGCGAAACAGCTCGTAAACTACGTAACAACTTGTACCGAGCGACCTACCCAGCCTTTCTGGGACCTCGCGAACCTCCTTTATGGCGGCTCCTGCAGGCATGCAAAGCGCTGGCGGCGGCGGCGGGCGGCGGAATGCGCGCTCGCCCCTCGCCCATGATAGCCGCCCGCGCCTCACCCGTACCCCGACAGCGCTCCGCACACGCCCCACAGGCACCCGCCCCCGCTCTCTCCTCGCCTGCACCCTGCCCGCACTGGCCCGCTCGCACCCTCTCCCGCCCCGCTCGCCCCCATAGCTAAGATGAGTGCAAACGCTGTCTGGAGAAGAATTCTATCAGCCATCCGCTTTGATCAATAGTTTTCTGTGGATTCTCCGATCAAACCAAGCGAATGTCGGAGCTGTACCCTAACAAACGGCCCACGGACCGTTCTTTCGCTTCTTATCCTTGTGTCTTTCTTTCCTCTTAAACACAGACATACCCACCCTTAAGGTACATTCACAATGCAAACGTAAACATAAGCATAGCGTTGACATAACAGTTAGGACTCTGTCCATAAGCGGACACATTCACAATGCGTTCGCATAAGCAAAACACGTAAGACGTTAACTTAAAAGCTTGCTAGCTTCAAGCTTCTGTGCTTATGCTTACGGAAGACATAAGAAATGAACCAATCACAGAAATGTAACTCAAAATCGAGAATCGGAGAAATCGAGAATTGGAG